>JALJVW010000206.1:23411899-24661899 GCA_024865655.1 Emberiza elegans
AATGTGATAAAATTCATCAATTGTTAATTTTATTCTTTTCATTGCTGTAATTTTTTACAGATACACATAGCATGACACAATGAATGGAGATTTAAGAACTATAGCATAACCAGCATTTAAGTGTTTAGTGGGATTCTGCAAGTACTGCTAGTCTGTTGCAGAATAAATAGAGAATTTGAGTACATGGGCTTGACCATGTAAGGATGTTCAATGCCTGTTTGTAACACGGAGATCAATCATCTCACACAGATTTATCAAAATATCAGAGTTCAGGAGATGGAGACACTTGGCACTTTCCAGGATCAAATGTGTTCTCTGTGTCTCAACCTAACAGGTACAAATTTAATAAAAAAACTCTATGTTTCAGTCACACTAAACTTGTTTCAGAAAAAAAGTGGCATGTGGGAGCACATTTTCTTATTTAAAACCGTAATGAACAACATTTGGTAACTTTCAACTAGATGGCATTAAGGCAAGTGTGTGTATGAATGCAGCAGAGGGCACTTATGAACATATTGCTGGAAAGGTATGGGGAGAATGATGGGCAAACATCATGCCTTGCTATTCCTATTCCCCCTCGCTATAAAACAATATGCCAGTCAGACAAAAAAAAAAAAAAAAAAAAAATAGTTCTATGTCCCCAGATGGAAAGATACACAGATATATAGAAAGATATATAGGTTATGGTTATTCTACAAAGAAAAGTGAAAGAAAAACAAAACACCAAACTCAAACCAAGAAGCCCTGGGTATGATGGAATGAAGGCAGGCATCAGTATGCTTTTCTGTCTGGAGTCTCAAAAGTCTAATAAATGTCAAGCAATTCTGCTTTTTCTGAATAAAGATATTAAAAGCGATACCATCTACAATGCAGATGTCTGTTTTTATCCAATTTGTAGGAGTTTAGTGACTTTCAGAGTTGCCAATGGGTTTAAAATTAAGCAGGCTGTAGAAATACAGTAAGGGAGAAAACACAAGCACAGCAGGAACACTTAAGCCTTCAAGCTAAAAATGATGATCATGTAATGCAAGTGGGTATTATGGAAGATGACATTTTGTCAGGTTATTTAAAGTGTAAACTCTGTTACGAGCTATGCCTGGTACCACAGAGGATGACAATCGAAATCACAAGGCCCTCCAGAATTCTTGCCCGATATCTTTCTCATGGAGGCATGGGCTGACATAAGTCTTAGCTGTGTGGGAGGCCAACCTATTCAGCAGAAATATGGTTTCCTGAACATGCCAATTTCCACCCTCTGTCAACCACTAAGCTAAATTTATCAGGAGCACTGTGGTCAGAACTACAGAACTGTGGAGCTGACCAGAGGGAAATTTGGTCAGATATAATTATCACGGTTAATATTAAAAATATTTTTTAAAAGTAAATGCATATACTGGTGTGTCACATAGATGAATCACAAGCTGAGCCAATATTCAAATCTATGATTCATGACCACTCTCGATTTATTTTGATATGTTTCCAATTTTATAAAGACTTTTCTTTTGCTTCTGCATCTTGGAACACTAAAAGAGTCAGTTAAAATCCCTGTCTAATGCAAAAATACAGAAATATTTAAATCTTCATTTCTCAAATAATGGACATAAAATTATGATTCACAAACATAAAGAATCTGGATTAGATTAAACATTTTATTAACATATTAGAATTTGAACTGTATGAATGCAAAATGAATTCACAGTTATAATTATCAATCTCTTTCTGTACCAACAGAAATGACACAAGACTATATATAATTATAGTTTACTTATGTATGGATTGCAGTTTCAATATAAATTTACTTTCTAAATGTAATTGTTTTAATAAGAGTTATTCTGTGATGAGTTATTAATTCATATTACAAATACTACAGTATCATGACACACTTCCAGATTTTATAACAAATCTTTAGGCAAAGAGTTATGATCACTATTGATCCTGCATTGTGTTTAAGTTTTCAAGGAGCTACATAATTTTTCCATGTCTTCTGCTGCTGCACCATAGAGAGGATTTGGAAAAGAAGTAGCATTCACATTTTCATTAAACGGATACTAAAAGAAAAAGATAGAATGAAATTTAAAATCCAAGTGATTCAATTATTTTTTAAAATGCACATACAAATGGCTATAGATTCATTATATAAGTAACATATTAAGGAAAACTATAAAATCTCAAAACATTTTTAGCCCAGACTTTCAGCTGAATAAAGTTAGCATAGATCCACTAAAACAATTACCTACCACATGCCCCTGATCAAGTAATTTAACCTACTTCTGCCTCTGTTTCCACCTTTTTGCCCTTGTCTCCAAAGCCCTTGCTCCAATATACATCTAGTATTATTTTAGGCAATCTGTGTAAAATAGTTTAATTGCAGGGGGTCACTAATTTTGGTACATGGCATTTTAATTTCCTTTTATTCAAGGAAATGGTTATAATTTCCCTGCTTTAAAAATTATGAGAAAATAGATAATATGAACCTTTCCTTCAGGAAAGGATTTCAGTAATTCTAAACATTTTTTTCATCATCTGCCCAATAAGACTGAAACTTATTGATTTAGTGTATGGTGTACCAAGTAGCTATGAAGAGCAACACTCCTAGAATTGTTATTGTGAGGTCCTTGCCAACCAATTCAGCCCCAGTCATCTTTCTCCTATTTCCAGAGGTGCTAACAGTATAAGTAGCAGTACACCATTGACTTAAAGTGACATTTTTCCTTTTCCTCCCCAAATGAATTTCCTTTACTAGTCCAACCCACATCCTAGAAATAAATTATTACATACCTCATGCCATGGAGAAACACTGATTTGAACAGCAGATGAGATGGCATACCTAGGAGACTATAAAAAGAAAAAAACTGCTTCAGAATATTTTTAGTGAGCTGAAAAGAATACATTCTGCCATGTGGTGCCTGGGTAACTCACTCTATGGATCCAAAATTACGAGGCAGTATTATGAGCAAGAGTAGAGCTATGCTAAGCCCACATGATTTTAGTGTTCAGGAAGGTTCAGGAGAACTGTTCTTTATGAAGCTCAGAGACTCCCACAAGGGCATAACTTGTGAGTATTCAGCTGGAGACAAGAGCTTTTGCTCACATTCTGTCATCTCTTTTGATTGATGGTACACCATTCAGATTTAAGTCTCATCAGACTTGGAGAAAACTCATAATGCCTGTTTTCTTTTTAAAAGGAGAATTAGTGTAAACATGTATTTTCCCAGTCTTAGAGAAAATAGAGGAAGTTCTGGTACATGGCTGGACTTCAATCACAATGCCTGGGGCTGTCTTCCATGAAAATGTCTCTCCTGACTCTGTGCTTCTGTTTTTCAACTTGCTATTAAATGAAGCCTGTCAGGAATCTATTTTAACTAAAATAAAAATGTCCTGATGAATTGGACATGATTGTGATGGGAATATTTCCAACATGGAGCTCTCACAAACTCCAACCTATAAGTGAATTCATTTGATCTAATGTCTCTAAAATCAGGTGTAAGGACCTTTTTACAGAAAGTAAATGGCATGTCAGAGTTAATCCTATTCAAAGCTGCAGTGGAGTCTTATATTATTGACTGTGCAAAGGACAAGCTTTATTTTCTATTTCAAATCAAGCCTAGCTCTTTCAATGCTAATAAGGGTAGTATCAAAATGAGGCAGGAAGGATATTTAAAATATGTTTTGGCTTTTTTTTTTTTTTATTCCAAAGTTCTTTGTATTTTATTTTTTTTTAATCATAAACAAAATATCAGAGATACCTTCATTTTAATTCAATAATTTATTTCTTGTTAAATTTAAGACATGATTTTTAGTTATCATTCTAATTTGATAATTAAATCTTGCCTTTAACTCTCTTGCTGCAATATGTTCACTTTTAAACACATATTTTATTCAAAAAATTTCTTTGTTACTCTATCAGTTTCCTAATTCTGATCAGCAAAGGGTACTAGGGAAATGTGTGGCCAATTGCTTGTTTAGTGTCAAGGTGAATTTTACAGTGATGGGAATTGTGATGTATGTTTAAGGTACTGGGGAGGACTAAAAACTCCTTTATTAAAGTTAAGTGAGTGTGCAAAGGCAACCTGGTTGCCGAATCATGCATTTTATGTTTTTATTGTTGTTGATGTGTTTCTTTTGTTGTGTGTTTGCTTTGTTGGACGGTTTTTCTTGGTTTTTCTTGTTTGTTTGTTTATTTATTTTCCAGAGACAAAAGGAGACGAGTCCCAGCGAGTTTATTCTTATCAAAGTGTGGGTAAATATTTAATCCAAAACACTTTTATTCCTCCAAATCATCAGTCCATAGTCATGATAATTATAAACACTGAGATGTTGTCAAAACCGAGCTGATTTCAACTATTACTGTGTTTTGAAAATGCACTGGAACTGATCTGAGTATTGAGTTAATTTTTAATTATCACTTATTAAATAGCATTCTCTCAGGGATTACATTCTTTTAATGGAAAACTATTTGAGGACTACTTCACAGTTTTCTGAACAAATAGAGACAGCTTACCTTTACTTTCCCAGATGATCTAAGGTCTTTGTACAATGGATTGGCAAATGAAGAAATAGCAGTTTTTTGTACTTTCCTTGGGAAGTCAAACAAACAAAAAAAAAGAAACAAAACCCACCATATCACACAGGTCATCAAAGAACCAAACAGATTAAAGTTCAAAATACTTGAGTCCAAAAAAATAGGTGGCTATATATATTTACAACTGAGCTCTACTGAAATTAATGAAATTAAACCAATATTCTGGATAAATAATGTCTAGGTTAAAATAATAATTTTTCATTTGTTGCTTCAAAAAATATATATGCTTCTGGATGTGCATAGAAATATTTAGTATTTATAAAATGCAGGTATAGTGCTATACATTAAATAAAACATGAGATTACCTTAAAAGTTGCATTCCTATAATTTCTTTGCATGGAATGAGATCATGTTCTTCCTGTGTTTTGCTCTCAGACTGACAGTTCAGTGATTAACACGGTCATAGGCTCCAAGTTCAAGAGCACCTTAGTTATTTCATTGTTATAAGTACTCCACTTTTCCAATTCATTGGGAAAGAACTTGCATTTTGGGACAAAATCATCAGCATCAGTTTTAAAGCTATACAAGCTTTTTCTACCCATATATTTTTCTACAAAGGCAGGAATAAAGAATCACTTGAGGTATTGAAATGCAAATTTTTCATCAATTAACGCAATGCCTTAAACAATTTATAATAGATTGTTAGGACAAATTTTGCTATTTGTGGATCTCACGTCCATTACCTCATCAGGAAGTTTAAAGGTATACTTTCTTGATAGAGGTCTTCACATGCCCCATTTCTTTCTCAAAGCACTTATGACCTCTGCAGTTAATCACATTTATTCTGCAAAAGCAGAATGGGCATGGAACATGCTGCCTAGATCTAATTTTTTTCCCTAATAGATGACTAGTGGTTAATATTCCACATTGCTTGAAATCACAGAGTCATGGACTCGTTTATGTTGGAAGAGAACTCTAAGATCACTGAGTCCAATGTTTGACTGATCACAACCTTGTCAGCTGGACTAAGTGCCATGTCCAGCCCCTTCCACCTCCAGGTTTGGTGACTCCACCTCCATTGGCACTCTGTTCCAATGCTTAACAACCCTTTTGGTGAAGAAATTGTTCCTGATGTCCAGCTTGAAGTCCCCTAGCACAGCTTGAGGCCATGTCCTCTTGTCCTGTCACTCATTCCTTGGATAAGGGACTCACCCCCACCTGGCCACAATCTCCTACCTCAGGTAGTTATAGAGAGCAGTAAGTCTTCCCTGACTCTTCTTTTCTTTTTTTCAGGCAAAACACTTCCTATTCCCTCAGTTGCTCCTCATAGGACTTAATTTCTAGACCCTTCACCAGCTCTGTTGCTCTGGACTCTCTCCAGCTCCTCAATGTCTTTGTTACAGTGACATGCCCAGAATCATCAAAGCTGTTCCAATACCATATAAAAAGCAACAGATGTATTAGTTAAAATTACTGAAGAATGAAGCAGAAGCTTATCTTTGCTTCTGAAGTGATGCATTTACTTTTTTGGGTTTTATCCACAGTTTTTATGCCCTGTGTACATAGAAATCTGCATGTACAGTATTCTAAGACAAAAATTTTCCCTGAAGCTTCCTATCAGTCTTGAAGATGGAAAAATAAATTTTGTTGTGTTAAAAAGTGTTTCTGCTTTCCAAAGCTGCTCCTGCAGGCTGTTGAAGCCATGTCTCCCTAGAATCTGATAGACAGGCTCTGTGTTACTGGGGTGGGCAGGACTGAGGCAACAAGAGCAGTCACAGGAGCACAGCCCGCAGAGATGTTGGGAAGGGAAGCTGTTCCTCAGGGGGAGCCACAGAGGAGACACACTGAATGATTTCTGTTGCAAATAGCTGAAGCCAGAATGGCTGCTTGGGAGGAAGACACAAGTTAAGGCACAGAAATATTCTACCTTATAGAATTAAATCAGTGCAAGAAACTAAATTTGAATTTTACACTAAACAAGACATGTCTCCCTAAAATATTTCACAAGACTGTCAGAAAATAATTGCTTCTAATGCCAGTCTCATAATTTATTTTGATTACCTGACACAACAATGGGGAGAGCTGAATATTTGAACCTGTTAATTTTTTCATTTGATCTAATCTTAACTGTAATAAATAATGATATTCTGATTCATTTAGTTTGCTTAGTGAAGCAGTGAAAGATTATTTATATGCCTACTGAGTGTACGTTTGCATCCCAGTCCTCCTGAATGAAGTCCAGAAAATGTGTAAAAAATTTATTTTTTACTCTAATATGAAAGCATGGCTCACAAAATCTAAGGCCAGAACAAAACTCAGATGAGAAGTTTTTAAGGAGTTGGGCTCTGCTTCTAAACTAGTGCCCAAAGGGCCAGACTTGCATGCCTTAATTTTGGTGCCTCATTGAGACATCACAAACCAACTGTATGGCCTAAAAGCATGATATGGAATTAAGCAAATCACTTCTCCTTAGAGTCAGTTGAGACACTTCCAAAGGGCAACACAGGTCACACAATTCTCAGTGTGAACCACCCTTACTGTGCCAATAGCAAATGGTAAGGACAGGAATTGGTCTGATTCTCTTTCATCACTCCTTTAAACTCAAACATTTTGTGCAAGACATACACAGCTTATTTGGGCAAGAACATGCTGAGTGCTTAGGTCTGTCCTGAGGGCAGGAGGGTGCTGAACAGAGATCTCCAGGTTCCTCTGCAGGGAGAAGAACTAACCAGAAGGACACTGTGGGCACCAGAGTGCTGGCCAAGTTCTTCAACACCACGTTTTTGGTTACTGTGCTTAGTGCTGAAATTGGTCCTGTCTATGTCTCAAACAATAAAATTGAGTCCAGCAGATTTCAGGTGTCCTTCCACTCTAGATCTGAGTAATGAAAAGCATATGTATTGGTGACTGAATCTTAGGGATAATGGGAATTTTATGGCTCAAAATATGGGCACTGCTTGAATTTATGCACCAGAAACTTAGGTGGAAAACGAACTTTCTCAATTTCACTCCTGTTCTTATGAACATTTTTGTCAAAATTCGAAATTCACCTTGAATATACTACCTTATGTAACTTATGCTACACATACATACACCATATATAAACACATCGATTCATACATATGAATATGTTTATACAAATTTATATATATGGTTACCCCTGTTTGTGAAAGCAGGAAGCAATACTTTCTAAAGGATATCAATAGATAGCCTTAAAATTTCTAAAATATTTTCAAATTACTTAAAAGGCATTAAAGAATTTGTAAGAGAAAATTTAATCACATGTTTACACAAGTGCTGTAATCTATCAATTGAATGAGGTAGTAACTGCAGTAAAAAAAGTTAAAGAAAAGTCAAAAAAAAGTAAAAAATACTCAAATATGTGTGCAAGGTACTTTAGAGAGAACTGGGTTTTCTAATATAACCAGAAATACCACAATAGGAAGGGAGAGAATTAATCATCTTAGGTTGAGGTAACATTAGGCATAGCTTTGCTAAGCTCATCTGCATTCCTTAGTAGCAAAAACTACTGCCTTGTCAGAGGTTTCTCCACTACAATTTCACAAAAACAGGAAGAAGCTTTAAGCTCCACAAAATACCCACCACTGTATAAACAGATGGCTGAGTAACATCATTCTTGTTAATGGAAAATTAAAATATCTAGATATCATTTTTTTGGATGCAAGAGCTCATAATTTTGTACTTTCCAATATACCTTAAAAGAAAAAAACAAATCTTTCATACAGAACACGGATTCTTAGGAAATACAGTACTGGAGGAATGCTTGTCATCTGATCCATAAAAACAATAACAAAGTCCTAGTCAACTGAAGATTTAATTACAATTAAGCTACTAATCAAAATAATCCCTTAAAAGAATTTTTAGAGGTGTGTTAAAGCTGCAGTTCTTAGCAGAAACTAAAACTCAAGATCCTAATTTCCAAAGCATGTTTAAAATCTTTTCAACTAAATTTAGGTTTGCTGAAGCTATATTTTGTACATTCCATAAAAGAAATAGGAGGCATGACGCAAGGAGAGAAGACTTTCAAAAGCTGCATCTAAAATAATGTACAAGCCACTTGGATGTTTGATTCAACTGTTAATATGCTGTATGGGTTTCCTAAGTCTGTACCTTTTGAGTTACTTTGGGGAAGTAATTTTTCTTTTTTTAATTAAATCACTCTTTTGCAACTTTCATCTACATGATCTTGAAGGCTATAGACTACAGAGTCTGGCTGTGCCTCAGTGTGTTTCCTTCTGTTTCTGTGCAGTCCTTCCTATGTGTGGTGATCATCAGATGTAGCATTTCAGAAAAACTGCAAACTTCTGAGAACAACAATACCCTACAGAAGAATCAGTGGATTTGGATAGCAGCATTAGACTAGTACAACAATTCCCAACCAACATTTATGGCTAATGCTTCCAAATTTTGGTTTACTTTTTCCCATAAAACTGTTCATTTTTCTCCTATTACACATGAACTCTATCTGTCTCTGTTCCAGTTCACAAGCTGAAAACCATTTACTAAATGTCATTATGCTGTCATTCTGTTTATCTCTTTGGGATATAGGAGCAGAGGCACAGCCAGCAATGACCTCTGGCAGCCCCTCAGATCTGTTTGGAGAGCTTCCCTCGGAATACACCACCATTTCCTTCACACCAGACCTCCAGGAGGGCATGGTCTGATTGCAGAAAGTCTGGCAGCAGAAACTGGGAATCATCATAATTGTAAGTAAACCTAAACTATGGAGAAAGACTAAAGCACTGAGCTTGTTTACCCTGAAGAAAGCAGCCTGTAAGGAGGCATGACAACTGCCTTCAAGAACAGAAAAAGCTTTCTGCAAGGAGGAAGGGAATGATCTGTTATTGCCCATGGTGAATAGGAATGAACTTAAATGATAAACAGACATATCAGCAGTTGGAATATAACTTTCTAACAGCAAACTTCTTTCTACCCAAGGTACCAATATAGCCCGAGGATGCCATCAAATTCATGTTGCTAGAGGTTTTTAAATGTGAACTCAGGAGTGATACAATTGAGTCTGTGATGTGGCAGGATGAAAAATAGCCTCTGTGGGCCCTTTCTTTCCATGATTTTTTATCATTTTAAAATGCTTTCTCATAACACCTCAGTTTTTCACTCTTTTGCTTGTGTGGCAAGATACATTGTTAAATGCATTGGAAAATTTAATGTTCTGTGTTCATTAAGATTGACAGACCTGATAATATCTGTGGTGCATTGGCCTTGCAGTGGATGGCACAGTTCAGGAATAGGAAAGAAACAAACTGAAACTGACCCAGGGACATTGACTGACTTTGAGGCAGTAGTAAAAAGGCATAGCTTGGCTGGACAAAAAGTCACTTTTCATATTCTCACATTTCAAATTACAATGAAGCATTAGAAGGCAGCTGCAAAAAAATGGAAGCTAAAATGAAGCTTTGCTTCTATTTGGTGAACAAGGACAGATGTCACTGATGGAGTGGAGCAACTGGCAGCCTTCCCTTCTGGATTAGGGAACATCATCTCTATAGTGCAAACAGGAATGAGAGAAACTCACAAGCTTCCCTGATTTGGGGCTTCTATACAAAGGTTTCACATATCTCCAGCTGGGGACTGGGAAGTATCTGACATATCTGAATGCTGTCATGGCAATGAAGTATGCTGCTGCCAAGCCATGTAAAGCTGCTTTTTGTCCATTAGGAAGTAAACTTACATGATGACTTCCAGTAACACCCACTCAGTAACAGGAGTGTTTAAAGCCTGCAGATCAGAAATTAAATTCTGCAAAGGAGAAGGAGATAGAAAAGGGGAAGCAGGGCATCCATTCTGGGTTGAAGGGAAGGGTTAAGGCACTATTAATGTTTCCAGAGAAGAAGAGGGACAAATGGGACTTAGGTTCTCACTGCTGTTAGTGACAAATTTTTAGCTGGCAATCGCCTGAGGGGCACTCAGCCTATCCCTACTGCCTCCTACCTGGTTTTCTGATGAAAAAAATGAGTTCTATTGGACTCTTAAGCTTCTCCAGCTCTTGTGCACATTCCTATACTATTTGCCCTGAGACTTAGATGGACCTACACCACATTTTAAGATGTCATGGGAGCTAACACCTACAACTCCTAATGTGCCTCTGGAGAAGTGGCTGCCAGTGCCTGCATGGGAGGGTCTATACAGTGAAACAACAGGACGCTAACAGAAATTACATAAAAATAGCAAGCAAAAGAATTTATCAAAAGGTAGTAAATATGGCCTCAAGCATGTGAAAGCTTCCCTAGAGTGACTCCAGTGCCTAATGACTTAAAGAAAACAACACAGCGCAGGAGGGCTAAAAGCAGACACAAATGAAAATTAACTTTAGGAAACCATAATTTATGTGTCAGTAAAATCCTCTCATTCATCAAATCCCTTGAAAAAAATCAGGAGTAAATTCTCATGCCTCTGTGTGGTGCTGTCACATTGTACATTTTATAGACTTATGCAAACACAAGTCACTTCTTGTTATAAAGCCTTATCCTAAAGATCCAAACTTCAGTACATTAATATTGGCTGCATTTTGACTTGTCACTTCTGATTACTGATTAAGCAGTTCAGGAATAACTTGCCTTAATTTACTTCTATTTCCTGCTGTGATTTTTGTATACCAAATCATGGTAGGCACTAGATAGTTGAAGAGGAAGAGCTTGGAGGAACTTTTCTTCTCAAATTCAGAATTTCAGATTTCATTGTTTTCACAATTTCAAACAAATTGCCATTAGCTAAATAATTATTTATTAGCAAGATGTCTGTAAAAGCATTTTGACTTACATGTTAAGTTGACTGTGATTGAAAACAAGGGAAATAAAAAAATATATTTGTAGTGTGGGCAAAATGATTTGACAATCTCAGTTTCTAATAGACAAAATTTGTAGTCACAAAAATTTCCATCATCATAACTTATCTTTCTGGAAGCTTTAATGAAAACAATCAAGACCAGAATAAGCTTTGTTTTGTAAGCTTGCCTAATCCTCTCTTTCACAGCTTTGGTTCTCTGCATATCAGGGCTGTGATATATTCTTAGATCCTCATTCATCCCTGTTTTATACCTCATAGGACCATGTTGTTTAGCATAATATTGCAACAGGGTACAAAAAAGACTACTAATTTTTTTTTGGTAGTATAAGTAATTATAAGAAAAGAAAAAAATATTCCTTCAGTATAGATTAATGGGTAAAAGAGATGTGAATGGCAGTGCAGTAACCTTTGAGCAGACATTTATGAAAGAAAAACAGAGGGAGTGTTGAATGAGAGCACAGAAGGAGTAGTGGAGGAAACAATATTTTTTAAATTAAAACACTATCAAGCGTGTTTTGAGAAATTAAACTCTTTTTTCAAAAATAAATATTGAAATCACAAAAAGAAAAATGTAGCAGCTCTTACAATACAAGTAATCTTGCACTTCTGAAGTGCTTTTCCATATGTGTGCCTTGGCAGGTTGTATTAATGTGAATGAATTAAATCTTAAAGCCCTGTGAAATCAGATAAGGAAATGTTATTCCTGCTTTCAAGAAGAGGAAGGAGATGTAAGGAAAGCAGGTGAAGCTGTGCACTCAATTAACAGAAGCACAACCAATAAAGGTTTCTGCTTCAACATTTTGTTCTGTGTCCACAGACAGCTCTACCTGTCAGGGGAGTGCGTGGATAGGAGACGTGTCAGCAGCAATAATGTCAGGACAGGAGTCTGCACAGTTTAGTAGATACTTTGGGAGATAACAGCATCCCCAAAGAGAGGAAAGTCTATAGGAGAGAACAAGTTTAAAGGAAAAGAGACAGCTTTGAAGATGAATTCTGGAGAAGAAAATGAAGGGTGAGGAAAATCTAACAGCACAAAAATGGACAAGGAAATGTGCAACAGGAATTGCTGAAAGGGAGGAAGGGACAGTGCTAGGTACTTGCTGGCAGAGAAGGATCTAGCAGGAGAGGTTGAGAGAAAGGCAGAGAAGCAATACAGGGGTTAGAGTAAAATAAACAGTTAGGGAGGAGAGAAAAAGCAGAGATTATTGAAGGAGAGAAAAAACAGAGATTATCAGAGGGATGACAGGAAGGGCTTGTAAATATATCTGTGAAATACTGAATTGTTAGTTGAAGGCATATCCTAAAAACCTCTAAATTTTATAATTTAGGAATACTCATCCAATGCCACAATCAAAACATTCTAGGCAATCAAGCCATTCCTCATTGTTTCCAATGGGGCCCACTAAGGTCAGCTTTTGTTGCAAAGTTACGTTTTCTGCTTAGTGTTTCATATGAAGACAGACTGTGGGGAGATTTAAAAGTGAAACCAAGGAGCCTGGGCAGTTGGCCATTGCTCTGTGCCACATTTGAGTCTGCTATATGCAAAATAAAAGTTTTACTTACATTTCTGGCACTTTCTTCTTCGAAAGAAAATACAAGGCAGCAGCTGTAATTTTAATCAGTAAGAAACCGATACCCAATCCAATCCAAATAGCTGCAAAATCAGAGCAATCAAAGACAGAAATAAATAAAATGAAAGACTCAAAGGATGAATTGAAAGACATTATTTTCTTTTTACAGACCTACCATTTTGTAGGGGCCTTGAAGTTGGAGGCTGAAGAGGCTTAGCACTTATGTGGCAACGATTTCCTTTCCATCCTTTTCCACATCTGTGAATAAAACAAGAATTTTTGAAGAAGGGAGGAGAAAGGATCATAAACAGTGATGAGCACGCAGGAAAGGCCAAAGTTTTGAGCACTTTTGCCAGTGACTAAAGCTTATCCAGGAATCACAAAGAGCAGCATCAAAGTTAATATAATGGAATCGAAGTGAGAAATACACAAAGAAAACTAAGAGGGGAAAAAATAAAACTAAGTTCAAAGATTAGAATTGGCTTCCTTTTCCATAATGCCATGATATTGTTCTCTCACAGCAAAAGAAATGTGACCAATTTCCACGTATCCCCCATGTGAGGGCTAAATACATATCTGAACTGAGGAACTTGGACACTAATATAGAGAAAGACACAATCAGAATATGAGAAAGACCTTTTTCTCCTGTCATCTAATTTTTTCTCTTGTTTTTCTATTTTTTTTTTGTAAAATGGTACCTCTCCAACCAATGCCTTCTCAAAACCAATGCTACATTTGAATGCAGCCATGTAAAATTATTCCAAAGTTTCTGTTTGGTAAAATTCAGTCTTGATTTGAAGTGACCAAAATATAAAATATCTGACACAAGCTTTGCTGTTTTGATTTACACTTGCTGCTTACTGGTTAATCAAATTCAACAAAAAGGTTTATATGATTTGTCACTTTAATTTGCTTCAATTAAGCTTTTGTCTACTTGCTTTTATTGTGGCCTTCTGTCTCCATGAGAATGAAGGGACCCTGCACACCTAGGTGAGACACATGCAATCTCAAAATGGCTGCAGCATAAAGGGTTGTTAGGGGGATGGCCACACACTGACATCTTAATTTCAGGCACCCCACATGGTGTTTGAACCCCATCCTGAGTGTATTGATGGAGTGACTTTTACCAGCTTTCCATTTATATGCATGGCTGTTGATTTATGAGCTTCATAAATTTTAAACATTTTTGGAAGTATGTATCAGGAAGAAGTGATGGTAGTAGTTCAGTTTCAGTCCTACTAATGTCAAATACATGGAAAATTCTTTTTACCTATTATTTCTTTCTTTACATTTTCATAAACTATTAATGTGGGCTGGAATGCATATTGAGATGTTTTCTAACTCTAACATCATGGTTTTTTTCCATAGTCACCACTTTTTAAGATGTAATTTTGAAATTTTAGTTGCCTCTCCTTAAATATATAGTATGAAACCTCACATACACACAATTAAATCTTTTTATTAAGGTTCTTTAATTTGAACATGTGAGAGAGGACTTCATGCTGTTTGCCATAGTTTAACACAAGGTGTTTCCCACATGCCTTACCCTAACAGCTGCACACTGAGCTAACTAGGCATTTCAGGAGGACAGGAAGGCATTTCAGAGGGACAGGAGTACTTCATTTTCCCAGAAAATTACTTAGGAGTCCTGGATGTAGGAGGAGGAAGGGTGGGGTGACAGGAGCAGCAAGAATCTGTAGCTGCAATGAAAATTAGAATCCTTTAAGGATCAGGACATGTCAGAAACCAGATCGATATCCCAGTTTCAGACATGACAGGAAGGTGAATTCACCAAAGACCAAAAGAGTCTGATGCACAATTTATTGCAATTCAGTGTGTGGTTAAAAAATTCTGGGCAGAGATTATGCCAGAAGGGAAGTACCAGCTTTACTCAAATACAGTGGACAGAGGGAGATTTTATTTAACCCATTTACACCACAGATGGGTTTTCTGTGGTTAAAGGGTTACCTTATTCAAGGTTACTAATTGATATACTCATGAATCCCAGCTTTAGAAATCCCAGTGGCATATTCTGACGTGCTAACTCTAAAGAAAAAATGGTATTTCAGCTGACAGCTCTGGCTGAGCTGGAGACCCATTGTATTCGGTGACTGAAAGTACCTGGTCTCTTCAATCCTCCTCTGCTTCAGCATAGTACAAAAAATCATGTTATTCATAAGCTGCTCTTTTATGCAGACTGATGATCTTACAAAAATGTCAAATTGCAGCTGGGCTGACACCAAACTCTGTGGATCCATGTAGAAACATTGCAATCTGCTGGTAATCACCCATCAAAAGAATTTTCTGATTGCTCTCAATTGTATATTTTCCTTTCTCCCTGTTTGCCAGATATTCTGTTGAACTAGATACGCTTTTAACCAAAATTGGCCTCTTTCTTGTCACTGCAGGACTTACTTGGCTGTAAAAGAAAGAATAAGAACAGAGATTTACAGCTGTGCACAAGCACTACTCAGAGTGGCAAGGAGAGGTGCCATTTGCTGCTTTGGAGGCACCAGGACGTAACTCACCTCAGAGCTGCAAAGAGGTAATTCATAAAGCAGGTATGTGCACTGGTAGCACTGTAAGAAAGTTCTACTACAGAGGAATATGTCAATACATCTTCATATGCTGTAATTCCATTTATTGATGGAGTATTTCCACATATTCGTGCAATGTTTGAATTGTGGGTAAAAAAGTTAAGCATCTTTTAGTTTATCTTCCTATACACAGAGGTTTTGTGATCAACTACTAATTCCCTTGCCTTGGCCATTCATTCCTCTTCAAATCTCTGTATGCTACATGACACATACCACTTAGGAATCTGATGTCAGACTATCAAGGTGTAATTTTAGCCAGTGAAATGATTTTCCACTGCATCCATCTAGGTTGTTACTGTAAGTATCACTGACATTGGCTGGGGAAAAAAGAAAAGTGTAAAAATGGATAAAGGTAGAGCAAAGATAATATCTCTGGAACTTGGTAATTTATAAGGAAAAATTCATAAAACAAATTGTTGGGAAAAATGTTGCAAAGCATGAAGCATGGGGACTATTTTATAGGGAGAGGGAGGAGTGAAGGCAAAAAAAGATGAAGATAGTAAAAACAGCATAGCTAATCCTTAAAGACCAAGATGGAAAAGGATAGCAAAACAGCAACAACAAAAAAAGAGTAAATAAGTTGGTTAAGTGCTCCCACATGCATCTTCGCACATTAATTTATTTGTTATTTTTTTAACTGTGATAGAGACTCAGCCATTGTCTCTGCCACTGAGGTAAAACATTAGACTGTCAGAAAAATCTCGTTTATAATTTGGAGATTCATTCAACCCTTTATCAGATTGGTTTTTTCATTACCAACAAAATTCCATCTTCTCAAGTAAAAAAAAAAAAAAAAGAGAAAGTAAGAGTTACAGCTAGTTTAGATGCCTGCAACTTTCAATGAGTCTCCAAAAAAAACTTGGGAAAATCGCTCATTAAAAGTTCTCAGCTGATACAAACATTGCCTCTGGCTTTTAATGAAGCCAAGCTTTTCTGTTCCTAGAATAGAGGAAACTTGTCTTAAATATTCAAAACAATCTTGTTTCATAAATGTCTTGCAAGATTTTGTTCCTTTTATATCTATCATCTCTAGAAACTCCAGCTGACTACAGTGATAGCTGTGATGAAGAACTCACTCTGTAACTTGAGAGGAAAGGATATAATGAGATTTCTGGCACCAATATCTGCCAAAAACTTAGATTAGAGAAGATAACAGTTCTAGACCATGAAGGTAAATAAAATAGAAATAGTTTTTATGAAACTACTGCAATTACTTCTCTGTATTAGAAAGCTGAGGTGTACTTTCATAACAAACAAATATTTAAGGCATGGTCTTCTTTAGGACAGCTGGAGGTTTTGCTAAGAAATGCAGAATTAAAATCTTTTACAGGTTTGAAATGCTATACCACTATATATTATTTTATATTTAACAAAATCCAGAAAATTATTGCAGGCAAAAGCCAACCAAACTAGTTGGTTAGAAGCTATGCAAAACTTACATGACAAAACACAGAACCTATCATCCTTAAGAAAGGAGACACATGTACCCCCTTCTCTGCGTCTGACTCTCCATGGCCTTCTGCCTGTGCAGTCCTTTGCAGCTGTGTTGTTGTGTGGGTGTTGGAAACATGTTCTCATCTAGTGACATTTCCTGTAGGCTTCACACTTTGTCCAGTGCATGAAGTCAAACTTCACCTTGGTACCGTGCAACCCTTGAGACAATCAGTCCTGAACTGAACTTTGGTGAGCAGCACCAGGTCAGAGCAGCCTTTGCATACAGCCAAGAGATGACTCCCTTGAAGTCCAGATAATGAAGGAGAACACTCTTAACTACCCATCCACTGGTGAGCATGGACTGTACTTCTGGGAGGCTGATAAGTTGCTTCTTCAAAGTCACAATTACTTTTCTCTCTGATGACAGCAGCCAGGGATACGCCAATGCTGTTGTGGTGTAAGGACCTTAAGGATTACAGATCAGCCATGTCTTCTGGGCTATGCATTAAATCTTCATTAGCAGGGTAATGGGAATTTTGAAGAGCTTCCTTAATAATCCTCTTCTGCTATTTTATTTTTAAGACAGACAATTCTGAAAAGACTGAATCTTTCTCTTGAGCCATGGAGCTGAAATTCCACATTATTTATGTACAATTAATTTCCTTGGACTAATGACATCTTGACTAATTAGCAGCACCACATTTTATACAAGTCTTAAGCTTATCTGAAATACAGATATAGCCATTGCAATCCTTTTAGACAGGAAACTCCTCCTAGTTGAAACGGGAGGAGCAACAGAGAAAGATGAAATAGCACTTGAACACTTCCATCCCAGTGCACATCCTAATCTATCCTGCCTGACAAAACGTCTTCTGCTATTAGCAAGTTCTTATAGAAAAGTCACCCTGGAAGGCAGAATGTTAACCCTTCAGATTTGCTTCCAGGATTTTCAACTCACTAATCCCCATATACATACTGGTAGTGCAGAGGAAAGAACTTAGCATTGCCTGTGTTGCTGCATCCTGTGCCTGCAGTTGTGGCTCATCTCACTCAGAATGAAAAATAAAAACCAGACAAGGTGTCCGTTGTTTTCAATGTTCAGTCAGGGCATTTTTAATTTACAAGAACATGTCTGGCTAATACACTGCTTCATTTCAGAATACCAAAACACACCTTCTTTTCCTATTTTTATCTGAAAAATTTGTTATACGGAAAATCTAATCTGTTATGCCTTGTGCATGTTCAGAATGACCAAAAGTTATTCAGCCAACTATTCAGTGTTGGTATTAATAGTATGTAGATAAGGGCAGTAATGTGTGGATGATTATAGCTATATATTCCTCTAAACATGACTGTACACTTTGCAATATTTTTTAGAGAATGAGATGTATCTGCTCCAATGCAGTGAGACTGTACCTTCTGTGTGAGCTCAGGTTTGCCATTGCATGTTTCTGATGCATTTGCTGTTTATAATACATTACATGGGGAACATGTGATATATTATAAACTCACACGAGTGCTGACATTGTCTGGGAGCTGTGTCATGTATGTCTACATGCTGGACAGCTGCTGTGTAGCAGTGCAGGCTGCTCCAGGAGAGGTGTTGGTTGATACAGGGGAAAAAAGCCACCCAAACCACAACTCTAGCTTCTTGTGGGAACAGAATTTACATCTCTTTGCTATGTTTGTGTAGAAGTTTCTCTGTTTACTAGTCTTTGCAACCAATACTGTGCAAACAATAGTGAAACAAAGTAGCTTCACTAGACTCTTGATGGAAACAGCAACTCTTTATTCCATTATGAAAGAAGAAGCAAATCCTACTGCAGCTAAGTAGTTATCCTTTTGCACACAGGCACCAAAGATCCTCAGATGCTGTAAACTCCCACTAGCACAGCAAGGAACAAGAAAGGAACAGGAGCTCCCCACAAATGGTTGTAAAAGAAAGCTGACTAAACTTCTGAAGAGAATTATATGGTGTGACTCTGTATGGTAACAGAGCCCTGGAATTTGAAGATGTAGATATGGCTTCTATTCTGAAAACTGTTAAAATTCATAAGTGGCAAATACAAATGAATCAACATGAAGGAGAGCAATATAAGGTATAAACAGATTCTAAAAGAACTAAAAGTACTAGAAGTACTCTGTGAAAAGATCTATGCATCCTCATAGATTTTCAAGGAAAGTAATGGCTCACTTTGTATCATAAAAGCCTGCAGTATGCATAATGAGTAAGATAGAAGACTTTCGAGATTACAGTGAATAAAGTCATATGGCAGAGTCTGAAAAGATCAGATTTAATTTACACAGAAGATGAGTGGGAGCAGATATGCTGAAGGTAAACAAAATGATATATGGTAAATGGAAGAAAAATCATGTGTTGCTGTCTATCTTCTAGAACATTCAATCAAACTGGAAGGAAATACATCTTAAACTAATAACAAGGGACCTATTTGTCACACAGTTGTTAGCTGACCTGAGGGAGTCCTTGCCCCACAGCAAGTCTTAAAAGCCAATAACTTAATGATATGTAGTAGAGAGAGCACCTTTAATCAGAGAATGAAACTCTTTAGAGATTGCAGAGTCCAATGTGATAACTGATGGCAATTTGGAAGAAAATTCATATATTGGCATCATTATCTTTTATATGCATCTTTTCTCCAGAGTG
The DNA here is from genome assembly GCA_024865655.1 of Emberiza elegans. Lineage (NCBI taxonomy): Eukaryota > Metazoa > Chordata > Aves > Passeriformes > Fringillidae > Emberiza > Emberiza elegans. The sequence continues at coordinate 23,431,517 of JALJVW010000206.1, forward strand.
TGCTGGGAGCTACTCCCAGGTTCCTAGCATGACACACTGATTACTCATTGGTCTTATAGCCACAATGAGAGGTTCTAATTACAGCTTGAGTTGAATAGCAGAATTGTTATAAGGAAGGACGAGGTCAGTGTATCTAAGTGTTTTTCATGGAGATACACAATGAAACTATGGTAACCAGTTTAAAGGTTTAGAGGGGAACTTAATTCTTCTAGCATTAAGCACCTAAAAAGGGACGTATCTAGAGAGAGTTTGGACAAACTTAGACTAGGTGAAATAAAGAGACCAGTCCTCACTGGGTCCTTTACCTGTGTCTGTAACAGTGTCACAATGAATAATTCTGACTAAATAGGTATGCTTAGCTTTTTCACAGCTAGGCAAGAGGAAAAAAAAACTTAATGTTTACTGTGAAATGTTGAAACAGAAAATAAGCAACTTCTGGTTTTAGAATAAGAGCATGAAGGTGAGATTTTTATCCTGGACAGCTTGTGGATGAGTTCCTGTTAGGTGCAAACAAACCCTTTATTACATGGGAAAGGGTTAATTCTTCCTCTAATGCCTGTCATTTTGAACAGAGAGGTTGGAAAATTTCAGAGCAAATATTTCTTCACTAAAATTAGTTGATTCATAAAAAGGCTTATATTTCATGGAGAATTTGAACTTAAATATTAAACAAATTCTGTCAGAACCTGAAACTTGCCTGATCTGCCTGATTTCTTTCTGGCTCCTAAACACTTCAGAAAAAAGTAAAATTTTGGAGTTATTCTGATGAGAATTCCACCGATCTGAAAAACAAATTACTTTATTGTTTCCATAAATTCTTTCTCTTTCAGACCAGCGCCTGATAATCTTGAATGACAGAGTTTTTTTCAGGGTGTTTAATCCTATCATAAGTAAATGCAGGCTTATATGGAAATTATTTGCTGTGTCATTTGCTTTGTGCCTTTAGTGTTTGATGAAATAGGCCCCAGCAGAATTCATTGAAGGTTGGTATGTGACATGCACTGTGGTTTATGGCACAGATTTATTCAGCTACACCAAAGAAGCAGAAGTACATCTTACAGCAGATGGCCAGACCTGAAATCCACCATTTAAACAATTACACTCCTTTTCATGCTAGCTTTTCTCACCTTCTTAAATAATAGCTTTCTGATAACAGATTTTTCATTACTATATCACTGAGTTAAGAGCTCCCGTGGGAAAAATTGTGAAGTTACTCCTGGCACAGAAGAAATAATTTGGTGCTAAATTCAGCAGGTAAATGACTATTCACTTAGCTAGATAATAAACACATTAAAAATTTTAAGATTTCTTAAAGAAGAAAAAAACAGTGCTTTTTAAAATTAAATTTTATCTAGGACAAAATCAGTATTTCAACCTACTTTACTTAAAGGTCAAACCACTAGCAAGTATGGTGTTTAATTCTAACTGATGCTGACGTGAGACCTCCACACAACAGAGAAAGAAACAACTTGAAAAAATGTAGTGGGTACACTGCTCACTGATGGCTGGAGGTAAGAGTCCAAACCACAGCTGAGTCCTGAGTTTCAGCCCACTGCTTCTAGAGCTGTGCTTTGCAAAAAGTGAGCCTCAGAACACATGATTTTGTCCATAAAAGTCCTATCCTTTTAAGCCTGGATAAATCAGGCTTTGTCATTTTGTGAACTAGAATCAAATTATGGCACACTGAGCACCGGGCTGGCAACTTGTCTGCTGAGGGAAGTTTGGTGCAAGAGATGTGCTTAGCATGTGGAGCACATCACTAGTGAGAAAAGAGACTAATGTGCACCTTCTCTTGCTCTAAGGAACCTTGGAGATTGAAGCATTGCACATTACCATTGCCATATAAAGAGAAGCTGCCCAAGATGTCTGTATTATCACAGCAGCACCTAAAAAGTGAAAAAGTTCACACAAGTTCACACCTTAGCTTAAATCAGCTGACAGAAAAGAAGCAGTCCTTCATGCCAGCCTGTCTATCCATCTTGTTTCCAGTTCTTTCTTCCTCCTTTTTTTTCTTTTTTTCCAACCTTACATGCCTTTCTTTCTTTGACCCTCTAATGTTTCCGTTCTATTCTTTCCCTCCTTCCCTTTTGCTCTTTGTGGAACATGCATTTGGAGCTGATCTTTGATTTGCTCTTGAAGAACACTCCAAATAAGGGAAGAAGATAGAGAGAAAGAGAGCAAGAAGAGAAAGAGGTAGAGAAACAAAACCTCTGGGAAACACATTTTACATGTCTGTGTCTCAAATATAGACTTTAGCTGCAACTTTTAGAGGGCTGAACAGAGATTAAGGAATGACCTGACAGAAAGTCTGGCTGTGTGGCAGTATGGGCAGCTGGTAGCAAAATTATTTTTCTTTCAATACCAGCACCGATTTCACATTTAAGCAAGATTAGGAAATAATGCAATAAATTATTGAAGAGACCTGTCTGTTTCACAGAAAAAAGCTTTTTGCTTAAATTACAATGCTGTGATAGAACAGATAGGGTTCTCTATAAGTAGAAAACCTGATAAAAGATCTGAATATATTTACAGTCGCTGTAGTTTATTTCAGAGACCATCCTTTTATTGCCTTGTTTTTGTTAGATTATGGGTTGCGATTTTTTTTTGTTTTTTTTTTTAAACTGTTTGTTTGTTTTGTTTGTTAGGTTGTTATTACTATTATTGGTTTTGGTTGTTAATTTTTGGTTGTTTGTTTCTTTTGAGGTTTTTTGGGGTGTTTGGTTTTTTTGTTTGGTTTTTTTTTTAATGTTTGGTCTTATCACTTTTAATCAATGACACTAACTAACAGTACTACCTACATTATTATCTGCACTATAGCTAAGTAAGAAACAATAGATACCTGTGTTAGTCAGATCATGTATCTGCTTCTCACTGTAGTCTATCCTCTGAATGGTTTTCATGTGAATGAATCTACAATGTCCAGGTGAAATTAAATAGTTATTTGAAAAGCTTATGCCATGGAAGTGTTTTGACAACATTAAACTACACACTTGGCACAAATAATATTAAAAAAGTTTAAAAGTTATTTTCTTTCTTTTTCTGCTGCCCCTTTTCAGCATTGGTTCAGTCATTTTATCAGCTGAAATGGTTGGCTTTTACCAGAGCCTGCCAACACCAGGCATTGCTCCTGGCAGGTGGATTGTTGTATATATTGGAGATTATAAATCATTTTGTCATTCTGAGACATTCATAAATGTATCTGCTTGCACGGGGGACAACACTGTACAATAACATCTAATTCTGCTTTTCACTGCTGTACAAAGGAAGTGCACAAGCACAGGTTAAGACTACATCAACAAGAATACATCCTTTAAAATGTTTTGCTTCTATTTTAAATGTATGCTTATATAAAAAAGCAAAAAAACCAAAACAAAACAAAGACACAAAACTTCTCTTTTTCTTATCATCCGTGTACCAGAGAGACAGTGATTTACTCTCCGAATTGCACACAACTCAGAAAAGACTTCTGCAATGAGTTCTACATATGCCAGTGTTGCCCACAGAAAATAATGCAGGGATGTTTTCTCTGCATAATTTGCAGGTATTAGAGATGAATTTCAGAGATGCTTAGGGAATTCTCTCTCTAGTTTCTTGTTATCAAGTTAAATTTATGAAATCTTCAGAGGAATGACCTTTAAACAATTTATGGGAACCTAAGACACTTTAGATGCAATAAAAATAATTTCCTCACAACCTTCCTTCCAGCTCCACATTCTCTTAGCGTTGTTATGGTTACAGAGTCAAGACTTGAGAATTTAGGTGAAGCTGGAACTGAGGATTCCCTTGCAGTTTCAATTCAAACCCTCAGGTATGCCTGTTCAAGCACATATTTAATTGGAAGATCACAAACTTGCCATGCACCTCCCTCCCAAATTTAAAGCTTTAATTCTGGTATTCAGTGTTTAGCATTGCAACATGATTATAATCATGGAATACTGCAGAGGTAATTCACAATACCCAATTTAAAAAAAAAAAGCCAACAGGAATTGTTATTACAAGTAAACTAATTGTTATTACAAATAGCTAAATTATGGCTTCTGTTCTTAGTATTTAAATCTTCAAACTTCACCACTTAATACTATTCTATTTGTTGCTATGAAGAGAAATTTGAACTCCAAGTGCACTCTTGAAACATATATTGAGGAGAAAAGATAGGTCTAAATGGGGCTTATTTGAATTAATTTAATAGAAGAGTTAATTTCAACTGTTAATTGTTAATTTCAACATGGATCTTTGATGAAACAAAATTTTCCGTGTGATTCACATGTCACAGATTTGTAATAACATATGGTGAGCTATAGCCAATGACAGAAAAATTTCTAACAGCATTCCAACATCCATTCAACAAAGTCTCTTCTTGGTTACAGCCATGGAATATGCAGTACAGAGGAAGAAATGAGAACTATTCCCCTGATGTTAGCACTACTGTGCAACGAATCACCGTACATAAAACAATTCAGAGCAGCCTTTATGCTCCTTTAGCGTGTACTGCCAGGCAGAACAAAAGCCTAGTTAGCCTGCATTGCTGGTCAACAGCCCTAACAGACAGAGGCAGTATCCAAAAACCTGTGAGATCAAAGAATCCTTGCTATCTTCTGTTTTTCTACTGATGAATTTATGTTAGCAGTTGGGACAAGGTGGCAGGGAGCCATAGCAAACATTCTGTATCAATAAGGGGCAGATTTACATTTTGTAAAGCCACAGGACTGAGGTGTTTATATAAGCTGAAGTCAGCTTTTATATAGCTGAAAAAGAGATTTCATTAACCCACTTCTCATCATCTAAGGACATTGCAATTTTTCATCTATTTGGAATAGTAAGTGTATATTTTTTTCTGCAGAGTTCCTAGCAGATGGTATTTTTTTACTGCTCTTGAAACAGTCTGTTACAAAGCTGGGACAATGCCCTACCTTTATTCTTCAACATCAAATAGCTGAAAACCATGATAAGATAACTTACTTTCACAAATACCTTCAAAGAAAGAGAACAAGAAATGTATCATATTGGTGCACACCAGTTCCTTTTTTCATTTGGAGTAAATAAATTAATAATATATTATATTGTTAGATATATGTTCTCAAATATGACCTGAGATAATCAACCCTCTAATGTGTAAAAGGAGACTGAACTTATTTGCAAATGAAAATTTACTATATTTTGAGTGAGATTAGACATTGATCTTTGTAAGTTCTTTTGCTATGGTTTATCTTTTACTAGAAGGATTTTTTCACAGATAAAACATCCAGTAAAAATGATTGGCTATGGTAGCAGCTGTGTCTGCAGGTGTTTTCCCATGCACAAGTACAAGAGGAGACATGCAGCTGCTATGAACCAGCAGGAGTCTGAGTCTGCCTCTGCTTGTCTAAAATGGTGGAAAGCAGAGGAAACCATCCTTCATGATGGACTTTGGTTGTGAGCCAATGTTTGGGACTGAATTTTTTAAATTTTTTTTTTAATATACAGCACAAGAGTTAAAAACCTGCATTTTCATTGTTTTCTAAATTATATCTTGATTTAAGAATTTAATATCTTTAAATATTAGATTAGATATTGTGATTCCTAGTAAATATAATAAAACTATATTTTGCCAACAATGGATTTAATAATGCCTAGTTTTTAATGTGCTCTCACACTTTCATACTATTGCTTTATTTCCATTAATAACTAAACACATCCCTCGATTATTTCAAAAGTCTGTGGAAGCAATGAGAGATAGTCAGGTCTACAGTCAGGTCTTTGCCCCCTTCCCTCCTCACATCTCTGACAGACAATGCGATTTGCCCTAAGACAAGAACAGCAGATGGGTATTGCAGGAGGATCTGTCTGGTGCTCCCACAATGAATGATTCCAGCCTGGGAAGGCTGTGCTGATTGTGGCTGGCTTTGGTGCTCTGCAGCCTGCCAGTGTGTAAAACGCTGCTGGAGACGGGGCCAGCTGGGCTCAGGAGCTCCCAGGCATCCTCGAGGTGGATCCCCGTGGTGGCAGGGACTCACTTTTGAACAGGTGAGTAAAAGCACTAAGATCCAGTCATATACAGGGATAAAATTCTAAAGAAACAATGCAGGAGCTTTGGTGCCTTTTAGCTGTGCCTTCACAGCCAGAGCCAAACCTGTCTGTTTCTACATGGACCTGCTTCCAGTATGACCCTTCAGACTTGCTTGTGTTACATACTGCACTGGCAGTATTTAGAGACTGTATTAGCAATAAATGTAATCATAATCATTCACATAATCAGGATCATATTTCTTGTGCCTGATTGAGAGTCTTTATTACTTTGGCACAAGGTCTTAGAAAAGTTTTAAATCACTCAGAGTTCCACCAGTTTAGAAACACACCTAGTATCACCACCAGAGAGATTTCTCTGCTACACTGCCTGATCCTTGCATGTCCTTCTCCTGAGCTTAACTAAGCCAAATAAGTACAGAAAACTCAGCTCTTTGCTCAGGCTGACCTCATGAAAAGTTAAGTTAATTGACTTGAAGGACAGTGAATAATTTCCATTTGAGAGTAAAGGCTATTTGAAATGGTTCAGAGAACAAATGTTGGCTCAGGTCTCAAGCATACACATGCCCCTGCCACCCATCTCCCCTGGCTTTTTAATAAACTCTGAAATGCTTTGGCAGAATAGAAAGCCAAAAACTGAACTCTAATCTTAAGTGCATTAAAATAAACAAACAAATGTGATGGTGTTCACAGGGGTTCTTGGATTGGGGAAGAGACCAGGATCTGACTCCATGTTTCAGAAGGCTTGATTTATTATTTTATGATAAATATTAAATTAAAACTATACTAAAAGAACAGGAGAAAAGGTTTCATCAGAAGGCTACCTAAGAACAGAATAGCAATGAATGAATAACAAAAGCTTCTGTCTCAGACAGAGAGTCTAAGCTAGCTGACTGTGATTGGCCATTAATTAGAAACATCTGAGATGGGCCAATCACAGATGCACCTGCTGCATCCCACAGCAGCAGATAACCATTGTTTACATATTGTTCCTGAGGCCTCTCAGATTCTCAGGAGGAAAAATCCTAAGGAAAAGATTTTTCATAAAAGTTGTCTGCGACAAACAAACAATTAAATAAATAAAATATAATTATTTGGTTTTCAGCTGCTTATAATAAGGTTTCTAAGTGGCAGTACATAAAGTACCTTTTGGGATGCTGTAGAGCTATTCTCAAAGTTTGATTTACATATATATGTATATATATGTATTTAACATTTTATAGATATATAAATTCTCTGCTTTAAGCAGTTAGTTATGGCAGACTTCCATTATAAGGAATTCAATTCATGTTCTTTTTCTGAAATATCCAGGAGCAAAAGAAAAGTTTATAATCCTATTTTATGTTCCAAGACTACTTTGAAGGCCAACAGTTAGATAGGTATATAATCCCAAACATTGGAGCAGTTAGAATTTCTGCAAGATGGAAGAGTAAAAGTGCTGTTCATCCATAAGAGTTTACCAATTACAATATTTTCTGAGCCTCTTCATTTGATTTAAATTGGAATTCCAACAAAAAAGTATTTTCCTTAATATTTTATATTTGGGACAGAAGATAAATACTACATGACTACTTTGTAGGATATTTTTTACAGAAGATCTTATGAAAAACAAGTGAGGAAGAAAGGCCAATTTACCAACCAAATCCCAAAATAATGAGTTGTTCTAAATATACATGAAAAAGAACACCCATATCACTGGTTTCACACAACCTAAATATCAAAACATTAAAACTACAGCAAAACAAGATTGCAACAAAGAAAAAAACTGAATCAGTTGTGTTGAGGGTCACAAGAAAAATCCAAGAATTTTAAATATGTGAAATGATTTCATAAAGATTATAGCAATGATTCTTTGAACATTCAAAAATGGCAACTGCCATTCAAACACATAACATGTATTTGAAGGGCTGGGAGTTGTCACAAATTTCAAACACAACTCAAAAAAAGCCAAGGTCAAGTGGTGTAGTTTATACAGGCCAATAAATGTCTAACTCTGTGAAGGATTGTTTAGAAACAAATGCAAAAGTCAAAGGAAAAATTAGATTCAGGGTATTATTAAAAACTCTTCAAGCCTAACATAAACCAATTGAAAAAGTTCTATTTCAAAGTATTTGCTTTTGGTAAGACATGAGCAAAAAGCTGCCTAATTTATGAAGTCAACACTGGTGTAAGGCTGACTGGCTTTTTCACTTTACATTTAAAGATGGAGAGAAGAATATTTACATCAGCTGAAGAATTGGTTCTTTTATTGTTGTCATGTTACTTAATTACTACAAACTTCTTTTAATGTTTAAGAATGAATAGAAAAATAAAAAGCCTGTGGGGCCAATGTATTGGCAAGAGTGGAAACAGGATAACAGGATTTTTTGCAGGCATATACATATTGTAGAACCTGTATGAACATCAGTGCAAACTGAAGGATTCTTTAAGTTTTTTTCAACTGAGAACTGAATATTGTTTTTTTTTTTTTAATTTCACCACTGGAATTTTGCTAGTACCCCAGACTATCAGTCTTTTCTTGAAGGTTAAGGGTTAACTTGAGATCTACACTTGGTGTTCATGCACTTGGCGGTCTTCTGAATAAACCTTTATGTGATTTTATTTATTTTTGAGGTTAATTATTTTTTCCTGTGCTTGTCCCTAAGCAGTTCCGTTCCAACTCTTTTATTTCTTCCTCAAGAAAGAGACTCTGAGAACTTACTTTCCATGAGGATTCAATAAAAGCAGCCTTCCTGTTGCTCTGGTCACCCACACAGCAAAAAGGAAGTTAAACTGTTTGCTGACATATCTCTTATGGTTTGGGTCTGAGCCTTTGCTCTTGAGCCTGCTGCCAAAGTCTGACTTGCACAGACAATACTTTGTGGGTGGTGACTTCACTGGGAATCCAGAGCCAAGAATTGGAGAAATGTCCTGTGTGCCATATCTGTGGTGGTTAGGGAGGCATTACTGGATCCACACTTTTAAAGTTACAGCAAATGTAGTTATTTTGTGGTAACCATGCAGTGGAAGAAAGTCATTCTCTGGCCCCTAAACTCCAGCTTAGCTAATCATAAGGAAGGTCAGTAAATGCAGTGTTTTTCTCATGACATTCTATAAACATAGGGTTTCAAAGTGAATATGGATGGAAAGGCAAATAATCCTTCCATTCCTTATGATCTGCATATAATTGTGGTTTGCCTGAACTGGCTGAAAGCTCAGAGTATTTGGAAAGATTGGAGTTTAGAGAGCTAATCTATCTGCATCAATTCCTAACATACCCTTGCTTTCTTTGGAAAATGCAGATGAATTTTGATACATTCATTGATAACAGATATGTAAAATCTATCCTAGATCAAGATGGGACACTTCTATTAATATCATTGATATTTTCCTACAAAAAAATTAAGTTTACAGTCATCTCTAAGGAAGGAGAAATAAACACATAAACCAGCATTTACATAAGTGAGTAGAAATTAAAGACAGAAAGATATTGATTTCTGTTTAGGATATCTTATTTATTCCTGCATATGATATGAGACATTATGAGCAAAAAGTAAAAGCCTTATTGAAAGTTGAGCACTGATTCCAGGCAGAATAAATAATTCCAGTTTTGCTTCAATATGTGACTGAAAATAATATTGACTGAATATTCTTAACTAGAGTCTACTCACAAACTAGAGTACTTCACAAATAAAGTCCTGCTGAATCTATTCATCAAACTGTTATGTACTTTTATCATTGCCTTATTCTGACACTAGACTTCCCGGAGCTTCAGTAACATTAAAAAATAAATAGCAAAAAAGTCTACAGATAATTAATTTGGTTTTCAATTTTTTTATCTAAGTACACAGGAAGATCCAAGTGTTCTGCAAAGAACGTATCATGTTTTCACAGTTATGCAAAAGGGTTTTTTTAGCAAAATCTGTTTGAGAATCAGAACTCTCTAAGTATATAGAAACTTAACATCTATTTAAGTACTTAAAATTTACTACTGCAGTTCCAGTGTTTGTTATTATATCTGGGTCTGATTTCATCAAGGCAAACAAAAATCCAAAGAGTCTCTCTTATGAAGAGCTTGAAACAAGCACCAACAGCTCTGGAGGAGAGCTAGCACTATTATAAGCGTGTTGCTGATGAAGTCATAGATGAAAAGGGTGAACTTTATTAATATTTAAATGATATTTCATCAAAAAGCCTTTTGAAAGTAGGTGGGATATGGGTTTTAAAATTGTTTGTGTGTTTTGGAAGACTTTATGTTAGGGAAACTGCACATCTTAAACTCAGAAATCCTCAATTCCAGACTTGCACAATTATTCTCAGGACTGCCAGGCTTCATAAATCTGTGTCTGAAATTGCTGCTTGAACTGTCCTAAAAATAACAACAGCAAAAAAATATTTCCAAGTGGGTTCTTTGTGGAAGAAGAATAAAATTGGTCATAAGGAATGCACACACTTGGCTTTGAATACTTAGCTTCAACAACTTTTTAAACAAAAAACAACAAAAAAAAAAAGTGGTTTACAGTTTCTCTGTGCTTCCTGTTTCACTAATGCTACATGGCTTTGTGCACCAATATTTTGGACATGGTGGGGGGGCTACAGGGGTGGCTACTGCCAGAAGCTTCCCCTGTGTCTGACAGAAAATGCCAGCTGGCTCCAAGACGGACCTGCTGCTGGCAAAGCTGAGCCCATCAGTGATTTTCCCAAAGTCATGGTCTGTTTTGCCTGTGATGGTGGCTGGTTAGTGATGTCTCCCTGTCCTCATCTCAACCCATGAGCCTTTCATTGCATTTTCTCTCCCCTGTCCAGCTGAGAAGAAGGGTGATAGAGTGGCTTTGGTGGGCAGCCGGCATCCAGCCAGGGACAGCTCGCTACACTGCACCATATGAGCCACGGATAAGAGTCTTCTGGCACTTTTTGTGTTTTGGTAACATCAGAGAGGACACTGTTACGGGATGTTGGATGGAAATATTTTGTATTGAGGACACACTACATTAACAAGAAAAAAAGTTGACTATTCATATTTTGAAAAATGAATTAATCTCCTCAGAACGTCTCCCTTCCATCATGTAACGTATACATGTCCCTGATGTGTCTGTACAGTGATAGCCCAGGCTTGTATGGAAAGAAGCAGTCAAAGAACCAAGACAAATATTCTTTTCTAAATATTCCAGAGGTGTTGGCTTGGTCGGATGGGATGTTTTCTCTCAAAAAAAACCTATTTAGACACTTTCCTGACTAGATAGCATTTTTTTAAATATTTTATAAAATTTCTGCTATTCACCAGAAAACGTTAAAATGCTTTTATTCTAATTTAAAAATGATTCTTTACCTTGACAATTTAAGCAAGAATAACACTGTGAGCAGGAATAATACCACAGTAACACTAATAAAGACAATGGAGTATTGGAGCACGTCCAGAGAAGGGCAATGAAGCTGTTGAAAGAGCACAAGTTTGATGAGGAGAGATGGAGGGAGCTGGGCGTGTTTAGCCTGGAGAAAAGGAGACTCAGGAGAGTCTTTATCACTCTCTATAACTGCCTGAAGGGAGATTGCAGCCAAGTGAGGGTCTGGCTCTTCTCCCAAGTAAAAAGTAATAGAACAAGAGGAAATGGCCTCAAGTTGCACCAGGGGAGGCTTAAGTTGCATATTAGGAAAACATTTTTCACTGAAAGGGTGGTCTGACATTGGAACAGGTTGCTCAGGAAAGTGGTGAACTAACTATTTCTAGAAATGTCCAAAAATGTTCAAAAAATGTTCAAAAATGGGGAATTTAGGGATATGGTTGTGCAGAAACACGGTGGGACTGGTTTAATGGTTGGACTCAATGACCTCAGAGGTCTTTTCTAGTCTTAGCATTTCTTTGATTCTGTGATTCTACTCCCATTTTCATTAATATGTCCTTGAGAGGAAAAGATGAAAGGAGAAAAAGTGATCAACCTTCTAACTAAACTTTAATTACATCACGTAATATTTAGCAAAGTCTAAGTAAATTTGAATTTATAGAACTAGGGCAAAATCTGCCTGTCTTTTAAAGAAATATAGATAATATAATTTAAATTGAATGCAAATTGTTCTTCTCCTAGTTCCAAGGAAAAAGAAGAAGCTATAAATGAATGAGATTAGCCCATGGTATTAACTAAGGTTAGGGTGTGTGTGGGGGGGTTGTTTGTTTGTTTGTAGTTTTGTTTGGAGTTTTGTTTGTTTGTTTTCTTTTTTCCCAAAGACCTTGTGAACTATAAAGTATTTTCTTGAGCCTGCTAAAAGGGGGAAAGTTCAATTGATTAATATCACAGCACATGAGTACTTCTGAAATATCAACATAACTTTGAATCTTGCAGTCTAGCCTGCCTTAAGAAGTGAATTGTACAGTTCACTGCTGTGCATTTTTTTGTGACTACTTGTGCATTCTTCATAGATGTAAGAAGATATGTTCAAATAAGGATAATCTTGAACATTTGCCAAATAATTTGTTCCATCTTTTGCATGCCAATATCAGCTGTGAGGACTTCATACTACTGGAACAAAGTAATTTTAAAACAAGGCTAGAGAATGAAGAAAAAAATGTAAAAGAAGATCAAATGTCAAAGAAAGGATTTTTGTCCTATGCTTTGATTCTCTGGATTTATGAGGAAAGCATATGCCTAATTCCTTCCTGAGCTCAGTCCTTGTTTCATGAACATTTGGAATGAAGTTATTTTGGAAGAGAAACCTACCTTCTGTTCAGTTAGTACAAACAATATTGTTTAATTGTACTCTACACTTTGTGAAGAGTGTAGACCTGTTAAAACAATCTATTGCTATTGTTCTGCACTGGGTAGGGGACAGGTTATACCCTCTGTTTGAGCAAGCAGTGTCAAAAAATATTCCAACTGTACTTGCTAAATAAGAAATTACAGATGGAGTTGGAATAAATGATGAAGGCTAGGAAAGCAGGGTCAATATTTAACATTTGATGCAGTAAGGAAAAGGGAGCAGAGACAAAAAAAGGATCCTCTCTGGAGCTACTTTTGAAGACCATTGGCCTAAAAGCTTTGTAGTCATCCAAGCAAGGAGGGTCAATGCTGCATTAACTGAGATGCATGATGATGACAATTTGGGCAAAAAATTTAGTGAGATATTTTGGGTAAGAATGCATCTTAAAATGAAAAAAACTGGAAAGAATGTGCAAGGTACAGATGCAACTTGTACCATTGGAAGTTCAGAGCGTAGAATTGCAGAGAGTTCTAAGTTATTAAAAAAAAGGGTTTCTGGGAGACTTTTTTACAAGACTAAAATTCAAGTGACATTGACCTACTAGTAGGTATAAGACTGCATGGAGAAAGCTGATAGTGTTTCACCATCTTTTTCAAATACACAATGGTTCTACCGCATGAAATATTGAACAGGCAGAAATAAAATATGGTAAGTTCCATTGTTTTGGTGCCATTCTCACATGTATTAAAATCTTACTTTGGCCTTACTCTCTGATAGTTTCAATGAAAATACAAATAAATATAAAATTTTTAAAAGTTGTGAAAGAGTAGTTTGATAATATACCAACTTCTAAATTATATTTAAATGCACAATTGTGTTGTATGTTCCCATCTTGAAATTAGGTGTTCATAGCTTTGTGGCAGTATGATTTCTGTAGATCAGAACAAAGCAATAGGTATATCACCAACTCCTGGGCTTACAGAAACTTGTATCCTGCTGTCTGTAGTACAAGCATACTGAAAAGAATTTTAAGGGCAGTAAGTTTTAGAGGGATAGCTGTAAAACCATTATACATATGTGTGTATACATATACATATATATATATATATATATATATAAAAGCTAAATGAAGAATACTTGTTATACTTGCTATACTGGCTATACTGGTATAATCTAGTTTGTGGTATTGGCTACACAGCTGTATGTTCATTTTTAGCTTTCTTCTACTATTCTATGATCTCTCAGAAAAAAATGTTCTCAGCTACTTCCATTAAGTACAACACTCAGTATATAAGGTTTTGTGCTAATCTTATTAACAACAAAGAAAGTGGCTTTTCTGATAGCATAAGGGAAGTTTATAAATGAAGAAAATTTTGATGACACCTATTACAACACCAGAACTATAACAACAAGTAGTTGCTGTGTAGCCTCTTAAAATGCATTCTGCCAAACCATCTCACCTTAAACTCTAAAAGCCAAAGAGGCAGGAAGAAAATATTTGTGAATTTGTATGACTATGTAAACATATTCTATTTTCCACACACTAAAATATTAATGAGTTTTAGGAGACCTTTCATCCATTTTACTAAGTTCCCAAAAAAGTTCACATTAATAAAATATTGATTTGCAAAAGTTAAAGAATGAAGGATAAAGAAAAGCAAGGCAAATAAAAGCTTTTTTCCCTCATCTGCTGAAGTCTCTTAATAACTCCTGACTTTTAAATTTTTAAATTTTTTTGATACACTACAATATAAATCAAACCATGCACTTTAATTTACCTGAAAATCAATGAAAACTGGTTGATTGCAAAAGAGTTCTTAAAATCTGAAAATGAAGCAACCAGAGAAAAAATAACTATTTTTAGACTGGACTTCTTCTCTGAGAAAAGCAAACATTGGGATATTCGGCTCTATGTATCACTGCTTAAAAAATGTTTTGTTCAGCTCCTAGTCATGCAAAGCTACACTATCAGTTGCTTGCATAGGAAACTCGAGCATGCAAGGACTGTATAAGGCTCCATTTTCTAGGCAATCAACTTGTTAGCTCCATTTTGCAACCCTAAGGAATTCTTCAATGTGCACAACTTTTTCCACCAAACTCAGTTGAGCAGACATTTCATCAGTGGAAAATGCAATAGTTAATAAGGATGAATGGCAAATAGATTAAAGTAAGAAATTGGAAAGTTCTAAGTGGAAGCAAGAAACTCATGAAGCAATAAAATTTTTTTTCTAATATAGTAAGTTAATGACCCAGAGCTCAAACACACTTAGTCTTAGAATTCAGATAATCCTTACTGTACAATCTCACCTAGCACTTACTATAAAGAAGCCATGTCACATATTGTTGGCTCCAATACTGTTTTCTCTTCCAACAAAGACACTTGTTGAGGTTAGCCTAGGTGCAATGCATGTGTTTATACACAACTGATATATTCCTGTATCCAAGAAATTTATACAGCTGCCAAGGTACCCTAAGTATGTACAGAACTAGAGTTAAAAATGGCGAAGACACCTTGGGCTTGATGACAAGTCTTTCTCTCTGACCACTGAGAGAATGGTCATGGTTTTGGCTTTCATGTGCTGCCTAGAGGGTGAGAAAAGGCACAGTTTAGGTCAGCATAGTTGGGAAGCCATATGATAATTTGTTATCTAGGTCTATAATACAAAAATATGCATACTGCAAATATCAAGCATCCTGGTGAATTAGTTTTCTCATGCCCAGGGAAACAATTTGTGGTGGGTTGACTCTGGCTGGGTTACAGGTGCACACCAAAACCACTATCACTCCCCTCCACAACTGGTCAGGGGGAGAAAATAGAACAAAAATTCACAATTGAGATAAGGGCAGGGAGACACCACTCATCAGTTACTGTCAAGGGCAAAACAGACTTATCTTGGGGAAATTAGTTGAGTTTATTACCAATCAAAATCAGAGCAGGACAGTGGGACATAAAAGAAATCTTAAAAACACCTTTCCCAAACTCCACCCTCCTTGCCAGGCTCTTTCTCCTCCCCTTATGGTGGTGCAGGGAGATGGAGAATGACCATATTATCAGCTCATCACAGGTTGTTTCTGACACTGCTCAGGGAGAGAAGCCCTTCCTCTGCTCCACTGAGGGGTCCCTCCCACTGGAGAAAATTCTCCAAAACCTTCTCCAGCCTGGGTTCCCATGGGCAAAGCTCTCCAGGAACTGTCCCAACATGGGTCCCTTTCTATGGGGTGCAGTCCTTCAAGAACAGACTGCTCCAGAGTGGTTTCCCCATGGGATCACAAGTCCTGACATAAAAGCTGCTCCAGAATGGGCTCCTCTTTCCATGGGTCTGGAGTCCCCACCAGGAACCTGCTCCAGTGTAGACTTCCCATGGGGTCACAGTCTTCTTTCAGGCTTTCACCTGATCTGGTGTGGGTGGGTTTCCTCCATGGCCTGCAGGTGGATCTCTGCATCCCCATGGATCTCCCTGGGCTGCAGGGGCACAGCTGCCTCACCATGGTCTTCACCATGGGCTGCAGGGCAATCTCAGCTCTGGTCTGGAGAGTTGCCCTTCCTTCTCCACCGACCTGGGTGTCTGTAGAATTGTTGCTCTCACATATTCTCATTCCTCTCTTCTCTTCATGCAATTACATCTGTGTAAAAAGTTTTTAATTGCTCCTAAATATGTTACCACAGTGGTGTTACCATCTTCTCTGGTTGGCTCAGCCTTGGCCAGTGGTGGATTTGTCTTGGAGCTGGCTGGCATTAGCTCTGTCAGACATGGGGGAATCTTCCAGCAGCTTTTCACTGAAGCCCCAACTGTAGTGCCCTCCCAGCTACCAAAATCTGGTTGCACAAACTCAATTTAACACAATTTAAAAAGAAAGCTTTCTCACCTCCATAATTTAAAATCTAACAAACAAAAGCTCAGCCTCCTACAGTTTACTGAATTCTGAAACCTAGTTTGATGATTGACATTTTAGAGGGTTTGCAGGGCAAGGTTTTGGTATCTGCTGAATGGGACTACAGGGGTGGCTTCTGTGAAAAGCTGCCAGAAGCTTCCCCCATGTGCAACAGAGCCAATGCCAGTCGGCTGCAAGATGGACCTGGCACTGGCCGAGGCTGAGCACATAAGCAATGGTGGCTGCCCCTGGGATGAACTTACTGCAACCCTCATTCCTCATCCCCTGCTCTGACAGAGGGGAGGAAGAAGAGAAAATGAGGAATCACAAAGTCAATTAGGTTGGAAAAGACCTCTGAGATCATCACGTTTGACCTATAACCCAACACCACCATTTCAACTAGACCATGGCACTAAGTGCCGTATCCAGTCTTTTCTTAAACATCTAGAGGGGCTCTGACTCTACCACCTCCCTGGGCAGGCCACCCCAATATCAAATCACTCCTTCTGTGAAGAATTTCTTCCTGATGTCCAGCCTAAATCTCCCCTAGAACAGCACAAGACCGTGTCTCTTGTCCTATTGCAGAGTTAACCGGGTTATCATGGAGTCAAGTTGAGTCTGGGAATAGGGGAGGGGTGGGGGGGTAGGCATTTTAAAATCTAGTTTTTATTTCTCATTGCCCTACTCAGATTTGATTGGTAATAAATTAAAATAATTTCCCAAAGTCAATTCTGGTTTGCCTGTTATGGTAATTGCTCAGTGACCTCTCCTGGTCCTTATCTCAATGAACAAACTTCTCATTATATTTTTTTCTCCCCTGTCCAGCTGAGGAAGGGAGTGACAGAGTGGCTTTGGGGGGCATCTGGCACCCAGCCAGGGTCAGCCCACCACAGACATTTATTCCTGCAGTAACTCTGGTGTAGAGATCCATAGTGTAATTCTTGCATGAGCCACATCACCTTGATATACTCCAGAGGACATTTCAAAGCTCTTTTATGTCTTACAATCCAATAAATATTTTTAATGAAAAATATTTCTGTACATTGAAAATATGACTTTCACACCAGATGCAGTCAAAATTATTTTAGCTTAAAGGTATGTGTACTTTTTTATCCAAAGGACACACAAGTCTCTGTGTGGGAACAGCACATAGTTACTGCTGCCTGCTTAGAGATGTAGCCTAGTAGCTGATTAGAGCAATAGCAAACATGAAAAGCTCCTTCCAAGCATTGAGAAAAATCCTCAGTGTTTGTATGTGTTTAAAATTAAAGTGCATGGAGCTTTCCAGATCAGTCAACGCTGGCAAGAAAAGTTCAAAAGTTCTTAATTTAGTAGAATTTGCTGCTTTTAGGAAATCCCTTAGCCACCTAGCAACCGCACAAAAGGTATAATTCTCAGAGACTTCAATTCTCACTGACTGAACAAGAGGGAAAATTGCAAACGTGCAAGATAGCTTGATGACATTGTGACACCAGTGTGTCTAGTGGGTCAGACTGAGTAGGCCAAATGTCAGGCTGGGGCTGGTACAGAATACAAGATGTATGTCTTTTCTACACGATTTACACAATAGCACCGATCCTCAAATACAGACCTCCACCATTCCCATCTTTGCTGGCATCCTCAGCCCAGACCCATCTGCATCAGAGTGCTCATTTTAGTCACACTTAAAATTCTTGTCGACATGCTTCATGATATACATGTTTTCCAGAAGCGTCCCTTACAGCTTTTATGGCACATTCTGTATTGGATTAGGTGTATCCAACTGGCAGCCTCCGGGTGCCTCCTACAGAGAGGACTCTAACACTGAGCTGATTGTCATTCCGGACAACAAAGTCTGATATGCAGACATGCAGGTGTAATCTTAGGCAGTGAAAATACTGGTTTTCATTCCAAGTGCTGCTTCCTACTTTCACTTAAATCCAGGAAGACTGAATTTGAAAAAAGATCATAACTCAGTCTAAGTAAGAATATCTGAACCCAGACTTCTAAATTATTGTTTGACTTAATATAATCGAAAAATTTAGAGCAATTTATGTGCCTTTGAATAGATATACCCAGATGTTTTTAAATTTCTGTCAACAAAAGCCAGCCACATGAATGTGAAGTAGGAGTGGCTGGAGAACAAGAATCTGTGCAATCCTTGTTTATAATTCCTCAATTGTTCCCTTTTTACTTTCTTTTGAAAAGTATTTATTATTCTACTGCTATTCTTCCTGTTTGAACAAAATAGAACAAAAAATGTTTTGATTTAAAGCTCTCTATCCATGTTTTCTATTCTTGAGCATCTGGTATTAGTAGGAGTAACCCTTCAGGGGACCCGCCATACTTTGGCAAACATCCAATATCCAACATTAATTAACATTCTCCCATACAAAAATCTCTCATTACTCAAAATACATCTTCTCCTACACATACACTTCCCACATCCTAAGCTTTTCCCTACTGAAGACAAAATTTTAAATGTAATAAAGTCTAGAGTGAATTTTAAATGTAATAAAGTCTGGAGTTTTGTGTACAAGTCATTCTGAGGCAAAGGTTCATTGCACTTAGTAATAATAGAAATCCAGCTGTGGTTTCCTACACCTTGCAGTTTCCTCATTTTGCTTTGAACCTCTTAAAAGAACGAATTGAAAATCAAATGAGAAATGTAGGATATTTATCATAAAGGTTGAATCCTTTCAGCAACTTAAGTATTGCTGATCCAACCATTGCTGATTTCTGAGGAGAAATTTTTCGCTTAATCATTAATATACGTCCAAGTAATTTTCACTGTAGCTAATAAATTGTACCCTTCTCAATTCGATTATAGTATCTTCAAATTAAAACATCAATTATTTTGTTCAGCTACTAAATATAATTCTCTCTCTGATCTTGAGAGTTGCAATGACGTTGATAATGTAGGAAAATCACCCTCTAATAAAACATGCAGTTACTTTTATTCCCAAAGCTGTGTTAGCATCTTTCAACTCCAAAATTTTGCAAGAAAAGGTTGTACAAAGTGTTCATCAAGTTCTTTAACTTAAAATTGTCCCAGAAAATCCTTGCTGATTTTCTTTACAGGTAAAAATCTCCCTACTCAGCAAACATATAATGAAGAGGCAATTTGAAAATACGTAGTTCACAGTTTGTTTTCCAAAATGACCTGTGGGCCATATTTAAAATAAGCACTTCCATTATGAGTGCTCTTCTGATTCTATCAATGGGTCATTCAAGCAAAACTTTTTCATTTGTCACAGCCATATTTCACCTCAGGAAAACAGAGGAAGACTATAAGCTACTTAGTTTGTTTCCAGTTTTAAAGATATCTTGAAAATTTTTTTTCTGTAAAAAAAGACCAAAACTGAAGAGTTAAATGAGGAAGTCTGATTTACATTTGAATGAAATGTTAGAGATTTCTAAAAGTCATGATCATAAATATGTTGTGAGACCACCCTTTATGTCTATTCAGTCGTATTTATTTATTTGACTCTAACATCTGCTTTTCAATTACATGCAGTCAAACTTTAGCAGTTACATAGGGACAACCTTGTTTTAGTTCTATAATAAGAAAACCAGAAAAAGATTCCTTCTGAAATCATTGGATTAAACAATCACCTGATTCAGAACACTCACAAGAAAGCTTCACAGCATATACCTGCCTCATTGCAGAAGGTGGCAAACTGCCCTGTGTATTCAATTAGGTTTAACTAAGATAAATATCAGGGTTTTTTTTCATTTTCTAGAAGTTGCAAATGCATGAAGCAGCTGGCCTCAGTGTGATAAAGAGCTGACCTCAGGATCCTACTATTATCTGTAGAGGAAGAAGAAGAGCAGCACTTGAAGTAAACTCCTTCTAAACACAAAAGATAGTCAGTGTACGCCATTGATAATTGCTCAATGGCAAGTTTCTCACTAGATAAAATGATTTGGCCAAATGTATTTACTTTGAAGTCACTTGGAACAACTACAGGAAAAAAATCCCAACTCATTATACAAATTTGACATATATTTTTCTAAATGAAGGAAAAGTATTTTGTAAATTCTGATATATGAAGGACTCAAAAGATTTTACATTTTTTTTGTGTTGATAAATGATCACTGAACATTCTGTGAGCAGGCAATCAGCATAAGAAGCAAAAGCTGTTTCATCCCAACTATTGCAAAATAGACCAAATGCTAAGATTTTTGCAGCTGAGTTTCTGTCGCATTGCACTATAATCCCCCAGGGATTTTCCTTTGGAAAAGGCCATGAAGTTAGAAACGTGAAAAACTAAAAGGCAAGAGTACTGTTGTATCAAGCATCTTGATTTTGTGAAAAGTTTCCAATTAAGAAAGGATCAAGACTGAACAAAAACTTTAGGAAACAGTTTTCTGTAAGCAAACATTTAAAATGCATTTCCATCAATATATTGTATATTTTCTTTCATGACAAATTGTGTCTCATTTGTTCTGGAGAATAGATGTATTAACTTGTCTTCCTATTCTTAATTTTACCCAACTCAGGTAACCTGAATTTGTTACTTAATTTGCACCAGCATCACTTTTCAAATGAGACTTGGGTAAAGGAAAGATATGAAAAAAACCCTTCTCTTTACCAGCTATATATGTTTGTAGATGTGTGTTTTCTTCCCAAAATCCAAATCTTAACATGACATTTGTTTTCAGTGTCTTATCTTTTTGACTACTCATCATGGCTTTTGTTTTTATTCATGGCTACATCCTTATTTCATTGCTCCTCTATGTACAATTGATTTCCATGACTACAACTTTCCTGAGCAGCATTATCAATTTACCCATGTCCCACTTGTTCAGTAAACCTAAAAGAAAATTCTTAGGGAAGAAGTTAAATCAGTACCAATTTGCTTTGTTTGAACCATTATCAATCTGCAGTGAATCAGAAGCTGTTATGCCAGCAATCCTCTCTCTGAGATGGGAATTTCTGAGAGGAGAAGGAGAAAATGTAGCTGAAATGGAAACTGCTTTCTTCTCTTTTTATAAACTCTCTTTACTCATGAATTGGTGTTTCTATATCATCAGTGCTAAACTTCATATTTCCATCAAATCACATTCCAGATGCTTCCAAACATTTTATTTTCTTAGGCTAGGATACCATTATCACTCAATTTTCCTGACATCCAGTGTGATATAAAAACAATCGTCCCACTTTTAGTTTTTAAAGATAACTACCACCATCAGTCCTCAAAATCCAGTAATGTAGAACAAGTAAGAGTAGATCCAAGGTCAAACATATTTAGGAAAAAACCAAGAAGAACCCTATGTTCCTCACTGAAAAATATTTTCCAGTGAGGATGTAGGATTCACCTCCTTTGCCTTATATGATACTTAACTGGAAAAGGAATCAAACAGTCTACCAAGACATTATGTGATGCTGCATGCCACTTGCAGGGCTCCTCAAAAATTTATCATGCTTACTAGAAGCTGGTATTTTGAAAACAAAACCAGATTCTGAAAAAATGTTTCAACTACCAAAAACACCCTTTTTTTTTTAATTTTGTGAAATACTGTCTGCTTCTGTACTACTCATGAATAAATACTTTGTTTGCAATGTAAAACAGATAATTTGTGTTAAAATAATAGGCTCATTGCAAAAATGAGAAGGAAGGAAGTAAAAAAATAGAGGACCAATTAAACTGTAGCTTTTCTAAAAAGAATAGACAAGAATTCCACTTCTCTGAATGAATGGTTATCCTGTAAAACCAATTCTTTTTCTAAAAGAAACAAAAAAGAAAGTAGTCTTCTTTACTTTTATCACATAAAAGAAAAAACAAAATAATTCCATTTCTGTATTTTGGGCCAAATCATCATTTAGATACACAACTACAAAGACAATAATATTTAATTTTCTATTTATAATGACTTCTTGCAATTTCAATCTTCACAGCCCAGTTAGATAGATGTTACATATTCAGTGAATTTAAAAACTGTTTAATGAAGATTTATTTCTAATCTGTAATATAATTGTTTAATTAAGTGAATGGAATTATTTTTTCTTTTAGCTAAAGGATAGAACCTCCTTACAGTTCAGACAAGAATAAAAGTGCTCTCATATGGTCTTTAGTACTAGTCAGTGTAGCTACTCTGAAATTTGGTACATTATGCTGAAAATATTTGTGTAAAAAATAAAGGAAAGTCAAGCATTGTATTATGTCCTTTCCAACTTAAACAATTCTATTTTTAGTAGGGCCTGCAGAAACAGAGCCAGGAATACTGGTTTTAAAGTGAAGAAGGGGAGAGGAGATTCAAACTAGATATAAGAAAGAAATTTTTATAACTAGCTTTGTGAAATGCTGAAATATATTGCCCAGAGATGTGGTAGATTCACAGTCAGGTTGGATGGGGTTCTGAGCAACCTGATCTAATTGAAGATGAAACTACTCATTGCGGGGGAGTTGGATTAGATGAACTTTATGGGTTCCTTATAATCCAAACCGTTTGATGATTTGATGATGATTTAATATTTCTTATATGTGAAGTTTAGTACATTTTGAATGTGCATGTTAAATATGACTCTTGTCTAGTTGGATGAGAATGAAAAGCATGTATGAAGAGTCTGGTTTGGTGTTTTGGTTTTTTTTTCTGTTCTCAGTGTTTGGTTTTTTTTTTCTCTATCAATACTAGTAGTACAATCTTTGAAACTAAAAGGCAAGAGTATTATTGTATCAAGCATCTTTTGCACCAGCATCACTTTTCAAATGAGACTTGGGTAAAGGAAAGATATGAAAAAAACCTTCTCTTTACCAGCTATATGTGTTTGTAGATGTGTTTTTTCTTCCCAAAATCCAAATCTTAACATGACATTTGTTTTCAGTGTCTTATCTTTTGACTACTCATCATGGCTTTTGTTTTTTATTCATGGCTACATCCTTATTTCATTGCTCCTCTATGTACAATTGATTTCCATGACTACAACTTTCCTGAGCAGCATTATCAATTTACCCATGTCCCACTTGTTCAGTAAACCTAAAAGAAAATTCTTAGGAAGAAGTTAAATCAGTACCAATTTGCTTTGTTTGAACCATTATCAATCTGCAGTGAATCAGGAGCTGTTATGCCAGCAATCCTCTCTCTGAGATGGGAATTTCTGAGAGGAGAAGGAGAAATGTAGCTGAAATGGAAACTGCTTTCTTCTTTTTATAAACTCTCTTTACTCATGAATTGGTGTTTCTATATCATCAGTGCTAAACTTCATATTTCCATCAAATCACATTCCAGATGCTTCCAAACGTTTTATTTTCTTAGGCTAGGATACCATTATCACCAATTTTCCTGACATCCAGTGTGATATAAAACAATCGTCCCCACTTTTAGTTTTTAAAGATAACTACCACCATCAGTCCTCAAAATCCAGTAATGTAGAACAAGTAAGAGTAGATCCAAGGTCAAACATATTTAGAAAAAACCAAGAAGAACCTATGTGTTCCTCACTGAAAATATTTTCCAGTGAGGATGTAGGATTCACCTCCTTTGCCTTATATGATACTTAACTGGGGAAAGGAATCAAACAGTCTACCAAGACATTATGTGATGCTGCATGCCACTTGCAGGGCTCCTCAAAAATTTATCATGCTTACTAGAAGCTGGTATTTTGAAAACAAAACCAGATTCTGAAAAAATGTTTCAACTACCAAAAACACCCTTTTTTTTTTAATTTTGTGAAATACTGTCTGCTTCTGTACTACTCATGAATAAATACTTTGTTTGCAATGTAAAACAGATAATTTGTGTTAAAATAATAGGCTCATTGCAAAAATGAGAAGGAAGGAAGTAAAAAAATAGAGGACCAATTAAACTGTAGCTTTTCTAAAAAGAATAGACAAGAACTCCACTTCTCTGAATGAATGGTTACCCTGTAAAAGCAATTCTTTTTCTAAAAGAAACAAAAAAGAAGGTAGTCTTCTTTACTTTTATCACATAAAAGAAAAAACAAAATAATTCCATTTCTGTATTTTGGGCCAAATCATCATTTAGGTACACAACTACAAAGACAATAATATTTAATTTTCTATTTATAATGACTTCTTGCAATTTCAATCTTCACAGCCCAGTTAGATAGATGTTACATATTCAGTGAATTTAAAAACTGTTTAATGAAGATTTATTTATAATCTGTAATATAATTGTTTAATTAAGTGAATGGAATTATTTTTTCTTTTAGCTAAAGGATAGAACCTCCTTACAGTTCAGACAAGAATAAAAGTGCTCTCATATGGTCTTTAGTACTAGTCAGTGTAGCTACTCTGAAATTTGGTACATTATGCTGAAAATATTTGTGTAAAATAAAGGGAAAGTCAAGCATTGTATTATGTCCTTTCCAACTTAAACAATTCTATTTTTAGTAGGGCCTGCAGAAACAGAGCCAGGAATACTGGTTTTAAAGTGAGAAGGGGAGAGGAGATTCAAACTAGATATAAGAAAGAAATTTTTATAACTAGCTTTGTGAAATGCTGAAATATATTGCCCAGAGATGTGGTAGATTCACAGTCAGGTTGGATGGGGTTCTGAGCAACCTGATCTAATTGAAGATGAAACTACTCATTGCGGGGGAGTTGGATTAGATGAACTTTATGGGTTCCTTATAATCCAAACCGTTTGATGATTTGATGATGATTTAATGTTTCTTATATGTGAAGTTTAGTACATTTTGAATGTGTATGTTTAATATGACTCTTGTCTAGTTGGATGAGAATGAAAAGCATGTATGAAGAGTCTGGTTTGGTGTTTTGGTTTTTTTTTCTGTTCTCAGTGTTTGGTTTTTTTTTTTATCATCAATAGTTGTACAATCTTTGAAACTAAAAGGCAAGAGTATTATTGTATCAAGCATCTTGATTTCATGAAAACACCCTTCCACTTTAGTGTGTTAGAAACACACTTTTCCCAGCTTGTTTGTTCTCATCTATATTCCTCTCCTATCTTTCCAGGAGTCTGTGGTCTCACTTTAAAGCAAAAATAAAACAAGCACAAAGAAACATTGGACAAGCAGTTGGGGAAAGCATACATATAATCAAAGGAATGATTTTGAAATCGGAGGATGGAAATTGCAAAAATTCTAGTCATTATTGCTCAAATTATCATGATTTGCTGGTGCAATCATAGTAGCTGATTGCCAGCACCAGCCACTTGGCTGCACATTGACTACAGAAGAGACCTCAGTCAGGACAAATAGGAGTCACATTTTGTCAAATGAGAGTGGCCATAGAATTTCAGATTAAAGCTCCATATAGTCTGGCAGACAAAGAAAATACCCATGAAATAGAAAGTACAAGACAAATGTGTTCTATACGCACCCCAATTTCTCTCCTGACCAAATAGCAGAAACAAGTGCAAGTGACTTTCAAAGCTAACTCAAAATACAAATACCAAACAGGAGCAGGACAGCCATCAAGCTGTTTTGGTTCAAGTAGGAAGATAACCATTACCCAGGCACCCGTGCCCTGCATTTACTCACATACCTCACTGAGAACGTCCTCCAGAACTAAGCAGGCACATTCTCAAACACTGGGCATCCCACTGATGTTATTACAGTCATTATGCACCAGCCTAGAGAAGCTGTTTTCAGTAGCATGAACAAAAATTACAGCAATCTGATACATCAGCTTTCTTACCCACTCCAATATATACTGAAATTTTATCTAGACTTGTATCCACTGCTTTTGTTTCCACCAGGCTTACAGACATCTCTTCAGAGAGGGATGTCAGAGCTCACCTTCCACTGCTACTGATCCTTCTTAGTTACATCCTCTTGAAAGACAGGGTGGTGCCCTAAGTATTAACTTTATATAAATATCTAAGCTACACTAGTTCACACATGTAAAAATATACAGCATCAAAGGAACTGGAGAAGCACTAAATGTAAAAAATCTACTCTCTGAAAGACTGAAAGTCTGCTTTCAGTCACTTCAAATAGTTCAAATGCTAGGGTTTTCTTTTGTCTAAGCAGCTACTGCAAATTCACTGTTCCCATTCCTGCAGGTTAAACTACTGGAAGAAGCATATACAGTCAAGTACTTCAACCCCACTGCATTAAAACCACAGAAAAACTCAGCTGTTTTCACCAGCAAAAATGTTTTCCAGAAAGTCTATTCCTTTCTATCAGTGTAGCTCAAACTGACCTAAAATGAGCAGCAATTTCAGTTCTTATAGGAACATGATGGAACAAATGAAGCTTTGAGACCTGTCCACTCCTTTTTTTTTGTTAAACCAACATTTTCAGGGAGGCCTGAGAATGACTTTTAAATTCCAGACTCAGGTTTTGTTTTATAGAAACTACAGCACAATCCTTTCACCTGGGAGAAGATCAGAATCCATTTTGTCAGATAAAATAGTAGGAAAAGATTACGTTAACAAATTTTCTCCTTTTCCGCTGTGTAACTGAATAGTATTAGTCAAACCCAGGGACTTCTAAGAGCACTTTGATCCCCACACAATTGACTCTGGGTGTCTAGGAAGATTCTGTCACTTCTGTGGCAGGGCAGGATCTGGACTCTGTTCTTTTCAAGAGTCTCCTTGCTGTGGAACAGGCTTCTGCACTCTTACACACTTTGCTTTTTCTCCTGACCTGTCCTGCAGTCTAGAAGAACAGTTGCTGTCAAGGGAGGAAGATATTTCTAGCTAAATTTATAATTTATTTTTCAGGAAACTTAGAGTAAGAACTGAGAGCTAAAAGGTAAAAAAAATGCATATTTTTCATGATAATTTCTATTTTTGTTCAGTTGTTTTGGGGTCTTGGGGGTTGGTTTTTTGTTTTGTTTTGTTTTGTTTTTCATGTTTCGTTGTTTTCCCCTGGGTATTGAAAACAGATATAGTATACATTTTAGGTATATTTTAGGTATACTTTTGGGATGTTTTTTTTTTTGTATTTTTATGGTCTTGATGTGGAATTTCAAAAAGTCAAGCAGAAGTTTATCTTAGTAATGGTTAACTCCCCTTTTCTATATATAGTTCCTTAAAAACATTATAAAGCCTTGAAAGGTATTGATATCAGACTCTTGCCATTTGTAGTCCTCCAGCCACTTCCCCTACAGGCAGCTTTCAGAAAGCCTATTGCAACATGCACTGGTGTTCTGGCATTCTTGTGTAGAGATGACCAATTTCCCCAACACAAGCAAGTACAGCTTTTCAAGTTTTGTTAACCTCCCAGCTAAGGATTTTTTTTTCCGTGCCTTTGCTCTGATGGCCTGTACATTACATCAGAATTAAATATGTTTCTTACTGAATGCTGAGGTAAAGTACCCTACTTCCTAGTTTAATTTACTATTTTTATTCCAACTGTCTTTTATTTCTGTGGATAAAAAAGATTTGCTAGTTTGGGTTACTTTCTCTTGCAAGTCTGAACAGTAGTTCAATTCTCATAATTCTCTTGTACACTTAAAATCTCAATTATTCCCCCAGAGCTTTGTCCCTACAAGGAATTTTATTTTTGGTCAATGATTTAATCTACAAATTACAAACCTCCTATTGCAAATCCCTTTAGTTTCTGCTGACTTTTCATTCTGCAATCTTTCCCTATGTTTTTTTTGTCCCCTTTCTCTCTATGTGTTCAAAAAATTTTTGAAGGAGTCACCTTGATGAAATTCCAAGATTCTTGCCATTCTCTGTCAAGAGACCATTCTCTGTTCTATTATAGTGGATATTTTGGGGTAAATCTGCAGGTAATTAACAGTTTTTTCTGAGATCCAAATTGAAATACCCTATATGAATGTCCCTATATTTTCTATGTTATATGTTACATTTCTTCATACAATCGAGGATAAACCTGCCATGAAAGACAAAGCAGGCTTATGAACGTGCATCTCCTGGCAACCAGGAGACAAACCTTAGTATCTAATCTTGACTAAGATAGCTAATGTGATAAAACAGTTACTTTAGTAATTTGGCAAACTCTGGCAAGCTCCACCGAAGCATGTGAAGGACAAAAGCGTGATAACACACACCATCACTTCCTTTGCACTCCTTTGCACTTCCTTTGCACTCTTCTAATTTCCCAAAGGGAAACAGTGATATCTTGTGTAAACGAGTTGCTTCAGATATCCTGAGACTCTTTCTAATGGCTCGTACATTCTACATCAGAATTGCATGTTATTTTTTTTATCAGAGTGTATTTCCATTAAAAAATTCAAGCATACTTTAAACCCCTTTTTTGGGGGGAGATAAGTGGAAAAAACCCTTTTTTTTTGAAATGCCTTACAGGAAGATGAAGATGAGTATGTGGCCTGCTGTAAAATCTCATCTGAGGTATACAACACCCTGCTGCAAATAAGGCACAGAAATATATGTTTTGAAATGTTGCAGTGAAACATGAGACAGAAAACTTAGGATGTCAGACCAAAAGGTTGTCTCATGAAATGAAAGATAGAAGTTACAGAAAATTCTATCTGATAAATAACATTCTTCTCAAAAACCTCACCTTCTTCTTAGTGAGGTTTAAATCACCAAGTGTAAATAAAAACAGTGTAGACATACAGAGACTTTTTAAAATACACTTCTACCAAATATAATTTCAATCCCTGGGGAGCAAACCATCTGTTTCAACAGCAGCTTTCTCCAAACTCAAGCACAAGTCAATTGCCAATGAAACTTACTGGCATAATGGAATGTCATCTTTGAGGATGCATTTTCCTCCATTTTTGCAGTATTCTTCAGGACAAGCTGCAAAAATGAAGGTAAAAATTGTAATTTCCCCCTCTTTTTTATTACATTTGTCATTATCTGATTTTCAAAATGGCAAAATATTCACACCTGTCCTTTTGAGATCTTAGCACTTCCAACACTTCTTTTTTTTAGATCTGGACTTGGTGATACAAATGTGAAGTCATAAGAATACTACAAGCAATGGAGTGGTGTTGAGCTTACTGAAATCCTGAGCTGCACTTGAACAAGCTTCAAATTTTTCTCAAGTGAGATTTTCCTGACTCCAGAAATAGAATTTTTGCTACTTACTTGATTTTCAAACAACAGGAATATATAAAATAAGACCCAAAAGAATTGATCTAATATTTAATTAGTACCTGTCTAGATTATTAGTAATAGGTTTTATACAGGGCTGGTGAACAGACACTCCTTTGTGACCAACCCTTTTAAAAGACAAAAGGTGTTGAAGTATTTAGTGATATTCTTTTAAAATCTCCTGATGTCCCTTAACATGGATTTCCACATAATCACATTTAGTTTTACTGAAGCTTAGTTTTACATTGCTTTAGCAAGAAAAAATTCAAAATCAAAAAAAAAAAAAAATCTCCTCAATTTTCTTCAGTATGAAAAGAACTAGTAATATACTAATTAGACCTAAAGAATTTTGAATATATGCAAAATGAAATTGTTTATTTCAGCCTATAACAGTGCTATTCAGTGTAGACACCTCCAGTGTCAGGATGAAATTTTGAAAAAGTGCATTACTTACTTTAAAGGATTGCTTTCTGAAAAAAACAGTAGATTTTAAAATTACTGTTATGCATGTCTACTAGTTTATGTTCTATATTATTTTATATTTAATTAATTTCAGAATAAATTAATTTGAAATAATTTTTATAAATCAAAATTACCAAGTATGAATTCTCTCATCATTATAGAAGTGGCATTTTTTAATGTTGAAGTATGATTCCTTCTCTCACATGAGCAACCTGGCCTTGTGAAGGTGTCCCTGCCCAAGTCAGGGGCATTGCAAATTTGGGATCTTTAAGGTCCCTTCCAACCCAAACCATTTCATGATGCTATGAGAGACAGTGAACACAATACTTGTGGTCAAATTTCACTCCCAAAGAAACTTGTGGAGGCCTCCTAGCAAAAAGTGTTTGTAAAAATTTTAGTTTGTGAATAGATATTTAATACATTATAATGAATTATATCATTGCAATGCATGTGTGTTGTGAATTTTATCACAAAACTCATAAAAATTATAAAAAGAGAAAGTTAAATTCTCAGCTAATGCAACTTGAACAAAGCTGGCAGAGTACTGTCAACACAGAACTGCTCAAGAGTTTATATCTGTCTTGGGGAAGAGCTGCAGTACCTTTCTGTAATTGAAGGGGACATTTTTAATCTTGATTAAATTATTTATATCACCATCATCTATGTATTTGTTAGATTTTTTAATAAAAATCTAATTCGCATTGAATGTGTATTATTGTCCTCTACTTATTTTTCTCCACCATTTAACCACTACAAATCAAACCTGAATATTTTGTCAAATGTACTGTGTTAAAATAAATGCTATTTAGGTTTTTTTTCCAACCTGGATTTGTAATACACATGGAAAAAAAACCAAACAACAAACCCACAAATAAGCAAGTCTTTTACTCAACAATATGGGTTAACTCAACTGGCTTAAAAGTATACTACAAAGATTTGGGGTTTTTTTGAGCAATGTATTTATGGTAAGAAACACCTCTTATGAAAATGTTAAGATTTTAAACATATTATTAATATTTTTCTCACTTTCATCTGTGTCATACTTTCATCAGGAAAATTCATGCCTAATATATTTTGACAAAGTTTTAGCAGAGGAACCTCAGTCAAGTTTGAGGACTGCCAAACATACAGTAGGAAATAACTACACTTTCTTTGTTTCAAATGATATTTTTATACAAAACGAAATACCTGAACAGCCAGACTCATCAAGGCTGGAATCAATGCAGTCTACAACTCCATCACAACGCTGGGAGAGTGGTATACATTGAGCAGTTGAAGCACATAGCAAAGAACCATTGGAACAGTCTTTAATGGCTGAAATGAAAAGTAACATGGTCATTATCGTCAGCTGTATTTTTTTTCCTCATAGCTCAAAAACTAGCAGAAAACTTGATTCATACTGTAGGATACAAACTTGCATCTGTGTGACCTCTCCAAGCTTTCATCTTCAAAGACATGCAACTTTACTACTGAGATGCTAAATAAGTAAACAAATACAGAGCACAGATGGTACAGAAACCAAATTTTCCCATGTAATATTTGTGAAGGAGTGTATACTGCAAAATCCCAAAGAAAACCCATAAAAAATATATCAGCAAACATAATTAACTCTCATTCAGAAACTAGTTTCAAAATGATGGAATTATTTTTTTTACACATTATTTTAACACATTACAGAGGGAACAGTCATAGCAATGGTTGAAAATTTTGCAGTTAAGGACAATGGCACCAAGTTATTGGTGCTGAGGTAAAGAATATAAAGACCACATGGAGGCACTAAAAACAGTAAAGATATGAAAATAAAAATATTCAATTTTCATCTATATTTAATTTTCCAGGTGCAAACTAAACCAGTAGAAGGTATAATGATATCACAGCCACTTTGAAAGTATAAAATTTTTAATATTTCATAGGTATTTAACACTTACCAAAACTTCAAGATGTACATTTTGCTACACTACAGAAAACTGAGAAATTACTTTTTATTCATTGCTATTAGCACTTCAATCAGGTGAAAAGGATGTTGGTCTGTGGAGTACTAATGTATACATCCCACTGGTGTTAATATGTTTGGTTTACAACCTTAGTGTTGTAATCAGGCAAATAAAAGACTAAATTGGTGAGGTAATATACCCTCCACTAAAACTGTCAGCAAGAAGAGAGCCAGCCAAGTAGAACATTTTTAAACTGAAAAACAGCTCCAGATTTTTTTTGTTAAATGCAGCAAGTAACAAAATCCACTTCATTAGTAGATATAAAACAGTATTAGCATAATGTTGTACAACCTGACTGCTATGTGAACTCTACAGGAAATTCTGTCTGCATAAATTCCTAAGTCATGAAGAAAAGCATTTCTGTGGTAAAAACTGTGTTTTTAGTAGGGACTTGACCAATGTTTTTTTTGTTTGGTTGGGTTTTTTTTGTCCTGGCCTCCTTTAGGGCTTTATCCTTAATCTCTGGCAAGATGCATTTTGACAACTAGTCTTTATCACAAAAGAAAACTTTCCTGATGAATTCCTGAATTCAGAACCGAGAAAATTTTTGTTTTACACTTAAATAGTGTTAAGTGTTTTGTTTTGCGCTTAAATGAATAAAATTGCTATGGGACACAAAATGGAAAGTGTCAGTAATTCCTAAACTGAAGTTTTCTAAAAGGAGGAGGTAGATTTGATCTTCACCAAGGAAAAAATATCTATCTAAAATCTAAAAAAATTAATCCACACTTTCAATCTGTACTATTATTAGAGTACACATAGGTTGGAGTTACTAGCACAACAATCAATTTTATAGATCATGCATAAATTTCAATAAAAGAATGAAATTTCTGAGATTTTTACTTTTTCTCTCTGACCATCCCCAGCTGACAAACTTCTGTGGGTTTTCACCTGCTAAAAGTAGGAAGCTAAAGATTAAACACTGTGCTCTCATGGCATACACAGCTGGATCTCAGCACTAGCTGTGACACTAATCAGCTTTCCACTGATTTAATTCCAAACTAACAAATAATTTTCTTTTCCTTTGCCTTCTTCTCTGCTTGGCGTTGCTTCTCTGAATTATCTTCTTCAGTGAAGAAACAAGAATTACTGCTTCTGTATTTCTATCTTATACTATCAAGGCTTGCATGTTTATTTACTATGAAACAAATTTTGGAGTCACAATGAAGTACAGACTTGACTAATTTTCCTTCAGATTGAGATACCCAAAGTTCTGAAATATCTATGGAATATTTATTCTTTGAATATACCAGGATTTAATTTCTTCTTAACCTCTGGGTTTTGTTTTGAAGTCAAAGCAGTAAAATAAACAAAACAAAGGGATATCTCAGTTATTTGGGCAATACAAAAAATCATGAAAATCGTTTGGCTTTCAAATTTTGAGGTTCCACATCAGCTTCTGTGGTGTGGAGTTGGGATGCACATATAATAGAACACAGCACAGATGTCTCTACCAGAGGACAGATTGAGGAGGAAACAAGGTCAAATGAAGATTAACCATGAGAGGTTTATTTGAAGAAAGGAACCTGCAAAATTTCTACCTGTCTTCAGGGTACGTAGAATTTAACATCAAAGTTATCTCCAAAATCATGTCTTCTGCCAACAAAACCACAGAGTTCACTTCAAAACAAAAGACTTACACATATAGTCTGTCAAATTCATGCCAGTTTGGTAAACTACTTTGCTAAATTAAATGGCATGCGCAGTTGCCTGCATTTATATTTAGTAGATTTGATAGAAAATATCAAAAACATTAATTTCTAACTGGCAGCTGATATTTTTTACCTTTTTTTTCATTCCGATAAGGATGAGAAGAATGTTAAAAAAGTTTTAGAGCATGACCAGTTTAGGAAGAAAAGTGTTTATATGTAAAAAGCCTTTTTTTTTTCTGTGTAGCTAATTATTTTGAAATTCCTGGAATGAAACATTTGGCCTCAGTTCACCTGCTAATAATGAAATATTTTAAAATGGCAGACACTCACTTTTGTGTCTATTTGTTTCAGATGCTTCTCCATGGCATCTCATTGCAGTTACATTTCAAAGCCTATTGACCTTGTGTTTTGTTTGTGAGCCCTTTTCCTTGCTTGGGGCGGAGATTGCTGCTATTTCATGAACAGACTTGATTTCAAAATCCTTGAAAGGTCAGGACTGCCTTAAATGTTACTGAATAACAGAATTGCAGAAGCCTATCTTTCTGTCATACCATGATCAGAGGTTACAGAGGCAATGCAAATGCAGCTGACTGATTTAAGGAAAAAAAGTGGAAATGCTTGTAAATATTAACAGAAACACAATTGCAGTTTTTTTAAACACTTACTAAATTATAGCAAGGAAATTAATATGCATAAGCAAAATTATTTAGAAAGGTAAAGCATCTCTGCAATAATGCATTATATGTGACACAAAGAGGGGTTTATTTGACAAGGGAATGTTGAATTTTACACTAAACTTCACTGTGTTGATCTTTTTCTTTTCTAAAACTCAGGAAAGAACGTTTGGGCGAGTCAGTGACCATTGCCATGACCAGCACCATGGACGTAACTTACGGCAGCCAGCTTCGTCCTCGCTGAGGCGGCAGTCGGGCACCCCATCGCAGAGCAGGAGGGACGGGACGCAGCCCTGGGAAGGGCACAGGAACTCTGCTGCCTTGCAGGAGCCTGGGGCTGTGGCGGTGGGCATCTCCATGGGGCAGCTCGTCTCATCACTTCCATCGGTGCAATCCTCGAGCCCGTCGCACCGCGCAGCGAGGGGCAGACACTGCGGCACGAACGCGCACGGGAACTCATCACCGCTGCAGGTGGGAGGGCGGGGATCAGCTGATCCTACAGGGGGAAAAGGAATCTTTGGGGATTCTGTTCTTTCAGCAGTCATTCATACTGCCTTTGGGATAGACAGGAACTGCTGGAATGCAGCTGATTTTTGGTTACTAAACTCTTTAAAAAAAAAGGAACCCAACTTTTACGAAAACACAGCTCCAAAGTGCAAAACACAGTATTAAAAACATTTTGTCTAATATTAACTCCACTGTTGTTGTTGTTGCAGCATTTTGCTTCTAAATCAGCATTTATTTTGATCCTATTACTTTTTTTTGCCATGTACACATAGAAGAATTAATACCAAAATATTTGTAATCTTGTATTTCACTTGATATCTGGAAAGCCTTAAAATAGCCCTCAAGTTATAATTTTAAGTTAAATTAAGAATAAGATTTTTATAAAGTAACAATAAAAATTTTTACTGATCTAGTTTATTATTACTCTGACTCTTTAGCTTAGCTTGGTATGATAGAGAATTAAATTTAAAAAAATACTAGATAGGCTTCCAGGATACAAGTAAAGAAAAATGGTCGTTTTTATTTTCAAACTTTAACAAATTCAGACAGGTGACAAAAAATAAATGAATTAAATAAATAAATAAATAAATTCCATGCTTACTTGCATTGTTGGAAGAAGAAGATACTGGGGAAAGCTTTTTATGATCATAAATATAAATAAATTGTCCCAGACACCTAAGTCTTTCTTTTTTCCTATGAAAACCATTGCAAGTGAATTTTATCAGCAGAAGCATAAGATCTTTTTGTGGAAACTAATTTCTAAGGAGCTGGCTGCACTAATGTTGTGTTCTTTATGGCATCAGCATCTCCCAGGGAAGCAATGTGATGGATTCCTGTACTTTTTATGTGCAGGGAAAAGAGAAAAATCTCCAGAATTTAGCTCCATGCTTTTAGTCTTTCTTTTAAGGTCAATTTGCAGCAGCTGAGTAAAAAATATAATATGATCATTAGAGACAAGATAAGACAAATTAATGTCACTTCCTGCATAAAAGACAGGAGGAATTTTGCTGTTGACTTGGGCTGAGGCAAAGGAGACAAGCACAAAAAGTCATGAGTGGGTTTCATCATCTTTAGAAATGGTGCAAGCATTGCTCTCCGGCCTCAGATGTCCAATGTTGCTGCTGCATTAAGGCATGACACTCTGTTAGGGAGTACATGGATTTTGGCATGATTTTATGCCTTTTAATCCACTGGTCATATCATTATGTTTGTTTATTCTGCAATACCTGGCTGTGTTTACAGTGTGAGAGCTTTGTTAAAACATGCTCAGTTTCAAGGACGCCACCATCATAAATAACAATAGCTTTTTGTACAAATAAATGAACTGTTAATGCGTTCAGGTGAACAGAATACCAGCATTATTTTATCATCCAGCTGCTTGTGAAGCAGCTGTAAGGAGAAAGAGCTCAAAGTTCTATTTAATACAGACCCTCTATAGATTAGAAATTTTTGATTTTCAAGTTGACTTTATATCAGAAAATCATAATTGAAAAGCTTCATACAATAGAACATGCTTAATAATATTTCACTCCCCTAATTAAATTAAATCTTTCTACTAGAAAAATGTATTTGATTCACTGGATATAATGTAAACATCAAATAACAAAAATTATTATTGACTCAGTAAAAATAATAACCTGGTGATCTTTTGTACTGTTTATATTCAGAATTAAGCCATGCATACCTCAAAGATGTGAACTTTTACATGGGATTGAAAAGATTGTGATTTCGTATGTGTTTTATAAATGTGTTAGTCTAAAAAAAATCCATTCTATTTTGAAAGGTTTATGGAAGTTGGTCTTAGGTTGGTGATAATTGACATTCAGATCACATAGTAGATTGATTTTGTAGATTAAAAGTATTCTAGATTTTGCATTCTTTTTTCTACTTTGGTCCTATACTTTACCAGATAGTAAGAGTAGCCCATGAAAATGCTGAATTTTGTTTATCATACAGAAACTATATTTAAGGCCATGATCCTGCTAAGATACTGATGAAATGTTATTGGGAGAACATATTTCTCTCTCCATTGATACAGAACTAGTGCTGTCAAATCTTGCACAGTGGATTAAATTTTTTTTTTTTTTTTTAGTTTGCATTTGCTCTGGGAAAAAATAAAAAAGTATGATTATATTTGAAAGTACTTTTTTTTCTTTCTGCTATTTCTGACCCTTTCCTCACAGTGCCTAGGGGGCATTTAAGCAATGAAAATGACTTAAGCTGCAGTCAGTTCTGCTTATACACATTCTTTTGTCCTTGCATAGTCCTGTGTTAGCTTTTCTGTATTTGTTCTGATGCTATGGAAATTAACCTCACACAGCTACAATGTATTTGACTTTGCTGTGGTTGCCTGTTTATGTTGCAGGAGAGATTGCATTTATAATACATTTGTGAGCATTTCTGACCCAGTTTAATTTCCTGTTCTTGACATGTTTATTCACATGCTTCTACCCAAATTTGTTCTATAAACTAAAATCCTCTCTTAAACTCAACATTTGAATGTGTTGCTTGTTATGAATCTGGCCTTGAGTTTAAAATTATTTTCAGACTTTTGTAACCCTGATCAGTTTAGCCTTATGAGCCCAATCATATAATGAGCTTATGCATGTAAATAATCCTGTGCCAAATTCAGTATTTAGAGAAATGCCTGAATGCTCTTTTTGAATGGGGATGATTATTTTTCTATTGTTATTATTATTAATATTATTTTCTATTATTATTTTCTATTGCCATTTTATATCATTATTCCCTCTGATTGTTAGAAAATAATTTTTAGGATGACGTTCTTCCCGGCTTGCATAGAAATTATATTAGAGTGTGCAATATTCACCAAGGGCAGCAAAGATGTGTCCAGGTTGAGTTAGGTGTAAGGTTAACCAGGGGTCTTATTGAGGTCTGTTTTACATTTGCACTACATTAAAAAAATCCAAAGTCATATCCTGAAATAAGTAAAATCCTTCTAGATCAGAACAGTGCATGAGATGAGAATGTACTTCAAAGCTCATAGGAGTATCCCTTGCTTATTAACTCACGTGATATGTTAATTAGTTCACATGTGTTTGGTTTCAGACACAATAGAAAAATTGTGCTCTGGTTGGCATTCTATAAGAGGTTGTTACTGCCATGGTCTGCCAAAACTATACCCCAAAATTCAATCTATTTTCTTTACATAAAATATTTTATAAATGGTTTTCCTAATTATAAATTAAATGTGCCTGGTAAAAATTTTGAAAAATTATCAAAACAATAATTTGCACAAAGCTAACAACTAAAAAAAGCTAATTAAGAATATGCAAATGTAGAAAATAATTAACTAATTCCAACTGAAATCTCCAGCAACATTAATGCAAAACTAATTACTTGTATTCAAAACTACTGTCTATGTAATTATTTATTTTAAGCTCATCATTGCAGTATCTGCTACTGACACATTTCCTTCTAAAAAGTGGGAATATTCATTCTGTTTTCTTGCCACTGTGAAGAATTAAACCAAGGTGTTAACACTACAATGTGGTTTGCAGTGAAAAACGAGCTGGCACTAATGAGGGACTCGTCAGAAACACCCTCCATGTGCTGACTCACACAGTAGTACGCTCACACAATTTAGCAATAAAAACTAACTTTAAACTTAGAATATCTGTGAACCTACTATTTTCCTCTTGTATGTATATATGAAAGTCATTTAAACAGCAGAATCTGAAGTGAAGCCTTTTCAATGCAAATTGGACCATTTGTGGCCCACACATCCTGTCTGTCACTTAATATTGTTTGATTCAACAATTGCCTAACACTGGCATGCCAAGAAAATGTTTCCCTCACCTTTTCTCAAATGCAGAAAAGATGTTCCCGAGGCAGCACTCCTCTCCTGAGTGCCGTGTGACTCTCATTTTCAGACCACATTCAGGAGTGCAGCAGACATTGTACAGGTATTTTTTTCAAAAGCATTATCTATTTGAATCTCTTTAAGGATTTGGAGATAAATCTACTGAAAATGATGAGTTCTAAGGAAGACAGTATAAAAGCTTTAGCTTTTTGTGTCCAGGCTGTGTGCTCACTGAAAAGCACGACTAAAAATCCTCAAGAATTCAGTATTTGCACGCAGATGAAAAGCAAACTAAACAAAAAAAAATTTTTAGCAAAAATAACCTCTGCACTGCAAAGCACTGAGTCTGAATTTGGATTCACATCAAAAACAGCAGTAACTTGTTGATGTTCCATTATAGCTAAAGAAATCATGACTTTTCAAGTAGAAAGCTGAGTACATGTCCTTATTTACTTTACTTTGCACTCAGTGTTTTATTTTGCACTTATTTTTACCTTGCATATGGCAAATAACCAAAATTAAAGAAAGGGTTTAAAAATGCACATATAACATCTACTTTTATATCATAAAAAAGACATTTTAATTAGGTCTTAAAACCTGACATTTTAATTTGGTCCTATGTCTTTTGAAACTTACTTGCACAGCTGTGCTGAATGAGTTATAATCTATGGACTAGGAGTGCTACCTCATATGCACCTTCACACTTTTATGAGAAGTTAAGTAGCTGAGGTAGATATAAAAAAACCATAAAAATCAGACCAGTGTTTAAAGCAAATAAAGTTTGGTATGTACTGTTCTGTGAACTGCAATAACTACAGCTGGATATGTCTGTATTTCATTGTTGTCAGCTCAAATAGGTGCTTTTAAATACATTTTTATTGCAACGTGCTACCATCAAACCATGCTTACAATAAATAGAGCCCATGAGCTGATGATTTTGGAGAAAAGAGCCTTTACAATATGAAAAGTGTTAAGTCAATAAGTGCTCATTTTCAAGGACACAATTATATATTTGTGTGATAGGGATTTGTTAAAGACTTACACAAATATGTTCTTTGATGAACATTTTCTGTACACTTATATTTTGCTGTATTATTGTCTTTGTCATCCATGGAGCATATGATCCTGTTTCCTGACTGTAAAGCAAGCTTCACAGGTTGGCACTGCAAATATTTTGCTCATGAATCACAGGCATTCAGTCACAGAAAACCATAGAACTGCTATTACCCAAATGCTAATATAAAATAAATGTTTGTATTGCACAGTCATTACCACAGCAAGCAGCACACAAACATGCTTAATTTGAATGAAGCAACACCTCCAGGCTATCCTCCTTTTTTCTGCCTTTCCTCTTCAAATACAAAGATCTCTGGTGCAGAGTAGGTCCCATTTATATTTATGTATCCCCTGTAACAGTGAATTTTAGTTAAGCCTAGTGGACATTGCCATTAGAGTCAACACCAGGGAGCATGAAATAAAGTGACCACATATGCTGTTAGGCAGCATCACCTCAGGTGTATCAGAGCTTGCTCTAAAGTCCATTTAAGTGAATGGGATAACTCAGATTGATTTTAATGGGCCTTGCATCAGACCCTTGAAAACCAACAACCTGTCTGATATATTTGCATAAGTAATTTGCCTAGTGAATGTAATAAAAATGGTAGACCTATTAACTGTAGCTAAAAGAGGTCAAAAATAACTCCCTCCCATAGATTGCATTAGACAAGAGTATAAATTAATTATGGGCCCAATCCAGTGCATTAATTAATTTGAAATAGATGTCAGTCCTCAAT
This sequence comes from Emberiza elegans, assembly GCA_024865655.1. Taxonomy (NCBI): domain Eukaryota; kingdom Metazoa; phylum Chordata; class Aves; order Passeriformes; family Fringillidae; genus Emberiza; species Emberiza elegans. Next base: position 23,471,912 of record JALJVW010000206.1, read on the forward strand.
TTCAGTTCAGTAAACATTGGATCAGGGCATGAAATCAACCCATTCAAGGTGGTTGCAAGGAAGCAAACTTGTTACAAAAATTCATTGGACTAAAACTATGCAAATACTTTAACAATCTTTCCATGTGTTTTTATCTGTTACAATAAAGCTCCTGCTGTTGGTTTCCAAGCTTGTAAAAAGACAAAAAAAAAAAAAGGGGGGTGGTGGGGGGGAATGAGTCTGTCCAATTAAATGCTCAAGTCTCTTCCCTTCATGAGAAGACAGAGGTATGGGGCAGGCTGCTGGAAAGCACCATGACAAAGCCAGAGTTAAAAAACAACAGAACATGGCCCAATGACTTCAGATTTTTATATGTCTGTGCAGAATTTATTTTAAATTATTACAGTTTGCTAACATACAAATATAATGGAAAACAGACAGGTTTACTGCCAGTAAAGTCAAGCTATGGTTTTGTCTTCACTCAGAGAACTACTGATTCTGGCAGGAACACACTACCTGTGACAGGAAAATGGCAATATTTGCCATATTTCTGATAAGAATATTCTGAGGATTGCTAGCTATGCCTGCTAATTTAATGGATTTGTTGGTTTGTTTATTTATTAGGAGCAATGACAAACTGGAGAAGCTGTGAAACTTTAAGTCTTCTACAAAATGAAGTGGATATAATTCCTGAGATAAATGTGAGCTGAAGAATTACTCCTATCAAGGAGATGAGTAGGTTTTACATAAGGAGGAGTCTGAGAATTTTCTGCTTTTAAGATAGCATCATGAAACCATTTCATTCCAAATATTATTTCTCTCCTTCCCTCCAAGGAAATATGTTGATTTATATGAATGAAGTTGGAAAGGAAAAGTATAATCTCTGTGATTTGAAAGTTTTCTGCAGTAAACAGATGGGGTTTGGAGGTTCAATATTAATAAAACTATTTTAATACACTATTAATAAATCTGAAGAATTTTAATTTCCCAAAAGGTATGAGCTTGCTTCAGAAGATTTCAGTATTCTGGACAAGTTATAAGAAGGCAGAGAGTAAAAGTTTTGGACAAAGATAGTATAATTATTAATTTAAACACACAACATAATTGTATTTAGGGATTGCCAATAATTATTCTCATTTATACAGTGCAATTATTTTATCCTAAAATTATTCCCAGTTCCTTTTCTGTGAAATCCACAAAAAGTTTTGGGTTTTGACACTGGCTAGGTCTGTGCACTGGAAGGTACAAGAACAGGCTGAAGAAGCTCTCTAAGGTGCTATGTTTGGACCACAATTTTTAGTTTTTAAAATGCATAAATGCCTTATCTCTGCCAAGCAACATGGATCTAAAGCATATAGTGATTTGTTCCAGGGAAATGCTAATTTACTAAAGAACCTATTCACAAATTTCCCTGATATCTCCAGTCCTCTATTACTACTCATTCTGCTTTCCTCTTCCCCTTCTTTGTTTCTATGAGCAGTCTCCCCCTACAACTTTTCTCATGAATCACCTCCTGCCCTTGAGGAAAGAAACTCCATGAGTTTCTTCCTTCTCTCTCCCTGTGAAAGAAACTCCATGTGAGAGAGATTTCTGCTTCACTGCAAGCATGAGCAGACAAGCTAACAGTGATTCCCCTGGCTCTGTAACTTAAAGAAATCAGAAGTTGTCTCCTCTACAGTGTTTTTCCCCATGATCTAACACTGTAGTATTAGCAGTTCAGGGAGTTAACCCTTCCAGTATTTCCAGCACTCGGCTCTGGGAGTTTCAGAGAAGGATCATAGTCTGTCTAAGGTTTTGTCAGGTGAGTCCTGTTCTGCTGCAGAATTTTCTGTGTTGCTTCATGCACGGGCACACATGTGCACACTTGCACACAGATTCACACATGGACACACACACCTGCTCACCCCTCAACAAGATTCTCTCTGCACTATGCAGCTATTTTTTTGCACAAAGCTCAAACAAACATCCACTCTACTTTTTGGGTTGTTGTCTCTTAATTAGATAAAAATGTAATTTATGCTTTTCTTATTCTGAAATGGGATCTACTAAAACTTCTGGAAAGCATATAAAATTATCTGCAAATGGCTGGCATCTGAGTTGTTTAATTTGACTAGTTATGTTTCTGTCATGGGTAACCCAGACTGTCATTGTACTTCATGTTGATCTCTTATTGTCTCTTGAAAGCCCAGCACTTCCAGAACCAGAATTTGGGGCAGTTGGGACATGCTGGTCCCTTTAGAAGGCCAGGGCACCCAAGCTGACTCCCTTTTTGCCTGGTGGAGTTTGCTGAAGATGGACGCTGCCCTTTCAAAAGGGCTGCTTTGGTTTCTGGGCTTGCCACTGCGGCAACTTGGAAGAGCAGTATTTTGCAATTAGAAACCATCTTTAGAGTGAATCTTGCAAATTCCATAGGTAGTGAATCTTGATCTGGTCCCGTGGGGCTGGCTTATCCTGTGATAGCACCACAGAGTGGACACAGCAGTGGGCCAGGAGGTGAGCACCAGCAGCAGCAGCAGAGTGCAGTGGGCAGCAGGAGGAAGCGGCGGGGGGCAGAGCTGACCTCGTATGCACTGGCGGGTCTGTGTCTGCCACTGGGGCAGCTCCGAAAGCCGCCGCCTTCCCAGGAGGGTTCTTACTGGGCACCACCATTTCTCCCTCGGCCTCCCAGACCATGGGCCGCCCGGAGAGCACCATCCTGGGGAGAGAGCTGGCACCATTGTCCCTCTGTCTTTCAGGGTACACAGGAACCATCTTGGGAAGGGTATTTCTGGCATTTTGGGTCTCTCTTTGCTCCTGTGGTGTTCCTAAGATTTTGCAGTTTTGTATCTAGTGGTTATTTATTGGGGTGTTTTTTTTGCCTTTTGCTGTTCCACTTGTAGGTAAATGGTATTTTTTCACTTATATCTACTAGTGTTCATTCCTAATTGGTGGAAAGGGATTGGTTAAGACTAAGGGGATGTAAATCTTTTAGAGTCTCCTCTTTAAATTCTCCTAATTTGAGACAATTTATTGCTAGTCTGTAATTTTAGGGTTTGCACAGGAGAAGAATTTTGGCCAATTCATATTTTGGTTTTTTGGTCAATTCAGGATGTTTTATTTTTATGAGTCTGAAAACAATAATGGTTTGGACATTTCCAAACTACTACTCAAAACAGCAGAAGATTTTTTTTTATCCCATCTTTTTACTTGTCAGGTAAATATCATTATGCAATAAGAAGTAGTTATGAAGGTAGTTATCAAATACTTTTCAAATATTTGGACACCATGGCTATATGTTGTTTAGAAAGACTTTTCATCAAGATAAGAAATTCTGCAGTCAAAGATACATCTGAAAAATCTACACCAAGAACCAAAAATATTCAATTATGCCTCATCTCTGTGTTGGAAAAAGAAAAGAGAGCTCTGAGAAAAATAGTATTCAATAATGTGGTTAAAGATTATGTCTTTACATATAAACACACAGACCCTGATTTGAAGCAAATAGAAATCTGTGGCAGGAAAAGCAGCAGAGGTTTATAAGCAATCAGGATTTGAAGAGTGTGTTTCATGAAGCAGGGATAAAATAGGGAGGAAAAAGTCTCAATATGTGGTTGAGCACTGGAACAGCTCCCCAGGGCAGTGGTGACAGCACCAGCCTGACAGAGCCCAAGGAGAATCTGGACATTGCAGTCGGGCACATGGTGTGACTCTTGGGGATGGTTCTGTGCAGAACGAGGAATTGAACCCAATAGTCCTTGTGGGTCCCTTTCTACTCAGCATATTCTGTCATTCTATGAATATATGTTGTGAGAAACAAATTATAACTATTTGACATTAGTATTTCCACACATGTACACTTTTGCTCTACGCTTTCTTATCTAAAATTACAAGGGGATTCACTTCTAAAGAAATGCTGTTCCCATTTTTTTCCTGAAAATTAGATACCTTTAAGATACCACGTATCATCTAAAATGATAGTATTTTAGACTACTACTGATTTTGAAAACCTTGGCTCCTTATCAGGTGATTATCTACATAGATTTTTATTTTACCACTTTCTTTCTTTCCACTGTCTAGCTATTCAGAAACTGTTTTCAAAATTGCTATTCTTTTACTAAGTTATTAAATGAAAAAGTTTTAGATTCCATCTTCATTCTGCTATGTTCAAATTATAAACAGTCATAAACAGAGTTTAAATTAGATGCCAGTTATAATGTTCATTTCCTTCCACCTTGAACAAAGAGAATGGCCTATAGATCTGGTCCTTTGGGACACCTTCCTTCTCATCTTGATGCTTGAACCTGCACCTATCACAAATTTTTGGTATGACATCACATAAATTCTGCTGTTGTTTGGAAGTCAATGTAAATTATTTCACTCTGAAGGAACTTTGGGATTGGGTCTCTAGCATGCATCTACTCTGAGATTTGAAACTGCTTTATGGAGATATCTTAAGAAAATCCTGCCCACCACACAAAAAAGTGAATCACCAAGGCTGAAATAAAGATTTCATACATTTCAAGGCCTAAATGAAAAAGCATTAAAGCTTTTCTATTCATGAATGTAAGACTAGATTCATATAAGCAGCAGCAGCATATAATTTAATTTCTGGATATTAAAAATTTCCCTGATGTTAAAAGGAGAACAGGTAAGTTCAAAGGGAAAGAAAGAACTTGAGGATCATTATTCCAAGACTACATAGGGCTCAGGAAGACTGAATTGCAAATGGCTGCCAATGGGAAACGCATTGGGGATAAAAGAATAGGTATAGCTCCCCTTTTCTTATACTCTTTCCCTGACATCCAGAACTGTTGGAGACAGTTTATATTTCTAGATGCACTTTTTCTTGCTGTAGCTGACCAGAAATTCTGCGTATATCTATCTTAAATTTGATTGAATATAATTTCCTTTGTCACACAGTTTTTGGACACTCATTTCTTCTAGAAAACTAAGGAAAGTTGACCTGAATGGATGGATGTTGCTGTATCTCATGACTGTCTTTTGATGGTTCAAATCAATTGAAAATTCAATTCTTGGAGGTTAGGTTTTAGGGTACTGGGATGCCTTTGTGTACATTTTTGAAAATACCCTTGGGCTTGAATGTAAAGCTAAAACCTGTCTTATAATTCACAGATTCTGATTTGTTTCTTCTGTTTGTTTTTTCCCAGCAAGTATAAGGATTATACACAACCTTTACAGAAAGTTTAGTTTGTGCTTTGCTACACAGCAATGGGGAGACTTGGAAGAATTATGATATTTCAAAGCAAATGTTTCACCTAAGTGACAGCTGCCAATAATCATAAAAAATTTTACTGTATTTCAGGTCCTAAGAAATAAATCTCACCCTTTTGTTGGTAACCTGTGTGGTGAAGTCAAGAATTATGACAACATCAGGAAAAAGCCCTGACCCATTGCATCTGGGAAATTGCACTTCCTATATTGACAATTCCACCACAGTCAAATGACACAGTGTTAGAGATGCCATGTCCTGTCTGTGCTGAATGTTTTGCACTATTTGAATTGCCCTTTTATCTCCGGTGTATCCTTACATAATAATATGTTCTACTGGAGACAAATCTTTCAGGTGAAAGGAAAGCTGCAGGGGGATGTGGTGGGAAATTTGTAACAATGACAGTCCTTTCTCATGTGCTAAGTTTATAGGCTAAATAGACATTTTTTTAAAAAATATTTTATAAAGAAGGGAATATATGAAGAAAAAATCCCAGAAGTAAAAAGGATTTTAAAATAAAATGATTGAAGTGCATAAAAAGTGGTTCAGAAAACAGAAGAAAGAAAGAAAATACTTCAGTACTGTGACCAGCTACGGGAAATAAACTATGCAGCAAACATAGACTAAAAACAGTAATTAAAAAAAAGAGAATGATAAGGAAAGGTGAATTAGAAGAATAGACACAGAAGTACATCCAGATTAATTTTATTCAAATTAATTATTTCATTGAGCAATATTAATACTGAACTGGTGATAAGCATGACTGATGGTGAAAAAGCAAATCCTGTTTTCTCAAGTACTCTGGAGCCTCAGGCACCACATGATATTTACACTTGTCTTTATATCCAAAATTCATCCCAAATGTTAATTTCAAAATATCAACACTATTCTTTTTGAATAAACCAAAATTACTTTAGCAATTAGTTTAACCAGTACAATTTAGAGGTATAAATTCCCAAAGAGTTGCAGCTAAATAGGGCCTAGCAGGTAACTTGACTGCATAAAAGAGCTGGAGCATCATTCAGTGCTGACTTTATACTGAGATTTACCTTCTTCCACTAGATCTCCACAAGCACAAATATTTTACTTGGGTGATCTCTGGAAGACATAACAAAATATATTTACTATTTATTTGTTTCTCGAGAATCCTGCTCCAATATGTAGAAGTGCCATTTCACTGAATTACACCAAATTTGTCCATCTGGTTTATTTCCCTAGTAACGAATGAGTGGGAAAATACAGTATTCTGATTTTTATAAGCAGAATAAAGTTTGGTTATTAGGCATCTTTGGGTTAATGCTACAATTTAAATCAGGTGTAGCAATAATTTTTAGAATTTCTGTAATGCCTCCTATTTCAGCTCAACTAGAAAATACTATGCATTAAAGCATAAATGAATTAATGAACATTAATGAACATAAATCCCATTCAATACTTTGAAATTTTTATTCCATCTGAAACAAGAAATAGAAATGATTTTTAACTTATATTTTGAAAAAAATTAAGGCATAAAAAAGTTTTGTGTTTTTTTAAATCAAGCTGTTATTTACAAATTTGAAGAAGATAGTTACAACTAATTAAGAATTGAGTTCTTTGGTCCCTAGGATGTGAAATAAGATCTTCACATAACTTCATTAGTAGAAAGTTATGAACCTTAAAAAGTGGTACAAATAGATCTCATTTAGCAGGTAATTCTGAACTAGATCCAGTGCCACTGACAGCTCCCTCTGCATTAGCATCAGCTGAAAGCTACTTCTGCACTAGTCCCAGCTTGACCTAGCATTACCTTGACAACACCTTGCTTAAATGTTCAGAAATATTCTTGGATATCTAGGAACTGTCATGGCTAATATGGACTGACTACTTAAAAACATAAAACCCACAACGGAATTAGAGCTGCTGGCAATATTTTATTACTTAGAGCTTGCAACCTGCTAAATTGTGATTGCTTCCATTTAGAACATGTTGCCTCTGGAAGCTCAAAGTAATTAAAGGCAAGCTGAAATATAATAATAAAGAGAGAGGAAAAAAGATCTGCAGTAGTATAGCTATCTTCTGAAAGGAAGAACACAACACAAAACCTGCACTGCAGGTAATACACTTTTCTTTGAGCTAGGTCTTTGAATAAACATAATGAGCAACAATCAAAGCAGGACTGACAGTGGATTAAGTAAACTTTCCCACTGATTCTAGTACAGAAAAATGTTCTTGCTTGAATATCTGCAGGACAGTGCTTTTATACTATTGGAAGGTAATATCTTCAAATTTTACCATCTGAATATTTAAGCATCTCTCTAGCAACAACAGTTAGTAAAAAACAGCACCTCCTCCTAAGTAGCTCTTTGTCAGGAGCAGTATTAAAAATTCAGCAGTAGGTTCTTTTTTTTCCCAAATTGCTGTGGTTTATTGTATTACATGGATTTTATGTAATTCTCTTGCCTCCTCACAAGCTCTACCAGGCAAGCAAGGATTATGAAGATAGGGCTCTTCCAAGGACAGTATGAAGCCAATCTTAAGTAATAGCATCTAGATATAGTTTTTGTCTAAAGAGAAGATTATCTATCAAGTTGCACTTTATGCATGTAGATAAGGCATGAGTTTTTGACTTATTCAACAAACTGTAAGTAACCAATATAATTCCAATAAATTTTCTTCAGGCCAAATTTATGATATATCACATTTTTAACTGCAACAGATTGTGATGCAAGTTAGATACTTTGAAGTATTCTACAACTGGAAAATCTCTGGAGAAAAATAATGTAATTAGAAAATGTTGCTCTATTAAAATTAATTTATTTCTGTAGTGATGATTATTTCCAAAGTAAGGTACTTAAAATACATAATTTGAAAATTTTCCTATTATGCTATACTATGCATGAAACTGCCTATGTAATCCTTAAGATATGGCTAAAAGAAGTGATTAACGTAATAAGGGTAGAACAAATGCTTGTTTATGCACATAGTCTGCAGTCCATTGAATTACATTCCACAATATTATTTGCCAGAGCCTATTTAGAGAAAATAAACAAAACTCTCATTGAGCTCGCTACTGAACAAATGTCACCCGTGTGAACATATTATTTCACTTGAAGCTTTAATCAGCATGTGTGTAATTCCTCCAGAAGGTGCTTATCACAATGAAAATAATAATAGAAATAGTTTCTTGAACAGCATGACAACCAGGTCATACACAGGCTGTCCTATCTGAACAACAAGACCTGTATTAATAAAAAGAAAGGTTATCAAAGAAGATTTTTCTAAGCTTCATATTGGCATTTATTTAACAATAATAATTCCTAGTTGTCCCTTAGTCATTAAGTTCTGCTGAAACTTCTATCAGTATCTGTATTTGCATGTATACTGTTCCTTTTCTTCTGATATGGTATCATATGCTACATTTCATTTTCAGAGTAAACCACTGCTTTTCTCACAGAAAAAAAACAGGGCATTTTAAGACATTAAAATTATTTTCCTACATAGATCAAATACTTGTTTATCAGAAGTGAGTTTGTAAGTACTTGAAAAAAAATATTAGTGAGAGAAATGTGGTACACATTTGTATTTTATGAAGAAGCTCAAAGATTAAAAACCTAACAATTTTCTTTGAAAATAATTGTGAACTATTTTGATACTCATAAAAGTCTTTGATCCCACACTAACATCTTCTCTGACTTTTTTCATACAGGAGAAAACCAATATAGTGGAACAGCAGTAGATTCCTGTCAACTGTGGTTCAGCTCCTCAATGCCAATAATATTCTAAATTTCTATAATTATTTGTATGTTCAACTTCTAGCTAAAACACAGAACTGTTGTCTATAAACCATGAGAAAAAAAAATATGTCCGATTTTGATATACATTGAAATATGAAATGCCACAATATTCCTTGCCCTCTGAGAAGAGAGCATGTATGATACATAGTTGTGTAATAGCATACCTCCATCAATGCATTCTGGGGTGAAAGAAATATCATCAAGAGCAAATTCTGTGGGTTGACTCCACCCCACTTCAGCTTCAAAGGCAACTCTGAAAAGGCTGTTACTGGAGAGAACTACACTTCCATACATCCACTCGTTCTCTTCATTTCTACTAGAAGACCACATAAGGACATCCATTCCATGTTCTTCAACTGTGTAGACCTGTTGATGACAGAAATGAATCAGCATTAAGGAACAGGAGTGCAGCTTGGGGGAGTAACACAGCCCAGGTGCAGCAGTGCACCCCTCCCTGTTTGGGCAGTACTGACCCTCCCTGATGTGGCTCCGATCCACTTCATATTGGTGATGACCAAATGTTACTGAATACTTTTGCTAATGCTAGTTCAGCTTCAAATATAAAGCTACTGTGAAAAGAAAAAAAAAAAAAAAAAAAAAAAAGAATAGCTAATCTAATCACTAGTTGCAAAATCTACAGTCTCAGCCTGACATACAGAAGATAATGAGTAAAGACTTAACCCCAAATTCATTTAGAAATTGAAGAAAGACTGAGAAGGAACTTGACCTATCCTTTCACCTCTAAATGGTGAACTCCTTGTGGTTAGACTGTGTGAAGATTTTAGAGGTATGAATAAAAGACTTGGCAACTAGGGATTTAAGTCTGTCATCTGGTACTAGCAATTTTTAGTATGGAGTTTGAGACAGTCACAGAAAGTTATTGCAAACATACTTAGCAAAGGTATGAATAGAAATACATAAATATTTAAATACTGAAAGCAGTAAGTATAGCAATGAATGAAGTCCCAATTAACCAACAGCTAGTGAATTTATGCCAAGAACATGAAGCTGGAAAATACAGAGGTATTTGCTTTTCCCACTCAGGTGTTACAAAATCCTTATACAATCTGACCAGGTCAAAAAAAAAAAGAAAAAGAACTGGAGAAAAGAAAGTAAGCATATTCTAACCATTCCAGATGATAACTATTTCTTTAAGGGACTGAATATTATAATCAATATCCATCCTCTTCTCATCACTTTCAGAAACATAGTTTTCTTAAACTAATTTTCCAGTGACCTTTAGGTTCTGTTCCCTTATTAAACTGAATGCCCCAGTTTAATAAGGGAACAGCAACCCTAAGGCCCAAGAAAGTTATGAACTTGAACCCATGCTAATTATCTGTATAATTCAGTAAGTTTGATTCTCCCAGCCCAACTGGTGGGACAAATAAGCTAAAAACCCAAATGGGACCCTAAGTCCCACATAATTTGTAGAATTTGGTGTATTGATTAAAATATCTATGATGCCTGAAAACTCTTGCAAGTTATTTTAATTTTCGAGTAAGGGAGCAAGAAAGAATACTGACATAGAGTAACTCAAGTCAGGACCAAATTTTATCAAGCCTGATCTTTGGTTACAGGTCTGTGAAACAGCAATATCTTGTCACTGTCCTTCTAAAATCACACCTCTTGCAGGGCTAAAAGGACAGGTGTTGAGAAGAAATAGATCGTTCAACCCATAAAATAAAATTAAAAACTGTAACAGTTTTTCACATTGCCAGGCTCTGAGGTCTTAATAAGTTGAAACTCTTGATTAGAGAGTTTCATGTGAGGTTAGGACAAACACCTGTGTGTGTCTCTGGAACCATTTCCTATTTCTCCAACACAGCAGGATTCCTGACAATCTTGATGATCTGGAAAATATGACAACCATGATGATCTGGAATTTTACAGTAAATAACAATGTTAGCATGGCTTTAGCTATAAGCAGTGATATTTACCTTTTGGAAGGCAAATATTGAGGTAATATCCCTTTCAGTATATCTCATTGTTGAGTCTCACAGCTGCACAAATAGCTATTGGGAAAGTGGGAAGAATCCAAAACATTTGAAGACAATACTAGCATCTTCCTCACAGGATACTTAAAGATTGTCCCATTGTTTAAAGCCAGATTTTTTTTTTCCAATTCTTTTGGTCAGGATAGTAGGAGAATTTTTTCATACCAAAAGTTTTAGTATGCACAATAATCGTTTGAACAGGTCTGTCTATGTACAGAGAGATTTACTGTGTCCATACAAAGTCTGGTCTCAGGTGCAGCAAGGACCCATTCTGTGCACATTCAGATCAACCCTGCAGCTCAAGCTCAGTACCAACAATGAACCAGTCAGGAATCCTGCTGTGTGCTCACTGGCCAGTGGGTCTGAATCGGCAGCAGGTCAAGCTGGGTCCTAAGTGTGACATTTTGATGACATCAGCTCCTGTTCACATGGATGCAAAGTCATCTTACATGCCTTGTCTTTCTTTCCTTTGAGATTTAACTTACATTTACCATAGAGTAAGGGTATGCAGATATGTAATTACTAATGTATTATTTAACATGTTATGGCAATTTCTGTGACTCTGTCCTCATTTAGACTAAACAATCACATAGGTAATTGAGGAAACGGATATAATTTAGTGTAAATCTCTAAACTGGTACAGTGGAAATCTCTGAGAACAGTTCTCAAGGTACATTTGTTCCTGAGGTAATGCTTCAATCCCACTACTTACCAAAGTACTCCTGAAAACCTAAGTTCTCCAAACCTTTTTCTATCCACAATTATGCCAGGAAAAGGTCTGTGTTCTTAAATGTCTTCTAAAAAATGTTAGAGTAAATTTCTAAAAGAATAACACATAACTTGACATGCTAAGTCAAATGAGAATAAAGGAGAGTTCAGAAAAATGGAAAGCCCAAGGACTGTTCCTTTAGCAGGGGATACAGGTCTTATTTTCTCTGAGGGTTGTGCCCAGTGAAAGTGAAGAAACATAATAATATATCTTCTCTCCTGGGGTTACCCGTGCCACTCAGTGTTTGAGCATCTTCTGGATCAGGAAGTACATTAAGTGTATACAAGACTTTGCTGGCCTGTGTAAACACATGCAGCACATGAAAGGTCGAGCAAATTTTCATGGATAAGATCTCCCTAGATCCCTGGAAGGGTACAACTCTGTGGTGCTTAATACCCCCAGCACCACCTTTCTGCACAGCATCCTATCTAAAGTGTACAAGCTAGCCTGGTGGTGAAAACAACTTAAGATGTGCAGGAGAAAAAAGCTGGCAAGATGAATCCCACTATATATGGTATGTAAGGGAAGAAAAGCAACTCCCAAACAAAAACCAACCAAGTTAAAAAAAAAAACCAAACCAAAACCACAAAACCCTCAAAACAACCAAACAACAAGATGCAGCAAAATCCCATTGAACAACTCTGTATTTATAGGTCTGATAAGATTGTTCTGCAGCCTAATACTGATCTAGCTGATCCACAGAGAACAACATTCTTTAGAAAATCCTATTTACCGCCTTAAAGTCATGATTTAGTTCTAATTCTCCACAGCATATCCTGTGTGTTAGAAACTTCTGAATTATTTCTCAGCTTCTATTTCATTTTGAGAATATGGAAAGTGCTTTTTAAGGTCATAAAATATAAACTGTTTTCTACTTGTTAATCAGCAGTTACAACTCATGGCTATCCTGTACCCTCATCCTGACTTTACAATATGATTTATTATCTTGCCTGAATCTAGCAGTTGGAATGCTGAAAGGTACTACATTCCACCTGAATTGCCTAGTAAATAAGAAACCAATGCAGGTCTGAAGGGTGCATAATAAGAGATGTATTCTCCCACCACTGACAACTTAGAGTCTTTAATTGCCAGCTGAGGAAACAGGAAAATCCTGAGAAAGAGAACCTGTATTTTCACTTCATTAGGCACCAGTGACTCTCTGTCAGCTGAGGAAAATTTCCATTGACTCCAGTGAATAATGGTGCTAGGTTTTCTGCTTTACATCTTTAAGATCATGCTTTTGAACTCTTCATGTTCCTCAGCAGTCATCATCGCATGTCTTCCTTGGATTGAAGTCCAACCAGAGACAGACTGAAATTGTTTTTAAGTCCACAAATCAGATCACAAAATTGTATCATATTTCATTGTCCCAATAGAGAAGCACTTAAAAAATTACTTACCTATTTTCTCTTTATTCCTCTAAACCTCTCTTTGAAGTAATAAAAGTTTTGCCTAAACATTAGTTTAAAGTAATACAATATTTAGGTTTTTGAGTAAAAGTGACCTGTCTTATACCAAAATTTATTATAAATCAGTTCTTTTAGTATCAACAAATATGAAGGCAGAAAACTGATATATTAGCTATACTATCACATCAGGAATTAATTTCAGTTTTAATTTTTCTCTTTATGAGTATGGCAGACTCCTGAGGTAAATGGGCAGAGAAGCCTAATAAACACTGAGTGTTTTCAGTCTAACTGACAGATGATCAATAGAATTTCCATTGGGAAGAAACAGATGTGAAAACCACATTCATTTTTTGCTGAAACTGCTCTCCTACACCATTAAATTCAACAAAGTAGTCATAAGAATGCAAAGAGAAATGTGAGGTTTTTTAAATTTACATTTGCAACATAATGCAGCAACATTTGTTTGTATTAAGAGGCATTTTTGTCCAGAAGATATTGATTGATATATTAGACCAGGCTTGTATTTAGTGCTGGATAACTCCCCTTTCAAAGACTCTTACCAAATGTTTCTAAGGAAAGCTAGTGGGTTTGTTCTTAGTCATTACAAAGCAATTTTCTTCCCCTGTTGATTAATGATAGATTGAAGTCCTGAAGCAGGAGTATTCAGATTTCTTTTAAATAGCATCCATTCTATGTTAATGCAAGATTTGCAGTAAACATTCTGTCCTTTCTAAAAATAATAATAATAGCCCAGACTTTTGGTTTCCCTATGAACAAATTACAGAGTTTATGACAATGGAAATGTGCAATTGAAATGTGCATTGTGAATACAGAATAGAAGAATTTTAAGTTCCTTTTCCCCTTTCCTCAGTGACTAGTTCCTTTTCTGAGTAAGAAAAGGATTGTTCCTGTAACTTCCCAGTATTTTGTGTAGTTCTACCATGTCTATTTCCTATACCATTACAATGTTCATTTTAATCTTTCTTTTACTGATTCCTTGTATATAATTTTAATCACACATCTAAGTATGTCCTATAGCTGCAGTCCTTTTATTGTTTGTTTTTTTTTTTTTTAATTCAGACTTGACTAGATAGCTGTCTTTCAGATAAGAGCTATATCAGCTTTTGTACTGGTGTTATAATATTCTGGCACGTTATTCAAACTTCCTACTACAGTTTGACTTCTTTCACCTCCAGTGCAAACTGAAAAAAAAAATCTTCACAGAGCTGTTGTTTCAGAAGTTTTGGGCTGTTGATTTTATTGCTTTTCTTTTTTGTTCTTTTTAGGCTTTTTCCTTTTTCACTTGAATGGGTACAGTTAATTTATATTCTTGATTTAATAACAGCAACAGTTGATACAGAATAGCTTATTAGTTTGATAGAATAGAGCAAAATGTCCACAGAGGTAAATTGATTCTGTGATGAGGTGGTAGTCCTTGCTGAGTGCCTCAATCTGTTGTGAATACATTTCTTTGTGAGAGTACACGTAGCAAAGCCATAAACAGGGAACTTTATTTGTATGTGGGAGTAAGACAATTCTTTATGAAATTGAGGCAATTAGAGTAAATTAAACTAGTCTTCTTAAAAAGAAAAAGTCCAATTAAAAAGCAGGCTCTGGCTGTCTGCCTGCTAACTCACACATAGGCCACACACATCTACTTATTCACAAATGCTAAGTGTTCTGTGATGCTTGAAAACATTCAAAAGCTCCTTCAAAGAGTCTCATCATCAATCTTGTATGCTGTAAGGTCCAGGATACTTGAATTTAAATAGATAGTTAATCATAGATAATCTCACAGTATTTCAGCTATCAACAGGTCAAAAAAGGAATTTATGTTTGCTTTTCACTGCTGCTTATACAAACTTTATGAAATACAGCTTTTTTTTATCAATAAGTAAACTTACAGCAATACTCAGGGTAATAAGCTAGGTGCTAGAGATAAAATTGATATGCAAATCCCATCCTGAAAAAAATTACTAAAAAAAAAAGAAAAGAAAAAGAAAAAAGGTGTAATGAAGGATAACAATATCCTTGGGCTGGATGTAAGGAGAACATAGTGGAAAGTTTACCAGTGGCACAAATTGCCCCTAGAGGCTGAGTAGTCTCCATTTATGGACGTTTTCAAGACTGGGTAAATTCCTGAGCCATCCAGCATCATCTTGTAGCTGACTCTGTTTGAAGCAAGGGGTTGGACTAGAGACCACCTGAGGCCCTTCCAACTTAATTGCACCACAATCCCATGGAACAATGCTGTGATTATCTTTTCCAGTGGAGAAAACAATGGTAAAAACTTTCTGACTTAATTCAATGTCCAATGTCCAAGACTACAAAAATATTCTTGTTCACATTTAGCATAGACTAACATATATTCTGTACTGACTAAAAAAGTTAAAATTACCTGCATTTTTAAAATTTAACAAACCCCACAGTTAGGAGTCTTTCTCAGGTCACTTAAAAAGGAACTGTGCAGCACATTTATACAGTGAGTCACATGAAGTGAGCTGTTTGTCAAGGGGTCACATCCCTGCTTGGACTGTTGCTGGATTACTGAACAACCAAAAGTGTATTTGTTAAGGATGCTTGGGGAGCAGCAGGATGACAGTTCCATGGAACTTGGGCTATAATTGTTAATACAGTTAAATACCTTATTTCCATTTGTTTTAAAAAAATACCTTTCAAACACAGTTGCATTAAAATTTTAAAAACATATAATTTTAACAACTAAACAACAGAAATTATCTCTATTTTATGTTAGAGTGAATTTTGCAGAGAACTGTGCTGGTCCTGGGTAGGTTTTAGTATGCTAGTCAAATGTGCAGTGTTAATTCTTACACATGTAGTGAAACGACTTCAAGTGGAAGGAAAACTAAAGCAGAACTGTGACTTGATCTTGTCAGGAGAAGATTTGTGTAACGGCAAGTTGTTGTAAGTTGTGATGAAGTTTTGTTAATATAAATTCCTGAGATTTTTCTAATCCTAGATACAAAAATGCAAATAGTACTAAAGCAAGCATTATTATGCCATAATGTACTAGAAGGACTTTTACCTTTAAGACTCCTGTTTGCCTAGAGGGAAACATCCAGAACCAGAAGCGAACTCTGCAGACCCCAAGACTGGGTGGGAAGAATTTTGTGGTAGTTATCCTTGCTCGGTTTCCTTCCTTCTGGGCAGATGAGTTGACATACAAAAATCTCTGTCCTTTACCTTAAAGAAAAAAGAGATTAAAAAAAATTAGAGTTTTTTATTGCTGTTTTATGCTTTGTTGTTATAAACACAGATGCTACTATTTTTTTTCTTTTTGCCACATACATGAATACCATACCATATTGTATGGTGAACTTCCTTGCTAATGCTTTGTGTATTTCACAGAATTTCAGAATATCTTGGGTTGGAAGGGCCCTTAAAAGTCCTCTAGTTCCAACCTCATGCCATGGACAGGGATGCCACCCCTGCATCAGGCATCCCAGAACACATCCAGGCTGGCCTTGAACACTTCCAAGGATGGGACATCGACAGCTTCTGCACATATTTCTTCCAGTGTCTCCCTGCCTTCTGAGTAAAGAATTTCTTTCTAATTTCCTAATTTCTAATCTAAGTCTCTCCTCTTTCAGTATAAAAAGATGTTACATGTCCTAGGTGTCCCTTGTACTAAACAGAATCATAGAATAACCTGACTTGAAGAGATGCACAAGGATCATCCAAGTCCAACTCCTGGCCCTGCAGAGGACACCCCAAGAGTCACCCCATGTGCCTGAGAGCATTGTCCAAATGCATCTTGAGCTCTGTCAGGCTTGGTGCTGTGTCCACTTCCCTGGGGAGCTGTTCCAGTGCCCAACCACCCTCTGGGTGAAGAACGTTTTCCTGATATCCAACTGAACCTGGGGGCTTCTAAGTGTTACAGGCTGTTGGCAATTCTGACAAGCAGTTCCTTTGTAGCTAATGTGAATATATCTTGCCTGGGCAATTTAAAAGTAAATTACAAATCTGGATAATTTTGTAAACACTTTGCTCTAATTTTGTTTTCCTTTTGCTTATTAACTCTGTTTTTCTTAAAATTGCTGGGTAATTTCACAGAAACAAAGAACTAATTAAACGAGAGAAACTGAAATAGAAAAACACACAAAATCTCCTTAAAAAGCCAGGGGCTAGTGGTTGTTTTGTTATCGCATTGCATCAAAGTAACAGCAAGGAAGCAAGTCAAAATACTTATTTGCAAGAAACAGCTTGCCTGGAACAGCTGCAGTAGTTTCTACCTCTACCTTGTCTGTTCTGTCCCTTTCCAAGAGGAATGTAAATTCCAGATTTACATCCTGCGACATAAAGTGGTAGGAATGTCTGCAGAAACTGTGATTTGTGGTAGATAAGCAGCTCCCTCATGATCAGGTGAGCAGTTCCTGCAGCAGGTGCAGAATAAAGGAAAAGGGAGGATAAACAAGTTGGACAGAAGTGGCTACAGCCACCCATGATAAGGTGTCTCTATTGATTTTGAAAACATAAAACACAAATAAAAAATAGTCAAAATCTGGAGATGGTGTTGCTCACAAACCCAAGAGAAAAACATAATAATATTGATACTTCTAGATTGGATATTAACTATACTTCGCTGATTAGATGGAAATAAATGTAGGAATTCTAGCCATTAAGGCTTCTGGATAGAAAGTTAATTACTTTTCTCAATTAGAGATTGGTACATTTGTGATGGAAATTAATATCCCACCCATATATATGGTATAATATAAAGAATATATTATTTAAAATTTATGTAATATATATAATTATGCTTACTACATAACACAGATTACTGTAATTGCCTATCAATTTATTTCATTCTCCTGACAATCAGCAGGCATCATGGTAGCAGTTTGTCAGAAATATCTTGGGAAGAACTTCTATAATAGCATTTCTGGCAAGCCAATGTCAGGGAAGTAAGTTAAATCAAGGCAGGAGCCTCAGGCATTTCACACACAGTCCCACACTTTGCTCCTCATCCTGCATATGGTTGTATGTTTTTATAAAGTTCATTAGGATGGGAGCACACTTCAGGAAAAGTAGATTATTTAATATATTGACAAGGAGAAGGGTATTACTATATCCAGTTAGATTTCATCAGAAAATTCATCTTTTAATGTCAGAAGCTGACATTATATGTCTGAAGTTTGTTATTGGATAGAAAGGAATAGTATCATATTTCAGTTGGATGAGACCTAAAAGGATCATCTAGTCCAACTGGCTTATCAGTTCAGGGCTGCCCAAGATAAAGCATTTTGTAAAGGGCATTGTCCAAATGCCTCCTAAACACTGGAAGGCTGGGGGCACTGAACACCTCTAGGAAGTCTGTTCCAGTGCTTGGTCTCCCCACTGGTAAAGAAATGCTTCCTTGTGTCCAGCCTGAGCCTTTCCTGGCACAGCTTTGAACCATTCCCATGTATCAGCTGATCACACTGAGATGTGCTGTTATCTTGGCACTCATCTACATTTTTTGTAGGTTTTATTTAAAATTCTGTGAATATTTCATTTTCCCAGAAGTTATGCAGTACACATGGCAATAATACCTGGTGTGTGGTCAGTATGAGGATGTGTTCGCCCTGTGACAGAACTTTTGCTAATACTCCAGTCAAAATCATCAGTAGTGTCTTGTGTTAATCCACATACAGTTGTCCACTCTTGATCTTGTGTTTCAAAGTTACAGCTTCCAGGAATACTTGTGTAGTAACCTGAAAATAGAGCAAAAAGTCAATTATCAGCCCAGCTCTATATAAAGGTGCTATAGTGTGCACACTAAAAATGGAAATGAAAAGGACTCTGTATGGCTAACACTGTGATTCCCTGAATTTCATGCATGGACATAAATAATATGTGATAGTTAATGAGGAAAGGAAAAACTCATTCTTCACTTTAAGAGCAGGTATAAACTTTATTCCAGATGAATGCCCATGACAAACCAATGACTTCACCAAATTTTCTTCTTATCCAAGGCAAATTTAAAGAATGATTTCCAGACAATTAGTCAAAACTGGACTACCCTTCCACAGTGGCCTTTTTCATAAGCATATGAAAGCCTCGTGAATATTATGTCTGATGGCAGCTTTATGATGAGGGATATGTTCTAGTGATTAGGACACTGCCTAAATTCAGGAGGTCTGCATTTAACTGCTCCCTTCTAACTCTGCTGCTTCAGGTTACTTTGGAAAAGTAATTAATCAACAAAATGATATAAATGGTGTGGTACAGACGAATCAAATAGCACCACAATCTCTCCTGTTGTCTCCAAAACATCTTTTCCTTAGTTATAAAGCAGAGGCAGCTACACAATTGCTGAGTGTGACTGTGTACAGCACCTGTGAGGAGACTTCAGAAAAATGTTACAAATTATTAAACATCACAAGCAGCCATGCATTTTAGATACAGGTCTGACTGTGACTGATCAGAATGGGTTTGAGGATTTAGACTATGTTCCTTTATCTAGAAATATTCTGCAATATTCAAATACAACTATTTATTATTGTCTGTGTATAAAGGATATAGATAAAAATGATAGATTTAATTTCCTCCCATCAATCTGATTTGGTTTTTTTCCTGTTTTCTATTTTGATGCTAAAAGAAAAACTGAGGCCATTCTTTATGAAAATATCATTATCATAAAGCTGCTTATGACCAAGGTATGCACACACCCTGTGGATTTTTGTTCTCTGTAAAAAAAAGTGTCACCTTGGTTAAATGCATAAGACAAGTATCTTAAGAGATGTATAATTTTGATTCAATATAGGTTATTCACTGGATCAAAATCCTATATGGCAGGGGAAGAATTTGCACTGTGATGTAGTCACTGTACTGCAAGGACTGAAGTGTCTCTCCTAAGCACAGATCTGCATTGGCAGTGTATTACAAACGTCATGTACATCTAATAGAGGCCTAACTCCAACAATAAACTCACACACAGGAAGAACAAAGGGAACCCATTATTTAAAAAAAGAAAGTACATTTTCTTGTGTATCTCTAAAAAAATCAAAGTCCAAATCCATTTAGGATTTACACTAGTCATAATAGAATACCTGACCATTTTTTTACCCTAATACGTTAGCAGTGCATTCAGAAGGCAATTATTAATAAATATTTATGAACAGTATTTACTGGGTTGACAAAGTCATGTGACCCATCTGCACCTGCTGGCTGTTTTTTTATGGGTAAGCACACACCCTATTTAGAAGCCAGTAGAAGAAAATTGCTCCATTTATTGGAAAAATTGCTTTTATTTCAATAATTCAAGCACTCCTCGAGTTGGTTCATCAACACTGAGGTTTGCTATTAATCAAATCTGTCTGTATAGTTGGCTGCAATTCATGAAAATTGAAACTGCTTTCATGTGTGCTTTTTTCACCTCGGTACTTCCAGCAGCATACTGAAAGAGAATCAAAATTTTGCAAGATTGCCTGACTGGACTGAATGAAACATAGAGTAAGTAATTACCATGAGTTTATTTAAAAAAATAGTCCACCAGCCTACGTGGATGCAGTTCATTTCGTACAGGTTCTGTTGTAAATCCTGCATACAGGAATTGCTGCTGAGTAGATTATGGTCCATTTACTTCTTTGGAATTACACTTGTATAAAACTATAGTAGAATGTGAAATAAGTTCAGACCTTGAGCTCAGTACAAAGGAGAAAACTGCAGACAAATGTGGCCATAACCACTTGTGATGGGACAGGTTAGGCTATGAAGAGATTTCTCTGTGCCTGTTATACTTTCTTTTCTGATTAAGCAGCTCCTGTTGTCTTTTCATTTAAAAAATCAGGTTTCCATATCTAGGAGGCCCTATCTGCACTTTAATATTGTTTATTCCCATCTATATGCTCAGGGGAAAAGTGTGTTTATCTAAATAGAAGGCATCATTTGTTGGGACTAAAATAGAGCAGACAGGGAAATATTATACCAGGGGCTTATCTGAGTATTCTGGATGCCAGATTACTGTATCTCTGCAGTACACTTCAGTAGAGACAGAAAGACTAAAGACTGATGAAAACATTTTGATGTATCTACAGCTTTTCCATCAACAATAAAGGGATATTTCAGTCTATTTTTTTTAATGAATATCACCAATTATTTTTTTCTTCCCTTGGAAAAGCTTTTCTTCAGTATAGCAAGGACTGAGTTGTTTTACTGTGATTTAAGATAATTTACAGCCTGAAATGTTCTAATCTATTATCTGACTAAGAAAAGGGTCCTTCCGGAAAACACAGAACAACACCCTTCCCCAAGGAAGCTACTATATTCTCTAACAATATTTAGAGAATAAATCAAGTGTCTCTATAGTTTTCGGAATATCTTTACTGAACAGTTCATTTCAGACAATAATTCAATTTAGTGTGTATCTGTTAGATCTGGAAAATGTTACAAGGGTGAGTTTACAGAGTATTTTGCTGCACTTACTTTGCCTAACTCCTGAAAAAGTACTAAAGCTTTATACAAGAAATACAGATTAGCTGTTTAAAATCTATCTTGGAGTCTACTGCTAAAAGCCTAGTATTTTTAAGTTATCATTCAATGTTAATTCATTTCCATGAATATGATTCACAATGTTCAATGCAACACAAAGTACTACAAGAGGTAGAGATAAGAAATAATGACACTTACTCCAGCTTTTGTAGTTCAGAACTGCTGTTTAATTTTATGAAAGGGAGAAACTCCATGTTAAATCTCCTATAGTGAGGTTTAGACTCCTAGAATCTCCTATAGTGAGATATAGACATCTTAGCATCTTTTTTAGTAAGTATGTAGCCTGGTAAAAACATTATAATGTGCATTGTCCAATAAAGGATCGTTACTTTTGTAATCCTGTTCACTCGAGCATGTAGCAACCCCATGCAAGAAAAAAGGCCCTTGATTTTCAAAGGATCACAAAATATTGCCTTATTTCAGTGAAATACTTTTACTTCCAAAAAGGATGAACATTGAATTGATGTGTGGATTCATTTACTCTATCTAGCAAGTTTACTTTTGAGCATACCTGCATTATGGCAGAATTTGACCCTCCAGCTCAAAGATTAACAATTAGACTGATTACTGAGCTGCATATATGGACTACTTAATCTTCCTACTCCAAATATCCAGTCCAGGCTGCAATTGTAAATAAAGATATGGAGCAGGAGCAAAGGCACAATGCTTTACTGCTTCTGACTTTCAGGCCTGAATTGGAAAGCCCATTAACTTGATCCAGATTTTCAAATGGAGCTGTGTCCTTCCATCTTAATCAGCCTCAGCAAAGAATGCCTTCAGACAAATTGTGTCTCAGTATTCATTAGGACTTAGGCAAAGATAAACAGACTCAATTTTTTCCCAACTGTTCTGTAATGGAGAAATGACAATAAAATATTTTCATAGCTCTGAGGTAGAAGCAAGATCAAACAATGAAACTGTACTCACACTACTCAGATCACAAAGGCAAAACTCATTTGACAGGAAACTCAAGTTTATTTTTAAGCATTCATCTTTTTATGGCAGAATCATGCTTAAATGTTATTGTACATAAATTTTGCTTGCTTAGCTTTTCCATTCAACACTGATATTTCATTTCAACAGCTTTTTACATTAATAAACAAGCTTACTTGTTTTTCTCAGAGTTAATTTTTATTGTAACTCATTGATTTAATTCCTCAAGCATGTTTTTAATCCCTATGCTGGCTTTGGCCTTGGTGTCAGGGTTTTTTTTGAGTATTTAACCTTTGGTTTTAGTTAGTTATACTTTCGCAATGAAACTGTTCTTGAATATTTTGCAGCAAATATCTCTAAGGATGTGAAAATACCAGCCCTTTTGACCTGGGGACAAGGCAATCTGTTTGTGATCATCTTCTAAGTGAATCATCTTTATGAACTCACCTTAACTATGCTACAGAATTTAAAGCTATACTTTTAATTGAAGATTAGATTAACAGATATACTTACTGCAAGCTCATTGGTTGAACTGAGACTCTATGCTGGCTTTGGCCTTGGTGTCAGGGTTTTTTTGATATTTAACCTTTGGTTTTAGTTAGTTATACTTTTCAATGAAACTGTTCTTGAATATTTTGCAGCAAATATCTCTAAGGATGTGAAAATATCAGCCCTTTTGACCTGGGGACAAGGCAATCTGTTTGTGATCATCTTCTAAGTGAATCATCTTTATGAACTCACCTTAACTATGCTACAGAATTTAAAGCTATACTTTTAATTGAAGATTAGATTAACAGATATACTTACTGCAGTCAGCTTCGTCTGATAGGTCTTCACAGTCTGGTTTATAGTCACAGATGAACTGAGACTCTATGCACTTCTTATTCCCACATACAAAATCAGTGAGAGCTGGGCATTCCCTGGGATTCTCTTCAACTGAAACCAAAAGGACATTTAAATCAATATTGCAATTAGATCAAAGGATGTTCTTTTTAATTTTTTAACTATTATACATGATGGCTTCAGGGTTTTGCTGCTTCCAACAGATGTTATTTGGTCTCACTTTTTTAATGTTGCATTACATATTTCTAGACTACTACATTTGCCTTGCCCAAAGCTTCAAAATTAGGATGTTTTTGCTGGAAGAAAATTCAATTCAGCATCAACATAACTGTTTCCTTGGTATACTTGTTGTGGACATTCTATAAAAAAAGGTTTCTGTGAGCTGTTGGAAAGTAGACAGGCAAAAAGCTTTATTATGCTCATAATTATATTTTTTTGAAAATAACATTTTAAACTGAGAAAAATCACTGTTATACACATTTGCATAATAAATAAGCTTTTAGAGCCTTTATAAGACATTTACCCTTTTTTCTTGTAGAGTTTAGACTAACTGCTGCTCTGATTGTGTGAACTACTGAGAAATGTCTCCTAGGGTATGTAATATGCAAATCTGTTTTACAAAAAATTTGTGCTCATCTCTGAAGGTTAGTGAAAATCATCTCATAAAATTAGTGTAACTCAGTAGCTTGCACAAAAAACATTGGGTTCAAATTCAGAGTACTGAGAATCATCCCCAGACTCTAAGCCTAAAAACGAACTTACCGAAGTTATTTTTTAGTTCAGAGCACTGTATGCATAATTTCAGCCAACAGTAATCGAAACAGTTCTGATAACCCCAAATGCAACACTTCAAAAACACTCTGATAACCCTAGATTGCCTTTCAGTCTATAGCTTTGAGTTCTGCAAAAAGACATTTAGGAGAATTTATTTTGACTGTATTCATTGTAATGAGTTTCATTTTTTTACTTCAAATGTGACTAAAATGTGACATATTGTTAAACACAATCTGACCAGAACACCATGATATTTGCCTTTGTGCAAACCCATATTTCCAGAGGAGTAGTTGTTGTTGTCAGGGTATTAATCTCCTCAAATAGTGGTACTTACTGAATTTTACAGACTGAGGAACTTCATTCTCATTGAAGCAGAATAGGAAAAGAGAACTAAACTTTTGGTTTAGTTTCAACATAAAGTAATATTAAACACAGTGGCAATACAGCAATAAAATGCAATCCATAAATTTTAAATGGATAGTACAAAAAAGAAGAAAAAAATTCACTGCTAACATTGGTTACTTGCAGAAGCTCAATACTTAAATTTTCAGCTTTGAAGTACAGAAATCTGTGTGCACTGACACAAATTGATATCTGTCTTGTTATTTTGTCTTTTAATTTTTCACTGTCAGTTTGATCTGATTAGTCACCACAAACAAATTGTCATGAATGTCTTAAACACATGAAAATCTATTGCTGCTTTTTACAGATAATCCACATAGCAGAGGGCATTAGCAGACTCGACTCCTGAGAAAAAAATTGATGGAGGCATTTGTGATGGTTAAGGCAGTTTTCACACCTCTCCAAAATGATGTGATAAAACCTGATTGAAGGTACCACCAAGAATTCATTAGTATGCTCGCCCTAAATTCTGGAAAGACACATGATAGATGAGGTTGGCAGAGACCTCTGAAGACCTCTCTAGTCCAGCCCACTGCTTCAGCCACCTCTAGTACAGCAGGTTGTGAGGGACCATGTGCACTTGGGTTTTGGATAATATCAGTAGATGGAGCCTCAACAATCTCTTTGGACAGCTACTTGTGCTGGGTGACCTCCCCTTAGAGTAATGTGGTTTATTGTGTTCACATGAAATTTCTTGGTTTTTGAATTTGTGCCCATTGCCTTCTGCCAGTAGGCACTTTTGAGAAGAGTCAAAAACCCTTCTCTCTACTCCCTCCCTCTGCACTGGAAATGATGCACTGGAAAATTAAACTACTTCCTTAAGTCATTATTCAATGGCTTAAATAATGACAGAAATTAGGTAATTGCAGATCCATTAGCATACAGGGATTTTCACTGCATGTGAAAGGGTTGCATTATCACCATACAGGGGACTGACTTTTGAAAATCCATGGCTTTGTGACTGATCATATTCCACAGCATTACCTAGGTTATGTGTTGTTATGTTACTCTATCATTTATATTTAGCACTAAATTACAGTTCTTTTTCTTAAAAAACAAGCAACTTTATAGTACTTCAAACATACCATAAACCAGCATTTAATAATGTTCTTCTAAAATAAAATGTGTGATGCCAACAGAGACATGATGAAAATTTTTGTCTCAACAGGTGTGAATATCATGAACACAAATTTACATATCTATGAATTTTATCTTTTTGGAGTGAGACCAATATGTCATTTCTAGGGGTATCAGGTTACATTTATGATGATGATGGTTTTTCTGCTACAGTCATTGGCAGAGAGAAATAAAATCCCTCTTTTTAAATCAACATACTGGCATTAGCATTTCAGAGTATAACCAAATATTCTAAACTCTACTCAGAATTATGGTATAAAAATCAACTTTCCATAGTACTCTCATTCTGGCCAAAACTCCTACACCAGCTGAGAATTAAATTAAAACAAGAAATACAGTACAATTTGACCATAAAATGCAACTTCACTGTCAGCAAACCCAAAGTCAAAGACAAGTTCACACAGAAGCCATAGCTTAAAAGTTTCATTTTTACACGACATGAAAAAACAATTTTATCAGAAAAGAATGCACTGAAGAACATATGGGAAAATATGTTAGAAACTACTTCGAACAAAGAAAAAGAGAGACATTTAAAATACTATCTTGCCCATTTTTGCCCTCAAAATTACAAGGTTGCCAAAATCTGGTTTGTATCTATCAGTACTGAATTTGGAGAACAATAACCTAACATCACTCCAGAGAGATTTAGTATAAAGCAAAGCAGTGTCTCCTAATGAACAGCTTTATTTTTAAGCTGGTTTTGGTTTTGGTTTTTTAATGAGAACAGAAGCTCCAACTAAATTTACTGATTTCTAGCCCTCTTGGACATTTCTTGGACTAATTATTTTTGTTTTGCATTATGTTTTGGTGCTCTCCAGTTGCTCAGTCCAAAAATCTGTGGGATCTGAATACTATATAAGAATATATATATTCTTATATATATTCTTATATATATCTGAATACTATATACTATATATGTTGCTGGTCAAAAGACCACAGTCCATTCCTTTCCCAGAAAAAAACCAACATTATAGGCAGCAAAAAAAATCACCCCAAACCAAAATAATATAGTATAGAATACAAAACACAAGCACAGATAAGAATTGTATAGCTTGTGGTAACAACCAACCTTTAGAGCAGCATAGAAATAACTATATTAACAAGAGTCAATGGAGTAATTAAACCAGTTATTTTCTCATAGGTCACAGTTATCTGGGAGCAGCAGATACACCCTTGTAAGTCACTTCTTTCCCTTATGTTAAATACTTGGTGATTAGATTTGTATTAATTAAAAAACAAACAAACAAACAAAAAAAAAAAAAACCAAACAACAACAAAATCAATCTATTGCTATGGTATGGAAAAATTTAAAAGTTTTATTGTGCCCATTTATTTGGCTTTCCCCTCAGAATTTCAGCCTTTCCAAAAAGCCAGGACACCACAAGAAACTAAGACATATTTTAGATGTAGCTAATGACTGCATGTTATGCAAATCCCTTCACCAAATGAAATGGCAGTACTTGAGAAGGGAAAAGCATATACAGGATATCACTTTTCAGTTAAGTACAATTTTGTATTGATGCAGCAAAGAGCCACATAATCTTCTAAGTAGTCTTTAAGAGGCCAATAGAGCTAGCTTGGCTTCTGGATCACTAAACCCTACAAAATAAGCATATTAATGATGGTTGCCACAGTACTTGCATTTACATACACTTGCTTTCCCTTCTACATATTTTGTTCTGAACAGTGCAATTCTCAGAATACCATCAGAGATCTTCCCTAGTAAGGATACCTGTGAGTGTTTGTATACACATAGAAAGCACACAAGTGCACATCATGCACACCACAAATAAACTGTCACTCTGTTGTGGATACAGCACAAGCGGGCAGCTATCTTTATTTTATACCCATTTCCACTATATGTTATCTATGGAAGACTAACCCATCTAATGGACACAGAATTGATGGACATGACAAGACTCATTTGGAGATAGCTGATAAATATAGTATTATTAACTGAAGCTTTTTTTTTTTCAAATTACCGGGAAAGGCCTGACTAGGAAAGAACTCCCAAATCCATTCTTTCCTTTAAGTTTGTAATTAGAGGACAGCAACAGGTCAGTGACTATTTCTCTGACTCTCTGAGCACAAGAGCTTATTTGTACCAATGTTTTGTAAGATGTAAACATTCCTGTGATATCCATTTCATCTAAAATCACAGAAAGAACCAGACAGGTTGAATATCAGTCCTATAGGCTATAGATCTTTATTGTTTGAAACAAAATGGATAAGGCCAAAAATATTTAAGTTTAATAGATAGCACTAAAAATCATAGATTTGGTGATACAGAGTAAATGCTTTAAAGACGACATGAAAGAAATGATTTATCACACAGGAAGAGATGCTCTAGTATTGCAACACTAAAGATATAGGTTGTAGGAGGTTGTGCTTGGACAATGCTTTGTGCTTTTTAAAGGCATAGCGCGAATTCTAAATTATTGTGGTTCCTAAAGGCAGCAGCGAATAAGACTTTGAGCTGTTTTGGAAAGCAGGGTGTGTCTCAAGTTCAAGTGCACTGAGCTGCTGTTTAGCAAGAGCCTCACTTCTGCTCTCCAAGAGAAACACATGCACTCACTCAACAGTACAACACCACCATGTCAGCAGTACGAAATGAAACATAACATACAATGTATATGCAATTGAAATTAGCCTTTTCTCCCACTATTTGTCTTTTTAGAAGTTATGGTCCTTCCTGAGGAGAAATGCTTTAAAATTTAAGTTGAAAATTTGCCTCTTTCTATTTTTGTTGTTTAAATCGTATTGTTTAGTGAGAGTACTTAAATCACTTCTCTCCCCTCTTTCATAACACTTGATATATAGGAATAATCCAACATCCTGTTGAAAATATTATTCAATTAAAGGAAATTTAATTTGCAAGTTTCAACCTTTGTTTAAAGTTGAATTTATGAAATACACAGTCCCAGAATGTTTCATGACTCAACTGTATTCTGAGATTCAGAAATTATGAAGCGCAATTTTCATCAAGTTTTTTCAGTTTCTTGCCTCAATTGCTCAGTACTCTTCACACATGATTTTTATAGAATATTAGAATTGTATTAGCAAACTTATTAATAATGCTTCTCTCCATGGATGACCTTGTAAATCTATTGCAAGGAAAACTAGATGTAGATGTTTCTGCTCAAGCAAGCTACATGCAATTTCAAATAAGCTTCTTTTATAATTTTAAAACTGTAAAGAAGTCTCCTCATGGAACAGATCACTCAAAAGGCCAGATTTAATTCAAAGATATATTTTGTCTCCAACATAAACAGTAGGTCTAACAAATTATATCAACTCTTAGGAAAGACTCTGACCTGTAGACTCAAAATTCAGCCAGAGGACTTCCCAAAGCTGTTCAAAGCAAGAAGTAGCGTGCCTAAGGCCCCCAATAGCCTGGAAGAGTAAAAGATTTATTCACAGTTCTGGAAATGCAGAACTTTCTCTGGCTCAAGGTATACAAAAGATAAGAAAATTCTCTTTAACTTCTAGTGCTGATATCATGGAGTGTATAAATCCACAGGAGACAAGGACAGAAGCTTTTATATTGGATAAAGACTGAAAGACCAGCTTTGGCATACAGTGTATCAGCAGGATAAGGATCTCATACTCATGGTACTCTTATATAGGGATCTACCATACTTTGCTTAATACCAAAGGACACACGAGGGAGAAGCACTGAGGACTGAGCAATGAGGGTTGGGTTGTTCTAGGCTTTATCTCTTTGGAATCTGCAAGTGGTAAAAGAAAGGGAGAAGCAGAAATAAGGCAAAAAAATAATGAGATAGTTTTGCAGAATTTCCTGGTAATTATGAACATGTTTAACCAGATAAAAGTATCTCCTGAAACAATCTGACATATCTCTACGTCTTGGTCCTTTTCCCCGTCCCTGTCTGTCCCCTATCTTTATTCCAGTGCAGAATTACATTGCACCTCAGAAGGTTCAGATGAATAGGTTATTTTTAGAGCTTTTCAATCATATCTACATTGAAAGTGACTGTCAAAATATTGTTTCCACTGTGATGCAGAATCAATCAAAACAACTCAATCACAACACTCTCCAGTTATCACAGATATCTTAGAAACATTTGATCTGAATATTTTATTTTTTTAACATGGACTTGTCCTAATGTTGTCCACAGGGGCTGTTGTGACAGACCAATGGAGTGGAGCACATAGTGCAAGCTGCAATTATCTGCAAAAAGGAGACTCTTCCTCAGCTGAGTGCTCTCTCTGTCTCTGCAGCATTGCCATTAGATGTGAAATTCATCTTGGGTGTCACCTTGCACAGAGGTGTGTGATGGGTTACACGCAGTTTGGCTGTACTGGAAGGGTGCCTACTTTCTAGAGTCATTTTACATGAAAATAAACTCAGCCTGGGACAGGGGTCATTCTCCTAGTACCGCCTTTACAGACAAAGATTGTATATTTAAAAAAAAAGGATAGAAAGCCCATTCACCTCAACCCTATATATTTTAGTAGCCAAAAAAATCCTTCTATTTTGGCCCTTTGAAACAGGTGGAGTCAAATAACCTACCACTGGATTTGAAGAGTAAGCAATATGTGAAGTAAATGTCAAAATTATGGAATTTTAATTTTAGGCTGAAAGTCCTAGTTTACAGACATGTGCTAGCAAACCAAATTATCTTTGGAGTCAGCAACTCTTCTTCAAAAGTTTCCCATGAGATAAACAGAAAACTAAAATGCCACTGAGGTCTCTTCGTGAAAAATGAGGCAAAAGTTATTTCTTGTTTCTCATATTCAAAATCTGTGACATTACTTATAAATCTCTGAGAGCTGCAAAAAGGTGGTGAACAAACCTTTTGGTTAAGCTCATGGATTTTTTACAAAAGCACAAACAGAAATCCTGGTTTACAGATATGCCGATGACTTCTGAACAATGCAGTAAAACCAAGACAATTCTGTAGTTTTCAAACTGGTGCCATATTTCCCTTTATTCCATTTTAATTTTTTTCCAAATAAGGTTGTCAAATGTAAATCTTTCCCCAAATTCAGACTGTAAAAATTAATTTTGTAAAAATTGATTTATATTTTTCAAACATTTCTAGAAAGTCTTAATATTCAATGCAGTCCTGCATAACAGGACTTGTGCAGGAATTCATGCAGGAATTCCTGTTTTCCCCCAGTGTAACTGGCAACCCTGGCAAGCTGGGTTGAGGGAATTTCCTCCCCATCTCTCCTTACACACTGCCTTCTTCACTGAGTCCTTCCTACAAGGGCATGCAGAAGGAATATCCTCTGAAAGGCATCTGTGGCTGATCTTCACATTGCCAAAAGGGAGATTTTTTTCCTCTCTAGAACCAAATTGCACATATCTCTATCCTCTGCTGAGTGTAATGAGGCCTGATTTCAGTAAATTTTCCCTCAAGTGATAAAGTACGTTCATGCTAATGTATGTTTCACTAAGCCAAGTTAAGTTAATGATACCAAAATTTCTAGACTTCTCAAAATGAGCTTTCTTTCTCTGTAATGAAGAAGATTCAATACATAGCAGAAAATTTTAAACTGATAACTCACAATGAAATCAGAGAATAATTTCCTTGTAAAGGCAAAATCCAAATATTAGACTTACAAAAACTTTATCATTGATTTCAGCACATTTACTGAGAAGTTTTAGCCAGGTCGTGTGATTCCAGTGCCCCATTTCAGAATACCCTGACAATGAGCTATTTATAAAAACAAGAGAAAGTCATCATGAATCATTAAAATATTTGAAGGGGGAAAAAGAAGAAAATTAAAAAAACTGGGCATACATTCCGTCTGAACATCAGTGAATATCCTTAGTGACTAATTTAGGTCTGGCAGCTTTCTCTGTCTGAATTCCCTTCCCTCTCACTTCAGGGCCAGATTTGTACTGAATACTTGTATTATCAGAATTTGAACTTCTCTCAAGTATTTGAGAAGAAGGACCTAAATTCTCCACTAAACATAAAGCTTTGCATGATACATAGCTGAGGATTCAAAGGAAACACTGGCTTGTTTCAAAGACAAAAAAACCTGGCCTACATACACAAACACTAGGATCTTTTAGTTATTGTCTCTCTGATCTGCAAAGCTAGGATGGAATTCTAATAAGAAAGTATTTTTCTACCAAGACTTTCAAAGCTTCTTCTTTATAAGAGCATGGAAGTAAAGTTGTTCAAAGGATTTCAGTACCTTCACCTATGGTCTTTGCCATAAACAGTAGGTGAGAAGGAATACAAATATGTGAGGAGGAATACAAATATATGAGGAGAAAAGGAAAGAAAAAGTTTACCACTAGGTAAACAAGCTTTATTATATTTTAATGAAAATTTCTGTTCAGCTCAATTTGGTGAAGAAATTTCCTGTTAATAGATTGCAAAATTTTTACTTTTCTTTGTTTTAAAAACAAAATATAATTGTAATATTAGAATAAAAGGTTGTGGAGTCAGATTCCAAACAGTTAACTGACAAAGATCATTGGAGCTGTAAGGGTTCTGTCTTATTGCTGGATTTCTATGGCAGTGAATTCCCAGACTATGAAAATTATATAAATCAAATGAATAGCAAAATGTTCTAGAAATTTCTTTCAAATTTTAATTCAGAGTATGAGTCTCTTATTTTCATTTATCTTCCCTTGTTAGTTTTTCAGGTGGTGCCCTGGGATGCCAAAATCAGTGTGTGTGATGTGGCTGAGCCATGCGCATATCCATGCTTATATTCGCTGTTGTGTTTCTGAGACTACAAAATTCCTTTTCTTTACAGGACAGATGCACAAAAATCAGACTTCTGGTAACAGCATGACTGAGAAATTGTGCTCTTGATTCACTATTATTTGACAGTGAGCCATCAGCTGGCAAAGCACATCAATAGTGCTTGTAGTGTTCCTTAATGATAGCAGACTACATTATCATGAAGTTAAATGTCATAAGTGTAAAAAATAAATTTATCATTAGGGATTATTCTATATGACCCTCCTAGATATTTATCTTTTATTAAGGCAAAAATGGAGACACTTTTTTTCCAGCCTGCAAATAACCTCATGCATGGTCAAAGTCAATTATTAAAAAGCACAAGAATTATGACAGTAAACCCCATTCAGGTCACATAGTCTCAATAAAGTTGTATAAAGAATTATTGTACAGGTAAGTGAAAAAAAAACCCAAAACAAAACAGTACATCAGCTAATTTAAGAATAACTGTGATGTTATTTCACTATTTTTCATATTTATTAATTTAATCTGTAAAGTAAAATGTATCAGATTTGGAATTTAATCAATTTTTGTTACCAGAACATTCTTACCCTCTCAAAACCAACTCTTTTATATCTTTTTTTCATTCTATTCTTGACAATATATCCTAGAGCTCATATTTCCCATAAACCTACAGCTTCTTCTTGTCCTTCACTTCCATAGAAATTAGTGAGACCTGATGAAAATGAGCTTTGAAGGAAAGGGCTTCAGAAACTCAGATCATAATAAAGTCATTTGCAGTATTCTACTGATAAAGAAGCTGTTGACAAATAAATTTTTTAAAAGGAAATAGTAAAAAGATTCTCTGTAATCAGTTGAAAATCCTCATTTAAAATGAACTATGTAAATCACAGCTATGTAAGTGAAGATCACAGTGCAGATACTTTCAAGATGTACACAGCTTATACATACACATACTGTATGGAAGAAAGCTGAAGGAAAATATATGTAATATAATAAGTATTTAGATATATTAAACAATGGTATAACTGTTGAATATTACCACACTGCAGAAAACAGATCTAATATTCACATGTAAAATATCACATGGGCTGCTTCTCTCTTCCCTTTTCACTGTCCCAACTTGAGTACATAATTTTGGCAAAGAGGCAATTATTTTATTGTGCTGATTGTAAACCATGTTCCAGGAATACCATTCAGCAGCTTCCAAAAGGACAGTCTGTGAGGAGGAGGCTATCCCAAAATATTTGAAAGCTCCAGAATTGCTTTTACTCTGGTTTTCACCACTAAATGCTGTCTGCTGAGAAGGAGATAAATATTAGAATTTTTCCCCCATGCAATTTAAGGCATTCTCATTTCAACTCTATTCTGTTTATTTTAAACCTGTTTTCAAGTTTTAATTATTTCCAATCTCCTATTTTTTTCTGTGCATGCTATATTCCACTGTTTATGTAATTAACACATCCAGAATACCCGTAATATGTAAGATTTTAATGTAACAGAATAAGATCAAGCAGAAAATACAAATGTGGCTTCAGCTGCCCTAGAGGACCCTTGTCATATGCCTCGCTCAGCAATTCTACAGCTCCAAACACAGAGCATGGGTAAGTGCTGTAAATCAAGTAATTTTGTTGATCAGAAACCCCTGTTCCCCATTTGCTTTGGATGCTGCTCTTCTTTTTGAGTTTGGCCACAGTAAGATTGTGTTTGCTGACTTTTAGCTTTTTTATGACAGACACAATAAAACTGTGAACTCTGTGCTGCAAAAAGTACAATCTGTACATGACATGCTTTCTCTATCCTGAATGCCCCAGGCTTGGGTCAGGTGGGAAATGTTATTTTTGAGAAACTGGCAAAATGTATTTTGCTTGTTTGTTCTACAGAGGTAAAGAATCAATAACAACAAGAATGAGAAAGGTCAGGCCAGGCTCCTTCATGTCATCATGCCAACAGGAAGGTCAGCATACCAAAAGCCTTGAGAAAATTAAGCAAGCAGGTATCAACTTGTGGAGTAGAAGGCAAAAAATCATATGCAGTGTTCAGAGCTGATGTGAAAGGCACAAAATAATTCCCTTTTAACGTTGGTTTGAGGCTAAATGTCCTCATACAGATAAGAAAATCAAGGGGTAGAGGTCGGGTAAGGTGTGGGGGAGTGTTGGTTGATTTTTTTAGGTTTTGATTGTTTTGCTTATTTTACAGGCATGCATGTTCACAGATGCGCACAGATACAGCTGAAAAGAGAACAAACAATAGGCCTCTGATCCTGCTGGGAAGCAAAGGCATAAGCATAAACACATTCCCACAGGATACATAATCCTAAACTCTAGCGATAATCCTGCTGTACCTAGCATACACTACCAGAGATGCTGTAAGGAAATGATTCCTGAGTGTATAAAGACTGTACCCTATTAGAGTGCAAAAGCTATGACCATGCAAGTTATAACTCTATAAAGGATCAGCATCTTGGGTCTCCAACTTTCCTAAATCAATCTTTAAAAATGTTTTATTGCAAACTATGCTTCAATTGTACATATCAAACTTATATGAGAAAAGCCTCCTCTGAATCATCTGTCTTCATAAACCATAATTTTCTGCAAAATACACAGGAATATGACTGTGCTGAAGCTGTAGGGGAAAGCAGTTTGAGTACTTGGTGCAACTGCTTTCCCAACAGAGCTTCTTCCTGAAGCAGTGTTGTAAAACAAATAGTTGCTATAAAGTAATAAACCAAGTTACTTCCTGAACTGTTTCACTGCAAAGGTATTTTAATGCAAGAGTTGTTATAAAACACTGTTAACATTCAGATTTGTGGGGTCATAGACTAAAACCAATGTAAATTTCAGCAGTCTTAACATTTTAAGAGATTAAGGATCCTTCACCTGACAGCTTTCCAAATCCTTATTGAAACAATTTCCTTCCTTGCAATGACAACCCTGGAGTATTTCCAGTTATGCTTATATGATGTCATTTTCCATGTTGTTATATAATATGTGGATATAAGAGTAACAAAAAATATTTTTACACTATATTAAGAGATTTTGATACAATCTTTATGAATTTAACAGAGATATTACTTCTTCCTTAAGAAAACAAACTCTATTATTTTCATTTGCTGAATGTCTTCATGAATCTGACTGTGAAATGAAGTGTCTAATTTGTTGTAGCTCCAAAACAGAACAGAATCCCAGAAATGTGGTTTAACTAGACCCCACTGGTATGAATTAATACACATGATCACAACTGGCAACAAATTGCAAGAGAGACCAGCATCTACTTTGTTATTCAAGAGGATAGATATTGACTTACCATCTCCCACCAGGGCATCCTTACCTATCTACCTTTGTTTTTTGGAGAACAATCACATGCAAAGCAATGAGGACAATTAAACACCTCGAAAAAAGACAAGGGGCTCAGTAATGCTCTTGTGCTAAGAGTACATCTGCCTTAGAGTTTTATCACAGTGCAATTCTGAAGAAGGTTCCAGACTGTATCACATTTCCATTTTTTGAATTATACAACAATTTCTGAATGCAAACACTTCATTTTTTTAGATGAAACTAGAACAAGTTCATTTTTCATATTTCAGTTGATGATGGGTATCCAGTCTATGGCAGGAGATTAAAGCTTGCTCAAACAACTACACCAAAAACTCATACAGTGTTGATATGTGGCATGAGCGCCTCATTTAACAAAATCACTCATGTTGTGTCACACTGTTTCCTACAAGATATAAAAACCACATACTTTCCTGACAGAACCCATGATCTACATACTCAGTATTTATCTTCTTGGTTTTGGGGGTTTCTTTTGTTACTGTTTGTTTGGGAGTCTGTTGGGGATTTTTTGGATGGTGGGTTTTTTTTTTTTTGGTTATTGCTGTTGTAGTTGTTGCTGTTGCTTTTGTTGTTTTTAATAAGAGCAAACTGTTCTTATTTTAGCCTATGTCCACAGAGATACAAATAAAATAGAATGTTCTGTGAAGGAGTCAAAAGTTTTATTTTGCTGATCTTAATAATTCAACTGAATTGGGAAAAACAATATTGATAAAGGTTCATTTGTAGTCTTCACTTATTTTTATGGTAAGAGACTTTATAATAAAACATAGAGGACACAGGTTTTATATAATATAATATAATCTGACACAATTTATACGGAATTGTTATATATAACATCAAAGACTTAATAACTTACCAATAGATTAAAGAAGGAAAGTCAAAATTACTCAAAACAAAATAAATAAAGGAATAAAAACCTTAGTAATTTCTTGGATTTATCTGCCATAATTTAGTAAGAGAACCGCATGGATGTTTGTGCAGAAAAGAGTGTTAAAGTTAGAAGAGCAGAAACAATTTATTCATAACTGATTTTATGAGCAGTAAAATTATGATGATAACAGTAAAAGTATGATGTATTTAAAAATGAACAAGAAGATCCTACATCTCATGTAGCATCCCTCTAGAAATTTTCCTCTTGAACTTACTTGTGGTGCAGTTGTGGAACTCTATGTCATCTATTGCTGCTCCTCCTCCCAGGTCTCCGGTACGAATGCCTTCAAAGATGATTTCAAAATTCCTCAGCTTCCCCAAGTGTAACTTGACTTTGTTCCACTCATCACCATGAGTTCCTGATTCACTCCATATTTTCACAATGCCATCATCAGTCTGAAATTTGAATAAATTATATATACTGAGATACATGTACATGTGGATTACCAAATGCAAGGTGTGGGGAAAAAACCCAAACCAAACAAAACAAAAAGAAGACTTGAAGACGCCCATGCAGTTGTGTTGAGAATCAGCAAACAGATTCTTTGCTAGGATAATAGGAAAGGTAGTAAAATTAGATGAGTACTGTGCAAGTAACGTCCATCAGTAGCAGGTAAAATCTCAGTAGAGAAATTACTTTGTGTGTGATTGAACCACAAAACCATCCATTTTGTTAGAGTTGTATTTAACTTTATACAAAACTGTTCTTTGTTTTTAGAATCTATTACTGGATGAAAGGCTTACTCTACCATTTTAAATTGTATCCATCTATCTTTCAAAAGTTGTGACAGTGGTGATAAAGAGGACGAAAAGCTAAGAAATATACGACAACCAGAGAGGTAGAATAGTTTATTTGAAGATAAATAAGAATACTCTGACCCACAAGTACACTAATATATTTTAAAGCTTTTCTTTAGACCTCTTATCCTACTATCTATCTGGCAAGTCAGAAACAAACATGCTGCATTTTATAATAGTAGTGCTGGAATGCAGATGCACCAATTTTCCTTGTCGTAAAGGAGTGATGCATATATATGATGGCACCAAAAGGAAATATTTGCCTAAGTTTTGTATATGTCTAAATCTATTTTTCTTTGTGACTGTCTGAATAACCATCTAAACTGTAAATGAGAATTTTTTCTACTCTTTTCTTAACAAAAACCATTAGCACTCCAGCTGGAGTTAAGAAAAACACTGTGAGATGCATCAAGCAGCTAAATATAATGCATAACAAAGGTTCTAAGACTGTTGTACATGAACAAGCAAAATCTAAGGAAAATAGAGACAACAGTAAAATAGACAGGGAAGAAAATTAATTATATTTCTTTATCCATGGTGAACCTGTTAGATCAGATTTATGTTAATTTCTTATGCATATTTATGATGAGAAAATGAATCTTGGTGCTGTAGTTATTGTATTCTGAATAAGAAAGTGCAGACAAGCATACACACAAATATTACATTAGTTTGTGAATCAGAGAACTCACAGAATTGTTGATATCTTTTAGAAGGAGGTCCTTAGACCTAACAAAGCATAGAGACTCTTGAAGTGTTGCTTGGCAAGGATGTTCTTGAAAATCATAATGAGCTGTAACTTTTGAAAACAATGACAACTTTACTTTAAAATGCTAAACAGGAAAGAAAAAAACAGGGATGAATTTCCATAACTTCATATAAAGTCATAGATATCCAGCTGAATAACTCTATATCTGCACATAACTAATGATGTTCAACCAGTGGTTTTAGCAGCCCTTTCTAAGCCGTGATGTCTGAGCACACAAGCACCTACAGATGCAAGTTTAGGCATTGCTTCATCAGTTATGTCTCATTTGTTTAAAGCCAATGACACAGTCCATTAAAGTGAAAATAATATAACAAGACCTTAGTAGTGCTTTGCATCACTAATTCCTGAGTTGATGACAATTGTTAATGATGTTCTTAATGAATTTCTCCCAGTGAGACTCCTAACTCTATGTGCCATCACATCAGCAGTCCATTCTTTTAACAGACATAGCCCCATAGATCATTTCAAGTTGAAGGGGACCCATGATGATTTTCAAATCCAACTTCTTGCTTCTTGCAGAAGTACTTAGAATTAAACCATGACCAAGTTCATCATCCAGATGCTCCTAGAACTCAGAGATGCTTCTTGCTATCATCACCTCCTTGCAGGGCCTGCTCCAGGAGCCAACCTCCCTCCCAGTGAAGAAGCCCCTTTTGGGCCTATAATCAGTGCAATTAAGGGGGACTGGAATCAGCATGAGAGTAAGACCTTTTGTAAAACTTTTATGTACATTTCAGTATAGAAACACAGCTTAGAGGGCTCTATATTAACACTGAGCTCAAAAAACATAGATACAGTTATTGAAGCTGATTTCAAAAGTGCTAAAACAGAGTGGCAAATCTATCTTAAACTTATTTCTGTTATTCCTGTTCATCAATAACTTATTTCAATAGCTCAGCTATATCTATTCCATTGATTCTGATATTTTTGAACAGCTTCCAGGAGAGTATTTCTTATTATTCAGGTAATTTGTTCAGTCCACAAACACCTTTCACCTATTCATGACATGAATAAACTGGATGGTTATGATGAGTTACACTTGGCCTGTTGTATTCTCCAATGTAGAATACAACGTCAAACCTTAGAAAAGATGCACTTTTAAACATTTTATCCATTTGTTGTATATGGACTCTCTTCTGTCTGCATTTGACAACTGTTTGGAATACAAATAATTTTCATTAATATTTTTCATAATAAATCACTTATTAATAAAAAAATTAGCCCAGTATTAGTGGCGAATTTAGGAAACTTAAAATGAAGTAGATTAAAATAATGCTGAATGATAAGGGACTTGCCTTATATTCATGCATTTGAGCATGATAGAAAAATTCGAAACTTTTTTCTATCTGAATATTA
Source organism: Emberiza elegans (assembly GCA_024865655.1). Lineage (NCBI taxonomy): Eukaryota > Metazoa > Chordata > Aves > Passeriformes > Fringillidae > Emberiza > Emberiza elegans. The sequence continues at coordinate 23,511,507 of JALJVW010000206.1, forward strand.
CACCCCAAATCTATTACAAAATTAGATGTATCTAAGATTGAATGTATGGAGATAGATGGATCTTTTAAAGATGCACAGAGATAAGTATTTATATAAAATCTGGAGGAGTTAAATGTTATACAGTTATCTAGAGTATGAACCTCATGTCTGCTGCTAGCTAGATTTTGATTGATTTCACATTATATGTAATTACATGACATTCTGTTCAGACTAATATTGTGTTTATCATATTGATTTTTGAGTAAAGGATGCTACAAGTAAAAAGTGATGGGGATCACATATTTCTTTAGAAATAACTACATAAAAATGTTGTAGCAATCAATTTGTATATGGTATCATAGCCATAACGTATCAAATCTTTATGCAATTTTAGGCACTGGGGCATTTTTCATACAGCAAGACACTGAAATATTTTTTGTTAAAAAGAATTTTTCTGGATGGAAACTTTATGGCAGCCTCCTTGCACTTCACAAGCTACTGAATAGGAGTACACAAATAAAATGCAGAAGAGACATCTCTCTTCTTGTCTGGGTTCCACAGACAAAAGGAGTTTCTTCACCACCATAGAACTTTATAAAGCATGACAAGCTGATTTTTCACTTGCCCAGCTACAGCTCTACATACCAGAATGAAAAGCATCCTCACCCACTGCATAACTGTATGAAGGCTGTTCCAATGCAAAGTGCAAAGTCCCTTCAAAGCCATAAGCCCTGAGCATTTTCTGCATCAAACATCTGAGGGGAGGTGGGAAAGGAAGAGACAAGCAGTAAACTTGGCTTTCCTCCTCTCCCCAGGCCCAGGGAGTGAAGCTGGCTTGGCTCAGGGCCGTGAGCTATACATTGCTGGATACATGCTTGGCATGAGAGGATCATTGCTTTGCCGCTTTGCAGATTCCATTTCATGAATTATTGTTCTGTTTTCTGCATTCTCCAACCTTTTAATCAGTCTTGTGCTTTGGTTTTTCTTTCATATCTTTGGAATGTTTGCTTCTAAAACAAACGCAAATATGGCCTGAGGTGGATAGAAAAATTATCCTGTGCTTTGACCTGCCCATTACATCCAGAAATCCTTCAATCTCTTTCACTCTTGTACACATATATTAATGTAAAGGAGAGATACGTGAAAGAGATATATGATAAGCAGAAATATGCTCAGTGTAGAGGAGGCTGAAGGTCACGTCACCTTTTTTCTGCTTTTGACAGGTTATTCTTTTGCTGAGCCCTACTCATATTGAGCGTAGATTTCTCTTCAGCCTGGGCTGGCTGGTGACAAAAGGCCCCGCTGGTCTCTGTGCTCCAACTGGCTGACAAATGTGGCTCACATCTGTGGGTTGACTCTGCTGGCTGTTGGTCAGGGCAGAAATCTCATTTTCCTGCAACTCCTCAAGAGTTTAGCTGAATGTAGGCTTCATGCAGACAGAAATGGTTAAAGAGAATTATTAGTTGGTCATACTGTAAGTTTTACAGGATGACTGGGCCACAGGATGCAATGGAACACATCCTAGATTTGCATGAGTGTTTCTACTTTAGACTTACTAGTTCCCAGTATATGGTTTACTATTTATTAGTGCAGACACAGACTATTGCCAGGCAATACTACTACAAAAAAACTCCAGAAATTTCCCCAGAACATAATCTTTGCAACCTATTTTGTATTTCTGCACTTTTTAATTCCCTAAACTCAACCTGGGAAATTCCAAGAGTTCAATGTTATTTCCAGAGCAAGTAAAAAAATTGTCACTTCCCAAAAATACTCACTAGGACTGCTAAAACCAGATGGTGTTTTCATTTAAGGCTCTGGAAAGTTATTATTAATTGCACATCACTGCCCTCTGTGGGTTGAACATGGTGAAAGGTCAGGCTCAGGTGAGGAGCCATCATTAAGGAAACCTTGACAGTAAAGGGCATTGATTTGCAGCAGTGGGTCCTAGACTTCCATTATGGCACATTATGCTGAGTAATAAACACTCAGAAAATGGCAGAATTACTTCTAAGAAGGCCAAAACCTGTTTAGATCTGCAGGTCTGTATGCCCAGCCCTATTGGAAAATTCATATTCATATTGAGAGGATTTTTATCTGCTTTCTGATGGTCTGAGGGGAATTATTTTTTAATGATTTCATTCCATTGCAATTCGGAATCTTCCTCATGCTTGTCTTCATTTGAAGGACAATCTAAAGTGTTTATAGCCTCTCTTGAGCACTTCAAGGGGGAAGGTACAACTTACTTGGCTCAATATTCTCCTTAATTCACCTGGGGATAGTAAGAATAAAGGAGAGGAAGGATTTATTTTTGTCTTAGAATTCCTTTTATTTTGTGGCTGAGTTTAATATGTTTTCTATCCATCAGAGACCACCATTATTCTCAAGGCTACATTTCTAACAGAGTCAGAACAATATTAGGAACTGACTCCAAAGCATGCACAGGGAGTGTGTGATTTTCCATTACAAGATGTTGCAAAGAAACTTCCTGTGAATACACTTTCTTTCTGAGCAATATAAGTATTCCAGATGCAATTATAAAGATTTTTCTATGAGGCAACCTTCCTAGTTGCATCTGCAATGAAACAACAATGAAACACAGATTTTGTTCCTGATCTGTACCTCTCCTTCTATTCATATCCCAAGCTGGGTTCAAAATATTTTCCTGGTTCATTCCCATCAGATATTTATTTCAGCAGAGCAACAGGAAATGAAGCAGAGCTTACCAAATGGATGGAGGGAATGAAAACATTTCTTAAATATTCCTGGACTCTTCAAACCAAATATACTTGAGGGCTTTTTAATCAGAGACAGAATATTTTCAAATTATTTATATAAAAAATAAATGTTTGTTATTAATACCTTAAAAATACTTTCCAGATTAACTGTATCAAAAGACTCCCCTTTCTACATCACCTTTCAGACTTTTTAGAGAAGTAAACCACTTTTTACATACTTATATACAAAATTAGGAAAAACATCTCTGCTTTCAGTTTGCTTTGAAAACAGTATCTTCCTGACAAGCTTTGATGATCCATAACCTTTTAAACATGATATACCTTATTCAAAGGACAGAAAAATAGTATAGAATGAACATAATGTGACTTTAAGTGTCACTGCTCTTTTCTCTAGTTTTGGATGCCTTGTTATCCCTCTGTTTTACAAGAGTATTTCAGGCAGGCAGTTTACTTTTCAGGCATTTATCCTTCATTTAGGATGAAATGTATTTTCATGGTGTGCAAATGAAGTTAATTAATAAACCTGGTTTTAATGCAGTTTTATTTTCCTTGGTGTGATAACATTCTTAAAGTCTTTTCATGGCTGACCAAATAGTTTAGAAATGAAGTACTCCATGATGAGCTTCATTCCTTCTCTGCTTATTCCTTTTCTCAGCAAGGAGTGGAGTGCAGTCCTGAGTGCTACATGCACATGAAAGGAACAGGAGGTAGTAGAAAGAAAAGTCACACTTCTCCTTATTTGTCCATAATTTAAAGACAGATGCAATTATAAAAGATTTTCTATGAGGCAACCTTCCTAGTTGCATCTGCAATGAAACAACAATGAAACACAGATTTTGTTCTTGATCTAGTATCCCAAGCTGGGTTCAAAATATTCTCCTGGTTCATTCCCATCAGATATTTATTTCAGCAGAGCAACAGGAAATGAAGCAGAGCTTACCAAATGGATGGAGGGAATGAAAACATTTCTTAAATATTCCTGGACTCTTCAAACCAAATATACTTGAGGGCTTTTTAATCAGAGACAGAATATTTTCAAATTATTTATATAAAAAATAAATGTTTGTTATTAATACCTTACAAATACTTTCCAGATTAACTGTATCAAAAGACTCCCCTTTCTACATCAGCTTTCAGACTTTTTAGAGAAGTAAACCACTTTTTACATACTTATATACAAAATTAGGAAAAACATCTCTGCTTTCAGTTTGCTTTGAAAACAGTATCTTCCTGACAAGCTTTGATGATCCATAACCTTTTAAACATGATATACATTATCCAAAGGACAGAAAAATAGTATAGAATGAACATAATGTGACTTTAAGTGTCACTGCTCTTTTCTCTAGTTTTGGATGCATTGTTATTCCTCTGTTTTACAAGAGTATTTCAGGAAGGAATTACTTTTCAGGCATTTATCCTTCATTTAGGATGAAATGTATTTTCATGGTGTGCAAATGAAGTTAATTAATAAACCTGGTTTTAATGCAGTTTTATTTTCCTTGGTGTGATAACATTCTTAAAGTCTTTTCATGGCTGACCAAATAGTTTAGAAATGAAGTACTCCATGATGAGCTTCATTCCTTCTCTGCTTCTTCCTTTTCTCAGCAAGGAGTGGAGTGCAGTCCTGAGTGCTACATGCACATCAAAGGAACAGGAGGTAGTAGAAAGAAAAGTCACACTTCTCCTTATTTGTCCATAATTTAAAGACCTTGTCCATGAATTTGTATTTCCCCAAGTCACAGAACAATTAATATATTTGCTGACACTTCTAAAATCATCTATATACTTATTTCAGTTTCATTGCTTGAGAGTGAGCCCTGTTTGGAGAAGGTCCTGAGCACCTTCCTTATAGATCTGGGCTGATGCTACCTCTGCACACAGATACTTGCTTAATTTAAAGATCTCGCTTGCTAAGCTTTAGTTCTCTCATAAGTAGCTTGAAAAAAAAGTGCATTAAAATACAATAAAACTGAAAACTGATGCTGTATAGCAAAATCTCTTTAAAAAAAGGAAAAATATTATTGTGTCTCCTTCATCTGATGTCATATTAACAGTATGATTCTATTTTTTTTTTATTTCTCACTGATTTTCTCTTAAAAATTTCTAAAACACTGTTCTACTTGAAAACAGTAAATTAACCATATAGAGTTTGATCTCATATTTCATTCAAGCAAACAAAAGCTCTACATGAGTTAAGTGGCCAGCAGTATCAAATTATCAAATTTATTTGAGTCAAAAAATGCACTGAAGCTGATATCTGTTCATCCAATACTTAAAATTCAAGCTAAAATTTTCCTTCTGATCCTTTTCCCTATTTTCTATGTTTCCACCTTTCTTCTTTTCTCTCTTCTATCTTTCCTTCACGGTGACACAAAGAAAAGTGAGAGCAGCCAACAAGGCCATGAAGATGCGAGTCATGAGCGAGCACGGTGTCCTCTGGCACACCTGTCGGTCACCAGCCCGACAACAATTCCATACAAACAGCTCCCTTAAACAGCACTGGTTCAAATAACCCAGCTACCTTATTTTAGAGAAAGGCACATACTTGGCATTTTATGGGCAAGGTTGGTATGCAAACAAACCAAACAAAACATTTGTTTTGTACATGTTGTTGTTAATAATGTAGGAAAATCTGGACACAGTAGTAGTTATTTATTACTCTGCCCTTAGCTAATGTTTTGAAAATGTGTCGCTCCTATTAAATAATTCTTGTGGTTAGTATTGCCATTACATTTAGAAAATTGCTGCTAATTATCTGAACGTTGAAGCTCTGCATTAAACACATAATTCCAAAATTATTGAGTCTTCCTAGAATAGCTCTGAGACAAACAGAAACTATTTCAATGGAGGAAGAGATTTTAAACTCAAAATTTATCTTCCATCACTAAGGTGAAGGATGCTGCAAGATGCTCGCTATGGGATTCTGAATTTTTCAACAAATTGAGGTAGCAGAAATTAAGAAATAACAGCAAAAAAGCAGGCAAGAAAAATGCGAGAATCTACAAAGTAATGTTTCCAAAAGGCAGGGACAAATTAGGGACAAGTCTGCTGTAGGATGATTTTTACTTTAGGAATATGATACTGATGAGCTTACTCAAACTCCAGTGACTTAAATGAGAATTCCTGATGCTCAGCAATGAAAAGAATTCATTAAAAATCCAAAATATTCAGTGTTATATTATGGTAGGAACCAGGCAAGCTATTTAGTATGTCTCCGTCCTCAATAAAAAACACTTAAAGAGGAAACATGAAGCTGATCAAATGACATGTTGGAGAAATTATTATCTCCAGGCAACATATATGAATGCTACCTATGTACATCAGCATGCCTGAAAATTTGGCTCTGCTTTTAAGGACAACTTAACAAAAATCACACAAAAAATTGACTTTTCACAATGCCTAATAGAAAGAAGGAAAACAGCATTCAAAGATGAAACAGTGATATTTCAGCTTTCAAGCCTTTTATTAGAGTCTGTGTGTATTAGTCTCAGTAGGTTTTCATAATAAGAGTTAATGACAAAACCCATCCAGCCAACCCTTTAATTTCCTCCTTTGTGTAAAGTTTTAAGACGATTTTCATTTTCTGAAATATCTTTTCCCCCATTTTCATTTCCTAAATTAACATCACTATAATAAAGGACTACGCATTTCAGCAAAAAAAAAAAAAAACCCATGCATTTTAATGAAAAAACTAGATAATTAAGTGTACCACTGATAAAATTCCTTTTTTAAAAAATGCACCTGTTTTGTTTGGAAATCTCAAATCTCAGTGAATTCCTCCAGAGCATCAAAAGGCATCAACACCTCACCCTGCCAATGCTGGGCAATTTGCAATATTTCTAGAGGTAGAATTCTGAAATAGTAAGACTCTTCTTTTTTAATTGCTCGAAGCGCTGAGTTGAGAAAAGACAATTTAAAAGATGCTTTGATAAAAAGTGATTGGTAATTCACCTGGAGACAGCAGTTAGTTTCAGGCAGATACACATTGCAAGGAATGACAATTAAATTGCTCATTAAAAAAGGATAAAGTTACACTTTAAACCCACTTATTTTGGAAATCTGTAATGGAAAGGCAAGAATAATTTTTTGTTTTTCCTTAAATTAGTCTGTGTATTTCACTTTCTTATAACTTTGATTTATCCTGTCACAACTATTAAATCTAATAGATATCATTATAGCCAGCTTTCATTTATAGCCAAGCAAACTTTTCTGACATTTGCATCCCTTTACATTCCCATGGTATTATTTCCATCAAATATACTTTTATGTGCTTAGGCTCTTAAAAATATATCTTCATTTCATATGTTATCCTTACCAATTAGAAGACAGAAATAAAACAACTCACTCTAAAAGAGGATTCATTAGGTACTTTGTGCTACTTCATCCTCTCCTCATTTCCTAGCCCTCCCAGCCCTTCTTTCTCCTCAAGTGCATATATTTCTTCTTAATTTCCTGTCATAATCCACCTTTGTTTGATTTTGGGTTTTAGGTAGCTTAAGGGATATAATTTTGATTGCTTGGATTAATTTTTTTTCTCTCAGTTCTGTTGCTGAGGCTAAGTAATAGTAAGCATCAAAGCCACTTTATAAGAGCATTAGCATTTCAAGCAACTTAGTTCTGTTTTGTCTCAAACCTTGTTACACCTTTGTTTTAATCACATTTTACAGATCTCTTTGGAATGTTCACATCCTAGAGTTGAAGACAACTGCAATTTTGTGGAAAAGCACAGCTTTCAAGCTTGAGAAATAATCACAGTTACAAAATTTTTAAGATTCTGGACAGCTGTTACAACCCTTCATAGTGCCAAACAGGGCCAGTGTGCTAAATGTTGTGCAATGATAGATTCTATGGATTAAAAAAAATAACCCCCTTACTTCCATGCACTACCTACACAAATGCAGAGCATGCAGAGTAATAGATGTAACAGAACAGTTTATGAATCAAGTTCATAAAAAAGTATTTTGCAGACATAAGGAAACCTCAAATCTGTCATGCTTTTCCTCCTATAGGAAATACTTTGAAAACCATACTGAAAGATGGGAGGCAGAAGTCACTTTCTAAGTTTCAGTTCTTTTTATGCATCTTTAACTCACCTCTTCTTTTTTCTTTCTTTTTTTTTCTTTTTTTTTTCTTTATCAGTTTGGATATGGACTGAGAGAATGAATCCAAGTATCTGAGTAGGAGGTGCATACCCCTGGTAACTCTAGATCCAGTGGTGACATCCCTGACAGGAAGGAGGATGGTGAGGCACAGCCCCCGGAGGGTCTGGGAAGGTCTGTGCTTACACCAGCCTCAGTGAAACTGGGACCTGGGTCAAACTCACACCTCAGCTCTGCAGAGCAGAGCAGACTCTGCCAGGGAGAGCTTGTCCAGGATGTCTCTGGGAGAAAAAGGATGGTGGAGGACCTTTCCTTTCACGTGTCATGGATCAAAGTACAGTTTGAGTGGCACAGCGGGCAGGCGGGACACAAGCCGTGCTGGCAGGACAACTTCTCTGCTCTGACACTTTGACAGATGCTTGCCAAGGTCAGAAGCATTCAATTCACACTGTCACAGTGTTTACATGGTCAGTTCCACAAAGTGGGAATTATGGAATCAACCTGTGAGAAAGTCCTCTCAGCTCTTCAAAATGTGAAGATTTGTGCATGAAGAATAAAAGAATTATCACTATAGCAGCCTTGTAAAATAAAAACCCCAAGGCAAACCCAATTCAGCTGAGCAAAGTATCTGGAACCTTCCAGAGATTCTGTTTGTTTTAGTCAATTATTTAATTTGGTAATTCACCTATAATAACATTTTGATTATCTGCATAATAATGAGTGAAAGAATTAGGAAAACATATATTTACAGAAATTCTGGTGAGAGAAAAAGAAAATAAACTTTGATAAAATAAAGGAAAAAGAAGTACATATCTCTGATGTAAACAAAATGTATTTAGGAAAAGTAAGGTTCTTTCATGTAGGACAATAACATTAAAAGATTAGCAATAATTTTAAGACTGACAATATTAATTTTTAATTCTTGTACACGGTCATAAAAACCTATAAGGTTTTAATAAATATTTAATCTGTCACTTCTTCAAAGTGATAAATCTGCAGGACAAGGATTGACATGAATATTCCTTATTAATCATTAAAGTGCATCATATGCTTTTTCAGATGTATGAGAGAGTGATTAATGTCAATCAGGTGTCATTCCTACTTTGATGCAGTGGGATGTTCTCTGGGATATAACTGTATTTCTTTCTTTGTGACATCTACTATACAGCCTATTTGTATTCTATTGGAATGTTTTCAATGCAATTGTAGTTTCTGGGCTTGTAGAAATATAGAACAGATCCTGTGGGATATTAGATTAACTGGACAGCCTCAGGGGACCCAAAACACTGAGGCTGAAAAAAATAGTAAGTTCTTTATATAGTCAAAACTCAATTAAGTATTTTAAGCTTCACTGTATTGATTTTGGATAAATGAGACATCTTTAAGAGAAATGTTTAAGTCCTGTCTGTATAATATCTAATGGATAAAATTATTTATCTCAGACAATGCCAAGGAACCAGATATTTTATTTAATTTTTTAATCTGCTGTTATGAACTATATTCCCTAAAAATTGAAGGCTCTTATAACTGACAGAAAGTCTTGTAATAAAACACTTCTCTATCCAATGGCCAACACCAAGTATGTTAAAGGAAAAATGAAGTTATAAATATGTAAGTGTACATGACATGGTAGGGATGTACAAGACAAAATTTGCATACAGATTCATGAGATCTTGGTATTTGCATTGCCAGCAGAGATACTAAAAATTTAAGTAAGTATGTGACAATATTTACTGAAATATTCCAAATTCAAATATGTATCCAACATTCCTGATGGTACCCAATACTGCTCACTGAAAGGTATTATATACACTTACAAGTCTACAGGAAGCAGTAGGGAAAGTAACAGTGACCTTTCCTCTTAGAGATGTTTGCTCTACAATGAGACAAATCATACTTAAAATTCCCTTTGACATGGGGAGTAAAACAAAGAGAGACCAAAGTGATTGCAGCAGTGGTTGCTCTGTGGGCATCTATGACTTTAAGTAATAGGAATTTGTCCCACCCAGACCGGGACAAATTGCATTTTAAAATCAAATCCTGTGACCTTAACATATTTCATAGGAAATAACTCTCCCTGCTGTAGAAACTACAGAGATCTCTTTCTAAGAAGTCTTTCCCTGTGGTAACAGATATAATTTTCCAGGAAAAGGCAAAATGATTGATCTAAAAACAAACATGGAAACAAATGTCAGCCACACTCCAGTATATATAAGAGAATTTGTAATATCTTTCAAAACAAATACAAATAAAATTAAGGTAGAACAGGAAATTCCGTGGCACTTCTTTCCCTTCCATTATTTTTTTTTCCAATCAAAATCCCTCAGAGATCCTTCAATTTTTTTTCCCCAATACAGTAACTATTACATTATCCACTTCTGGTTTATAATTTCAGTAGCTGTGATAGCCTCAATTCTCTGGTTCCACTTCTCCACTTTTTTTAGATCTTGCAGACAGTGCAGAAGTTTTGTCTGTGTTTTCTAAATGGATTTATTCCCTGAAGCAAATAAGCACAGAGCTAATTATCAGAAGAGTATAAACCTTTTACTGTGAACTGAGGAAATATTACAACATTTAAAAAGGCAAATCAAGAAAAATATAGCCACTAAGTGACAAAATAACCCAAGAAAAAGAAAACTCCAAGGGATTTGTGGAAGAAATGTAGCTTAACTACCACTTCTACAGTAGAAATTCAATCTCATGATGTCAGCTTGGAAAGGGATATTTCAAGATGATGTTTAAGAAGTTTCTATAGCAATGGCATCTTCTGCATAAAATCTGTAGCAGTTAAATTGTCGTAGCAGTTAAACTGGCATACTCAGAACACTAAATTTTATGCTTTAGGATATTTTGTTATCATTTACCATGACCTTCCTACTTTGGTCCTGCCACATCGTAATCTGTACCTTTTTTTCTCATATGACCACATCTTTTGTGGATATTATTTATAAAACCATTCAGGTTTTCAACTACATACAGTGAAAATTCTCTTGTCAAACTCTTTAATATTGCTCTTTTCTAGACAGGTGGCGTTTTTAAAAGGATCTTACTGCACCATTTTTCGTCAAAAAAAAATCTCAGATCTAACCTGAATAAACACCTCATTTCTCTGTGCCGCAAATCTTGGTACAACTTGGAAGGAGAGGACTGCAATTTCTATAGAGGTTAAATTCCAGAGAAACTGACTTTAACAAACTACACTTTTAACTATGGAAAAGTCTAAGATTAATTAATGTGCAGCTAGTGAGTCAGGGGAAGATTTTCATTAGCTCCTAATTCCTTTCCATAGCTCACATACTCCTAAAGAAGCTAGACTAGGAAAAGAAAAAAAAAGCAGAACTCTCACGCTTTTAGTAACTCTTGAAGAATAGAACTGGTGTATAAAGTGTTAAAGAGATGAAAATCAACTTGAATAATTTTTGACTGCTAATAAACTCTTTGATAACATACTCATTCTGAGCTCCCATTGAACACAATTCTGAACTGAATCACACTGTCAAAATGCTCAGAATAATGTTGTGCACTGCAGAATCCTTCACATCTAGTGATATTTCCATGTCATAAATAACAAGAGTCTTCTAGTGTTCGCTGATCAATGAAATGAATTAGATGCCTCATGTATCAAAATTTAAATAGTACCTCTTCTGGATCACATTGGAAATTCTGATTTAAAGAAGTTTTTCTCCCATGCAGATCAAACAAAATTAAACTGGAAAACAGTAATATACTAGCAGTAATATAATAGCTGTGCTGTTCAGTGGAAAGCGTGAAAGGCAGCAGTGAGCTTCTGAGGGGAAGACCAAATAACATCTGAATATAGGCTGAAGATTTTAAAGGCATGAATGGCAGAGTAGCTTTATCATCCTGTCACTTAAAAGAAGAAGCACTTTATTCAGATGCCTAAATGAGATGGTATAAATGTACAGAAAACAAGTGTAAGCAAACTATTTAAAACCTGAAAGATGGTTCACATTTGTGCCTTGATTTATTGATTCAGCCAAATATAGATTGAGTGCCTGGTCCACTGTAATTTCAAACAAAACACAGTTTCCAATAAACTGAGAAGTTAAGGACATAAAATAAAGTTATACGATTGCATTAGCTTAATTTTCCACTGTGGTTTCATGTGACCTTTCCACAACCTCTGTCCCTTCTTTCATTTCAGTGAAAGAGAAACTGACATTCATAAAATTGGATGTCAAATAATAATTTAAATTATTAATAATAAAGCAGCATCCATGGTATAGAACCTTACGTTAGCATTATAATTAGAAAGGTGTGGTGGCATATAATGGTTTAGAGAAAAGAGATGATTTTAAAAGGAAATAAAAATAAGGTTACTTGCACTTTTTTATTCACCACCTGTCAATTGTTTTCTTAATCTAAGTTAAAATAAGTTTAAATATGTATTTGTATTTATATTCAATGACTGCTTTGCAACAAACAACAATGCTTTCCATTATATGGATTTTTTTTCTCCCTTGTATGAATGTGGAAATTAAGCAAAAAGGTTTGGCTGGTAGTTTTCATTTAGTATGAAAATCTGAGAAGCATCTACATCATGTTTTGTTAGATACAGTCTCAAAGGCTTCGTGTTTTTTGTTTGTTTGGTAGATTGTGGGGTTTTTGTGGTATGCTCAGTCTCTTTAGAAAACAAGACCCCAATTCTACTAAGAAAATGCTTATATTTTGATGACCCCCACTTATTCCTGGTTCACATTACAGCCCAGCATTGCAACTAAATGTTAAACAATTCTCCTTATTTTTTAATTCCATAAGATCTGTACTTTTAATAAAGATTTATTCATTAAGAACAAACACACAAACAAAAAACTCATCAACTTTCCACATCATTTAAACAACTGGAACCAAGGAAAAACAAGGATCACAGATAGATTAAGGCCCTCTACAAATCTGGCATATGGGAGCCAAGAAATGCAATTTTTAGTGTTCATCTTTTACTTGTAGTGCTCCTGCTGAAGGCAAAATCAAATATACCCTGCAGACCACACAGTTACACCCACATATTCCAGGCTTAATGCAAATAGTCTGTAACTCCTGATTTTAGTATTATTACTGTGTCATCTCTCACAACTACATTAATTTAAACAGAAAATCACTTTAATGTGGTATCTTCAGTTTTAAAATCATTATTTGAGCTCCCTGATATTTTTTAATCGCAGATATGGCCTGGTAAATCTTGCAGAAACAAGTTACAAAAGAATGAGGACATGGGGAAGTGCTGAGGAAAGCTGGAAACCTGAGGAATATGACGGAAAAGAAAGACCTATTGGAAGAATTTGAGAAATTGAGAATTTTCTCCTACAAAAAGGAGAAACTGCTGTGAATGGACTATGGGATTTCCACAAGTGGGCAGGAAATTAATCCCTGAGCTGCAATGACCCTTTCACCAGCAAGCACCGTGAAGTTACTGAGTTGTGGAAGGTTTTGTTTTCATAGTGAAATGGTGGGAAGAAACTGGTGTCTCTCAAAGCTCCCCCTGCACTGACACTGTTATTCTCTGCTGTAAATAATAACTGCTCTCTACAATGTCCTTGCGTGCTAGTGCAGGCAATAATAAGACAATTCTACCTAATGCTATGGGGTCAACCTACAAACAAATACACCTAGAGATTATTGCAGTTGTAAATATGTGTACTTAAAAATTACTCTGACTCTCAGAGGAAATTACCAGAATCATATCCTCTAATGATTGTGAAATAAATTATGGCAAATACAGAAACACAACTGGTTTGGGGTGGTTTTGAAGTTTTTTGTTGTTTGGATTTTTTTGTTGTTTGTTTTTGTTTATGGTTTTGGGTTTTTGTTTTGGGTGTTTTTTAGTTTTTTGTTGTTGTTATTGTCTTTCTTTTTTGTTGTTGTTGTGGTTTTGGGGGATTTTTGGTTGGTTGTTTTGGTTTGTCTTTTCTTCCTGAAGCTAATGAGAATTCAAAGATGAAGGTCAGAAAAAGAAAAAAATCCACAAGGATAAAAATTAGACTCTTGTGTTAAGGACCCTTATTGATTAATCAAAGTAATTTTAATCACACTACAACTTGGTACTGCAAGCCTGCCAAAGATCAAGGACTATCTTGATCTTTGCAACACTAAAACTTATCTGAGAATTATAAAATAAAAGTGGCATTAAAGGAATACAAAACCTGTAAAAGATTAATGTTCTGCACCATGAGTGCTAGTGCTACATCTGATCTTGATGAAGTTTTACAATTTAACATCTGCTCAGTTCAGGATTTATTTGAAAAAAAAGAAAGACGCTTTTCTCAGTGGAAGACCAAAGAGGATTTGAGATGTAAAAAGCGATGAGAAAGGAAAAAGAAAAAAAAAAAAGAAGATCTTACACCTTTGCTGAGGTCAAATGGAACTGTTAGAAATGTTCAGGTTTTTTCTTAGAACATTTCTAAGAAATTTGGAGAGTTTTTTCCAAGTGGGGTTGTTGATCAGGAAAATTACATCCTGTCTTGGAATTTTACATCTGATCAATATTTTATGCTTTGTAAAAGGTATCAGCAGGCACAGGGTTACATCTTGCATTATTTATTATTAAAAAAAAAAAAGTTAATTAAATTTATGAGTTCTTTAGAAGAGAAGGTGTGGAAAATGCTCAAAGCCCAAGGCTATACCTCAGAGGCTATTGTTCAGACAAAGTCCTATGCCTGTTTCACAGTTATTATAAAAAGATTTGATTTTGATGTCTGTTGCTGCAGTAAAAATTAAACAGCAGCTCTGTGATCCTTCAAAGAACTCTGCCCTGAGATCCATTTAAATCACAACTTTCACTGCTGAATGTGTGCCCTGAAAAGTACAAGAAAAATGCAAAATAGGTCTGCCCAGCAAAGATCCCAGAGTAACTTCAAAGTCTCATATGCTAAAAAGCAGCAAAGTAAGCACTCTATGAGATTATAAGATGACAAATCAATGAAGTAAATCACTCCCAGAGATCTCTGACTTGAGGAATGGGTTCAGTGAAACAGCACTAGGGAGCTGTGCAGTCTGGAGGAGACTGAAAGTGCATTTGCTGTCTATGCCACATTATGCTACTTGCTGCCAGGCTGGGGTAGAAATCAGGAGGGTGGCACTAGCTCTGGGACACACGGCTTGTGACTCCAGGTGGAATGTTGCAGGCTATTGCTGAGTTTCTCCAATGACTCTGTGCGCATCACCCTGCACCCTGTCAGACTGCATGGCAGGGACATGCCCCAGTCACACTAACCCTAGACCCTTCATCACCCTCAACTCCTGAGTGAGGAAAAAGCCAAGTTCTCAGAGAATTTTAAGGAAAAAAATCCTAAAAATTCACATATGACCAATTTCACTTACGTGTGTTTCTAGAAAAAAAATGATTGTAGGTTGCAAATCCTCGGATAAACCTCTCATCTTCACATTAAATATGCCAAAATACAAGGGTGATTCTTTAACTCTTTTTAAAAATAATTTCTTCTTTAAAGGATATTCAAATATATTATTCTTTCTCATTAACTCAATGAATTATATTCTTCCAGTAACTGACAATAGGATTGAAATAACTTCCTAATGTACTCATGTGGGAAAATGAAACACACTGAATGGTATCTGCATTTACCTACAGTTGTGCATAATTATTTGTACCTTCTATGTAAAGTCTTTTTGAAAAATGATGCTTTAAATGAAAACTGATTTATTTCTATTTAATCAGTCTCTCATTCTCAATTTGCTTCAAAATATGCTTATGCCATTGGGTCAAAATCAGGACTAAAACAACACTGTTTGAAACAATGTCTAAAAAGATAAAAAATGCTGTTTGGAAATAAAAATAAAAAATTTTCTTGCCCTGGGAAGTAAAGATGCTGTAAAAGTTACTCTTGCCAAGTAATACTGTATTTCACTGTATCTCCACTGATTTCCTTCAGAACACTTGGGACTAATATTCTGTTATTCTCTCTCATTAGTCAGATGACATTTCATTGACTCAACCACAGGTTTTAATAACAGTTCACAGGTCAGTAATGGGAGTAAATAGTTCAAAACTATGTCCATTTCAGATTTGTAGATACTAATTTTAAAAAGGCTATTACCACTATGCAGCTATATGGAAATAAATACTAGAAAAATTTACTCTTTGCCATTAATTTTAAAGAATTTTGCTAATACTTTAATTTTGTCTACAAAATAAACCTTGTGTCTATGTTTATTAAATCTACAGATAGTCTACAGTTTTTTGGAGCATGATTTCAGCAAACTCTTAAGTAAAGCATTCAAGAAAATCTTTGAAAACTTAATTTTTTCCTCTAGTTTCATGGAGGTCAAGTAATCTGCTTTGAGGTTACCTGAACCCAATGCAGTCTCTAACTTCTACATTAATGCGAGGGATCGATTGTTTTTCATGCAGTCACTGAGAAGAATCAATGTAGAAATACACATTCTATTTTATGCTGTGAGGTAGAATAAGCAGTTTCCTTAAGCCTTATTCTTGAGTGACTTCCCATAGAAGTAGGGTCAATTATATTGATTCGTGAAAATGTGATTTTAAGCTACTTGATCCTACAAATACAAATGTCCAGAATATACCAGCTGGCATCTGCAGAACCTCTGCTGCAGATTTTCACATCCACAGCCTGGGATGGTAAAATTTAGCTCCATTAAAACTAACCAGGGAATTAAAAAATCCCCTGTGACTCATCTCTACCTGTGCTGTGCCGCCTGCTAAGCCACACATTTCTACAGGACCAACCCTCTCCTCCCTATATTGGGCAGGTTAAAAGCAGTAACAATGCCAGGGGAACAACTGGGGGGGCTCCCAGATTTTGCTGAGGAGCAGCAGCCAGGGAAAGGGTCTGTGCTGCAGCCAGGGAAAGGGTCTGTGCTGCAGGCAGGGAAAGGGTCTGTGCTGCAGCCAGAGAAAGGGTCTGTGCTGTATCAGCCAGGGAAAGGGTCTGTGCTGCAGGCAGGGAAAGGGTCTGTGCTGCAGGCAGGGAAAGGGTCTGTCTGTGCTGTATCCAGCCAGGGCAGGGAAAGGGTCTGTGCTGCAGGCAGGAAAGGGTCTGTGCTGCAGCAGGCAGGAAAGGGTCTGTGCTGCAGGCAGGAAAGGGTCTGTGCTGCAGGCAGCAAAGGGTCAGGAAAGGGAAAGTGCTGTATCAGGCAGGGAAAGGGTCTGTGCTGCAGGCAGGAAAGGGTCTGTGCTGTAGGCCAGGAAAGGGTCTGTGTTGTGGGCAGGGGCAGGTCTGTGCTGCAGGCAGGAAAGGGTCTGTGCTGCAGGCAAAGGGAAAGGGTCTGTGCTGCAGGCAGGGAAAGGGTCTGTGCTGCAAAGGGTCTGTGCTGCAGGCAGGGGGTCTGTGCTGCAAAAAGGGTCTGTGCTGTATCAGCCAGGCAGGGAAAGGGTCTGTGGCAGGGAAAGGGTCTGTGCTGTATCAGCCAGGGAAAGGGTCTGTGCTGGCCAGGGAAAGGGTCTGTGCTGCTGTGGCAGGCAGGGAAAGGGTCTGTGCCAGGAAAGGGTCTGTTCTGCAGCCAGGCAGGCAAAGGCAGGAAAGGTGCTGCAGCAGGCAGGAAAGGGTCTGTGCTGCAGGCAGGCTGTGCAGGCAGGAAAGGGTCTGTGCTGCAGGCAGGAAAGGGTCTGTGCTGTATCAGGCAGGGAAAGGGTCTGTGGGAAAAGGGTCTGTGCTGCAGCAAGGGAAAGGGTCTGTGCTGTATCAGGCAGGGAAAGGGTCTGTGCTGCAGGCAGGGAAGGGGTCTGTGCTGTATTAGCCAGGGAAAGGGTCTGTGTTGTGGGCAGGGCAAGGGTCTGTGCTGCAGGCAGGGAAAGGGTCTGTGCTGCAGGCAGGGAAAGGGTCTGTGCTGCAGCAGCCAGGGAAAGGGTCTGTGCTGTAGCAGGCAGGGAAAGGGTCTGTGCTGCAGGCAGGGAAAGGGTCTGTGCTGTATCAGGCAGGGAAAGGGTCTGTGCTGCAGCAGGCAGGGAAAGGGTCTGTGCTGCAGCAGGCAGGGAAAGGGTCTGTGCTGTATCAGGCAGGGAAAGGGTCTGTGCTGCAGGCAGGGAAAGGGTCTGTGCTGCAGCAGGCAGGCTGTGCTGCAGGCAGGGAAAGGGTCTGTGCTGTATCAGCCAGGGAAAGGGTCTGGTCAGGGCTCTGTGCTGCAGGCAGGGAAAGGGTCTGTGCTGCAGGCAGGGAAAGGGTCTGTGCTGTATCAGCCAGGGAAAGGGTCTGTGCTGCAGCAGGCAGGGAAAGGGTCTGTGCTGTATCAGGCAGGGAAAGGGTCTGTGCTGCAGGCAGGGAAAGGGTCTGTGCTGTATCAGCCAGGGAAAGGGTCTGTGCTGTATCAGCCAGGGAAAGGGTCTGTGCTGCAGGCAGGGAAAGGGTCTGTGCTGCAGGCAGGGAAAGGGTCTGTGCTGTATCAGGCAGGAAAGGGTCTGTGCTGCAGCCAGGGAAAGGGTCTGTGCTGTATCAGGCAGGGCAAGGGTCTGTGCTGCAGCCAGGGAAAGGGTCTGTGCTGCAGCCAGGGAAAGGGTCTGTGCTGCAGCAGCCAGGGAAAGGGTCTGTGCTGCAGCCAGGGAAAGGGTCTGTGCTGCAGGCAGGGAAAGGGTCTGTGCTGCAGGCAGGGAAGGGGTCTGTGCTGCAGCCAGGGAAAGGGTCTGTGCTGCAGCAGGCAGGGAAAGGGTCTGTGCTGTATCAGCCAGGGAAAGGGTCTGTGCTGTATCAGCCAGGGAAAGGGTCTGTGCTGCAGGCAGGGAAAGGGTCTGTGCTGCAGGCAGGGAAAGGGTCTTTGCTGTATCAGCCAGGGAAAGGGTCTGTGCTGTATCAGCCAGGGAAAGGGTCTGTGCTGCAGGCAGGGAAGGGGTCTGTGCTGCAGGCAGGGAAAGGGTCTGTGCTGCAGCAGGCAGGGAAAGGGTCTGTGCTGCAGGCAGGGAAAGGGTCTGTGCTGCAGCAGGCAGGGAAAGGGTCTGTGCTGTATCAGCCAGGAAAAGGGTCTGTGCTGCAGCAGCCCTGAGCAGCTGGATGCAGGAGGCTGGATGCTGGTTCCAGCTGCTTGCTGCCCTGGCCAGGTTAGGTGGCTCCTGCCACAGAATAAATGAGCCCTGGCTTTACTTGCCATGCCCTGGTCAGGACTTCTTGTTTTCCTGAATGTCCTTGTGTCTTTGCTCATTTTTAACTGGATGGAATTAATTAAATGCCTGGGTAAGGTCCACTGGAACTTCCTAATGAGATCCTGTGTGTATTGGCCTTGTTATTGTCAGCAGAGGGAGTTACTAATGACAGGTTTCACCTTCCTTATTCATCTGCATATTTGTTTTTTGAGACTTGTTTCAAGTCTTTGAGAGAATCTTCCCCTAACTGTACTAGATCCTAAATTATCCTCTTAAATTGTCTATATGCAAAAGTAATTGGCATCAAAACCACAAAAGTTATATTCAACAAATGGTTTTATCCTTTGTTGCTGATTGCCTTCTGCTTTTTTTTTTTTAATTGCAGGGACAGCTTAAGTGGTGGTAGAAAGCTTGTTTTAGATCAACAGAATAATGAAATGTATTATCCCTTTCACCTAATAATCCTGGCTCTCTATAAACATGTTTAAAAATACAGAGTTTCTTCTGACTCATAAAATAAACTGAATGCTGATGAGGTGCCCCACCATCAACACTAAAACAGGCACAGTGAACATGCTGCACCTGAGCTTTGAAATGTCTCCTGCAATGGATGGTATTCTCTTATAGCTGCCACAGTCAGGACTAGAATGTCTCAAAATCTCACTGGAAAATGTTTTGATTAGTTATATCTAGATCTCTTTGGGGAATATTCTGCTTGCTTTTGCACTGTTATCAAAAACCTTGTAATTTGAATTCAGATGGGTGGTGAGTGGATATTTCAGCTGCACTGAATACCTGCACTGTCAATATCTTTTGTTTACATAAATGTTGAAGGGGTCAATTTGAAGAATACTGTACATTTGCAGCTAGTTCAACAGCCCATCACTTTGACTGGATTATTATTATTCCATATACAGATGGTTTTCTTCAAAGAATATGTAGTAAAATTTCAAGAGAAAAAAATCAAAACAAAGAGAAAAAAATCAAAACTGTAACTTCAGAGAAATTCCATTAGGAAAATGTATTGATTTTATCCAGCTGCAAACTTTAACAAAAGAGATTCATGATTGGCTATAGTACCTTTTAATGATCTTTTAGTTTTATTTCTGGTTATTGTTTATCTCATTATCTGAGATATCACTTTAGTAGTATGATAGATAATATTCTTCAGCTTCCTGAAAGTGGACAAGCAATGCATATATTAAGAAATTACACTGATGCATACCATGAACTATGATTTTTCTAAAAATGGCTTTTTACCTTTTCTTACCATTTTTGTTCCACTGTGATAGTTCTGGAATAAGAGAAATTTTTATACTGTTCATCATTTTTCCATTGCTTATACAGTCTTCACTCTCAGTTAAACTTTGAATGGAGGGAATGACTTCAGCCAGAGACGGTTTGCTAAGTTTATAAACTTGAGATGGTAATTACCTTCCAAGATCATCTTAACATTTTTTATTTTCAGCTAATCAATACCTAGAGATCTGATTTCACTGACATTAACTTTACTTTAAATCCAGGGATACTCAATCTGCATAGAAATATCAAGGTTTTGCAGTTTGAACCAGCAGGAGAAGCTCCAATATGACTTCCCATGACTGTGTTGTTTAATTAGATTATATTCCTTCAGACACTGCTAAAGAGAAACTCCAATTAAAATATGGACTTATGGGTTCTTATAACAGCATAACAGGTAAAATTAAGTTGATCTGCCAAAAATCCCAGGTACAATGATGGAATAATTTTGCCTCCTTTACAAATTTGAACCTTTCTGGGAAAAAGAGCTGTATAAAACATCTCAGTAAATATACTGTTACTTGATGAGTGGTCTGTTGTTATTTGTAGGTTTTTGGACTAATTAATGAAAGAAATCTCCTGATGCCTGTCAAAGGCAATGAACTCATTTTCAATGAACCTATTGTTTTTTATATTTCAGGCAGTCATATCCTAGGTTGTATCTCTAGGCACCAAATCTATTGAAGTCTTTTATCTTCCAGGCTTTTAAATTATTTTTATATTATCCAGAATAATCCAGAGAAATAATTTTTAGTAATTTGTTTTCAAGGAAAAAAATATAATTTATCATTTAAAGTTAAGTCAGCCAACATATGCATTGGAAATAAACCAGAAACTTTAATGCAGTTCACCAAGACATTATTAGAGATATTGTAGGAAGGGGAGTTAACAGACACGTGGCAAATAAATTGCACCATGATTTATACTTGAATAACCAGACAAGATGCACAGATACAAGTAAGCACAAACACATATTTGGTCACTGTGTCTGAAGAACATTGATTATTAATTTCTACATAAGGAATTAATTTCTAGTCTAAACCATATTATGATTTAAAAAAGGTTTTTACAAGCAGTTAATCCTTTTTAATGAACAGCAAAAGAACAGCCAATTTTTTACAAATGTCTAGGTTTTCACTTGCAAATTAATAACCAGACATTATTTTTAAATAAATTTTTTGTTGTCTCACATTGAGTGAAGAAAAAATATTTCTAAATAAAATTGATTATACACTGTACCCATTTATATAAAAAATATTTAATGCAGTCATATTTTTGCATTTTATTCTCACTTTGTACATGTTGGTAATTTTTTTTGTATGTCATCCCACAAGAACAATAGAGCTGTATACTGATAAATACCAATAAGGATGTCAGCAAAATATGAAAATAGCCTCACATGGAAAAATCAAAGGGAATGTACTATATGTGAAGAGGGGAAAATAAAAAGAGGATTTGAAAAGATTTTCTTTGGCTTTTCAGATGGCTTTTCTTGGAAGAGAAATGCTAAAAGCATTAAGAGACTGGAGTAATAAAAACCAGCATAAAACCAGGAGGTGCGTGGGAGCTCTCCAGTCTGTCAGCTAAACAACAGAATGTCAGTGCTGAGGCACTCTGCAGGAGCACGAGCACCCTTACAGGTATAATATATTCAAAAGAAAAGGGGTTTTTGTTACCTTAATCAGAACCTGAAGGTGTCCCATGGCTTTTGATGACTTGAAGTACCAGAAGCTCATCACACAACTCCCACTTGATTCTTTCCATATGGAACTCTTCACATGGGCTTTTTCATTTATTAGGCTTATTGCAGTGGCCTCAAGATATAGGAAATGTCCTGAAATTAAATGATGTATTACTGAAAAAATGTTTTACGTTTTCAAATTAGATTCTAAAACTCAGCAAAGTAAATGCAGAGACGTATGAAGAACACTTCCCTCATAAGTCTCATACTAGTGAACCTCAGGAGAAAAAACGACCAGTTCCCATTCCTTGTGCACTTCTTATAATAGGAATAAAAGGAATAAACTGGTGGTAGCAGCTTAAGATTTGGGTGAACTTGTGTAGAAGACTGGGAACTCTTCCATGTTTTCTGGGTACTTGGATTACACATCCCTGCTGAACTGCAGTAGCTGCAATTCTGACAATACATCACACAATAGCCACATCATGATAAATTTCAGGATAAAATCTCCTGAAATGTAATCTTCACAATAGCAAGTCACACTATATAAAAACTTGTGGAACAGGAAAAAAAAATGATGCATGTATAAATCACTAGGTATCCCTAATGGTTCATATTTCCTTTGGTCATTTTTACTCTGTTTGAACATTAATGAACATATAAATTATTTAGTCAGATGAAATTGCAAAATTAGATGCCTAGAGTTAGTATTTTTCAACATTGATGTGGTCCTTGAGTCTTCCATCTTCATTTTTAATCAGAAGCATAAAAAATTCTCCCAAGTTTTCAAATTCATTTTTTTCCTCTGTACAAATAAGAAATGTGTATTTGACATAAATATAAATGTATTACAAATAACACAAAAATTGTAATTGCACATCTACTAATGCTTGTATATGAATTAGGCCAAAAAAATTTTAGTTCATTAGATAATGCAGAAACAAATGGGTTCATTCCAATTTTGACACTTCCCTGGCTCAGATATGACCATAGATGTTTGCCATGGTGTTATGGGGTCCTAAATCTGAGGTCAAGCATATATTTAACAAGTGTAGTGGTGTATGTGTGATAATACTTTAAAAATATATACTACTGACCATGCAAATGACTTTTTTTCCTATGTATTTTGAAGTTTATTGGGTTTTGTCCTTCAGCAGTTTGTGTAAACATTCAGCGACTGCTATCATATCTTTGTGCAACTCTGCTGTGAATATTTCAATTTAAGGTCAGTTCCGAGCTCAGCTTTGGTAACATCTTTGTCTGAGCCATAGGACCTTAAAAAGCAATGTATGAAGGCACAGAGCTTGTAGCAAGAACAAGAGCAGATAACTGAGTGCTTTGGCCAAAACAAACCAGGACATGCACTAACAAAGGAGATTTGTTTCTTTAAATTTACTTATTTAACATTATCTAAAATTAAAGTATGAATAGTCACTATGGGAAACTGTAGAGATTCCTGAAAATAACCTCAAGTTCTGGAGGAGTGGGACCCAGTGGATCTCAGAGCTGAGCTAACTCACCTTTGCAAATTGCAGCCAGACCAAACACCTCTCTCCAGACAGATATCAAATTACCTTGCCTGACTCATATAAAAAACAACTAAGATTCAATTTTCCTACATTAAAATTATTGCACAATGGTAATTCATATTTTTATATTGTAATACATCTTTTTCATTAAAAATGACACCCCGATTAGAGATTTTAGAAGTCCCCTGCTGCCTGTGGAGATACTAGACATTTCATGAAGACAATTATCCCTCACTTGTGAGCTAACAACCTACCAGTTCTATTTCCAAGCGTGTGGTCCCCGGGAGGTCTGAGACTTTGAGGCGAGCTGACCCCGAGCACCCAGTGAAAATTGTCAGCCAGGGAATTTTGCCAGCCACATCTGCCATTCTCAAAGGTGCAGGAAGTTCCACATTCACTCTCGTCTGTATTATCCCCACAGTTGTCTTCAAAATCACAGCTTTGTTCTGCTCTGTAACACTTGCCATTCTGGCACTGCCTATGGCCATGTGAGCAGGAGCCTGAAAAGAGAAGAATGAGGGTGTCCTGGTGAATCACAGTGCCGTGCATCCCAGCAAGGTTACTGGAAGGTTACATTTCAGAGAGCTTAATATTTAGGAGGAGGAGGGTGGTCCAGAGCAGTTTTATTAAAAGCCTTTGGTTCCCCTGAAGTACCAATCCATTATCAGTTTATTTCTTTTGTATTTTGTCAAGTGATTGCCTAAATAAATGACTGTTTCCCTTGTAAAGCCTCAGAGGGCAAGCTCCAGCCAGGCATTCCATCACTAACAAAGCTTTCTAGTCTGACTTAATTGCTGGCATTCTCCTTTCATGTGGTGTTGGATTGAATCATTTTATCTTAGCTGCAAAGTTGAGCCTACTTAGGAGCCCTAATTTGGAAGAAAAAACTTTTCTGTTTTAACTACAGAAGTTTGCCTTTTAATGGATTTTTTTTATGAGTTCAGTAGGTTGATGGTGCCCTTTTTGTGCAGTGTTCCTGCCATTATTGAGGGATAATTCTACTATTGTACAGCCTAAAGATTGTAGGACTCAGACACAAGATCTATTTCCAAGTTTAGTGTTTTCATTTCAGATCAGTTTCTGCAGGACTCTGAATAAAACATAGCAACTTTAGTACTTTCTGTAATCAAGAGGTGAAACACAACATTCTGAAATTGACCCCTTCCCATTTACTCTGTACATTCTCCTGTGCCGAAAATAAATGAAGAATAATTGTACTTAAAAATAGGAGTATGAATATATGAGCTCAACAGACAAAATTAGAATATATACATGTCTAAAAGTTGCAGAGGTACAGGGAGAATCTGAGTTAATTGATACTGAAAATCACATAATGCTAAAATTGTTTTAATTGTATTAATTTATTTTTAATTAATTAATTGTAAAACAGTATTAATTTAAAGGAGCTAAATGACATTCACATAAGGCTGGATTTTATCAAGAGGTCTGAAAAACAGATTTGTTAGTAGAAAGAGGGTAAGAAATGACGTATTCAGTTGTCATGTTGGCAACATCCATCCCATAGCATTTGTTTCAGCCAGACTCTAAATTACTCCAAACTCCAAACTGAAAAAAACATTGCTAGAACCCTTGTTTTTGTTAAAGTGAAAACAAGTCACTTTATTTCTAGATATCAGCTAAGGAAAACAAGCGTTAACCTCTCCTCTTCAAGTTAAAATCCTCCTAATGAAATTCTTATTCAAATAAATTTAAAATACAAATACATATTGGAATATGATAGAAATATCTAGCAAGTTTTCCAGGGAAATTATTAAATTTTAATTCCTGATTTCTTAGCAACATGAAAATATGTATCAGGTTTGCAATAATATCAGACAAAAATCTCCAAATCTGAAGACAATAAGAATGGGTGATCTCTGACCAGAAGAAAAAGACTTGTTTGAAATTCAAAGCAAAAAACTTATAAAGCAACAGTGAGAATTGTATTAGTACAAGATCTCTGAAAATGGTCCTGGTCAAAAGAATAGGGGTGCAATAGCATCGATGAATCAGTCAGTGACCATCAGAAACTCCTATCAATCTTCTTCAGAATTTCAGTCATCTCTGTTTTATTTCCCAATGAGTGACAGAGATTTATTATAAAATTACTGCCTAATTTAAGTGACATATGTTTTTTAGGAGCTAGTTATTATAATCCTACCTTTCTTTTAAGTGATTGCAGTAAGAATTTAGCAAAATATTTATTTTGTCAACAAACTAGGAATTTAAATTTCAGGATGCAATTCATGCCTTAAAATATTTTCTCTTGCAGTTCAATGATCAATAATTTCAATAACTATCGAATTTTGAGGTCCCTTTGTAGCATTGTTTTCAATTTCAGGTTAAAAAAAGAGCAGAGTTGAAAAGTGGAAGTCTTTGTTTCCTGAGGAA
Source organism: Emberiza elegans (assembly GCA_024865655.1). Taxonomy (NCBI): domain Eukaryota; kingdom Metazoa; phylum Chordata; class Aves; order Passeriformes; family Fringillidae; genus Emberiza; species Emberiza elegans. The sequence goes on from JALJVW010000206.1 coordinate 23,537,294, forward strand.
AAACAAAAAAATCCGTCTTGAATCCTGGCATGAATGAATCTTTCCAAGCATGTGTAATGAATGATATTGCACTGCCTGAGTCTGTAACGTGACTTGCTTCTGGATGTACTTCCATAGTATGGCTTCTCTTTAAATGTCATTTCTAAGGCTTTAAAACTGTAGGAAAAAAAACTTCACCAAATAAACAAACAACCTTCCCTCCTCCCAGAAAAAAAACCCGAATTACGGGAAAAAGAATTTTTTAGAGTGCTCTTTCTTTCTTCCCTACTTTTTCTTAATGTTAGTTGTTCAAACACTCTGTTCTATAGATTCCTGTGGGTATGAGAGAGGTATTTAATTGAGAGGAATTTCTCCTTAACAAGGCTCAGTAAATCTATCCTCCAATCAGTGTTTCTTGAAGATTATTTGTGGGTAGACTTTTTGTCCTATGTGGTAGCTGCATAGACACAACTAGGCTGCAGTGGAGCCACAGGGGCTGTCAGAGCCCCTTTCAGATAAATATCTTTTATCTTGTTATATGTATCCTTCAGATAAATAATCTTTGAATTGAGGAGGATTTATACAACAGAGGAGAACAGCTGCACCAGTTAATAATCCCCTTGTTCATATACCCTGAGCAAAATCAACAGGTAAAACATTTATATTTTTAAACAGGTTTTAGGAGAAGGATTAATCTCCTTATTTTATAAGGGTGTTTTTCTTAAATGCATTTTTGAAAAAAAAAATTACCTGCAAACATCAAGAAAGAAAAATTTTTTTTATTGAGGACAACCTGTTTAGTGTTGAAAACTGAGGCAAAGAAGGTCTCAATTACTCAGCCTTTTCCTCACTTATTTCTCATATTCCCTCCTGCATCCAATAAGGAATGGATGTTTCCCTTGCCACTCCTTTTGCTATTAATGTATTTATAAAAATATTTTCACTATCCTTTCCAGAAATGGCCAGATTATGTTCTAATTAGCAATATTATAAAGTTGTCAAACTTAATAAGCTGTTAAGCTTATTAAACTTATTATATTTAATAGCATCAGCATCAATGTTTTCCAAACCAAAACCAAATCAAGTGAATGAGATTGTTTACAATTATTGGAATAACCCATCAATGGGTGCAAAAATCTAGAGCTGCTTCAAAATATTTTCAGAATATTTTATTTACATTCACATGGCTGGAAGCATACCTTCTTCTAAATCAAATCTAGAGCTCCTGTAGAACCATAGTCTGGTATAGAGGCCAGAGTAATTAATCAGCAGACTAAGAGGGTGACATCCCAGGGATAGGAGCTCTCTGGATAATTTAGATCTCTGAGTTTTTCCCTGTAAAAATTATCCTTCTTGCTCTGAGTTGACATTACTGTATGACTGAAATCTATGTGTCCTTAAAAAAATAATTTGTTAACAAGAACATCTTTCCTCTAGTATCTCACTACTATAGCCCAAGGACACAGAGAAAAGTGCTTTCATCACTGTTGATGATGCAGATTAATACTGACTGTATTGACAATGCAGGAATGTGATAGCTGCATCTCATTTCAAAAGCAAAACTTTAGAAATTAAAATAATTTTGAAAGACTTTCAGATGTTGGGGTGTCAGGGAAAAAAAGATTTTAAAAGTATTAGAGTATATCACCTTTTTTTTTTTAAAAAAAGGCTTTATTTTCTTGAATTGAGTGCAAACATTTGGTTTTGTAAACCTTGCAAGTACTTTGACATATTGATTTGCATTCTGAACAACTGAAAGTTAGAAAAACACCAGCTTGAGTTCATTTGCACAAGGGACTTTTAGAAGAAACTATTAACTGTCAAAGTTACTGCCACAACAAAGAGGAGACAAAAGCTCCAACAACCAAAAACTTTCTCAATCAATTTCTTATCTTGGACATTCCCACACACAAACACAAGAGAATTCTTTTTGCAGCAATCAGATCTGATGGTATTCAACCTCAGAACCAAAAGAACCAAAAAACATAAACAGCAAGGTAAGATATTGCTGTTCAATACAATAGTCCATGACAGAGCACCAAAAGAATCCTCTTTGTTTTTGTTTGTTGGTACCTTGTTATTAGAAAAGTATTGATTTTTATCAGTCACTCAATACTCTTTTAAGACATACTCAATCTGTGACATATGCAATGGGTCATAACCTGGTGCTTTGCTTTATTTAAGATTTCCAGAAATTCTGACCTGAAGGCAAGGGCTACTCAGTGCCTCTTCACACTGAGTATACTGCATATAATAAGCAGGGCGATGCTAAAAACAATTATAAAGATCAAAAGATTTAATTGCTTAGATGCATGTGAATATATTTTTTATATTTTTAAACAGGTTTTAGGAGAAGGATTAATCTCCTTATTTTATAAGGGTGTTTTTCTTAAATGCATTTTTGAAAAAAAAAATTACCTGCAAACATCAAGAAAGAAAAATTTTTTTTATTGAGGACAACCTGTTTAGTGTTGAAAACTGAGGCAAAGAAGGTCTCAATTACTCAGCCTTTTCCTCATTTATTTCTCATATTCCCTCCTGCATCCAATTAGGAATGGATGTTTCCCTTGCCACTCCTTTTGCTATTAATGTATTTATAAAAATATTTTTACTATCCTTTCCAGAAATGGCCAGATTATGTTCTAATTAGCAATATTATAAAGTTTTCAAACTTAATAAGTTAAGCTTCTTAAACTTATTATATTTAATAGCATCAGCATCAATGTTTTCCAAACCAAAACCAAATCAAGTGAATGAGATAGTTTACAATTATTGGAATAACCCATCAATGGGTGCAAAAATCTAGAGCTGCTTCAAAATATTTTCAGAATATTTTATTTACATTCACATGGCTGGAAGCATACCTTCTTCTAAATCAAATCTAGAGCTCCTGTAGAACCATAGTCTGGTATAGAGGCCAGAGTAATTAATCAGCAGACTAAGAGGGTGACATCCCAGGGATAGGAGCTCTCTGGATAATTTAGATCTCTGAGTTTTTCCCTGTAAAAATTATCCTTCTTGCTCTGAGTTGACATTACTGTATGACTGAAATCTATGTGTCCTTAAAAAAATAATTTGTTAACAAGAACATCTTTCCTCTAGTATCTCACTACTATAGCCCAAGGACACAGAGAAAAGTGCTTTCATCACTGTTGATGATGCAGATTAATACTGACTGTATTGACAGTGCAGGAATGTGATAGCTGCATCTCATTTCAAAAGCAAAACTTTAGAAATTAAAATAATTTTGAAAGACTTTCAGATGTTGGGGTGTCAGGGAAAAAAAGATTTAAAAAGTATTAGAGTATATCACCTTTTTTTAAGGGAAAAGGCTTTATTTTCTTGAATTGAGTGCAAACATTTGGTTTTGTAAACCTTGCAAGTACTTTGACATATTGATTTGCATTCTGAACAACTGAAAGTTAGAAAAACACCAGCTTGAGTTCATTTGCACAAGGGACTTTTAGAAGAAACTATTAACTGTCAAAGTTACTGCCACAACAAAGAGGAGACAAAAGCTCCAACAACCAAAACTTTTTCAATCAATTTCTTATCTTGGACATTCCCACACACAAACACAAGAGAATTCTTTTGCAGCAATCAGATCTGATGGTATTCAGCCTCAGAACCAAAAGGAACCAAAAACATAAACAGCAAGGTAAGATATTGCTGTTCAATACAATAGTCCATGACAGAGCACCAAAGAATCCTCTTTGTTTTGTTTGTTGGTACCTTGTTATTAGAAAAGTATTGATTTTTATCAGTCACTCAATACTCTTTAAGACATACTCAATCTGTGACATATGCAATGGGTCATAACCTGGTGCTTTGCTTTATTTAAGATTTCCAGAAATTCTGACCTGAAGGCAAGAGGGGCTACTCAGTGCCTCTTCACACTGAGTATACTGCATATACTATAAGCAGGGCAATGCTAAAAACAATTATAAAGATCAAAAGATTTAATTGCTTAGATGCATGTGAATATGCATTCACAAGAAATGAAAAGAACAGGTTTTGATTAGAGAAGGAGGCACAAGGTCTTTTAAACTCCCCCACTCTTACAGTGCTGGCATAGCAATATCTTCAGTAACAGAAATAGTGCATACTTTCCATGTTGCTTGAGTAATTCTACACCTATATATTCTATAAAACATGCTAGTTGGGCAACTTAAAAGGAAATTTTTAGTTACTCTCTTCAAGTGTTAAACCCCCATACTGGATAAGAAGGGACCTAGGCCTGGATTCATGAAAGATACATTGCAATAGCATCAACTGGTTTGCTCCATGCCAGCAAAGTGAAACAAGAGATACAGTGCATGTTAATATTGTTATTCCAGTGCTAATCAGGTGGTCCATGACTCCAACATAAAGAAAAGGACAACCCATGAAAGCTGTTGTAACAGGAAACACACTTAATGAGAACTATGATACATCAGTTCTTTTATACAGTCTTCCCTTTCCAAAGCCATGTTGAAACTTATAACCTATCTTCTTGAGGGTGGACTTAGAAATACTAAGAGAAAAAGAATTTACATCCAGTTTTTAAGCAAAGCTTTTAAAAAAATCATATTAATCATATAATATCATATTCATAACATCTGCTAGAGTGAGAAAGACTAAATACCAACTAAAGCAAAAAGTTTAACTCACATTCCTGAGTTTACTCTTAGCAAAAATCCAAAATAAAATTGTATTGAACAAAATTTTGGGTTGCCATGTTCTGGCTCAAATAAATGAAATCTAAATCTATTTACTGCCTGAATTCCTTATAAAGACACAGAAAAATAAATATTCCTTAGGTATCAGATCCACAATCTTAAAAATATGCCAAAAATTTGCTGCATGCCCTTTAGAAGTGCAACTTGAAGCTCATGTGAAATGCTATACAACTACAGACCGACATCTTGCCTCAAGCAGATCAATGTAACACTGCCTTTAGGAGAGCCTGGACTGGTGCATAACATCTCTACCTTAGAGCCCAAAAGGGTTTAGTAGTGACCTCTGGTTTAATGGTCCAACTGCTATCTGACTGTTTGGAGGGTAGAGAAGGTATGGCATCTGCATTTCCTGGTGCTGAGAGCAGGCTCTGGTCAGTGGTTTCACTGGCTGGATGATGGGAGGAAAGTCTGGAGATCGAATCTAAAGTATGTCTTGAAGTAAACAGACACCCATAAGTCAGAACTGTTTGAGCATGAGAAATGGGTTGCACAAACTCTGGATAGCTGAGATATGTTAGAAGGGAATTTCTATAAGGAGATCAATGAAAAGTTGGTTAAACAGTGAACTAAAAGCATTTTATGATGTTATAACTGAATCTGAAGTGGGGGAGATTTTCACTGGCTGCACTGGAATATGTGATTGTTTCATATTCTCCACCATACCCCAAGCTGTTGACCAAAGCCTATAGGTGGGAGGTGAAGCTGCAGTGCAGTGATAAATCACCTTTGTACAACTTGCCAGAGCTGCTCAGTAAATGTGACAGCTGGAAAGCACTTCCCTCAAATCCTCCTCAAAGCCTGACCAACCAGCTCTAATTTAGATTCACAGCCCTGACTCTGAGACCAGGGGACACTGTCCTGGCCAGACTCAACCTTGGTGAGAGGATAGTGGGCATGGAGTCCCAGAACCTGAGAAACACTGGTTCCAGAACTGATAATATAAACAAAACTATGTTGAGAACCCTTTCTCTGGCAAAAAAAAAAGGCATGTAAAATCACATAGAATAAGCAATAAGAAGTCTTTCTATTATATGTCCACAAGACCTCAGATGTTTTCCAGAAAATGGCATTTTCATCAACGTGTTAGACACCATGAGATGGTACAGTCACATCCTTAATTTGACATATAACTGTTCAATATTCAAAGGGAGAGATAACAAAAACCACACCTATTATCAGCTGGGGATCTCTACTATTTATGACTGTCAACTTCTTCCCTTAAATCAGTAGCAACATTCAACAATACAAATACAAACTACAAAGGAAATTGTTCTGGAGAATTCTCACTACTGTACAGATGGGATTAAAGAGAAAAGGAGCTGAAAGAAACATAATCTGCTCAGAATTTCTATAGAAAATTACATTTAAACACAGCTATATTAAAACTTTTTAGACACATGTGAGTAAGGGTCAGGTGTAGGAGAAACAAAAACTGCCCAAAACTGATTAAATTGAATGTCATGACCCCTATGAATCCTCATCTGTCATTACTCAGGAATGAATTTCAGGATTACTGTATTTACCACCTTCATCTGAAGAGTATGTGATGATTAAAAGATTTCATTGATGTCTTGAACACCTTCTGCACACATTTAAGCCTCCACTGAAGAGGTCAGAAGGAAAATGAAAAATGCCTTATGCTTGATGGAGGAGAAAGATATCAACAAATTCCTTAATCACACAGTATCTTGTAGAAATGTAGCTTCAATTATGTTCAGCTTTTTCCTTCCTCTGAGTTACATGTTTGTTCTCAGATACTGAAAGAAAACAGACTAAAATTTTACCTATAATGTCAGCAAAAGTGCTTTGAGGTGAAGTTCTGAAAGCAGCAAGAATTATCCTTGGCACTGTTATGCCGAAATATTGTTACACTGTCTCCTAGTGCCATTAAGGAATTCTGTTCCTTATCTTTTTTCCAGCCAGGATGAACAATTAAGACAATTTTTTTTTATTCTTCTCATTTAATGTAATCCAATCCATTACAGTCATTTATTCCTGAAAACAATAATAACTTTAGTAACTGCACTGTCATTCAGCACGTGTTCATGTTTACCAGCACACTTTGAGGTAAACAAGTAGTAGCACATCTGCTTAGCAAGTGACTGAACGTGGAAAGAACAAACCAGTTCATGGTTAGAAAAACAATCCTGATGAAATTGCTTGATGCCACTCCACAGGATTTCCACAGAGCTTACCATGTAAGTTCTGCCATTCAGCTTTCCTCTGCTTGGAAAGGAAGCTAAGGGAAATACAGAAAAAAGTACCAACAGTCCTGAAACCCAGAAAACAACACTACCAAAACCCCTCATATTTACCTAACCCAAACCTTCCTCTCTAAGTCCAGCTGAAGCTGAGTAATTTCTTACTCAATTTTTATTTGAAGCTTTGACAAATTCCTTGATCTACTGCTTGTCACGAGAGTGGATCTCATGAGCAAAGTGGATATTGTTGACAGGAGAACTGAAAAAGCTTCAACTCTGGACCTGAGGAGAGCTGACCTCAGACTGCTCAGGGAATTAGTTATTAAGGTTTCCTGGGAAACTGTTTTTGCAAGTGCTGGGGTCAATCAGTGCTGGTCACTTTTAAACATCATCTCCTAATAATGGCACAGAAGCAGGCAATTCCCAAATGTCAGAACTCAAGCAGGTGAAGCAGAAAGCCATCTTGTTGGACAGGAATCTTCCCTTGGAAAAAGGGTCAAAAAGAAGGTGTATGGCTAGCAGCAGCAAAGGCAGGTGACCTGGTAAAAGTACAGAGATGCTGCTTTCCACTGTAGGGAAAAAAAATACGTGGCAAAGGCTCAGCTGAGCAGAGTTGTGCATGGACAATAAAAAGAGTTTCTTCAAATATATTAATGGCAATTGACCCACTACAGGGTAAGGATGGTCTCCTCACAAACAGGGACAGGGACAATGAATGTGTTTAACACATTCATTGCCTCTTCAACATGGATGATGGACCAAAGGACTGATCTGATTTTAAGCAAAAAATTGTTGTGGTCCTTCCACAGGCAAGAATGCTTAACAAATTTTGACAGTTAACAATTTTTATATGTCTTATTTGTGTATTATCTTTGATCATCCTAACACTAAACAGCATCCAGGCACATCTTGGGATAGTTAGATACCTTGTGAAAGCTAAAATAGCATTTTACTTGGAAGTCATATTCTGTTGAAAAATTTGAGAACAAAAAAATCAGAGAATGAAAATGAAGCTGTGCAGTGAGTTGCCTGAAATCTTTCATTATGTAAATCACGAAGTATAAACTGAATTTTCAAATAACATTTACAAACATCTTGTTCAAAAGAACGTTTTTCTTTGTCTACAGTACATCATATTGAAAATGTAAATTCCTAACTAGTAATGTAAAATGCAGTCCAAAGTGACTATTGATAAGCATGTTCTTAAAAAACATTTGAGCTACATCTTGTTTCCTACAGTCAGAGAAGCAGAATAAACTAGCACACTTGTCTTCAGTCTTAACCACATATAGAAATTTTGTTCCAGGATGTCTAGACAATTCAAATGCAAAGGTGTACTGCATGAAGATAAATAGGACTAGATTCTGTGAAATATAAATTTTTTTTCAGATCGCTTTTGCTGCTGCAAGACTTAATAGTAGAAACATCCTATATTTCTAAGACTCCACTGTACTGTTACATCATTTCTCTACTTTTAGATGTGTGAGAAAAAGAAAAGTCATTACAGTCAAGTAAGAGCAACTTTTTATCTAGTTCTTGAAATACAGAGCAGAATTAGAGCTTTCATGTTCTCAGTTCACCCAAGGGAAGGCCAGCTCTGAATTTGGAATATGTAACACATAGAGAAATGTCTCCAGGAGCACTGGTGGTCCTGAGAAAGCTCAGATTTTACTTAGTTCTCCCAGTAGAGGGAAAACGAAAGAGGAGGGCTCTTCAAGAGGGTTCTCCTTTATAAAGATAGTACCAGAAATTCCTCTTACAATTTTTGGAGCAATTTGGTTACAAAAGCTATTCCCAAACCCCAGCTACTCATTGCCAAAAGGAATTACCAGTTCATACTATGAATGTAGATATAAATACCTGCCCTCAGCTGCTGCTCAGAGACTCTCATCAAACTGCCAGCACTGAAATTCTTTTCTCCTGACCTTCTACTTATTTGGTGCCTGTTCTGGGACACCTTTCTCAGAAACAAGTCCATGGAGACCCAAGAGCTAAAGAAAGTTTTGAAGATGTTAAACAGTTTTGTGAAACAGAAAAACAAGGGCTGACAATGCCCTACCTCCAAGGACCTTAGATGACATTAATCATGTTCTGAGATGACATTAATCACATTCTGTCTGCCAGTTTCTAGATCTGTAATCAGTTATGGGCCCAATTCAGGCTGTCCTCACATCTGACTACTGATCCAAAGAATTTGTGGGCTTTAATTTCACTATTATGTCTGAGAATAACTAGGGAAAATTTTTTGATCCTTTGACATAAAATTATTATAAAGTATGAGAAATGTCATCAAATTACATGTACTTTACTGTATATTCAAATGTTGTAGTTGGTTAGGGACTGAAATGTATCCTAAATCTCCAGAGAATAGTAGAAAAAAAAATTAAACTCCCTAAAATTATAAGTCATTCTAAATTTTTGCCATTATTTTCCAAATTAGACCAGTAAAATAATTTTGTTTTTTAGTTCAGCAAATGGGCACATTGCTTTCAAACCATTATGCAATCTAGTAAGGTTAAATCTCGAAATAAAAGGAGATAGATCAGAGTCCAAGCTACAGACAAGCAAAACAAATCAGAAGAAACTGGAATTAAAAAGGTGGTGCAAGATATTTCCAGTTAAATTGATAAAGTACAGTGATAAAGTACAATCTGTGTTAAGTTATACACATTTGGAATTTAGTTGGAGAAAGCTCAATAGAATTATAAAATACACTACCAAAATCTGGGCTATACAATAAAAAGGATAATTTTTATAATAACAGGTGGATGAGTTATGTATAAATTGAATTCAAGTAACCTGTAGTCATGACTACTTCATGTTCAAATGTAGTAGCTTTATACCAAGCTCCTAAACATATCTACATATTCTACATTTTTTCCACAATTTTTCTGAAAAATATGGAAGGAATTGTATAATGTACCATAAATGAGAGAGAAAAAATTAAACATGTAGATTTCTTGGTTTTAAAATACCATAATGATAAACCTTTTGTATTATTGTATAATGAAAATGAAAATTGCCTCTTGTGTGGAACTTCATTCTAGATATATCTGAGAATATGTTCAGGTACCAATGAATAAAAGAAACTTCAAAATCTACTGTATGTAATTAAGGCAACTACAAAGTCAGATTCAATCTCTGAAAGAAATGTTGAGTCCTCTTTATAGGCTTGTTTTTGTTTGGGGTTTTTTGTTGAGGGTCCTTGTTTAGTTGGTTGATTGGTTTTTATTAAGCTTTTGTTGCTGTTTCAGGGCTAATTGTTTATTTTTGTTTGATTTCAGGTTTGTTTTTATTTCTTTCTCTTCCCAGAACTGGTTTTAAAATGCTTTAGAAATACTACTTTATTCATTTCACATCCTGTTCTCTCAGTCAATTGTCAATGCTGGCTGCTTTAAATGAAGCAATAAATGCTTTGTTATTTGATTAGTTCTGCATAAAAAGGTTTTTTTTCCTCCTTTTCAGTAGATTACATTATGCACTGAAACATAAAATTTTATTATTCTTGTAATTATATATAAGTTACAAAAACTGCCAAAGTTATTTCTATTTATGTGTCTGTAAAATTTTATAGATCAAATTATAACTGCAAAAGAGTGATAGAAGCAATATCCTTTGGCCTTTAGAGTATACTCTAGAGTTTTGAGCTGTATTTCAAATGAAAATATTTTTGGCAAATCTGATTTCCTCGTTATTCTATTACTTTGCATATATTTATTTTAATTATGTTGCTGACCAAATTCTATATTTTTTTTTTTTTTTGTGAAAGAGAAATTTTACTAAAAGGATTTTAAAATCAGTATGGCACAAAAAAACCCCAAAACAAAACCATCAACTAAAACAAAAAAAAATCCCAAAGGAAGAGCAAAGAAACAGCAAGATTGTAATCTTTATAGTTTACTTTTAAAAGACATGGGAAGTGCATGAGTTATGAGTTAAGAAAATTTTCCAGTGATATAAAAGTATTCGGGGTGATATAAGCTAGGAATAACTATGAATAATAGGACAAGTTTTCTGTGAAAATGAATGTGCTTAATGGGACTGTAGCCAGTGCTAGTTATGAACTAAAAAACCTTTCTGACTTCAGCTGCCATTGCAGGACATTCACTTTCTTATAATCCCTGTTACATCCAGCCCCCACAGGTGCATTAGTTATTTTATACAACTACAATGGAGATAAACAGTCACAATTTAGGAAATTAATTGAACCTTGAGTGACTGGCAATGAAATGTCATGTTATTGAGTTACACAGAATAATACAGTCCATCTTTCACAGGTTCTGGAATCCTATTGCTACCACTCTTTAAAGAGTGACACAGCACAGTACAGAAACACTTCCAGGGACACAAAAGCCCAATGTTCAAAAAGGACAAAACAATCAAGGTTTTAGGATTTATCAGAAAAGAGAGAAAAGAGAGAAAGAACCATTTTGTTACAGTATCATTTCTCTGGTCACTAATTTCCTAAATGCTCTACACAGACCTGATTTTACAGTCCCAAAAGAGTATAGTGGATTTTTTTTAAAATTCAGAGAAAGGAAAACATAAGAATTAGTTTCCATGTAAGAAATAAGTTGAAACTCCTTCAGTGTATAATGACTGCTTAAGGATGATTGCATAAAGAACAATATGGAGTAACTGTGTTTGGCCTGTTCACCATTTTCAGTAAAAAGAGGGTAAAAACAGAGTCACTTTCTCTGTGAGTGGCAGAATTGTTCAACTTGCTACAAAAAATGAGAAGGGAGCTATACTTCTGAATGTGCTTCTAGGGAAACTAGGCTCTATACAGAAGGCAAATACATTAAGGTTTGCTACATATCCAAAACCACATTTGGTTTGTAAGGTCTCCTAAAAAGGAAATATTAGGAACATTAAGAGGAAGTATCATATATGTTCAGCATTTCACTGACAGCAGTAGAGAGGATATCAAGTGAAATGGACCTTGATGTGATCCTCTGTTAATACTCCTATGTTCTCAAAGTTCTCAAAGACATGTTCCACACTTCGGTGAATTGCTTTTAATTTTCTGAAAATAACTGTCTTTACAAAACTGAAGTCAGCAGATACCAGTTCCCTCCTCTCTGGAATAACTTTTCTTTATTGTAGCCTGCTAATCTGATCAGACAGCCCTTGGCAGCTGTTGTATTCCCAGGTGAATGGAAGGAGACATGAACAGAAACTCTGATGGAGGGATCTGCAATTTTTATAGTCAGTAACAACACTGCAGGAGGGAAGGGATAGAAAGAAGATAGGAAAACCAAGTCTAGAGATCATGGAAATTACTGTCAAATCCATGCTGTCTCTTTTGTAAACAACTGTAAGTATAAAATATTATTCATGGATAATTATTCCACCATTAACCTCCATGGCCGCAATGAGACAGCCTAACTCACCACGGTATTTACCACAGGCTGCAGGGGAACCTCCTGCTGCTTCTTCCCTTACCTTCGTGCCAGCAAAGGCACCTTCTCCTGCATAATCTCACTCCTCTCTCTGGCTGCAAATGCTTTTGTGCTGCAACTTTTCCCTTTCTTTAATCTGTTGTCACAGGGATGCTGCCACCATCACTGGTGGGCTCAGCCCTGGCCTGCAGTGCATCCATCCTGGAGCCAGCTGGGATTGGTTCTGTCCGACAGGACAGAAACTTCTGGCACCTTCTCACAGAAGTCACCCCTGTAGCTCCCTGCCGCCAAAACCTTGCCAGACAAACCAGACACAGAAACAACTGCAACTTTCACCAAGGTTCAGCGAGGCCAGGGTCTCTTCCTGGGCTCATGTGGATACAGGCAGTTTTTTACACAAGGCAGAACCTAACTCAAAAATCTTACCACACTGCACAGACACAGCAACAGGCACAAATAACATTGTTAAAACAAAATTGTCTTTGCATTTTCCTCCACAAAGTACCATTGTGACACAGAGCAAAAATTGATGTTCATGCAATGAAAATTTGATAAGGGCCAGCCTAAAATTATGTTTATTGTTTCTCAGGCCCAGCAATTTAAGCGGCTCTCAGTGGCTTTGCAGTTCAGCATTGTTGTTGCTAAGCAGCATATTGAGAACAATCCACAGTATCCTGTAGTTTACAGGAAATTACAATGCAAGCTTTCAAAATTATTTTTTCTAGCAGTCCAGTGTTTACTTCCTGCCTTTAAACATTACTGCATGTTTGGCTGAAATAAACAGCCATCTTAGAATATAGTTTTTGTTCATGTGTAGAATTGCAAGGTGTTTCTACAGAATCAGGGAAAAATTCTTCTGAAAGGTGAGTCTGTGTCACAGATGGAAACATTTAGTGATTCTGTTCAATTTCAACTTTAACTGCATTCATTGCCATATGACTCCATGCACAGAAATAACAAGCAGAGACTCCTTAGTATACTTGTCTCACACAGTGATATGGCTCAATAAGACTCAGAAGAATCTCCTTTGATATGTGCATTACAAATATTATCTAAAAAATAAAAAATTGAAAATGAATTGTATTAGAGTAGATCTGAAAAACTATGATTTTATCTCTTAAATAAAAAATATTTTTATTTTCTTAGCAAATATATTCCCTAGCTGGAGACAAGAGGAGAAAGATCTTTGCTGCATGATCTTCTTTATCCTCAGAAACTTCCAAAAAATTGATCAATGGATAGAAGTGCTTTACTTTTGGTTAAACTTTCTTTTGTTTCTACATATAAGCAGATAAGTCTAGGGCTGCTGATTTTTGCTGCTGATCATCATGGCCATTTTAGCTAGTTCTATTTTTAAAAGTTGCATTACAGAGCACTTTTCACAACGTCCAGCATGCATTTTGCCACAGTTCAGAGCATTTCTATGGGCAGAAGCAGACCCAGTTACAAGCAGTGGTGCAGACAGATACCACTGCTAAGTAGCAGCTGTAAGTTGAACCCCTCAGTGGATCATGTAAACTCATATCCTGGACAAGGAAAATTTGTCAATACAAAAAATATGGTTTGTTGTAAGGATGAATTTAAACCATTGCCTTAAAGTGTTGTGAACCTCTGAAGTTCACAAAGTACATCTTATATGAGCTACACAAGAAATCTGTCTCTGGAGGCTCTTTACTAAGATTTTAGTATCTTTTTTATTATAAAACATAAAAGTGTTTTGGAACATCTTTTACCATCAAACCCAAAGCTTTTAAAGCTTCTAACATTGCCACAGGGACTTGCATCTCCCATTAAGAGGATAGAGTCTGAATACAACAAAAATAAAGAATCAGAAAGCTTGGCTAGTGTTCCTCCTGGGGTAACGTTCATATAAAGCTGAACTTCAAAATACAAATCTCATTTGCAATAAATTTCCATGACTGGCTTGGCAGAAGTAGGAAGCCAATAGTACTAGAACTCGCACCTTATCAGAGAGATGTCTGGAAAATTTTGCCCATATCTTTCCTGTTTATGTTGCGCTCAAAGTTCAGTGCAATTTCTTGGGTTTGGTGTAGTGTCATCAGTGTTATTTCCCAATGCCTGAGCAGTGCTTAATGACATCCTAAAGGGGAAGGCTATTCATTAGCAGCAGTAACAAAGCAAAGTTGCTCACATAAATTAATGATCCATTCTCGTGGTAGTCCTTGACACTGGGAAATATTAACTTTGTTTTATTGATCAGAAAGACAGAGACATGAGATAAAATGGACTTTCTGCAGCCATGCAGGAAATTTGTAGTAGACCCAGGAACAAAATGCATCTCCTAAATTCCACTTCAGGGGGTTACATTTCAGTAGCTCTGTGATAAATGTGGAAGGAGGAAAAAGATTAGTCCTGTTCTGTCAAAAACAGTCTCTCCTTCATCATTTGTGTCCAAGAAAATACTGCTAACTTACAGCAGCAGTGCTTTCATGAGTAGCTCTTACCTTGGGGTTATTGGGATCCATCCCCATCCAAACTGTATAATTTCTGGTAAATGTTTTCTGAGTTTTATTTCCCTAGTGCAGTAAGTGGGGATGGTGCAAATAATTGCACTGATGTTGGCACCATACCACACAGGCGGAAGATGGATATGGTGCCTAACCAGTATTAGTAGCAATTCCTGCTAGCCAAAAACCATTTAAGCCTGCTGGCCTTATTGCACACTGTCCCACTCAGTTCTTTATTCTACAACAACTCTATTTTACAACTTTTGATATATAAATCCTACTGAATTAAGCAGGATATTGGCTAAGTGTACACGGCTGGACAAGAAGCTTTGCAGATTCACAACAGTTGACTCAATACCCAAACAACTATTTCATAAAATGATTTTATTAGGATTTCATGAGCTGCCTAAAAGTGTTAAAATTTCTGAATTTCTTTAGCAAGATATGTATACTATTTCTCTTTTGAAGGAGAGACAAAGAAATGAAAATAATGCTGCTATTCCTTCTTTCCAAACATATATAGACTGTCCATAGCTGGAACATACCTGTTGGAGGTAGCTTTGTGGGTTCTGCTGGTAAAAACTCCTGGGATGGTAAGCACTCCCTTGAAAATGTGAGGTCATCAAGTGCTATGCCATCTTTGGGACCTTCTCCAGCTATCCCTTCAAAGACAACTTGAAAATCTTCATCTCCATCTCCAGACAGGGTCAGTGCCTTGCGCTGCCAGAAATTTCCCTGGTTTCCAGTAAGATTAAGGAGAACTTTTTCATGTTTCCATGTAGTTCTCTGGTAGATAATCAATGATCCAATGTGAGCTCCGTACATATGATAATAGAAAATTATCTGTAGGCAAAAAACAAGAGCATAAAGTATGCAATAGGTGACTTCAGTCAAATTCTGCTATTGTATTGACTCTAATTCTTAAACTGAGCATTACTAATAGCATTCAGAGTAGTCATTCATTTTACTGATTGAAAAATAATTTAATCAAAAGGCAACAGAACAACTTATTATTTACAATTCTTTAACTATTCCATAAGCCAAACTTCAAAACCAGAATTAACATATTCAGACACAGATCTTGCATCCCTTTGAATGACTCTTGCATTTAAATGTGAAAGAACTAAAATATTTTTAAGGAAACATAGGAATGGAGTAGTGTCATTTACAATATAGGAAGCAACTTCAGTTTGCTGAAAAATTTTCCAGTTAAAAATGTGTTTATGTAGGTTATAGAATGCGGAAATAGAAAATAATCCAATCAGTAATGGGAGCAAAACTTTTACATGGACACATGCAAAAATAACCCCAAAGAAACCTAAAATATATAAGAGGTATTTGGATTACAAAACAGTTATTTATTTATTTTTAGTAAAAATTAGGAAATTTTTAAGTACAAAAGACCAAATGCATTAATAAAAAGAGTACTGTGAAAATTCATCACATTTAACTGCACTCTCTTGTTTTTGAAAGTCTTGTATATAGACAAAATACTTATATTCATTTCTGTCCCTTTATAGTTACTGCTCTTTATTTGTTTTCTATAAACATAGACATTTGTTTTCTATAGACTTATAAGCATAAAACTCATCCAGTTGATGTAAATGTTCATTTTCCAATGATTTGAAATGCTCTAAGATCCCATACTAAATCTGTTGTAATATCATGAAGCATTTTCTTCTCAAATAACTCATAGGAAGGAGTAAAATACTTCAGGGGACTCTCTGATCTTATAAGATGAGGTTTCAGATATTTTTTCCCATTCATACAATTTCCTATACCAATAATTGCACTTCCTTTAGATATTTGTCTATGTGTAAGTTTCAGAACTGCTCAAAACCTGCAAAAAGTAAAATATCATAAATATGACTGACTGCTTCAGGCCACATCATGAATATCAAGGGTTTGGTCTGCACAACGTGCATAAACCTGTTCATTTTTGTAAATAATTTTCTATGTGATAAAAGCAACAGTTTCCCATAGTTACATTTCAAGCACTTAATTGCCTTTAATGTGTGATACATAACAGTACAGATGTCAACATGCCATTCTCAGTTATTCTGCATTTCTTTACATATGTTTTATGCTTCATAGAAGTCAAAAAGTGGAAAAGTTATTTTTAGAACATAAAACCAGGTAATGCAGAGAAAGAGATACTCATAAATACGATGCTAGAAGCAAAAGAGATCTCCATGTTTGTGCAAGCAGAATATTTTTAGCATACATATTTTAGGCAATACAAAAATTAATATTATTCCAATTTTGAAGATAATTTTATAATGGCTAGGTTAAATTTTGCTACTGAATATCATAATTATTCAAGTTTTCTTTTGAATCATAAATCAAGTCCTTTATGTTTAATACTTCCTGACTTTCTTAAGTCAGGAAAGATAAAGAATTTATAGACTTTTCAGAGAGAAGTATTTCAGTAAAATGAACTGGTTAGAAATCTCAAACATAAGCAGAGCTCTTTCCAAGTTACAGATAAACTGCTCAGGAATATTCCTCAGGAATAATATGAGATAAATGAAACTAGAGGCTCATGACTGGACATTTAGCACAGAGAGATCACCTGCATAGCCAATAAAATGTTTAGGACTATTGCAGTCTAAGACCATCTTCCTTTGATGAGCATAGTTCTGTGATCACACAAACAGTTAATTTCAAAAGCTTTTTAAAAATGACCTCATAAAAATTACCCTCTTGAAGGACCAACTTATTAGATGAATAAAGGTAAACTTGCGGTTTCAAAATAAGGCATAGTTGAAGGCTCTGGGACAGTATATTTTTAGCAAAGACTATAAAAGATGTATCAAAACCAGGAAACTTTTTTATTCCAGGTTTGCAAAGAAATATTCAAGCTGAAGTCCCCAGAATGTGCTGTAATATTTTGGAAGATCAAGGCTTACCCTTCTCCATTTTCTGGAGAAGAGCTGGTAACAAAGCCTTCTGTTACACATCCTTCCTTTTGCAGTTATATTCTTTTAAAAGCGATTCTTACTGCACTTATACACACTTTCTCCATAAAATCAGAAACCATTAAATAGTTGTTTGTTACTTTGGATGAGTTGCATAAGACATTGTAAATCAGACACTGCATTTACTGGCAGCTTCATCTGAATCTCATGGAGTACTCATTTACTTCCAGAATAATTCTTCTCCTGCAGCAAGATTTTTCTTATGGTTAAAATGAAATAAGATCTGATCCTCACTGCTCTACAAAAGGATGTTTGTTTTTTTTTCCCAATAATTATTTCAGTAATCATCTTTAATCATTTTAGGAGTACCCTCCTGGTGCAATCTAGAAATCAAATTCTTCATTCCTGCTACTACCACACCCTCACATACCTTGCAGTTGTTATTCTTTCTGCTTAAGACAGGACTTGAGATCCTAGCTTTCTGTCCTGGCAGCTGAAAAAATGAACTCTTTATAAAAATATAATGACCAGATGGCTCTTGCAGTGTATGATCAGTAGCTGGTCCAGTGCCCAGTTTTGCTGTACTGCTAGTTCTGAGGTGCCAGTTGAAATTATCATTTTCATCTTGTTTCCATCCACAAAGGTCAAACTCAAAATTGCAATGCCCAATAGATGTACCTGAAATATATTTGCCACACATGAAAACAGATTTATTTTCAAGTAGTTAATTAAGTATGTATAGTACAACCTAGTACTCCAATCTACGGGGGGAAAAAAGCTTCATTATAAAAAATAATATCCATGTATCTCATTAAAAAGAGCATTTTGAATACTCTGGACTAAAATATTAGGATAAACCTACTTGTATATATATGAGGTGGGTCCAGTGCATTTTATTACAGTCAACAGGATCCTTGGTATAAATATAACCAAATTTAGTTAACAATCTTAGCTCCTTAGGGTCTTAACTGGCCTCCCGCACAGAGCATTCAAGACATGCAGAAAACCAGCCTCCTTCTGAAGAAACACGTTAAGATCAGGTGAGAACAGGAAGAAATGCCTCTCTCTAGGCAACAGACACATTCAAATGAAACTATTGAGCACCATAAAAACACAGCTTCCATGCAGACAGATACAGACAAAACATAAATGTGGGTGAGATAATCTTGAGCCAAATCGCATCCAAAGTTTCTTTTGCAAAAGTCTTCGATTCACTTGTATTTCCTTAGCCAATATAGAAACATAGATAAATTATGTTGGTGGTGGATTGTCTCCAAAGAAAGTTAAGGGCCTGGGGCACAGGTCTGAAGAGGAGCAGCTGAGGGGGCTGGGGGTGTTTGGAAAAAAGTGGGGTCAGGGGTGGCAGTATTGCTCTTGATAACTACTGGAAGGGAGGTTGTGGTGAGGTGGGGCTCAGCGTCTTCTCTCGAGTAATGAGTGATAGGAGAAGAAGAAAGGACCTCAAGTTGTACCAGCAAAGGCTAAGATTAGATACTAGGAAAAATTTTTCATGGAATGGAGCGTTAAGCATTGGAACAGGCTGCCCAGAGAAGTGGTTGAGTAACCATCCCTGGAGGTCTTTAGAAGCCACATAAATGTGGTGCATAGGGACATGATTTGGTGGTGAAACTGGTAATGCTAATAGTGGGATTTAATGATCTTAAAGGTCTTTTGCAACATAAATGATTCTATGATTGTCTACATATCTCCTTAAGTTGTACTTAAGGCCTAGAAAAGAAGAAACCTCTCATAATTTGGTTGATTTTTATATGAAACATACATATTCTTTATAAATTTTTGAATCTTGACTGTCAAAACAGCCAGCATGGTGAGTAAACTGTCCACATAAATTAAGTCAATTGCATCATTTCAGAAGTTTAATTTCCGTATATTTTTCTCTCTATACATCTATAAATTCATTGTAATGATTACCAAGTAAGAGTAAAATTGCTGAAATAAGCTGGAATTTCAGCAGAGACTTCAAGAAACTTTTGACTGTGCCCTGAACATTCTTACTATTATTGCTGAAAAGGAAAGTGCCTTGAAGATAAATTTGGAAACTGTATGTATTATTTTGTAGGACAATATCAGAAATTACAAAATGTCTCCTCCAAAATGTAATCAAATTCTGAGCCTCTTCTGAGGTCTGATAAAGTTCAGCCACTTGGAAGTAGTTAAATAAAACGTTAAAGGCACTCAGAAGCATTGGTAACCAGGCTAAGAATCTAAAATACATGGAATCTACACATGGACCAAAACAGGAAAGACAGCTACTTCAAAAATTTCAGGCTCATATCAGATATTTTTATTTGAATTTTAATATGTGGATCTGTGAATTTTAATCTGTGAATATCATAAAGCAAAAAAGTTAGAAATTTTTTCATAAAAGTAGGAGCTGCTTAGCAAAATTAGCTTCCTTTTTACCTCTGTCTGGAAATATAGTGCCATCTGAAGTAACAATTAAAACCAACCCAGACCTGATGTGTGAAATTATATTATCTTTTATGAAAAATCAAAAAGATTGTAAATTTATGAAAATATAAGGTTGTAGATTAACTTAACTGAATGAAACTGCCCATAAAATTTGTCTTAATCATATTTTTCAACTGATTTAGTTATTTAGTATTTCAAGACCATTCTTAAAGAAATTCCTTCCATTATTTACGAATTCCATCTTGAGTCAATAGAATGCTTACAACAGACCCTTTCATTTTGAAGACATGTTTTCAAGAATCAAGACCTTAAGGCATGAGCACTGATATCCCTGCTAATGCTGGACATAGTAGGTATTACCTAATCTAAGTTTAGATGTCCTTGTAGGATCTCTATTGTCAACAAAGAGAAATACTCATATCTACAGGACAACTTCTTTAATCTAACTCAAACAACTGATTTTAAGTTGCATGAACTTCAGCCTGAAAACAAGTTACTCCACTGATGAAAAAAAAAATTTAGGCAGCCTGCTTAGAAGCTCAAGTTACTGCAGATGTTTGTGTACTTGTACATCAAATGACTCCTGTGCTTGTAAAGCACTATAATGATTCACTGTAAAGTTTACAATTAAAATGCAGTTTGGAAACATTTTTAAAATTATTTAGCAACTTTTTTCCTTACTTAAAAGTAACAATAAAAAACATGTTAGAAGAAAGCATTCACCATATGGGACTGTTTCAATTGATCTCTTCTAACAGAAAATTGGAATAAAATATTTATTATAGAGTGGTTGCAAAATGAAATCCCATCAATTTATTTGAACCATTTTGCCCTTAATGCTTCAATTTATATTTGTCTGATGATATTTTATGGGAAACACAGACAATGCAGAACTCCCCCCCCAAAAAAAAAACCCAAACAAACAAACAAACAAACAAACAAAAAGCCATTAATATTTTTAAAAAATTCAGAAAACAAAACTCAAAGTTTCAGAATATTTTTTAACAGAGTATTGCAACTAGAAATATTCATAATTTTTAGTTGCAGAAAATCTGAGCTGGTCCCTGTATAGTTTAGTGATGTGCTATTCCTGGATTGGAAATCATTGAGTAGTTTAATAGTGTGAAAATAATTTGCAAAACATGGTTCCTTTGCCATGTACCTTATCTTTCATAAGATATCAGCATACATTTGCTTCAAAGAATTGTATTCACTGAGAATTTGATAAACTGAATTATTATTCTCATTAAAAATGAGGTGACTGTTAATATGGTACCAATCAATGGAGATTTGACTGTGTGAGCATTTCCCACATTTGTAGTAGTAAAAGAAGGAAGTGTTAATACCATATATTGTGATTCAGAAGGAGCCATTTGATATGAAACATCATTCTTTGAATCAGACACTACATATGCTGCTTCTTGATATGTCTTGTAAAACCAAAATTGTACAATATTCAGATTAAAATAATTTTCTGAGACCTGACAACCCTTGAAATATCTAAGGAGGTAGGCTCCTCGTTTCCCGAAGGTATTATACTTGAATTTTTTTCAGCTTTAATACATTCTTTTCATATGGAAAGCAAGATAATTTTATTCTGCTTTTAAAGACAGCTGCTTTCTGAGTTATTTTAAGACATCCATTAGCAGTTCTTTGTATTTTGCATTGTGGATTTTAAATTAAATAATAATAATTAAAAATCCTTAAAATCCAAGGAATAAAATTAAATTATTACCTTATTGTTTGCTTTCTTAGCTGATGAGTTGTCAAGAATATTTGAGTATTAAAAATTCAGAGCAGGCAGAGTTATTTATGATAATTATATTAAAAAAACTACCATACTTACTGCAAATACTAGGGCTTTCATCTGAGTTATCTTCACAGTCATTTACAAAATCACACAGATTATTCTTTGGGATGCAGTATTTGTTGGCACACATGAATTCTTCTGATGTGCAAGGTTTGTCTGAGATTAGCAGAGGGGAACAATCTTCAAAGGTAATATCATCGACTGCCACGTCTCCCATGTAACTGACACCACGTTTTGCCCTGAAAATAACCTAATAAAAATTACAAAGTTATTACAGAAAGCCACTGTTAAGATAGAGAAAAGCTTATACACGCAACATGAAAAGAACAGAGACTGATGGTCCTCACAAATCTTTTAAAATGAAGTGGTCAGTTCTTCCTGTCAAAGCATAATTCTACGAAATCTTGTATCAGAGTTGGTACAGATCTGTCTCTGTAGTTATTGAAGAACCATCTTCTAACATTACCAAGCACACCAAAAAAAGGAAATTAATCATGCCACTCAAAGAGATACTAGCCCTCACTCATCCTGAACTAATGGCAAGGGTTCTTCCTACTTCTGCAAAGAAAGTCTGAAAAAGACTAGTCTGCCATTCATCATTTAATTCCCATGAATGTAAAAAGAATTTTAAAATTTCATTAAAATTCCAAGACAGAAGTATCAGGAAATGTAACTTTTTAAAAAATATGTTACTGACTATCCTGGGGATTTTAGTTTTTTTCCGTAAGTCTGCAACTAAGCAAGTATCTCTAAGAGGTTTTTGAAATCTAACTGCTTTGGTTTCAAAGCAAACATCATGCTCAAGATTCTTTTTCCAAAATCCAGATGTTTTTACTTACTGCACACTAAGGAGAAAGAAGTAGAATATTTTAAATGGAGGATTCAAGGATAGATGGGATTCTCAGTCTTAAAAATGGATATCAGTCTGAGATAAAAGAGGAATGAGAAATCACCAAAAACATGAGTCCAGCTCAGATAATTAATCAGACAGCCACAAAGATGATTTCTTCTATGTGGGAGGAGAGGTACATCCATGGTGTGAAAAGGAAAATGAGAAGGTGAAGAATACTTTATATAGAAGTACTAATAGCCAGCTCTCTAGGAGCACATCACATTGGAAGACGCACCTGAAAATTTGAACGAACTCCTAAGAACACTTCTGCTCTGTTCCACTGGGGACCTTGGCTGCCAGTTTGACTCCACAGTTTAGAAGTCTTGTTACTGCTTTTATAGAGTACCTAAAAAAGAAAATAACTTTAGATCACAAAAAAATGTTTCCATTACCAACTCACTTAAGAGTCCTATAAGTGTATACAAGAGTACAACATTATCTTGTACCTCTAATCTCGATTCCACCATTAAAATTCACAGAATCATAGAATATCTGGAATTGGAAGGGGCCATCAAATCCAAATCCCTACCCCTTGCAGGACAACCCAAAGCTGAATCCTATGAGTGGGACTGCCGAGGAGCTCCTTGTACTGTGCCAGCCTTGGTGCTGTGCCCGCTGCCCTGGGGATCCTGCTGCAGTGCCCAGCCACCCTCTGGGAGCAAAACCTTTTCCTAGTGTCCAACCTGATGCATAGAGGTATGTCAGTATAAATGACTATACTAGGAAAATATTGTTTTAAGATTTTCTGACCTCCTCATAAACATACCCAACCCACAGCCTTAACTGGACTAATGAATCTCATTAATTTATCCAGAGTGGCTAGCAGTGAATAAAAATTGTTCATTAGTGGGTTGTGATTCAGTTTAACAACACAGAAACAGAGTTAACAAGACTTGGTGAAAAATACATTTGTTCATGCATACAATTAACTGCTCTTCCAGGATGGATTTTCTTATCCTGACTCTTATGAAACATTTTGTTTCTCCTACAAATAATTTTTTTTTTTTTTTTTTTATAAAGACAAAATTTTATCTTTCTGAGCAACGAAAGACTTGTAAAACCCCATACCCTTGTAAAGAGCAAATTGGGAAATGATGACACGCTTCAACATGAGCAGAGAGTCCTAAATATTCTTTGGTCCAATCTCTTGGGCGTCCAAATTCAACTGAGCTGACAATAACAAGATGGGTGTTTGATGAGGTGTGTCAGGCTGTGTCTCCAGCCAGTACTAGCAGAGCTAAACATCCATTCACCAGATGCCTGAACTACTTCTGCTAACAAGGATTTACTGCTATGCTGTGTAATCTTCTTACAGCAGCCCACGCATTTTTTATCATAATGAAAAAACCTTTTTTTTTGTTTTAAATTTATGCAGTCCCATGAGTGTATATGATATTGCATAACAGGTAAATTCTGCCAAGCAAACAGCAAATCCTCACACTAAAGAGCTTTCATTTTAGGGGGGAAAAAGGAACAGATAGTATATTAAATTGGATAGAAAAACAAGTGACTTCTGACTTTATAGACAGGAAAATCTGCCATAGAAGACATGAATTTAAAATGAAAATAAATAAATTAGTGAGAAAGGGATTACAGACATTATTTGAAAGAATAAAGAGTGCTGAATAAGAAAGTATCTCTTTTTAATCTCAAATGCAAATAATATATGAAGGTATGTGTGTGACTGTAGACATACATGTACATGTTTCTACAGACTGTAAATTATCTACTCTATTATATATCCAATTCCTTCATCATAAATTCATATTTTCTATCATATAATGAAAAAAGGTTAAAACTTTAGAGTAAAACATGGCCATTAATTTATGTGCTATTAAAACAATGCTTCTCAGTACCTTCATGCATTTTGAACCTCTATACATTTCAATTACATTGCAAAAAAGCACATCTTATACTTTGGCAGAATTAACAATGCTAAGTCAAAGTACAGAAACTAAATTAAAAAAGGTTCCAACAAATAATCAAACTGAGGTTGCTCAGGAAAGTTACAGCAAATCAATATTTAAGAAAGTAATAGAAACACAGGAAGGTAACCATTCATGCAAATGGCAGGAAAATCTTCAGCAATCTTACATGATATTTGATGGCATGGGTGCAGAAAAAAATGTGGTAGTCTTGGGGGAAAATATGGATAAAAGGTCTTTTAAGCACAGAAAATACTCCCATTCCTACAATACTTAGAGCCTTCTTAACATAAATAATGAGAAATCACCTAAATAATTTTATATTATAAGTTATTGTTATACACCTTATTAAATGATTAATCAAGCAATTGAAACTAAGCAATTATTAACAGTGTGCAAAGGTTTCATAATTTTCCTTTGGTATATCTTAAAATGAAGTAAATTTGAGGTGAGGAAAGATCAGTTAAAGAATAGAGGGAAATTGTAATCTGTGTTGAAACTGAGAAAAGAAACAATCTGTACTATACACATTTGCCTTTTGTGCTAGCAATACTGGGCATGGCTCCATAGAATTGTTGTTGTTTTCTACAAAACATTCTTTGAAGATGATTCCAACAAATGTGGGTTCTTACACCGTAAAGGAGCCTGGACCCTGGAGTGTGCAAAGAAGTCCCAAAGCACATTAATTGGTCCCAAGCCTTAAAACTGAGAATGAACCATCTTTATCCTCTGATTTCCCACTGATTCTGATTAATTAATATTTGACCACTTGCCAAGCAGCCTAGCAAGATCTTTACCTAGTTGGGAGAAATTACCAATACTTTGAAAAAATTTTTAGGAAGAAATCCAAGAAATCATAGAACATGCTTCCACTAAATATTTAGCCAGTCACATGCAAGGTGTGTAGTTCACCACATCCCACATCACATTTCTAATGTCAACATAAACATTCATTTCATTTTCAAAACAGCTGAATTCTGTCACCTTTTATTATAATTTCTATATTTAAATCCTCATGTGCATTGCCCACATCCAATATGATACTGAGTGCACAGGTGACTGGGTAACTTATATGAGCATTTTTTTTCAATCCATTCCTGATGCTGTAGGTATTCTATAACATTCCTGGGAAATCCCATTATAAGCACACAGCTGTGTGGTAAAAATAATTGTTTAGAACAATGTTGTTTTCTTCATTTCTGTCTGCAGTGACTTATTTTATCTACAAGTTGCTAATGAGTTAAATTTCATTTACAGAAGTGCTTTTATTTAAACCAGAATAAGGAAAAAGGGTATGAGAAAGCAAATTTGTTGCTCATATGCTACAGAAATAGTTCAATGCTGCTTACATGATTATAAATAATCTCTGAATGTGATATGTTCAGCTTTCCAAGGAATAAACACTTTCTACAAGATTTTATGTTGAATTTTGATGCAATTACTTCTTTTTCCAATGCTCCCACATTGGCCAAAGACCTTGATGTCCAAATATCTATTGCTGCTTTTCAGTGTCAAATGGTGCTGTGTGATACAAAAATTTTTCTTGTATTGAATTTCCAACCACGGCATGTCTACAACAGTCACCATTTTTACTTGTTGTAGAAATTTCTAATTTATAATTTCTCCAATATTTGAAATAATTCTTCCTTCATATCGTAATGTATTGAGAGCAGTAGAGTGCTAGCAATTATTAATTTTTGTTTATTAGCAGCCTGGGCTTTAATGAAACTAAAAGAGAAGGCATAAATTTCCTCACAGAAATTTCATGCAGAAAAACAAAACAAAACAAAATAAAGAGCATCTCCATACCTCCAGAGAACCTATTGTTGAACCATTCATGTGGTTCCAGAATATGATTTTGCATCTGGGCCCTGTAAGGGAGATGACTGGGGTAGCAATGTCAGCTGTGTCACCAAATTCTCCATTTGAGCTGTCTGCAAAGAGATACCAGCCTTCTTCAGTGGACCTGCTCAGAGAAAAAGGGTTACAACTTATTAAAACAAAACATTTCATCATAATTAATTAAAGATATTATTTCCTTAGATAGAATTTGCTGTCTGGATATCTGTATGCATCTTAGTATGTAGCCAGAATTCAAAAAAAACCCTTGCAAATGCAGATAGTATTTTTATATCAGAGATTGGCAAAAAAAAAAAAAAAAACACTGAAGTGAACCCACAGAGTCATGGAGATGTGGGCTAGAGGGACTCTGGTTTTCCCTGCTACCCTCTTTCCTGGGGGAATTTAGCGGGTTTGATCCTGGCTTAATGTCAGGAAAACCCAAGATATTGGATGAAATTTTATCTCCTTGTGCTTCCAGGAAAGATGAGGTCTCTTTGAAGTAAGTGTCAGATTCTGAGTGTACAGATATACCAGGAGTGCAGTTTTAAGATTTAGCCCCTAAAAACCCTACTTTCCAAAATAAAATGCAGCTGTTGACCAAAGATAAATTTCTGTTCTCTCCAGCGGAAGTGCTTCACACTCAGTTCTCAAAATAATCTTTCCCAACAAGTGCTTATGAACCTGACAGTGGAACCTACATTTCTAAATAGGTGCTGTTATTTGGTTTTCCTCTCCTTTTGGTTTTCCAGATTGGCCAAGTTCTAAGCAACCACTCTGTAAAATTGCATCACTACAGCTGTGAGAAGACAATGACCCTAGCCAGCTAGCACTGTCAAGAGAAACACAGGATGCTCAAAGACCTCACACTCTTCTCAGATGAAAGTCCTGCCTAATGAGAAGAGTAAAGAATTTGCTGGTACAGGGTCAGAAACAGGCCTTCAAAAATACACACAAATCAGACACTTTTTTCAGCTAGACTACTGCTTCTACTTCCCCATGTGTCACACCAGAAAAAACCAACCAACCAACCAACCAACCAACCAAAACCAACAAAACAACAACAAAAACAACAAAACAACCAAATAATCAGAAAGACAACATTTTAATGCGACAGATCTTCATTTTGCGTAGATCAGATATGTTACATGTGAGATCACTGAAAACTGCTCATAAACATAGCAGGGACCAAAGTTCATCTGGGCAAAATGCTAGGTGGAAGGAAGAGCTAGGATTTGTGGAAATCAGGATCTTCTCCACAATCTTTTTTTCCCTTTTCATGAAAAGGCAGATAAGAGAATTGCTGCTGATGCTTTTCTTTTATTACTGAGTCCTGGCAACTCAGACATCATTATAACCACTGCATGCATTTGATTAATCCTTTAGCATAAGTATTAAAACATTCTCCAAATAAACTGATTCTACTATAACTAATAGGTGAAAACTTTGAAAACTCATAATTACAGATCTTTCAAGAAATATGCATTTGGACAACTCATTTATTTCCCTCCTTTCTGCTGCCAAAAGCTGTTATTTCAAGGTAGCTATTTTTCTTTTTTGCCTTGGTGCTGAGTATTCTACCAGAGTCTTGCTTGGAGGTAAAAGAGGGTCGAGTTCTCTTAAGGTTTGCAAAAATATTGAAAAATTCAGAATTTACTCTGCTTCTGGAACTCATGCCTTCAATGACCCAAGGGTGTTTGTGCTGTATTTACAACAGCATTCAAAAGGACTTGTAAGAAGCAGAATGATAAAAAGCTCTGAAGAGCAACAGCACTTACAGATCTCAAAGTTCCCAGAGTACTCAATATTACATCCATGACTCTCAGTGAGATTAGTTTGAAACAGTGGCAGTGTACAATCAGTTCTGTGATGAAATTCAGTCATCCATCTCTTGTTGGTGTGTTCTGTCAGACATGGGCAGGCCAAAGATCACATCTATGCCCAGATACTACTGTCCCATAGTGCATCCTGAGGCAAGTGTCCTTGAACTTTTTTGACCTTGTTTCAGTGTTTGCTGTAATATCACATTTAGTACACCAGATGAAAGTCTCCTGTATTAAACACTTCTCAGTGCTAACCATTAAACACAATGGTGGTATGTGATCACAAGAAGATTAAGGTTATGTGGGCAAGTAATGGGAAATGGAGAGATGAGAAGGGGATGGGTGAGTATGTGTAGAGAGAGCATCCTTGTTGACTTTCACTCCTATCATGGACATTTTTGCACTGAGGACTACAAGACTAATGTACTTGTGACCCATCTATGTTTAAAAGGAAAACTATATTCAAGTGAAAATTAACCTGCATCATGTTTGCTCACAGAACAAAGTAATTTCTCTGTCTTGAATTCTTAAGCTGCCTGGTATAGAAGCCTGCATGGAATTTCCAGGGAGGTGCATGATCTGCAAGGGGAAGAGTTTGGAAAAATAATAAATAATCATTCTGCTTGCAGAGAGTTCAAATTAGCTAGAGGGTCCATACCTTCTATGGATGCAAAATTTTTAGCAGAGCCAATTCATGTACATGCAATCATCTGCTCAGTGTGTTAAGCTCTGACTTTGAAAATAAAATATTTCTTAGCTGGCCCACATTTATTTTAACCTAGTAAAAAATATACAGTGACAAGGTATTCCAAAGCTTCTATAAATGTAAATTAACAGCTTCTCTTACTCTGCCAGATGATGGTCTTGTCTTCACCCCCAACCTTTGTTTTTTAGAGTGATCTTTGGAGAAGACAACTTTCTTCATTCTGAGAGTTAATCATACCCATCCTTAAATTAAATTCTTTCCTATTCCATAAAAAGACTCCCTTGAGTTGTTTTTGGATTTTTTTAAGTGAGACCTCAAGAAGTTGATGATAACAAGTGTAAAACATGGTATTTTCCAACATATATAATCGTGAATAAATCTAGCTTTCAGCACAGATCTTATGTAAGTGCTGAAATACAGGAGAATACAGGCAGGCTCCCTGCCAGTAACTGCAAGACCTCAGGCCAATTTAGAAAACTAACCCATGGAAAACCTCTTAGTTGGCAGCTACAGTAAGTGTCATTAAAATCTTGATATTTACCCTCTGAAAATAATTAATTTTACCTCTATACTACAAGCATTCCTTATACAAAGACATTCCTGTGTCAGTCCAAAAATCCTAATTAATTTCAGAGGGAAATTCACAACATTTTAATGGATATAAAATTTTCAACATAAGCAACTGACCTATATTTGCATACTTGTCTCAGTTAATAGCTTAATATTTCAAATGTCTTTTGAACAGTAGTTGGCAAAGAATGAACATTTATAGAAGAATCTGGATGCTATTTTTCCCTTCAAGGCATTCCAAAGAACACAGTGAACTGAATATAATAATTAGGGAAAGATTAGGTGGGCTAAGAAAAGTTGAAGACCTATCAAAAAATTAGTCCCATCTTAAATCTGGCAGTGTTATCAAGTCATGTCTCATGCTGTGAATTACACATTTCACAGTTCTAATTGTCTATTGTTGCAATGTCTGAAAGGGGATCAAAACTTATTCAGATTTACTTTCTCGTACAGCAAATTCAAACTCTTAATGAATTTTTGGACATCTCTCAGTTTTTAAAGTGGAAATTCATCTGTGTATCTTCTACTAATTGTTTGAGAATCCCTGACTAAACACTTAAATGGACTTTTAAAATACCCATTACTCATTCTTTTTCTTTAGGACTGAAAACTAAACATGATTAGAAAACAAACAACTCCCTTTCACTAAAAAGTTCTGATTTCCTTCCAAATTTCAGCAATAACAAGAAAAAAAAATGAAAAGACATAAACTGGAGAGAGATATTTTAGTTTCCTTAGAGTTGTAAGTATCCCAATGATCAGCTAAATCACCATGCTAAATTTCAAAATTCAGAAAGCACCAGCCTTCATATGCAGGAAAAATTTCCATTTTTCCTGATTATAAATGTCCATAAACACTGTACACTATCCATACAGCAAACCAGAGCCCCACACCTATTGCACCTATTATGCACTGAACATATTATTCTTCAGTTTTCAAGCACCATCTGTCTGGGACCTGCCCAGGCGGGTGACCTGCTATTAGAACAGATGGGTTTCTGCATAGAGAAAAAAACAAAATAGTGGTCAAGAAAACCCAGTAGGGCACTAGATGACCTTCAAAAGAAGCACTTTCTTGACCAAAGGGAGAGGATTGTGGAATACTGGACACATCAGGAAACTGTGGGTTATCAAAGCTCAAGCTGATGGTTTGAATCAGTCATGACAGTAGCTTCAGTTTTCATTTTCCACATCCTCTGCATCTTTTATCACGGTGCTGGGGCTGTGGGTGATCACTGCCTTCTCTAGCTTCTTTCCCCCAAAGCATGAGCAACCAGAAGGCAGAAGTTTTCCTAAAGTTAATGCATTTGAAGTTTTTTTTGTTTTAAATTAGCTACGATTTTCTAGCTAAAAACCTTTCATCAGAAGATTTGTGAGGAAAAAAAAATAGTTAATAAAGTGTTAAATTCTAACTTTTAATTCCTAAAAAACATATTTGTGAGAAAATGTTAATGGTTTTGTCATTTTTTTCTTGTACTGTCACCAGAATATAGCACTGATATTTTAATGCCTTATATACTTGACACAAAGTGGTGGCAAACTGTGATACTTTGACCTTTGCATCATGCTAACTTCATTTTCTGTTGATTCCTATTAATTCTTCTTTCTTAATGTCAAAACCAGATGATATGACAGTTCTGGTAAAATGTAAGAAGGTATATAAAGAAAACTTGTTATATTTTCTAGCAACAAAAGTTGCAATACAAAGATTTAGCATACAAAATTCATTATTGCACTATTCCAAAGGAAACAGGCAAAGACACGATGGCTAGTTAATCTTTATATATTGATATAGAGCCCAAGGTAACCTCAATATTAAGTGTAAAATGGGGAAGCCATATACATATTGTACCTTTTACTTGAAATTTGCCTGTAAGGTGGGAAACTGCTGAAAGGTGGGTTGAAAAAACTTAGAAATATTACAAAATATTACAGAAAGTGTTACAGAAATATATATATATATATGTAAAGAACAAGCCTTCTGTTAAAAAAAAAGAAAAAACAAACCCTAATATTTCCCTCAACATTTTATCTGCCTGGAGAAATCACAAAAAATGCTACAAAAGTGAAAGACAATTTAATATTCAAGCACTCATTCAGGAAGAAATTTATCACCTGCTTTGTGGGCTGGGTAACAGCATCTCAATGCACTGCCCATTGCGCTGCTGAGCTCAGCCAGAAGGCCACAGGTGGTACAGGAAGGAGAGGGACTCGTGATGGGCAGGGCCAAGGTTCTGGTTAAGGTGTACAGTGAGTGTGAATGTGAAAGAAATGTGGTGGAGCAGATGTCTTTAGGAAGCATGAGAAGATTTATGATGAGAGAGAAGGAGAATGAAAAAAATACCTTGTTTCTTTTGTATCTGTACTTGTTAAATATTCAATGTCTGCACCAGAAATTCTTTGACTACTTATCCTTCTGTAGATAACACAGGATGGGCCATTATAGGTCATAACCTGTGAACAATGCCTTCACAGACCTCTTGCAGTTTGGCATATAATATATTCATAGGCTTAAAAAAATTTATTCCCTGAATAAAGATTATTGCATCTGTGAGGATATTGTTTCAGAAAAAAGAATCTATATTCAAAATTAAAATGTTATAAAATGTCTAATTTTCAATATTATTAAAGGAAAATAAGAACTCCAATAATTTAATTAATTCTGTGTATCAGAGAAAGATTTTCTTTGCTGAACACTTGCAACCAACACTTCCAAATTAAATTCTAATAGGTCTTAAATAGGCAGTAACTGAAATCTGTATCTAACAACTAGAAGAAAAAAAAAAGAAGGGAAGGCTTTCCTTGAATTAAATTTCAGCATTTCTGTATAGATTAAAAAAAATTAAAAGAGAATTGAGAGCAAACAGTCATTAAGAATGCAGGTTTTCACTTACAGCCATATGTGTCATATTAATTTCCAACTGGTTATTCAAAAAAGAGTAAATTCTCTTATTATGATTTGAAACGTTTTTTTTCCTAGTAACCTCCCACATCCATTAACACTAAATATTAAGGCTTAATAAATTCAGAAGCAAAAAATTTAATATGATTGTCATGCCATAATAAAACAGACATAAATTTTTTGGAAGACAGGTTTCTGAAAGAATGCCATAGAACTATTTCCTATTGCAGAAGACAACCTCTACTTCTGTTCACAGCTGCCTGTAAAATTCTGGGTGCCAACTGACCAAGCTCTTTGCACAGTGCTAGAGAAAAAAAAATTCCATCTTGAGCACACAAACTTTATCACATGATTGAGGTTCAATAGTTATTTCAAGCTGAATGGAACCAAAGGTGTTTAACAAACCAGAAAACAAGTCATGCTGAGAGCTGTAATTGGACACTGACATCACAAAGTTGCTCAAAAGAAAACCACCAGAGAAGTGATTCCTTCTCCAATATGAGAAGGAATTCTCGTATTAAATAAACCTGCAGTATATTTATTATTCGATCCTAAAAGTCAAAATTCCAAATGAAAATTTCTATCTGTGACCATGCTTCAAGTGTATCACAGAAAACTTCGATGCTTTGCTTTACATAATAAATATGAATTCCAGGAAGAAAATGAGACAAATGAAGGCAAAGTTTTACCTACACAAAATGATTAAATTATTCATAGTTTAATTTATTTTCATTATGAGTTTAATCCCATGCTCTGACATCCTACCATAAGAGATGAAAAACACTTTGGGTATATTCTCCTTCTTCGTACAAAATTAAGTTTGATTAAATTATGATTGCTTGCAATGAAATAATTTGACATTATCTGGCAAATAATTTCTTGCCATTAGCTTATTTTTAAAAGTAGCTTCTATTTATGTTGGACATACAAGGAAAAACAACCCAACAAACCAAAAATCCCAAGGAAAAAAGAAAAACCACCCACACAACGCTTTAAAATTTTTTCTCCTCTTTTGAAGTTTATAGACTCTCAAATTTAAAACATGTCTTGACTGCTGGGCTTAAGCATATTACTTAAAACCTTTAATTTTCCTAAATTTCCTGAATTCTGAAAATGATTGTCTGAAAAGAAGACATAAAAGAATGACAGATGTATTAAAAATATGTTTATCAGGGGAACTATTTACACAGCGATAATTATCATGTCAGCTTCGTTTTACCTCTGCATCTATTTTTGTTTTGATTTATTAGATTTGATACATGAATTATCATATCAATTAAGTTTTCAATTAACAGTGGTACCCAAATATCATTAATAATGTCAGAGAATGTGCAACATCACTAACCAGATGTTTAAAAAGGAAATAAACTAATAGACATCCATTTGCTGGTGTCAATTTAATACACTTGTTTAACATTACACAAATGGATACTTTTACTGTTGCAGCTTTTAGAAATGTAACTGCAATAGAGAATTCCATTTGCTAAGTATAGAAACACATCACAGGAGCTCACATTTGAGTATGAATAGGGGTCTTTTGAGTTCACAGTGCCAATGTCACCCAGCCCTTTGCACAACACATGACAGACTTTTTCTAGCTCGAGCCAGGGACTGAATAGCTCAAGCCAGTTTCCAATGGCAGACTCCCACAATGGCTTCCATTCCTCCAGCCTTTGGTTTCTATATACCATACAAGCTGTTCTCCTCTATTTCCAAAGTAATTACTATCACTTAATTAATGTAATTACAGCTTCAAAGACAAACACCTTCACCTCACAATTCACCAGCCTACATGTGTCTAGCCCAGGTACTTATTCTGGGGAAGCAGATGGTTTGACTACACGTATTCACAGGTATTTTTGCTGAAAGAACTCATTGTAAGCTGCACTGCCAACTACTCTTGAATCAGAATGAATCCAAACATTTCTATGCATAGTCCTGCATATATTTTTTTAATATGAAAACATACAGGATTACAGTAACACAGCTTGCCTCATCTGACTAGTGGAAATTTGGGGAAAATGGATGAGAAAATAAAACGAAATGTTGCAGGGTTTTAATTCAACAAAACTGCTGCTCTGCATCTCCTGTGGTAATTTGGAAGCATCTATCTTCTGTATTTCTCTATAGGCCAATAAACAAAGGGAAGGGGTAAACCATAGAACCAAACTGCATCGCAAGTGAAACATCACAAGAGTAATACATTACAGAGTTGCCTGAAAACTGCAATCTCTATTGATCATTTACTTTCTCTTTTCATCAGTCCTTTTCAATATACTGTTAGTTGCATTAAACCTTGAAAATATGTTGAAAACCAGTAATACAATTCCATGTATCACTGTGCCAAGGTAAACCTATGCTGGAAAGGTTGTGGGAGGATTTACTAAGTACACATACAGGGCTGGTATTGGCTAATATAGAACAAATAAAGAGCAGTAATGAAAGATTTGACAACTAATTTATTCTAAACAGTTACTCTTTTTTATGGGATACAATTCCTTTTCATATATAATGTAGAGACCTAGAAGCAGCTTGACAGCCCTGTAATTCTTTGCTATTGTTGAATGATTTTTTTGAGTTTGGTATTGCTGTTTTGGGATCTTTGTAAAAATAAAGCAATTTTAATGAAGTACACAGTGACACTAACATATTGAACTCATTCTATAATAGCAAGAGAAATTCAGGCTGATTAAATGCAAAATAATGTCATTTTAAACTAGTAGCAATTAGCAAATATTTTGGTGAAGTGGCCTTTATTTAAAGACCATCTTTGCACTCTATGGTCTATTGTCACAGAAACTAAACATACATGTCACTAGAACCAGGCAAGTATTTTTCTGTTCAGAGTAATTACACTGTACAGAAATTTTCTTATTAATGAAGTTGTATAACACTTAAAATTTATTGTACTCAATACATTTTCTAGTTACCTGTAGGGATTTTTTTCAATAACTCTTACTGTTACTTTTAACCGGAATACATTAGATTAATGCATTTTTTAAAACACACCTCTTACTTAATTAAAAAAAAAATCAAAAAACCCCAAACATTTAAAACCAAATGTTCATCCAGAAAAGCTTATTTTTGCTCCTCAAGATAAATCAAAGGAGTATCTTCAGAGGAGCTAGTAACTGTCTTAAGCAATCTACCCAGAATGCAACATTAATTTGCAAATCTTCACTGAGAGAATAGAAATAGTTTACATTTTAATATGAACCTATATCATTATCCAGAGAAATGGTAAAATAAAAAAGCTGGTAAAATAATACCAGCTAAACTGAAGTTGGCTCTAACTACAGTAGTTTTGACTTGCGTTAGTTAAATATTAAATCAGTGAAGAAATCACAGGACATTTTGTGTTAACTTGTACAGCCCACCCTTGGGCAAAACTGCTGGGATAAGAGAAATAGCTAACAATAGCAATAACAAAATTGGGAGCAACAGCTAACAAGTAACAATAGCTAGTAAGGTAGAAAAGTGACCAGAAATTTTCTGTGTGAACAAAGACTGAGAATTCCTCAAACTGATCAAGAGGACAATCACAATGAATTAAATTAAGCAGTGCCAAATTAATTACAAAGCCACCTTTCAGAAGAGAAGTCAGCTTGAAAAGAAGTGTAAAATTAGGATGAAAATTTATAATAGCAGGAATTGATAACGCAGTGCAAAGAGCAGTGGCCAACATCTGGATTTGACATGCCAGAGGTCATCTTGCTGGTGCCACAACCACTGCAGAGACCAGAGAGAGCACCAGCCCTGCTGGGTGCTGCCAGCAGACTGCAGCCAACTGCTGGGCTGGCAGTTTGGGGTGCTGGAAGGAGGATAATGCTGGAGCAGCCATAGCTTCCAAACTTGCTTTCCCATAAGGGACAACATGCTTGTACTCCATATATCCTCATGCACGTGTTTCTCTGGATGAAGAGATACTCAAAATTTTGGGAGTTACTTATAGAAAGATGTTTTGAAATTTTTACCTGCTTATTAATGATTTTTAAATTTTGATTAATCTGTAGTATTGATCCTACATACCTACTTCACCTATTGTCCGTCAATTACATGCCATTAATAAATCAGTAAACTGCTTCAATATTGTAAATGCAGCAGGTTTTCCCCTTGACAATCTACATGTGGTTAAGATTGTGATTCTAGAAGAGACTCAAGCACCTGAAAAACTGTACTCACGTAGTATGATCAGTTAGTGGGCAGTGCTGCTCTTCCTCAGGGTAGAGATTTGCTCCTCTTCCAAGTTGCCACTTGAATGTCTTTGTGATAAGTATGGAATAATTTCCTGACATCTGTTCCAAGGCTGGTTGATACCATCCACACAGGTCTTTATCTTCAAAGTCACAGACTTCCATAACTTTAGAGATCAACAGTGATTACTCATGTTTATATAAAAATTGAAAATCATTAACTCATGTTACAACTCAAAAAGCAACATGGGAATAAAAAGGATTCAATTTATAGTATATGTGAATATTGACACATTACTAACATGCAAAGTTTTTTCCTTTCAGATAAAACATGAATTTTATATTTTCTCCTCTATAAGACAGATTCTAATTTTGGGAATATCCCTATTCCTTTGCACCTCAGTATCTGCCTTCATGTGAGTTCTGACCAGCTTTCAAGTAATTCTAATTATCTGTCATGTAATATACACAGAAAATCCTGTAAAATTCATCAGCCAAGAATCCGTGAGCTGCTGTATGGGTCTGTCTCCAGTCCTGTAGACTGATGACATTAGCAAATCATTGTACATTGTCTACAAAGTCCATGACCATAACTCTAAAAAAAAAACAAAAACCCAAACCAGATTTCAAGCAGTCCTCATAAAACTTGAAAATTACATAAAAATGCATATATTTGGTATTGGTATCAAATACTCTACTGTTGTCTTACTAAAAAACCCTGCAGCTGCCTTCCAAAGAGTTTTTGCTTCCTAAGCATCAAAGTGAGCTCACTACTGACCCTGCTTAGGGTAAAGAAACCAATTTTATTTTCCATTTCTGCTGTGAATATTTATTCTCCAGCACATGGTCCAAGTTGAGTCTAGTCGCTCTCCAGAACTTTGTAACAGATTATTACACTTAAGTGACTGCAGTTAAGACTTGTGCAAGGGAAACAAGAATTTATTTTAACTTATAAACCCATAAAAAATGCTGCATGAAGAAATCATGGTTTGTTGGTAGAATGTGCCTGATGTTTCCTTCCTTGAAGGCTAAAAATGGTAGACTAACAAGAGAGTGAGTTTTGATTTATAGGTTGTATATCCTCACTAAGAAGCAAACTGCAGCCAGTGTGATCTCATGGGTTTCCCATATGAAGATTTGTGATGTTTCCTGAGAATGATGAGTTGCATTAAATGCTTATTCCTCTTTTTAACATGCTCTGTAAACATTATACTTAAAGTGCCTCTGAGAAAGATAACACCTTCCTGTGATCATATTTCTGTTTCAGTCCGGACGTTTTTAAGTCCTAGTCCAGCATTGTCATTTAAGTGATAAATTCCCATCTTAGTGATGGAAGACCTCAGATAGAGCAAATATGTAAAAGTGTATCCTCCACAGTATTTATCTTGCTTAGAATAAAAAGACGCTTTGTAAGATATTGTTTTGAGGGGAGAAATATTCAGAGGACTCTGCATTTATGTTTCAGAGCAAGATTTCAATGGCTGGTGTTTTTTCACACTGTAGGAAACCACTGTGGCACTTAAACATCAGATTCATTTCTTCCAGTTATTCCCACATAGGAAATAGACATAGGGAGAGAATGATACTTATTCTCACTGAGCCCTCAGCCCTGAGAGAGGTGATTGAATTCCCTTCACAATGTGTAATGAATTCAGAGGGTTTTTTTCAGCGAACAATAGTTCTGCTTGCAGAGGCTGAAGAGGTCACTGTCTCTAGATGTCTGTCCCACTCATTAATTGGCTTTGGTAATTTCAAGCACTGTTCTTTGACGCAAAAGGAAGTAATTAACAGCTTCTAAAATGCTACAGGGTGAACTGCTGCAACTCAGAAGCAATCAACAATTGTTTTAGATCTTTATGGGTGTCATGCGTAGACCTTGTCCATTGTCCCCCTTACAGTTTTCCATGAGACTATCGGAGCTTTACAGGCTTGAACTCACTTCTTTGTGGAGTAGGCTGAATTTCACAATTATTGCTGATGCTGAAAAAATTTTTATATTTAAAAAATCCCAACAACCACCCAACCAAACAAAACCACTACTCATTGAAGTAGTTAAGAAGTGGATATTGTTCTCCCAGATGTCCACCCCAAAGATGAAACTCTAAAGTTTTTCTCTCTTCCAGTCTGGACTACTGAGTATTTTAAGAAAATATGCTCACTTAAAATTGTCATGTATGGTTGCCAATCATTAGGGAACTGAGGATTCCTTCCGCTACTACATTTCAGTAGTAACTTGAATTGAAATGTTGAGTCTGAAGCAGAAGGCAGAAAGTGCATTACATAACACATATTAAGAGTAAAATGTTACTATGTTCCTGGGGAAAATCACATTAAAACAGAATCTAGGTGCTAATACCAAATTGCATAGATAAGATAGAGCTGTTAAAGCAATGTGTTTAAGACTCACAAACTAGTAAGGTAGCAAAGAACATGATTTGATCCACTCACCACAATCTGACTCGTCAGACTCATCAGAGCAGTCAGGTCTGAAATCACACTTCTGGATCATCTGGATGCAGTGGCCAGAGACTCGACAGACAAACTCCTTCTCTGTGCAGTTGTTCATGGGGAGCGTGACAGGAGCTGAAGTTCCTGAAGTAGTTGTAGAAATAGTGGGCAAGTCTCCTTTGAAAAAAGAGCCAAAAGGATGTTGAGCACCTGGACTAAGGCATTCCAGCTTCAGAATGATTTCTCCCTTTGCCACCGCCCCCTTTTCCAGGATATGGCTTTACTGGAATCGTGCCTGGACAGTTGAATGACTGAAATGCTGTTCAGCAGGAGCTTCAGTTGGAACTTTCCTCAGTGGAAAGCACTGGTTTTGTCACAGCATCCATACAATCTTTGACACTTGCAGGATTTACACCTCTTGCCAGTCTTTCAAATTTGGATTAACCCAGTGAGTAATTTCAAAAAACTGGTGCCAACACTCACACAGCAATCAGAGGAACTGATTTTCTCTCTGCACCAAGGCTAACAGATCATTCAGATGATAATAGGGTTCTTCAACATGTTGATGACTACAAGGGACTGTGGAAATTACTATGTAACCTTCTTACCTTGTAAATTTATCACTGAAAAAAATTATTTTCTCATTAGAGAAATTATTCTGAGGTCACCACCTTGTTCCACCTCCTGCTTTATATTTCATTCAAACTCATTACTCCTTCTTTCAAATAAATTGTCTTTTTTTGTCCTCCTATTCTTTACTCTTCACCTTTCTTCAAGCCTACTCTCTTTTCTTGAAAACCTTTGCTATTCTTGTCCATAAAAGCAATTTCCATTATAAAACTCCTTTTTAAAATTTAATAATTTATGAAATTATTAGCTGTAGTGCACAATGCACCTGAGCAATACACCTGAGTTAATTAAAAAGTACATGTGAAGACCTTTCATATTATGTGTCTGGGATAGCAAGGATTTATCTTTTTTTAATCCCTGACAGCTGGAGCACTAATACTGATAATGAATTACCCATTTCTATTTTGTAGGGTAGAAAGCAAATCTATGGAATTAAATAAATTATTTTCCAGTCAAAGGAATGATACTCTCAAAATGTCCTAAAACTCAAACAAAAGACTTAGGGGAAGGAATGTTTTGAAGAATTGTATGAATTGATAAATTTATATACAACTCAGATTAACAGCAAGGACCTCATTGGTCAGAAATTTTTAAATACAGATGACACATTTTAGGCTCTGCTCTTGATACACTGAAATGGAAGGAGAAATTTTGAATAACCATAGTCTTCACAATACCTGAAAAGAAGGGAGGATCTGATACTTGCTCTATTTTGAAACAATTTATTTTCTATAATTTATTGAATACCATTTTGTCCAGAACAAACGTCTCTGAATAGCCTTAGGGCATTCAAATGATGTGCTGAAGCAGTACATTCACGATTCAAAAGATTCAACATCTTTCATGTTACTTACGAGAGACTTTACCACCAAGCTGTCAAGCCCATCTCTCCCTGTCAGTATTTGGTCACTTAAAGTGGACCTAGAGCAAAGGGCAGTGCTTGATTCCAGTGTGCAGGAATAGGGGAACCCTGCTCTTTCAACCTGATCCTACTGGTGATAAATATGGTGGAATATGCCATATCTGTTGTCTATTTTGCAGGCTATTCCCACAGTCGATTTGAGTGCTTTTTTTGCCGTTGGAATATTTTTATGGCATGGAGGAGATAATGTCTCAAAAATTGCTCTCAATTTTAAAAATATAGACCACACAACCTGATTCTTGTGCACCATTATACTTCAATATTTTCAATTTATCTTTCCACACATAATGAGGATTTTTTCTTAGTTATGAACTTTGAAATTCTGACCCTCTATGTTTTCCAATTTCTTGTTTAGCTTTAAAGTTTTCTTCATAACTAATTTGAAATTATTTATGGATTTTCTGATTAGTTATTTTAAGATTTTATTCCCTGAATATAAGGCACAATCCATGAACTGAGTATTTTCAAAAAGCCTTCACATCCAAAATGTTATAATAACTGCTTTACCCTGTATAAATATGGTAAAACATTAGATAATTATCTGCAAAAGAAACACCATACACATTTCATATTCCTCATAGAACTAATTATATCTATAAGAAATTTTTGAAGTAGCAGAACAAAATGCATCTACACTAGGGTGTTTTAGAGTAGGTGCTAGGATACTAATATTCAGACTCTGTTTTAAGTTGTTTGCTGGTCTACAGCCCTGTCATGACTTTAGAGCAACTGTCACACCATATATAACCCTGCACTCCCTGCTGCAGCTGATAAAAGCTCCCTTAAAATCTATTCTGTGGTGAGCTCCACATCCTGAGTCTGGTGCCTTGAATGCACGTTTGGGATATAATATTTTACAATTCTGTAGAGATTGTTCCACCCTTGGTAACAATGACTTGACAACAGGTGGCTCTATCACCTGAACTATTTGTGTGCTGTCACATGAGAGCAATTGGCACAGTAAGTACATTAAGGATTATTAGGGGGAGGTGGAATGCTGTATCAAACTGAATTGGCAGAATGAAGTTCAGTTCCTTTACACACAGCTAAGCTTCTTTTACCTTCTAGGAGTCAAGATCTAAAATAAACTGCACACTTCTCATTAAGGATCTCTTTTGGACCTTACATGCACAGCAGAACCTATTTTGTCCTGATGCCTGGATATGAGAGTCTGAGGAGCAGAGAAACAAGTCTGGATTTCCTGACTCACATTTTTACCTCGTTTTAACTTTTCTAGTAGCAATATTTACAAATGACAGCAACGAATCAGCTCACAGCTTGGAGATGTGCATTTCAACTCTTACCATTGTAAAGAGTGCAGCCCAGAAAAGACACATCATCAAGTCCAATGTCTCCGGTGAAACCATCTCCTACAATACCTTTCACTAAAATCTAGGAAAACAAGAATTACAAAAGCATTTTTCAGTGTATAGTAGACTTCCACTTCTCATTAAATATTTCTTATTAACTGATAGAGGAGTCATTTGCCATGTTTCTCACTTAAAATGAGATTAAATTTATTCTGGGGGATATAGTATATTTAATGACAATTAACAAAAATGACTAATTATTATCAGGTTTCACTGGTGGTCACATTAATCATATTGAACCATAACAGAGTTATTGGCTTCACAATGGTGTAAATTCACTGAAACATCACTGTGATATAAAATGATGGCAAGACATTATCGTAAGTGGCATATTATGATTAGCTCCTTTGGTACTTATTGCAATAACATTAATCATGCTTATATATAGTACCATTCATGTAAAAAAAATTATAGACTCATACAAATTTCAGTATGATGAAAACAATTAGGCAGGTAAGAAATGAGCTATGGAACCTTTTAAAGAAAAATATTCTACTGCTTCATTAGACTTGTCAATGCTGCATTTGTTTCATTATTTTCTACTGCCAGGGAATAGGAGAAGTTGGTGTTTGTGAAATACTCTCTGAAGACTAAATAAACCTCCTCTCTTCTGTTTGTTGCTGAGTGATAAATATCTAGCAGGTGATTAGTGAAAGATTTGATAAGAGTATTCTTAGTTCAACTAAATAATAAACCCCAATTTATAAAATGATAAAGCCTTCTCAGACCACATTCTTTGAAAAAAAGATGTTTTTGCTGATCCAACAGAGTTCAAAAACTGTTATTTCTTTGCCATTGTTTTAAATCCTTATTTTACATGCTACACACATATTCAGTTTCAGAAATGCTGTAGAAAATTTCTAATGTATTTTTTTCAGGTTTTTTTCCTCACTTAAGCAAAAAATTCCTACTCATTAATGAAGAATAAATAGTGGCAAAAACATATGACGGTTCTGCTTCATAGTAGTGTTGGTGTATTATTTTTGTTGTAACTTATTTATAAAGAAAGTTTATATTCAACGAGAACTATTTTTCATATGATGTGTACAGAGACCTTTTAAACATTACACTTGAAATTGATTATCCTGTTATAGGAGGGAAAAATTCTTAAATGATGCAAGGAATGGCCTTAACCCCATAAAACTAAAAGAAAAATATCAGTCTAAATATGTTAACACTGACAAATTTGTTTCTGCTGTTTTGAAGTTGCATGTGACTTGTAGATTTATTACTGATGCTGACATCACCAGAGTAAATAAAAATGATTACACTTCATTGATATATAATGTCCATTAAACAAAATAAATGAGTAAGCTAAAAGAAGACAGGTAAATGTCCCCTACTATGGATATGCTCCAGATGGGCCATTTTAGCACAAAATATATTTCATGTGAATGACAACATTAAATGACAGCATTGCTTTTTATTGCTCTCACAGCTGTATGGGATTCTTATTTTTCCCTCAGGATACCCACAAATATTCTTTACAATATTACCCCAGACTTTTGGGTATTTTAGATAAAAATGGGGACAATGCTACTGGACTGGTAGCAATAAAATAGTTATGAATAGGAAACAGGACAAACAAAAATATCTACTATATGGAAAAGCCATGGAAGGAAATTTATTATTCCAAAATGACAAATCTCCTTCCACTATAATGTTGACTGGAGAACACACAGCAGTTTAAATATAATTTTCAATTTGTTTTCAAAGTATGTATATCTACCTGCAATTAATTACTTATTAATTAGCTCAAATTTAGAAAAAGAGGCAGTGAGCTTATTTAATTACACAGCTATTTCTAAGATAAACCCAAATACCCTTGCAACTACACTAATTTTCCATGGGTTTGGATTGTGCACTTGTTGATGTCACTGTGAGATGTGCAAGGAGCTTCAGTCTCCAAATCCACCTGTGCCCATGTCCCCTGTTCTGACAGACACACGGGTTGAGGACATCCTTATACAACATCTTCCACCCATGTTTCCTTTAAGAAACCTGCACTCTTGCACCTTAAACAGGAATATGTTTTTAAAAGGATTAAAAATATTCAAAGTTAGAAGTGACAGGACACAGTTCTCTAGGAGGAATTGAATTCTGAATGCCCTTATACTGATTATCATTATGACTGTGTTGTTTAAAATCTCCCCATCCACATTATTTTTCTTACATTTATCTACATGCCAGGGGAGCCTGATACTTTGAAATATAGCATGAACTCATTCACAACACAGAAAATGTAATAGTGGCATAGGTATACACTTTAAAATGACATTAAGACCAATTTCTGAGCTTAGAGCCTCAATACAGAGCATAGTCTCTCTGCAGTTGTGGTTCAACTTTGACTACTTTAATTAATTTGGCAGATGTAATTCTGCAAATTCCATACGATTTTATAAAGCAAACTCTAGGAAATTCATCTGCTGTGAAACTCATTTCACATCACATTTGTTATTTGAATGAGAATAAATAGTTCCCAATTTCATGTTTTCAGAAGTCTAAGATCCAGACTCAATGAAATCTATAAAGGCATCAAAAGGTATTTGACATAAAGAAAAGAGGGGAAAAAACCCAATTCCATGAAAGCAAACTGCAAGGAATGGCACTCTGTATACATAAAAAG
The DNA here is from genome assembly GCA_024865655.1 of Emberiza elegans. Lineage (NCBI taxonomy): Eukaryota > Metazoa > Chordata > Aves > Passeriformes > Fringillidae > Emberiza > Emberiza elegans. The sequence continues at coordinate 23,582,069 of JALJVW010000206.1, forward strand.
AATGATCCCTTAAGATTTTGAACAAAATAGGCTTTTGAATAGCGATGTCATGACAAGTCTTAATAGAAGAATTACAATGCATAATATTGGTACGGACAAATGCTCAGTTTTTACAGTGATGATAATTTCTGTCAATAACCAATTCCCACTGAAGGTTATCAAAGTAAAATCTTAATTTCTATACAAGCATAGTTTATGATAGAATGGAATTAATTTCAAAAACTGTGGCGTATTCAAAATTCTGAAGGTCTTCAAATGTCTAGAAAATAGTGATATTAGTTCTAATGTATTCAACTTGTAATTTGGACAAACCGTAACTCATTTTTGTCACAGGAGGTGTCAACAGGGTTATTTAGTGATTTTTATTTCTAGTTAGAACTTGGTAATTTAGATTAGGTTTCTATGATGATTTCTGGGAAGAAAACGTTTGATTTGGTTTGATCAGAAAAGAACAGCCATGCAAATAACTGGCAAAACATTTTTCCATAAAAAATTTTGTTGCAACTTACTAAAAGCAAAGTCCTCCACATTTCACTGCATATCTCTGAAGTAAACTACTTCTATGTTTTAATGCTAGGGATGAATAAAGAAAATTGTATAATAACTTTTCATCAAAAAATCAATCAATTCCTTATGAGGTGATGGAACTTTTGTAATTACAGACAAAGGACAAGCCAGACAATGAAGCTTCAAAGCTTCTTTTTTGTTAAAATATTTTTATCCAATGATCAAAGTCATGTCATAAGTCTTCACTGTAGAATAATTTTTTCAAGACGCATGAATATATTCCTATAATAATTTCTCAAGAAGTACATTAAAAAGGAAACTATTTCCAAGAAAACACAATTCTTTCAGAAAAGGTTTTATTCAAAAAAAGAGAAATTTAGATTTTATCTTGAATTTTTGAGTAGTTATAAATTCACATCAAATAAGATATTGACTGCTTTGATGAGTCCAAGCATGGGGATTTATTCCCCCTTGGCTCTGTTTCTCTGCTTCTTCGGCTGCCATCAAAGGAGTAGGCACTGTGGATTTGAGATTATTCCCTCAATCTCTCATTTAGGTGTCCACTAGTTGCATTCTGTTTATGTGGCACTGACCTGTTCCTCTGTACCTTCTGCAAAACTGTTTGTCTTAGGAAAAAAAAAAAAAAGGATGCCTGGGTTGTCACAGTCTGTTCCAGCTTTCCCTCTCCTGGGGGGAATGATTTAGGCAATCAGAGCTTTATGTGCTGCATGGAACCCTTCTAACCCCAAAAGCAATCACACGTGGAGACCTGCCATCAGCTTCTGGAGAGATCATCAACACTGGGTCACCACACCTTTTAAATCATACCCACTGAAAAGCTCAAGATCACACTGCCCTTCTTCAATGCTCATCAGCCCCTTTCTTTCACGACCATTGAAAATGCTTTAGAAATTAATGCCTCAAGACTTCAAAAGTTGAAATAAAGTCCTTTCACACAGGTGTCTAAATGAATTGTTACCAGCATTCTTAAGGTTACACACATCAAATATGAAAAATCTTGTGTCAAATATTTGATGTTTTACAGTGCTTGGTTTTACAAGATACTGGAAAACACTAGTTCTAGTTCAATAAAGCACTTTATCACGCTTCGCTGTAAGTTTGTGAACCCTCATGCTGATTTATGATGTTTTTCACAGCATTTCTCTAAAGTGCAGGGATGAATCACATTTCTATCCTGTTTTAGACTATTCAGTAATATTGGAGGAATTAATAACTACATATTCTGGGAGTCTTTACTTTCCTGTATTAAGCTCACAAAACTTCATTCAAGAGAAAAGATCCTGTTGTCACTCTGTAATATTAGCACTGGAAGAATTATTGCAGAAGTACTATATTGTCAGTGCTTAAAATTTCTGGTATTTTAGCCTGCCCATTTGAGAAACATCTAAATAGCAATTATAATTATGAAACTATATTTAAACCACCTTAAGTTCATGGTCAGTTTTGACTTAATCTACAAGGATATACAAAGTCTGTTTTCTTTTCTCCCAAACACAGTTTTCCTCAGATTTTATATGTAAGTAAAACAAACAAAAAACCAGTATTCTGGCTGAATTACTATATCAAATACCTGGGACTTATGGTCCTGAAAGAAGTGTCCCACATTGACCAGGATGACTTGTTATACCTGAGTATTTCTGTCCCTCCCTTTTGTACAGTAGAGCATACCAAGATATAAAGGGCTGCAGAAAGACATCTTCATGTCTCTGTCTAGGGAAGTCTGCATTGGGCTGAACAGACAGACTTTATCTGATCCATGCAGTGCTTACTGCAAAGGCAATTCTTCCATGCTGAGATAAGGAGCACTCTAAGAGGAGGCACTCACTGCTTTCTTTTCAATTCTTGTGAGAAATCTTGTGGTAATAAACAGTCAATTATCTGTTCAGCAGCAAATGCTAATGAGCAAAGGGATCACCATTAGACCTTCTGCCTAATGATGTGGACCTTTCCTAACCTAAAGGATTTTTCTGACTTAGTTATTTGGAGTTGCTGCTCCTACATCCATGCATATGGCCTTAACCTCCCAAATTAAGGAAACAATAACATAGAGATATCACAAGAACATGTGGGTTGCCATGAAATCCTGTCTTCATTTCAGTTAATGAGAGTTTTGACATATACTTCAATGGGAGTAGATTTCTACATTGTGTCTTAATTCTGCTATAAGCATACTCAATAAACAGAAAGATTGCAAAAAATATTTTTAAAACTCTCTGCTTGATATAAGGCAGTTTCCTTCCTCTATGGAAGAAAATTTAATTAAATCTTCAAAAAAGTACAAGTTCCTGTTATATTTTCTAGATCCAGTTAAGCCATGAGATAAAAGTCACTAACATTTTCCTTCTCCTTGAAAAGTCATCCAACTCTTATTTTCCTGTTGAGCAGTTGCTGATAAGTAATATAGTAATACCAATAGGAAATGTGAATGTACTCTTAATTTTCAGGGAAACATAACTCCTGTCTTACATGATGCCCCTTGAATGCAAAAGGCTCAACAGTTTCTAAGCGGGCTGTGGGTTCTGAAAGATGGTGAAAACTTTGCATTACTTCAGGTTTTCCATATTTAAAACATGGGCAGAACTTGACAGTTCAGCAGAGAATAGAAAGGCTATTTTTACTTTATGTGATTTCCATTGAGCAGCCTGCATGTAAATGTGGTCAAAAAAGGTAAAAAGCATTCACCCCAGCCCCCTTCTTTTCTCCCCTCTCAAGAAAAATTGCAAGGAAATGACAGACATGAAATTAAGAATATAATTGTCACTGGAAAAAGTCTTGTTAAAGGTAGATTAGAAATTCTCATTCCTTGTCCCCTATGTGCACATGTTGTGATTTGATGACATCATGACAAGTTTTCCACCACATATCAATAAAACACTAGCACAAAGAATAAATTGTTTGTATTGTTAGAGTGGATTATCTCTTTAGTATTCTGATAGTACTGAACAAAAGGCCACTATCTTTCCCTAAGACCTGAACTAAGCCCACAAAATTTTCTCTGAATGTTCATACAATGTATTTTCCTGATTCCTCATGTGATTATCTTGTTTCCACAGTTTTCTGTGTTGAAAAATCCATTTATCAAAAATGGCAAAACCATTGTTTAGGAAGGACTTTTAAAAAACTCACACTACTTATTTTTCAAATACACAGCATTGTACCACACACATTTTCAGCATGAAAATTGTCTGTATTTAACTTCACACTGTAGGTATTGAATAGTCTTCACTATTCAAAGTTCAAAGTTCACTATTCAAAGTTCACCACCAACCACCAAATCTTAAGGTTGTTTTTCACCTCTTCCCTCAAGTGCCTTGGTTCCCATGTTGTCCTCTCCACACGTATATTGTTTCTGACCTAGACTGTGGACTAGTTAGGAAACATGAGCATGGATTACCCAAACTAGAGCCTATACAAGCTCTGCATGAAGTATGAACATGAGGTTGACATGAGATATGTCATCTTTTGCTCCTGGCCCTCTACAGCCCCTTGAGGCTGGTCTTGAGGATGGGACATGATGGAGTGTTTAGGACCTATAAGTGCAAGAATTAGAGCTGCCATACCAAAAGGCATTGTCACTTCAACAGGGCAGACTTGGACTAATCCACATGATTTGGCCAGACAGAGCAATCTCTGGCACAGTTCAGATACCCTGAAACCATCTCTGCGCATCACACCTGCCACGAGATTTTCTAAAAAGGCATGAGTGTTAAATACAGGTAAGACAACAATTTTTTGGGGTTTGAGTATGTGGTTATTGGTTTTGGTCGGTTGGTCAGTTGGTCTTTTTCCTTTTTGTTTAAATAACTTGCAGGACTGTGTAGGCTTTGCCCTGGGCTTTATACAAAAAGTGTGGCCAGCCAGCTAAGGGAGGTGATTCTGCCACTCTGTCCACCCTGATGAACCCACACCTGGAGTACCACATCCAGCTCTGCATTCCCCAGCATAAGAACTACATGTCCCTCTAAGAGTAGGTCTAGGGGAGGGCCACAAAAACTGGTCAGAGCATTGGAACACCTCTGCAATGAAGACAATATTAAAGATTTGAATTTAGAGAAAGGAAGGATATGTGGAGATCTTACGGCAGCATTTCAATACTTAAAGCTGGCTCATAAGAGAGATGAAGAGAGACTTTTTTCCAAGACTTATACTGACAGGACAAGGGGCAATGATTTTAATTTGAAAGAAAAGAGATTTAGATTGGACATGAAGAAAGACATTTTTACAATGATGGTGAGAAATGTGCTGGTCAGGTTGGATGAGAATTTAAGCAACTTTTTATCTGGTGCAAGATGTCTCTTCCCATTCCAGTGCATTTGGATATTTAAAGGTCCATCATATTAGTCAATTAATAAAAACTTGCTCCAGAGCCAACTACATACAAAACTGTGTAGGTCTGCCTGAAACTACAGGCTGTACAATGCCACAGTGAAAAATAAATGAGAATAATTACTGTCAACAGACCAGAAACCAACAGTACAATGTAAATGTAAAAAACACAGAGTATTGTGCAATACGCAAAGAGGTATCGGGGATGAAAGAAGGCAACATACAGATCAGAAACAAAGAAGAATAGTCAGAAAAAGACCTACTGAGATGCAGAAAATGTGTCTAGATATCCATTTATTTGAAGTACTATTGGAGGAGCAAGGTGGAACAAAAGCAAATGGTAACATTTAAAGGACAGGGAAAAAAATAAGAAAAAAAGAGAATTCCTGAATACTAATCTCAGCAGATTATTAGGGGAAGTTCAAAGGAGAAGTGTAGGAAGAGGAAAGATGAGGAGTGATAAATTGAAAATTGAAACTGAAGCTGTTTTTTGAGTGGAAATCCATGCTCTCTAAATCTTTGTGTGGAAATTACTAGCAGGGAATGGATCAAAAGCAATAACATAAAAACGATCACAAGTAGGTATTAGACACGTAATAAATGTCTTAGAGAAGTCCTTGATAAGTTCAGAGCTGCTTCAACACCAGGTTTTAATGAAAAATATGTATCTGACCAACTAGACATTAACAAACTCCTACTGGTATGTCAAAACACACTGAAATGAGGCTCTGAAGAAGGAGGCAGGTAGACAATCAAATCAAGGCAGAAGGCTAACAACACTTGACAATAACAAACCTGGTTCAACAAGGGCAAAAATGACTGCAGAAAATCTGAAATCACACCTAGAATATCAAAAAGAGCGAGCCTCCCAACGCACCAAGAGCTCTGTGCAGCAGACTGCCTCGCAGTGTGAGCACAGAAGTGCAGTGGCAAGGCTGGCTGTCCGCAGCTCAATGTGTGTCACCATGGATGGCATCACCCCAGCAATGCCGCATGCTGGCACACAGTGTCTCCACCCAGGCTCTTAGCAGCGTATGGCAGGTGGGAGGTTGTAGCCTCATTATTGTGCTTCTAGCCCTTAACTGACTTTGCTTCTGATAATTTTCCAAGTTACTTATTGATTTCATTTGTAGTTTCTTGTACACAAAACATTCATCAACAATGAGCTGTACAACAGGACTGTGATATTCACATTCTGTGAAAAAATTCCTTCGCCCAGGATTTTTTCCTGGGAAGATGAGAAGACTCAGAGAAAAGGAAAACAATCCTTATCTCATTTGCTTCTCCTCTGTTTTGCTCATGTGGAATGTGTTTGGAGATTATTTACCCACAGGTGGTTGTTTCATTGGATTCTGGTGTGAGTTGCTTTGACTCTTTGGCCAATCAGGGCCAAGCTGTGTCATGAGTTTTCATTATTATCTTTTTAGCATTGAGTATCCTTTCTGTATTGTTTAATACAGTTTAGTATAGTATTCTTTAATATAATACAGTGTCATAAAGTAATAAATTTGCCTTCTGAAAACCTGGAGTCATATTGATCATTCCTTCCTTCATCTGGGGGCAACGCAAGTACAATACAGGCCATCCTAAAATACTATTTCCTTTTGCTTGGATTGTGTTACATTATGATTTTATAGAATTCCTCTCTTGTCTCTATTCAGAAAAATCACTAATGATCTTTCTCTATGAAGCTTTTTTAACACTGTTGATTAGATGGTTCTCTGCTAAATCTCAAGAAACTCTCTTTCTGAAAGGAATACAGTTTACCCAAGTGCTCTAGAAAGGGTTAAACATTTCAAATATTTTTCCCCAGTTTAATGTTCCAAAAGAAGGCTAAATATACAATTACTTTAATTTGGTTTTTTTTTTCTTCCTGTGCTTTCCACACTAAGAAATATTACTTCTTCTTGGGACAATAAAGAGTAATGCACGCTCTTCCAAAGAAGTTGCAGGCAAGGAATTTTGGTTAAGTTTGATTAGCTACATGTTCTGGAATTCACCATTATAAGTCCAGAATTTTAACCTGATGCTTATCAATTAATGACTAGAGAAGGCTGAAAAATTCACACAAATCTACAAAACTATCAATTACAAACCCTATTAAAATATTCTCTCTGAGGGACTGTAAAATGGGATATAAGATCTAAAATTTGTAATTTCCATAGTTCTAAAGCTTGTTATGTAGGAAATGAAATTGTAATTATTCTTACATAAAAGATATTATAGCTAACAAAGAAGACTAGTGAGTCATTATCTTGTCTTAAATTGGTTAAAAGGTTATTTAGTTTACAATAAGTCCCCCTATACTATTCATTTATGAAATATAATTATCACCACTAGAAATGCATGAAAAAAAAACATTACATTCTGAAACCTCAAAAATTGCCACAGCAGACACTTTTTGTTCGAAACAGAACCCTAAACCATTATAAAAATAGTTTTTAAACTGGAATTACACCAAAATTTCCATCTACCTTTAGAATTCTGAGTTTTTCATTAAGAAATGGCTGGTGGGGTGAAGGTGTTGATCAATCTTCCCTTCCCTCAGAAAAGTAATTGCAAGAAACAGCAAGAATGGCCGAAATAACTGAAGGGTGATTTTTGTGATGCCATTTCACTTATTACAGAGCAGATCATCAGAACCCCCAAAGAACAGCTGCTATCTCATCTCACTGAGGAGTGAAAAGGAAGAATAGAGGGTGAAAAAGCAGAACAGCCTATGTGACTGTACCCTAGCCAGCTTAGTACCTTATGTACGACTTTCAGCACTTCTATCTCTCTTGACAAGATGAATGACAAGAGCCTGGATGTACAAGATGTATGCTCACCACAAATGTATTTGATAGGAAACTGATATGTCCTCATAACAAAAACATAATACAAGTACCTGTATAGTAAAAAAAATTAGCACAACAGATAAAAAGGATAGTTGGAGAAAGAATGTTGCTTTATATTTGTGTTCACAGAACATAGTCCTATTCTGTATTCATAGAAAATGTATCCTTCTAATTTTCAATCAATATTCCATTACTTTCTAAGCTAATACTTAATTGATAAAAAGATTAAAATTATCATAGTGTATTTTTTGTTTACTTTTCTTAACCACTTGTAAAATAGGAAATTGTCAAATACATTTTATATCTACTTAATTGCAACGTTATTTTGCATTACTTATTTTCTTCTGATTTTGGTCCTTATTTTTCACACTTAAATGGAGAAACTTTTATATTTGAAGGGACAAGTAAGGTTTTTTATATGATACTTAGAATACTAAATTTTTTCATAATGAAACCAAATATAGCAGCAATAGTTAACCATGAACTTAAATATTGTACTTGCATTTTTAAATTTCATAAGAGCCAATGAAGAAAAATACAAAACTGACCTTTATAAAATCATCACAAAATGATGATAGACTCCCTAATGTACTACTTACACTTTGCAGTATCAAAGATGTATAACCATCTTTGTTTACAGAGAAAAATGTATAATCTGCATGAGCAAAAAGGGAGTAACTGTGTTGGGGTAAAGATAATTATTCTTTTTTAATAATATGTTCTACAATATAGTAAAGTTACCCTAGGTCTCTTAAGACAGACATGATAGGTATGTGATTTCTATCATGACAAGGACACTACAGTGCCCAAAAGGATTGAGATACAGAATTTTGCCATTTTTCACATATCATCATTTCCTTTTCTGTATCATCAGAAATATGAAAAAAATAGAGCAAGCTAAGAGAGTAAAATTTTTTTAAATGTTAAAATAGAACCTTTGCACCTTCTTCTGAGCAAAAACTATTTCAGATATGATTATTCCAAAGAAGATAAAAGCAAACACTATTCATCATCAATATGAGTAGGTTACCATAGACAGAATTTTGTTTTACTGCTGTTTCAAGCATTTATCTAAAGAAAAGACATGTAAGTAAACTTCTCAGGATGAAAATAAATGCAGAACAAGTAAAGAGACAAGGATACTCAACAGTGGAGCTTTTTTCCTGTTGAAACAAGTATCCTGTAGAATTAAAAGGAATAGTTTATAAGAAATTAATTTTTAACTTGAATTTTTCCAATTAAAAGATTTGTATAATTTCTTGCAGACAATATCATTTGCAGAGGAAGAGAAACTATAGATAATAAAGCTGCAAAATTTTTATAAGCATGTGTATTTGGGACTATTTTTAATACTTGTCAATAGTAGTATTTCACAGAGGTGCTTAATTTTGTCTTAGAAAACTGCATTCCTTTTGTTTAAATAGTTTGGCTCTGAATTTACCTTCTCCTCCTCTAGCTACTCCCATTGTTCTCAATGATGTCCCATTTAACACTTTGGTGTAAAACATCTGATGGAATAGCAACAAATGTCGCCATGGTTTAATGGCAGCCAGGACAAAGCTTTCTTGACAAAATTAAGATTCTGAGGCTTATTGGGAGTGGGTGTGAGCCAAGGGAGTCTGCTCTTGCCTTTGGGTTTCTGCCAGGGCATTCAATTAAAGGGCCTGGAGTTTGATACCTATAGAGTTCAAAACATTCAAAAAAGAATTTGACTTTCAAGAGGTTCTCAAATGGTTTTTTTTGCTGCTTTGAATTTTTGGCTGACAATTCCTCCTTTTGCTAGGAGTTGGTGTATAGGCACAATTGTTCATATACTCCCAAAGCTGGCTTCTCATGCTTAGCAAATAAACTGAAAATATGAATTGGAGGGATTTATTATTTATAGTGATTATTTCTCTGACTGGGGTCAAACAATGACCTATTTACATAGGGAGGAAAGAGGAAGAGGACACATCTCAGATCTATGATTATCTCACACATTTAGAAGAGAAAATGCAAAATGAAGGTCTGACTGACAAAGACTTGGACTATCTTTGGTCCTAGAGTCTAACATTTTCTATTCACTAGGAATCTCTGAAAATCCTGTAAGAGCTGACAAGATGCTCTGGTTAGAGACAGAGAAGATTATGAAGCCAAGATTTGTATTTTGACCAGAAAATTATTTAAAAGTTCTATCTTTATTTAGACTAGTCAGCTTTTAAACATTCATGAAAAAAAAAATCTATTCTCAAGTGAATCTAAACACTTCATTTGAAGCATTGATGTGACCTACAGGACTTTAAGCATGTGGTGTGAAAGCAGTGAAACGCTAAGTTTATGGGATGTTTGGAACACAGTGAGTAAATATAGAAGGTACAGCTTTAAGATGGTTACACAGCCTGGAGACAGCCTAAAACCAACTGAGAGGCAATTCTAGTGCACATCTCAGTAGAAACATTTCAAATATAGTGCATTTAAACACTGTACACTTAAAGGAAAGTTTGGAAAGAGATCAGCACTTGGAACTTAGAAAGATAATACAACTTGCTCTCTTCAAAACCTCTGAGTTTTGAAGTGTTGTAGGTTGTTACACAGTCAACTCTGTTATAAGATACACAATACACAATAATGAACATCAGATCTTGATCTCTTTCTTCAGAGCAATCAAACTTACACCTCACATCCCTCAAAAATGACTATGAGAAACCAAAATAGATCAAAATAATATAAGATCTTTGAAATTCCCTGCACAGAACTGTGAAAGTACAACAGAAAACTCTACAACGCTAACACGTGGAAAACATTTCAGTTACTGAAAAGACCTTCCTAACTCTCAGGAGGTCAAATACAGGACAGGGAGGTTTATAGCTCTTCAGATAAACCACTAAGCATGGAGGGGGAAGGGGAAGGGGAAGGGGAAGGGGAAGGGGAAGGGGAAGGGGAAGGAAGGGAAGGGAAGGGAAGGGGAAGGGAAGGGAAGGGGAAGGGAAGGAAGGAAGGGAAGGGAAGGGAAGGGAAGGGAAGGGAAGGAAGGGAAGGGAAGGAAGGAAGGGAAGGAAGGGAAGGGAAGGGAAGGGAAGGGAAGGAAGGGAAGGAAGGGAAGGGAAGGGAAGGGAAGGGAAGGGGGAAGGGAAGGGAAGGGAAGGGAAGGGAAGGAGGCTTTGACAGGATTATGTTTATGTGCCTTTATATTTTTACAAAAGGTCTTGATAGAAAATGAACACTCTCCTTCCATGTGTCTCTTTGCATCCACAGTACTATGAATGCCTTTTCCTCCAAAGAGGATAGAATTTCTCTTTACTTAACAGTAGTGTTCTGGGGAATAATAATGAACAATCTAAAGAAAAAAATGCACTATATCAGGTTTAAAAGGAAGGTGGAAGATGTTTCTTTTTTATAACGTGGTGTGGGGGAGAGGAGAATGGTGATTTTAGGACCAGTTGACAATAGAGTAAACCAATGTCTCCTCTAATAACCCTGCAGAATATCCCAACTGGAATAAAAAGACCACACATAATTAAAGAAAAATAATATATACAATATTTAAAAGAGAAAAATATAAATCAAGATTTATAGCTGTAACTTACTTTAATCATATATTTCTCCAAGAAATTTTTGACTCTTAGTCCAACCTGGCAGCCAAATATTTTGTATTGATATATTTTCTGGTATCATATAATTAAAAATTAATTTCTAACTCTTTAAAAGTAAGACAAAGCAGAGGATATTCTTTTGAACACAATTAATGGATCAAACTATTTTTTAGTTGATTTGGGTGAGATTTTTCCACCAAATTCTTGAAAAAAACCCAAAAACTAGTATCCATTTTAAATGACACATATTCAAAATGTTAAAATTAAGTGGTTTAGGGGGAAAAGTCAATATAACACAAGAACAAAAAATATTTTACATATTTCCTCAAAAAACCCTACAAACATATTTTGAAGCAAAATTGATCAGACAGTTATGAATAGCTTTAAGATTGTGCAGTTATTTATATACTCTCAGTGTTTTATGATGCAGGAAATAAACACTTCAAAATTCAGAAGGATCATACCTGAAATGGCTTAGAACTGCTGATGAAGAGTGTCTGTCTGACCCATCTGTTTTCTTGATTTCCAAACTTGTACCACAACAGCCATCCCTTAGCATTGCTCACAGTTCTTTGGAAGACTGACAGCTTATAAACTTCTTTTCCAAACATATGGTAATGGAAGCGGAAAGCGCAGGTTCCATAGGCAGAAGGGTTGAAGAGGGGACTGAGCAGAACCGCTTTATCCCGGAACTGGCGCGGCTCAGAGGACTCCAGGTACAGGTAGTGTCCCCTGGCTGTGCCTGTCGTGTGATCCTTCAACGGGCCCGTGTTGACTGTGGGCGTTGGACCCCGTATTCTGATCCAGTCAAAGTCATCCTCTACATCCTGCTCCCAATTGCACAGCCCATTTTCAAAGTCACACTGTAGGTCAGGGTCTGAAATGTAAAGAGAAGGACTGTCAAAAATAAAAAAGGAGTATCAAAAGGGGATGGTGCTTTAACATTTTTTCTTATCCTTGCAAATATTTATGTCCAATATATATCTGTCAAATTGTACTTAATTTATTGAATAAGCAGAACTGTGAGTAAAATTATCCATGTTATTAATTTTATGTATTATTAAAATTAAAGACTGTAAACTCCTTTAACTGAAACAGATCAAAGGAGTTAAAATTGAGGTTAATTGAATGAAATAAACCACACCATACTGTCTTGTAGGTACATGTGATAAATAATCTAATGTATTTTTGCTTGGCAGATGTAGTACTAAAAACACGTTGGGGTTTAGATCTTTATTATCCTCAATAATATTAACACAATAATTTTACCAAGGCTAAATCAAAGACTATATAACACAACTGCATTTTTTTATTTGACACCAAGGCAAAATGTCTTGATTACTTCTAATATAAAACAATAAAATGTGTCAGAGGAGGTGGACTTGCATTCCAACTTTGTATCTGCTCTTAATAAGCAGTAACTGACATTATAGCTTTTTTTTTAAATAAAGCTGTTGCATTTAATGGTGTTTAATACTGCAACTCAGACCTTATTATAGACCTCAAAATGAGTTATAAATAAGCTAGGCATTTCACAAGTAGAAAAACTAAGATAAGCTGGAAAGCCTTCATTTTCTTTTAAATTTACAGCAGTTTTAAGTTGCCATTCAGCAATTATTGCTGCAGACTGATTTCACCTCGAGCATGTAAGGTGCCCCCCATTTTCAAACTGATTGTGATTTGCATAATTCAGTTACCTCAGGAAGTGATAAAGCAAATGCTAGTTAATTTTTTTTATATTAATGTTCTTGAGTTCTTAAAATTGATGAATGCATGCTTCAGGGGAAAAACTATCAACATCACCTTTCAGCACTCAAGGTGAATGTCAAAAATGGGAACGACTCATAGTCTTCCTCAGTACTTTCAAGTGATTCCTTTGAAGGGGACAAACAGGTTAAGCATGACTCCTATCTTTAGTTTAGATATTTTAACTTTTTTTGATAGGAAGTGTGTAGGTCCTCAGAAGAGGTAGGACATACACTCCTCTCTGTCCATCAGTAGGTTGGTACTTGTGTCAGTAAAATCAAATATAGCACCTTGATTTTACATCCTCCCTTTTCAAATAAACTTGAGACAAATGTTCGTGTTTTACACAAGATAAAGAAATAGAGTGGCTTTGGATAAAGGAGACAGAATTCCATTTCCCCTCAGTTTAACTCATCATATGCATTTAAGTTTAAAATTATCATTCTGGTCTATCTCTAACTATACTGAGTGGAATCATTACTGGCTGTAGCAATTCTGTGCTCTTTCAGCCCAGGGGTGAATTGGGAGGTCAATTTGTGTGTGGTGTTAGTCAGCAATAGTGGAGAGTACTCACCACAGCTGTCTTCATCTGATCCATCCCCACAATCATCCACAAGATCACAGACCAATAAACTGTCAATACAAGCTTTTGTGTCTCTGCACCAGAAGTGATTTGGACCTTCACAACTTAATGCTGGAGGTGGGAGAGCACAGTTTTCAAACCTAATATCATCAATCGCTGAGACGCCTTCATAAACACCCAGACTGATTTTATCAAGAGAAAATTGGAAAGGATGTGGAAGGCGTCCAAGCTGAATGACTGCCTTGAGCCACTGATTTCCCTCACTGTAGTATGTCCTCCACAGGACTGTAGGCTGTTTCAGCCCATCCACAAGCAATTGCAGCTCTGCTGCCCCAACTGACTCTCCATAATTGTAATACCTAAAATGATGAAAATAAGAATGTTAAGTGAGCAAATGATGAAAATGGACCACATCAGTTACAATGACCTCTCTCTTTTCTGTTATATCTCTGTGATATATAGGAAGTCCACAGGGCCTGAAAGTCAATCCATTTTCTGAATGACGGTGGGATAGGCTGCTATATCAGTCTAGGCCTGGTCTCAAGAACTGAGGATTTTGAGAGAAGAAGCATACTTCATTAAATTGAAACCCAGAACTGAAGAGTCACATTTGCTTTTATATTCGGCAACAAACACTGCTCACTCAGATGCATAATTTCTTTTTATAAATTTAACTCAGTACATAATTATAAAGTTTCAAGAAAGAAAAACAGAACACCTACTGAATGCATAAGTATGCTCTCTATCTACATTAGTTTTTGTTAACATGTTGCCTTCTAAGCCTTCAGCATTTAAAACTGACAAATACTTAGGTTGGCAATTGTACAACAAAACTGGGAGCAGAAGCACATATACAACCAACAGCTTGTAATATCCAACTTCAAGACATGAATCTTGGATAAAAAGAGAGCTCCACTTCCTATGGCAGATGTATTTGACATCACTGAGATAAACTGCACTTAATTGTTATTAAGGTCAGGCCAAACCTTTATTTAAACAGTGACTCCAGTTTGGCCTTAGTAAACAAATTATCAAAGCTATATTTTTTCTGTCTATCTTTGACAAGTTTGCACAAAGACTGAGACAAGACAATTACTGAAAATGTTTGTTTGGGTTTGATTGTTGATTTTAGTTGTGGGGTTTTGTTGGTTTGTTTTTTTCTGTGTATATGAAAAAATAAGTGGAAGCAAAGAATCAATTCTCACACTGGAACTTCTACTTAATAATAATGACGTCTAATTTTGGATACTCAAGGTGACTCAAGTACCTATTTTATTTCTCAATGCTTTTTTTTTCTTGAAAAAAATTTCACATTTTCAAATTATTAATTTGAAAAGAACAAAGAATTAACCAAAGAATTGTTAGCAAAAGGACTGTGGCATTTGCCCATGTATATACAGGCACAATCCTTTACTATAATTTTGCTCAGAGCCTGACAACATCATCATGTTCTGTTTCACTTCTTTTCTGCAAGTGTTTCATCTCACATCTGTAATGTTCACAATGAAGAATATATGCTGATAGAATAAAATGAAATAAATACTTCAGAGAAAGATGTATCTACTTCAAACTATAACCTCAATTTCAGTCCAAGAGAAGCAATGTGAGATAATACAGGAATTTTAAATGTAAAGTATTTCATACCAAAAGGACAGTGTGCAATTTGATCCTGTTTGCCTGAACTTTGGGCTTCGTAGCCGAGCAATTTGTGAAATACTGTTTCTGGTCTTCAGAATGAACATAAAATGACCTGATAAAATAAAACAAAAAGCAACTTTTCAGCTCAAGAAATAACAGGTTTATAAAGGTTTTTACAGCATTCATGGCGATCACTTAAAATCTGGCTAGGAAGCAGGTTTATCTTCTCGGCTTCTAGGCCTGGCTTGTGTTACCTTCAGATTTGTTATAGGTGTGATCCCGTGGAGGAGCTTGCTTCAGAAAGGCAGGAGGAAGAGCACTGCTGGAGCTTCTTACCCAGTCAAACTCATCGGCTTCTATAGCTTCAAACCAGCCACAGCTCTCTCTCTCAAAGTCACACACAGCAGCTGGAATAAAGAAAGAGACATTTCATTTCTATATACAACATAACCAGAAAACCTTTGCAGTATGAAAAGTAAATAAAATGTTCCTCATACATCATGAATATTCTAGAGGTAAGTCTGGGAAAGGGGTGTGGAGAGGCAGAGTGGGTTTGTATCAGACATGAGGCACTTGCTTAGTAACAGCTGAGTAAAAGAGCAGCCACAGAGGAGCAGCCGAGCCATGGCTATGTGCACTGTTCTCAGTGAAACAGATCCTTCCCTCCTGGGGGGCTTCAGCCAAAGCACTCAGAGCAGGCGAGGAGGTGCTGAAAACAAACCTCACAGTCCTCCTGGTACAGAGCAAGAGCACGGGGCACACAAAGCAGCCACAAACCTTCTGCAAGATCTGTTTTGTTGTGGGAGCCAGAAATTAAATCCCTTTTTTCCTAAATGCCAGCAAGTATGTTAATGATAACAAAATCCTCCCTCTGTTCATAACTGGAATGAAGTTAAATATCAGGCATTAGTGAGAAACTACAGTATTGGTAATCTCTGCAACACAAACTACTGAAGTGAAAAAGATCTAAAAAGCTTATTCAGCTCAATTCTTCAATTTAAAAAGCAGTGATGTTTTAGAAAATGTATATATTTCAAATACAGGGTGGGGGAAAGAGTGGAAGAGTGTCACTTATGAATGAATGTAAATTAACATAGAATCATGGAATGGTCTGGGTTGGAAGGGAACTTACAGATCTTTTAGTTTCAGCCCCCTTGCCATAGGCAGGGACAGCTCCCCCTAGACCAGGATGCTCAGAGCCCCATCCAACCTGGCCTGGAGCACCTCCAGGGATGGGCTATTCACAGCTTTTCTGGGCAACCTCTTCCAGTGACTCACCACACCCACAGCAGGGAATTCCTTTTCATCAGTTTTTTCTCTCTGGTATTTTATAAAAATCTTCATTTAATCACAAAATTGTATTTTTTTATTCCTGCAAATATAACAGGCTTTAAATGGAAAACATTAAGGGAATTAAAGACTTCAAGAAATAACTAATTAATCATATACATAGAATAAATAAAGCAAATATTCAGGCATGACTATCAGAATTCTTCCATTATTTTATAACTCTTATCACAGCTTTCAGTCATCATATTATGCTATGGCGTAGTATGGTATGTAGAATATGGTTTTTTTCATTTGTTGTGTTTGATTTTGCTTGTTTTCCTCTTTATAAACTATGTTACACTAGTTATACATATTTTTTAGAAATAATGAAAAATTACTAATGAGGCATATTAGTAATATTGATAGGTATAGCTTCTAAAAAGAAAAGGTTTTGTAAATTATTGACAGTTAAAAGTCCACAGTTAGCTTCAAAAAAATTCTACAAATATGGAAGAACAAATAATGTTTAAGAGATCCAATAAAATATATGTTTTCTCTTCATATGGTGTATGTGGGTCAGAAATGCCTATGATAAAATGATACAAATCAAATGTGACTAAAAAACAGAAGGAAGGAATTTTTTTTGACAGAAAGTTTTGATAGAATAAAATGAAGACAAAATATATCTTCAAATATTCAAGGACCTAAGCATGAGAGAAATTACTGAAAATCCCCAGAGCAAATATCATGAGAAAGGAGTATGGACAGCTATTTTTGATTTGCTTTTTACTCAATTGAAGAAACCATCACATATTCATTCCCAGGAGAACAGCCACAAAGTATATGACAGACCTTGGACACAGATGGTTACACCAAATGAGGCAAATAAACAAGATAAAACTGTTAAGTCTGAGCCCAGACTTCTTGCATCTGTAACTTGTAACGCAGACAAAACAGAGAAGAAAGGATTCACTAGACCATTTAGCTTAAGCATGGATGAGTACAGTGAGATAAAATAACCCTGAAACCTTCAACTAAATCTCAAACCAACTATTTAACACCTAGGGAAAATACAAGAATACAGAAAGCTGGTAGAGCCTGGGTGAAATGCACTTGGATCTTGATGCTTGATAACCCTCAATTTTCTAATTCTCTTGTCCCATAACTTCTTTGACTGGCAGTTTAATTTCACACAGATTATTCAGAAAAAAAGTCTCTTGATTGGGTACTTTTGTTCTTTCTCTCACAGTGAACTCCACAGTCTAATCTGCCTTCTCTCTTAAGACTTTTGGTTTAACTTTCCTCCTATTTGCTCCTATTTGCTTTTCTTCCTTTTTTTTTTTTTCCTCACATCCTGTGTATATACTCTAATCTCATGTGAGCCTATGCACTCTGCCAGGCTGTCTGCTCTTCATGTGCTGCTGAATTTATTGCTAGTGTTTCTTAAACTTGTTTTGTCATCCTTATTATGCTTTTACATTTAACTTACCAAAACTTGTCATCTTTTCTATATTTTTAATTTTAAAAATACTTCAACCATTTGTTTGATGCTGTTTAACCCCTAGTGGTATCCACATGTATGAATACATTTTTCTTTGCTGCAGCTTGCAGCATCATTTCTAACAAGCTCCCTCCCTAGTCAAGAAGGAATCAGAGATCCTGTGAGCATCACATTTCAGAGTGGTTGGCTTTGTGGATGCTTTAAGCAAGCTGCCTTTACACCTTCAACAGATTCAGTTTTCTCTAAGCTGACTTGTTACCACAAACCCCTAGATTTCTTTCTGATTTTGGGCTCTTATGCAAAGTACTTTTCCCCTTTCGGTTTCGAGAAGTTTTATTCTAAGGCCTTCACAAATCAGATGTGCAGTTTCTCTGTTAGCTGAGTGATGCCTAACATGAATTTAATAAACAGTCTTGACAGTATTTTAAAAACAATTGTTTAAGATATTAGCATTTCTTCAAGAATGTAAGTTCATAAATCTCTACAATCCCCAAAATCTCTGCTTGTCTTTCAGCCCATGTAAATTTATACAGAATGCATCATAAATAAAAAATCCAGGTGAAGAGATAACATCATCATTACTGGCTTATAATATTTTCCTTTATTTAAAAAATGTTTCTAAACCTTCAAATATCCCAATAAATTTTAAACTAATTTTCAAACATTAATTATAAGATACATTTAGGAATTTATTGCAAATTGACAAAATTTGCAATAAATGGCAAAAATAAAATGATCATCAGTTCTAGGAACCAGTTTAACTCTGGATACAGTCATCTTAGACTATTATAATTCTCTTTACGGTACAAACGCACCTGCCTTCCCATTTTTATGTTTTCTATCCCAGCTACTCTTTACTAATTCCATTATATACCCTCTATCAAACAACACCATAATTTGCTGGTGCAGTGGCCTAATTTCTATAGAGAACAGTTAAAAAATAACTGCTAAAGTTCATCAGCAAAAAGCACTGCTAACTGAACAAAAACCAAAAAAAACCAAAAGACAAAAAGCAAGTCACTACTTGAAGATCAAACATATCTGATCTTTACAAAATCCAAGGCAAAGCTCCCCCTTCCCTCAATTTTCACCTCCAAATATTAATTGCTACTATCTTGAAAAAACAAACCCAAAAAATCCACACTTAAACATAAAGGTTTAAAACAAATAGATGTGGCAGTCTTCTCTACAGATGGCTACAGGAACAAAGTACTCCAGAACATTTTCTTTTGCTAAATTCTGTTGGGAAATCCATTTCAATAGCCATGAAATTGCAATAGACCTCTTTGTGATTTCAGTCATGTGGGCTTTTTAGTACTAGACAGACATGATTTGTACATAACACAAAAGTGTATATCACTTGTGAAATGAGAAATAGCTTTGCCTGTAAGGAAGGCAAAACATGCAGATTAAAAAGGTTTTGTTATAAATAAATCTTGTGATATCACTGTGCACCTACATTTTTAACAGCTAACTGCACTAAATATCTTCTAACTTGGCTGTAGGACTTAGAAAGATTGAGATTTTTACAGAGGGAAAAATATTCTAAAATAAATTCTATAAAACTGAAGGGAAAGTTCCTCTTTTTACTGAACTATGCAAAAATAAGGTCCAGTGGTCACTGTTCAGGTCTTCTTGTTATTCACCCTGTTTTCTCTGCTGCCAAAGCCCATTCAATATTTTTTATCAAAGTGCATAATTTGCTGGAAACCAAATGAGTAACTATGAAATGAGACATAAATTTTGCCCAAAAATACTATGTAGATATTTGCTGAAAGAAGTAGACAAGTTAGACTCATGACATCTGGGTTCTATAGAAATTCTGAAAGTGTGTGCGGTCTCTGTTGGACAAATGTCCTTGCTCCTTCCTAAAGGCTTTTATTTTCCACAGCTTATTTCCTGTTTTACCTATTACACAACTGCTCTTCTCTGACCCCTTATCTCAGCCCCACTATCACTGGAAAACTGGAAATCTTCACTCTCTTACCTCATTTCCCCAAGCAGCTCCCTGATCCAGGTCCTCTCATTTAGTCTCAGGTCTCTGCCACATATTATACTGATCCCTCCCAAAATATCACATATTGTTAATTCCCATTCTCTCCTTGTTTTATTCTCTCTTACCAGACATTTAGTCTTCCATTATTTTTCTCTCTCCTGACACTTTGATCAGCTGCTCCCAGTTCTCCCCCCAGAGCAGCCAAGGTCCCTCCTGCCCTGGCTTCTTCCAGCCCCTGGTATCTTCTCTCCTGCACCAGCAAGCTCAAGCAATGCAGCCTTTGCAGCCCAATTCTTATCCACTATCAAAGGTATTTTCCTTTCTCTGTAGATGGGATTTCAGTCCCATTCCTTCCCCATTTAACTTTCATGAGCTGATTCTTATACAGTTATCTAGACACTTCCAGTATTAGGTACTTTCTCCAATTTACAACCTGGCAATCTTTTCACTCCTTGAACTTAAGCCCATCTCTCTGATCTGGCTGCTGTTTCTGGTCTCATCTTTAAGAATTACTGATTTGCCTGGCAGAAATAGAGTAGCAAGCATATGAGACAGACATTTTGGTATGCAAGATTTGACTCTAAAAATGAGATTTAGGAAGAGTTACTGTATAATTAGAGGAGAAGTGGGAAATACAGGGAATGTTTCTTATAATACTGAGGAGATTTTTATTACTCATATGAAGGTAACCATTAGAAACCAAATAATATATATCTTTAAACAATTATGCCACTAAAGTAGTTTTTAAAAACCAATACGTGCATTCTTCTCTTTACTTGCCTTCTAAGTCAAACTGAGGTATATAAAACTGTGTACCAATGTATAGATTATGTCCAGTTTATGAATTACTTCATTTAAGGCTAGCCTTAGCACGCTTGTGCTGCCCTAAATTGTACACCATAGAAATAATAACTATTAAATGCATCTTTCACTTAGACATAAACACAAAAAAATACCATGTGGTTATGTATGCTGGTTTGGGCTGGGGTGTAGTTAATTTTCTTCACAGTAGCTGATAATGGCTGTATTTTGGATTTGTGCTGGAAAGAGTGTTGATTATTCAGGGATATTTTAATTATTTCTGAGCAATGTCTATATAGAGCCAAGGCCTTTCCTGTTCCTCACACTGCCCTGCCAGCAAGGAGGTTGGGAATGTACAAAAAGCTGTGAAGAGACACATCCAGGAAGGCTGACCCCAACTGAACAAAGGGATAACCTACATCCTGTGCTGTCATGCTCAGCAGTAGACCAGGGGAGATGTTCCAAGTGGTGATGTTGATCTTCCCAAGTCACCATAATGCTCCCCTGGGGATGGCTGAACACCTGCCTGCCCACAGGGTGAATGAAATCCTTGTTCTGCTTTGCTTGTGTGCATGGCTTTTGCTTTCCCTATTAAACGGTCTTTATCTTGACCCATGAGTTTTCTCACCTTTGCTCATCTGATTCTCTCTCCCATCCCACCAGGGGAGTGAGTCAGCAGCTATGTGGGGCTGAGCTGGGGGGGCAGCCGTGGCAGTCTTTTCTGGCACATGTGGCTTGAAGGGTTTGAGAAAATGAAAAGTGTGATTGAAATATGTTGGATCAAATTTATAGCTTGTATTGATTTTTAGATATTAATTGGCACACTCCTGTGCTTGCCATGGGCCCTGCCTTCCTGACTGTTCATTAGAGCCTGGTGCTCACCATTGACTGCTTCTTGCTTTTACTGCTTGCTGACCGCTTATCTCCTTACGCTGCTGTGCCTAGAGCATTTTGATAAGAACACAGGTGATGAGCCTGCTGGCAGATGTCCAGGTCACTGCTGCTGCTGGAACTCCTGTGTGGACTCGAGTCAAGGGGACTGTGACCTGTGGATGAGGCTACGTGGGACCGGGACTCCCTGGGGTGTCTGTGGCTGAGAATAGGCCCATGCCAGAGCAGGTACATCTTGAAGAACCTGTGGCCATGGTTATTTATGTCTGTGTGACAGCAGGTGTAACTCTGAAGGGTAATTCCATGCTGGAGAAAGTACACCTCAAAGGTTCTATGGCTGTGGATGAGTCAGTGCTGCAGCAGGTACAGGTACTCAACACATCAGTGACTCTGAACCAGGTCAGAACCTCAAAGCATGTGACATGGATAAACCTCTAAAAATGTGCTATATTTCATATAAATGTAAATGATTTCTTATTTGTTTTATATAGAAACCCCTATAATTATTCCTGATAATCCACACCATAAGTAGACAGAAAAAAAAAGAACAGACACATAAGACAGAGCATAAGGGAGAAATTAGCAAAGGGCAGAGAGAATATCAAGATTACATTTATCTTAACAGATTGCTTTTCAACCTGATCTTATTCTTATTCCATCAACATAATTCTTAGGGTGCAAAAGTGAGCATTTAGACTACACCAAATGCATAGGATGTAGACCACAGAAGTCATGCTGCACATTCATCTTCCAGAGCGCAAGCACACAATGTGATAGGTGTGTTAGGTCACTGCTGTAAATCTGCAGTTTGAAAAAGGCTGTCCCATTTCTCCTCTGCTTTAATGCATGGAAGTCAAGTATAAAAAGTATAAAAGCTTTATGGCCATAGTAAATTCTTCATCTGTAGAAGAAAAGCTGTGATCTAATAGTCAGGGGTAGCAGCACTCAAGAGAGAAAATATTTTGTCAGTCCCAGAAGGGGTAATCTTCAACTGAATTCTTGCAGGCCTGACAGAAAAAAAGGGTGCTCATTTGAATGGAAGTGAAAATCAAGAGATATCTCAAAGATTGATATTGAGAGTTTAAAAAAATTTTATGGAGATCTGGCTTATTTGGTGGGTGTCGTGGACCCAAGCATCAAACCATATCATCTTGCTGGAATTTAAGATTATAAAATTTAAGCAGAACATATTTTGAAAGACATTTTAAGCCCATGTAATATCCTTGCCTGGTTCTCATACAAAGAGAAAAACATTAACAAAGTTAAGGTGCATGCAATCACTATTAGATGGAACACCATGGGAAAAAATGTAACAATGAAAACAACAATGTAGTTGGAAGAGGTGAACAAAAATCTGTGCTTAGCCAAGTTCAGAAATAAGGAAAATTAAGAAATATTAAATGCTTTCATCCAAGAGCAGGAACATGCAAAGAAAATATAGAAAATAACAATGAACTACATAAGCATGAAGATGATGAAATATTATTAGAAAAAAAAATTATAAGAGCTATTCCAGTTCTGCAGACTACCAGATTAATGTGCTGAAAGGCAAGTTTATTGCTTGGAAACAGTCAGCTTGCCAAACTGCTTGCAGTGTCCTTTGTGTACCTACATTCTGCTTCCCACATTACAAGCTGTACTGCTAGCACACATTGAGCCAGCTCAGCAGTAACAATGATTTATAAGTCAGCAATATACTTAGAGCAAAGATCACCATAAATATAATGGTTCCAAAGTTTAACCTTTAGCATGGCATTGTTAATGTATTGTCTTGACAAATGCGACTTGGGTATAATAAAAGAGTATTCAGTCATATAATTAGAGGAAAAAGAAAAAAATCAGTTGCCACATGGGCTACTTGTAATTAAGGCTGGTCTAGGAACACCTAGCTGGACATTTGTCTTCAACCAAAGGTACAATGTTGAAATGGAAACAAAGGCCAAATAGTTAAAAGGAAATATAAATGGCCACAAACAACAGATCTTAATTTTCTTGATTAAAAGCTACTACTTCACTGCTATCCCAGTGCAGTGAAAGTTGCATGCAGCTAAATCTATTTAGAACATTTTTTAATTAAACTATTGATTTGGAAGTGTTATTTTGTCAAAGAACAAATTACCTTTACCTGAATTTAAAAAGGACAATGGGAGAAAAATCCAGACTATCATAACCCAATGCTGCATAAGGTATGTAATCATAAGTAAAGTAGAAAAAAATCAAGTAATTTAAAAATGGAAGGTTTTAATACGAGTAACATTGACAGGGAAGTAGTAAAGAAGTAAAAACTCTACTCAGTTGTGCCCAGTGAAATGAGGAGAAGCAACAGACACTTGTTTTACTGCAAGGTTGATCAAACACTGGGACAGGGTGTTCTGGCTGGCTGGGTAGTCTCCATTCTCATAGGTATTCACAACCCAACTCTGTCAAGCTCAGGGCATTCAGCTCTGGTGGCCCTGCTTCAAGCAGAGGGGTGTTTAACCACTAAGTAATCGTCAAATATGACTTCCAGCCTCAGCTGTGTTACAATAACATCAGAATTTTCCTTACTCTGGCCCACAAGAGGAAAGGTATTCAGCTTAGTGAACACTCAATAGTAATTTTTTATTTTAGCTAGGCAAACTGTTATCTAGTAAAACAAAATGCAGTTTGATATGTCAAACTTCTGTATATTTTGGATAGTAGTCTTCCTAAACACTTAAAACCCTCAATATTAGTGATCTAGCTGAAGAAGATTCAATGCTAAAATTGAAGGGAAATTGCATAGAAGCTGTAATTATTTCATTTACCTGCTAATAGCCAAATAGATCTTTGTTTATCTGAGCAACAACTCTCAAATCTACAAATAAAAACCATAAAATATGAACAGTGAAATTAGATTATATTAGCACCTCTAAAGAAGTTTATGTTTTTAGATGCATAACAGGGCACAGAAAATAATTTGAAGATCTTGTCTACAATATTTCTGTCTTTTGCGTTGAATGTGCTAGAAAGCATCATGCTCTATTTTTAAAAAGAAAACTTGCATTAAATAAGGCTCATGGCAACTCTTTTGAAAATGCATCACAAGTTCTACAGCAAAGCTGGTGGTTCAAAGCAAGAGACTTATTTTCAAAAGTGCAAAGTATAACTGTGATTTCTTATGCAAAGCAGGAAACTGAATGAATCAAAAAGAGTTTTGAAGTTGCATATTACAGACCCTGATACAGTTCCAAGCTCCCTGCTGACTGTACAGTGGAGAGGGATTCTGAGATGCATCACCTCCCTCTACTTTCCCACGTGTTTGTTTCCATGCAGAGAAAGCCCAGGCATGTGGCCCTGACAGGAGTCGCAGCTCATCCAAACAGAAGTCGCTGACTCTGTTTAATTTGTATCTGTGACCAGGCTCGTGGTACAGCTGTGGCACTGCTGTGGCATCTTCACATCAAAAGTATATAAAACATACAATTTGAATGCAAGTCTGTGGCTAGTGCATTAGAATTATAAAATAAAATACTATTTTTTAAGAACCATCTTCTACTAAATAATTAATCAAAATCTTTTCCTCTGATTTTAATGCTAAGAGAGAAGTAGTTGCTACAGAAACTAAAAGGGGAAAAATCACAGAACAGAATCAAAGTGAAGTAACTATTTCTCGAGAGCTTTTACTTTTAATTAAATTTCAAGATTTATGAGGTCATGAAAGCATTGCAAATAGGACAAAGGAACATATTCACAGGAGCTTAACAACACAGATTTCAAAGTTTTCACTTACGGCATTTTGTTTCATCGTGGTTATTTGGGCAGTCAGGCTTAAAATCACAAAATTTATCAGGTGAAATACATTGCCCATTCCCACATGAAAAAAATCCCTCTGGACAGTAAAAAGATGAAGCATTATCATCTGCAGATTCTCTTTCCCCTTAAAAATCAGAAAAAGACATGTAAGTAAACCCACAAGTATATAAAAATATAAGCACTTTTTATCTCCTTTCAATATAGCAACGTGCTCAGCACAAGGAACAGATCAGCACCTATGCAGTGTACTAGATTATATCACAGCTGATAAAAAACACAGCTGATCTCAATGTCTGATGGCCTTAAACTAAATCTTACTCTCCACAATATTCAAACTTTCGTGTGACAAATTATCAAATACACCTTGGTGTTACAGAGCCAGGCTCCTGCTCAGAGGCCAGAGGACGGCTGGTACAGCTCCCCGCTCTTTCCCTGGGAACAAGGCGCAGTTTTCCACCAAACCTTTCTGCTGCGGCTGTGCTCTCTCTCTGCTCAGGTCACAAGGCAAGCTGCAAGAAGCCAACTTTGGGTGCTGCACCAGTACTAGCCTGACCCTCAACTTACACACCAAAATTTCAATGAATGGGGAAACAAAAAGCCAGGGTCTGCTGGTTTTTCTTCAGTAGATTTCTTGAAAGTGAGAGGAATGATGAGCAGATTTTCATATTCTTTGTTTAACTTAACTTCTTTAAATACACATATTTCTATCCAGACAGGGATTAAAAAATAACCAACTCCTTTCTAAAGACAATATCTTTGTGATTAATGGGTAAATGAGGGAGTTGTAAGGAAAATAATTAAAGCAAATAAATGTTTCTCTAAATGCCACAACCCCACTGTATATAGGGATCAGAGAAGCCTTAAAAATACAACACTGAAATTCTCTATTATGCCTTTAAATTTTTGGATATTAAATTCAGATACCTAATGGCTATAACTTATCAACATCTCCCCTGACTGCACATGTGCCCGTGCCATTTTTAAAAAGCAGCTGTTAGCATCAAGAGGACCACAAGCAGCAGTCTGACAAGTTATGTTATTTTATATTTCCATCCATTGGCTCTTCAAAACTACAGAGAGTGGGTACAAAGATGAGTTTGGTGGGTATTTATTATATGTCAGATATTTAGCAGTAATGATGGGAGAAACCTTTTGCCCTAAAGGTAAAGCAGCAGAATTTGGTCTTTAGTGCAAAATTTAGGATGCTTTGCTTCTGCCTCTGCAACAAAACATGAATGTGAGCAGGTACTACATAGTAAGTGGTACCAGGAAATTCCCACCAGAGCTCACTTTGCAGAATTAGTGCAAACTTCTTATAGCAGCTAATATGTAACACAAGGATGAAAGCCTTCAATATAGAACCATAGAATGGTTTGGATAGGGAAGGACCTTAAAGATGATTTAGTCTGCCATGGGAAGAGTCAAAACCCATCCAACACAGCCTGGAACACTTCCAGGGAGATGATTGACTGCAGCATATGGACTTTTTTCTCAGATTATCCTCTACTTTATTAAAAGTAACTTCAAGTTGTCAGTAAATCACAGTTATATATACCAGACATTGGGGAAAAGGTATTGAAAACCATGAAACTTGCCTTCACTTTCCTGGCTGACTCCTGGGAGCGATCTATTCACAACTACACATTTCCCTGCTATACTGATATCATCAATAGCAACAGTAGCATTTGTTGTTAGAATAGTACCTCGCAATATAATCTGTAAAAACAGAAAAAAAAGTTAATTTATTAAAGGGGACATGATAAAAAGACACAAACACAAAGACAAATATTTATATATTACTTTAGAATTTATGACATCTGCACTTGAACTAAATAGTTCCTACAACACACTCTGAACATCAGCCAGGAAAAACTACAACTGAGATTTGGTCAGTCAGAAATTTGCTCCTCCACTGTCAAAGCCATAACTACTTTTACCTAGGAAAAGTTATGCAACCAGATGACCTCGATTCAATAAAAACTGTTTAAAGTCATCACTATTGAATGAATGCTCTTCCTGCTGGAACACATAAAAATTATGTATCTTCTTAAATTAGCTATTCAAATATGATGATTTACACTAACGTTTAATTGTGTTCATCTATACTGTGCCTGATGAAGTTAGCAATGTGGGGATAGATTGTAGGGGTAATGTAGGGATAAATGTAGGGATAGCTTGAAGTACCTGCACTGTCAGCCTCGCCTCTGTCTGGGCAGATCATGGAGCAGATCCTCCTATAAGTTATGCTAAGGCACACGGAGGACAGGATGGTGGCTTGAGACAGCCAGCATGGCCTCAACAAGGGCAAATCCTGCCTGACCAACCCAGTGGGCCTCTATGATGCATTCACTGACTGCATCAGTGAAGAGTTACGGCTCCCATATCTGGACTTCTGTAAAGCCTTTGACAAGGCCCCCGCAACATCCTGCTCTTCAAATTGGAGACAGATGGATTTAATGGAGGGACTGTTAGGTGGATAAAGATTTGGTTGCATGGTCACATCCAGAGGGTGGTGGTCAACAGCTCAGAGTCCTGACGAGCATCAGTGAGAAGTGGTGCCCTTCAGGGGTCCATATTTGTACCAATGTCATTTAATATCTTCATTAATAACACAGTGTGATCGAGTGCACCCTCAACAAGTTTGCAGTGGTGCACCAAGCTGAATGGTGCAGCTGACACACCTGAAGGACAGGATGCCATCCAGAGGGACCTGGACAAGCTCCAGAGGTGGCCCATGGGAATCTCATGGGGTTCAACAAGACCAAGTGCAAGGTGCTGCCCCTGGGCTGGGGCACCCCCCAGTATCCATCCGGGCTGGGGATGAATGGCTGTGGAGCAGCCCTGCCCAGAGGGACCTGGGGGTGCTGCTGGATGAGAGGCTGGACATGGCCCAGCCATGGGCACTCACAGCCCAGAGAGCCAAACGTGTCCTGGGCTGCACCAAGAGCAGCGTGGGCAGCTGGTAAAGGGTGGGGATTCTGCCCCTCCAATCTGCCCTTGTGAGAGCCCAGAGTATTGTGTCAGGCTCTGGGGTCCCCAGCACCTATTGGAGTGAGTGTAAAGAGGTCACCAAGTTGATCAGAGGGATGCAGCACCTCTCCTGTGAGGAAAGTCTGAAAGAATTGGGTTTATTCAGCCTCAAAATGAGAAGGCTCCAGAATGACCTAATTGCAGCCTTCAGTACCTGAAGGGAGCCTACAAGAAAGATGGAGAGGGACTAGTTACGAGGTCATGTAGTAACAGGACAAGTGGAATGGATTCAAACTTTAAAAGAATGGGTTTGGGTATTGGGAAGAAATCCGTTACTTTGAGGGTGATGCAGCACGGGAACGCTACCCAGGAAATTTGTGGATGCCCCATCCCTGGAAGTGTTCAAGGCCAGACTGGATGGAGCTTTGACCAACCCGGTCAAAAGAAAGGTATCCTTGCCAATGGAGGTTGGAATTAAATAATCTTTAGAGTCCCTTGATGTTTGTTACTAGAAGTTATTCTAATGCTTAGAATACTGAAACAATGGCTATGCTCTTTAATAAATGGATCTGTGGAAAAAGTTGAATTAAATTCTTTTTCATATGACCATTATAGATTAGAAAGTCTATTTTTATATTTCATCATTAAAAGTAAATTAATTCTAAAGGCCAAAGTAAAAAATATTTTTGAAAGCAATGTAAACGTGATATATAGTTACCTGAAAAGGTAAATTCTCAGCCACACTTTCTACAGGTATATCAACTTTTTTCCAGTTCATCTCAGGCAATCCTGAAATGTCATGTAATTTTTCCAAACTTCCATTTAATGCAGTCCTCTTAAAGACAGTAAGCTGGGAATCCTGAGATAACCAGTACCAAAATCTTACCTGTTGAAATATTTTTTAATGAAAAGCTTTTAAAAAATATATAATCAATCTGCAATAAATTCAGTACCAAGTAATATATGTACATCATAACAAAGGAAGACATGACGGGTCTAAGCACAAAGCAGGCACAAAAGATGGGGATGTTTGAAATCACAGCATGCTGAGGAGCAGTACCATGTCAAAACACAAAACTGTATTTAAAAGTAAAGCTTATTTTTAAAATTTACTTTTAACTTCTATGTATCAACTGATGCAGACTGAATGATATGACTTCCCTTAACTTCTTTATTATAGTGAGCACTTAGAGACTTCACAAAGATTATTTTTCTTTACAAATGTTGGATATATGACCGTTTCATAGGCATGTTAATCTCAGAAGAGCAATCACTGAGATTCTTGTATGAAGGAAACCTTATGATCTGTTATTTCCAAAATCAACATAAATGAATACAATCTGAAGACAGATTTTTAAAATAATCTATTCATCTCCTGAAACAAGCAGACTGACCAATATATGGGAGGAAAATACAAAGACTGTATGTGGGTGAGACTGCTTGTGAGGCAGAAAAGATAAGAAAACAGTGAGAATCACAGTTCACTCCCCTGCAATACAGAGGAATTTAATAAATTTAATTTATTTTTTGTACTGATACATTATTTTTCTTTAATAATACCCAGGCAAAAATTCAGCTGAGAACTGAGGGAAAGAAATAAGATTTTCAAAGACTAATTTTTTTCTTTCCCCCTGAGTCCTTCCTGCTTCTCTACACAAAGATTAAAAATTCTTCAACTGCAGTATCCTTACTTCCCTGCAAACTCTTGATATTGATAATACTTGTCTCTTCATGAAAGTAAAACAAGAGCTGGATCAGTCATGCAGAAATATTCCTGTTAAAACAGAGTTCTACTTTTTAATGTCATCCAGCTTCAGGTCTGGCAGACTCAGTCTCTCAACATTTAATTTTACCACCACTCATGAAAATCATGTCTTATATAAAATAGTCTTGATCCTTAATAATAAATTGAAATACTTTCATGTAACTCATTCCCCCAGCAAAAAAGCTTAATAAATAGAAAGCAGCAGGTATACAAGCACTTTCCAAAGTAAGTGTTTGAAGAATTACACTCCAAACAATTTAGATGGCTTTTGTCATTCAAACAGCTTTTCAAACAAATTTATGTTTTCATTAAGTAAGAAATAATGTTACCTTTCTTCTCTATGTCTACATGTCCTACTATACAATGACTATTGTGTCCATTAAAGAGCCATAAACACAGAGCTCGGACTAGAAATTTGCTTCTACAAATGCAAAACCTTGAGCTAAATGAAGATGCTTCTTAGCTTACATCTACAAAAAGACTCAGCTACAAGAAGTTGCAGAAAGAAGTTACTTCTAAGCTTCAATTAACCAGAAAGGAACAATATAAATCTGTTACCCTTCAACTCAAATATTTTTTTTAATCAACCAGAGCTAAAGAACTTGTAAAGTTAGTAATAAACATAGATCTCTTTGTGTAGATCCTTTTATCCTCTCAGTGGGATATCCAACAGAGGGCATCATCTCACATTAATAGGCAGAGAGCATAACACATCCTAGTGAGCAACCCCTACTCGTTGCTCTTTCCCAGAAATAAAAGTCTGCAGGGATAATGTGGCAGAAAGCCAAACCTCCAGTCCTCAAAAACACTCTCCTGACAGACACATACCGTTAGGTAAGAACTTGCTGTAGCTTTTGTTGGATCTAAGAATTTTAAATTCATTCAATACATGCATATTTATAATAAAACTTGTTTCTTTTCTGACTTTGAAGTCGAGAAAAATATGTGCATCCCCACTGCATCTGTGTTTATTTTGAATGCAGACCAAACTCTGCAATAGATCTTACTAGAATAATTCATTGATTCAATATCAGTGGTGCCCAGTTTGCCTTAAGGGTTTCTAAGACAAATTAATCTGAATCTGAAAGGTGCTTATCTCCTCAGCATCAAAGTCAACAAAAGTGAGATGGAGCTGTCTAAACAAATGTGCTGTAAGTACAAAGGCTGTTGGGTGTCCCAGGAGCAGTGCTCACACAGGGGTGCTTCTGTGGGATGGTTCAGGACTTCTGAGATCCCTGCAGCAGCATGCTGCTTGAGTTTATCCTGCATCTATTTTATTTCTGACCTTCTACAACACTAAGAAGTCACGTGAAGATTAAGAACTGTGAGATTGCCTTAAGGGATTGCAAGGAACTGCTCTTGAATTGTTGCAGAGGCTTCCTCTCCTCAGCGGCAAGTGGCAGCTATTCAGCTGAGATCTGGTAACTCACTGATGTGTGTAGTCCAAGTGAGCTGCAGTTTCAAGTAAAACAGATTTAGCTAAGCTAGGACTTGTTTCTGGTCCCTTCAATGAGATAAAACCTAAGAAGTCTAGATCCTGCTGGAATAAAATTCTGCTACTTGTTGGGACTTCTAAGTGCATCTTTCTGACTTTTTATCCTTTTTTTGAAAAAAAGTTTTCTCAAGTGGAATTAACAGTTTTTGTTCTACACTGAGTCTTAAAAGTTAAGCAACCAGTCTAAATTTCATTTTTTTTCTTTAAAGCCTCATTTTTTCACAGAACATAATAAAATTATTTTGGCAAGCTTTATCTGTCTTTTCCTTTTCTTCTCTCTGACTTTTTAAATGAGAAGGGATTATACAGTACCAGAAGAAAACCACATCATAACTACACAACTTAACTTCTCCCCAGTATGGCATAAGCATTGAAAAGTTACAGAACAGAAAATTTAAAAAGTCTATTGAAAGAAGGAAAAAAAAAGGAAAAAAAGTTATAAAACTGAGCAGTGTCTATTAATTTTATTCAATGGCGAAAAGGACAAATAAAAATACAGCTGTGAATGTAGTGAATAGTTGCTGTTCATATTTTATCAGTTTCTTCAAGTTTTGTTTTAATAATACAGAATTTTGTTGAAAAATAGAACCATCTAGTTATAAAACTGCATTTTCATCCAATATTTTTCTAATTTTTGTCCTTCCTGATTAATTTTTTTCCTGGTACCTTTCTAGTTTTTCAGCTCAACCACTATCCTGTCTGGTTGCTTTTGCATTCCGCTGCAGAGCCACAAGACACGTGACAAAAAACCATATTTCAAACTAACTTCCAAGTACTGCACCAATCAGCTCAAAAAGCATCCTCCTCAAAACATGAATTTAAATTTAGTGCATGTCTGGAGTACAGCAGCTATTCTCTCTGGTCACACCAACACAGCTGATATGCATAGTGATTTCAAACCATAGATGTCCTATTATGGAGCCCTGGTTATGTGACTTTTCTGCCTGCAGACAACAGAGGGGCTATTTGATAGAGCCCTGTTATCACTGTCCAGATATCTTTGCCAAAGTACACAAAAACCTGGAGCATGCCCTGGAATCTGAGTCACCTGCTGGGTGCTTTGAGAAAGAATAGTAATAATCAGATTTAACATTTGGTAGCAAAACAGTAAAAATTGCCTTCTTCTCTGTCCTCCCAAAGCATTAGTCTGTAACTCCTTCCACTGGTATTGAAATAGAGCCTTCAGCAGCAGCACTTGGAGCATGAAGGATACCTGACCTGCATCAGCTGAGGGATAGGTCACAAAAACAGAGATAGCTCATATCAAACTGTTACCTGGCAGCAGGAGAGCCCAGGGGCAAGCTTGACAAGGAAAGGGCTTCCCAGGTGAGACATGGCCATCTCTGTGCTCCTCTGATGTGATCCACTGAAGTAAATAAATGATTCTGTAAACAAATTTTATTTTAAAGTATGAGAAATATGTCATGCTCCAATGGCAAATGGCTACCTCAGAGAGGTAACTATATGCTTCATGAGACACATAAAGTTTATTCATAGATTAAACCAATCTAAACTGCTTTGCCATCAGTTCAGACTCTGTGGATAATGAGGGTGTTATAACAGGCTCTGATGAGCAATGTCTGTGTGGGTAAAGACAAAACAGAATTGCCAAATGCTCCTGACGCTTCCCTCTTGTAAAATCATCATGACTGATTACAAAGACAAGGAGAGAGGGAGAAGGAAATAAGACTTTCTGGGCAGCCATTGCTGAGACTACCCTGTCATGGTGCCTGTGAGCATATAAACCAAAGGAAGTGACTACAGAGCCCCCGAAGGCAGTTCAGGTGCTGAGAGCATTACTGTGCAGATACACTGGATGTATTTTTTATCTGCTTTCTTCAAGCAAAAGCTTTAAGATCTCCAGCCTTAAAACTCTGCAAGTATTACCCATCACCTTCACACATTACCCATCCACTCTCTGCATGGACTGGGGAGAGCAGAGGAGCTGCAGCACAGAGAGCCCTGGAGATCAAGCAACAGAGACCTCAGCCAAGATCCCTAAAGGACACATTTTAATTGGCTTAAATATTGTTTCAAACAGAATTTAAACCAGAAATTATTTCCTTTAGGGTACAGTATTCACTGTCAGCACAGCCCAGCCACTTTTAAGCATGCTAACAATGTTGCCGACCACAGGAGCCAATGGACTAAGCCGTATTTTCTCATGGGGTCCACAGACTTGACATTGTTGTCTGTGCTAGTGGGGATGAAAGCTTAATTAAAGATCTAATCTGAACTCTGGCAAATGCACTGCATTTGGATTTGAACTACAGCAGATGTGCTTCAGACAAAGGTAGGGAAGGATAAACATTTTCAAGGGGCCCTAAAGCAGCATATTTTGAATGCCGTCAGTGCTGCCTTTGCTGAATACTGAGACTTTTTCATTAAAGTCTATGCAAAACAACACTAAAGGCTCAGTCTTTTTTGAGCATTTATATTACACATATTGCCTTACATCTTGGAAAATCAGCTATTGTGCTGCCACAGTCATACTCCTTAGGCACTTATTTCCCATGGATCTGTAATGAAGCCGAGGGTTAGGTCCAGCCCCATGGGAATAATGGCATTGCTTTAGCAAGGCTGGCACAAAGAGGGGACCATTCCAGCTCCCTGTACAAACAGGAACGCTGCATTCCGCAGCATGAGGGAAGCTCCCCTCATTGGAATGCAAGGGTACTTCAAAGGACCCTCTTTAATTTGCAGCTGAGCCTCTACTGTAGCCTTGTTAAGATCTTCATTAATCAAAATTTGCTACTGCCCTCCCCAGGAGAGAAGGGAGATGACCACTCTGCACTACTAAAAGGAGCAGTTGCAACCTGAAGGATGGTGATTTAATGTTGGCAAAAACTTGTTCAGATTCTGGAATCCTAATTCTGAAGTCGTGGCTGTAGCAGGCACAATGATAGATTGGTACAAAACCACCTCAGAAATACCTTTTCAGCTAATTTATACAGAGAATGCAACATTACTGGGCTTCAGAGGTGGGGCATAGCAACCTCCAAATCTGCTTGAGGCTTCAGCCTGCAGCAATGCTGAAACTAGCTTGTAAAAATTCAGGTGTCAAAGCAACTGAAGTGAAGCAGCACATAGCTCCACATGGGTGATGTTAATGTGATGCTAAGGCTGTCAGCAAGCCTTAAGGTAGAAATCTTAAGGTAGAAAATGCCAGGTATTTTCTACTTTAAGGTAGAAATTGCTGGCATTTTCTACCTTAAGGCAGAATCTTAAGGTAGAAAATGCCAGCAGCTTTCCTTCTGACCACATTACCCCTCAGATCTCATCAGCACCTAGAGCAGAGAAAGACGCAGGCAGATCAGTGCACCCTTCTGGAGCTTTGAGAATTGGAAACCTGTAACACAGCAGTTTTAACATAAAGTGCAGTAAAGCACATCCAGTCCCACTCTACAGAGAAAATAAAATTAAATATCAAACAGCTGCTGAAAAAAGTGAGTAGTAACTTTGGTGCACTTCATCACATGAGGACCAGTGGATAAAATATGACTGCTCATTTAGAATCATTCTAGAGCAGGCACACACATACTTTACCCACTACTGTCTGCTCAGGTGAATTTTAATCCTGAGGTTCCTACACCTGAGGAGGAATACTTAAATGTCACATTTCTTTAACATGAGCATGGAAGAGAAGCATGGAGGTCTGGCTGCAGATAATATACATAATCAATTAAATCTAAATTAAAGGGACTCTGGACCCAGAATTTAATCTTATCTCCACTGGAAACAGTGCAATAGATACATTTTAATTAAATTTAAGTCACAGAATACTTGTCAATATTATTTGACAATGAAAAACATGCTTGGTAGTTTTATTTTTGTGAAGTGTGCTATAATAACATTTTCACTTTGGAAAAATATTTTTAACAGTCCTCTTCTGGAATAAAATGGTTTTCCAGCTGAATACGTTGTATGGCAAGTACAGGCTGAAGGAAGGACAACTCTTTAAAGGAAATTATACTCCCTCTATTTTTCCCAGACAATATGGATTAATTTAACTGCACTCTACAAAAAGCTGTTTGTCCAAATAATGCTTCCAAGAATGGCCCCAATGTGAATATTGGGTAAACAATGGTTATGATACGCTCAAACAAAATCAGCTGTCAGTTCTAAGGTCAAAAAAACTGCATTGAGTCTCATACCTCACTGACTGTGCCAG
The DNA here is from genome assembly GCA_024865655.1 of Emberiza elegans. NCBI lineage: Eukaryota > Metazoa > Chordata > Aves > Passeriformes > Fringillidae > Emberiza > Emberiza elegans. The sequence continues at coordinate 23,617,932 of JALJVW010000206.1, forward strand.
CCAAAAATAAGGATTACAAAGACAGAGTAACTAGATCACAGCTAAAAAATATTATCTCAAACAGAATGGCTTTCTGTAGCACATTACCTGTGTTATTTACATACTGTGTGGCATCCATTTCAAACCAGTTTTTATTATCTGTCTGTGACCATTTACAAGTAGGAATTTTCATGACAGAAGGAGAAAAATAATAAGTCTCACCATGGCCCATATTGTTTGCATGACCTCTGCCAGGGAGTTCTCTGTCCCAGGGAGCCTGTCCTTTCATTATGTTCCAGTCAGCATCACCTTTGCTCAGTGGCTTCCATCCACAAAGGTCAATCTCAAAATCACATAAGGTGCAATTAGCTGTGGTAAGAACAACAACAACAGAGGATCAATAAGTTGAACTTGATGCAACAGTTTAATGCCACAACTCTGACTGTTTTGTACTTAGATGCACTTAGACTGTTGAAGAAGCAAAAATGTGTTTCAGATTATTCAGAGGGATAATTGGTTCTAGAATACAGGTAACAGGTTGGGCAGGCCCTTCCTTTCTTAACAAACTCAGAACCATGAAACAAACTACCTGTAAGAGAATAAACATAGTAAAGACCTGTACAAAGGTTGCTGAGATATTATAAAAATAATATTAAAAATTTTTAAAGAAGAATTGCACCAGTAATTTAGTTATGAACGTGTGAGAAAAATCAAATGCATTTAGGGCTTAAAATATACGGAAAGCAAAGATGAATTAAGCTTTCATTTAATTTATTTTTGAAAATGAGATTTAAATTTATCAATTATTCACATCACCTAGAAATTTTTATTGCAAAGTGACAGACGACTTTCTCAGTTGGTATGGATTAGACCAATTTAAATTGTATAAAAATTTCACACACTCCTACATTGATTGAGTACAAATAATTATTTTGATAAGAAAGTTTTATACCCAGAGTTTTCTTTCCTGGTCCAGAACAGCTTCCCAAAGCGCTACACTTAACTCCTGGGGTCACTTATTGCAATTGCAACCATTATTTTAGAACTGTATTTGTCACTTTCCGCTCCCACAGCACATTTATCTGATCATATCAGCCTCAGAAAAGATCATACATATTACTCCAATTTTCAGATTGTACAAAACCAAAATGAAATGCATCTTTCTTTAAGCACCATTGCAGCAAAGCTAAATAGTAAAAGTTTCCTAGGAATATAGAGGTTATTTCAACAGCTAAATCTTAAGGTAGAAAATAAACCACAAATATCAGTGTCTCTTATCTGGGTTCACCATATACATAAAAATTTGATGGTGCATAGTTTTCTGTTTAGTGCAGCATATTTAGTTTAAAATGAAACTTGGTTAACTTATTTGATTAAATTTTCATGCTTTTCACAAGGTATCTTTTTAATTAGACTTCAATTGCTAGTACATTAAGGTTGAATATGCAAATTGATATCCAAGACTAAGCTGTTTTGGTAATTAATGCTACATCTAGACATTTTGCTTTCCTTAGCTAAGCAGTCTTGAGAGAACCAATGTGACACAAAAAGACAAACATTCTTTGCTTAAATATTTCTGTCTCCTGGCCTCCCTAAACCCCACAAAAGGTCCTCTGCATAAACAGCTGACTGCAGTGTCTGCACAGTAATATCCAAAAAGACATCAATAAATGACCCTGTAGGCACCAAAGAAAATGAGTTAAAATAATTGTTTAAATATGAAACTAAGATCAAGATAGTACTAAGAACTACTATTTTACAGCCCTAAAAGGTATTTACCATGGAAAAAAATTAAATTATTATTTTCTTTTAACTGGAGGCATTTGTGACCTCAAGAAGATCTGTTATGCTGATAAAAACAACAGCTTTTTTTGTGATCAGAGCCCATCACTGCCCTTGCTGTTCAACAGGAAGAGAGGTGTGGTGAAATCAGCATTTCTTACATTGGTAGCCTGTAGTACAATTTCTTCTAACCCTACAGATATAGAAAGAAATGTATAAACATCCCTTTTTATGCTGAATATATAAGCAGTGGGGGGAAAAAAGACATGCCTACACAGCAAAACATGATCCCAAATGAAATTGGTTTTGTCCAGTCATTTTTTCAAACTTTATTCAAGTCTGAACACAATTATAAATGTAGGAAGAGCATTCATGGTGGTGCACTTTGGGGTGTTTTTTGGTTGATGCTCATGGTTGGGTTTGGTTTTTGTTGATGATGGTGGTTGGTTTGGGTTTTTTTCTTCTGGGTGGTGGAGAGGAAATAGAATATGGTAATGCTCACCACACTTTAGATGCTAAATGTTTTTTTATTCCACCTTTCACTTGAAATTTAAAGCTCTAAACAAGCACCCAGTTATGCAGAAACACTGACCAGAGTCAATTACCAAACCCAAGTGTTGCCCCTAAGTGGTATCTGGAAGTGATACTTCAATTTAAAAGTGTAAATGTGTTGTAAAACAGCTACCCTTCAACTGTGAGTGAAATGCACTTGTCCAAATTAATAGTCAAACTTAAAATTTATTCCTACTTAATTCTAAAAACTTAAGGGTACTTGTAAATGTTTAATCAAGCTTGAAAGAAAAGTTCTGTGCTTTGGCTAAAACACAAATCCAAGTAAGAGAGTTTTTCAGTGTGTTTTTTCATTCCTCAAACATTAATCAACCTTAAGAAATGTGCCTTTCCTATCAAACATTCAGCATTTTTATCTGAACCTTCAAGGGATTATAGATAATCTTTCACTATCCATAGTAGGAAAATAAGTGACTGCACAGCCTATAGTTTTTGAGTAGTCATGCTGCTGTTAAGTTTGACATAAAACTCTTTTCTGATATATTTTGTCCCTTCCTACTGAAATTCTCAGCACCAGAGCTTATGTTTTAGATTTCACTAGGAAGATTTTAATGGATTCCAACTGCAGATAGGTTTTTGACATTTTGAGTGGAAAATGAGTCAGTTCTCTATTTTAGACCTTTGATAATACAGCAAAACAGAAATGAAAATAGAAAGAAAACAACAGCTTGCTTTCATTTTAGCAGTAAGAAAAATTATATATTTTTAAAATTCATGTGAATATATCAGTATGGCTTAATTAGTGAAGGAGTAGATTATTAGACCATTTCTAGAAATCCAATGATGCAGCCAGGAAAAAAAACTTGTTCCTCAAAAACCTTTTGAGTTTCAAGAATAAGCATAGGTCACTAAAGCCATAAAATATACTGAAAATATTTTTCAATTAATACAAGCCAGTTTTAACATATTAAAGAGAAAAAAAACCTAACAACAACAACAAGAAAAACAAAACAACAACCAGAAAACCCCCCAAAAACCCAGGAAACAAAGCACAGATTTAGAGAGTACTAGGAGGTGAAATGGGAATGTTTTTTTCTTTGACTAGCTGACTCCATCTATCCCATCTCCTCATGATCCTCCCAGGGTAAAAACAAAGCAGTTCTGTTAACTAGGCTGGGTTACCAGCACAGTCATATTGCTTCAGCTTTGCTAGCCTGCAAGTGCATGAAGGTTTTCAATCCTGCTCTGAGAGCTCAACTAAATGAACACAAATGGGGACACTCAGCTGGTCTCTCCATCAGGTTGGTGTGTCCCTGAGAACAGTAGAGAATGAGGAGGGCTGCTCCCCTCATTCAGTATGGCAGCACCTGAGTGTCTTTGGAATTTGGGGTAATAACTATTATTATGAACAGAAATCAAAGAATGTCTTTGCCACTAATATTTTACAATTTCTGGCTAACATTTAATGTCATTTTGTGAAAGTGAAGGGTTACACATATACCTTCTTTCTGAGTGCCTGTGCACTTTCCCTACCAGTTTGTGATTAATTTTATTTACCTAGAATCTGTTAAAGGATTCATACAGAAATGTCCCAGATGGCCACAGATCTTCCAGCCTGAACTTCTGCATGTCATAAGTCATTAGACAGATGACTCATAACTCTCACAGGTGAGGTGGCCTCACATCCTTCTGAAATTACTCAGTTCCCTGGCTTAGGGATAAGAGAGTTTAAGAGAATCTCGTGTCCACCCTTGGTCTGCAGAGGCCAGGTTTGCTTGGAGCTGCTCTGGTGAAACACAAAGGGCTGCACAGGGCTGGTCAGCAGCAAAGTCTGTGAGAATAGCATGGGTGTAGCTTCTTGCTCTCCACATGCACATACGAGATCAATGAACAGAGATGAATAATTTCAGGCAAATTCAGTGTCACAGGAAATGCACAAATGTTTAGTAAAACTAATGTTTCAGACTAAAAAGTGCTCTTTCCACTTCAATGTTGAATGGTAATAAAATATTTGGGTCTGTGCATACCTGCTGTAGAAGGTTGCAAGGATTTGCAATTATAAATTGCTATACTGTAAATGAAATGCTTTAAAAGCTACATGCCTTTAAAATTATACAGGTTTCCTTCATTCTACATATTCCATATTCATAAATTATACAAATTCCACAAAAAGCTGAGAATATTTAAGGTAACACTAGAGGTGTTAAATTAAAAGCAGAAGCGGTAAAGATGGCTGTTTTAAGAAAGCTTCTAATTAAGCTAAATGGAAGTGATCCTCTTTCAGAAATACCAGTAGGATGACCTAACCCCACAATAATTTTGAATTTACATGGATGCTGATGAGCAGGTAATTTCAAGAAACACTACTGCATCAAAGAGTGATATTACTTGAAAATAGCAACTGCTTTCTAGACTTGTTTCCAAGCTGCTAGGACTGCTAGCAACTGATTCATTTGTATTTATGGGTTTATAAGTATTGTGAAGGTTATGTATAAATAATGTAAAATAATAATAAGTATAGTGTTTGAAATATTACTTATTTGACACAGTATTTACTTCCTTTATATTGGGTGGGAAATAAAGAAAAAGCATCAGCATGAAAGGGTCTTTATAGTTCTTTAAATTATCCAAGTCCTGCTTCTCACTTTCTGTTCAAATATATTAACTAGGTTTTCATAATTTGTTATCATTCACTGAAATAAAAAATTTAGACGTGATCACAAACAAGAGGTATCAGAAAAGACATAATGAAAATGTAGAATTTAATAGTAAAATCTTTTTTAAAAAAAGATTTTACTATTAAAATCTTTTTAAAAACTGGTAAGTACTTTCATAACTTATCACTCCATTATATTCATAGATTTTAACAACTCAAATAAAAATGGTTACTCATATGCATAAATGTTTCCTAGACAATTTCCTATTTTTGAGACTTTTAAGTCTCCTACAATTAAATATATATTTATATAAATGAGCAGAGATTAAACAGAAAGATTAGGAAGAGTTAAAAAACATTTATGTGTCTGTTCTTGTAGTAAATTGTGTTATTATAACACTATTCATGTCAAATCAACATGACCAAAAAGAGACATTATTTTTAAATTCCTTATTATAATGAAACAAATACATTTTTAAAGGAGGGGGATTCTTCACATTAAGTACCAGCTGTCTGCCATTGTTTTTGCGCAATAGGAGATCTGTCAGCTCTTTCAGTAACTGAGAACACTTCAACAAAGGAAACTACTGAGGATGTGTCTAAGGATAGATGCTAAAAGACCTAATAAAGGCCAAAACATGCATCACTGTACCAGATAGGAAATCTCACTGCAAATCAATATGAATAAATACAGTGGACTCTGAACATCATAGGAGGACAATATCAAGATCTTGCGGAAAATTGATATAATGGGAATAAAAGAAAAAAGGACAAAAATAAATAAGAATTTTTTCTTTACACCTTTTTTTTCTCAATACTGTGGAAAGTGTCTGAAAGATGAATCTTCTAAGCTGACCAAATTGCTGAGTAGCTGTATTCCATTAGGGGCATCTTTCCTCAAAAGGAGTGTGGGAAGCATGCAAGACAATATTATCCATTAAAATGGGCCAACTTTAACAATAGTTATTGTTATTTTAAAGATGGCACATTTTTGTTTGCTCTTTCTTTTCAGCCAGTCGTCAGAGAAATAAGCAACTACTATTGGTACTTATACTCCAGAAAATAACCTGCGTCCACCCTCTTTTTGGGGGATGAATATACCTTTGTGCACTGTTCCAATGAAATGATACCTCTTCAAACTGTGAATATCTCAACACATAGTTAAGCAAACAATCCCTATTCCTCAGTTTCAACTGAGTGTCATATTTTCTTTAATTTGAAGAGAGTTAGTGGAGAATCAGCGCCAGTAGAAAAACCAAAGTTAATTGCAGAAGCAGCAGCAGAGAATGGAGCACTAGGCAGAGATTTTGAAGAATATTTTGCACTGATTGTGGCTCTCATCATTCCTTGTCCCAGCACGACAACTCTGGAGATTCCACAAAGGACAGTGTTGAGACCATTGGGTCATTCTGACTTTTCCTTCTTGTGCCAAATCTCTGTTTCTCTGACCCACCAGCATCACCATGATGGAGGAAATATCCCCAAAAATTCTACTGTGATCTTTACAAGACTGACCAGATCTAGGTAATTTTTAATCTTTTGGTTACCTAACTTAAATGTCCCGTGTCTAAGGCACAGGCCTGTAAGTGTTTGGAGTTATCTTCATTTTCATCTTGTGTACTATGATTAGAAGCTCCTTTCAACTGCAACAAGTATTTTTCATGATCCTTGGAAACCTAAAAATTTTTTTTTATTTCCAGTTGCTCTTCACCACAATTCTTTTTCATTGTTATGAAGTGGGATCGCTAAATTGCTGAGAAATAAAGTCCAGCTTTGAAAATACAATTCACTTTCATTCCATTCCTCCCAAAGTACTTACAAGGACTCTCCACATTCTTACCCATGGAGGTAGGACAGACACAGAGACACAGACACTGCACAGAGTCAAGCCTTGTAAAAATCAAAAAGAGCTCTCAGAGAGGGAGCCCTTACAGACTTTAATGTTTGCTTAGATTCTACCCAGAGATAAAATAGTATATGCCTTTCCTATTTAAAATGTTATTTCAGCATTTGCACATATTATTTGTTTCAGAGATAGTTCCCACATGATTATTTAAGTAATTGAAAAAAATTAAGGATTCTGACTGTGAGTTAAAAAATGGCTTGCAGTCACAAATACTTCCTGAAGTCTCATCAAGAAATTAGAAAATAAAATATTATCAGTGTTTTTAATCCTGCTACCTTGAGCAATACACAAAATTTTAATTGGCACCTCCCAGCAGCAATATATATCATCACTGGTATCTTAAATATGTGCACATTTTTTAGGTTAAACACATATTTAATTGTTACTACCACAGGCAAACATACATACTTATGCATGCCCTATAGTATTAATTTTAGAAGTGATAGGGTCCCTAAAGACGTTTTCACTTGGAGATCTAAAATTATTCAGAATTATTACAGACATTTTTCAGTAATTTTAATTATTTTCTTTTTACTCTTGATTGTACAGTAGAAACTGTGGCTTCTAAACAAACTTACCTTCAGCTGCAAATATAATGAAGATGCAGCTTCTGAACTACATTTTGATGGTGATTTGCATCATAGTGCAAATATAATGTCACCTAATGCATTTTCTGACAGTAATTCACAAAGAGTCTAAATTAGAAGACTGTTCAGAGAACAAATCCCAAGGCAGATTTCATTCCCTTGCAAATTAGGGTTATAAAAGTGGCATATAGGGAATATATTTAAGCAAAAACATGGTAAATGCTGTATTTTAGTGGATTATTAAATAAATTACCAGCTGTATCTAAAACATGATGATGAGGCCAGACAGAGGAACACAAAGCAATGGAAAGAAGAAAATGCTGTGAACATTTTCTCTAACCTGTATGTCATTAAATATTCTGGGAAAAAAGAAGCCATATAAATTTAAAATATTTTTCTAGTGATTTGTTAAAGGGAAATGTTTGGGTTTCACAGCACTCCTCAGCTGAAGCAGCGCGGCTAGAGAGGAGAAGGTCCAACACAACACAGCACAGCACAACACAACACAGCACAGCACAACACAGCACAACACAACACAGCACAACACAGCACAACACAGCACAGCACAGCACAACACAACACAGCACAGCACAACACAACACAGCACAGCACAGCACAGCACAACACAGCACAACACAACACAGCACAACACAGCATAGTACAACAACATAGCATAGTACAAACACAGTACACAAGCATAGCATAGCATAAATATAACACAGTATAGTACAGTATACAGCATAATATAATATATAGTATAAATATAGTATAGTATAACATAGTATAATATAGTATACATAATAGAGTATAACAAATAGAATATAACATAAATATAATATAGCTGTAATATAGAGTATAATATAAATATAGTATACAATAGTAACAAATAATAATATAGCATAACATAAACACAATACAGTATAATACAACAAAATAGCAATATAATATAGCATAATATAACATAACATAACATAAACATAACAAATACAATACAGTATAACATAGCACAAAATAAACATAGTATAAAATAATAGAGTACAACATAAAACAGTACAATTAACACATAACAAATACAGTATAAATACAGTATAGCATAGTATAATATTAATAAATATAATATAATATAGTATAACATAGCATAGCATAGCATAGTATAACATAAAATAAGCATAAATACAATATAATATAAATAGTATAATATAACATAACATAACATAGCATAGGGGATAGCAGTCATATACATAACATAGTATAATATAATATAATATAGTACAACACAGTAGAATAATAACACAGTATAACATAAATAAACATAGTATAGTATAGTACAGTTTATAACAGTAATATAGTAATATAGTATAATATAATAATATATAACATAATATAGTATAAATAATACAGTATAATAACATAACATAATACAGCATAAAGTATAATACATAGGATAATATAGCATAGGGAATATAATATAACACAATATAATACAGTATAGTACAATATAGCATAACATAATATAATAAAGTATAACATAATAACATAGCATAACATAGCATAATATAGTATAACAACACAAATAATACACATAGGACAATACAAATACAGTAAAATACAGCAAATATAAATACAACATAACACAGTACAACATAACACAATAACATACAATACAATATAACACAGTACAATATAGTAAAAATAAAATAACACAGCATAGTATAGTAACATAACATAGCAACACAGCATAAACAACACATAGCACAACAACAGCATAACACAATATAGTATAGCACAACACAGCACAGGATAATACAGCACAACATAACATAGTACAACACAATACAGCATAACACAACACAGCACAACACAGTATACAGCACAGCACAACAAACACAGCACAGCACAAGGACAACACAACACAGCACAGCACAACACAGCACAGCACAACACAACACAACACAGCACAGCACAACACAGCACAACACAACACAGCACAACACAACACAACACAACACAACACAACACAACACAACACAAACACAACACTCAGCACGCTGTCCCCTAGAGCAGCAGTACACAGCAGGTTGTTGGGTCCCCATCACTGCCACCAGGGCAGTCCCAGTGAGAGTCACAGGTGGATCCAGGGGCACAGCACACGGGGGGTTCTCCAGGGAGCACAAACCTGTTGGTTTGATGGTGCAGCATCCAAGAGATGGATGCTATTCAGGCAGATGAAACCTGCCCTGCAGCGCCAAACACAAGCTGTCAATAAAATATTTGCATTAACAGACAACGGAGTGAAATTGGTTTTTTATTTACACAGAACAGTTCTAGGTGTAAAAAGTGCTTCACAAATTCCCTTGCAACATTGTGATAAATTTTGAACCAGAATCTGAAATTTTGTATGGCTGTCCAGGTTGAAATTATGGAAAATTTTAAGTTGAAGTTTGATGAATTCCAAGAATGAAGCTAAAAAGAAAAAAAAAGTATTTTTAAAGAAAATCTCCTGGTCTCATAAACCTTTAGCTAAAAATTAATAATGCCCCTGTACTTTAGAAAGGTGTCCTGAAATTTAATATCCTAAAGACTCCATCTTCCTTTCTGAAATGTCTTTAAAATCTCATTTTGCAGATCCCCAAGAGAAAATTTCCATTTATAGGTGTGTAAATTGGGCTGGGGACCATCCTGAGATCAGTTGGCATAGCAGAGTTTAACAGTTGATAACTATTTCATCACATAAAAACAAAATGGATGCATCCAGTCTCTGTGGGTTGGTCCTTGCCTGTTTGCAATCCTGGAACTGTTCTGGGTGCTGGATTGAGGTGGCTGATCTGCTTAGGTCAAACCTTTCTAGGAACCATGCCAATGTTTTAATTATTTGGACAATCGCATGCCAATCCTGGGCCTGTGCCTTCACCCTGCTTATTTTACTGCATTGACATGACACAGAGATTCAAGGAGTATTTCTGTCTCTGACAGAGTTCCCTTTTGCTCTGAGCAGATTTAGCCCAAGCTGATTTATAGCAATGAAATTCCAGAAGAGCATCTGTTGCACAGTGCAGCGCAGCTCTGCTGGCAAAGCAATGAAATTATCCTATTTGTGCACAAAACACCTGAGTTAAAGCAGCAAGAAGGAGGAAGAAACCTTGGATTAATAAAAAAGATTAGGATGGCAATAAAAGAAAGTTCTGAGAAAAAAAAATTGAGCAGGAGTTGAGGAATAAATAAAAATAAATTTGTGGGTTTTACAGGCTGGGACATGACCAAAGTGTGAGTCTCAGAAAGTAGTGATGTACAGAAAGCACTGTGTTACAGTATCTGACAAAACAGAAGGAAACTGGAACAGATCTGATTTGGGGCAAAACAGAAGGGTCTAGCACACTTCCCAAAGCCTGGCAATTAGGTTGGAGTGAAATAAGAGGCATTTTTCTTTCTAAAACATGAGTTATATATGTCATTGTCTTCCACTAGAGAAAATTTCTTCAAAATTACAAAAAAAGTCATCTAATGCTACAATACAACACAACACAGCACAAACAACACAACAATAACACAATACAACAACAACAACACAGCACAGCACACAACATGCACAACACAACACAACACAACACAGGAACATACAGCACAACACATAATACAGCACAACACAGCACAAACACAACACAGCACAACACAACACAACACAATACAAACACAACAACACAACACAACACAACACAACACAGGGAAACACAGCATAACACAACACAACACAACACAGCACAACACAACACAATATAACATAACATAACACAGTACAATAATAGTACAACACAACACAGCACAATAAGCAATAGAGTACAAGAAAGACAATAAATACAGCACAACAACACAGCACAATACAACACAGCACAACAACAAACACAGCACAACACAACACAAATATAATACACAACACAGCACAACACAACACAGCACAACACAACACAGCACAACACAACACAACACAGCACAACACAACACAACACAACACAACACAACACAGCACAACACAACACAGCACAGGACAACACAACAACAGCACAACACAACACAGCACAGCACAACACAACACAGCACAGGACAACACAACACAGCACAGCACAACACAGCACAACACAACACAACACAACACAGCACAACACAACACAACACAACACAACACAACACAACACAGCACAACACAACACAGCACAACACAACACAACACAACACTCAGCACGCTGTCCCCCTAGAGCAGTGGGGTTCACTCACAGCAGGTTGCTGGGTCCCCATCACTGCCACCAGGGCAGTCCCAGTGAGAGTCACAGGTGGATCCAGGGGCCACGGGCTGCCCATCCCTGCACGGGGGTTCCTCCAGGGAGCACAAACCTGCTGGCTCTGATGGTGCAGCATCCAAGAGATGGATGCTATTCAGGCAGATGAAACCTGCCCTGCTCTGGAGCGCTCCTTTAAACACAAGCTGTCAATAAAATATTTGCATTAACAGACAACGGAGTGAAATTGGTTTTTATTTACACAGAACAGTTCTAGGTGTAAAAAGTGCTTCACAAATTCCCTTGCAACATTGTGATAAATTTTGAACCAGAATCTGAAATTTTGTATGGCTGTCTCAGGTTGAAATTATGGAAAATTTTAAGTTGAAGTTTGATGAATTCCAAGAATGAAGCTAAAAAGAAAAAAAGTGTATTTTAAAGAAAATCTCCTGGTCTCATAAACCTTTAGCTAAAAATTAATAATGCCCCTGTACTTTAGAAAGGTGTCCTGAAATTTAATATCCTAAAGACTCCATCTTCCTTTCTGAAATGTCTTCAAAATCTCATTTTGCAGATCCCCAAGAGAAAATTTCCATTTATAGGTGTGTAAATTGGGCTGGGGACCATCCTTGGAGATCAGTTGGCATGGCAGAGTTTAACAGTTGATAACTATTTCATCACATAAAACAAAATGGATGCATCCAGTCTCTCTGTGGGGTTGGTCCCTGCCTGTTTGCAATCCTGGAACTGTTCTGGGTGTTGGATTGGAGGTGGCTTATCTGCTTAGGTCAAACCTTTCTAGAACCATGCCAATGTTTTAATTATTTGGACAATCGCATGCCAATCCTGGGCCTGTGCCTTCACCCTGCTTATTTTACTGCTATTGACATGGACACAGAGATTCAAGGAGTATTTCTGTCTCTGACAGAGTTCCCTTGCTCTGAGCAGATTTAGCCCAAGCTGATTTATAGCAATGAAATTCCAGAAGAGCATCTGTTGCTCCTGGGCACAGTGCAGCGCAGCTCTGCTGGCTCTCAAAGCAATGAAATTATCCCATTTGTGCTCTCAAGCTTTCTTTCACCTGAGTTAAAGCAGCAAGAAGGAGGAAGAAACCTTGGATTAATAAAAAATATTAGGATGGCAATAAAAGAAAGTTCTGAGAAAAAAAATTGAGCAGGAGTTGGAGGAATAAATAAAAATAAATTTGTGGGTTTTTACAGGCTGGGACATGACCAAAGTGTGAGTCTCAGAAAGTAGTGATGTGCAAGGGTCAGAAAGCACTGTGTTACAGTATCTGACAAAACAGAAGGAAACTGGAACAGATCTGATTTGGGCCGTAAACAGAAGGGTCTAGCACACTTCCCAAAGCCTGGCAATTAGGTTGGAGTGAAATCTCAAGAGGCATTTTTCTTTCTAAAACATGAGTTATATATGTCATTGTCTTCCACTAGAGAAAATTTCTTCAAAATTACAAAAGTCATCTAATGCTTTCCATGCTCTCTCTATCAGTTCAAAAAACAGAATGCTGTGCTGAAAATACAAAATAAGCACATACATTAAAATAGTATGTTTCCTTCCCTAAAGGAAAGGGATCCTTGCAGTTTTTGTACAAGAATACACAGTTTTGGCTTCCTACTTATATACATACAACCTAAGCAGATGTTTATTTTTAGATACTACAGATAACTTAATTACACATCTGCTTGTTTATTCAAAATTGTCCTTGTGGGAAAAGGAGACACAGGCAACAACACACCCTAAGAACCTGCTAGCTTACTGAAACACATTCATTCTAAAATCTGTCAAAACATCAATTCCTGCAGTGGGCTTAATTTTTGTCCTTTCATAGAGATTATATTTTCAGCTAATTTCTGAAAATATGATGGTTATTTACAAAACTACAAAAAAAAGCCCTTCTAAATGGAAAGTTACTTAAAATGGAAACATGCAAATCAATATAAAAATTAAGTAGCTGCAATTTAGCATTTATGTCTGAGTCTGAAATTTCAAGGAGAAGGTATCTTCCCAATTAGTGGCTTACATAATTTCGCTGAAGTTCCACAAAGATAATTTACATCATCTCACTTAATAGTACAAATACATTTAAATGAGTTGGTAATTCCTGACTTGGCCTCAGATGACTAATTAGAATCAGATGAGATTTTTATTCATTTTCTTTATTCATTTTCATATTCTTTATTCATTTTCTTCATATTATTCAAATGCAGCAGCTTCTGTATGCCATGTTTGTGTGGATGTTTTCTTGAGGTACAGCCAGAGATTTACTCATACTGAAGCAATGAAAAAATAGCAAGACACTCAATATACACACAATTTTAACAAATTTTTAGGCTTCCTAGGTGATTTAAAAACAACAAAGTAAAGGATCTTCAAAAATTGAGCACAAGCCTTTTTCATTCATACCTTTATATTTTCTAGCCCTGTTGGTAGCTGTATGTTCACTTTGACCCATTCTTTCTTAGTCCTGGTGTTGCTTTCCCACAAAACATGCTCCTCCTGTAAAGTGTAGAAAACAATGGTATAAAATTTTTGTTCCTCCAGAAATTATTGAGGCCATTTTTCATCCTCCATCTTTTCATCTCCCAGCCAAACAACCACCTTCACAAAGTTGCTCTATGTGAAAAAATACAGCTTCTCATATTCATTTGCAATCTTTGCACTGAGGTCTACTGAAGAGAGAGGAAACAACACATGTTTACTGTGACTAAACAGACTAATAATATAATTATCAGGAGTTGAGTTGGTAGAATTAACATTAATTAATATGTAAATTAAGCCATGTTATTGCTGAATTTAACAATATGTTTCCATGGTGTTCTCTAAATAAGCTTCCTTTCATAAATAACTGCTTATATTATGTTGTGTAATTAATTAGATTTGGTTCTCTTAGAACTGAAGTTCTGGTCTGCCAGAATTACCCAATCAATTGAGCTTTTTTTTTTTTTAATCTGTGAAGCAAGAACACAGAGTAACACCTAACAACTTTTACTCATGATCTGAATTACCTTAATCCTCCCATTTTAATTCCACCTCTTAAGGGTAGCAGGAAGAGTGCTACATATGGTAAGGCTCCCTTTTTGCAAGCCCTTTTGATTCAATAATCTGGCAGAAGTATCTCACACTCACTCTGCTTCTGGTCATGATCCCACTTGGAACATACTGAGGCATAAAGGTGAGAAGGCAGAAATTTGAACTTTATATACACACAAAAAATCTTTTCAAGAAGCAGTTGCAAAATAGAGCAAAACCAAAAAGACAGAAAAAACCTGCAGGAAAAGTTTAGGCTATACATACAAACAGACTCACTATTAAAAATATCAACTATTGAGACTCCTTTTAGGAAGCTGCAAAGTATTGGTCATACCTTTTCCACAAAGGATATTACAGAATTAGTGGCAATTCAGAAAAAGATGCAAAGCGGGATAAGAGGAATGGAGAGTCTCTTGTATGACGAGAAATTGAAAGTATAAAACCAATTTATCTTACAGGAGATTAATAAAAGGGGTTATGATAGGCATGTGAAATGTTATCAGTACTATAGACAAGGACAGTTATCTTTTTTCCTGTTTTATAATATAAAAGAGAGGAGAAATGTGCTGTCTACTGCTTGATAGGCTGTGAGCCAGCAGAAGAACATTGAAATGATTTGTGATGTACAGACAATTAGTGCTCTTTTCTTACCAAGGCCATTCTGATATAGTAGCAAAGCTGGAAGATTAAATCCCCATTGAACATGTGTTCAGAGATCACAAAAAAAAAAAAAAGAAAAGAAAAGAAAAGAAATTTTGGGTAACTGCAAGACAAGGCCAAGGCAACACACTAATTTCAAACACTCAGTGACAGAAAAGATCAAATTGGATAAAGCCCATGGCATGCTTGATTTCAGAAATAAAAGTCAGCTGTGAGTTTCTACATTAGTATAGGATGTATTCGTTCAATTCTTTACATGACATATTCCGCAAAAGTCTTTCAATATTGAGAACACCTCATTCTGTGTAAAACTTGCTTCATTTTACTAAATAATTCAGCTTCTAAAGGAAATCTTTCAGCTTAATCACATCTTAGGCACATATGAGACATAGAAAAGGATGATGTACTAGGAACCCTACGGCATGGAAGGTTAAAACCATGGCCCGTGGTTAAATTTCTGCTTTTATTTAACATGCTCCCTCCCCACCTGCATGTGCAAACCCTTCAAACACATTTGTATATCTTTTGGAAAGCTCTGTATTTGCTGTGTGTTTGACTGGATACACCTTGATACTATAATTTTAACAGCTTGGAAACCCAGTCCCGTGACCATTTTTCTCCCAAGCTAATTGTACTGCAACAGTAGTAAATATCTTGTAGCAGTACACTTGAGTTTTCTGTACAGTACCCAGACCTTCTGAGACTTTTATTTACACTGAAAGCTGTAAGTCTCCTCAGATGAAAAAATATTTTAAGCAGATTTTACCCTGTGATTTTATACAGCTCTAAAAAGTCAGCAATATAATTTCCCTTCCTCACAATACTTGTAGTATTCACCCTGCTTGTCCTATTCTTCCACCTCTTTGCTACAAATGGGTTAACCCCTCTAGCACATTCCTTGTGTCACTAGCCTTCTTCCAAAATATGGAAGGTGTTGCTTTTCCAGTACTTTCCTTCAAGATTTATTTTGCTGATGCAGGGAAGCGCTTGCTCAAGATAACTTTATTCCCCTTACTGTGATCTATTACTATCAATAAACCACCTTTTGTAAAGCTAAAATGGGCAAGAATTGTTCCTTTTCACCACAATCTTTTTTTTTTCTGACATAATGCCACTCAGATTTGAAGGATGGAAGAGAAATCACAACTTTTTATAAAGGTCTCCATCTATAAAATATTTTTATCTTTTTTTTTGACATTTCTCCATTGATACCTGCACTGCTGTGCAACTGCACCCATTATTTTGTCCCTACTTCTCTTTTCAGAGAGTAATTGCAACAAAAGCCTTTTTTTCCCCCCACAATGATTAATCAACTTTACCTTCTGCAGAGGAGTGTACTCACATGACTTTTGCAAGTGTTGTTGAACACATAAAAAATTAGTACATTAGGGTACTTGCATATACAAGCATTAGTTGAAATTATCTTTTGTTGCTCAATTTCTGTATTTTTCAAAGCCATACAAGATGTAAAGATTAAAACAATAAACAGAAGAAGAATAACCCCATTGCTTAAAGGGAGTAACAAAAAAGTAATGAACAGGAAGTGATAGACTCAACATGATATTATTTGGTTTTCATTTTTACTGAAAATATTCAAATTTATCTGTCAATTAACAGACAGTTAATTTTGCTAATTGAATGTACAAACTAGGGGATAAATGCTGGAAAGCAGAGCCATGGAAAGGGACCTGGGGGTCCTGGTCCATGGCAAGTTGAACCTGAGCCAGCAGTGCCCTGGCAGCCAGGAGGGCCAACCCTGTCCTGGGGGGCATCAGGCACAGCATGGCCAGCAGGGCAAGGGAGGGATTGTCCTGCTCTGCTCTGAGCTGGGGCAGCCTCACCTTGAGTGCTGGGGGCACTTCTGGGTGCCACAATATAAAAAAGAGATTAAACTGTTAGAATGTCCAAAGGAGGACCATGAGGATGGTCAAAGGCATTGAGGGGAAGCCATGTGAGGAGCAGCAGAGATCTCTTGGGTTGTTCACCTTGGACGAGACTGAGGGAAAACATCATTGGAGTCTGCAACTTCCTCATGAGGGGAAGAGGAGGGTCAGGCACTGATCTCTTCTCTATGGTGACCAGTGACAGGACCCAAGAGTGTAGCCTGAGGCTGTGTCAGGAGAGGTTTAGGTTGGATATTAGGAAAAGGTTCTTCACCCAGAGGGTGGTTGGGCACTGGAACAGCTCCCCAGGGAAGTGATCACAGCACCAAACCTGACAGTTCAAGAAGAATTTATACAATGCTCTCAGGCACATGGGGTGACACTTGGGGTGTCCTGTGCAGGGCCAGGAGTTGGACTTTATTGATGATAGTGTGTACCTTCCAACTCAGGACATTCCATGATTCTGTGAATACTTTATGTTAGTAGAACAGGTTATATTGCTAAATAGAAATTCAAATATGGACCAGAATAGACAAATAATGTTAAAAATACAGATAAGCCCTAAAATGAATGGAATCACAAGCTTTTAAGTAAAGGTTGCAAACTGGAAGGGATATTTTACTATCAACAGCAAGTTTTGAGAACCTGAGGAGAATGTGTAGGAAATCAGACAATTGGGAGAACAAAGGACATATATGGCAGCTAAGGGATACCTACAGTATGCAATTATGGCCAAGATGCTGAACAACTCTTAAGACACTGGAACAAATTGATAGCAACCTTGTAAGCAGCAAGAGAATTAGAAACTGAGAAACCCCTATTAGCTGCTTCTGATGAGGAGCAAGTTTTGCTTAGCTGTGTAGTCCTTTTTTTTAAATCATAAACAGACTTGAAAAAATAGTTACTTCCCTTCATTAAGGTTTTTAAACAATCTCATATAACACATGTTTTAAAAAAATTGTGGTGATTTGGTGTAATGAAATGTGTGTGCAAATAGAAATGTGAGCTTATTTCAAAGAGGAGATGTCAAAAGTTTTCTGTTAAACTAAAAGAAAATTATAATAAAATTCTGCATAGGTCTGTTCCAGAACCTGATATAATTATTGTGCTGACTAACTGACTGGAGAGTGTGTTCAGTCAGACGAAAAATAAATTTTAAAACAATATAGAAAATACTATATTGGGAGGAATTACAAGCACTGTGAAGAACAGCATTTGCATTTAAAATCATCTCAGTATGCAGAAACCAGTTTCCAAACCAATAAGGCAAAGTTCAAAGACATATGAGTCACAATAAAGAAAGAAAAACCAAATAGTCAAATGCATTTGTGTTTAATGAAGAGCAGTTTGGCAAGCCAGCAAGCAAAGAGGAGAAGCTGCAGATTATCATGGACTGCATAGTAAATGTAAGTAAACAGGTTACTGTCGACAAAAAAAGTCCATTTTCCTTATCCTTCTTCATACGCAAGCGCAATTTAAGTTCTGTCTTACAACTGATACCACAATGTCTATATTAGAAAATATGTTCGCTCATCTTTGCTCTCTCTCTTGAAAGAGTGAGGAAGGCCAGGGATAAATTTACAACATCTGTGTCACTTGCCTCTAAGAACAGCACTGAAACTGTACATTGGGTATAATCCAGTCTCCAGGGGTGTTGGGCCTGTCAGTGCTGGGATTTAGCAAGAGTTATTCAAAGACAGGAGGTTTTGATCAATAAATATAGTGATAGGATGTGCAGGAAACTTCAAGGTACGTACAATTGAGAGGCTCTTTTGAATGGCAGCTTCCAGGACAGCAGCTCTGTTGTCTTCCAGGGTCAGAATAAGCGCTCAACCCTCACTTCTGGTTCTTACTGTTGGCTAGCTTTGAAGATTCATTTGTCTTTCTAAAAGAACCTAATGATTCAGTAGCAAAATGTGAAAAAGCCAACTCTCCCTTCAGTTCAGGTTAAGAAGTCTTAAACATGAGTCTTTATGTTGCTTTATTTTTCCTGAAACTACCAGCAGAAGCTTATGTTCCTGAAGATTTTTCTGGCAAATTTTGCAGCGTGAGTGACTCACATCATCTTTAAATAAGTCTGTGTGCAATAAATACACTTCTGATTGAAGGAGAAATTCAATAACTAAAGCATAAAAGGGCTAAGAGAATCTGTGGAAACAGAGAGGACTGATGTAATAAATGCCAGAAAATGTTCTTCTAATCAGCATGTAAGGACCAATTTATCAATTAATTCAATTTAGCTGCCCAGTTCTGTGGGAACTCATATGTCAGTTCTCTTATGGTTTTTACTTACATAATTTGCTCTGTTTTCAGGGAAAAGCAACTCTTGAATTTGGTCCATTGATGCTACTTAGGTGAACTGCTGAAATCAATATTCCTATTCTGTCTCAAGGTTGCTGCAAGTGTCATACTGGGGATTTATTGGCAAGTACTATGGCACAGAAATCCATGCATTCTGACCAGAACACTGATTATGTTACAATTCCCTGACACAGTCATAGAAAAATACAACTATTGGCTTTTATAAATGAAACATGAGCAAAAGCCTGGAGTTGTTTTCAGGAATATTCAAAGACACAATCAGAAAGAAACAAATTGTTTCCATTACCTGTCCTAATTTTAAGACCTTTTGGTTGTGTTATACTTTGGGGTTTTTAGCTTCTAATCTTTTTGAACGAAGTGGATCTAATATTTAAATATGTATATTGCTGGGTGATAAGAATTAACCTCCAGCATCAAGATATGAGAGCCATTAACTGAATGAGAGTAGCTGTACTATCTTGCTTTCATCAAGTAGCAGTGCAAAGCATCAATACTAACCTATCAAACCAGACTTCCAAAAGAGTACATCCTAATAGTAAAAAGTCTCTCAAGGTAGGGGAGGTAAGAAAGATGGAAATAGTTAGCAATGCTTAACTGACATTTGTGTTTCATTCTGGCAGGGCTCTTTTATCTGCTAACAGGTAGAAGAATAGAAAAATTACTACTCTAACACTTGGCCAAGTGTTTAATCAAGAACTTTCCAGCTATCCTGAATCAACAACTTTTTTTAATATGTGTCCATAGACAAAAGCACCTATTTTCTTAATTCCATAACAGGAAGAAGGCTAGAAAAGCTGTTATTTTGGATTTCCCCCCTGAAATCTGCAATTGATTTAATTCTGATTTAATAGCTGGGTTTGTCCTTGAAGCCTTAGTGCAGAACATTCACCTATCAAATCAGTTCATAGCTGAGATGGCGAGCACCCAGGTTTTGCAATTGCACAGACCAGTGGAATTACTGGAAAACCAGTAACCAAGTTAGTTTGTGCACAAACTGACTCAGGGGACAGGCATGCAGCAGCAGGTGTATCTTGCATTTTGTCTGGTAACACCTGGGCTGCCATACCTTCAACTTTTGGAAATGAACACTTGTCTACTTACCTGGTTCATAAGCAGTACTGCCTTGAGAACGCTGCTATCTGCCATGGAGTAATGAAACTGAAAATGGCAATTCTTGCTGGAGCAATGACACATGGAGCTGTTTAGATGGGCCCTTTCATATAATGCCTTGTCATTAGCTTCTAACCACCCAAAATGGCCTGAAGAAAAAAGGAAAGGATATAAATGTCACTTCTTCACAAAACCTTTTTTTCTCAATTGTTAAAAATAATAAATGCTCTCATGTAATTCCACCAAAGACTCATTCCAGCAAAAATGAAATCTGATCATCATGCTGATGATATGACTTGTATATCATCTATTTCCTATTAAATAGATAAATATATATCTTCATTTTACTCACAGATAGCCCCAGCAACCATGAATTACATCAGTTTGATAGTATCTCAAAGTTTTAATTTGCATGCTTAAACCTGCAAGAAGTCCCAGTTCAGCCTCCCTACATTTACAATCATTCAATATATAATGACAAATATATGTAGAAACTGGGCTTTCTTCCCACTGTGGTTTTCAGGAAATATGCTTTTTTCAGCAGTGCTTAAAAAACAACCAAAGAAATCAAGGTCATCTGCCCTACTGCTGCAAGAAGCAGTCACATCTCCACCATGTAATCAAGGTCTTTACTCCTCTGACAGAACTTCTGCAACAAAACATTGGAAGCATATTGTCTTTCCATGTGAAGCAGAAAAGCAATTTATGCTCTGCTTGACCTACTGGCCCTTATAAAAGCATTCCTACAGAGATCTAAGGAGTTCTCCATCCCTTCAACAGTGTCTATTAGTTTTCAGAAATAAAAAGGCTAAATATTTTTTGCTAAATATATCAGCTCTTTCAGGGGAAAGAGTCACTGACGATTTTGCTGCTTGCTGCAACAACTATTAAAATAATAAACAAGGACTGATTAAAGGTTTTAAGTCTGCAGTTTCTTTGTTTATTTCTCTAAATAAAACTTATCTCAAATACAAATGTTACACAATCTCAAGGTGAAGGAATATAGTGTCATTTCACCAAAAAAAACCCCTAGTTTTTGTAAAGAACTTCCATAAACATTCTTGTCCTTTTGTTGCCTGTTCACTCTTGTGTTATGCAATGATTTACACTGTATTATGCTCTTGAAATTTCCTTGGAGTTAAGCTCATAATTTCATACCACAGCAACTATCCTTTATATAATAAAATATTGTAGATTTAACCCAGACTTCTCTTCCACAAACATGAACATACATCTACACATCTATGACTGCTGTCTTGTGCATAAGAGGGAAATGCAACACTAGAAGGTATGCCACCAGTTGTTTATCTGACTTCAGAGTTCTCTGATGCCATTATAAAACCAACCAATTTTAGTTTCTGAGCCCAGTGATAACTAACACTATTTTCTCTCTTTCCTTTCAAGTACTTGAATATTTAAACACAGGGCAAAGAGGAGTTGACATGACTTTTTTACAAGAAAGCAAGTCCTGTGCTCTAGATAAAGCAAAGTCCTATGGAGCATCCAGAATGAGCCTATATCCAAAAAAGCATGCTTAGTCTACTTTAGGGAATGCATTTTGTGCAAGTATTGTGATTGCTTCTGCTTAATCCAATGTAAGAAACATAAACTGTGGACACTATGATGGCATATATGGAACATACATGAAAAAATAAAAACAACAAAAAAGTACTTTCTGAACAGTACTACAGGGGAATATAAAACCTCTGTAAGAACTTTTGACACCAGAGAAATTAAGAGGAAAAATTCTAGCTAAATTGCCTACAATACAAAACTAGAGAAACAAAGCAATAAAGAAACAAAGAAAAAAGGTCTTCCAAGGACAGAAAGTATTTTATTAAATTTAGGGATACCAGCAAGGGAGGATTATTCAAAGGCTGTAAGAAATCTTTTCTTTATAAATATAGTTGTTTATGGACCTCGTCTTTCTAATTTTATTTCTTAACTCTCTTCTATTTATAGAAGAAAAACTTTGATCAAAATCATAATATAAAACTTAATCAAGTTCCATTTGCATTGCAAGTTTGAGCCCTCAAGCAGGGTATTTTTGCTGTTGCATACCATGTCTTTAGTTTATAGAACTTTTTTTATATTCAACCTCTTCATTAATGTCTCAACACATCTGCATGAATAGAAATATTGAAAGTATTGAGAGGTCAGCAATCACAGTTCAGATTTCTCAATACTTTTCAATGTTAGTGATGAATTGAATTCTGTGTGCTGTTCTGATACTTGTTTCTTCACACATTTTCATTTTTCTTTATGACTTAGAAGCACAGGGAATTTCCCTAATCAGGTGGGGGAATTCAGCCTACTCGGCTGCCTGTGCATATCCATACAATAATGCCCAAGCCCCTCTGCAGGAAATATTTCCAAATATATTCTCTTTCCACAGACAGTGCTTGTAATACACTTCTGTAAAAGCCCTTACAGAATTTCAATATATTTTGTGTTCTCAATATTGCCTTAAAAGGGAAATCCATACCCATTACTAGCCCTTAATATGTCATGTTAAGGTGTGGCACAGATACAATGACTTTCAGGGAGGTTTTTCAAATAAAATCTATTCTTAGATACTCCAGTGGAAATTGGAAGATGATATGAGTCTTATCTTCACATTTAAGGGAAAAAGAAATCTGCTTTACTCTATGCTCTTCATTATGCATACCTGCAAAAATTAGTTTTAACATAGTGTATACACTCAGGCACTTTTCCTTGCTATCCAATAATAATTTGACTTATGGTTACTAGAATGTATTGAAATGCTTTTTTTTTAAAATAAAAACATTATCTAACATTCATTCAGTTTCTGTCAATGAGATGTGCTCCATTGGGTTCAAAGTTCAAGCAGTAATCTCCACAATATCAGTTCTTCAAAGCTGCGCCACAAACTGTATTATTACAACTAGCAGTACTTGACCCCTCTGAAGGCAGTCTCAGTACACAAGGCAAATACTTAGCAGGCAAGACAATTCCATCTCACAATAGAACACTCAGAGATTTACATCATTAAGCTTTCAAAAACCTTTCCCATAACCCCATAAAGACATACTACACAGTGACTTCAAAAGCAAGTGATGGCTCTTTACTTCTTAAAATTGCATCTGGACTAACTTTATTGATTTTAAAGGTAGGACACTATTTTCTAGAATAATGGTTTATTTACATTTGCCCTTATAAAAGGTTTAAAATGAAGTTCCAGACTGTATGCTCAAGCAGAATAGTACTACACAAGTCAAACTGCCAAGTATCAAAATCAAAACAAAACAGAAAAACACACACACAAGGGCTGGGGCATAGATTAATTTAATTTCACCAAATTCTTGCACAGATCTCATAAAAAGAATAAACTGGATAATAAAACAGCTATTAGTTTATATTAGAATTCTTATGTTAAAATATTTCATTAATACCTGGAAAAAAATAGTTAATTCTTAAAATAAAATATTTTATGTCTTACCAGAAGGAATGCTCACAATGACCTTATTAAACAGCCAAAACAAAACCTAATTTACATACAAATTACATACAAGTTCTTTTTGTAGTTTTGTAGTTTTGGCATTGAGGCACCATCTTGCCATAAAAAGCACTATACTCTCCATGACAGTCAGTAATTTTGAGTTAAATGAAATCCCCACCTTCAGTATTGTTGCTGGAATCCTCCAGGAAGGAACAGGAGGCAATCTTGTGCCCAGCTTGCAGCTGTGCCCCCTGAGCAGGCTCAGCTGCCTGCTCTGAGTGCCACTCACACATGCCAAGCTCAAAAATGGAAATCTGTGGTACTAAAAGACAAAGACAAACAATCACTTCTTAAGAAGTCATTCTTTATGAGACTATTCCCCACTAGAAATCTATGCTTATTAAACTCCTTGGCAACATTTCTGCTTCTTCAAAAGGTTGCTTCAAAAGCCCTGTGAATCCCTGATTGCTGCCCTGTACTTCAGCCTGGCATCTTTAAATACTCTAAGAAATCATTCCCTCAAGACAGATGCTTCTTTGAAAGCAGTGGAGTGCTATTTATGTTAGCCAGTCATCACAACCTTCACGAATTCAATTCTGCTGAGAGAGTTGCCAGGTAACATAAAAACTGACATGCAAGAATAAGGAATACCTGTTTACTTTTCTAGGTGATAGCTACAGCAAAATCACTTTTAACAGGTTAAACTCAGCAGCATCTCCACAATACTTGTAAGAGAATACTTCTTTTTAGAGACAGAAAGATTCTGAATGCATCACCACAAATTTTAGAGGGCTTGTAACAGTATGCCTGACTAATCTAGCTGCTTCAGGATTTTAAGCAGGATTGCACTATGACAATGGAAATTCCACCTCTTAACGTTATTGCAAGGGAAAGGTAATCTCCTGGTTAAGTCGCGTTATTAAATAGCAGTCAGGATATCTCAGAGAAAACACAAGAGATTCCTAACTGTATGGAGAAAACAGTTTCAGGTTAGTTCACATAGATGTTACTGTCTCCTTCATCTGAGAGACATTGTATTATTCACATTACTGACACTTCAGTGAAATGGGCTGTCCAGGCAGTGCTGCAAACCTTTCCTTTCTTCCTTGTTCTAGTGCTGAATAAATGTGTGCTGTTTTCAAACCACGTGTATTGTGTGAAAAGAGCTTGTCAAAACCTTGTTTCCCATGGAAAATGCAAAATTCCACAAGGGTCTGGAAAAGGATGGATTTTGTCAAATTTCAACATGCAAAAAAAATTGCAAACTCTTTCAAAAGGAATCAAGATTTTCTTCTAACACTTTTGAAGTATTGATAAAAAACATTTTAAGTCATTCTGTGGGCTTTTTCCTCTAATTTAGTTTTATATATTTTGAGGATTTTGTCAAAATACCCATTTTCTAGCTCTTAATGCCACAGCATGTCAGACAACAGTAAGATTAGTATTTTGGATTTTCTGACTCCCACCCCTGTAGCAGTTCATCTCAAATACCTGCTTCCGTAATATTAAAGGCTACGTCCCTGCAGGATTAGAATTAACTAAGGAATTAAGTTTAAGATTTTGTCAGTTGAAGTATTTATATTGTATTTTTGTCAAAATTTATACATTATAAATAATACATAAATGATTACTTCAGTTTTCCTGAAAAAAACCATATATTTGCAGCGAGGCTTTGTCACTTCTGCATCACAAGTGACTTAAGGAGGACAAAAGCCTCATTCTCCCTTACAGAATTCCACTTTCATGCCTTGGAGCTCTTTGCTTTCATCTCTATATAGAGATCAGAAGGACACTCTTAGTGGGATTCTTCACATATATTATTTTTTGGAAGTTGAGAGAGAATTCTGCAGAGCAGCCACTTGGATAAGAATATGAAGCCTTTGAACAGAAGGCCTACTAAAGGCATAATTAAAGGAGATTTTGCATTATGTGTGTTTCAGAAAATAACTTCATATTTTCTATTTTACAGCCAAAGTTTTTTTTCTGTAGCCCATACTCAAACATATCATAAAGAGCTGTGGGGGTTTTGAGTGATAACAAACTATTTGGCAGCTGTTGGGGAAACTACAAACTGTAGAGTAACTTAAATTGCTACACTGATTATAGGGTTTTAATTGCATTTTTTCAAAGCATGAAGTTTAGTCTTTAGCAGAACTGGACAACAGACTGAAATGGGGCAGCTTGGGAGACAGGGGAGAGATGGAAGGGAAGAAAGAACCTAATGCATAATGAGATTACTTTTAGATTTAAACATCACAGTTTGCATCAAGAAACTCCTGAAAGCACAAAAATTTAAGATATTTTACTCACAACTCTAAAATCATAGTTATGCTAATGAATACAAATGCCCAGGTAATCTCTTTTGTGCATCTGTACTGAGAATAAAAATCATGAGGAATACATTTTAAATGCAAGTTTTAACTAGGGATTTCATAAAATTAAAGTGGTTTTCATTAAAAGTCTACTTTTCCAGACCTTGCATAAGGACTAGTGAAAAAAAATATTTCAGATTCAACCAACCATTAGTCTGACCTTTGTTTTAATTATTGGAAAATGTTCAGTAGTAACATTTCTCTTTCAGGGAGAAAATTAAGATTCTTTGACCCTGTTTTTTGGCTGCTGTGAGCATTTAGATGTCGCCTAATGAAGCTGACTTCTCCTAATGAGGAAACACAGGATAAGAACTGGTTCTTGTTAGAATATACCTGAGGCACTTAACAGTGCAGCAGCTCAATCTGTGAGGCACAGCATGGAGTTCAACAGCTGCCATGTAAGCTAAGTTTAACACCTGGATTTATAAGATATGGTGAAAATATACATCAGTTTCCTTTTTTTTCCTTTTCCATCTCTTTGAGACAGGGTTTCATCTCACAACAGTAGTTTTTTTGGGTGGTTTTTTTTTGGTTTTTTATTTTTTTGCTTTAGAAGAACTTTGTTGAAAAACTCAATGTATTTTTACAAACAGATCTCCCACAGCAACTGGTTAAACAAGTACATAGATTTTTAGAATTATAAAAATCTAACTATATATGCCTGCTGGCATCATTAAATTAGGGTTTGTATCTTGTTCTTCATGTGATCTGCTTGAAATTGCTTATCACTCTAACAGATTGATACCCATGTACATCTCTTTTCAATAGTATTTTCCTACAGGGAAATCTAGAGAGCATTATTTACGAGTATGGTACACACAAAACCAACCATGTAACCTAGCTTGGTTTGTATCAAATACTGCTTTTAATATCTCAAGTTAAGTTTAAAGTCTAAACCCTCTGTGCCCATGCCAAGAATAAAAGGAAGAGAAACAAAGGAGGTGTTTTGAATCAGAGCTGTACTTACCTGAGGATGTGCCAGAGGTGCCAGAGGGCAATACTCTTGTGTAACACAGAGCAGCAAGCAACTTAATTTATGCTAGGATGGGTAGCACTCCTTTTCCATGAAAACACATTGGGTTGAAAAGGGAAATAGGAAATGTTTTGCTGCAGAATCCTGACCCGCAGGGATGGTCTGACTGCAGAGGTGACCAGCCTGACATTACAGCTCTTGGATGCAGCAGAGCAGAACAGCATAACCCCACTGCACAGCTGAGGAACAGGACCTCCTTGCATTTAGAAATACACAAGTGCCTTGGGAATCTTCCTAGTCAGTTCCAAAGCTTTGCCTGAGCTGGCTGAACACATCAATTCTTCAGCCAAAACCAGTAGATCTTTTTTAACCACTGGGCCTTACATTTATAATGTATCAGATTTATTAAAGTATTGTCTTTCTTTGCAATTATGTTTACATGTGAAAAGACAGATGATTGTTTAGGGAAATGAAATTGAGCCAAATGAAAACACTTACAGAGTTTTAAAAGCCTTTGAATAGCAAAACAATTTCATTGTCATTTCTCTTCTAATCCAATGAAAAGACAATGTAAAATGACCTGTCTGCTGAAAAACAGGTATTCTTACCATGTGCTATAGAACATCCTTCACTGAAGGTGATATCATCAATGGCAACACTTTCACCTTGTCTGTGGGTCTCCACCATCCCCGAAAAGATAACCTAAAGGGATTAACAGCAAATCAACAAGAAACAGAGTTCATCAGTGTCACAGACAAAACAAAAAAACACACAATATATGCCAGTCAAGTCCATGGAGTATCTACTGGAAATATGAGAACTCTAATCACACATTTAACAATTTTGGAGGATTATTGTCCTGGCTTTTTGACACATCTGTGCCTTTTTCACCTGAGCACAGATAGGTAGTCTAATCATCTAACTCAGATTAAGGTAGAATTTAACAGGAAGGATCTGAAAATCACAATAAAATGCCTTAAAATCTAAGCAAGGATCATGACAGTTAAAGAATAGAACACAAAGGATTTTGTGTTTTGACAAGCCATTATTCCACCAGAGACTAGAAATATGAACATTTTCTGGTTGATTTCAGAGTTTCTCAAAAACCTGGAGAAAAAGTCAGAGCAAAAAAATCCATTATTCAGAAGCCTTTCATCACATTTTAGTCAAAACAAATCTTGAGGAGTATGTGGTTGATAGCTATTCTGCTCTAATGTTACAACGTTTCATAAAATTAAAGTGGTTTTCATTAAAAGTCTACTTTTCCAGACCTTGCATAAGGACTAGTGAAAAAAATATTTCAGATTCAACCAACCATTAGTCTGACCTTTGTTTTAATTACTGGAAAATGTTCAGTAGTAACATTTCTCTTTCAGGGAGAAAATTAAGATTCTTTGACCCTGTTTTTTGGCTGCTGTGGGCCATTTAGATGTCGCCTAATGAAGCTGACTTCTCCTAATGAGGAAACACAGGATAAGAACTGGTTCTTGTTAGAATATACCCGAGGCACTTAACAGTGCAGCAGCTCAATCTGTGAGGCACAGCATGGAGTTCAACAGCTGCCATGTAAGCTAAGTTTAACACCTGGATTTATAAGATATGGTGAAAATATACATCAGTTTCCTTTTTTTTCCTTTTCCATCTCTTTGAGACAGGGTTTCATCTCACAACGGTAGTTTTTTTGGGTGGGTTTTTTGGGTTTTTTTTTTTGCTTTAGAAGAACTTTGTTGAAAAACTCAATGTATTTTTACAAACAGATCTCCCACAGCAACTGGTTAAACAAGTACATAGATTTTTAGAATTATAAAAATCTAACTATATATGCCTGCTGGCATCATTAAATTAGGGTTTGTATCTTGTTCTTCATGTGATCTGCTTGAAATTGCTTATCACTCTAACAGATTGATACCCATGTACATCTCTTTTCAATAGTATTTTCCTACAGGGAAATCGAGAGAGCATTATTTACGAGTATGGTACACACAAAACCAACCATGTAACCTAGCTTGGTTTGTGTCAAATACTGCTTTTAATATCTCAAGTTAAGTTTAAAGTCTAAACCCTCTGTGCCCATGCCAAGAATAAAAGGAAGAAAAACAAAGGAGGTGTTTTGAATCAGAGCTGTACTTACCTGAGGATGTGCCAGAGGTGCCAGAGGGCAATACTCTTGTGTAACACAGAGCAGCAAGCAACTTAATTTATGCTAGGATGGGTAGCACTCCTTTTCCATGAAAACACATTGGGTTGAAAAGGGAAATAGGAAATGTTTTGCTGCAGAATCCTGACACGCAGGGATGGTCTGACTGCAGAGGTGACCAGCCTGACATTACAGCTCTTGGATGTAGCAGAGCAGAACAGCATAACCCCACTGCACAGCTGAGGATCAGGACCTCCTTGCATTTAGAAATACACAAGTGCCTTGGGAATCTTCCTAGTCAGTTCCAAAGCTTTGCCTGAGCTGGCTGAACACATCAATTCTTCAGCCAAAACCAGTAGATCTTTTTTAACCACTGGGCCTTACATTTATAATGTATCAGATTTATTAAAGTATTGTCTTTCTTTGCAATTATGTTTACATGTGAAAAGACAGATGATTGTTTAGGGAAATGAAAATGAGCCAAATGAAAACACTTACAGAGTTTTAAAAGCCTTTGAATAGCAAAACAATTCCATTGTCATTTCTCTTCTAATCCAATGAAAAGACAATGTAAAATGACCTGTCTGCTGAAAACCTGGTATTCTTACCATGTGCTATAGAACATCCTTCACTGAAGGTGATATCATCAATGGCAACACTTTCACCTTGTCTGTGGGTCTCCACCATCCCCGAAAAGATAACCTAAAGGGATTAACAGCAAATCAACAAGAAACAGAGTTCATCAGTGTCACAGACAAAACAAAAAACCACACAATATATGCCAGTCAAGTCCATGGAGTATCTACTGGAAATATGAGAACTCTAATCACACATTTAACAATTTTGGAGGATTATTGTCCTGGCTTTTTGACACATCTGTGCCTTTTTCACCTGAGAACAGATAGGTAGTCTAATCATCTAACTCAGATTAAGGTAGAATTTAACAGGAAGGATCTGAAAATCACAATAAAATGCCTTAAAATCTAAGCAAGGATCATGACAGTTAAAGAATAGAACACAAAGGATTTTGTGTTGTGACAAGCCATTATTCCACCAGAGACTAGAAATATGAACATTTTCTGGTTGATTTCAGAGTTTCTCAAAAACCTGGAGAAAAAGTCAGAGCAAAAAAATCCATTATTCAGAAGCCTTTCATCACATTTTAGTCAAAACAAATCTTGAGGAGTATGTGGTTGATAGCTATTCTGCTCTAATGTTACAACAATGGGGGTTTTTTTTCCCCCACCAAAGTCTTCTGTACACAAGAAGTTACAAATATTTTACTTTTCCATCTTAAGGGCAGATTTCAATCCACATTTGTAAATGCACAGCCTATTATACATTTTCTGCAGTAGTGTACAAGGGAACTGACTGATCAATAGCAGTCCTTGGGAAAACAAAACAAAAGCATACCAATCAAAACAACGCAACAAATCAATCTTATGAATAATGTTCCTTAAATTATTCCCTAGCCACATCTTGGGAGGAAGCAGTTCCAGGGTTTTCCAGACTCCTGGAAGCACAATCTACCTAGAGGTACATTCTAGCTCTTATTAAGGAATTCACAGTGTTAGCAATAATTTTTCAAGCCATACTTTGAGAGTTCAGCAACAATATTGTGCATAGTTTAACAGATTGATGCAGAAAACCCATAAATTACCAAGAACTGAGTTTTTCACTGTACAAGATGACCCAGCTTATCCAATGATATGACCATTATGTAATAAATTGGAATGGGTGTAATCTTTTGTCTTTTGTTTCTTTTACTGAACCCGCAGTTGGCTTGCACAAGGCTGGCAGCCATACCACATTCAAAATTATGTTTATGTGAATGAAATGCAGCATCTTGGAAATTTGCTCATTTGATTTGTCTCAGAAAACAGTATTTTTAATTCTTGAATTCTGCTGCAATATGGGCAGTTAATGTGTATTTTCATGACATCACCACAAGGACAAATAAGTTTCTAAAACAATATAGTGCAATATTTTATAATGAGAAATACCAGAAATAATATTTAATATCAAGGATTTGACAAATATTTTACCTTTGCACAGTGATATTTCATTTTGAACTCAAAATTTAGTTATTAATAACTTCATTTAAAATATATATCTACTGATAGCTTGCATCTGGGGTTTCATAGTTAGATTTTACTATATAGTGAGAAAAAGTGATTTAGACAATGCTAAAGAGGAACTAGCTCATTTTGCTGGAGCAAAATCAGAGGCTGCTTCAAGTTCATATTCCATCAGAGCACACAAAGTCTCTGTGAACCTGTGTTTCCTCAAAACTCA
This sequence comes from Emberiza elegans, assembly GCA_024865655.1. Lineage (NCBI taxonomy): Eukaryota > Metazoa > Chordata > Aves > Passeriformes > Fringillidae > Emberiza > Emberiza elegans. Next base: position 23,649,886 of record JALJVW010000206.1, read on the forward strand.
TTAATATTCTCTCAACTTCCCCACTTGCAGAAGATAATATTATTGGATGCCTCCAGATGCTCTTGTGTTTAAAAAAGATTATCCGGGCTTTATCTGGTGCAGATACCCAGCTGACCTACCCTAGTTTCATTCCAATAATAACCAAAGGGCCTCACACCCAAGTTTGCTCCAGAAAGGAACCATTCAGTTTTCCTTCTCACACAAACTCTAGAGCTCTTTAAGCTCACAACTTGGTAACAACAAAAAAAAGTCTTTGTGGCACTATTTGCTCATAGTTGCAATGATATTTATCTATGCAATGTCTGTGAGCACCAGATCAAATGAACATTGCAGTTCCATTGGTGGCATGGAAGGTGCAGAGGGGCTGCGGGTGGGATCAAACACGAGCTGGGCTGGCTCCACAGCGCAGCCACAGGAGCAGATTGCAGCACAGCTGCAAAGCACGAGGTGAAACAGGGATCAAGCTTAAAGACTCAAATGAACCCCAAACCTAGAACCCTTTTCCTTAATGAAGACTGGGAGACAGATATTTGTTCTCAGTAAATCAGAATAAAAGTAGCTTGGAGAGAATACCACGATACAGTTCTCCAAAACTCAGCCAAAACAGACATACTGAGATTTCTGCTTGTGCAGTAGTTAAACCACTGGCAATCTCTGCATCTCAGAACTCCATAAAATGGAGATTTTTAAATGCCAAACTAAATTCTGTATTCCATAAATATAATCTAGACTCTTAGTAGGAAGAGACATAAGTGTTAAACAGTCAATGTCAAAATGAGTGAAGAAAATAGGTAGTGGAGATTCAGAAGTAAATTTTAACTAAAATCTCACTTCAAATGTGTTTTTAAAATTGAAGAAAGTACTAAAGCACCCTATTCCAAAGTGATTTATACATCCAAATAAAAATTATTTGTCTCCCATCATTTTTTTCCCATACAAACATTAATAATCAAAATTTTATCTTGAAAAATGCCACAGGTATCCCTGTAGGCTTGTCATATAAAACAACAAGTGCAAAAGGGCAGGTGAATTGCATTCACTTTTATGACAGTGATATCTTGCAAGTTGTTGCTGGAGAAAAATGTGCAAACAGAAGAAAATTTGCTCAGCTTCAGACTATAGGTTTTGTGAGGTTCTGAGCTGTGTTTCTTAAGTCAATTGTAATGATTACTGCACTAAGTTTGACACCAGCCTCTGGACTCTGCCCATCAGTTCACTTGATAGAGGCCAAAGGATAACCAGGTTTGCAAGCAATAATCTAATTAGGATTGGACCTAGCAATTCAGAGGAAGTAGATGCCATATTATATTAACCATTCCCAGACTAAGTCAGTTTTCCAAGTAATACAAATGATGAAAAAATAAATCTAGAAGGAAGCCCTTCCAATACAACCTCAGATTGCTGTACATACATTCTTATCAGGTAGAGGTAAGTTACTGATCAATAACAATGTTGATACTTATGTTGAGTTGGATACAGGTATTTTGCAATATGCATTCTCAGAAGAGTTGAGCAGGCCAGTATTACTTCAAAATTCAAGGTTCTGTTGGATGCTTTAGAACAATATGGAAGCCAAGTAATTATGGTACTCATTTGGTTTATGGAAACGAGCTTGTGCTGCCATGCTTCAGGTTTGCATGCTAAGCAACTTCACAGTAACTGCTGTAGCAGGAAAGGCCTCTCATTTTCCTCTCTCCTCCCCACTTTCTCTCCAGTATTATGCATAGCAGTGAGTGTACATCACCCACAATATTATAGCCCTAAGTTACATTTATGGTGCTAATGTTTTTTGTAAATGCACATGCAAAAACATTTAAATAGCCTATGACATTTGCATTGCTTTTCAGTAGCTTTGAGCAAAATTTAACCATTTGCACGTATTCTGTGACAAAGGCTCAAAGCTGCAAGTACAGTGTTTGTCACCTTCGGTACCCCTATAAAACAGTATCTCATGGTAAAAAATGCAGTTTCCTATATAAATGAAACCTTGAGTTTGTCAGTCCAGTTAGACTGAGGCTAAGAGAATACTGTAAATACTGTACTGAAAGTTAAAATCACAAGTATCTCACCTCTGTGGGCTGGTAGATAATTTATGGCTCAATGAGACTGTTTTATTTAAGACACATGCACTGTTTATGCAAAGTTTGGTGTCAGTGTTAACACCATTAAGAGTTAAGAACAAGCTGTATTTGTTAATGTAACTATGATCAGCAAAATGGCTTTTTCCTCATTTACCTCATGATAGTGCTTTTTTTTCAATTACAAAATATTTAATGCTGACCTATTAAAAAGACCCACCATTTATAAACCATTTAAGAAGTGTCCTTTAGAGTAACCTCAATTTACTAACCTCAAACTTTTCGGTGCTATTGATTGTAATGGTATTTACGTTCCACTGATTTCGTAGCTCTCCTGAAGCTTGCCAAATGTTTGTAACAGTATCTTCAGAGAGCTTTTGAAGCCCCACCATTAATGTTCGGCTCGTTTGACTGACCCAATAATGGAATCTAATCTAGGAAAAAGAAGAAGGTCTGATTATTCCAGGGAAATACTATGGCAAACAGTGTAATACAAAGAATGTGCATCAAAATACCTGGCAAAGGTGTTCTTCATCAGTTGGAAGGAAAACACTTGTCCTTAAAGCTGCAGAAGAGGACTGCATTTCAGAGGACAATGAGAGAAAATAAGCTGTTAAAAGGAAGAGAAATAGAAAACTTAGAAGCCTTGAAAAAAAATCAATAAAACAAGGAGAGCAATATGCACAGGTATAAATTAATAACCAAAAAGCCAACTGGAACTGTTTCCCCAGAAAAGATTAATAGCACTTGTAGCCATTGTGATCCAAGCTTTTTTCCATATTCAATATTGTCATGGTGTTGCTCCATGTTCCAGCTAAAATTTTAAGCAAGATTCCAAAACATTTCATGTGGTGATGTCTTGAACACTCAGCATTTTGGGACAAAATGGGACTTACTCAGAAAGCTGATCCAAAGACTTTAAGCTCCAATGATTGAATACATAACATATTTCATGCCCAAATGTCCAACTGCTGTAAACAACAATACACATTTGTCATGGCAGTTCAGGTCTTTGAGGAGGTGGTGGAACATAGGAGAGAAGACTGTGGAGTTTTTATAGGTTTAAAATGGGCGGTGTCTGGGTTCTGGCTGCTTGGAAAATTGACTTGAGAGAAAGATGTGGCATCCCTGTATATTCCCAATATAAAAAGTTGTCTTAGTAATTTCAAAGCTACCACTAAAGATGCCATTATTATCTATTTACAAAACAAGTCCTTGCTTCACTTGAAAGGGTAACAGCTCAAGAGGAGTCAGTGAACTATGGTTGTTGCCATGCCCTTTGACTGATTGTGTCTCTTCCTGGACACAATTGTTTCAGATCCTATGACAGATGGAAGGCAATCACCCTATTTCAGGATATCAAATGCTGTAAGTCAAAATTTGGCCCTTCCTGAACACAAAGATTTCAGACATGTTAGATGCTAAGGATGCAAGATGAAAAAGAAAGAATAGAAAAAGACTCGATCTATTTTTAATTCTTTTTCTTCCTTTCTCTTCTCTTCCCCTTCCCAAACTCCAAACAATGCCAGGTAACTTGTCCTCTGACACTAACATGCTAAAGAAAGGAGGAAGATGAAGGAGAAAAAAGGCCAAGCAGGACTAAAGGAAAAAAAGTCCTACAACTAAAGATTAATACATTCACCAGATATCAGAGGGTAGATCAAAACATCTAACTTCTGAATTTATTAAACTACCCACCTTGACCTCTCATCCTTGTGTGGAACTGGAAAGCCCCTGGTGAAGCACCACCAGCCCAGCTCAGGGCTGGAGCCAGCTGAGCAATCCCCCACAGAGGAGCATTTTGCAGCCTGCTAGCAGGGCCATGGCCATGCTGCCCCCAGGTTTTGGACCTTTCCTGACTGCTCAGGCAGCGCTTTCAGAGCTGCCAGCTGCAAGGGCATTGCTCCTACCCACAACAGATGGCTTGGTGTCTCTGCAGAGCCCTGTCCCTGACTCCAATCTGTTCCACTGGATGTTAGCTTCCCTGAAATTTTGAATTTTTTTCTTTTAGTTCTCTAAAGATGAATGTGCCTAAGAGTAAAAAATTTATTTTTCACCTGCCACTGGAATTTTAAGTTTTACACAGATAAGGGAAGAAATACTAATTTTAAGAAATTCTTTGAACAGTCATTTCACATTATACCTCTGCATAGAGAATAGTTTCATCTAGTAAAATCAGGTTGTTGATTTTTTTGGGGTTCTTTTAAAGTGGTTGTCACTGTTTGGTTCAATTACTTTTTCAGTGGAAAAAAAAATCTGTGAGAGACAGACCTAAGGAAATATTTTGGGTTCTAGTAAATGATTACATAAATCTTCAAAGGAGTTAAATTTACCAAGGGATCTTTGCTTTTCTGCTAATGTGTGTGTTTTGTCCTGATGGCAGGAAGTCTTCCTTTTAACACTCTACCATAAAGCATATTCTGCTCAGTTGTCATGATAGAGAATGATTTCTGTGTTTTAAGCAGGAACCAACATAGAACTGATTACATAGTCTGTTGAGTCACCAGCAGTGGGGAAACTCAAGTCACTGCCATAAGAAGATAAATATTTTCTAGGCAATTAGAATCACCATTTGGAAAATGAAAGTGCAGTTTAGCCATTCTCCAGGTAGAAAAATAGAAGCAAATTAATACAATGCATTTAAATCTCCTTAGCTATTCAGTTCACCAAACTGAGTACACAGCCTCTCAGAAAGCTAAATAGCTACAGGTATTTGAGCTTCCTGCTAACTGAACAAAATAACTTAGATTAACATGACCACTGCACAATTCAGACCTGGCAGATACAACAGTGACTGAAGGGCCAAAACAAGTAAATGTGAACAATACAGGTGACTGAACAGTTTGTTTCATCTGCAACAAACACTTCAGCTCAGGATTCTCAACCTTCTGCTGGCTTTGGCAGTCTGTACAAGTTACATTTTCCCTTTCCCACCAGTTTTTATTGATTTTTAGTGTATCTTTCTGGTCTTTGCTACATCCTGATGTGGTGTGTACTCCCAAATTCTAGAAACTTCAACTATAGCAAGACTGTTGCCTGGCTAACTTTTTTTTATTCTAGCCAAGAGTTTGCTATATTTAAATTTCATGGTACTTTTGTAATGTTTTTAATGTAATTTTTAATGAGAAAAACTTTAATATTTTAAACCATTTCACAACTTGCGTACTTGAAATAAAGCTTGTGTTTATGAAAAAGGTTTGGTAGCTGCTCACATTTTTGTGCCAGCACTGGTTTAAATCAACACTTACTTAAGAGCAACCTTATCTTTGGAAGAATAAAACACACAGCAGGATGTGCTTCTGAGATACACACAAGCAAAAACTGAAGTTACTAGAAGCAGATCACATATAAAAAATTTCCTAATTGCTGAGCATCATGAGAATTGTCCACTGTGAAATGAGAATTTGCAGTAAAACCTAGAATGGGGTTTTTCCTGTTTTCTTCAATAAAACAACTAAATTTGGGTTTCATTTTCATCTGCTGATTTCTAAGCAAGCTTTCCATACATTCCCCTTGAAACCACCAATTTATACTCATTGTTATTGGGAACTTCTGCCTGTTTGGTGGCTCATGCAGTGTGTAGGAGATGCTGCTTTAGAACAGTGCAGATTTCCACACTCCCAGATCAACATAGTTTGGGAAGGGGGTGTAAAGCACCTGAGCTAATCACAACAACACTTGCATCCCACACAGGATTCTCTTGTACATGCTCCAGCATTGCATGCCTGCCTTCAGGTGCTCACCATGAGGGCTTCCCAAGCACTGCTTGTGCCCAGGAGGAATGAGAGCGTGTGGGTGGAAATGAAGGGAAAGAGAACAACAGAAAATAAGGAGAAGAGAAATAAACAGGTATTGTATTACAGTATGTATCACAGAAGGAAAAGCAGGGTTAATTTGGCCACAGGACAAGTATAAAGGGTATATTTTGTCTGAGGACAGAGAAAAGATATTACTTATTTGAGAGACACTCTTCAAGGTAAAGTAGAATTTTAGGAAGAAGCTGGCTCAAAAACCAGGCTATCAAAGCTTATCCTGTCTCCAAATACAAAGTCCTTTTCTCTCAAAATATTTGGAGTAGTAATATTAACCACAGATGATAGATACACACACTCCAGGCATTTACCAGTCCAAGAAAACATGAAAATATGTCTCAAATTTTCTAAACTTTGCAATCATCAAGACTGAATTTATCACCTAGTATCTCCAAAACAAGTAAAGATTACTCTAGTAGGTAAACACATCTTTTGAAACTTATTACTTGCTCCTCTATTTTAACAAGAATTGCTTACTGAAATACTGTCTTTCTCCTCCCCATTTCCCCCTGGAATTCTGGCTTATTGTAATTGCAATCACCTTAAAGACACCTCAAAATCACCTCAAAAGACACAAGTGTCAGGAAACATGTGGCAGAATATAACTGAACAACCAAGAAATGAACAAAATTTAGTAAATTAAATAGAAAACTACATAATATGTAAGAAGTCATGGTTTCCCCAAAGATCATGAGGAGTCTTACCACTCTCATTCCCATTGTGGTCAGAGTATGGGGGTCCCATCCCAGATTCACCATTTCTTCTTATCCAGCCAGGCTGTAAATTAAATTCAGGAAGAACTTTGCATAGATTGGTTTCAAAATCACAGTTGTTCCAGGAGGAACCTGGATTGAACAAACAAACAAAAGATTGAAAGCTTAAAATCAGAAGCAAAGGGATATTTTTTTCACCATCATTTGCTGTTTAGTTGACATACAGAAACACTCAGGACAGTGTTTCAGGGAAAAAAGTGAGAAACACCAGAATGTTTAAATCATGAACAAAGAGAAACAATTTAGTAGAAGAGAGACAACTGAGAATAAACATTGGGGGAAAAGCCTCAAACAAACAACCAAGTCCTTCCTTCACCAAACAAAATCCAAACTGATCCATTTATATTTTATTACTATAATATATGTCCTTTCCATTACACATAGGTGTGTAGTTACCTTTTTGTAGGAAAATGTCCAAGCTACTATAGTTTATATGCAAGGATTGTTCTTAAAATACACTGCAGCTCTAAGGTGCAACATTTTTCCAGAGTTCTTCCAGAGGAAAACTAAGATTTACCACCAGGATGTAATCAGAGAGCAAGTTTGTTTTTTTTTTTTTTATTCCAAATCATTCAAACAGGAGACACAATGAATCCTCAGAATGGCATAGTGTCCCCACTTGCCTTTCCAATTTCTTATTTCTTCCAGTACATGTCACAATGTGGTGAGGAAGGAGCATTTTCCCCCTTCCAGATTCCCTTGTAGAGCAGTGGATGTTGGAAAAGGGAGGCAGAACACCTTTCTGGCACCAAGCCCAGTTTGGTGTAGGGGTTCATTCAGGCAGTTTGAGGTAGGTGTGGGACCAGATCAATAACTGCTTACTGGAGGGACAGGTGTTGGTTTTTCACAGGTGTCCAACAGCCCTTTATGCATCACATCCAAGCTGAATGGAAGTGTTTGGATGTTCTTGACAGGCTGGACAGCCCCATTCCTTGAAATACTTCTTGTAATAGTGGAAGGATTTAATTTAAAAAGAAGTACAAGTAGATGCAGCTGTAAAGAACAAACGTATTGCAATCCCAGCCCAAGCAGAGTGTCCAGTATGTGGCAGTGTCTCCAGATTTTGTGTCCTGTGTGGAAACTTTCAGTTCCCTGCCCTTTGTCTTACACAGCAGAGGAAGGTGGCCAAGATCCTGCCTTCTCATTGGGATTCTCGTTAGACACAGGAGCTACAATGCTTTCACACTCCCTCTCCACTTGCTGCCTGCTCCAGGCCCTGCTAATGATTTTGGTCTAGTCTGTATTATCATAATTCACTGGTCATTTTAAATAAAGTCACAACTGCAGCATTGATAATCACGCTACAATGTTCAATTTCATGACTTTCATATTCATATCAGTTTACTGCAACAATTAATTAAAACATTAAGATAAAATAGAAATAATTTACATAAGCATTCCAGACTCAAGTTAACGTGCAGATTGGCTGAGTCATAAACCAACTTTTTATTGTTGCTTTTATTCCTTAGATCTTTAAGTGGCTAAAAGGCATGTCAGAGGTTCATCAAAAGCACTAACACTACTGAAGTGTATCTGCTTGATATTGCATGAAATGCACCAAATCACACTCAATATTTCTTCAAGAAATTTCTCATACCTGAAAAAACAATTCCAGATTAATATGCAGGAAATAGCAAGAATTGTAGGATTTTAAATTTAAAAGAAATAACAATTCATCATTATTTTCCAAGGTAATATTAATTTTCACAGAAAATATAACTTCAAAGCAAACCGGTGTAAATTTGCTGGAAGATAGATTTACAAAGGTAATGTCACTGCATAGAGAGGAAAAGTTCAGAAGGAATAAATGTGTGGGATTTTTTAGATAATTTTTCCTGAGTTTCCTGTGAACAAAAAAAGAATTGAAAATAATTTATAAGAAAAAATTCCAAGTATCACAAGAAGAAACTACAGTTAAATGTTCTATTTCAAGTGTGCATGTGTATGAAATCTCAGTTTGGGATATTCTGGGACAAAAATATATAAGAGTATTTAGTTATCATTCATTTACTGGCAAATATTTTGCAGTATGAAGGCCAAATGAAAAATAAAAAATTGGAATTCCAATTTTCATATATTTTCACTGAGGAGTTTCCTTAAATCTGAGCAAAGCCCAGGGAAAAGAGCAGGAATCTGTCACCAACATGACACCAGGAGCTGAAATCTAAGCAGAAAAATAATTTTGCAATAATCCCAAAGCCCAAAAAGAGTGGCAGGAGAGCAAATCTTCAATTTGACTCCCTGATCTGTATTGTCATGTCTGACAGTTGATTTATCTCCTGAAGTAATCCAGAGCATTATCCAAACAGTCCCAGCATGCAGCCTGTCCCCCAAAGCCTACTTCTACCCCTCTGGCTCATTCAAATACAAAATAATTTCATATTTAGGGTGTTTACAGAGACCATAGGCTCATACTAGTCTTTGGGAAAACCTTTAATTCTCTACTTTCATATAAGCATTTGTCTATAGCTGCATTCCCTCAAGAGACAAGTGTAAAAAGCCTCCATAAACGAGAATGGAAGAATGCACCTCTTGTTCCATATTCTGCAGGCACAATAAAAAATGCTGCCTGGAATAAAGGCCCTTTCCAGAGAAAACAAGACCAAGCACAATGAGGATTTCGTGGCTTTGCATTGGAACTTAGCTTACCCACCTCTTGTGCCAGTTTTAAAAATATATGCTAAGCTGAGATAAGTTAGACATGTCAGGGAATTCAACAGGCATTTCAGCCATTGCCATTTAATACATTTTTGTACAGCACAGGAAACTTACAAAAATGTACTGATATCCAATACAGTCCTAATATTTGTCTTATTTGCAGAGAAATAAAAAGCAAGTATCCTAGAGCTGATTCTAGACTCCTGATCAAAACAGATCTCTGCATCCTATTTGGATATAACAGGGAGCCTTAGTAAAGCAAGAAAATATTTATTTGGTTGGACACACAATTTGAAGAACCTGGATTTAAGTTACTGCTCTTTCTCACAGATTTCAGGTGAATTCAGCGATTGCTAACATGCTCTGATTAGCAGGTTTCAGTGTAGACAGATAGATACAGGCTCATCTAAAGACCATCTGTTTCATACTTAAAGTGAAATTTGAAAATCACAACAAAGATGGTAGATTCCTTTGTTGCATAGTGAGTAGGAGAACGTAAATAATCTTTTATGTTAGAATTAAATTTTTTGATAAATCTAAGCTCTTCTTTGAACTCAGAACAAAAATCCTCAAGGAGAAGGACTACCTTATACATCTGTTCTGGTTTCAGCTAGGGAAGAATTAATTTCTTCTCAGTAGCTGTTACAGTGGGTTCAGAATGACAGTGGTGTTGATAACATGCTGATGTTTCAGGTTTTTGCTAAGTCATAGATATCCTATGGCAAGGACTTATTTTTCCCCTGTGTCTCGTGCTCTGCCAGTGAGGAGCTTGCAGGGCTGGCTCAGCTGATCAGAGCTTGGTGATAATAGCACCTAGGTTCCAGGTATGGTCTGCATGTGGGTCATGCACTTCAGTGTGGCCTCAGTGATCCTTGTGGGTCCCTTCCAACTCAGAATATTCTGTATTTCTGTAAAAAAAAGTAAAAGAAAACCACCAAAACTGGGGCAATGGGAGCATAGCTGGGAAGGGTCATACCCTCTGTATAAACTGGGGGGAGTTCGCTGGAAGCACAACTGATCTGGGATCAGGGAGGGGAGGTTTGGCACCAGTCAGTGAATGGCAAACAACTGTATTGTACATCACTTGTGTTTTTTCCTTTTTGTTGTCATTATTATTTACCATTATTACCTTTACCATTGTTTTATTTTACTTTATTTTTATTTTCAATTAATAAACTCTTATCTCAACGCACAAGTTTTACTACACTTCTCCTCCCCATTCCACCTCAAGCAAGCGACTGTGTGGTGTTTCATCTCCAGCTGGGCTTAAAAACATGACGTGAAATTATTTGCAGCACCATTTTGTAGTACAGTATTCCAGAAATACTAGAATTCTGATGCAAATTTAATCAGAGAATAGCAGTTAAAATTCACTCTCACCACTTAGGTCAATGCCTTACAGGAAATAGCACCAACTGTATTCATAACCAAAGCATGTGACAAAGATTAAGGTAGGATAATTAGTTGCTAATCAGTTCATGAATTCAAGGAAAGTTCCAGCCTTGTCTAGACAAAAAAAAAAAAAAAAAAAAAAAAAAAAGTTGTGGCTTATACCTTGGTCTAGGTATTCTATATTTAAATCTGAATTCTATCAAACACTTGTTTTGTGATGTCATATCCATATGAAGATTCATGAGAATCTTCACCTTGCACTTCACAAATGTTGAAAAAGAAAAAAAAGCATGAAAAATCAAACTGAAGCTGGAATAACCTTTTCTTTAAAAAATGAAGAGGGTAAAAAAAACCATAAAAAGAATTCATCTTTTTCAACATAAAAACATGCCCCCAAGCTCTCTCTTCTGTCACGTTCAGTTACCAAACTGTATCCCACTTCTTCTAAGCCCAGCAGACTCACCTTGTTCCTCATCCCTGCTGTCCCCACAGCGGCTGGTGGAGATGCACACTTCTCCAGGTGCAGCAGAGGAGCCATCCCCACGCTGGCATCCACCTGCTGTGGGTGGCTGAGTGTCCACTGGAGCAAAGCAATACAGCACCCAGATGCATAGGAGTCTGTTCATGGGCTGTGCTACTACCCGAGCCTTCACTTGGAAAATAATCACTGAAACTGCCTAGTACTGGTCATGAAGTGCCTTTTTCCAAGCTGTGTTTACACACATCTCTCTGGAAGATGCTTTTAGAACCTCAGTTTCTTAATCTGCAGCTTACAGGAAATCACTGCTTCTGCAAAGCAGCGACTTTCAACCTGGTGTGTCTTAGGATAATATTTAACTGAATATAATATTTTATGATGAAAATATATTGGCACATGCTATGAAAGTCAACTGTATATCATTAACTTCCTGATTAGATTTATTGCTCAGTGGTTTGAAAGTATATTAGATAAGAAAACAACAGGACAACAGGGTAGAATTACTAAATTACCAACATCCACAAAGATCTGTATTTGCTCAGGAAGGAGTTGACAAATGTTAACAAAATTTATGAAAAGTTCATACATCCAATGCAAAAAAACAGTTGAGAAGTTCAAATTTCAATTGATTTTGCATCAAAGGGATTGCAAATCAGAACATTGACTTCTGTCTCTTGTAGAAGGATGTTTCAGTAACACCTTTGACAGTGTTTCAATATTTCACCAAATCACAGTGGTTCTGGCCACACCTTTAGACCTTCAAATGCAGGAGGGGGACTTGGAGATCCAAACAACCAAAAGAGCCAACCTTGTGAGAGAATATTGAATCAACTTGTTTAGTTCGGCCTAGCATCACATGAAATCAGGGAAATTGTTTTAGTGAAGTAGCTTAAACACTTTAGATGCCCCAAACCCAGGGATGGAATGCTAGTAGGAAAAAGAGAAGTTACTTGAAAAATTGGCAAGGCAAATAACAGTGAGAACTAGATACAGTAAATCTGGCACTCAGGTAAGTATGGCACTCCTTTAATTGGAATAGTGGGATGAAAAAATAATTCCCAAGTGGCAGCTTGTAACAAGTAACTGATGCCAGCAGGTCTGGAGATTTCATCACCTACAAATTCACAAAATCAAGTCAGGGGAATGCACATCCCACCATGCATAACTCTGATCTGCCTGTTAGCCCTGGTGAGCAGAAATAAGACAAGATATATCTCTGTAACTAAAGTATGCTGATTGGAATGCACAAGGGCCATAGTATCTGTAAAGAGAAACATGCAAACTCTGCCTGTAGGGGAACAAATCATTTGTATGTTCTGCACATCTGTATCTTCCTAATGTAAGAAATCTTTTGTCAGGAAACAAAGATTACTACTCCAACATCACCTGAAGGCAAAAAGTGCAAAGTCTGATGCAACTTCCTATTATCTCCAACACCAGAGGCAGGCACATATTTATTGTGACAAAGGTTCCTGTTCTGCCTAGAAAGCATTTTCCAGCTCATTTGGTTCAACTCCACCCTTTTCATCATTATTTCAGTGCACATTGTTTTAGCTGTTTTATTTTAATGCTTTGTCCTCAGGCCATAGAGCTGTTTGGAAAACTTCCTGATAAAAAGCAGAGCTACGAATAAATTCATTAAGAGTTTATTGATATATATATATATATATATATATATATATATTCCTCAAGAATGCATATAATTGAATTGTTTTTTCCAGTCTGTAAGTACAAATTAGACTAGAAGCTTATATTAAAAAAAAAAAACAACCAACAAGAACCAAAAAATATATGCCATATATTTTCATGTTACAACATTTGTAAAAGCTTAAATATTTCTGCTATTCAGCTGCTTTCAATTAATTTTCTCCAACATACAATATTTTATCTTATTTCTTTTTTCCTTTATATTTTCTTAAACTCCCCTCACACTGATAAGCATCACAATATCAGGATTTCCCTGCCTTTCAGCTTTCTTTCATTTTATAAAAACTCCCACTGCATTTTTCCCAACTGTTGTACTTCTGTGCCTGTAGTATAAATCTGTAAACAAGTATTCTGAGTCAAGGGGTAATTTTTACAGGAACTCGTTTCCATATCCAGCTTAATATGCTCTAAAACATTCATAACAAGCAAATTTGCACAGCCCAAGCAAGTCAAAATCTCAATAAAATCTCTTATGAGTGGAAATAAATGAAAAATATATCAAATATTCAGAAATATTTAAGGTGTAATGGATGGGTCTTCAGTGAATAAGGGAAAAAGTGTTTCAGTGAGTGTCAAACAGAAAGTGCAAAGCCAAAGAAAAGGTGTCTCATATTTTTGGGAAGTGTTTGGCTATGAACACGTAGGGAGAATTTCTTGATGAGTGCAGCAGTTCAGCCCTCTTGTCAACTAAAAATAAGAACAACAAAGGTTTTTATATTTCTGAGAATCATATAGAAAGGAACAAGAAGATGACTCAGAAGCAAAGGACTTTCAGGAAATGTCAAAAGGACAAATACTTTAAGTACTGAACTGGAAGCATCCTGAAAACCACAAAGGAGGCAGAGAGGGAAAAGTATAAACTGGCAAAAAAATATGCAGGATGTCAAGAAAAGCAGAAGATGGGCACTAATCAAAGGGTGTTTTTTAAAGAATTAGAAAAATATTACAGAGAAAATGAAGACTGAAAAGAAAGCAAGCAAATCCAGACACTATGTCTATTTCCAAAGTTATTTTAACAAACAAGAAGTTTTTTAAAAGGAAAAGAAAGTTAAAATAGAAAACTGCTTGAATTTACATCAAAGCTGGATATTTCTGGCTTACCCTAATTCATTTAAGGCAAGACAAAACACATTTCAGTTAAGTGAAAAAGATTGCCTGCTCAGCCTTCAACTTAAGTAAATTTGCTGAAAGAGTTTCAGATGCTTAATCTAGGTTTGAAAAGGTAAGTCCTAAAAAGAAGTCCAAACAGGCTCTGAAACAGGGCCAGAACGATTTTGTATTTTTGAGACAATTTTTCATGTGAACAGAAAGTTATTTGCTTAAGCATAAAATGGATTGCAGTTAGCAATTCTCATTTAGGTTTTTGTAGAGCCAGTTATTATCAGTAATGAAACAGAGGAAAGAACTAAAAAAATGAGATATGAGCTTCACCATCTGAAAACATGTTCAAATTTTGCAGCAAATACTAACATTCTTTCAGGGAAAAGTCTTATAGAATAGAATAAAGTCACTCTTTCAGTAATCCAAATTTCATTAGGTTTAATATAATTTTTAAATGGCAAACTTATAGTCTGCTTCTTTTATTTTTTTTTCTTTAATGTGATCAGACTGGGGAGCACTACTGTGCCAGTATATGAATCTTTAGCATATATCTCCTTTTCTTCTAATACAAACTTTTAGTAAACATTGTTAATTTTAACAAAATCCTCCAAAATATTTTTTGCACGAGCAATTTTTGCCGACTTTTAATAAAACCACCAAAACTGTATTTTTTAAATAATTCTCAAAAATTCAGACATTTGAGAGCCCCTTCCTAAAAATACACTATTCATATTATCATATGACCACTCTAATTTTAAATTGTGAAATTGTAACTAAAAGACGTCTGTACAGAAGCAGAAAATCCAGCAATCTCCATTACCCCAAAATGATCCATTTTTAACAAGAATTGACAGAATTCTTTACTTTGATGTGAAAGGCAATAATTGCACAGCATTTGTTTTCAGTTAAGTGGCACTAATTCAATACTTATCTGAAAGAATAACTATTGAGAACTAAGATATTCATATATTTGAATAAAAAGATTCTGGGCAAGTGTTCTTACCACTCATCTCCATTTGCTAAAAGAAATCAGTGAAATCAATTGAGGGGTTAAAATCAAACTTAATGCATTGATCAGTGTACATTATGAGCACCACAGTTGCAACTAATAAAGTAAAAAAATCCATAGTATTAGGAAAAGGTGTGATGAACTGGATATAACCAGGTTGAAGTCCTAGATCATTACAGACTGAAAAAAATTACATTTTGGGAAACAATTTGGGAGCATCTTTTCTATCTTTTTAATGGATAAAATTCAAGAGGAAATCACAGGTGGTGATAAAGTAGAGAAAATATTCAGTGGAAGGTAAGAAATCCCTGTGTGTATCGCATATTACAAATTGCCTCTGCACTAGAGTTTAGGGAAAAAAAGTACTTCAGTTCTGAACTGTCAAGAGCTGTTGAGAACTGCCCTTGTTTCTCTATACTGCAATGTAAGAAAGGGGAAAAAAATCCAAAAGTAGCTCTTAGTCCATAAAGATAGGCAATATCCTATTAGAAAGCAAAACTATTAATTGGCATAAACTCTGGTCAGCTGGAAGCATTTCTACCTCCTGCCTACTATGTACTTCTTCAGAGAAATAAGAGTAGAATGAAGATTTTCTCAGCCTTTGCTTTGGTCTCTGCAGACCGAAGACTTCCAACCGGCTTCAGCACATCCTGCTCCCTTTCTTCTATCACATCATTCTACCGGGCATTTTGGTTCTGTCCTCTGCTATAAGCAGCTCCCTGGTCCCTGCAAGGGACACAGAGCAAGTGGCACTGTCTCACAGGAGAGTGAAACCCACGAGGCAGAGGACCTGATGCATTGTTGGTGTGACCTGTTCCATCGCATGGCTCAGTATGCTTTGTGTTTAACTCAAACCGGCTCCAGACTGGTGCTATGGGAGAAACACGCAGCAGTGGCCAAGGTGAAGGTGTGCTCCCAGAGTTCACCCTCTGCTCTGGTCTCATGAAGGAGCATCCAGTGCACACTCTGTGGCTGCCCTGCTTCCGGTCACACAGTGTGCAGGGGTTGTTGGAACATTCCTTTCAATACTGCAACCCTCATTGGAACCAAAATTTAAATGTGTTAAGAATACTCAGCAACTCTTGGAACAAGAGCTAGCCTTCCCTTCGTCCTCAAGGAACATAAATATGTTGTAGCATGCATCCCTGATGGGTAATAATTAGCACTGACTCTATGATTCTAGAAGGCTGATCAATCACTTTATTATACTATACTTATTAAGAAACTCATCACCCTTACAAACTGAAATAAACAGGGCAGGAGACTTTTTCTCCTTTTAATGCCTTTATTAAAAATGATCAGCTCAGGATGGGGGTGGCTCACCGGATCAGCAGCTTCCGTCGGTTCTCTCCCAAGTGGCTCGCAGGAGGAGGATGAGTGGCAGCTTTGTCCCCTGGGGACAGAGTTACAAGCCCCGTCCTCGTAGGAGCTCTGGGCATGCCCGATCTCACTCGACTCCTCTCCAGGGATCGGTGTCCTGGCTTTTGGATGACTCTGCACTCAGGGCGAGGGCCTCCAGAGGTTTTCAGCATCTCTGCAGGCTCAGTAGCTTGTTCCTCACACATGGACATCACTCTAATTTCTCAATTTCATTTTGGCTCGTTGTTTTGGGGTTCTTTTCTGCACGTCTGAGGTCGCAGCTTCCCAAAGCACTATGGTCCTTTACAGTTTAATTTGCATGTCCCCCGCCTCAAGTTTCGTCTCTCTCCCTTACTGTCCCTGCCCGGGCAGTTCTCTCACACCTTTAGTGTTAATACAAAAGGCTTTTCAACTCGGCCTCGGCCGCGGCTTCTACTAATACAAAAGGAATAATTAGCGAGAACGACTGGTAATTTACATAACACAGATAACACTTTAGTAGCAAAACTGGTTAAATTAGCTATTTGTAACTTGTTTCTCCACACTAAAAAATTATCAGTTTTTGTTCATAACACAGACAGTCTGATACAGCCAGACCAGATTAGTCAATTAATTAAAATACCATCACCATTAACTAATTAAGAAATCACCCTTTAGTAAACAAATCTCTATAACACATTCTACATGTTCACAAAATCAAGCACAGTAAGTGAAGATAAAAATTGTTTATCATTCTTTTCTCTGGTCTTCTCACAGCCTTCCCCAGGACAATGCCTGGGAAAGTTGTACCCGTCACTCTCTGTGGCCAGAGAGCAGCTACCACATAAATAGCTCTAGCTTTCGTTCAAAGGTTGGAGAAAAAAGGTGTATTATAAAAATTAAACCTGAACCAAATTTTACAGTTCTTCTATCCATTTCAACTCATCTATCCTAACCTTGGTTGCCAGAGACTGGACAGAAGCCAAAGGCTTTACAGGTAGCAGAGGCAGACAAACACCCTCTCAGGGCAAACCACCCAAAGAGCTCTATCTCTGAGTGAAACAAGTCCTTTAGAGGTGTTTTTAAACAGAAAAATAAGCTTACCCTTCCGTATCACTTCTAAGTATGCAAGTGAGGGCAAATAAACCCTTCCAATGGTCTGTCTGCTTCTGTCATACATAACACTAGTTAGAAAAAACATCAAGATAAGGGACAAATCTGGAAGAAAGCAATATCCCTGGGCTCATGTCCCACAACTGCAGCTAAATCACGACAGCCCAGGTTTGTGTCTCCAGCAATATTAATCTTTAGTCCTGAAACACATCCACATGCCCAAGAGCTGAAAATTAGGCTGCTAAGATCTAGAGGGAACCTCAACAAAATATATAGCTTAGTAAGCAGGCTAAAAATAAAAAAAAACCAAACTTATCCATTGAGTTTTCCCATATTATTGATTTTATCCTTAGGACATCACTGCAATGATACTGCTCCTGAGGATTTGCAAGCAGTCATGCTCACTCTACATATTTCTAGAAATTATTCCTGAAAAAGAGACAGGAGGTATGTATTAAAAATATTTATTTTTAAAACTCCCCTTTATCTTAATTTCCTTATCCATAAACAAATAAGTGATCTGAAAATTTCTGACTTTCTCTGATACCCCTAGACCATAAGACTAAGTAGGAACTAATAATGCTGAGTAACCTTTCTCTACCAGTTTTAAGTCATTTTTCAATATAAGGGCAATATCTTGATATACAAAGAAATAATATTCCACTCAGATAGGAGAGGGATACTTTTCAGCTCTGATTTTCAGAGATGTTAGGTGAAAGGATGACATTCTGAACAGACAATAGCTCATATGAAACATACTTTCAGGGCAATTATTATGCAGTTCAACTTTATGCAATG
Organism: Emberiza elegans; assembly: GCA_024865655.1. Taxonomy (NCBI): domain Eukaryota; kingdom Metazoa; phylum Chordata; class Aves; order Passeriformes; family Fringillidae; genus Emberiza; species Emberiza elegans. Next base: position 23,668,143 of record JALJVW010000206.1, read on the forward strand.
AAGGCACAGGCTTAGGGAAAAGTCCTTGGAATTAAAGCACTCAGGAGCTTAATGGTAGAAGCTTAGCACTTATAATGAAATTGTGTAAAACTTTAGAGTTCATGCTTTGCTTGGAAAAAACCCCAAAATCATGGGATAACTGTGTGCTGCCTCAATAAAAGAGCTCTAGCCTAAGTGTAAAATGCTTGTAATACTTCTTAAATTAACCCAGACATATTAAAAATTTTTAGTTAGAGTAATCACTTTTCAATTGGAGCTATGTGTTAGAACATTTCACACTTCAAGGAACTGTAGGAAATATTCTATCACTTATTAATTTCTTGACTATTTTTCATTCTATCATTACCAAAAATTGTTTAGATCTAGAGATTAATTCAATCCTTGCATCTAAGATAAATTAATATGAATGTCAGTCTAGATGCATTGTCATGTTAATGTGAAATGTAGTACATTCTCACAGATCTCCAGAATGTTAGAACTTTCCCTGCAGCTTTTAACAACTTGTTAATGTCCCTTTGTACTTTGAGTGACTTTGTTTACAGTGAGAGATCAATGGGATAAGCAAAGAAATGAACAAATAGAACCTACAAACAAACAAACCTTCTTATGACCTTCCTACACTGTTTGCCACTAAGACATGGATATTTTTCAGTACTGTAAAAACTCTCATAAAGCAGCAGCTGTAAATATAGCTCAGAGGGACACTGAAGCTGCTCCAAATGGTATTTCTAGAACCACCACAGATAGGAAATGAGTCAGAAACACCCAATACCATTATTTCCATCTCCCAGTCACACAAAATAACCCTAGACCTCCCAACCTCATCTGGGAAAGGGGGTGTAGCTGCCAGGCTAGATAAGTCCCAGGTGATTGAGTACACACATTATTCTCCCCAGTCACAGGGGAAAAAAAAAGTCAAGAAACAAATAAAACAGGTAAATCCCATTTACAATCCCAAACTCCTAAATACCTTAGTCTACCATGCAGACTCTAAATCTTCCCAGTTTCTTATTCTTCCTCTACAGTTCTACCCAGACTGCTGCTTATCCCTACATGATTCAGGTAGCTTATCCCTACATTTCCAGGTAGCGATTCTCCACACCTGCATTGAAGTGAAGGGCTTTTTCTCCTAGGAAAAAAAAAAAAAGCATGGTTTATCTATAAACTTCTTAGGAACTTGATAGATTTTGTTTTCTTGAAAAAGTTTGTGGTTTTGGAGTACCAATGCCAGAGAAGCTGCCATGCCATGGGTCCACCACCACAGGGCATGTCCTTCTGCAGCTAGCAAAACTGCTTCCAGAGGAGCTTTGAATGCACTTGAGCATTTTAAAGTTGGAGATAAAAAAACATATTTTCTCATCCCATCCCCTGCTCAGTGAAATGCACCACATATATTCATCTGGCAAAGTTGTTATTGAGATTTTCTATTCAAAATCTCCAGTATTTATTTTCAAATACCCAGTGTTTATTTTCAAAGTTTACATGGTTGCTGTTTTTCGCAGTTAAGTATCACCTACCATCAGCAGCAATAGTTTTCATTCCTTATCAGACTTATTGAATGTTTTTGTTGAATTACAAAGTCTAAAATGAATGTGGTTTTTATAGATAATGACAGGTTATTTCAAGTATGGCAATAAACTTTTATTGCTTTTCCATACCAATTTAAAATTCTAGACAGCTGTTGTGAGCTAGGTATTTACCACATCAAAAAGACAGCTCACCTGAGTTAACAAATTACTACCTGCACTTTTTTCAAATATATAAGCAGCAGTTCAAATAAACAATTCCAATGCAGATTGTAACTAAATGTTATCAAATTATTCAAGAAAAAATTGAGTCTTGAGAATTTCTAAGTTAGGCCAAAAGATTGCCCCAAAGGATAAATGTTTAGATGTCCACCCCACTAAAAAGCAGCAGAATTGTTTCACCAACTCCAGTGTCCATCTTTCAGTATAAAATAAGTTAAATCTGAAATATATAAAACTGTTACGCTCAAATTTTTTCTATGATTAATAGGGTAACACACAAATATAGACCTAGGAATTTTAAACAGCAAAATTTCTGTTTTAATAGTCCAAGTTATCTAAGAAAATCCTCATTAATCCAGTTGATGCACATGATATTCCAAGTGTCTAACTCTTTTCTTCCTGTTATCCTCATCTCTACAATGGTCCTCTGGGTCTAACATCAGCAACTTCAATCTCCCTCAAGAAGAATGGAGGAGTATTGAGGCAAGCCATCAACAACCTGAAGTCTTCACTAGAAGGGCAACTGTTCTCTTTTAGGGACATTCAGGAAGTCTTCATCTTTGGTCTAGGATTCATTTGGGCCCAATTTAGCACACTTTCTTCCCTCTCCTTTGTTCCCAAGTGAAGTATGAGTTATCCAATGCCTCCTCCATCCTCAGCTGAAATAAATGGCTGTTGTTTGTTCAGGGAATGCATACATTTTTCAGACATTTGCTGCGGAGCAATTCTCACACCACTTATGCTGAATGAGGCTGCAATGAATTGGCCAGTATAAAATTGTTTAAACAAGATCAAACAGGGCAAGACAAGCCCTGATAGCCCTGAGATCTCTGCTTTCAAATTGACATGAAGGCTACAGCCTGTTACTATATCAAATATCTCGTATACTGGGTTATGAAAAAGGATGGAAAACAATTTAATATTTTGACTTTTTTATCCTTGACCATTTCCATATATGTCATCTGGATCTATTTCTTCCACATATGTTGTCTGAGCCCTTTCAGTAAAAGTGAGTGGTGCTCTCCACCAGTGGCCCATAATTTCAAATCTACTGTTTCAAAACCTTCAAGATGCAGTACCTATCACTGAGACCCAGCATGTTCCTATTCCCAATAAAGACCTACTTACTAAAGGGCCTTCTGCTTGTCTTTATAAGGTCAAAAGCCTCACTGAGTGCAACCAAGGATATCTGAAGATTTCAGAACATACTGAAGCAATTTGAGCATAACCTTCATAGGATAAAAACCCAAAAATCAAATAATAATCACAGGTAGTCAGAGCTCTACCCTAAACAGTTAATCTTCAAAGACTGGTAAATGGATATTAATTGATTTACTGCCTATTAGTATTCTATTTTGGAAAGAAAATTCTCAAGACAATAAATAAATGACTGGACATCCATTACTGCAGGAAAATTATATTTTTAGCATGAATTATGTAGAAATGAAGTAACTTATCAAAGAATAGTTGCATAACTCAATATCAGGTAAATTTACAGTTGTGGAAGTGGTAGAAACCCAGTGTAATGTTTCACAAGCAGATAAAAATCACTTTATAAGAAGCAGTTAATGGAGTTTTTTTTGGATATCTGGTAAATACAGACCATACACTGGAGTCCATCTTCAATATTTTAGTAATATTAGGGGAAACAATTATTGATGGCAATTCATTTTTAAAAAACATTCTGACTAGATCATAGAGACAGAAACCCAAAATTTGAGATGAAATTACTATTAAATTCAGATTGCTCTGTACATATGTACCTAGAAAAGCTTACCTTAAAATTAAGATTTAAAAGACTAAGATTTACCTTAAAATTAAGATTTAATAGCAGAAGTTTTCTGCTAACAAAGTTAGAAAAAGTATGATCACCTGTCCAATAAAATGGAATATACCAAGTACGATGGTGAGCATTCACCTTACCTATTGCCATTTCACACCTCTGAACCAGAAGTTAGCAATGTCCCTGAAACAGATTCTCAAGAGATTTAAAATGTCAGACCTCCTTTAGATTTATTTCAATGCACTTCAGACTTTATCCCTCCTCAGCCCCTTTGTTCTTCTGCTGAGGCTGCTGCCAGCAAGGTGCCAGTCCTCACTTTAGTAATTTCTGTGACATAAACCATGGACAGCTTTGACAGAGCCGACTCTTTCCATGGGATCCAAGCAAACAGCACCTGACGGATACTAATGAGTTTCACCCCTGGTGGCACAAAAGAAATGTTCACAGCAATGGCTGAAGATGTGCACCAAGAAAGCAGGCGGAATACAAGTTTGTGGTACAAATCTAGTGCATATCTGCAGCTTCTTAGAAATTAGGGACTTTCTTTCTAATTGAAACACCAAGAAATTTTGAATAAATAGCTCCAAATCAGAAGTCAACTCAACACCTAATGCAGAATGATCAGCAGGAAAGGAGGATGAAGTCTGTCTACAGGCAGGTCCTGCAGCTGGCTGGATGCAGGTGCAGGAAGCATTGACAGAGACTTGTTTCCTTGTTCCTTGCACTCAAACCTTCTAGCGAATGGATTACTGACAAGACAACTACGCTGTCTGTGATATAACCCCTCCCCAGAGGAAAACCAGCCCAGGTTGAAGCAGTAATACCTACCAAAGCCAAGACAGACATCTTGGAGGCAGACAAAGAAACCACCCTCTGCCTACAACACTACCCACAGGTCCTGTGTTCTGACATCTCCTTCCATCCAACATAGTGTGCAAAATGTGTGCTCTAAACATTATTAGACTGGAAAAGGGCAGTTATGGCAAGCAGTAATTTTTTTTTTCTCATTGTCTTTTTGCCTGTGACATGGTGAAAAGTAAGTTTTTTCTAAAGAAAGCTCAGACACATCATGATAATGGTTGGTGTTTGTCCAGAGATGTTCAGGGAAGTGAAAGGAACATGAAGCAAAAGCCTAGGTAAGAAAGATATTAGGTATTCAGTTAACAGCTCAAACTTTAATTTTGAAATTATAAGTTCTAGCACAATAGAAAAGCAATTAGCAAAAAGCTATTCATCTTGAAGGAAGGTAAAATCTGTGGTGGTTTGCATCAAATGCAGCATGATATGTTCTATTCCAACATATGAACACTTAGATGATTTTGAAGATAGGAATTTAGGTGAAAACTTTCCTCTTTCTTTCTGGTAAGTGTAATCAACAGCTGTAGAAATAAATTTTCTCTGGAATTCTTGAGAATAAAACAAGGTCAAAACCTGCTGGTAACATCAACCAGGCCCCAGTTTATAGTTCAATTTTGTATTTAGTTTTGTTTGATGGAACTGGTTTCCCAGGGCTTAAGACACAGTTTTTTTGAGAGCAAATACACTGTGTTGGTTAAGATAAGGAGGTTGGAAACTGTTTCTGACTTCTAACTTGTGACTTTTAAGAAACTGCAATCTTTAATACTCTTATATGCAAAAGGATGGACAACTTCTAGTTTAAATTGTTGTGAACAGTCAGACCAGATGACCAGAACAATTTGCTTTCCTCTCAAATTCTGTTCTGCTAACGCTATCATAAAGATGGGATTTAATAAAGTTTTGATGCATCTTTAGGAGTCTTGGAAAAACAAATATTAATGTTAATGCCCATTTGAGTAATGACTTTTTTATTTAATTAAGAACAAATGTCTGTGTACTTCTCATGAGAAGTGGCCATATTTCTGGAAGAGACTCAATGACAAAAGAGTGGAAATTATTTATAAAATAAAGGGAAAAGGGATTTTAAAAATCAAAGTGCAACAGAAAATAAAGCTGAAACTGAAAAGTCACAGAAAAATAATGCTAAGACTGGAAAGTCAGCCTTAGAACAACAACAACAAAAAAATCTCATTAAACAAACAAAAAAAAGAACAGATCAGAAATGTGCCAGAATGTACGAGATGGATTGTGTCAGGGTTGCTACCTCTAAGTTCCATACAAGTGTCCAAACAAGTAAATTAAAACTGGTTACTTAGGCAACACATCCCTGCTAGCAGTTCCACCACTAAAGGGCACAATGTCAGAATTCTCAGTGCAACAATCTGCAGTTAATTTAATTTGTTAGCAGAATTGCTTTCTGAAATTTTAAATAATACTGTAACATGCCTCCCACAGTCACTCACAGCTAAAAATGCTTACAAAATGAAAGCACTGTGCAGCAAAATGAAAACAAACCTGTCACCCCCACAAAAACATACACTCCTCCAAAACAAGAGAAATAGGCCTTTATCCAAAGATTTGCTAGCACCACAACACTAGCTAATCTTTGATTTGGCTCATTTTTATAATTGGGATTTTTCTTGTGCTGGACTATCCTAAACTTAAATCCCACTTGGGATGGGAGGTAGAAAAACAGGGCCAGTGGAGTGCAGCAAAGGTGCCTCTTCTGGAAAACAACTAATCCTTTATTCTTGTTTCCTTAAATTTGTATGAAAACTGGTGGCAGAGGAAGCGTAATATTCCTTTTTCATACATTGGAAATGAAGGGAGCCTCTAGGATTTCAGCTTTGCACAGGCAAGCAGCCACCTTAAAGCCCATATTTACTCCATGTTTTTGTCCAGGTCTGGTACTAGAACACCAAAGAAAAGAGAATGCAACGGAAAACATGAAAAAAGAGCTACAGAACTCATAGCAACAGCTCCTATGCCACTTTAAATACAAACAGGGCTATCAACAGGAATACCATATATGTGTAAGTACATAAAGGTTATGCTCAGGATACAAGATTTGGCCAACGTGAGGCTCATGGAGGATGGAGCAGGTCTTTACCAGCAATTGTGTCCATGCACACTCACACAGAGTAACACCAGCATCTCTTGGATTCCCAGATTTACTCCTGAATGCAAATTTTATTCAAAGTTAGGGCAGCTAGTGGAACAAGTTCTACCATTTGGACAGGCTTTCAGACCAAAACAGAATATGTGGATGGCGTACACACAGTTAAAGAATCTTTCTATCAATCTTTTAGTAAATGAAGGTCTTCCATTTCACTGTCCCAAGAAGATTGCCAAGAAGGCTGAACAAACACTATCCCACTCACAGAAATAAAATTCCTGTAAAATTAAGCAGGATTAAGACATAACCTTAATTATGACAATCAAAATTAACTTCAAAGACAAAAGAAGTGCTTCTTTTAATTACTGACAGTAAGTATAATATGAGTGAATGTGGCATAAATTGGAAAATCATTCACTGTGTAATAGAAGCTCCAAATAGGCTTACAGATGAAAAGTAAATGAGCTGGAAAAGAAAGAACAAATATCCTAGGAATGCTGTTTTTCATATTATGTCTTGTGGGAATCTGAAGAGACCCCACTATACTGAGGGTTTTTTACTTCAGTTTAGATGGAAATGTACTGGCTTAATAGATCAATTTCTTAAACTTTCTAAGCATTTAAAAATATGAAATCCATTTCCTTGCCAGAAGTACTAAAAAATTACATATTTCATTGCCAAAATAATCTATCCAACATTATAATAATAATTTCTCCCAGGATCATTAATTTCCATATACAGAAGATTTGTTTTAAGTGTCAAATAACTTGCTGTATTTTACTGAGAAATGAAGTGAAAGTATAAACAAGAAAAAAGAAATTAAACCCTGGTTGGTCTGATGATAAGAACATATTCAATTTTATCTTTTTATAAAATTTAAGGGTTTTTTAAGAGGAACAGAAAAGGCAGAGTAAATACTTGTGGCAGAATGCAGGTAGCATCCTCTATCTGCTTCAGATTTAAAGCCCATGCAGCCAAAGGAAATTGTATCAATTATTTCTAAAAAACTTTGAATCGAGACCTTCAGAAGTCACCAGGACTATTCACAAGTGTAATATTACTGTGTATTCCAATGCTTGATTGTCTTATTAATCTAGAGTATAATTCTGATCCTGGTTGCAAAGCCTAAACCTGTTTTTGCCATGGGGAGCATCAACCCATACTTTCTTAGTAAAATATTCACTGGGCTAACAAACATTTTATTTTTCCAATTTTTTTGTCTATGTTCATCTTTTTCTTTCAGGCATGCAATTCCAATATTTTCATCTAAGTTTATATAAATTAAACCATTCATTTTCCATTGAGCATCAGTCACAATTGTTTTCTTCATATATGTAAATATAACTGTCTAACTATGGCAGGAACGTGAGTCTGAAATTTCTCCCACCAGCCTACAGAAATTTTTGCTGCAACAACTGATAATGTTTTCAGATTGACATGCTTAAGATAAATGATATTTTTATTAGATCAATGAAGATAGTTAATACTCCTTAAGTTTGTGCAAAACTCAGTTTTATCATGCTAAAAATTACTATTCCATTACCATCATCCTCAGATTTTCTAGTCAAGGAAGTACCAGATGAACCTGGATCACAGATAAAGATTCAAAGGCAAAAATTAAACTTATGTCAGAGAACAGTGTTTGCTGAAATATTATGAAAACATTATGGATTGGGTAGCCCAGCTTCATATGTCTAGGGGTTTTTTGTGCTTGATTTTTTTTTTTGTTGTTTTGGGTTTTTTTTTAGTTTATCTTGGTTCTGTTTCTTAATACCAGACTTTTCAAATAAAATTTAGAAGGTAAGTCAAATAAAGTCCAATGGATTGCTTTATGGGGCTCAAATAATGTCTCTAAGATGGTATTGATAACCACAATTTTTGATCCATTCCTTAATATTCCTAAAAAACCAAGAAACCTTTATTCTCTGGATGCACCACAAGTCAAGTACAGAAAGAAAGGTTTGTTAGCACCCCATGTAATACTCCTTCATCCAGGACTTCATTTAAAACCTTTCTACCAGTTTCTCATGGGTGTATGTTCCCACTTGATTCCCAATGTATTTGTTCCTATGGTTTTGATTTTCACTGTCATATCCCCAGTTTTTCAGCCAGATACAAAAACATTCATAGAGTTATAGAATGGTTTGGTTTGGAAAGGGCCTTAAAGATTATCTAATTCCAATATCCCTTCTATGGGCAGGGAAACATTCCAGATTGCTCAAAGCCTCATCCTACTCTTACAGAAAGGGGGCATTTCTTACATCAAAAATTTCTTAATACCCAATCTAAACCTGCTTTCTTCCATTAAGACATTCCCTTTTGTCCTATCACTACAGGGTTTCACACAAACTCCCTCTCCAGCTTTATTCCAGGCCCCCAGCTCTCCCAGCCTCTCTCCACAGGAGAGGTGCTCCACCTCTGATTATCTCCATGCTGCTCCTCTGGACCTGCTGCACCACATCCCCACCCTCCCCATCCTGGGGACCCCAGGGCTGGATGCAGTACTCCACATGGAGTCATCCATCAAGCAAGGGACAGCCAGCTGCCTTGTTGGTGTAAATGTAATTTATTTTGTCTGAAATTTGGGTAGTGAGTGCCAAGTACCGGCACTTCAGATGATGGTTTTTTGGTTTAGCTGCTAACATGAAATAGCTAATGTTTAATTTACTGTAATGAAGAGCTGTTTCATTCACAGTGTGAACAAGTTTTAACTCAACACTTAAAACTCTTAATATTCATCCAAGCAGAAGGGCCAACTGGTTTTAAATAGCTCTGCTCACCTGCTTTGACTAGCAGTGCTGGTGATAGAGCTAAATTGCCTTAAGTATGGCTTATGTAATTGTCTCCTTTTCAGGAGTGATACACATAACTAGGTGATTACAAATATAATGCAGGTGATTTTGGATTTTTAAGGGGTTCCTGTGTACACTTACTATTATTTGGATTTTGGCACATATACGATTATTTTTAAAATAAAATAAAGTCTTCATTCATCTCCCTAAACTTTGAATAACATACTGCTGTACTTTGAATTGGGAAATGCTTTTGTCTCTTTTAGTTATTCAAACTGACATTTTACCTAGACATCTGTTTCTGTCAAAAAAGATCCTTTATTATATCTTAATTTTTATAACTTCCTTTTGTCAAATATGTTGTAGTTATGGTATTATTTTCTTTATTTTTTCAAGGGCTTTTGACTTCATATATTGTTTTCTTTAATGAAACATAACAATGGTGGAAAGAGTTGTGGGAGGGGGTATATTTAGATAGACTGTCAGTTGTATGGATATTTTTATAGCATTGGCATATGATTTTTTGTACCAAGAATCAACATGTGCTTGATTCAGGACGAACACAGCAAGAAAAAGTGGCTGTTAGCTTCTTGGTGCTCTGTTTCAATGAATGACTTTGTCCCATGCCAGAAGATTACTGAGGAAAAGCTAAGGTGCAGGAATGGGTCTGGATTTTGTTTCTGAAAATGCTTAAATTTTCTGAAAGATATGAAGAGGAATAATTCACTTAGCAATTCAAAATGTTCATACTTTTTGGTTAGTGGTTTTACTGCTATCAAGGGTATACCAAATTGCTCATGTTCACTTGATGCCTTTATTGTCAGAAGTGCAGGAGCACACGTGGCCCAAAGGGAATTTCCTTCTGATGCATGGTTGCAGCCTTATGCTTCATAATAGCAATGAGAAAATTATGGGCAAGGAAGCTGGTTTTAAAAAAGAACAACAGCAATTGAATGAGGTAATTCTTTTAATGTATGGACATGTAATTATGCTGACAAATCATAATTTAGACCTTCCATAACCATAAACATTAGACCATAAATGTTAAAGAATAAGCATTAAACCTACAGTCAAAACAATACCATGGCCTCAAAAACAGCAGCTTCTAAAGAGAAAATTCTCTAATAGATGTACATACTCCAGCTATGAATTTTCTTCCAGGAATTCTAATATGCATAAAAGGGAGGAGATCAAACAGCCTGATTTACAATGAAGCTAAGGAAAGGCAGACAGTATAGCAAGAAAAATATTATGCCATCACAATTTTGAAGGATAACAATCATTCTTCTGCTGCTCATCACTTTCTTGGAAATTCATTAGTTAGTAAATTAGATTTACTAATTTGCTACATAATATGATGAACTTGGCACTGATTTAAAAAAAATTGTGGATATTCAGTTAGGAAATATAGTGGAAAAGAATGCATTTTTCCACTTTTTATAGTGAGCAAAAATTGTGTTCTACTTCCACCCCACTAAGTAAGTAGATTTGCAGAATTTGCAGCACTGAGGGCAGGAGCCACTAATATCAAGTCATGCACTCGCTAAACTATTAACATAATAATAATCATCAGAGCAACTCTGCAGATGGCCTTGATAGCATTGTTTGACTCAAGAAGCAGCCAGAAATTATTAGGAGGTTTGTTGGAACTCTTTTTTGAACTGACACACTTTTCTAATTAAAACTGTATTTGCTGCCTTGGTCTCTAAAACAGTCAATTATGGAAACATTTCCCAATAGTCCACAGCATGCAAATATGATATGGCATTAAAACCATTAAAGTTCTTCTGGGGAGCTTATTGCTGCTTTTATTGCTATATTTTGTGTAGATAGCCAATATTGTTGGAAATTTATATCTTTTAGTGAATGTATCTTTGTCAGGTGCTCAATTATGAGTTCTTTGTGTGATATCAGAGTATCAGTAAAATTTGTGAAAGAGATAACTTCTTACCACGGAAATGCCCAGATAAACCAGCATGTTTCTGAAGTTTTAAGTTGCTGTAAGCAGACATTCTTCAAAGGTACATAAGTTATAAGGCACAGAACAAATTTCAAATAGTCATCACATGTTACTTTTGTTTGACGCAGTGGAAGTACAATTTTAATTTTTTTAAATGTATTGGAAGTTTAATCAATTAACCTATGAAGAAATGGAAATTCCTTTCATTAGCAAAGAAAATACAACTGGCATTACATTTTATTGTTCAACCCTAGAAAGTAGGTTTGCATTTAAACGTCTGATGAAAGAACATTTTTTTCTTGCATGCATGTAAAAATAATTAATTTAAAAGCACAAGCCAAAGCACTTGAAATAATTTAAATAAGTTACAATAACATATAGATCAGATATTTTTGTTTAACTTTTTACTATTGTCATTTTGCTTACAGTAGTGCTCTTTTTGTTTTGTAACTAACTATGTTTAAAGTGCTGGTGTCTTTAAAGAAAAGGCTATCAACAGTAGCTTGAATCCAGTATGTTAAGTTCATGAACTGCATGGTTTGGAGAAGACTCCAAATGCAGTATTGAAAACCATAAATATATCTCATCAGCAAGTCAAACTTGGATACAGAAGTAATTAGCTGTGTCAGAAGAATGAGCATTTTGCCTTCAAGGAAATAACAAAAGTTGCATAGAATTTGCATACAGTATATGAAATATGGAAATTTCTCTGTAAACAGATGTGTTTTCAGCTTTGATTTACTGTCATCACTAAATGATGAGGATGTGCATGAATACTGATATGGTGGTATTACATTATTCATTTACTAAAGAAAGGTACAAAAGAGCAAGAAAGAAGTTAGAAAAAAAATTGCCTTAAATTCGTTGAAAGAACTTTTTCTATTTGATGAGGGGTTGAGTAGATAGAGAAACAGCTTGGTCAATTTGATGATGGAAAAGTAGGAAGTTCACACAGAAAATTTTAAAATTACATACACATAAAAGCTTGAAACAAGGAAGGAATAATATACAAAATATAGTATTGCTATATGGCTGAAATTTGAACACAAAGCTTATATGTAAGCACTTAAAAGATGGGTTTATTCTCTTTCTGTGACAGATGTTTTCCTGTGTTCTGGTCAAATCTTCTCAAGAAATGACAGCAGGAAATAACCCAAAACCTATCTGGACTTAATTGTATCCATCCCAGCTGACCAGCTTGAATTTTAAAAGACATTTGAATGTCTATCTTTACCCTCTGAAAATCGATGTCAAATTCCTACTGAAATAAATGGCGTGAAATTCTAAGCAGTGTTGATAATGCTTAGAATGTAGAGCAACTGGAAAAAAGATTAAGAAAATAAAATATAAACAGATAATTTTAAGGGAATGAAGAGGGTCTTAAAAGGATTCTTGCACCATATTATTTCAGCAGAGAATTACAACAGACTTAAGATTGTTTACAATGCATGTGTTCTATTCCAGTTTTCCATTTTCTTAGATTTTGGTAATGGTCAAAGCCATTTAAGTTCAGTCATTTTCACAGCTGCCTTGTATCCCCTATGTCCTCTATCAATGAATGCACAAGTATACTTTAGGCAAGCTTAAAGAGAAAAATCTGGATATTATCATGCTGCAGGGGCACAGGTTTTCACCCTAGAAATCTAAACACCATTGGAAGCGTGTCTTGTGCATATGCTGCTTACATAAAGAGTACACTTGTTTAGATCAACAGCATGAACAAAATTTAGTCACCTAATACTAATCAAGTTTTAACTCAATCCTCTGTATGAATCCTGATTATATGAGTTTTATACGGATAACCAGAATCTAAAACTAAGAATAATAAAAAATCTGCCTCAGGATCTTTTGCATGAAGATACAGCTGGAGGCCTCTCAGTGGAGGTGCCCCCAGGGTCCCATCCTGGGCTCAGACTTGTTTGATTTGTTCATCAGCTGCTTGGATGAAGGGGCAGATGCCTCCTCAGCAAGTTCCCTGAGGAAGCCAAGCTGGGAGGAGTGGCCAGTGGCCCAGGGGGCTCTGCAGCCCCTCAGAGGGACCTCGAGGCGTGGGCAGAGAGGAACTCTCTGAAATTCAGCAAAGGCAGAAAAACGCCATGCACCAGCACAGGCTGGGGGCTGGCCTGCTGAAAAACAGCTCTGAGAAGGAGGACCTGGGGATCCTGGTAGAAAATAAGCTGTCCATGGGCTGTTCCTTGTGGCCAGGAGCACAAAGGGTACCCAGGGTCATCCTTTGCGAGGGAAATAATAGACCATGTAGAACACTACAAATCTGTGGTTCAAAGACAGCTCTTAGCTAAGGGTTCAATAAGGAATTCTGGAATTTCATTAGCAGTATTAGTGACAATTAAACTTTTAATGGTAAATCAAAATCCTATTCTCCAGTTATTCATTTTGTTATTTCTGTTTTACAAGGATCATTTTATTTATGTATGTATACCAAAATGTTGAGCTAATATCTCCAGATGTAGTTTTGCTCTATCTCAGGAATGTGCACAAAGGCTTTGAGCAGACACCTGCAGAAAGCTTGGATCAAATAATTCTGGAGTATGCATCACATTACTTTCATGAGAGTAAAACACTCATATTTCAATCCCAGACTCACTAAGAAAATAATCCCCCCTTCACAGAAACCACTCATAAAATAATTAGTCTTCAATCATTGAGTAGTGTTTACTGACGTTTATTTACATGCCATTAAAAATCCAATATTTGAAAGTAATACATCAGTAGCAATAAAGGCCTATATTGGAATGGCAAATGCTGTATGCATCAGCTAGCCAGATTTTTCTTTGAGTGATTCTACCAGGTTATTTTGAAGTTTCTATCAGACACTTAAGTTAGCTATTAAATATAAGTATGGGAACCATCTGGGGATCTGTTGTAGGCAGAATAGTCCAATAAATATGATGTGCAATGATGATATGGCTTTAGATTATTTACATCTTCTGTTTGATTGCCATCAGAACTAATAATTTGCTTCCTAATTTTAGAAAATTGAGATTTAAAGCCTACTACTAATTTTTACATATAATTTTATTTTATTACAATTTTTGCTGGAGATCTGACTCTAGGTCCTGGACTCACTTTCCTGAATAGGAGGTCAGTGACTCAAGTTTGTTTACAAAGTGAGCAGTGCCCTGGTCACTACAAGTTGTTGTTCCTTGGTATCTTCACATGAAAACATGTAAAGATGGCAGTGCAATAGTCAAAATGATAGATTGAGAGTAAGCGTGAGGAACTCTCAAACCTTCTTAGAGATAAGAAAATAAATGTTCTCTGCAATCAGCAAAATAAATTAACTCTGAAATTTCATGCTTAATTGTGTATGGTCAGTCACCTGAATATTCAGAACACCTTACCTCACAGTGAAAAAATAAGCAATAATTTCTGCTGATTTCTTGGACCAAACACAGACAATTTCTCTGTTAAGCAACAAATTAAAATTTCTTGATATACCTCTGTTTATCCTGTGAGCTCAACCTCCCAGCATTTCTGCTCTCACATGAGTCCTGAGCAGCACCAGAGTTCTGCATATTATCTGCTTCCTGAGGGTCCCAAAAATTCCATAATGCCTGTGGAAGCCCTAACTGGCTTTTCTTCACCCTCAGGCTGGGGGAAGGAATAAATATGAAAGACTGACTTTCCTATAAGTATTACATATGTGCTGTTCAACCGATCTTGCATTGCAGAAATTATTTTTCTGTGTCTATGACCCACTGTGGCTATTATGCCAATTAAAGTTCCATGAATTGTGGCTGAACAGTCTTTAAATATCTGGCTTCATGTTCCTAGGGCAATTTAAAATTCTTAAACATGTCACCAGAAATTATTGTAAACAGCACTATTTTAATTTTCACTTAGCTGTGCATGTGAGGTTTGACCTTGTCAGCCCCGACCCAGCAAGTAAAGCAAGAAAATCAGAACCTCTGTCTTGGCACTATTCCAGATTTGGGCTGATGGCTTATGCTTCATTAGGCTTAAATAATTTCATATAATTTCATTAGACTTAGACACTCAAATGAACCCAGCCACCATTGGTTTATGAATCATCAGACACAGTCTGACCATTTCAAAGCAAGCCACAAATGCTTGCCAACAAAATAGATGCTCCAAGAAAACTCCTGAAAAACCCAAGGATGGCAATTCTAATGGAAGGTGATCACCAGAGACAGGTGGTATGCAGAAGATTTAAATCAAATAATATGTTAAAAATTGTTTGGACTCTGTTTTACCTCTGGAATCCATCCTAATTTGAAGTTAGGCTTTTAGAAAGCAATAGAATAGTACATCCTGTATGTAGGAGAATATCACTGATGCACCATTGCTAGATAGTGGACCACAGTTTTCTCTCTTCCAAAAGCCCTGAAGAAACAATCCCATGCATATTAAAAAGAAGAAGAAACTATAACCCAGGAAGCCATTATTTACTGTAGTCTTTTCAATTAATAATGTCACAGGCAGTTGAGCACCTTGGAAATAGAAGCTTCACAATGTGCTACTCCACATTTCACAAGCAAAAAAGTATGACATATAGAGTCTTATTACTTAGAAGAACAGTGGAGCTTGAAACTCTTGCATTAAGTTTGAGCAGCCTGGGTGAAAATGAGATCTCGTTCCCTCATTATGCAATCTGACATCCTTCATCTAAAACCAAATGAGATAATAAAGTAAGAGAGATGAGATATATTTTCTGCATAAAGAACCACATAATCCTTTATCTCATTTAAATAATAGATTCATAAAATCTTTTTTTAAATATTCAACTAAATGATGCAGTGAAATATTAATATACCTGCATATTTAATAATATTAATATCACATGCTAAATGGTAGCTAAATTATATTCTTAGAGATATACCAAAAAACAACAACATGGCTGTGATTGGCTTGAATTTGAAGTTTGTAAAGCACTACATCAAGCAACAGGTCTCAGTGTGGTGCAGATTCTGTGAAGTGCTGTGCATCAGCACAGCATTAAAATGCTGATTTTATTTCACGCTTACATAATTTTCACTGAAGAGGGGTCTGTGCTGGTATTTGAGATTGAGTATCAAGAAGCAATATTCTTTCTGCATTACAAGGCTATTTCTTAACTTGTCATGAGAAAAGAATCTCGCCAGTTGTTGAGAATAAACCTGATGGTGTGTTTCCAGGCATACTGAAAAGCATGTGAGGCATCTACCTCCTACTTGTACTAGGGGTCCAAATAAACCCTTTTCCCTTCCCTAGCTTTGTAGCTGTGTCAAGTTACCATAAAAAATGAAATATCAGATAAGAATTTAGATTACTAAGCAATGAGCCATTAAACACAAATCAAAATTATCCTGACTTTGCCTGAAGTAGATGGGAAATGGAGATCCAAATACATTGCTGGGAAAATGCCTGACAGACTTAAATTTCAGAAACAACAGGGACAAGAACAATCAAATGCTTCCTGTTTTCTTTTGGCTATGAAGGGTTTTCTACATATTTTATAATTTTTAAGTATCACATAACCACGAATTAATTTATCTCTATAACCACTTTTTATGTACAGGAGGGTTGTCAGTCTCTTAAGAATCAAGAACTGAGACACAGAATTGTAAGGCAGAAATCCAAAACAGACTATATCAAAATATCCACAGTAAAAATTAATCAGAATAGAGGCACATAGTTCAAAATCTGAAACCCTTCAAACAGAGGTCATTCACTGCCTGTTTCTGGAGACCCCTAAAAGCACTGTGTGCTTTTTTCACCAATATTAATGTTTCCTGTTCCAAAGACACAGTAGTCCCTCAGAAGTACCTTAGAGCTGGCAGTGTGAAACAACCTGATGAGTTCATTATAGTCCATAACCCTAATCATGGTCTCTGACATGTCTTACCTACTGGAAATGCAATGGGGATGTCATCTCCTATGGCTCTCTGCAGAATTTGACAACAGATATCACATGCTTCAAAAGGACGGAGGAAGATACAGCTAAAATCCATAAACACTCTGCCAGAAGGACTGACCTGCATTAACACCTAGGTTAATATCCTAGCAAAATGCATTTTTAACTTCTCATTCCAGAAAATAACAAGCACAAGAGACTCTGAAAAAGGTGCATTAGGACATGGTAAAATGACTGTGCAAAGCACAGGGTCACAGGAGTCTCACTGATGTCTAAAATACAAGTTTAGTGGAGTTGACAGAAGGGGAGATAGTCTCATCAGATTACAGCTGACAGTGCCATGCAGCCACACAAGATGCTGTGTAATGAACAGAGCAAAGGAACTATAACCCCATCACCCAAAGCTGCAGTGACAATGCACAACAAATATTCTGCAGAGCATTAGTCCTTCATTTACAAGAAAAGTTGAATTACATAAGCTACCTAGACTCAGAGAAGACCTTAAAAGATCACCATACAAAAAGAGGCTAAAATAATCTGAAGAAACAAACCAAGGCAAGGAAACAGGAGGGTAAACAAATCAAAAGGACTTGAAATAAAAGGGTGTTGGGAGAAAAATAATCAGACAGAAAGTATCTATGCTTAAGTCTCTAACATGCAGAAGATTGTAGTTTTAGAAAACAAACTGGGGCCAAAATTTCACTTTTAATCCACTAAAGAAAGATGTTGTGGTGCATGATTGTCTGAAATCACAGGGGACTGGATGTCAGCAGGCCAGAGGGTCACTTTTCATTTCATTTTCCAGGGTGCAAGTGGAGAATTTGAAAGTGAAGTGAAGAATTTCCAAGATTTCTAGGCACATGATGAGGGAAAGCTGCTTGGTTAAAAATCACATTAGCGAAAGATGAAACTAAAAAATGCAATATTGCATATTGTGATGCTTACATATATCATACATATCCAAATACTGAGTATACAGAAAAAGGAATCAGTCCAAAGAAATCAATCTAAATTTCCCAAAGTCTATAAATATATGAAAACTAGTAAATAGATACTGATTTTCCATTATTGATGCTTCCATACCTGTATTTCCAATTAAAAAAAAAAGTGTATTTTATGGTTAATTTTCAAAGATCTAAGGTGAGTAATTAATCCAGTTATGCATGTGGAAAAGGTAAAAGAGCTAGATAAAAGCCATTTTATAATTATTTCAGAGATATTTCTTTCCTAGGGGGAAAGCAAGGTGGTACCTCAGAGGACAAGCACAGACCACCTTTAGAGTCCTCTGTGCTACCTTATAACAGACTTATTTATCTTCCCAAGAAAAGAGAAACAGGAAAAGAATCATATTAAATAAGGGCAGGCCACAGTGACAATGAGAGGATTAAATAAACATAAAGTCAAAATATACCTTGTGATTTCAGTCTAGGTGGTGTACTTCCAATGGTTGCCATTTAATGACTCCTTGTTGTTTCCTGGCACCTTAAATACATACCCATTTGCGATGATCCAGGGTAAAATGCAGCATTTTTAATGTGGCACCACAGTCTGATTGGTCCTAATTGGATGTTTTATCCATGTGGGAAGGTAAATGATTTGATTTTACTGCCTACAGTGAATTCACAGGTGTGGCAGTTCTAAAGACTTCTTTTTTAATGGGGAAGGTGATTTATTACAGTATAAGTGAAAACCCAGGAGTGTCCAAGTGTCAGCAGTGCTGTCACTTTTTCAAAATCGAAACACTCTTCAGTCTGACCCCCACACTTTATATGAGCATAAAACACAGAGGCACTTTGCTAATATATATTTTAATTATTTAATGGTTCTCCTTCCCTCCAGCAATATATTCTTTTCAATATGTGTTTCAAAGTGTGTATGGTAAGCCAAGGAATGGCAGAACAGCTTTTTATTTAGAAATAATTGCTTCCTTTAGGCTGGTGGCAGTATCATCTTGGTGCTATTCAGGACAGTACATTTCCTCATACACAGCATCCTAACATATTCCACGGTATAAAGACTTATTTTTATAGGGATGATAGTATCACTAGAGCAGATTAAACTAAATAGCATAATTGAATGTGGGGTTAAAGCATGAATAGATTTTGAATTGCCTGGTTTTCATTTGCTAGCATTTGTGGCGTCCTACACAGTGAAATGCCAAGATGTTTGCCTGACCTCCTAATGAAAGTCGTGACCTACAAAGCAAAGGTGTGAGTGTCTGTACATATATATATTTGTATATGTCTCTGCACTTGGCTATTCCCACATATGCACCAGAATATATACTATTCTTGGTGATTATTCAGAAAATAATCATATCTTTGTGTGTTATATATGCAGGACGTGCAACCAGCACATGTAGGAAGCATGCAAAAAATGACTGTCCAGTCATATCCTAGACATTGAATTTTTTAGATATTAAAAATAAAACTATATGATGTCTGGGAAGTAAAGAAGCTGAGATCCATACCTTCTTTTCTTTTCTTTAAATCACTTAGACCAATTAAATCAGAAAAAACTAACATCAGAGAGTTTTCGGGCATAAGACGCAAGTGCATTTCGAGTAGGTAGAAGGTAGAGGTGTTTGGGGTTTTTTTTTGATTGTAATTAACTGTTAATTAATCCATTGACATAGTTTCTTATGAAAAATTCAAGTTTTAAACAACAAGACAAATCCAAACACTAGTTAACATAAGTGATGATAAGACAACAGGAGAAAAACTTGTCTCTATAAAAATAGTAGACTAAGAATAATAAATTTTTGCCCAACAAGAACTTCTTCCACAATTAATTGCAGCATGTAGTCAATACATTTTTGCCATCACTACTCACAATGAACTACTCTTATGAAGGTGCAGATTTATTTTTAGCACATGGAATAATTCTAAAACTTAAATATGCTCAGATCACTTGCAAGCCCATGTTGATCAAGACACAGACATTTTCTGTAAAATATTTCTCATGAACTAAACTAATTTATTTTGTTTTTACAAAAACAAATTACTACTTGATTTTCATTCCTTCACCTGCTTCACCTAAAACTAATGCCATTTGGTTTCATCACATAATATCATTATGAAGATATGTCTTCGGATTTTTCAATCAAATAATCATTGAAATAGCAACTTGATTGCATGAGGAATAGTGCCTATCAGGATATATTATCATTATACAATGTGCACCTAAGATGAGGCAAATTTAAAGCAATGTTCTACCACTTAATTATCATGACAAATGAAGGCTAAGTAATTTTAGCCTGACACTCTCTTATATAGCTTCCAAAAGAGCTCAAAGTGTACAGCAATTAGTACCACTTTGGAAAGATTTTTTTTTAATAAGTGGTAGGATATTATAGATGGAATCAGCCTGAGGAGAGCATTGCCTGACTGAATTGCACCATTCTTGATTACACTTTAGAGCAGCATGCCAATGTTTTCAGTAGATTGAACTGCATGACATGAGAGCAATAATACACATGCTCTTTGAATTGACATTCCTTGTCTTCAATTTTTAATACCAAGGTGCACTACTAGGTAGCATTATTTATGTTATCATGATTTAGCAAATATTTTTAAAAGCAATTCAGGAAAAGTCTCATTTGAAATATGCTGCACTATGGAGCTAGAAATCAATCCAAGATGTTACAAAATGTTCCAGATGCAAAGAATAAGAAACAAACTTTAATCCTGAGCTATATATTCTACTGGCAGGGTTTGATGTAAAACATTTAGCAAATGCTTGGGTGGTTTATCTATTAAAAATAATCAGAAGAGGTTATGGAATTCTTTATCAAAGCCTATAGACTAAACTGAAAAGTGTTTCCAACTTGTTATATTGCATCATATTTCTGGAGAAAAACACATTTTTATATCAAACCATAGAAAAAAATCTGCCAGTGAAAAAAAAAGGCTTGTGTCTTTATGTCTGTATGAAGTTTGGCTGTTGTCCCATGCTGGAGACAGAGGTGCAACTTCAGTAGTGATGGTTCACTGAAGGTGGATGCCCAAGCAAGGGAATAATGGAATGATAGGCACTTCTGCCTCCCACTGCTGTGAGCTTCAAATCCTCAGCAGGGTTTGTACAGGTCTGGCGGGAGCTAGCTCAATAATGTAGATAGCAGCAACCTTACTAAATTTCATTGTTTTAATCTGTACAACATAAGTATTACATAGGAATAACTTCTGTTATTTGTCTTACACCAAATGGAACAAACGAGATAATTGAAACTGGTAGGTTAGGGAAAATAATAATCACAGCAGTCACATTAGAGAATAAACATCTTTCAACAGTTTTGATTAGATTAGTGCAGATATTCTCCAAGCAAAATTTTATTTAAATACCTTATTATGACAATCAACTTTCAAGTGATTCCCTTGCATATTCACATGCTGTCTTCTTTATCAGGCAGGACACAGTGATGAAAAAGCACTCCACTTCAGCTTCAGGAATTAAACTTTATCTGCATCTCACTGCAAATAGAGGACCTGAGCAGGTAAAGGTGGCTGAAATAAGATTAATCACATGAGGCATTTTGCATCACTGCCTGCAGAAATTGTCAGGCACGCTGGCCATTTTCACCAGTTCTTCTTGCTTTCCTTCAAGGGCACAGACTATTTTTTGGTGGAGGAAAGGCAGCGTTTACAGACCTCTCCCCTGGGAGTGAGATGACAGAGGAGAATCTGACTGCCTCTCTCCCAGCTCTGTGCAGAAATGCACCAATTCCATCATAGGACAAATTAGAAAAAATTCTTAATAAACTGAGATCAAAACAGAAATGTGTCCATAATTTTGCAATAAAATAAAGTGCAATAGCAGTGCTTCCCAAATTATCTCCCTGTACCTCTTCACCAGCCATTTCTGATGGCAATTCTTCAGGAAATAGGGAAAGTCTCAGAAATTTATCTTCAGGAAACAAGACATATCAATAATAAAATAGTGAGGAAAAGAGATAATAGAAATGAGAGTAAATTAGAGTAAAATTAAAGTAAATTTATGAGGTATAAAAAAGTGGGAAAGGATGATAAGTGCATTAGGAAAAACCAATTGTGGGCAGAACAAAACACAAAACCTCAAGTGTTTTAAGCATATTGAATACATAAATCTTTTATTACTATCAGGATGGAAATGATAATGATAATAATAACAGCAACAACTAACATGCAGACTGAAGTGTTCAATAAATATTTCTGGTTTAATTTTCAGAAGATGCAGGATAATGCACAAGTTGACAAATGTGGAAAGCTTCACAATAATAGCTAAATAAGCTGTTAATCAACACTTAGTAGTGATAGTCAAATTTTAAAACTAGTGGACAGTCACTGGAACTTTCCATATTCCATATTCCAAACTCCAAGGAAATGCTAAAATACTGTTAGAGTGTTCTGCCAAAGTCACAAAAGGCAAAGAGGATGACAAGAACAGCCACTTATATCAAGCAAGAAAAACTCTTGGAAATCCTGTCGTAAAAATTAAACAATTTAATTTGTAATTGTCTTACAGGAAATTGATCTTGTCAAGCAAAAGCAACTTAATAATTGGATGAAATGGCAAATTTGTTTCAGTGTTCTTACTGTAGAAGTATAAGACTAAAGGACTAATAAAGGCATTTGAATTAGCTCTTCTAGTGCATAATGAGAAGATTGCAATTTGGCTCATTATCCAAGCTAGAAAGGAGTGTCTTTGAGAATCATAATTTTTTCTAACATCTAGATTTTATTGTATTCAACAACCAGTGCTCAGATCAGAATATAAAGGTCTTTCTCATAAAATGACATAGAAAATAAAATAGATTTCTTGGTTAAAGATTACTTTTCAACATCTTGATTCAATACAACTAAATGTAAACCTTTGCAGGAAGAAACAAGGAACGCAAGCCTCACTTGGGGAAAAAAAATACAGAAATTTTGTGAGAGCTGTAAACAGTCAGGTCCCAAGGAGCCACCATGAGGCAAAAATAACACATTAATACAATTGTTGCAAAAGCAGAGACTAGGAAAAAGGGAACTAAGATGATTTTACTCCTGTTTAATAAGATCAAGACTGGAATATTCTGAAAATAACCTACCCAGGAACAAAAAATATTTCTCAGCTAAAATATCAACATTTTTAAAATTGAATTAGATGAAAATAACTACTTCATAAAATGACATTTCAACACAAATCTCACACAAAAGAGAAAACAAAATAAAAATATGGCAAAACAACTTCTCAGCTGGTATGCACACAACAGACAGTATCTGAAGCTCAAGTCAGAAGTCTATCAGCTATCATATTGATTTTTCTGCAAGATATGATACAATAGATCCAGAAATGGATTTTTAGAAAGTTTTAGTTTTGCAGAAATTAGTATTTTACCATTAAAATGTTTCAACTGTATCTGGTGGTTTAGAATAATTTTTTTAACTGCAAAACTTTTCAAATAATAAAAATTAAGCTTTATGAAATTATTCAAGTACATAGCACCTAAGGTGAAAGGAATATAATAAGGGGCCACTTATGTTATAGAAAAAGGTGGCAACTGCAGCCAAAACAAGCGAAACAAAGAATAAGGACTTCATTTCATATTTAGGGTGGTTAACAACTGGATGGGATTTCTCCAAGACAATAACAGACTGCAGGTCAGTTTTTTATCCCTTCTCATTTGATTTCAGGATAAAATGCAATACCATATTAATGCACAGGAGGTCTGACTGGATGGTCCACTATGGTCTAGTAATCCATTTTAGCACAAATTTTCAGGGGGTGTGACAGGGGTTGCCCTTCCTGCCACTGCCAGTGCTTTCCAGTTGTAGGTGACTGTACACAGGGCATTAATTAAGCTTTCCATTGCCCTGAAACTGCCAAAGTTATTTCAATAGCTGCACAAACAAGCACAGTACGAATAGAGAGCATGATATGTTAAGATTTGAATTCAATAGATTTCTCCCTTTACCCTCAGTGAGGATAATTATAGCAAAGATCATTCTGCACAGAACTGTAGCAAGGAATTATGTATACCAGCTCAACACACAGAGCCAAATTCCCCTTCTTATATTTAATGATATTATTAATGAAGTTGCTCTCAATAAAGAAGTTATGCTATTATGAGGGACATGTCCAAAGATTTTTACTGTCCTTTCTCAAACCCCAGGGCACTTCATAACTCAGCCAGAAATAAATAATTCCCTTGATGTTCTGTTTGATTAGCATTCCACTGAAACAAATTCTATATTGAATCCAAAGAAAACATCTTTATTTTGATTGAACAAGTTAATCAATACAGTCATGAGGCATAATAGCAGTAAAGTTGTCATTCTGTCATGTAACTGCTTCACAGCATACCTCTGAAAGGGAAAGGACATAGTATTTAGTTTAGTTTTCTTGCTTTATGTAGAACCTTCATTTCCTCTTCCTTCCTGCTATCATGTACATTCACTTCATCATCCCCTATTTCTGCCTCATGAAGCATGGCAAGTCTTCTACCACCAGGAAACAGAAGAAATAGGACTGATTTACATCTGAGTTACAAGCTTCATAAAATTACCATACATAGTAGACATATTATTTAAAATGTTATGCTATTTTATATACCTTTTAACAAAGTATCAGACCCATTGAAACAGCAAAGAAAGCAATGTTTTGCCAATACTTACTACAATTTTTCCTGAAGTATTTTAAAAATATTAAATTAAGACTCAACATTCCCTCAGGAAACAAATAAAGGAGAGACAATGTAAGCAGAATTCTCACCCACAGCAGCATTGCCTCTAGACAGCAATTGCTCTCAACAGCTAGGAACAGATAGTGAGAAAAGAATCTCATATCCAGCTGAAGTGGCACAGGGCATTTGGGAAGACAGAATGCAATTATCTGAGGTGGAATTTCATCAGAATGATAAGGTTATACCAAGGGAACATTAATGATCACTTTAGAGCCTCTTTGAAGTAGAAAAGCAGGACTCAGGTATAATAATGCATTCAAAGAATTCAGGGTGTAGGGCACAGAGATATTTCAGTTTTCCTGCCTCTCCTATTTGCACACAGAAACCCAGTGTGCCACTTTTGAGGCATTTCCACCTTCCAGTGATCATCATTACAATATCTGAGCGACAGACCTAAAAGAGCACTGACATGCCAAGGGGGCACAAGCAGAGTTCAGACATGAAACAAAGCTGAGACTGCAAGGCTGAAATCCTCATGGCTGATCTCAGCAAAGAGCCAAAACCCTGCAGGGTCCTGGGCACACTCAGGGGGCGTGAGCTGGGCAGTGCCACCATAGGACACAAAACAACACCACACACACACACACTGCTGTTCTCAAGGTGAAAAAAAAGGGAAATTTATTTTCTGACTCCAGTATTTATAGATTTCTAAAAGTGACAGTGGATTGGAGGGTGAAAATGCCACCTCTCCAATGACACTGGACAAACCAACAGTCCTCCAACTTTCTCCTCCTGCTGCATAAAAGAATGCAAAACAGTAAGTTATTTACAGAAAGTGTGTGACAAATTTCATTACCAGAATGTAAACATCATAAGGCTTAGAGAATCTTAAAAACATCAGGGCAACGGTGCAGTGCACATCACTCTCTTGTATTATAGACCTGGCAATGGATGACACTGCAAACTCTTGTCTTGGCCTCTTCATCCTTCCTCAACCTCTGCCATGAAGGAGGCAGATGCCTCCACACAGCCCCAAGAACCTAAGGAAGCTCTCAAATATAAGATAACTTTCAGTACCTCTCATAAAAATAACATGACTATGTTTTTAGCTGCGGATTATTCCTGCTGCAGAAATTTGATCTAATGTGTTGCCAGATGTAATAAAAGAGAAGATACAGCACAGCACAACACCACTCCACTAGGGCTTTAAGCACATAAACTGTTTGGATACATAATTTCCTTGACATCTGAGATTACAATATTATTTTTTCTTGGCACTTTTAGGAACTGGAATGTGATGAAATTTTGACAAACTGGAATATAGTCTGTTGCTTCTAACAAATCACTGTGACCAAAGCTGACCTCATTAGAAAGACTAATTTTTTTTACAAAGAACTAACTAAGCATTGGTGAAATTCAGTCTGGATTTTTAAAAGCATTCATAATTAATTTAAACAGCAGTTTCTGTGTGAAGACAAACACAAATTTGATTGAAGTAGGAGAAATAAAAAGCTGGTTTATTACGGATTAAATTCTGTTCTGAGAACAGCCTGCTTGACAAGCAGAAAATACTCTACATCCTCAAAAATATGCAACTATCAGTCATTTCCAGTCAATGGTAAAGTGACAAATTATCTCTACTAATTTTTTTGTTTTCTATAATCCCAGAATTTGACATATATCTAAAAATTTGTATAGCGCATTTCAGTTCTGCTCAGTTGGAGTACTTCTCTTTTTATTGGATTATTTAACTCTAACAGCTTTTACTGGTTTATAAACGAGACTGCTGTCCATATACCTATTCAAATTAACCCAGATTTGAGTTGCAGTGTGTGATCTCAAGTGGTGATCTCAAGCTTGTTTTATGCAGGGGTGCACAGTCCCAAAGTAATGAGAAGGAAAACCTTCATAATACATATTCCAGAGTGTGTGATACATTGCTGTGAATATATTCCAGCTGTTCTTCACCTCTACAATTACTTCTGGTCTCTTTCCTTTAGGATTCAGTGTAGTGGTTATAATCTGTAGAGGTCTGTCCATTTAAGAGCCATGTTTCGTGGAAGCAATTTCCCATATATTAAGGTTGGGAGAAAAATCAGCCATCCTCTGAACAGTTCTTATTTAAACGCTCATATTAATTCCTAGGAATGAGATATTGGGATTTGAGGTTTAACATGAAACATTATTTTGGTCAAAATTCCCTATCAACAATGTAGCATAGTGTGAAATTGGCCTATTTCTCTCAGAAAATATGCTGCTTTGCCCAACTTCAAAATTTCTTGCTGTCTGGTGAAAAGGTGGAGCTACATCTGGGTATTGATCCATCAACTCTTCTGTGGCAAAATTGGCAGCAGTGTGGAGAAAAAAAATCTTCTGTGTCTCGGAGATAAAAATGCTTTCACAGTGGCAGATTTATCTTATGGACATTAATACAAGCAATCAGTCTGAATTCACACAGTGCATTATCTATATTCCACAGAAAACTAGGCAAGGAAAAGTTTGGCCATTTAAACCAGATAATATCTAACTGCAATTTACATCCCATCTTTGAAATGATGGGAAAAAATACACCAGTGTTTATGAACAGGTGAATTTCTGGCAAACCCTATTCATAGAAATACTGATGTTGTTAGTATGTCTCATCTGCAACTATGCTTCTTATAGACCTTAATAAAATGCTTCTTCATTTTGGTCTCACATAAATTAATTTAAAGTGTTAAAAATGTCTCCTTTCAGGGCATTTTTGGCACAGTTGCTTTTATAATTTGGTTCAATACCGACTAAAAATGCACTATTTTTAGTACCTCATGTTTTTCTATTCCTTTATTGGTCACTGTATTGAAGGGAAAATACATTCTTTAAAATCTCAACATTCAATTCAAAATGATTTCATATTTGATTACATATTGAATAAGGGTTCTCAATTTGGATGTATGCATATCATAATGGTTACAATAAATAATATATATTAATATAGAAATATAAATGCATCCAACAATCCAAACAAATATATCCACAAACACATGCATATGAATACAAAATGAGAGAGCACTTTTTTAGAGAATGAGAATCTGAAAAAGTGACATTGAACAGCTACAAAAAATAACAATGTGCACAAAGAAGTTGTAATGACCTAAAGAAGATAAAGCAAATATTATTTAGGCCATAATTCATGGCTATAAGCTGGGACAGGGACTATTTTACAGATGCAGCTGTATTCATTAAAATTCAATATCACTGCACTTGTGTCTAGCAACATCCTTTAAAATCTTTAGCTTTATCCCCTAAAGATCTTTTGGAAATTGAACTTCTTGACCCCACACAGTTTTCTCCAGTCATACACATCCTTCTGGTTATCTATTACCTGAAAAGGTCCTGTTGAGGTCAAAGTCATTATCTGTAAATTCTGAACACCAGAGAGAAGGAAAAAAATGGTACAACTTTTTTGATATACCTAAAACACAGTTTTGGATAAAGAGTATTTTGTCCCAGGTACCAACAAATGCACATCTGGTGTATCCTTTGAAACACTGGGGAGTCTATGGACTGTACTACCCAACTGAACACTTTAGGCCTGCTGACATAAGGAATGATAGTAACTGTTTAGGAACTATTCCAGAATCAGAGATGGATAGACTGTGGGGCCATAAAATGAAAGTGTAAAAAAAGTTTTTAAAGAAGAAAAGTTTCCAAATCCTTTATACCTGTAATCAGTCTAGAGATATTAGAAAAGTTGTGATGACTGAAATTGCTTTACTTGAAATAGACTGAAGAATCTGACTCAGATAAAAGTGTTAGAAGAAGAGGCTTTAGAAAAATATATAAAATGAAATGACAGATGTTGATATCAGAAAAATTCTGGGGAAAAAAAGGAAAATAAAATCTCAAGATTATTAACTGTGCTGCTAAACTAAATTCCTTAAAGTTTTACTAACACCAGGGGAATAGAACCTAGCGCAAAAAATCTTTGAAAGCTCTGAAGGTAAAATATTGACAACTTTTTCTGACATCTGCACTGGGAAAACTGGTAGAAGCTGTAACAATCACAAAAACATGGAAATGCAAAATCAGTGAGGTTGGAGAAAATCTCTGGAGATGGTCTGAAGTAATTGAAACCCTGCTCAAAGCCAAAAAAGAGAAGTCAGTTCTTTACAAGCATATCCAGTCAAACTTTGAATGTCTCCAAGGATGAGACTCCACACCCCTCTGGGCAACCTGTTCCTTGTTCAAACACCCTCACAGTAAAACAGTTTTACATTTTGTATGTGAATTCCCATGTGTGCAAGACTTGTTTGCCCTGGGGAGCCCAGGAGCGGAGAGAGCACTCCAGATGTGACTCACCATGGCTGAGGAGAGGAGAAGGATCACCTCCTTTGAGCTGTTAGCAATGTTCTAACAGAGCCTAGCACAGCCCAGCAAACTGGGGACCTTCTTGGCTGTAAGGGCACCTTGCTAACTCATGCTTTACTCATTGTCCACCAGCATTCCTAGGGACTTCCCTGCACAGTTGTTTTCCAGATGGTTGGCCCCAGCCTGTATTGATGCACGGGGTTATTCCTCTCCAGGTGCGAGGAAGAGGCATTTCCATTTGATGAGCTTCACAAGTTTCTTCTTTTCCTGACCGTTTTTCCTGTTTGTTTTTCCTGTTTCTCCAGCCTGTAAAGGTCCCTTTAAATAGTGCTGCAACATTCTGGTATCAACCACCCCTTCCTATTTTCAATCATCAACAAACCTTCTTATTGGAATAAAATACCAATATAGCCAGATGGAACGTGCCCGGGCTCGTCTGGCCTTGCTGCTTGACCAGAGGTGGCAGCTGAGGCGGTTTCACCTCAGAGACACCTTTGGCTGGCTGGATGCTGCAGCTGGGTGCTAGAGACAAGTCCAGGCATGCAGGAGCTCAGGTTTACCTCTGGCAGAGAGGCTTCACGGCAATGGTGAAGGAAAAGGAGTCAGTTCTGCTGGAGGGTTTTGATCCAGAGCTTTATTCCGGGCACACAGGCCTCTGAATGCAGCAACAGCTCCAACAGAACCACTGAACTGCATGGTTGCAGTGTCTTTTAAGCCCAGGGAGAGGGGGAGGGAAGGGGTAGGGATCCCACCAACCAGGTAAGGCGGGGGAAGTCTCAGGGGACAAATGACACCTGGATGGCCCAATGTCCCCAGGGCTGAGAGGCAGCTTTTGAGCTTCGCCAATCCCACCACGCCCTTGCTGGAATGCCAAGATTGATGGACAGCACTCAGCAGGGGCAAGGGAGGGGAAGGGAGAGGTTATTGGCACACCTGGGGAAAGAACCTGTATGGACAGGCTATTACATCACACTGCAACATCTTCTGAGAGTGCTTCATTCCAGTTCTCAGAAAACTTCCCTGTCACTATGACCTTTCAAAAATTTTCAATAGTAGCCTCAAAATATCATCAACAAATTCCCTCAGAACTTGGGGGTGCATCCCAACATGTTCCCATGGGCTGTAGCCAGTCCAGTTGGTTTAAAATTTTTCTAACCCGATCATCCTCTAGCAAGGATAAAACTTTCTTTCTCTGAACTTTCACAATAATTGTAGGGGCCTGGAATGCCTGAAGCCTTATTATTAAAGACAGAGGTGAAGGAGGTGAGCCTTCTCTGTGTCCTTTGTCATCAGCTCCCCTGAACCATTCAACAGCAAGCCAACATTTTTCCTGGTCTTTCTCTTGCAGATGAAATACCTGCAGAAGCTTTTCTTGTTGTCCTTCATGTACTCCCTAACCCAATTCCTGCCTGCTCAGACAGTATCTCTATACTCTTCCCAGGACACCTGTGCCTACCTCTGTGTCTTGTATGCTTCCTTTTCACCTATGATTTTAATCAGAATTCAGGTCTTTGTTCCTCCTTATAGACATTCTGCTGCCTTTGTCTGACTGCCTGCACATTGCTATGGGTCAATGTTCATCCTGGAAGAGGCTGATTCTTGAAAACCAGGCAGCTCTCCTGCGCTCCTCTCCAGGAACATATCCTAAAGATACTTCCAAGAAAATCCCTGCACAGGCAAAAGACAGCTCTCCAGAGGTTAAGGTGATCCTGCTTTTTGCCTTGTACTCTGCTCTCAGGACCCTCAACTCCACCATCACTAAAGCCAAAGCTATGCCATATAAGCCATGACCTTCACATCTGTAGTGACCCTAAAATGCAGATTTTAAAGCCTGGCATGAGGATCAAATTCTGCAAATACAAGGTTTCTTCTAGCTGTCTGGAAAGGCCACCTCTATTTCTTCCCTCTGCTCAGGCATTGTGTAGCAGATGTCCACCACCATCCTATATTGGTCTGCCTGATGATTGTAACCAAAGAAGAAAATGGATCTGTAGGTACATTAAGAAAATGGGAATTTTGAGGAGCAACCAATGTAGATTCCATAGATGGGAGTCATGACCACATATCAGTAGAGCTCCCAGAATTAACCAAAATAAGTTTATAGACCAGAGTTATTCAGTTAATAGATCATTTACTTGTGGGTTTCTGTGGGGTTTTTTTTTTTTTTTGCTTGTTTTATTTTTTGTTGTTGCTGTTATTTTTTAAATGAAATAAATGCCTGTCAGTTAAAGAGTATAGAATATTGGTGTCATAAGATAAGAACGAAAGTTGTCGATTTTTAGCTGCAAAATAGGAAGTAGAATAAGCTCAAAAGGTGAGAGACTCATTTGCATGTCAGAGGAAGCTTAGTTAAATCTGATACTTTTCAAAATAGGTATAAATGGTTTACTATGGCAAGCATACACAAATTTGGAGAAGGTAAAAAAAGGAAGATAGCAATATCTTATCATGATTATAAATGTAGGCCAGTAAGTACAATAGCCTGAAGAAAATGGCTGAGAAAGAACATGCTGGAGGTAAGTCACTGAACAATGCACTGGGAAGTAAATTACTGATAAAGATAAGGTAATGCACCTAGGAAAACTAACACTGACTAGATGTATACCCACTGATGCATTCTTAACTAGCTAATATTCCTTATAATATGTTAAATAGGATAATTTCAGAAAAGCAACTATGATATTAATAGTTTTTAGTAAAGGAACATTGACTATAGCAAAAAGTTGCCCCTATACTATGGGATAAATCCATATGACATGTAATTGGCTGTTCCACTTCTGTCACTAAAACACCTAAGTAGAACTAGAATAGCTGCAAAGAAAGACAAGACAAGTATAAAATAGTGCACACTGAAGATATAACTCAATAGATTTAGGCTCTGAAGCCTGGAAAATAATTGCCTGCAAGGAAATATAATAAAACTTTGTAAGCACATGACTAAAGGGAAATAAGGAACAGTAATTCATCATTTCTCAGGATACAAAAATCAAAAGTTATCAAATGCAAGTGGCAAATTAAAAAACCAGAATGCTTTTTCCACAGAAATTGGAGGTAAATTGTGCAATTCATTGTCCCAAGGTACTGAGAATGCTGAAAGTTTACCTGGTTTCAGAAGTAACCAGACACCTTAATTGAGCAGAAATACATCAAGGACTACTAAACACAAAGTAATTAGATTAAAAAAAAATCTCTGAGCCATAGGTTGTTGGAAGATGGGACATTACATTTGGGAGCTACTTGCCTTGTTCCTAAACATGCTCTTATATTTCCTCTTGATTGTGTGCTACGAGCCATTGTGCTTCAATTAAAAACATGCTGTGTTGAAAGAGATCACATCTGAAAAGCGTGGAATGGAAAATTATGGTTAAAAATGAAAGAAAAGTCTCAAATTCATCTGATCTGGTAATTAAAGAGAACTAAATATCCATTAATAATATCTAAAGATGAAAGCAAAAAGAATTTTTAGACCTACCTTTTTTCCCCCCCTCATACCCTAAATTTTCACAAAGCTGTACAAAATCATGTTTGCCCTGTCTGTTCAGGAAGCACTATAATCAGACACTGCTCTAGAGTTATGGCACCCTCAGGAACAGAGAACTGTACATAAATGTTCCATGCATTTGAATAATGTTCCTCACTTATTCATAGACTATCAGTAGATCTGAAAAATGCTTCTGTAAATTTTTAAGGTAAAGAGTTTATATTTTGTAGAAAATAACACAAAATAAGCCTGTTGCCATATTTTTTTTCTTTAGACTAGCCTAGCAAAATACATAATAAATACAAAATACACATTTTGTAACTTTAAATACCTCCATATTCACAATAGAGCATCCTGCTCTCATCTCATTTGCGTCGTTTATTACCTTATTTACACCAAATCTGATTTAACTGACATCAGGGACATTCCCTTTACCTAACAGGGAGTTACAGTAGAGAAAGGCTCCTTCCAAAGGAGATTTCTATCCTCTTTTATTATACCCAGTGATTTTTAGGAGTCAAAGAAAATTTTCTTTCTTTAATTAGAGGCCTCAAGCCAGATGAAATGAACAGACCTTTGCAATGAGAGGCATTGGTTCAGCTGGTTGAATTTCCATCTTGCTCTGTGCTTCTAAAAAGGAAATCATCTTCTCAATAGGATGATTTTGTTATTGCTGCCTTTTTTACTGAGAAAGCAAAGAATTTGTCTTCCTGTCTGAGGCTGAAAGAATTGGCCACTGACCATCTCCTTCCCCCAGTGTTAACTCTCAAGTTTTAAAGTGCCATCATTGTAATGCTTGCAGAAATGCTGGTATTTCAGGATAGTGTGGTCTCTGTGCAAGTGTGAAAACTAAAATGTCATTAAATGTTCAAGGCATAACCTTACCAGGAGAGCTAAGGGGACTGCACTCCATCTTCTGTGCAGCATGGGCCACTCACAGAGATGGTCACGGTCCTGCCACTGGTGGGGGCTGCCACAGGCACAGCAGCTCGTGCTCAGAGATTATTTACATTGTGAGAGATTCAAACTGGCAAATTATTCAACCCCAGGATGGACACAAGGAGCACAAGGAGCACAAAAGTCTTTTGAGTGAAGCCACAGGATACCATCACTGGATGAAAACTACAATTGGAAGGGAGGAGCTATAAAGTGAAACACAAGTACTCTCTTTACTACTCAAATCTTATCCATTCAGTAAAGTTTAAGTGTAGTTAGAGCAGGCTTTTCTGGTTCCTCTCTCACTTCTTGTCATTCCTTGTTTGGAGAAATCTGTCTTGATACTTCCTAAAGTTTAGAGCTCTATCAGATATGCTCTCTCTCTATATATATATTTTAAAAAGGAAACTAGAAAATGAAGCAATGAAAAACCCCACTATTTTCTTTGCTTTGTTACCAGACACTTATACCACTGTATCTTTCCTGGAGCAGAAATATCTAAATTTGCTTAGGTCACTTCCTTATTTACATACTTATTTTAGTGCTGATAGAACAGGTGCTGCCATTGGTTATGACAGAGCTGCTGCAGGAACAGGACTCAGGAGCTCATGCTTGCTTCATCTTTTGCCTGTTTCAATCTCAGTGGTAATAAATCACATACTCCATAAAAATCCAAATTCTGGCTCTATAAAACTCAGCCATGCTTGGCTTTGCTCCTGGTGTTTCTCAGGGTTTTTTTCATTTATTGATTAAAGGTGTAGAGTTTGGAGTTTTTGTGTTGTTTTTTAAGAAAGAAAGAAAGGAGGACTTTCAGTTAGAATGATTTTGTCTCACCCTGAGACTCACAATTTCCACTCTGAATCCCGTAAAGCATTTGGTTAACTCAAAGCACAAGGGTAATGCCACTTAGCTCTCAGGCTCTGACTGACATCACTGTAGTACATTTTACCCTGCTACACACTTCTCTCAGCAGCAAACCTGAGGTGCTGCAATCTACAGTAAAATAGTCAGAGCACAGCTTCAGAGAACCAAACCCTGCTAATGCTGTACTTGGAAGCAATGTCACTGAGGTCAGTGAAAATGTGCAATTCAGAGAGCTGAGAAGCCCTATCACAGATTATCTTTCCAAACTGGCATATTTGCTATATAAATAGTACAGCTTTATGCATCCTCACAGTTCAGTTATTTTTTTAAAACTGCAAGCTTTATACAAACACTGTGAAAGTAACATTAATATCAATCTGTTTCCTCTTTACATGATATAAATATCACAATAAAAATAAAGTCTTATTTTTGCTGAGACTTTTTTGATCTTTGTTGCCAAAAAACCTTAAAAGGCATTTTAAAAAAATCATTCCCTGCATGTTTCCATTATCTTTTGCTATGTTTTAAAACTGCAGAAAGGTGCTCCTCTCACCCAAGATTGTGACTACCCTTTCAGAGGTATGGACACACACATGTCAATAAAAAATCCTTAGGATTTCTAGATGTCTATTTTAAAATTAGCATAACTTTTTTTTCCTTTTTATATCTGAATAAAACATTTATCCGTAATGAAGTAGAATTTCCCTGCTTTTTGTTATTAAAGCAAAATGCAGTCCTAATCACTGTCTACCTCATCACTCATATGGTTCCAGAGTCCTGGAATGGTTGGGGTTGTAGGGAACATCTGGAGATCATCTAGCCCAGCCACCTTGCTAAAGCAGGATCACCAAGAAAAGCTTGCACAGGTTTACATCCAGGTGGGTTTTGAATAGCTCCAGAGAAAGAGACTCCTCAACATCTCTGGGCAGTCTATTCCAATGTCCTCAAAGTGAAGAAGTTTTTCTACAAATTCAGTGGAACTCTGTGTGTGTCATTCTGTGCCCATCAACCCTTATCCTGTTGCTGGGGCACAGCTGAAAAGAGCCTGTTCCCATCCCCTTGGCACCTGCCCTTCATATATTTGTTTGCATTGATAAGGTTCTCTCTCTGTCTCTTCTCCAGGATAAACAGGCCCAGCTTCCTCAGCTTTCCATCATAAGAGAGATACTCCAGTACCTTCATTATTTTGGAGCCCTTTGGTTGACTCTAATGTTTAGAGTATGATGAATTAGCTTCTAGACTTCTTAAATAACACTGAACTACAACTGCCCTATGTATAATTAAAATTAGATATCGTGTAGATGCTCACAAATCATGCCCAGGAATAAGGTGAAAGGGACAATTTTAGATGGCTCAACACCGCCAATTAAACATGATCACTTATATACTATCCCTTAGTCCAAGCAGCTACAAATGTCTACATTATCAGGGCTTTTTTTACACTCATTTATTTGTTGCCTAAACCTAGGACAGGTGTCCTTTTCAGATCTATATATGCAGTGAAGAATTTGCTATTCCCAGCTGCATGTCACTGACAGCTGGGTGCGTGTTGCTGCCTTCATTTCTCTTGCATGTGGAGGGGAGTGCAAGTGCAGTGTCCCCCCAGTGACCTGCTTAAGCCTGCCTTTGCCTGGTCTGCAGGGGATTTGTAGGGACAACTGTCCATGCAGGCCCTTCTGTTAGGTGAGCAGTACCCCCAGCAAGGGGCAAGGAAGAGAGGGCACCCGACTTCTACCACCAAAGATGATTGCAATGTTCTCTCCCCACCCTAGTAAGAAACTTGTGCCAATATATTTAATGGTCTTATAATAAAACAGTTAAATTGGCACAGAAATTTCTGTGGACATGGGGTTTTTTCACTTTTAAAACCAAGTTCCCATGAGACAGAACTGAATGCTCCAGTTTAACTTATTTTAAATGGTACAGCCTCACTTTGGAGAAGCTCCTTTTCTTACTGTCAAATCGATGTTTTTCACAAATGCTACACTTTAAAAACCATTCTAGAAAAGCAGACGTAGTGTAATAAATATCACAGGGCAGACCTCCACATACTCAGGAGATGAGCAATGCTTCTGGGGGACCAGCACAGACCTAACTCACCTGTTGTGATACTTCCCTTAAGAAATATTGCAGTGTGACAGCAGGAAGAGGAAATATGGACCTTTTTTGTTATGTGAAGTCCTGCTGCACTCCATATCACACTGACCTTCTCAGGTGTTCTGTGTTTTGATTGCCTACTGTCCAATGCACCTCATTCCTCAAAGGTTAATGAGGCTAAACAAGAGACAAACAAAAAGGTCAGCAATGAAATGCTGATCTATTGACAAAGGCTACAGAATGCAAAAGTCATGCAGAACTCCAGTACTGTCATTCCAGCATTGCTCATACCATGCTAAAACAAACAGGCACAGACATCTCCTTCAGAAATTTTGCTGTGCATGAGGTAGAGAAGTGACCCTCTCTCTCAAGTTCAAAAAGATAAATCAATGCTATTACACTCCAAGGGCTAAAGTTCCTATTTCAGCATAACTCTGGCATGAAGAAGAACAAAGAGGGAACTAGGGAAGAAGTCAGGAAAGTTACCTCTCTAACTGTGCATGCATGGGAGCAGGTACACGTGTGGGAGGACTGAGGTCTGCCTCTCGCTAGACATGTCACTTCTCCAGGCTTAGGTCTTTCACCAAGGCTAAGTGCAGCTGTCACAGAAATTCTGCTGCTCAGAGGTCATACCAGCAAGTGTATTACAGCTGAAGACTTTTGTCTTCCTGTCACCAAGGCTGAAAGTAAAAAACGGCAGAGAATCTGTCCCTCAATCCAAATGACAAGCAAGAACAATGGCTAAAGAACAATTTACTATGATAACATTTTTCCTTTGTAAAAATGTGATTGGTCAGGCACCCAACTTTTCACTGGAAATGGCACTTCAGTCAATAGGGAGAAATGTCTAATCAAAATGAGCAAGGAAAAAACCTATATTCCTTCACATCACTGTCTGTCTGAGCAGGGATTTAAAGATGATTTTTTTTTCAAGAGGAGAAAGGACTTGTTCAGATTCAGAACTCGAGATACCTGGGGATCTGATTTGCTTCAGAAGAATGCAAATTTGTAACTTTCACAAATATTTTAACAAGTCTGTTCCGGATGCTGGAAGCAAAATGAATAGTGTTTTAAAACAACCTGCTTTGTTTACCTAACACAGATCTCCATCCATTTAAACATGCTTTTTTTTTTTCTTTAGTTCCATTTCTTTGACAACCAAGAGCTTAAAATAAAGCAATAGTTTGCAAGGCCTTTCCTGGATTCATTCTTTAAGTAACAGTGATGCTGAAAAAAATGGTACTGCTGAAAATTACCAGTAAGTTGTAGGTCTATAGAATTAAATTAAAATGTCTAGAGAATCTGATTTGAAAGAACAGTCTAAAACAATACATGCATCTGCAAGAATGATGTAGAAAAATATTTTACCTTTGTGCCTGGCCTTTACAAATAAATTAAAAAATGTTAGAAGTTGCCTTGCTTCAGCAGTAAAGCTAAAAAGTGAAGGATAAAGAAAACAAAACAAAAAAAGGATTGAAAATGTATTCTTTGCATAGTGAACCAGAATATAAATTAATAATCTAATAGAGTTGATATAGAGTTGATTCCAGAAATTACAAAGCATAAAATAATACTGAAAACCCAAAACCACTGTTTCATGGTATTTATCTCTCCACAATCCCTTTTTGGTTTGTTGCTGTTTGTAGGGATGGGAAGTGAGGCACCAGCACCTGTCACTAGAGCACTAAACAAATAATGTGTCTTCCCTTTGCATGGGCCACTAGAAGGAAATTGCTGCCTGGTGCTCCTATTACTTCTCCCTTGACATAAATTATGAGCCACTTACAATGATGTAAAAGGATAGATTTTTTTTCTTTGACTGGAAACTTACCTGCTGATTACTCTGGAGCTTTGATTAATGTTTCTGCCCCATTTTGTTTGAAGGTTAGAAAACTAAATATAGTTGGTACTCAGTAAGTGCATCAGCACAGTGGACAACAATGAGCTGTGGCAGGAAAAAACTGAAGGTTTTAAGTTGCTAAAGGCATAAATGAGACCTGTTATAGGCCCTGCAGGCTGAGGCAGAATGGGAACTCCTCCATCCTCTGTCATAGGGTGATACACCAAGCTGTTATATACTAAGAAATTTTGACTATGGAATAATAAATACAGAACTGAATTAGTAGTTGAGGGATCTGTCTCTTACCACTGGGAAGTACTTTTCTGAGGTATTTCTTTTGTAATAAATTATTAATGGCTGTTATATTGCCATGGGGAAAAAAAAAAAAAAGAGATGTATGAGGCAGTGGTTGCCCTGGAGGCAGTAGCTGATACTGATCTTCATGTCTGGGGACCCCAGGCAGTGAAAATGCAGCCACATCCACAAGAAAGTTTAAGATTAAGGAATTTCTTACACCAATTTGCACAATCATGCAGGGACATCAGTTTCCATTCAAAAGCTGGAGATGACAGCAGGAGGAGCACAGCATAGGAAAGGGAGGGTAATTTACTGTTTTGATCAACTGTAAGCACAAAGGGTAAATTCAGAATGAATCACTGCAAATGTAAATTTCTCTTTTTGAAGGAAAACCTGGAAATGACTCATTATTAATATCTATTCAACTACAGTAATATTACTGGTACATTATTAAAACTGTTGGAAGTAAATTTGCTTGCTTTTCTCCAAGATACCCTGAAAAGTAAGTGATACTTCCAAGTGTGAAGCTGCAGGGCCAGGCACAGACATTTCCCTGTTTCCATGTGACCTGAGATGGATGCTGAAAGTCCACCAAACAATGCTCGAGGCCATGGGCTCAGAGTTTACTGCCCAAGGAAAACCTCTGAGGAGTGGAAGAGGGAACTGGAGCAGAGGGACTGGGAAATGGGACCTGGAGACACTTCCAAGGAGCCCATTTAATCCAGCCCTCTGCTCGGCTGCTGGCTTTGGTTCACAAGTGAGTTTTCTTTGTGCTCAGATATTTCCTTTTCCACTTCTCATTTTTTTGATATATTACCTTTTTAACCAATAAACACACACACAACCCCCTCTACGTATGTGTGCAGGAACATAAATAGAGATTGTAGTGACTGTGTATGAAGCAATTGTTGGATGACACACAAGAACACATTTTTAAAAGACAAAAATACTGTCAAGATTGCTGAAAAGAATGTATGAGATTATATTAAAAGTTTATTTGCCAGGTTCAGACAAGAATATTTATTATTCCACGGGTTTTATGTACAAAATGGGTTGTAAGGATTATTTAGTATAAAATTTTGCATAACAGAAGTTAAAAATGTTACAAGGCATTTACCGGGTGGGGGAAAAAAAGCAATTTTCTGCAGTCACTTCAGGTTTCTTTTAGGCATCAATGACTGAATTTCCTAAATAGAATGTTCATCAATATTTAAAAAAAGGCTATATTAATTAAGAAATAAATTAGCAGGTTCTTGTTGATTTGATTAAACATAATGAAAAATGGACTCGGTCAATGAGAAAATGAGAATGAGGTAAATTAACTAGTTTCAGACAAATCTTCTTAAGCATGTCTGTGTCTTTAGAGTGTTCAGTGAGGCAAAAAGGCACATCTGACCCATCACCCCTGGGCATGGCCCTTCTGAATACATCTCTTATTGCCAGTGCAAACACTTTCTAGTTATAGTCTTTGCAACTGAGAATTAATTGACCTTAGTAAATTCTGAGGCTGCACAGCAAATTCACTTTAACCACTTAAAGACCATTGGAGACCCTTTTTAATAAAGGTTGGTGTGAACACTTATCCTGTTACAACTGTACTCTAACTCCTTTGTGGATAGCAAATTGACAATTATATTTGTAATGGGTTGATCTTGCCTAGGTGCCAGGTGCTCACCAATCTGCTCTATCACTCCTGCTTCTCAACAGGCCAGGAGAAGGAAAATATGACAAAAGTCTCATGGGTGAGTATACTGTGGTCTTTGCACTTCATCCTGCTCCAGAATGGGGTCCCTCCCATTGAACACAGTCCTCCATGAACTTCCCCAACAGGGGTCATTCCCACCGGCTGCAGTTCTCCACAAACTGCTCCAGTGGGAGCCCCTTCACGAGGTCCAGTCCCTCAGGAACAGGCTGCCCCAGCATGAATTCCCCTCAGGGTCACAAGTCCTACCAGCAAACCTTCTCCAGCATGGACTCCTCTCTCCACAAGGGCACAGGTCCTGCCAGGAGCCTGCCCTGGTGTGAACTATCCATGGAGGAACAGCCTTCAGTCATCCAGCTTATCCAGGGTGGGATCCTCCAGGGGCTGCAGTTGGACCTCTGCTCCAAAATGGCCTTCCATGGACTGCAGGGGGTCAACGTGTCTTACCGTGCCTTAGGCACAGATTGCAGGGGAATCTCTGCTCTGATGCCTGGAGCACATCCCGCCCCTCCTACATCCCTGAGCTTGGTGTCTGCACAGTTCTTGTTCTCATTTTTCACTCCTCTTCCTCAAGTGCTCTTGAGCAGCACTTGTAAACCCCTTCTTAAAGATGCTGCCACACCGATGTCGCCAGTGGGCCCTGCTGTGGCCAGCTGTAGATCCCTCTTGCAGCCAGCTGGCATCGCCTCCGTCTGACATGGGCGCAGCTCCTGGGGTCCTCGCACAGAAGCTGCCTCTGATACCTCGGATACCTCAGAGACTCCTGATACCAAACCCTTGCCATATAAACCCACAGCAGCATTTTCAAGCTATAATCAGCAATGGTTGCTCATTCATGAAATGACTGCTTCTGATTAAATCGATGATGGTTAACTTTCCATTTTAGTTATTATTATATTTAGTTAACTTCCCCAGTTTCATGACTCAAAGTTTGTTGTTATCTCAACTAGCAAAACGTATTTATCACTCTGGGTCTTTTGAAAGGAAATTTCCTCTTCATTTCATAGAATCAGGATGCTCATTGCCTACAACACTAACATGTAGCTGCTAAAAAAGCAAAAGATGCAAGTATTTTTTTTTCAATATATCACTGTACTAAAGGGTATTAAAATATATATTAAAGACATGTCATTGCAGGAACACTCAGAACACTTGGAATACATTTACATGTTGACAAATAAAATAATTGTTAATGTAAGACCTGGTGTCTTTAAATCCTGCTGTTATAACAAAACAGTGTTCTTCAATGGAACTGTCAAGTCTCAAGTTAAAGAACTGTCTCACTAAATCAATTTTAGGCCCCATTAAGTTCATGGAGGTCTACTCCAGTGTTCTGAAACCTGAAGTATGTGCAGCCTTTCCCCTTGAAATCGTGTATCACTAGAACTGGAAACACTGCACGCACCAGAGGACTGAGCTTACCCTTGTTCTACATGGCTTATCTAGGTCTTCTTATAAAGCTTTCATTTTAATTTGGTTAAGCCCCCATTAGCTGAAAGCAGTACAAATGACATTAAGGAATCTATTTTAGGTCAAAGTGCATACAAAGGGAGTTTAAATTTAGTTTAAAATATGACTCAGACACCTGGTCAAACTGACATTGTTTAAGATATCACAAGTTGAAAACTAGGCTGTGGCACCCTGTCCACCCCAAACCTGTAGCAAAATGAAGCAATGCCACTTA
Organism: Emberiza elegans; assembly: GCA_024865655.1. Lineage (NCBI taxonomy): Eukaryota > Metazoa > Chordata > Aves > Passeriformes > Fringillidae > Emberiza > Emberiza elegans. Next base: position 23,710,165 of record JALJVW010000206.1, read on the forward strand.
CTCTAATTCTGCTTAGCTGAGACTTAGGCAGACTTGTGACTTGTCCTGACTGCATGAATGAGTAATTATCATGGTCCAAGAGATGCATGTTGGGCTAACTTGTATGCCTATTCCTCAAATTAATATGCAATCATCCTTTTGGATTGCTTTAATTAAATTGATTTTTAAATTACTCTGTTAAGAAAAATACTTCCTTTGTGTTTCCATAGCAATGTGCTAACTGGTGCTTTTTCAGGGAGGGATAAAAAGTTAAATTAAGAGAAGAGAATGTGGCTATTACACAGAGAAAAATATTGCTTTTCTTTGCAATGCAATGGTTTCGAATAAACAAGCTGCTCTTCCTTCAGCAATAAAATCTGTCTTTGGAACAAGATGCTACCAAATAATTTATGTTTTCATTAAACAGCTATTTAATTTTGGCCTTCTGATCTGCTGAATTTGTGGTTGTGTATTTGGCATGGCTGTGTGGACTCTGAGAAAAGTACTATTTACAACTGATAAAAAGCTAAGAAATTTCATCAATTTTATAGAGATTTTTAGGTTCTTGCCACTTCCTATCAGCCAATTTCCTTTTTTTTTCTATTTCTTAGAAATAATTATTTTTCTAATTGAAAAATAATTCCTTCCAGAGATAAAACCTTTTGAAACATTTAATTAATAACAAACAGGCTAACACTGAAAATGGAACCAGTCCTTCACACACAAAAGGAAGTCAATGCAGCAGTGAAGACCAATAAAAAACTTTAAAAAGGAAAAAAAATTCCAAGTTAATATCTTTAACTGCATTGACTTAATTTCTCTCAAACAATTTTCTTTGCATCTCAGCAGCTATTCCCAAATTCTGTCTTAAGCAAGTCTAGAGTTTCTGTGCTAATCCAGGAAGCAAAGTAGTTTGTCCCAATGCAGCCCATTAAAAATTATACATGCAATGGTGTTATTAGAAAGACTTCAAGCTACTGTTGTGAAATTATATAATCAGAAGCCATGAAAGCCAGAACATCATGTGCCAAGTGACTTGTGTCCAGGTCAGCAGTTTGTTCCAGTATATTCAGTATATTCAGGCCTGTTTCTGAAGGAGTCAGGGTTTCTTAGTAACTTAAAAGAATGACTGAACCAAAATACACCTTCACATCCATCATATTCATAAAGTGACTTCACTGCTCTTCCAATGCATGATGCATGACAGAGCTCTTGCCTATATGTAGTTTTATAACATGTGTAGGGGAGCTTTGGGGTTAAATATGGTATCTAAATTATAATGATTATTAGAGATTAATCAATTATGCTGAAACACTTATAATTACCCAAATATTAACAAATATTTTTGTTACTAAATTAGCATCAAAGACACATTTGAATAAGTGCCCCTTGATTAAGTCAGGAAGATTCTGATACAGTAAAACTTCATTTTTGGTCTATGTCATTGGGTAAGTAATGGAAGTAGTTTATCTGCATGTGTATGTATACTTCTATTCAATGAAATTAATATACTGTTAAAAGGGAAAGAAAATAAAAGAAAACCAAAAACTTATAAAGTACATTTACTAAAAGTGGCAGCTGGTGGAACAAGTGGGTGGTGGGAGGTTCACATTGAGTTTGAGCTGTTCACTTTAATGAGTTTCAGGTAATCTGGTGTCTCATGCATGCGTGCCAGTGTGACTTTGGCTTTTTTGAGGGCATTGGGATGGGGAGGACATCACAGGCTTCTTTGTTTAACAAAAGATTAAATATGATTGAAAAGGAGGTTTCACAAGTGAATGGGGGTTTCAGAAAAGACATTAACTCCATCTAAGCACTTCTACATTCAAGGAGACTTTATGTCATTATTGACATTTATGAATAGTTTGAACAAAGCCCTTATAAGTTCTGACATACCGGTATTAGTGGAGTGACTTATTCCTGCTGCTACAGGTCTTAAAAGTCCAGACTATTAATGAGAGAAAATGCAGTGAAGGAAAACATGACCTGAATTAGAAAATGGCCTGGGCTGGGTAATAGAGGGTATGTTACCATCAGTTACAGTATGCTGCAAAAAAACCCTATGAGAAAGGCTACTGGTAAATGTAGAATTATATTTAATAAGTAGAGATAGCACACATTACATTTTTAACCATGGAAATAATGCTTTTTGTACAGATGGGAAAGCTGATCAGAAAGGATAATTCAAATAAGTCAGAAATTGAGTCACCTACTTTTAGTCCCATGAGGATATGAGTAAAACAGTAGAATCTCATACAAATCAATTTATAGCCTCAGAGACATAAAATGTACATTCACACTGATTTTATTTGCATACACACAATTGCACACACAGTAATGTTAGGAAGCACAGTCATATTTTATGATGCAGTTTCAAGAAGTGACTTTTTAATGAGAAATACCAGATTATTTTTTCCTTTTAAAATGTAATCATTCAGCATTCTTTCATCCTCCTTCAGTGTAGGGCAATATGATCTGTGTGATCTATAGCAGCCTGTACAAAATGAACCTTACACTTTCCTAGTTTGCATTCAGTTCTTGGACTCATCTCAATTGTAATTTTTGCAGTCCCACTGGACTTCTTTTTTTGGATGACAATGCTACCATGGAAGTCAGCTGAGACCAAATCCTATTGTAGAGGCAGCAGGTGCGCCAAGGGGTTTTTGGGTTTTTTTTCTTCATTAGCACTAATCTTATACACATGACAAGGAACAGAGATGCAAAAGAGCCACTGAATGCAGATACCTGCAGTTCAAGGATTCCACTTTCCACATCAAAAAAAGTGTTCAAAATTGAACACAGGAAACTATCTGCTAAAAGTGGGAAAATAACCAAGCAATGCTGAACAAAATGATACAGTAAAATTGAAACTACAAGCTCAGTAATATGACTTAACAGTCCAGAATAGAAATCTGCACATCCTTGAAACATAATTGATTGAACTACCTTGAAACATAATTGATTGAACCACACAATTAGTGATGAGAATTATTATCCTCGTTTAAAGGACAGAGAATTGTGAATTGATAGTTTCAGATAGATGACAAAATTCAGCCTCAGCTGTGAGTCTGGAGCCATACAACCAAAAAATCCGTGAATCTAGGAGAGGCCATAAAAGATAGAAAAGCAGAACAAGGCAAAAAATGGCTGATGAAAGGCCAGGGAAGGTTGGAATATTAGGTCACACAGTAGATTTTGGAGGTATCATATTGCTAAGGGTATGATTTTCCCCAAAAGCATTGAGCAGAAATAATTAGGGAATAGTATTAATTCCCATTTTCTTCAGGAGTACGGGAACCAAAGTTTCTCAAACTGAAAGCCAAACAAACTGAGAACAAAACAGGGAAAATTCAAAGAAGTTGTTCAGGTTACCTTTGACAGCTTCTCTACATAGTTTATGGTGAAGGTCTCAGAACATCTTATAGTAATACTGCAGAAAACACAAATTAAGGTTCTTCTACAGGAAGAGCTCAGACAGGAGTGGTTTTTCTCTGTGCATGATTGTCATAACAGGTTAAAATTGCATAAAATCTTTCCACATTTATTCATTGAAAGTTTTCCAGTTCTTCTATGAGGTTCATGGAGGTGATTTCAGCAGTAGGTGCCAGTACTTTGATCAGTCTATCATAACAACTAATGAATACACTGACATTTGTATAGTACTAATTATAATCTTTCTGAATTAAGTCTATTAAGTTCTTTATTCAATTACTGGTGAGTCCAATTATCCTTCTATCAAATCAAGTTGCACACCTAGACAAGTTTGATGTCCTTTGACAAATTATCTTGTTCTGCAATGCAACTTTCATTTGGCAACAATGACCTAAATATCCAGTTTTAGAAAAATCTTCATCGCTCTTTGTAGACAGTGTACTGATTTTTTACTCTGCAGCTGTCAGGCGGATATTTCTTGCAGATACAACTTAATTAATTCCCAGTAAATTATGCTGAGCTTATCTTAGAGCAAACCTGCAGTGGTTTATGTCTTCATGCCAAGAAGCAGAAAAAGTCTGAAATTTTTACTTAATTTTTTTTTGGAGTAAGAGCAGTTCAAGCTCACTTATGTTGATATTGGAATGAAAGGATCATCAAATGTCTCTTGAAAGCTACAATGTTCAAACTAAATACACTTCTACTGCAAAATTTCCTTAGTGTGGATGTCCCTGGCAGAGCAAAATATGTTGTGCCAATTAAAATTGCTATGGAAAAGCCATTGGTGCACTTTGTATCTGACTAATAAAAGGGGGAGGAGGGGAAGGGGAGACAGGAGGGCAGAATTCAGATGAACTTAATCTGTTCAATATCCTTCCACTCATTTGCTCATTTGCTCAATCTTTTTATGTTTGAGGAACTTTTTGCTAAAAAGTTTAAACATTCTGTGCTGGTTTTCTCCACATCAGCCCCACTAGTGAAGGCTGTACACCACCCCTGTTCACCTTTACTCACAGCAGCACTTCCATGAACAGCTGTTTGCATGAAAAGTGAACAAAAATTAAAACTTTTTAGGAGAATGGTGACCCTTCCATTTTTCATAGCATGCAGCCATACTAAGTTAAGCAGGCATGGAAGTCTGTTTACCTTCAGGCTGGTGTTTCTCCAGAACATCACTTCCAGTAGGACTTCCAGCTCCATGAACAGACCAACCATCTTCTTTACAGCATAATAATTAACAATTTGTTTTGGGGATGTTTATTTGAAGAAACTCTTTTCTGGGTTTTTATTTTTTATGGCAAGTGATGTTTTTTACTAGCAATATTTTAAAAGTGTTTCTATCAAATACCACTAAATGCCTATCAGAGTAAAACCCACAAAGACGCTGGAAACCAAAGTTTTTCACCAAAGTATGGTACACCTCTGTCAAGGCTGCAAAATTCTGAAGTTTACAACAACTGTCAAGACTGTCAGAGATAGAGTGCATGAAAGAGGGATTGGCTCTACAGGCAGAAAAATATCAAAGCTACTGAACTACCAGCAAGTTTCCCAGCAGAACAACATAGATAGTGGAGTAAAGATTTTTGTTCCATATGCATAGAAGAACAGACTGAATAAAATGGAAAATACTCTTTATCTATTTTGGACAGGTCTATATTGCTTATCTAAATAAAAACTTTGTTTGAGACATGTAAATGAATAAAAAAATTCTATGTATAAAACTGAAAGAGACACTGATATGAGAATGAGCATTTTCCTAAACTGCTTTTCAAGGCTCTAAGATAGATTTGTTATTTACAGTTCCCAAGATTAGCCTGTAAGCAATGAATCAAATAACCCTCTATCACTCTGACACACAAAAAGATTTGGGAATACTAATCCTTTGAATAAGGAGATATAAGCATTTGGAAGCATGCAAGAGTTATAATATAAAATTTCCACTTGACTTAGTGCATTGTTTCCAATTCTTTGCTGAAAATTCCTTTCACTGCAGAAATGGAAATAGGGTCTCAACTTGTTGGGCTCAAACTATATCTGGTGCTAAATGATGTTCCAAAAATTTACTATAGCAAACAAATCTACTATAGTTGAATCTTTTGCCTAATTTTTTGAGCTGTATTTACAGACAGGAGCAACTGTTTACATTGCTACAACATGCTCCTTTTGATCATTGATTGCTTTGTTTTATAGCCTGGCAGTTAATATATGGGTTTTTATAATATATGGATTTTTCAACAGAGGCTATAGAAGATTGCTGGCACATTATGTGCACATGCACACTGCCTCTCTATATGTGCATTTTATGATCATTCTTTCCCCTGAGGACTGTGGGCAGACCAGGTATTGCAGGAGCCATAACTCTAATTAGTTCTAGATGGGGATACTTTTGTTCCTCTTCCAAGTCATACATCAAGCTTCTCTTCATTAAATTTGCTTTTGCTAGTTGACACAGGCATGAATGATGCAGAAGCTTCAGAAAAGAATCAAACTCTTCATCAAAGCTTAAAGCTTTTGGAGTTCACCAATCCGTACTGCACATTGGCAAGTGTTCATTTACAACTTTAAAGGAAGCCCATCAAATAGATAATAAAAATAATATGTTAGGTAAAATATCATATTATCACTGTGGCTTAATATTGGATCCTTAAAAAAAGGTGGAGGGACAGTTTCTAGTTCTCACACACTATTACTGTACTCACTGAAATTAATTTTGTTCTTATAAAATACATTGAATGCAACTAGAGTTTCCAGTTCTCAAGACTTATACAGTATCCTTCAATATCTTAGAGGGAAACAGAAATTCTCCATTCAGCTCTCAGCTAAAACTAGACCTTTTAGTCCTACTAGCTAACACACAAGTTTTATGAAGGAAGAGAGTACATCCCTCACTTATTTCAGTCTAATCACAAAACATAGTATTACAGTGTCTCGTTTATAATTTGGGACTATTCTATATAAACACCTTATATATTATAAACAAAAAATTAAAAATAAATGCTCTTATGTATTTTTTATCAGTGTTATCATTCCTCATGGTATCAGAAGAAATCACATGCACAGCAGAAAGAAATCATGTATGCCACTTCTGGAACTAAAAGATGCAGATGTTCTTCTGCACCAGCTGGATTGTTGTATTGCATTTTCATTTTTCCTACTGGTGCTATACCTCAAATTAAATTAGCAATTTGCATGGCAAAAAAAAAAAAAAAAAAAAAAAAAAAAAAAAAAAAAAAAAAATAAAAACAAAGACCACCAGAAGTGGAATTTTGCTCCCTACTGCTTTGCAAATTCCACAGGCCATTTGTAGGAAACCTTTTCCCTCAGACAACAAAAGAAGTCAAAACTAGAGTGTGAGATTTATGAAAGCCTGAATACAGCTTTCCAAAGCACAATCAAACAAAGTGATGAGTACCTGGAGTTTTAATTGAAACTAATATGCATCCTGGGTGCCCTAAAGCTTTGAAAGGCATCCAAATTGTGTCCAGTTCTTTGAAAAAGTTGTTGTGTAACTTAAGGCATTAAATCCTAACACAATTTTATACTGTAGCACAAAGTTGAACCCATTTTCTATCATCTTCCATGATTTTTTTTCTATACAAAAAAGTTAAAAAAGAGACTCAGGTCTCAAGCTGTGACTACTGAGATGAAAAATAGACATAAAAATTATGTCGAGCACAACTCCAGCCAAAGGAAACTGCTAACTTCTGCAACAAGCTTTTGTCCAATTTAGAACAAACAATGATGTCTGTGCTTCAGAGGTGGAATTATCTGACTTTCTCCTTTTTAGATTCCAGAAAACACTGGAACATGGAAAACATGAAGACGTGATGTCACAGGAAAAAAAAAAATTAACAGAACAGACAAATTTTATGATGCTAATGCTATTGTGCTAGATTTATCAGCTTCTCCATAATTACAAATTATGTGTTTTTAATTATTGCACTACATCTCATTCAGCACTTTTAAAATTGAAATTACATGGAGTGGAAAGCTCTGAGTAATATAGTGTTCATCTAACTACTCTTCTGACACTTTACAAGATTTGCATCTGTGCTACCAGAATAAACAAGAAAACAAAGTAAATACATCAGCTGCTTCCATCTTTACATTATAATGTTGAACTGTTTATGTTTTCTGTATGAGCTACATAGAAATCACACCTGAATTTTATGAAATGGCAGGTATCCCTCATATACCTGTGAGACATCTCAGGTATGTTGATGATTCACTAAGGAGAACACCTCAAAAAAAGTTGGATGATAAATGCAAGGAATTTCTATGTTTTCCATATCAAAAGTCATGAAGGATTCTGTAATATATTGATCATCAAAGAGATCAAACTACTGCAGTCTTGAATACAGTTGTTTGCCAGCAACATAGGAAAATAGTGGCAGCAAAGGTAAACATGCATTAAAAAAAAAAAAAAAGCCCTGTACATATTATGGGAAAAAAGTCTTAAATTAATGAATAACAGAAGTGAATGAAAACTCAATTTGCATACTGAAGCTGATCAAATGGGGCTACTAGGACACCATACCAGGGAGTTTTTTCTCTGTTATTCCCTTTACCTTCACTTCAGTCAATGCCCTCTTAGAAAATTAGACTTTTAAAATGTAGCTTAAGCATTTGCCCTTGGAAAAGGATTACACAAATCTCACCAGATCCATCCTACAGGGCTGAACTTCACCCAGAATGAGTTACTACTAATTTTTGGCAGAAGAAGCCTTGTGAGCATGAGTGACTCCTAGGAAGACCAGCACTCAGTCAGTGCTGGTGGAGGGTCATGGGGACATGGGGACAAGCAGCAGGTCTCTCTAAGAGCCCTTTTCCCACCAAGACCAATGCAGAGTAAAAGGCAAAGCCTCCAACCATTGCTCTCAAAACTCTAGCACACCACTGCTGGTGAGATGGTGAGAAAGGGAGGTGATGAATGCTTGGCATTATGGACCTTGTAGTCCCTTAATGAAGACTAGGTTTGTCATTGAATGCCAATCATGCCATGCACAGTTTGTAGCCTGTGCCCTTTCTTCTGGTATAGAAATGACTGTCAGAAGAGAAAATTGTAAATTTGTGTTAGTTTCTCTTGTGTCGCTTCTGATCCACTCTTTTGACATCAGAGGCTGGGAGCAGCCAAGAGAAAGCTTCAAAGAGCCAAGGATCTACAGATGTAGGGAGCTTCAGCTGCTACCTGTGGAGCCCCAGACAGTCCTGTTTGCTCCTGTGGTTGCTTCCATCGCTTCCATTCCTAGGAGAAATAGATCTCATGACAGCTGAAGTCTGCCTTAGTGCACCCTGAACATTACAGTTCCCCTTTGCTGCTGCAGAGGTGGGCAGCCAGAGCAGCACTGTGGGATGCAGCACAATGTGAGCCCCGGTGATGGAGCTGGGACATGTCAGACTCTAGGATGATGCTTTGCAAAGCCAACAGATTCACTTTGCAAAGGAGAAACAGACCAAAAGCCATGGAATCATCTGCAGCAATGGTACAACATGCAGATCTGGGAGACTGAGGGGTTCAGCATGCTTTTGCTGAGAAGAATCATTTTGAGGAGCCAGCCTTCCTGCTGACTTTCCTATAGAGCCTGTGAAGTCAACACAGATGAAAACATGAACTGTGCTAGAGCCTCAGCTCTGTAATTGCTGTTCCTCAGTGTTCTGCTCTGCATTAGAATCCATAAGGAATGAATAAAAACATTTTCAGCTACTCATTTTTGCTTAAAACTAACCATAAAATGAATAGAACAAATAAATAAATGATTGCAATATAAAGCAATATCACTTCTCGTTAACTTCACTCCCTAGTCTTCCATGTTGCCTAACTAGTTAAGCACTGGTTAAGCATAGGAGTAAATAGTTTAGATTGTGCCTTTCACATTTCAGATACAAGAGCTGTGTCTCCAGTTACTGAAGGGTAAATAAGAACATGTAAAATCCAGAGTTAATACTCCATCTTGTGGCAGATCATTATGTTCCCTGCAGAGAAAAATACACTCACAAAATCATGACTGGATCATTTCATTAAGACTATTATATGATTCTGTTAATGTTAAAAATATAAAAATAGAGACCTTTCCCCAGACTTAGAGTAGAAATATCTGCACATATATGTATGGTGGAAGAAAGCAATTGCAGTCTGAAATCCCTAATTTGCAGTACAACTTCTCCCTACTGAAAAAACCCAATCGCCAAACCACCACCACCAAAAAACACAAACCAAAAAAAACCCCAAATCCCATAACAAACAAAAAATATAATTATCAATTTAACAATAAAAGAGAAATCCTGGAATATAAAAACTCAGCACATTGTTTTCTGATATAATATTCTTCACAGATTTCTTAGAAAATACAGCAAAATAGAATAACAGGATGAGTTAATTTGAATTCTTGTGTGTTATAGATATGTAAGCATTGATCAAATATTCTAATATATACACAAAATATTGTAGCCTTCCAAAATAAAATCTATGCTCCAAGAAAAGAATGTGTGTTGCCACCTTAATTCTTCAGAGATGCACTTATTTATCTAACCTCTGATCCGCACATAAGTAAAATCAATCACCAAACCATTCTCTGGTTCATTTGCAAAACCAGCACTGTCAAGCAGCTAGAAGCCCTTGAAATTAGTTGGATCATATCAATATCAAATTATAATACTGAATCAAGTCAAGTAAACAGAAAGTCAAAGAACCCAAAAACAGCAGTTCAGTTGAACATTGGGAACATGGCACCAAATTATTCTTTTCCTGACAACCATTTGAGCAGACAGTGACAGTTCTGAAAATTCCTGAAAAAAAACAACAATAGAAAAATACTATCCTGAAACTATTTCATATATGAAGGTTATACTCTTAAAGGCTCAAAGAGATAATGTTCTTTGTAAGTCCAGGTTGCTATAATCTCTTAGTTCTCTAAGGAATCCTACATCTCCTTCAAGAACTTTTGCTGCATCTCCACAAAGAGCTTTAGGAGGTATCACAGGCAGTAACAATGAAAATAATTTATCTTATGTCCATGATATTCATTGTGGGAACATATTAGAACACTTCAATGTTATTGGGGCCTCCTCTGCTTCATCAAACTGGAGCGTATTTTAGGTTCCCTACAGCTCTCCAGTCCTATACTGACTCCATATCAGGGTAAAATTAACAAACACTGGCCCCTCCTCCAAACACTCATTTCCATGGAAAGGAACTATAATTTTGCAGATTAGATGGAATCACAGAATTGATCAGGTTGGAAGGGACCACAGTGGGTTATCTGGTCCAACATCCCTGCTCAATCTTGAGTGAAGTGACAAAAGTGAGCTTAGAGGTAGCCTGAATGCTTGTAAACCTTCTGCCTCTGCTTCTGAGCACAGTTAGGAGCTCAATCAGAGAAAACATCCATGTTTCAAAGGGATAAATCTATTAATAAACAGCCATGCACTGGCAAACAATACTAAGGAAGCCACACCACACTTTTGATGCCACTAGTTGACTTCTCACAACACAGATTTATTTTCAGAATAATACCAAATTGAGGAATTTATAGAAAGACTGCTACGTTATCTGGACATCCATTTTCCTGAGCAATGCTGTCAGACTCAGATGACATGAGAGGCACAGGGACTGCACTCACACATCACCTCTTCCTTACCCACGGTGGAACACACAGCCAGAATTCACCACCACTGCTTGTGGCAGACAATTGGTTAAATGATTTAGAGGTAAAAAGAATTGATGAATAGTCATTGCAAACTGAACCAAAGCTTCACTATTTAGACTTTCAAGATCTTCCTTAAGGAAAGGTAAGTCAACAGAAAATCACATGGAAGTCATCCAAATGTCTTGCTGCTTTAAATGTGAGGGACAGCATATCCCAGACCATCCCACCCCAAGCATTACTGCCTGACTTTTGATAAAAGAAGAAGAATCAAAACTAACAGGCAGAAATAAAAACATTTTCTTTTCTTTTTTTCGCCAATATCACTCAAGGGGCAACTTCAAACTTAGGACTCCTTGTAAGTCTTTACTACCTTGTATTTCCACTATAGCTATGGTCATCTCCCTCTGGGTAGAAAGCTGTTTTTTAGGGACATACAGTTGTCTTTCCGACACTCATGGTCTTCAGCTACAATCGTCATAGCTAAGAAAGTCCAAAAATACTGTAGGTGTTTACTAAGTGTCAGAGGTCCCAATGAATACTCCAGATTTACACCTCTCTGTGCACTATGAGTCTTGGAAAAAACAGTGATATTCAAGACCTGTTTTCTGATATGCACAGTCTTCTGTGGAATTAGAACTTGCTTGATCCCCAGAATGGGCGCTGAAACATTGATTAAAAATTGTTAGAATGTCCACCAAGAACCAGTTTCATTTTTAACACTATATTTATGCCAGGAAACTCATAATGAAACTATGACAAGGACATTTATAACAGAGACAAGGAGAATGCTATAAGACCTGCTCAGTCATCAAATACTTGGATAAAACTATAAAGTAATATACAAATCACTATTTAGTCAATACATTGTAGCCAGTATGATCAGCTTAACACATTATTGCCCTTGTGGTAAGCAATTTTAGTAAATTTTAATAAACAATATATTTTTGCCTTTTAATACTATTCTAAGAGACAATGAGTAAAAAAAGAATCAAATGGTTAATAACCATTTATCTCAAAGTCATTAGTAAATGCCTTAGCCTCAGCAGACAGACTTACAAAAGCCTATGAAGAAAACAAAAACCAAGATGACAAATAACTGAAAGAGCCTTAAAATCAGTTGTCTCCAAGAAAATCAGGGCTCTGCTTATGTAAAAGATTCCTGAGATGGAGTGGGGTGGGAGAAACTAATTTAGAATTAGAAAAAAAGAACATTTCTAGACCTCAAGGAAGAATGTTTACCTTATTAGGTTTTAAAATGATCAGGATCAGACTGTACAGGCAAATATTATTAAACAGAGAATTAAATATGACTCTTTCTGATAAAATCTGTTTAAAGATAACCATAGAAATATTTTCAGTAATGTAAGCAATCCATCATCACTATTTTATCTGCTATGATCTTACTTCTACAGACAGCACATTTTTTAACTTAACAGAAACAAAATTAAAACAGCTTCAAATTACATTCTGACTAACTGAATGCCCCTTCCTGTGTTAATTAGATATGGTGTTATTCACTTCATGCTCCCTTACTCAACAGCTGATGTTTACAGCCCTGAAGCACATCATGTGTCAGTGTAGGTGCAGCAATTTATTCTCTATTCATAATCTGCAATGTCATCGGGGCGAAAAAGGTGCCATAAGGATCAAATTACCACGGATATTTTTAATTTGGATAAGTTAGTGTCTTTGGACTTCACAAAGTTCTCTACATATGCTGGAACCTCCCCACCAACACCCACATCCCAGAGACATTGCTCTGCTCAAAGTGTGACCAGACATGTCACCTTCTGTGGCAGTATCTGGAGCCTTCCCACTGGAGACAATACATGTAACAATTTATACAGCAGACAACAATGAAAAATAGCATAAAATACGAATACAGAGAGGAGTCAGAGGGAAAAAAATTTCTTTTACATCGTGGAATAAACTAACTTCTAAAATGAACTAAAAAACCAAATTGTTTTCTCAGTCTTTCCATTTGAAGGATCAGCTACTACAGATGTGAAAGTGTGGTGCTCAGGACAGCTGGCTGGTGGATGTATTAATGAAAAATTCTAATCTGGCTACATGAGTGTTGTATCACCTTTGTAGAGGTAATATAAGCTACATTTCTACTGGACATTCTGTTGCAGACATCTTTTATGAAAAATCCTTTCCTAGGATTTTTCCATCTGAGAAGCTGCAGTTTCAGCAACAAAATTTAAACAATGATTATCCGCTGCAGTGGAATGCAACAGGTCCACCTGTGACTGGCCCATCTTGGATATTTATAATTAGTGACCAATCAAGGACCAAGCTATCTCAGACAGAGTCCGAGACAGCTGCCTTTGTTGTCATTCTTTTTTTTTTTTTTTTTATTCTTAACTTAGCCTTCTGAGGAAACCTTTCCTTCTATTCTTTTTAGTATAGTTATAATGTAATATATATACCATAAAATAATAAATCAGGCCTTCTGAACATGGAGTCAACATTCTCGTCTCTTCCCTCATTCAAAAACCCTTATGACCACTGTCACAGACATCTCTCTTTAAAACATTTGGGAATTTCTCAAAAATACAGAGAAAAGGGATTCCAAGGTACTGCTTCACTGAAAGCTGTCCATTACCCCAAAAATTAGTTCTAGTACACTAATTGACTACATATATTTTGCTGTCTAGTTGTACAAATAATTTCAATTAAAAATATTGAATTTCTGATTTTATAGAGTATTTATTATGGAAACAATAGAAGGAGGAGGAAGTTTAGCTTATTATCTGAAGCATTAATGAACTTTTCCCTGGTGATCCCATCCATTTCTGCTGATGCTTTAGCGTAGACTTCGACAAATGGGGGAACAATCAGAAAACTGGTCTATATTTGGAAAAACAATTTTAGATTTAGACCTTTCTAAAAAGTTAATTTGACTTAAAGAAGTTTAAAATCAAGACTAAGCTATCTAATGTGATGTTTGACAGCAGAAAGCTCTCTGTGCTAGTCAGAATCCCATCCCTCCACCCAAAAAAATCTCTGAGAAGTCAAGCATATCAGCATTTCCTCAGTCATTTTTGTGAACTAAGATTATTTTAAAAAGTAAAAAGGTAGGGAAGAGAATGCAGTATGAGTTTGAGTAGAAATGGATAGATGAGAGATGGATTATTGGTTTTCATATGCTAATATTGAATGATTAATAACTATTAATTTGATACTAAACTGCTTGTCTTATTATAGTAATTGCAGTATTTGACCCAAGACAGAACAAATTTTTTTATTATCTCCAGTCCCCATAAGCCTTTATCCTTTCTCAAACTTCAGTTAAATCTCTAATTTGACCTCCTTTATTTTAAATGGTTGTACAGGATATGCCACATAACACAGGACATGGGAATTTTTATCCCACCTTCTCTGTGACCTTCCTGCAGCTTCTTTTTCCAGCAAGCTTTTCTTTTGCCTGTGTATCCAAGAACTGTCTGTACTTTCTGTGCCTTCTGGGTTTCTTCAGCCCAGCTTGGGGCCTGAAGCTCGTCCCAGCTCCGCTGCTGCAGAGCTGTAACGAAGGAGCATCAAAAACACTCAGGACCATAGAAAAGGAGGGGAGTGGGCACTGACTTCAAGAGTTTTAAGAGTGAAATCCAGAGAGGCAAACATTGCTGGTCATTGTCTGCTTTTCACATGTTGTTTCATGGACACTTTAATAAACTTGGTGGAAACACTCTGGAAAGCAGGATAACTTTAGAAGACCTGAAGGCTGTGGAAGCTGGAGGGGTAGAGGAAGGAAAAGCTGCTTAATATTTGTTCAGGCCTCTGTCTCCTTCCCTGGTATCTGCAATGTTTCCTAATGATAAAGAGGATGCTTGGAAGCAATTTTTGATCAAATTCCATTCAGCCAACTTTAGGTAGGATCAAGGAAAATAGAAAATAAAGAAAGGGAGAGAGATTAAAATGAAATGCACAGATACTTCTGCAATGGCCTGACTTAGACATTTCTTATCAGTTTCCTTGGCTATCTTTTCTCTTGCATCCTTGATGCTAAATGAGTCCCATACCAGCTAATCTATTCCCTTTTTGATTTCTGAATGCTTTCATGAGCACTCAGAGAGCTGTACAGCCCTGAATGGCAGGAGTGAACCAGCTATTGCTGTCTTCAGAAGGAACCAATGCAGCCCAAGCTACAGCAGCCTGCATCCTGCCACATCCATTATTTTCACTTGGAAAGAAAGGGAACAGAGGTTCAGTACCTGTACTCCACTGATTTGCCATATTTTCTTTCTGTTGGATTCATTCTTTTCCCTTTCAGTTCTCATTAATGATCGCGACAAGTCCATGCAAAATGACCGCACACGGTTGGGGATCAGCGGCACTGTTTGTCATGGGGCAAAGGAGTATTTTTGTACTCCTACAGTTGTGCAGCTATACCAAGGAGAAAATATGGGTTGCTCCTAATCAGTTCCTCATCTGGTCCCAATTAGAAAAGCATGCCTTTATGCACTTCCAAACTTCATACTTCAATGAGTGGAATATGTAAAAGTCATGGTAGAAAAGTCGGTTCTCAGAAGTAACATCCTAGCTGGTGCTGTGCTCAACACTATACAAAATTCTTCTTTCTCAAGACACTTCCTGACTCAACATTTAGGGTTAATTTGATGCTACAATGCTATTTCATAAAGATAATTTTACATATAAGCAATGAAACAATCACAAGCTTATACCTTCTTATAGGAAGAGGTTTTCATCATTTATTTTCTTAACCTTTTTTTTTCAAAAGAACAGTGATTTCAGAAACCATTATCATATACCTTTATCAAACTTAAGAGGATATCAATGGTCCAGGAACTGACTCTTGAAAGATTTTTTTTTCCTTATGGTTTCTTGGAATGAAAAACAAACAAAAAACCCCAAACAAAGCAAAACAACAAAAAAAAATACCCCATCCACTTCCAAATTTTGTCATAACTCTGGCAACACTTAAAGAGTTAGGGAATCAAGCATGAATAATGCTGAATTTAATTTAAAAAGAAAAAGAATAAACTTCTGTTCCTATATTAAAGGTGACAAAATTGAATCAGTTGAAAAGGATTAAAACTTTGTTGGCAAACACAATGATATCCCTTTATTAAGTGCATCTTTTTCTTTTAAACCTCAAGCCACTCATGCTGATTTGTAGGTGCTCATGCTCAGGTTGGCAATACAATTTAAAAATCAGGGCATAGGTTAAAGGTATAAATGGAACCCACTAAGCAAGATTGAGGAAAATAAAATTGACATGTCTGAAGATGATTTAGCTGATTTGGGAAAATATATTTTAAAAAAAGAAGTCTTTGAATTCTTGCCCTAATGAACTTAAACTAAATTGTTGATCACAAAACCAGGATTTGTTTGTTCCATTTCCACCTTCATTTTTCTCTTTACTGACCTTTACCACTTCTGTGTTGTAGATGGTATTTTTAAAATGTCCTAGAAGAATTCGAAAAACTTCAAGAGCAGCCTCCATTCTTTTGAGGCAGACTGCTCCTCTCCTCCCTTTAAGAAAAGACAGAGCCTTAACAAGGTCTCCGTTAAATATCTTATTAAATATTCATAAAGACTTTGGCTTTAATTAAAAAGAACACATTTTGGGGTCTTAACCTCTCCTAGTTTGAGAATTACCTTTGAGATTTGTCTGGTCATTATCACACATCCTTTTAATTAGTAGGTGGACAATGCTATGACTGACAGTATTCTAGCAAGGATGTACCAAAAAATGTTCTCACTAATTTGATGTAAAGCCCATGAGAGGAATTTAGCTATTTGCAAAGTAGGCACATCATGGCAGTGCTAGGAGGAAAATCCTTACTCCTTCATTTCTAAAGCAAGCAAGCTCTCCTATAATAACAGAAGATGAAAAAAATGTTTCTATTAAAGTACAGTGAATGAAGACAAAGAAATAATATGCTAAAGATTGACTTATAAAATGCTAAGTGAAGTTAGCAGGGCTGACAGCTTCATACAAGAAAATTACCCCATCACTACCAAAATCTGAGGGAAAGGAGAGCATAAATGAGCAGTAGATCCTCTTACAGGGTGAGACAATAGGCTTCTCATCCAATGCAGCCTACTCTTTTGAGCAGTGTCAACACTGAATTCAGACCCTGCTGTAATAAGTGGCTTCAAAGTCAGAAACTGCATTCCAGCCTGCTTTTCATATGGATAGGATGTTTTTAAATCAAAAGCATCGGTATGAATTATTATCAGAAACTCCATCCAGCACATCAGGAGATACAGCTGCACAGCAAAAGAAACATCCTCTTTAGCTAAAGCACTTGCAGGCTACTCTCCTCTTCCTTCTTTAAAAGCAAGGTATATTTTTGGCATCAAATACAGAAACAAAGCATATCTGAGGGCTGTGCAAAAATTTGCGTATGCAGTTACAGGTTAAGACCCTGTAGTACTGTATGATAGTCCAGATTGCAATAAATGAAGATGCTAGAGACATAAACCTGGTAGAAAATATTTTATTTTTGTAAAAAAAATATTAATGACAGGAATAAAGCCACATGATTGTCATTCTGCACCCAAGTATTTCCCTAAGGCCTCACTGGCTATAAGCCAGTTGTCAGACAACAGACATTTTTTAATTTTCTCTGCATGATAAACTTTCTTTTAAGCAAAAAATATTTTTAGCAAGAAAACAAGGATTTTTATTAGAACAAAACCCTATTTTTATTTCAAACTATAAACTCTGGCATAGAAACCCATAAAATGCCTTTAGACCCCTTTGAACTTTCTACTTTATCTCTTCTGCTGAAGATAGCATCCTGAGACTGTTGAAAGATCTTGCTCCAAATGCAGACAGGCAGAGCAATATGCAAAAAGGATTAGTGGCAGCATGCTATCATTATTCTCCAAAAAAATGTACAAACAAATAATTTATTACCTCATTTTCTAGTTAGGAAAAAGCTTTCCATCCAATAACTTCAGAACTGAAACATAAAAACCTGCCAAAAGCTGAAAATATGTGTCTTTTTGCTGCGTCCTTCTTTATAAGAATTTTGTTCATAACCCAAATATCTACCAGTGCCTTATTTTTTGTAAAGGACAAAAGTCTGCAGTAAATTTACAAATAATCCAAGAAGTGCAGGCCAAATTAATCCACCCAGTCATTGTCTCACAACACTTTTACTTCTAGAAAAGAATGCAAGGAATCTTAGCTGGCTGATCAGACTGGTCCCTCTATATTGCCCTTGTACATTTTTAGTATCAGTAGAAAAACTATGATACAGAAAGGTGTTTTGTTTGTGCATTAGTTCCCATATTTCCTTAGACATAGTGTATATTTATTGTTAGAGTGAAACTACTTAAGAAATTACTAAATGGGTGCAATTGAAATATTGCCCAATTACCCTTAACTTCAATTAAAATATTTTTAGATTCTGTTACAGAATTTAAAAAGCCTATACTGGAGAATTTTAAATCTACAAAATCTTGCAAGTGCCCAAAACCAAGCATCTGGTTTGCTAGCAGCCAATGAAACACAATTCATAGATAAAGTTAAAGTGGAAGACAAAACAGGTGGTCTCACTGCTGAATTTTCCAGTGTTCTGTAAAGACAACAAGCTGTTCAGATAAATATTTACAGCATATTGACCAATGGGATCAAAGATGCAAATTTATCTGTTGAAGCTTTTTTTCAGAATAAATGTTAGAATCCTTCAAAACCTCAAGCTGTGGAATACAGAATGAAGCCACAGTAACCAGAAATGATCACAAATTGTTGCACAAGAAATATTTGTCATATAGAGAATAATTGCAAGTTTTCCATATTATCATCAGTATGACATTGAGTGTAAGTCTGAAAACACTGAAATTGTCAACAAGGGGGAAATAATTTTCTTGTGTGCTACCTGAAACTTAGGAACCCTAGGTGGTAGAGTATTTCACAATGAGACTCTTAATAGAAACTGATACCAGTCCTGGAAGAGAGTGCAGGAAAAACACAAAGCAAAGCTGACCAAATAATGCTTTGGTGCCTTGGAGTATTGTGTAAATTAAAGCAAGCAGATTTAGGCATTCCATTTAGAAAGAAAAATAGAAAGCTGATGCTCACACTACAGAAAATGTACTAGAGAAAAATCATTAAAAGAAATTCCAATAAAAGCAAATAAGAAGTTCAAGTCTACAAAGAAAATATATGAAAAGGAAAATGTGGATGCACACAGCGAGATCAGACTACAATTTAAGTTGATATTTGGACGTGTTTTGTCTGTTGCAGTTACCCTTTCATACAATGTTTGAAGTGAAAGAAAGATGTTTAAATGTGGTAAATCAATTCTAACCATGTAGCTCGGGAAAGAGTTCTTTAAGAGCAACCTTATTCATCCTCAGACAAAGTCCTTGAATTCAGAAGGATTTTCTGAGCTGCACTGATCTCCCACTGACTCCAGCAGAAGGATTTGATGTGAAACCTTGCAAGTGCCCTCCAGGTCCTGCCCATGTCCTCACCATCCTTGGGCTCGAGCCAATGAGCACCTGGGCACTGTCAGGCCATGCCATGGCTCCCTGCTGACCAAAGCTGCCCCTCAGGGTTTGCTTTGACTTTGCCAAGGGGTCTCTCCTCTATGGGGCTGACAATTTTCCCTGAAGTTACACAGAAGATGGTACCTGTTGGACTTCCATCACTCAGCCAAATTGTGGGGGAACAAAACCAGACTCTGAAGTTGTCAGGCAAGAATGACACAAGAAAGGGTAAGGGATTCACCTGCTTAAATACTGGTGATGAATGCCATAGTTACCCTCGAGCACCCACAATATCCACACCAAACATGACCCAGACCCTACTAGACTCCATTCCCTGCTGCAGTCACAGCTTGAAGCCAAATGGGAATGTTCAATACTTTAGGTGTTGAAAATGATAGCTTTTCCCTTGTATGGTCCATCTTTTTTTTATATATATATATTGAAAAAATAACAAGAAAATCTATATATTATATTATTACAAAACTGCTTTACACTTCTGGATGCATTTCTAGATACCAAATGCTTATGTATCTAGATTTCAGCTCACTTTCTCTTTTTTAGATGGGTACATTTCTATGGAGGGTAACAACTGCTCTTTTTTGTTCTTCTGTTCTCTAAAATGCAACATTATCAAATGAAAAACTCAGCTATCATTATCTGCCAGCTATCCTATCCACTGATGTACTTCAAGATAAAAGTAGCCAAATGGCTTTATATATGATAAAAAGTGGAAAAGGCAGACTGCTTATAAGATAAAAAGAAGGAACTATGATAAGTCAATCATGAGCACAGGAGATGAGAGCTAATATGTATTGGTGTGATGAAGACTGACATGCCCATTACCAAAATGGAACAATTTTTAGCAGTAAAAAGATTAAGCATGATGGTGTGAAATAAAAAATTGACCAGACTTTATAGAACATGGAAGTTCAGCAGCTTCAAAAGGATTATTAAAATTTTCTGCAAAAGAAGCCTCCATGAGTAAAAAGAATCAGAGGTATTATGCTACTGCTTAATGCAAGAAAAAAAATTACTAACTTTTCTCATCTACAGCAAAATGCAGAAAAATCACTTATGAGTAAGAAAGAGTGAGGGTAAAAGTGAAAAAGAATAGTAAGCTGCAAATTTCTGCAGAAGAAAATTAGAAAACTAAAAGATAATTAATACCAGGCAAACCTCACCATTGCAATTAGCAGTCTAAAACTGGAGGAAGTCTTTTAGCCAACAATATACCAGATATTAATTTTTTGGATACTATTTTCAGGAATTGGTCATTTACTGCTGATCATCTTATCAGAAGTTGCAACAGGTAATTTTTTATTGTAGTATCTTCATGGGCCCTTCATTTGCCTTTATTCTGGATGTTGTAGTGAGCAGCAAATTGTCTCTCTTCAGAGCATCACATCAGTCCTGAGAGGAGAAATGACACAGTCCCTTCTGCACTGACACTGTGCACCAACAGATTTGCACAGCACTGTGGCTTTGGAGATAGCTGGTGAGCCACGCACTGGCAGGTGGGGGCAATACCAAGGGATTAATTCAGCTTAGACTTGCATCCATGAATGTTTATCACTTCATTCCCATTCACACACTGAAGACAAAGCTGGCCCAGCGCAGCAAGCAGCATGATACTTACACCATACTGATGATTTACATCACCCCTGGTTCAAACCTTTTACTCTTCTTTTCACTTTTTTAGACTTATCATTGAAAATTTGCTAGACTGGTTTTACAAGCCTTTTGGTGTAATATTCAAGCAAGCCACCAGACTGTATGCTTTCCATTTCAAATAATGAACTTTTAGTATAATTGTTTACTTTGTCCAATATTCTGTAACAAATATTAGTGTGGTACAAGCACTTCAAAATGCCCAAGAAATCCTCACCTACTTTAGGGAAGTATTATTCCATACAAAAACCATCATTATTTTAGCCTTTTTTTTTTCTCCAAATACTTATGAATTGTACACAAATGCTCAGTGTTTTTTAAGCCTACTTACTGATAAACTAAAATAACAGAATAAAAAATGCACTCCTTTCAAAAGGCTATTGATTTTTAAAGAAAGTGATGGCATAGCATGGGATTAATCTGATTTAGTATCAAATCTACACTTGGGCTAATCACAGACAATTGCCTTCAAGCA
Organism: Emberiza elegans; assembly: GCA_024865655.1. NCBI lineage: Eukaryota > Metazoa > Chordata > Aves > Passeriformes > Fringillidae > Emberiza > Emberiza elegans. Next base: position 23,731,837 of record JALJVW010000206.1, read on the forward strand.
ACAGCTTGTGGATGTTGTTAGAGGAGGGCAGGGCAAGAGTTCTGTCATCCTAATGCTGACATCTAACACAGAACAAGGGAATCACTTGCTTTTGGTGCAGAAGGAGCATAGTGTAAATATCTTAACCATTTACAACAAAAATATTTAACTGTCTTAATTTAAGGATTGACGTCTCTCATCCACAGTGTCTACCATATAATATTCTGTTTGTTTGGATTAATTTTACCACTTTCTGTTGCAGAGTTGCTAATGCCCAAAGAGGATGGCTGTAAGACTGATGGCATGAGTGTAAAAATTCCAGTTCTAAATCTTGTGCTTACCATAGATCATCAGTGCTTGACAGTTCCCATTTCTGTGGAAGTTTTCTACCCCCTCATGCCTAGGTTTGTAAGTTAAAAATGTGGGCTGAGAGATAGATAAAACTGCAGAGATATTGCCCTCTGGATTTCAGAGAGCACATAAGTATTACCTGCAGCAAGAACTTTGTGTTTTGCTGAAATAGATGTTTAAACTATTTTTTGAATCATGGCACTCTGGAGATATTTTTAAAACTGGGATTTGCTTCAAGTTATATCTATTAGAAACCAGTGAACAAAACCATAAAAGGACAAAAATAATCTTAGGTGTTTCCATAAGTAATAGTCCTTTCTATGAAACCAATTTAATTGATTTCAATGAAACTTCAGTTTATATTACCATTACCAAATAAGGAAAACCTTCAAATTGGAAAAATACCGAGGAAAAAAATCAGTTACCAGAAAGGACACAGTTGTATCAACTGAAACTGTCCAATTGCTTTTTTACCTGTCAAATTTTCAGTAATGATGATATTTGATTTGTGTGTGTGAGATAATTGTTAGTCTGATGAAACAGTTGTCTTAATCATGTTCCTAAACCTACTAAAACCAGGCTGAAAAAAGCTATAGCAAAAACTTATGCAAAACACTGTATTCTTTCTCATTTTTCAAGCTTCTGGGTGAAGTAAGAAATTTAATTGTGTGGGTTTTTGGTTTTTTAAACACTCTCAGGGACAACGAATGCCCGGCCATTGTGTGAGCACCAGTTTTCCAGTGGTTTCTCAGCAGCATGCTGCAGACAGTGCTGCCACTACTAGAACTGTGGAAGAGGTTTGGGATAGTTCTCTGAGAAAAAAAAAAATAGTTTAAACTTATGAATGTAGTTCATGACTACCAAAACTAAAGTTGTTTTCTCAGAAAGGGGATTGAGCCTCTCTAAACTCACTCCAACCTCCTCTTCCAAACAGGGCTGCACCCACTCAAAGGATTGTTCCAGCCCAATGAGGCAAGTGCAGTCACATGCATAAGAAATGTGTTCATTCCAAGTAAAGATAAAATACTTTCTATCTGAACAGGCGAAAAAGAATTTTCAGGCGAAAAAGGTTCATCAAGATAAGATCTGCGCGTTGGTTCTCACAGCACAAAAAAATTGCCTGACACTCCCTACTGTGTAGTACAAATAGGGTAAGGCTAAAACTCTCTAGCTGAAGGCACACGTGATCTAAGCAGACCTCAGGAGAAATACATAAAATTGTATTTCTTTACATAGTGTATGCCCCAATTTCACTGTTTCTGAAAGAGACACTTTGATTCAAATAGGAGAGGTGAGTTGGTCTGTAACATATGAAGCACACATTTCTTTTTCTGTAATCTATTACTGTAAGAAATAACATGGTAGCTCTTAGTCAAAGAGCAGTGGCTGACCTGCATTTCCTGAGTAATATTATTTCAATTATTATTTTGTTCACAGCGACTGTTTTACTACCTGAAGAAACAAAAAATATCAATTCAACTGGATCCATATAATGGAAGAAAATATCCAGTCTAATTAATTTTTGTGGACATTTCTTGTCATTTAAGCAACATACATTAATACTTACTGTTAATATATTCAAAAAATTGCCTTTATCTCTTTTTTCCTCCTGTGTTTTCAGAAGGGTATAAAGCTTTCATCTTTCTCTTTGCTTGTTACAGAGATGGGCATATAAAACCTGTACCATAGTCTAATATCAATACATGAAAATTCAGCTACCACAAACATCTTCCTTAGATGGTGCAATGTTACAGTTCTTTGTGCCTTCCTGTGGTGTCTGAGACTAATCTAATGCAACAGTGATTATTAAAAATAGACAAGAAAGCTGAAACTTAATAAGTACAGGAAACTTGTTTCATTAAGCCACCTTGGGTTTCTCTTTTACTCCTACATGGCTGATGCTATTTTTGGAAAAATCCAGACCGTGTAAGCTCAAGATACAAGCAATTATAACAAGGCATGGTATCAAAAATTCTTAATTGCTGTGGCAAAGAAAAAGTAGTTTTTATGCCATGATGCTTGAAACTTTTCTGCAGTTCATTGAGCCAATAAGAACACTCACAGGCACCTCTCTGCAAGAGGAAAATAAATAAACAAAAGTAACTTTTAACAGCAGCAGCCTTGTGATCAATCCACACATTGACTTTGTGTCATGATCTGAAGATTGAAGAGAGAGAAATGTTGCGCCACTGAATTATGTTCCTGGTTGCTCTGAACACCTGAGGACCACGACAGCATCTGACCTGCAAAGATGAGGGATGTTCCTGTTGTGTCACTTCTGGCTCTGCAGGGAGAAGGATGCACACGCAGTGCTTTTGTCTGGCTCTTTTGGGTTGCTGCAGCCTAACCACGGGATTTGGATGCTGAAGGGAACGGGTCAGACCTCCCACTGCTTCCCAGGCAGGTTCATGTGGGAAGGTGGAGGGCTAAGCTGGCATGACAGCTGGCATGAGAGGGAAGGCAGAGAATGGGGTTTATAATTTTATTGCTGATCAAGAGGCTCACTCTGCAATAAAACAAACCTGTACTGTCCATATCAAGGTAGAGGGGGAAAGAAATAAAATGTTTCAAAGGATTTTTTCTTTCTCCTCTAAAATGTCCAGGAAAGTCTTCGGACAAGCTTCCTCCTAAGACTGTAGAAGCTCCCCCCCTAAACTTTGGGGAACTCTTTTGGGGGGGATGTGGCCACATCTCTCTTCAGAGAGAGAAGCAGGTACTACTTCCCAAGGACTTGTCCTGGGAAACACAGTGAGAAACCACAGAGAAGAAAAGAAAACTATTCTTATCTCTACTTGCTACTCCTGTTGTTTTTGCACATGTGGAATGTGTTAGGAAGATTGTTTACCTGAAGGGATTTGGTAATTAGATTCTGGTGATGGTTGCTTATACTAATTAACCAATCACTTGAAGCTGTGCCTGACTGTCTGGAGACAGTCATGGGTTATTCTTTAGTATCTCTTTGGTATAGTATCTTTTTAATATAGTATAGTTATAATATAGTATTAATATAGTATTTTGTTAATAAAGTAGAGTGTACTATAGTATAGTGTTAATAAAGCAATTGTTCAGCCTTCTGAATCATGGAGTCAGATGCCAATCATTCCCTTTGTGGAGGGCTCCCTGCATTCAAGAGGGGGACAAGTACATATGTAAACCGTTTGAGATTTGGCCAGTATTGCATTTTTAACTGCAAAGAGCAGAACTGATAATTAATTTATTTATAAATGAACAGAATGGAAATCAAAAGCCTCTTCACTGCCACTTAAATGATGACTGAAGAAGGTCCTGTGAAGAGCCAGCCGAGTGATGACAATCACATCGATACATGTGGAAACCCAGGGCAGTGGGAATATTTCTCTCTGCTCTGGGGTGCCCTGACCCCCAGGAGAGCACTGACTTTGACCCTCATTCATGGAGAAAGTTTCCTAGACTTCAAGATAAACTAGAATCCACAAAAGTGTGAAATAGATTATAGACAGTGGTGTAGGTATATCACTTGGTGAGAAATTTAGGTTTTGGGATTTTCAGTATGCTGTGGATGGAAGCAAGATGGAGGGCACAGGGTGTCATCCTGGGTTTCTACTTCATACTTCTTCTTCCTTCTTCTTCATGGTTTGGGTGGCATTTTGCAATTGGGCAGAAAAGTCCGCATTGCAGGCTCTGTGGGATCAGTTATTAGGTTAAAAGAGAAAATAATCCAGGTGTCAATTCATAATTGGGTAGTTTAGTCTTAAAAGACCTTGTAACAAGAGATTGTTGGCCATTTTGTGCCTTCTGATGAAAAGCTGCCGAACTCACACTAGTGAGCCTGTTTTACAGATGAGAAATGATAAACACTTGAGTCCAAGCATGCATTACCATCTCAGGTGCCTTCAATCCAGACCCAGACAAACCAACCACGGGTACCACAACAGATCATTCTCCCTTTATGGCCTGAACAAGGCTCTTTCTATACACATTTCCCCTGTGCCCGTGGCAGCCAGCTGTCTATGATTGGTAGCACAGCCTCGATCACCCATCTCTGCTCTCTTCCACTGGTGAGCGCCACGGCACCGCATGATCAGGCACAGCCCTTTTTGTGGTAAAAGCATCTGCAGTAACATTGGCTTAGCTCTTGCAACATTGCAACATTTCCTCTTCCTGGGCCCTCAAGGTGACCCCAAGGACATCAGTCCCTTGTTAGGTTAAGGCTGGGCTGTCCAATCCCTCCAGGGGCAACCCATGCCCCTGATCAATGAGGAATTCCTCTTCAGGTGACTAAGTTTTGTTCACAGCAGCAGTGATGTAGGGGTTTCAGCAATTGATTCTGAGAAGAAAAGAAGAAATTGTTGCTTGGGGAAGACAGGATATATGAGTGCAGTAATTCTTTTTTCCCCTAAAGTTTTCATCACACATTTTCAGGGAGATGTAAGTATCAGAAAGGCTGTATCATTAAATAATTCCATTTTAAATTTTATCAAATCCAATTAACTGGTCTTTTTTTTCCCTTCTTTGCTCCTTCTTTTCTTTTTAAAAAGACTTAAATAATTAATTTTTCCTTTTTTCCCCATTCTCAGTTCTCCATATAGTTATATTTTCTTTTACCAATCTCATATGCCTTATTTTCAGAAATCTCAGTCATCTGCTTCTGAGAGGTAAATTAGTCAGCTCTTAGTTACATATATTATTTTGTGGCAACTCTGTAAACCTAAGCCAAGTACTAGTTAAAAATAGTGGGATATCCCCTGACACATAAGGATTACCTGTGTAGCAAGTAACATTTAGGAAATAAATGAAAGTAGGGTAAGAAAGTGTTCTCAGACAATGAATCTGCAGTAGTAATAAAGGCAAATTGAGAAGTCTTGCTGAAATCCATCTTTTGGAATCTGGCATGTCCCATATCCCTGACCTCCATTCTCCTATTCCATTCACTCATGGTAAATGTTTAAAAAAAAATTTAAAAAAAAATTATAAATATTATCCCCCTGAAATTACACAACCCTCAACACTGAAACAGCTGGACTCTGGGCTAGGAGTTGTTAAAATTTTTGGAATGAGACAGCATGGGAACACTGAAGAAAAACAGTTTGAAGTTGTAGGGAATCAAGAAAACCTGGATAATCTGGGGAAAAGGTCAGCTACACTTGCAATCTAGGAGACAAATGTGCACGTTTCAGCTGTGGGAGGATTGAGGATAATCAAAATTTGTTTTGTTGAAACTTCACTAAAGTCTTCTGCTCTCCTGCACTTGTAATTGCCTTATCTCTCCCTTGGCTGACCAGGGCTCAGGTGATGATGTTGGCACCCTGTCTTCACCCCTGGCTGCATTTGCTGCTCCCTGGCCCTCCTAAGCAGAGAGGTGGTGGCTGCTCCACGGGCAAGGGAGACCCTGGGCACCTCGGAGAGGGAGTCTGGAGCCAGTAGCAGAGTAATGATGAAAGACTGGCAGTGAGGTACTGAATGATGCAGTTTTTATGAGCACGTTGTGGACATGCCAGCATGCCTGAATTGCTCAGGGATAGATATCCCTGATCTCTAGCCCCACTTGGTTCAGAGGGAAGAACTGCATTGTGACAGGATGCAGATATTTCACTCAGAGGAAATGTAAGGATCTATCCCTCACCTGAGCATTGGACACGGGACATATCCCAACCAGAGCAGCTCCTTCTATGTAATACAGCACCAGCTGCTGATATTTTCTATAATGGTATTTTGCTCCTGAAATCATCTATTTGGCAAAGATAATAATCTAAATCATATTTGAAGAATCTACAAATTTTATAGATAGTTAAAGAGATATTTTAAATTATATCTGTAGAAGGTATGGAAAGAAATATATGAACCAGTTGTCTTTGGATTATATCTGAAATAAAAGTCTACTCTTGGGAGGAACTTGATTGTTACTTCCTAAGCTTGCAGGACATTTTAACCGAGATTTAAAGTACAAAAGAAAGATACTATGAATAGATAAAAAAATTTATTTAGATGTTCCTTCTTGACTGACATACTTTATAAAGACAAGAAGAAAAAAATAACATTACTTATGTATTGAAATCACTGAATCACTGTATACAAAAAAACAACAGTTCTTGTTTGGCAACACTTATCTTTTATTTATTTCCTTATTTGTTTGTTAGTTTTCTTTGTTTGGTTGCTTGGTTTTAGCTGGGGTTTTTGTTTGTTTTTAATTTTTCATCCTGATGAATGAGACTGATTTACTCAGAACTGATTTCATAACAGGAGAAGGACACACAGGGCAGGCAGTGCCTAAGAAAGCTTTTAGCACTCCTAATGTGCCAAACTGCAAGATGGCATCAGTGTATAGACAAATGTCCCCTGGGGACAAGGGTGCAGACTCATTTCAACTTGTGACCCACCCCAGATTTGAATTCAAGCTGGTAACTGAGCTGAGCTGAGCTGGGAGAGCTGCTCATTCCACCCCACTCTCCTAAGAGCAGCTAATTTCAGATGGATCAGTGAGGTCTTGTCTTCTAAGCCTCAGCTGTGCCTGCAATAACTCCCAACTGCTCTAAAGCTTTCTGCTGTGTAAGATATCTCCAGACCTTTCACATGACATTTTCTTCACATCCTTTCATGTAAGATTCTCCAGTATAAGGAAATGGTTGAACAAACATTTCACTGTGAAATGAGTGGGAGAGTAAGCAGCCAAAGTGGGAAATGAAAAATGAACTGAGCCGTCAACAGTCACTTACTCAGGGAGAATGACAATATTACTAGTCTAGCCCACTACACCTGTGTTAGCTCTCACCTGGCAGGTATCAGTTACTTTAAGGTGGCTCTCTCCTCAGAGTAGCAATTACCTGTTAATGTCTGAATGAAATACACCTCAAACACCCCTGTGCAGACTCAAAATATAATTAGCAATAACTGTACTAATATGCTGGCTCCAATGTAAACACACAGGAACTATCCAAGCAGTGCATTTCAGTACAATACTTTCATCATCACCAGACCTACTAGCTTCCTTTTGCTTATTTTAAACTTTTTGGGCTAGGTCACAGTTTTTTTGCTGGGGTAGACAAAGACAGAAAGTCTTAATTTGCTCACAGAAACTAGCAGAACTGTTAATGTGTTTTAAATAAGCAACCAAAATTGTATCTTTGCACATATATCCTTCCTCTTTTCTTATGGGAGAGAAGACAGACATAAACCTACAGGGTGAGATAGTGACAAAGAATGCATATTCAAACACAGCTGTGTCTGTTCATAATTTTGTTCATATTTAAACACAATTTAAATACCATGCATTATGTATTTTTAAGAAGATATTTTCCCTACAGATAGCAAATACTGCAATCCCAAGAAGATCAGCACAGCTGCACATAGCTCAAGCCAGTAGACATTTCAGATGAAGTTATCTATACAGAATGCAGCCCCATTAGGCAAACTCACTGGAGAACAGCCCTTCAATCTATTCATTATACATTAGGTGGTGTTTACAAGGAAAATAAAACAGGTTTTATTATTTAACATCTACGTTGTGTTTAAAAATGCATGCTTTATATTTGGACAGTTTAAATGGCGCTCAGCCTTCATGCACTAAGTCACATGCAGTGCTTTTGGTGACTCTCAAAGTCAAAACAAAACAAATGTTGTTCAGTTGCTTGTGTTTAGCAGAACCTTGAGAGCTTTAATAGGGTGGACAGTGGCTGATAAACTTAATCTCTAGCACAGCAAAGTATATTTAAGATACTGGAAGCACTGCAGTACATTAAATTTTCACAAGCTATTTATATCACCAACATGATCGAAGTTTTTTCAGTAAGTCATAGAAAAATACATTGCACTTCCTTAGTGAATTTGATTGCATTTTATTGTTTCCTGTTCATTCTCATTGCTTTAAATTGATGGTGATAAGCAGACTGTGAGACTTCTGCAGTTTGAATACTCCAGTATAGAGTATAGAACACGATCAGCTGCCACAGTAATTCACCAATTATCATGGAAGATCACTGATCAGTAAGAGGTAAGAATCTACAAGTTCAGTGGAAGGGTTGTCAGAATTGAAGAATATCAGATTATTATTTGAATACACTACATGCACACAAAATAAACTGCAAACTCTGTCAGAAATCTCATTACACGAGTGCAGATCTGTCAGGATATCTGCTGAATGATGAATTTATTTGCAACTGAAGGAGCACCTGACTCATCATGCCAACCTCTCCTGCAATCCTTGCTCTACAATGGTGTGAATGCTTCAGAAGTGTTTCACACTTGTGATGCTTGACACCTATAACTTTCATGGCTTGTAGCAGTTAATATGTTGTTCTTCTCAATACTCAATCCCAAAACTTGCCAGCTTCCAATTTGCAGTTGAAGACATGTATTGCATCTAAATCTCTCTCCATTAGAAGTGTCTTTCTTTAGCACTTTCGTAAAACCAAAGTTGTGTCTTGTTTTTAAAGCACATTTTGCTTTAATAAATACATGCATCTAATGTTATCTTCAAAGGCATTGATATTTTTTATCTTAAAATAATGAATGAGAATATAAACTTGAGGGGTTTTTACTATATTATTATTTTCATTAATATAACAATTCACAAGTCTGAAATGAAAATATCTATTTACTGCAGTAATTTGAAACCAGACATTTATGTCCAGAATATGGTTTGAACTAATCAACCTAAGAGGCCAATTGTTCTATGACAGTACACAGGCCTCTTCTTTCAGGGAAGTAGCTTATAATTGATGTTGACACTGTATTTTGATAGTTTTGACAGGAGAGTTGAGTTGAAAAAATAAGCTGAACTAAAATATTGTTAAATTTAACACTTTAAATTTTAAAACCCCAATGAAGCTGGGTGTCATTACATAGTATAGAACACTGGATAAAATAAATTGCTAAAAATGAACTCTCTAGATGAAAAAAAAAACAAGATCAAATAAACTTATTAATAATACTAGTGAAAAAAAGAAGTTTAAATCTTCAGAAAAATACATTTTTCATCACAAGTCTATCTCCTTTAGACTTCATCCAGTATATGGTGGGGAAAGAACAGAAGGTAGGACTGGTGCAGTTGGGAATAATTTAAGACATATTTTCTGTATTTGCACAGGTGTCAAGATACTAAACTCTATTTTATATTGAGGAAACTGTTCACATGAAAAATGCATGGAATACAAAGACAATACTGGTTACCTCATAATGCCATTTATAGTTATGACACTTGATGCTATTGAAATAGCCCAATTTATTAAGCTTATCTATTGCACCACTGAAATATGCAAATCTTGAAAGAGAAACTTAAAATCTTCCAAGCTGATGCTTCACTTAGAAGCTTGGGAAGGGAAGGAGAGAAACAAAGAAACAACAGGAAAAAAGCCAAACATTCAGAGAGACAAAAAACAGAACAAAAATTAGAGCTGTGTCCAGTTCTATTTCTGCACATTATCTATAAAATACCATCTTGTATGAAGTGCTAGACTGCACTTAAATCTTCCCCTTTTACTACACACTTGCCCAGCTCCAATCCCACCCTGATTTCATTTGATTACAGTGTTCTTGTTGGGATGAAAAACCCCTAAGGATTTAAATAACAGAAACACAGGATCTGCCAACTGGTTGTTGAATTCAAAGCAGTATAGGTAAAATTTCATCCCAATGACATTTGATTGTCCTTGTGTGATGGTATGTGCTTCAGAAATGTGATGCAGAGCAGCAGAAATCACTTTATTTATAAATAAACAGTATAAAGCACTGAACAGCGTGAGAGTTAGCAGATTGACACATAGGATCAGAGTGAATGTGACAGCTCTCCATTGCAAGTTCAGATATCCCAGAGGGTAAATTAAAGGTTTTCTATACCAAAGAACAAACCTCAGCAAATACTTTGGCTGTCACTGAGCTTAATATTAGGATATGGAAAAGCTGAGTAAGATCTGTGACAGAAAGGTTTTGTGAGGCTTTTGTTTGTTACTAAACACCAGGGTTTATATTTTACCTATATTTTTCACATTAAATCCAGAATTTGAATTGAACTGTAGTTTTCAGTGAGCTTTCAGAAATAACAGCAGATGCTTGTTTTCCTACCACATTTTTGGTTGAAGCCTAAATTTGAGACATTGTCAAGAAAGGTACTTAAACATTTTTCAATCTTATTTTGGGGGTTGTTTTGGGAAATAAAAAGTATTCAGTAGCTTCTGATTATGTTGCCCATTTATCCAAAGAACAATTTACATTGATGAAACTTCTCACTTGTGCAAGAGGCTTTCCATGTGTGCGTATTGTGAGGGGAAGGATAAAAGTACAAGTTTTGGATTGCAAAGGGGTTTCTTCTTTCCTGATGTGATGCAGAGCAACCAAAATCACTTTGTTTATAAATAAACGGTATAAAGCACTGAGACAAGCGTGAGAGTTGGCAAGATTGACGGGATCAGAGTAGATGTGACATGTCCATTGCAAGTTCAGATATCCCAGAGGGTAGTTAAAAGTTTTCTATACCAAAAGACAAACCTCTCATGATACTTTGGCTGTCACTGAGCTTAATATTGGATATGGAAAAAGAAAGCTGATAAGATCTGACGAAAAGGTTTTGTAGAGGCACATTTACTAAACACAGTTTTATATTTTACCTATATTTTTCACGGCAAATCCAGAATTTAGATTGAACAACTTTCAGTGAGCTTTCCAAATAACATGACTTACACATTTTGGTTGAGCCTAAATTGAGACATTGTCAAGAAAGGTACTTAAACATTTTCAATCTTATTTTGGGGTTGTTTGGAAATAAGTGGTCAGTAGCTTCCTGATTATATTTGCCATTTATCAAAAGAACAATTTACATTGATGAAACTTCTCACTTGTGCAAGAGGCTTTCCATGTGTGCGTATTGTGACGGGAAGGATAAAAGTACAAGTTTTGGATTGCAAAGGGGTTTCTTCTTTCCTGCATCTCATCACCTTGCTTCCTTAAGGAAAAGCCAGAAGATGTTGTTAAGACCAACTTTATTTTATTTTGAAGCCACTCAATGGTTGATTCTTAGCCAAGTAAGGTTCCTGACTCTCGGTGTGATCACATGAATGCTCAAACCAATGCCCTGGGCACAGAGATGGGACTGCAGCTGAAGAGGACAACGTGGGAAAGCTCAGTGTGTCAGTAAGTGCAGGCCAAGACAATGGGACAAGGCTCAAAGCCTAAATTTGAAGTTGGCCCTGCTTCCAGTCAAGCACTGATGTTAGTGAGCTCCAACTGTATCTTCCAGCTCCCAGTTGCCACAGGGCAGTGCCCTGTGACTCATGCAAACTTGGATGTTTGCTCACGTGGGCAGACTGAAGGCATTTCCACCTCTGATGCCTTTTCCCTTCTCCTTTCACCCCTCATTCCTCTTTTTCCCTTACTCATTTCACCACACATGGAGTGTTGTTCCACCCCCCTATTCAGGCACACTGTAAGACAGCCAGCATCTCCTTTTGAACAATCTCTGGATAAGACATCAGGGCACATGAAGTTAAAAAACCACTCTGAGTATCTGCTAACAGCCGAAACGCTCCAAAAATGTGAAAGACAACAAAGAAGGTTTAAAGCATCACTTCCATTTCTGGCCACTAGAAGTAGGTTCAAGGGAGAAAGGAAGACAGGCCACAGGACACTGTTGTTGCAATCAACTAGTTCTGAAACAGCTTCAGCACAATTTTAAATAGACACTAGGAAGAGTACGTGAAGGTAGAAGGAACCTCCAACTAAACATTGAAACGATAAACATGGGGTTTAAACTCAATTTAGAAAGAATCTGATTAAAAAAAGGTGTATGGGACAAAATTAATCGTTATAGAAAGAATAAATTTCCCACTCAAGTATCACTAAACTACAGATGAAGTTTATGATGTATAGAGCAACCTATACTATGGCAAATGTGACAGAATCCCAGAGCAAGAAAGAGAAGCAGGACATGCAGAGGTTAGCACTGGAGTTAAAACGAGACAAAAAGCTCCACAGAACATTAAATTATATGGTAGATTCACAAAACAAGAATATGCACATAACTAAAAGATAAAATAATAAAGAGGCTCTGCAATTTCCCAAGCAAATGCAAACATTAGCAGAATATAAACAGCATGAGAAGGACTGGAAACAGCATTATTACCATACTGGAAGGAATGAACAAAACAGCACCAGAAAGTGAATGGGCTATCAATTTTAAAGAAGGCAGAATGTTAACCTCAAATTGGACACAGATGAACAATCAGGTGTTATCAGGACACGGTAATTGTTACTTTTGAGAGAAAAACTGCAGGAAAACAGATGAAACTCAAAAGCTATAATAAAGCTTTTGTTTCCAACCAAAGCCATTTATGAAATAAATGAACAGGAAACTAAACCAAGGGAAAAGGTACAATTTATACACAGCATTACCAAAGGGGAGGACAAATATCTCATATAGAGTAAGAGATTTGTCATGATCTGTGATTCTCCACTGGGGAGCCCAAAACCGCTATGTGAAGAGTTTGAGGTTGCTCCTCAGGGAACATCCCGAGAGAGCATCTACTTCATTTCCTCAGGCACAGAGAGCAGGTGAGCTTTTATTGTGTGGGATGTGCCAGCTGAACTTGGGACATCTGAAACAAAACCAAGGAAGAGCTATTGCTACTGGCATCTGAACCACTGCATTGGCCTTTACCAATTCCCCATGTGATTCAGCACTGCCTGTTCCAGCCCACAGAACTCGTCTCTACTTCATCAGGATTCCATCCACCATGAAACAGGGCTTGCAGGAATGCTCAAATACAAAGATGGTACAAGCTTTTACCTACTCCATTTATCATGCAATGCCATTTTATAGTCTATGTTTTTTGAACAAACCACAAAAATTCTATGATCAGATTCCACCCAACCAGAAGTGACAATGGATAACTACTACTTGAAAAAGAAGCATATATCCATTGGATAAATACTATTTCAGTGCATTGATATCTTTAACATCTGAGTTTTTAAAAATAATCAGTAGGACTTTTATTTAAAGACAAATTATTTTGCTCTCAAAATTTTTATTTAAAAACTCTGGATGTGTTTGGAATGCCAGTACCACCAAAAGAGGACACAGTGAGGGGGTAATTGACCTTGTCAGCTAAAAGCAGTATTCCTTGGAACATTTAACTCATAGATGCAGTCAATTACCTTCAGGTAATGCCTGCTTCAGGGGTTTTATTGCTCTGTCCCTTTGAAATGAACTAGATTTACCACCCAAGTTACATCTATTTTGCCTGAAGTTCCAAAAGCATTTTAGCATAATTTTAGCAATACTAAAATTCTATCCAATTCTAGTACTAGGCTTTGAAAACAAAGCCACTGACATCTGTGTTTCAGCACAATCAAATATTTATGAATCTTGCAAGTACTTTTGTCCATAACCCTGAATTCACTGCTATGTATATTATAGGATCAATAGCTGATTTTCACCTCCTGAATTGTAAGAGTACTGGAAAAATTGTCTTTATACTTCATAATTGGTGGGGAGAGTCTTTGGTTTAAATCAGAATTCCTGGCAGAATAAAAACAGGGCACAGAAATGTGCTGTGGTTTATAACACTGTCACCAATATGGTCCCTGCCCAGAGATCTTAGAAAGTTTGCATTCAGTGCTGAGAAATCCCAGATGACACTTCATCAATAGAACTAGAAGAGAATATTTGGAATAAAAAGTCCATGGCTCACACATGGTGCCTCTGTTTAGTACTTGTTAGGCACAATTAAAAACCTCAAAACTCTTTTTTCTACAAATAAAACACAGAACAAGGCAAACAGATTCACATGGTTTGACTTCAGAAAAAAGTACTTTTTCTCCATCTTTTTTCAACTCATATGTAGTTAACCCTTTTTACTTTTGCTTTCCTTTTCTTTTTCATTTTTTTTTTAATTTGGCAAAAAATGGTAAATTCGTACTTAGTCTAGAAGAAAGTCTTGACTGCACAGAAGAGACAATCAAACCAGCAACTGAATTAAAAAGGTTCTGAACTTAATTGCTTATTACCAAGATATAAACAATTTGTGTTAATGCAAGATCCCATTTTCACCACAGCTAAAAAACAGAAGCAAAAGCATAAAGATTCAGAAGAAGCAAAAGAAACTTTCTACTCACAGAGAAGCAGTGTACAGAATTGCAAGCAGTCCAATATTTTTTCATTAACTCCTAATTAGATAGTTCTATAAAGAAGAATGAGTACTGTTGGATTATGCATCCTACTGCAAGTCCCCAGACACCTCCTGTATTGTTTATTTTCACAGAAGCAATAGGATTTAATTCTACAGTAATTACTTACCAATTTTCCTCCAGAACAGAAGTACATTACATTTCCTACTAAATTGAAAATGGAATCTATCAAGTAGCTGCTACCTTGCAACTTACTGATAAAAGAGGAAGGAAAAATAGGCTAAGAACTGAGAGCTTAGGCCTTTGTAGGATCAAGAGGGATCTTGTTCAATACTCACAGTATGTATGTCCAACAATTACCATTATATATGAGAAATTTATATATACATATATATTTTGTATCTTTCAAACAAATCAAGTAATTCATATTTTCCCACAAGTTTGAACATTAACCTTTCAGCTGGCTTCAAATTCCAATTGTAGTGTACTCAACTGAAATCAACACCAAGCATCTAGCAACACTATTTTTAAAAAATGCATTTAAAGTTTATTCCCAACAGTGGAGTATTGGTGGTGGTTGAAAATGTCCTGTCAAACTTTCAAGGTTGACCAAAAAGTCATTTTTTCAACATGAGATTAGAATAGCAAAGGTCCAAGCCTAAACTAGTGAACTAGTCTACAGAATGGAATAAAACCTCAAAAGGAATATGGGAGAAGCCAATGGAAAAATGAAAAGCACTCAAATGATTCAGTGAAAACACTGCTTTGAAAGTGGAGTCTTGAAAAATGAGGGGCCAAAACCCAGTTTGTTGAGAAGAGAGTTATATTTTTCTTAAAACTGTAAAAGATTATGACCAGTTTTAGCCAGTTACCAAAATTTTAAGTCACTATCAGTCTTAGCAGCCCTGTTTTTGAAACAGGCGTTCTGAAATTTTTTGAAAGAACTCAGTAGAAAATTTCCTAACCAACAGTACTTTTTAATAAATTTAATTCTAAAATGTCAGTGAATCTGAAATTTACATGTGAAAATTTCAATTAATATTTTCACTGAAGTTTATCTTGGTACATTTCATTTCAACTTCCAGCAACTTCATGGTCATTTCAGGAGAGGAGTGAAGTGAGACCAAATTCATCTCTGCAGGCAGACCCACCTCATTCTTTGTGGATGCAGCAAGTGCACTGCAGAGCACAGAAGCCTCTGTGTAGGGCTTTGGAGATGGCTTCTGTGGGCTGAACAACCCACACACAAGGTGTACCCACACATCAGGAGGTGGGCATCTGCAGGTCAGTTTTCTTGGAAAACATGCTTAAATCCTGAATGCTGTGCCAGTACATCCATCTGAATGGCTTTGATGACAGAATGGGACCTCAGCCTACAGACCTGGAGCACAGCTAAGCTAGGTCACGACTGATCCCACCCGGCCCACCAGATGTCTAAACAGTTTTCAACTAAACTCTTAGGTACAACTTGTACGTACAGGTTAACTTTTTCTTCTAGTTGTAAAAGTTGAGCTGCCAAACAGATAGAGAGTTTCAAGAAGTTCTTGTTCATTGCTTCAATACAGAATATTCTTAGAAAAGACATGAAATTATGATCTTATATACTTCACTCCCTCCTGAGATGGCCTAACACTTTTCACCACTTCTTCGCTTGGTCAGTATGGAGGATGACCCTTTGAGACCATACAAGTCATTTCCACCTGCAACGGAGATTGGTCAGCAATGTGGACATAAAAATGAAGTGCACATTATTAGGCAATACTCTTGTAAATAGTTGCAGTTATAATTTTTTAAAACACTGCATAAAGAGAAATACACAAATATGAGAAATGTGATACATTTTATCACTGCACAAGAAACAACATGGGCAATGAAAGCCTGCTGGTGGTACTGCCCTCGGCAAGGGCTGCTATTTTGAGCACCACTTACACTAAAAATGATCTAAATCTTCCAAAAGAACTATTTTACTTCAACTTAGCTTTCATATGCAGTAGTATAAAGACTACAAATCATAATCATAGCTAAACACACTGCAAGAGGACAGTTCAAATGTTCCAGATCCTTGCAATTTCTGAGGAGTAGCAGTGCAACAGAGCATTACAGAACCAACTGTTACCAATCAAAGTTCAAAAAAAATCAAGCATGTCATGAGCAACAGACATAAGTTATTATTAATATGAAATATGCCAGGAATTGTATTCATTCTTTTTGTTGTCTACATTCTCAGTTGCAGCAACACTAGAAGGTTTGGAATATAATTCTAACCATAAA
Organism: Emberiza elegans; assembly: GCA_024865655.1. Lineage (NCBI taxonomy): Eukaryota > Metazoa > Chordata > Aves > Passeriformes > Fringillidae > Emberiza > Emberiza elegans. The sequence continues at coordinate 23,748,529 of JALJVW010000206.1, forward strand.
GAATTAAGGCAAAATGCCTTTAAGCTATAGAACAGTTCCAAATTTTTTAAAACCTCACTGTAAGCTTTCTTCCCACTGGAGATGTGATTCGAGCTTCCTCTCCCTTATGCTGTCTCCATTTTACCTAAGCATGATCCCCAGGGTTCAGGTGGTGGTACACAACCTCTGCATTTACCGAGGCATTTTAGAAGTCTTTCAGATGGATGCAGAAGAGCACAAGCTAAAGCAGGTAAGGCACTGTTAAACTGATCCTTTCCTGCCATCTAGGGGACACAAACTGGTGTGCAACTGGAACAATGTCTTCAGTTACATCCAGGAAAACTTTCTGTATGAAATGAAAAATCTCTACCCAGCAAAACAGAAATGAACTGAAGAGAGCACACTCAGCAAGAAACAAACCTAGCATAAAGGTGCCTCTCCTGCCTGCAGGGCGGGCACACACACAGTGTGGACAGCGTGCAGCTTTTCTAGTGCACTGTCCCCTCAGAAGGAAAACATAGAATCACTCAATGTTGAAAGATCATCAAGGTAATTTTAGAAGAAGTTGAAGGTTGTTCCAAGATGCCAGTTTCTACTGCTAGCACTGGCATTGTGGCCAGGTTTTTCTCAACCTGCTCTTCTCACTGTTGCCTTCTGGGCCCTTTCACAAGGCAGACTCTACAAAAGGAAAGAGCAAACTCAGCTAAATGCTAAGTATAGTCAAATGCACACACAAAGATCCCTACAAGTTTTTTTCCCCAGTCTTTTGTTTGGATTTGTTTTGTTCTTAGTGTGAAAGGGAACAGTCCACTAAAACAAACACCCTTCTCTAAAACAAACAAAGACCCACACTTCCCATGGCTGAAACGATGTGCTCTTTAGGATCAAAGCTGGAGCTTCTCCAAGATGAAAGGAAGCAGGTGTCCAGCCAAGATGTTCTGTGAACTGGCTACAGCTGCACATGATGTAGGCCCCATTCTGCCCCAGTGAACAGACTGGAGATTAAATGAAAGTGACAAGGCTACACTGCTGCAATACCTCTTCACCACAGAGTACTCACAAACAAAAACCCCATCCAAATTCACAGAACAACTCAATTTTATTTTGATGACAAATATTTTGAGCAGCTGTGCCCAAGTCCTCTTCACCTTACTGCGTGCAGTGTGTTTAAAGATCTGGAAAGAATCCCTGCTTTGGGGATCCTGAACCTCTTTGCCACCTAGACAAAAAGTAAAAAAACATAAACAAATAAAAAGCCATGTGCCAAACTATTTACAGCAGTACAACATAAATGTGCACAGGACAGACACCATAAATTCTTGAACTTAAGGTGATTAACATTGTTCTTGGTGAAATGCATATTAAACACAGAATACTTTTAAAGTGCAAAACTACTGCAAGATATTTACTACATTCAAATTAGCAAACATAATGTGGTATTTGGCAATGCAAAGACACACACAATATTTATTCTAAGGCAACCCTTAAAAAAATTATGGTCAAATCACTTTTAGTTTAACATGCTCCGAAGTTATTAAAAATAGCCCCCCCAAAATTACATACCAAGGAGTTTTCCCCCCAGAAATAATAATAGTAAAAAAAATCACAGCAATAGTGCGGTGAACAAACCACTATTATCAGTGGAAAACTGTTGCAGAAAAGGAAATTGTTAGGTGATAAAAATCATAGCATTTATTCTGTAAAGATACTCAAAGGTCTTGAGTGCTAACAAATTAAAAGAAAACATACATTATTCTGATATTCTAATGTCAACAACCAGACCATTTCCTCCTAATCAAAGTTATATGTACTACCTCAGGTAAGACTGGATTTAGTAATCAAACTACAGATTTACAAATTGTTTTAGCTAGAAAGCATTACATACAAAATCATACCTTTAAAAAAAACCCAACCAAAGGGCAATACAATCAGCTAGTGCTCTCTTTAAGTATTCAGGACTACATTCTGAATGATATAATTTCACTCTGCAATTTAAATTGATTTTCAGGTTTATTTTTAAGTCACAAAACAAGAAACATCATTCATACTATAATTTTTTTTTTTTCCTTTATAATTTGCTTCCCTAAGAGCAAAACAAATCCTATTTTCACACATTAAAACAGATGAACATCACAGCAAGCAGCTTTAGTATCGGATTTTAACCTTGCCTTGCATTCATCTTTTATACACTACTTTTCACTGACTTCAATTATTTTCTGAACATTTTGACTTGACACTCAATGTAGTCCTAATTGTGACTTTTTCTAACTGGCAATAATACACAAATTCATTCAACCAATCACTGTTTCCACACTTATTCAAAGTCTTTCCAACACTTACAACAATATATTTGCTGATACTTTTAAACTTTCATGAAGTTTTATTTAAATAAAATGGAAGCAAATTGAAATTTACAAAGCTTAAAATTTTATTAAAGAAAACTCAGTGTGCTTAAATTTTCAAAACAAGATTAAACAAAAACATTTTGTCATCAAAGGCCTACAGTCAGTATGCAAAACAGTTCAGGTAACCAAACTCCATGTGGCTTTTAGGCATGCAGAAGTGCAGAATGGTGCTTCTGGAAAACCTGCAAAGCACTTAGATAGGCTGGGTACCTGACTGCTGCTGGGACCTTGCTAGGAACTGGGTGCCCACTATCAGTTTTGATTTGTTGCTTTCTTTTAATCCACATGTGGGGTTTTTGGGGGGACTGGTGGTTGGGTTTATTTGATACTTAATGTTCTCAATTAACTCCATATCTTTCGATTATCTTTAGATTTAACTTAATTCCCTTCAAACTGAATTAACAGTTACTGGGTCCACTCTTTCACCACCTGTTTTTCAAATTTCAGGTGAAGGAATCTAACTCAAACACTGTCAAAAGTTCTCTGCTTGTGCAAATATAAGACCAAAAACAAAAATGAAGGCAAAATAATATCTCTGTAACAGAATCTGAAAAAATGTATAATAGTAGATAAATAAATGTCAAGATTAGCTTCACTCTGAAGTCTATAGATACAGCACCATGGTTTTGTTCTGTTTATAGATCTGACTTCCCTTTTGATTTTGTATTCATTTAGAAAACAGCACTCTCACTAAAAGGTGAGGAAGGCTCATGTATACAGAATTTAAAATTTTAAGAGAACATAGAAACTCTACACATAACACTGGCTGCTGTGATTCCAAATTTAATTACCCATTTATCTTTGAAAAGTTATTCAAGTTCTAAATGACTACACCAGCACTTAGTAATAATATTTTTATGCACTGTACAGAGATGTACCTTCAAGTAGAAGAATATAAGAATGTCCTAGAACTACATGCCAGAGAAACTGAGATTGAAACAGATTTTTAAGGCAGAAGTTCCATTGTATATCAGATTGAAAGCCATCACAATATTAACTTTAACTAGTTCATTAAGCACTTAAAAATTTGCAGTCATAACTATTAATTCTTGTGCTGACTAGAACTCTACTAATATTCCAGGAAGTCCAGCTGGAGATATGGTTATCCTTTGAGGTTAAAGCTATGGCAGAGTAAAGTTAACCTAAACGCTACTTTTAATTATTAAATAAAATGTGCTCATTTATGTTAGTAAGTTATACAACTATTTAGAAAGAGGAAATATGAAATATCGACAATGACAAAAAAGATTTTAAAAAGCTATCATTGAAAAAGTTAGAATTCATATTCAGAGGAATTTCAATGCTTAAAAACAGATTCACATATGTTCATCCAGTTGAAGATTAGTGTATTAAAAAAAGTTAAGAAAATACTTTTGTGATTCAGTTCAACTGCGCTTGATTCAAGCACAGCTTAGAGGTTGGCTGATATAAATTAAACATTGGTCACTGCCTCAGCAGCCAAAAGTACAGAAACATGTACATGTTCACAGGATAAATAGAAGTCTCTTCTTTTGGAGGAATAACAAAAAAAAAAAAAGGAAACAAAAGGCAAACAAAAAAGCTATCTCACTCCAATACGGGAGGTCATCCACTCCAAGCCTTGGCATAATCTGAAAGATAAGAGATGTTATACTTGGTACGAGTTCTATTCCAGCATCTTGAAGGTATTTTCTACTTGTATTTATGTGTAAAAACAGCTACTTAAAATAAACTAAATCAACTGGAAATGGGATTGAAAGCTGAAGAGAGTAACCAGTGTTTTAAACTAAGTCTGCTTAGGGTTTAGCCACATGAAAATGGTCAAGCATTCTGTATTATTGAAGCTTGGCAGTACTTCAAGTTATTTTCTCCTTGTAAACCTAAAAGACACTATCCTTAAATGCTTACTTGCAAGTACATGAAAAGAAGAAAGTTTTTCTTGCTCTACAGAAAGCTAGACCTTTACATACTAATATTAAAAGATAAAGGGCAGCTTATCCAGACTGAATTGTTTAATGAAAAGACAGTTTATCAAAATTATATTACAAAATTAAAAGTGTGTTTATATTGAATACTAAGACTGCATGGGATCTAATCTGCTTCCTAACTCAATTTGCATCTCTATTTAAAAGTCTTCCATTTTAGAAGATAGATTTTCCCTTGATTTTCCAGGGATCTAGTTACCTAATTTATATCCCTTTGAGCTTTACCTTCGTCCAGTAAATCTATGTTCAGCTATCCAAGAATGCTAGCTTCACTCACATCAGGCTGATCTCCCCAGATTCTTGTCAGATTTTCCCAAGGAAGACTCAGCTCAGCTATCTAACTCTGGGAATGTTTTTCTAAGTTCATCTCACTACTGTCATAGTTTAAAGTATTCTAAATATTCTTTGCTTTTTGTTTTACAATATGAAGGAAGCAGCCTAGGACAGCCACCGTTTCTAAACTAAGCCTCATATTTATTAATTATTATTTTCCTTCAAATGTCAACTTGGTTGAAGATCTTAGTTAGTCCATAAACTGTGTACTCAAAAGTGACTTTAGCAAAACTGGTAAAAGGAAAGTAGAGTTAACTCTTAGAATGAAATAATACAACCACCTCATAAAAAACCCCCCACTTCATTCTTACTGGCACATTCCACCCTAGGGAATTTAATGCCACCATTCACTCTACAAGACATCTCCATGACATCAGACAATACTTCATGCCAGAAAGTGAGGTAGATGCTCTCCCTTCCTAAATATCCAGTTGGATTCACTATTTTTGATGTCACAAGACCATGGTATTGTAAAAGTTGTACAACACAGCTAAAAAAAACCCCTAAATACCACAGATTAGAAGACTGCTTTAAAAACCAAGATGAAAAATCAGTACACTTCACACCATACAAGCAAGACATTATCCAACTTGTTAGAAGGTATCCAAATTTTTTTTTTGTATTTACAGACTAAGGATCTAAGGCTAGCCCAGCATTCCATTTTAGCAATTGTTACCATAAGCTATGCAAATTTCAAAATTAGCCACATTAGCCAGATACAAACAAAGTTTAATATTGGTAAAAATTTGTTTTATGACAGATCTATGTAACTTTTCATCAAAAACTATGTTTCAATGCTAATCAAAAAAGCCAACCAATAAAAAAACCTGAACACCTCAACCTCCCAGCTCAGAAGCTTTCTGTAGTTTAGTATATAAAGGAAGAGAACAGTAACTTATTTCTTCAAATACAGAAAGACACAAAAGTAAGAGGGTAGCACAGAGAGAGTAGACAGCTATGTCAACAGCTACATACTTAGGTGGAGGAGGGTTGTTTGGTTTTTGTTTGGAGTTTTTAACAACAAAAGGAAGACGTTCATATGAATTTGGAGCATGAGCTATGAAAAAATCCACAAGGTTAAATTACAAAAAAGAAAAATTCAAAATGTCTCTCTGACAGCAAAGTTCAGAACTTTCAGAAAATCCACTTTGGTGTCAGCAGGCTTCTAAATCAGTATTGTCATTGACCAGGAACTGCCACAGTAAGCAGTAAGCACTTACCCCTCTCCTGTCAGAGCACAGCAGGACTGGATGTGCCACGGGTGATCCTTTATGGAGCTGAGGGTGAGGTACGCGGATATCTCGGCAGCCGTCATGCAGCCTTTCATGTCCTGCTTGTTCGCAAAGATGAGAACCGCAGCCTTCCGTAAATCCTGGGAATGATTCAGAGCACTCAGACAGTTACTACACAGAGCTAAAGGGCTATTGTGCTAACTTCATTTGTTAAAAGAACTTTATCCAAGCTAATCGACAACTACACTGCAGCATGGAGTTTTAACAGTCTTACTACATGAAATATTTGTTACAGTAAGACTAAAAAGCTAATTTATTCAGAAGTGTTTGTCACCACAGAGAATCAAATTGTTTGGTGTTGACCACATGTTCATACATAACTAATGAAGTCTTGTCAAAATACATTTTTTAATGCTCCAAACCATGCAGCCAGCGGAATTATTTCTGGTTAAACACTGCAAGTCCTACAATAAATACTATTCAAATGGAAAAGCCTGCTAGATATCATTCCCTTGAAATTCCTTCAACTTCATTAAAGAAGTTCTGTATTGATTAAAGCAGTAATAATTTAAGAAAGCTTTCTGAATTCCTAAAAGTCTAACCCTAGTGTTCCAAAAAGGGAGTTTTAATAATGATGCATCAGCTTTAATAACTAATTAAAACAGTTTTGTTTCAGCATGGAATTTAGCATTCAAAACAGACAAGAACTAGAATGTATGGCTTTAAAAGAGCAGAAGGGTAAATAAATCTAATACTCAGGAAGTTGACAGCTGCAACTAAAAGTGTTCAATACACTTCAATGCATGTTAAATTTTGGAATATTTTTCCATCAAGAGAAAAAGAACAGGGAACAACAAAGCTTTATGATCTACAGCTGAAAATTCAACCCTCCAAGTAGCCCAGTCTAGGCCTACCAACTGATTTCAAGAGATGGTAGATCACAATTTCTTAAGAGTTTGAGACTGGAACCCAAAAAATGACATGGGAAAACTTTACAAGAAATAATTTTTCCACCTTTTTTGGTAGTGAATTTACTCCTTACTATTAGACCCAAACTACAACTAACATTAAACTGCAAAGCAAAAACTCACTTATGGGAAACACAACAAGTGTCTCAGAGAAGTTAACAGGATTACTTGACCTGTATTAAATTCTTTTCTTTCAAAAATGAAGGAGAATATTTAGATTTAAAACAACCTCAGTTCAGCTTCAGAGCAATCACAAAAGGTTTTAACATATTTTACCTAAGCAAATGTACAAGTTAATTTAGGATGTTTAAGCGAGTTCACACAATGCTGAACAGTCCCAGAACAACATATAATCAAAATACAAATAAATAATTCTGAAGAAAAATGAACTGAAATAATTTTCCCATAGTATGATATATACTCTTGAATTCTAAGGAACAGGATTAGAACAAACAAAAAAAGTAGGCAATTCCATTTCTCTAAAATAAAAAAAAAACCCAAAAAAACCTGAAAAAAAGTTTCTTGAAATTTTAGCCATTTAACTGAACTAGTCAGCAGTAAAGGGCAACAATACCCAGTTACATTAATATGAAGCATAACATGTTCTACAAGTTCAACATTTGCAAAGTAAAGACTGATTTGATTACAATCAAACAAGTCCTATTAGAAGGGTGCTTCATAATAATTTTTCTCCTTATTTATAACTTACATGGTTTTAAAATGTGATCAACATGAATGCACACTTATTCTCAATTTTTTTTCTGATGGCATTATTTTTGTTAACATAGGAAACATGAAATGTTATTTAACTGTTCTCAACAAAACTATTATCCCAACTCCCCACCATACCTCATGAGCCAGCATTCTATAAAGTTCTTCTTTTGTAATAGAAAGTCGCTCTCTATCAATGCTGTCAACAACCAGAATGATGAACTAGGGAAAAACACCAATAGTATAATATGTCAATAAAAACTACAAATTACAGAAAGCACAATTTCAAGAGACCACTACCACTAGTCTTCCTACAGAAGAGACAGACCCTTTCAGAGGACAGCAGAAAAGAGAAAGTGACAAAAGAGAGAAAAGAGAGTAGCAAAAAAGGAGAATTAGAAATCACTGCTTCAATTCTCCAACATATTCTCCAAATCACTTTGCCTTATAAAATTAAAGTGATTCATTAGCCACTAAAAATGACCACAAAGTATGAAAACCTGAGTCAATTTAATGCTGCTGTGACTTTGAGATGCCTAGCAGATGAGGTGGAACAGTGATAGAATTATTCATATGAGGGAGGCTAGGATTAGCATAGTAAACAGATCCCTATTCTTCCTCAACTGCTTCCAGCAGACAAAGCTTCTAAGTAAAGGCAAAGTTCTTCTTTCCAAGTACTACAAGGCACTGGATTTCAAACACTTGCTAGACAGAATACAAAGAACATCCCAAAAGTATCAGAGAAATAATATATGCATCTCTCCAAATTTCAGTATCAGATACTCAAGGGATAAATGCCAAGAACTTACTGCTCTATACCAGATAATGCTGGTAGAAGTCTCTTTATCTTCATGTGTTTCTTAGATGTAGCACTTTTCCAGATAACATAAAAAAATAGTCTAAAATACTAGAGATGAAGGTTGAGATGCCATTATCAGGCTTATAGTAGATCTAGGATGGATCACTAATCTCACCTCTCTTCAAAAGCACAGGAAAAGATATGGAAAAAGGAAGAGAGAAAAAACCTAATTTTACAAGAGGATGGAATACTTACATAGTAATGAGTAATATCTACAAGAGGTCTCTGCTTTTAGTAGAAATGGTAAGAAATGAAGTCTAGAATATTTTACATCAGTGTACATGTCTCAAAAAGAGTCCTCAGTGATTATATGTGCCTTTCTGTATTGATTACCTCTTGGCCTCAAAAAGACTGTCACAAAAAACAAACCCCACAAGTCAACTGTTGCTGAATTCTTCTCCAACCTTTTCAGCAACAGCAGCTCTGCCAGTACCTCACGAGTAGTGCACAGCAAGACTTTCCTTCCTCCTCTGGATAAAAGCTATAAGCTGATGAGCTGTTTAAATACTGCTGCCTAGGCTTAAAGAAAGTTTCATTCCTTTATTCCTTATTCCTTCATTTCTCATTTCCTCCTAATTATCATTATTTCAAAACCATTTCAGACTGGATGTACAGAAGTCCAGTTGACCACTGCAAATCATCACAAAATTTGCAAGTTACATTTCAAAATTTTCTTTTTAATCTACTTTAAAAAAGCAGCAAAAAATCTGATCTAAAATGCATTTCATTATCATTTGATTGCCTAGGAAATATCTAACTTCACAGTTTATAGCACAGATCAAATAACACTACAGTAAAGTATACAGAAAAAATACTTCAAATATCACTAGCAAAATGGCTGCATACCAGAGATACCTCACACTTTTTGAATTTATTCACCCTCATTAGAATGTAAAAACAATACAGCAGCAATCTCTACAAAAGTCTACAAATATTCCTAATGAATGAATATAGTTTCAAACAAACTTATTCAATTTGCAGATTTCAAAGCATCTTCTCATACCTCTGTGTTTGAATAATAGGTATTCCATGACGACCGTAATGATTCTTGTCCTCCAATATCCCACATTAAGAAATGAGTGTTTTTGACCACTATTTCTTCTACATTGCTTCCTATGGTTGGAGAAGTATGAACCACTTCATTCATTAAGCTAAAGGAAACAATATGATACCATAATGACCAGTCAGCAAAATCCACAAGGTTTGTTAAGAGTTCAGTTATCACAATTATCACAATTTTTTTTAGAAAAGTATGTGTAACTGACAAAAAATATTAAAAAATCAGACATGTTTTTACAAAGCTATAAATTTGAACTTTAGAAAGCAGTGACTGTAGTCATGCTTAAAGAAATCAGCAAGGAAAAATAAGCACATAAAAGGCGTAACAAATGGTTAAGTGTTACAGGAGGACTGTCTTTCTAAAGGGCATTAACAGACACTTAAAATGCACTTGTTTTAAAGCAGGAGCTGCCATTCTAAAGATGCCAAATACAAAACCACTAAACTGCGCAAAATATAAATCGGAATATAATTTTATCAAAGCACTCTACTTAGTAACTAGATATTAAATCTCAAAGGACTGCTTGGTTACATAGTTGAAGATTTCTCAGTTCCACCTTTAAGCTTGCTCAAAATGCTCACAAATAGAAAGTCTTTTTGGAAAGCATACTATGCTGCTTTGATATCCAAATTTAAGGATATTAATTTATCTATATTCTCCTCCTTTTCCACAGTTACAGTAGTAAATATGGTCCTGACAACACTCTTGAATTTATTATGGATATTCTTGTAATGCTGGCAAGATTTGGGTGCATTGATGCTATTGCAAATTAGTAAGGTAGGACCTGGGAAAGCTGAAATATTATTTTTCAGAGTTCTCTATCACCAATTTTAAGACACTGGAATTGAGAAACATTTGGAAACCTTTTTAGATTTTTGAAGCGTGGCTAGAATTTCCATTAATTTAAAAATCGTGTTCTTTTCTGCAGTTACTGGAAACAGGATTATTTTTATGAATATAAATTCAGACAGTCTTTCATGGGAAAAAAAATGGCAGTTCACTTTGTGCTTGGATGTACAAATTTGTTGCTCAATTTATAGTTCAGTTTTAAAGCACAGCAGTTCCTTCACTTATCCTTTAAACATTTATTCTGTTTAGAACAACTCATGCCATTAATGAACAAAGTGTGATCTAGAACCCCAGAGATTACACCAGGTTACAAAGCTGAATTTTCAAAGATTAAACAGTGACAAGTAAAAAAATGCAAACAGAAAAACAATTAGCTCCTATACTTACAACTGGTAAAGAATAGTAGTCTTTCCAGCATTATCAAGTCCCACTATGATGACTTTGTGCTCTGCATATTAAAAAAAAAAAAAGAAGAAAGAAGACAAAAATAAATTAGTGGAAACAGCAATAATTATAATTCTGGTTAATCACTCTCCCTTACAGAAGAATGAAACTACTTGTTTCTTTTATATCAACACCTTACACACATTAGTGGTGACTTCAGGACAGAAAAAAAGCCAAACAAAGCCCCATCTTCTCTTGAGACTCTAGTCTCAGGAAAAGTCAGCACTGGAAATCTAACAAAGGTATGGTTACTAATGATTACTTCATCTACAACATCCAGTTTTAGAAAGAAAAGTACAATGAAAAAATGTAATCCATAGCAGTGTATCATGCTAAGAACATCAGCAATATCCAAAGACTACAAAAGGTATTACTCTAACATTCAAGGATCAATAATAACCATTTATTAAGGTACCATCATTATTCACACAGTAAAATCTAAGAGGAAACTGTATTTTGAATAGGCCAGAGATTCTAATTTTGCAACTTTTGAACTGAGAAGTCACAGAAAGATAGAATGGTCAAGGCTGGAAGACACTTCTGGAGGTCATCTGGTCGAACCTCTTTGCTGAACCAGGCCCACAGAGCCAGTGGCCTAGGACCGTGTCCAGATGGGTTTTTAATATATCCAAGATGGAAACCCCACAGCCTCCCTGGACAGCCTGGGTTATTGCTCAGTCACCCTCACAGTGAAAAAGTGTTTCCTGATGTTCAGAGGGAGCTTGCGTCTTTCAGTTTGTGCCCACTGCCCAGTCCTGTGATTGGGCACCACTAAGACAAGTCTGGCTCTCCCTCTTTGCACCTCTTTTTCTCATATGTGAGATGCTCCTGTCCCTCACCACCCTTGCAGCTCATCACTGGACTCTCCCCAGTATGTCCATGACTCTCTTGTACTGAGGAGCCCAGAACTGGACACTGGACACACTCACTCCAGGTGAGGCCTCATCAGTGCTGAGCAGAAAGGAGAGATTGTGTGCCCCAACCTGCTGTAAAGTCCAACATACAAAACAGGGATCTCACAACTGCTGCAATACTGTTTGTTTCCAGGCACAGGGCAGACAAAACAGAAATCAATGAACCAAACAAAATTAGTAAAAAAGTCCTCCAGAATTTATATGTTCTCTGTAAATAATTCCTCTTAGAATTTCAAATCCAGTATGGTGGTTCTTTTGCTACATGTGTGAAGCTACAGCATACTGATCCAATTACTGACAAAAAAAAAGCAAACCACTTGACAGTGAAAAATTTGGAAATGGACACATAACTCTGTGAACAAGCTCACTTTTAAAGAGATAATATTTACAGTTCTAGGGCGCTTATTTCAAAGCAAAACATGGCTCACAGTTTAAAGATTTCCTACAAAATACCACACTTGATCTACAGGATCAAACAAATTAGTAGATCAGAAGACCTATTGTAAGTATCAAATGGATGTTTTTCCCCAAAAAGCAGCCAGTTTAAGGAAAAACTGAAGCATTTTGGTTAAAAATCAATATATATATAGTAACCTTGGTCTTTTTATACTGAACATTACTGTAGTAAAACATTTTCTTGTTCGGAACTTTTGTAAGTTTTGCTGTGCAATAGGGTTGTATCAGATGGCAAAATGTATTTCCCTGTGCCAGCTCCCTACTACTGCATCCTGTAAACATATGCTAAGAAAAGAACATTTCTTGACTGTAAATGCAGGAGTAAATTTAGCCCCACTAACAGCAGCATCAGTAATTAATAACCTTTCCTAATACATAAATAGTATGAAATCCTCTCTACTTTCAAAGGCTAATAAATCATGCCTAGTAGCTTGACTGTCCATCTCTTTTTCAAATATAATTAAATGTAGAGAGCTTTCAAAGGTCCAAACACAGAAATGCCCTCCCACTTTTTTCAAATCAAACATGTTGTCAACTATTGCCAGGAAGATGATTCCACTTTTGTAACATTCTATTTAAGTTATTTTAAAGAAAGAAAAGAAATTCCAGTCAGGCATTACACGCTCCCTTATCTTCTTATCAGAACACATCATCTTAGGCATAAATGATTGGAATGTTGGATGATACAACATCACACTAAGTAATGAAGGAAAAAGCTCCATTGAGATGGCTGCTTTTGAAAGCCACCGAAGTGTGAATGGTCCAACACTAACTGGGAGAAAAAGGCACAGCTTATCTGTGTTACTTCATGGTCAGATGGTGTTTCATAGAGCGACTGAATGAAAGACAAACAATAAACAGTCACACAAGTGTTAATTAGTAGTGATCTTGGCATGAAAATAGGAAGATGAAATCATGGGTATTTCATACAAGTAGCAGATTCCAGAACTATAGTGATGGAAACTCTTGACTTACAAACATATTCAAAAGTTGAATTGCTGTCTAGTTTGATGAAAATAAAAAATTCACACATAGATGTGCATTAGAGGAAAAACATGAGCTTAAAAACTACCAAACTAAGACAGAACAGAATTTCAGCATGACAGCTACTTGTTTACAAGAGTAACTAGGAGAAGACAGATGCCACATTTAGGAGGAAGGACAATTACTGGGTAAATAATAGGCAGTGATTTATTTGTGTTCTGTACTTACAGACTAACCCAAGTTTCTCCCTTTCACTGGCTGGTATTCAAGCTCAGTTTAGGTTGTATTTATGAATATCTTCCCAGTCCACCATGTTCTTGGCAAAAGAAGAAAAAATCCATGACAAAGTTGAGAGAGCAGAAGAGTCTTTATTAATCACATAGGAAGAGGAAGGGAAGATGGGGAAAGTAGTAGTAGGCATATGCAGGGGAAAAAAAGAAAAGACAGTATTAGACTACTCCTTAAAAGAATCCAAGGACTTCTTGGTTTCATCAACCATTTCTAGCACACTGTTTAAAAAAATTGGTATGAAATATGGTTTAAAAGTGGCAGTTTAGTATTACAAAAACACAGGACAGTGAAGATTATCTTCTAGCAGATGTTAGAAGAAAGACATAATATGCTCTTTTCTTCCTTACTCATCTATATTTCTCTATGATAAAAGGGCCCAAAACTGAAGATTCAATTCTCCCAACATGCCTTTTTCTCTACTTTGCAAAAGATAAAAATAAAAAAACCTCTAAGTACTTTAATGATGAGACTTCTAACATATTTGGAAGAAATTACTACTGAATGAGTACCAATAACTTTCAAGCTGTGAAACAAATTGCTCATCTGGTTCCAAAGAGCAACAACCTTGGAGCCATCAGAATGCAGACAGAAATTTGCTAGCAAGAAGGCAGGAGGAATAGCATAATTTTGGAAGTCAGAGGTTTCAATACTAAGACTCATTCTGCACACTAACAGCTAACTTAGCGTCTTCTCTTAAGCACAAAAGAACTATTAAAATTGTATCCACAGATTTGATTACAAGGAAGTAGAGAAGCTGTCAATAACTTTTAGTAGTCAGAGGAACCAAAAACCATTTGGTTTATCACATAATTGTCTCTCCTAACCTGAATAGGAACTGCCAGTAAGGCTAAATGAAATAAACTGGGGAGTTACAGAAGTTCAGTCATCCTGAATTAGAGCTTACCATTACTTTTCTTAAAGCAACTTTTTAATAACTGTAGCAATTATTCAGAGCAACCTGTTGATGATGCTGAATAATTACCATTCCAAAAATAAGTAAACCCCAGATTTGTGAGCTTCTCAAAGAACTCTATATACCACATTCAAAAAATAAGGTATTGGTAACAGTCATTTATCTTTATCAGGGTTGCTGACATTCACTTCTATTTTTAACCCACAGTTTAATTAAGAGCTATCTTGGTAATATTGATGGAATGATAAGCCAAGCAAGTTTTACTCAGACATGCATTAACACAGGCACTAACTTAATGGCTCCACCATCTATCCACACTACTACACGTTGCTTACAAGAATGTGCCACTTGACTACTGAATCACAGCTTCAGCATTTTTGGAGCTTCAGCAGGTCATTTCTGGAGTTTGATTTTTAAAAACTTCTGAAACTAAGTTACCAACAAAAGTAAGTTCAACTGAACTTTTGTAATTTAGCAACTAGACTTTAAATAGCTGCAGAGAATGATATTTTAAATAAAACAATACTTGAGTAATGTTTATTTCTCAATTTAAAAAAAAAGGGAAAAATTATCACAAAGCCATTAGAAAGTCACCTAGAAAAATGACAGAAGTCTATTTTAAAGCCAACTGTTTATTTTATGAGTATCTCCAGTTCACATCGTTCAATTACTACTTGATTATGAGAAAATATATATTGAGAGCTGAAAGACTTAGACACACCTCATCCTCCACGCTCTACTTGGTTTCACCTTTCCTTTTGCCAAGTGCTGCAGGCTATCACACAACTTGCACCAGCCATGAGAACTAATACGATGGTCCTCACAGAGCAGACCCTATTTGCATCTTTGGAATACTTCCTCCAAAATCAGTGTGTAAGTTACTGTGCTAGTCTGCTCAACAAAACTTCACAGGCCAGCCTGTGAATTCTCCAAGGAACTATCAAGATTTGATGTAACTAGAAGAGCAACCAAAATCAACTCAGAAATTACTATGCTTTATTATTAGTAATGATATTATTTAGAGAATACAGTTGAGCTGTTTGAGACTAATTTCCCATTAGTTCAAAAATTTATGTTTGAAGCAAATTTTCTAGAATGAAATTTTAGTCTTAGCCATGAAAAGAAAATCACTTTCTTTTCTGTTATAACACAAAAACAGGAGGCAAAAAACCCCCCAAAAAACCAACCCAAAACAAAGCAAAAACCAAACAAAAGACAAATCCAGCACTAAACCAGGATCAGGACACACCCTAAAGTCTCTTATTGGGATAAATGCCAAAGAGTAAATATTTTATGATATTATCTCATCTATTTAACTGTGAGACTAATATTTCATTAACCATTTAAATATATGATTGTATTAGGTATGCAATGTGAGATTTTAACAGTGGAGAGGGCTACTGTTTTTGATAGTGGAGTGTTGTCTGAGAAACTCCAAGAAACTTCTCCAATGTGTATCCAGCCAATGCCACCAGCAACAGGTGTAATGCCTCTGGGATAACTATATTTAAGATGAGAAAAATTATTGCACAGGAGAAAGTAAGGACATAGAGAAAGAGTAGTGAGAATGTGAGAGAAACAACTCTGCTGACTCCAAGGCTGGTGCAGAAGGAGAGGGAGGAGGTGCTGCAGGTGCCAGAGATCCACCCACAGCCCTTGGTGAGGCAGCTGTGCCCTGCAGCCAGAGTGTGCATCAGGGAGCAGAGATCCACCCACAGCCCATGGTGAGGCAGCTGTGCCCTGCAGCCAGAGTGTGCATCAGGGAGCAGAGATCCACCCACAGCCCATGGTGAGGCAGCTGTGCCCTGCAGCCAGAGTGTGCATCAGGGAGCAGAGATCCACCCACAGCCCTTGGGAGGCAGCTGTGACATGCAGCCAGAGGGTCCCTGGGGGAGCAGAGATCCACCCACAGCCCTTGGTGAGGCAGCTGTGCCCTGCAGCCAGAGGGTCCCTGGGGGAGCAGAGATCCACCCGCAGCCCTTGGTGAGGCAGCTGTGCCATGCAGCCAGAGGCCATGGGGGAGCAGAGATCCACCCACAGCCCATGGTGAGGCAGCTGTGCCCTGCAGCCAGAGGGTCCCTGGGGGAGCAGAGATCCACCCACAGCCCATGGAGGACCCCACACCAGAGCAGGCAGATTCCAAAGGCAGCTGCAACCCACTGGACACTCATCTCGGAGCAGGCTCCTGGTAACAACCTGTGGAGCTGTGGAGAGAAGGCCACTCTGGAGCAGGTTTGCTGGCAGGTTGGTGACCTTGTGGGGGATCACTCTGGAATGGCTGGTCCCTGAAGGACTGTGCCTCATGAAATGGACTTGTGTTGGAACAGTTAGTGAAGAATTGCAGACCTTGGGAAGAACACACCTTGGAGAAGCCCATGGAGGACTGTCTCCCATGGGAGAGATGCCACATGGGAAGAGGGAATCCAGTCCCCTCCATAGGGAAGAAAGAGTGGCAGAGACAATATGTGATAACCTGACACAGCCCCCGTTCCCTCCTGCAGAGAGGTGGCAAAGAACCAAAAATAAAGCTAATCCTGGGAAAAAAAGAGGGAGGAGTGGGGAGCAGGTGCTCAGAAGATCTGGTTTTATTTCTCATTAACCTGTTCTGTTTTCATTGGTAATGAATTCTATTAGTTTCACAAATTGAGTCTGTTTTGCCCATGATGGGAACTGGTGAGTGATCTCTCCTTTCCTTATCTCAATCCAGACGCCTTTTGCTGTATTTTCTCTCCCCTTGTCCAGTTGAGGAGGGGAGTCATAGAGCTGCTTTGGTGGGCGTCTGGCATCCAGCCCGGGTCACTCACAATGAAGAATAACTTTTCTTCCAGGAAATAATATACAATAACCAAGACAATGTGTTTTCCTGAAGATAAATACTGACATCATAATCTACTATAGAGGCAAATACTAAATGCCACCAGTTATCTGCTGATCACTTCCCTGCTTACAGATCTCTTTGGAGTCTTTGGAATACTTCATGGAAGTATTCCATGTGTGCATAGTCACTGCACTACTTGATGAAAACAATAAAAAGGTAATTAATATTTTTCTGGAGGATAGAGGAAACATTGGATCTTGCCAAATAGGTTTGACAATTTGGGAAAACAAGA
This sequence comes from Emberiza elegans, assembly GCA_024865655.1. Lineage (NCBI taxonomy): Eukaryota > Metazoa > Chordata > Aves > Passeriformes > Fringillidae > Emberiza > Emberiza elegans. The sequence goes on from JALJVW010000206.1 coordinate 23,766,001, forward strand.
AATTAGCAACAAATTCAGAAGACTTCAAGAATTATGTGGTAGGATGGTGTATGCATGAGAAAAATCAATGATCTGGGACTGGATCTCAATCCCATCCCATAAAAGACAGTTTGATACACAGATGCTAACGTGCACACACGCTGAGGCTTTGGTATGTACAGAATTAGACTGGGTTATGTGCAATCACAGTCAGAAAACTATTAAAGTACACCAGGTGTATGTGCCTCCAAAAACTTGCAACAGAGCACTGCACAAAAAAGGCTTATCTGCATTTTCAGTAACTTTAAAGTGGAAATGAGGTACACATTTGGAAACCTGATGAGAGAACAATTAATGCATTTTGTTTATATTGTTTATCCTTGAGGCCCTGAGCTTGGAGCAGGCAAAATGGTGTTACTGTTAACTATTTAGTTTTGTAATCAAAGCTGCCTAGGCAAACCAAAATCATTAGAACAAATAAATTAACAGATAAACCATAATTTTCTACTTTTATGATGACCATCTGAGGCAAAGGGGGTGGCAGACCAAACTCTGAGCTCTGGATTGGAACATGAGCTGTGATTGCAGGGTTGGATGAACTGGGCAAGAGAGCATGGAAAGCGGTACTAACCCCTTACGACCTTTTTATTTTTGGCTGGAGAACTGATTTTCTTGGGTCAATAACTGTATTTAACCAACATCTTTGCCAAAACACAAACAGACCTTTACCTCGAAGGCCCCTATGTGTTTGGCGTCCTTCTTTTCCTTTTAATTAAAGACTAAAACAACACGATTTTAATAACAGATCCCGACTCTAAAAGGAGGCTCGGCGAAGCCAAGAGGGACCGTCACGGTCCAGCACAGCCCCAGCAGCCCGGGCCGCCGCGGATGCCGGGCGCGCACTGCCCGAAGCGCTCCTGGGTGTTTAACGCGGCCGGGGAGGAGGGGACAGGAGGGACCACCTCGGGAACTCAAACAAAGCCACCCGGAGCATGAGGCGCCGCGGGACCAGCGCTCACGGCGCTGCACAAAGCAATGCCCAACTTTCGGCCGGGCGGGCCTTCGGGGGAAGCCTGGCGAGCGGAGCCGGCCCAGAACCCCCACGGCTGCCCGCGGCCCCCGCAGCCCCGCGGGCTCCACTCGCCGCCCGCCCCGCCGCCGCTTCGGGCCCGCGCACCCACCTTGGCTACCGAAGAGGCTCCACAGCTTGGCGAAGATTAGGCCCATGCCTAGGCTCGGCTTCCCGCCGAGCGCCCGGGGCACCCCGAGCTCACCCAGGCGGCAGCAGCAGCGCCGACTCTCCCGACTCCCTCGCGGAGGCTCCGCAGCGGCCCCGGCAGCGCCGAGCGGGCGGGCGGGCACCGGGGGGGCGGGCACGCGGCGCGGCCCCGCCCCGCCAACGGCCGCACGGCCCCGCCCCCCTGGCGCGGCCCGCGTGCGTCACTGCGGCGTCATGGCGGCGGCGGCGTGTCTGAGGGGACAGGCGCGAGTTTTCCACCGGGGCTGGTGGAAAGCCGAGGGGTCTGCGGTTGGCACGCTCGGGAGGACGGAGCCACCCCGCAAGGCACGAATGCTGCGAGGAGCGCTAGACCCTGGCGCTGGCAGGCGCGCCTTGGCCGATCCCGTGTCGTGTCCTTTAGCCCGGCGGTGCTGTGGCCGGTCCACGTCCTCTGCCGTTGGAAGGGTTGAGGGTTTCAGGGCAGGCAGTGCTCCCGTGTACAGCGGAGCTTGTGGAAGCAGCGGATTCGCTTTCAGGACTGTGCTGCAGGTTCCTGTACCGAGCTCTTACGTGGGTGCCCGGCCGGGTTTCCTCCCAAGCAGCACCTTGGTCAGGAAGTGAGCACGAACCCGGCTCCGCCCTAGGAGCGAGCCTGCGGTGGAAGTACAAACCCTGTTACACTCGGCAGAATTTCAGAAAACAAAACAAAACAAAAACCCAAAACATAAACAAACAAAAGAACACGTCTTGTCCGATAAGCTCGGGTGCCCCGGGGGTTCTGCTGCCGCCCTCCCCGTGCCGTAGTGGGAGCACAGGGGGTGTCGCGGCGTTCCCGGCTCCCATGGTGACACTGGCGGCGGCACTTCCTGCTGCGCCCGGAGGAGGCGGGGCCGGCGGCCCGAGCGGTGTGTTTGTGTCGGGCGGTAGGTGCGTGTCGGGCGGTGGGTCCGGGACTGCGCCGCTCCTCCTGCCGGTCCGGTCCAGTCCGGCACCTGCACCTGCGTTGCGGCCCGGGTCTGTGCCGCCCTGCGTGTGCCTCGGGGTCCGGCGGGGCTGAGGCGGCGGAGGCGGTGACCTGGGGTGCGGCCGCCTCCCTGGGTACCTCTGGGCTGTGGCGCACGGCCTGGGGGGCTGCGAGGGGCTGCGATGGGATGCGCGTCCTGCTCCTCCCCGCTCCCTGGTGTTTTCAGTAACGGGCGGGCGAGGGAATAAAGGAGGGAGCCCCATATTCCGCTCCTTGCGACAATGACTGCACTGTCGTTTTCCTCGTGTGGCAAAGGGTGGGCAGGGGGGTTTGAAAATCTTGCTCGGCATCTCTGGTGCTGGCTGCGTGTGACTGCTGGTAGCGTTCATGTGCGTATCTGGATCAAAGGCCTGGTCCGGCATCGCGTTCCCCGCTGCAGTTCCCCACAGAGGCACATAAAAATCAGTAAAAAAAACAAGTAATTTTTTCTTCCAAAGCCCGTCCTACCTTTTCTGGGACAAAGTGTACGGCACAGCAGGTCTGGAGAAAAAAAAAAAAAAACTCAGGTGCTACGAGCTTGCCTCCTGCTGAACATTTGAAGTCTGACTCTTGTACTTGACGGGGCACTAGGCAGTCTCCCTCACCAGCCTGGCTCCCTGCTGTAGCTGAACTGAAAAGCATCTGTCCTGTCCCTTCTCTGCCTGCAAGACTGCTTTCATAATGTAAATATTGAACTCACCCACGGGGCTTACAAACACCATATTTCTACCAGTTTTCATATATCTGCTTAATTATTTTCAGGATTCCAATTCTTTAAAAAAGTTAGAATGTGTGGGATTTTTTTAAAGGCTACTTTATTATGCTTCTGAAGGAATGCGTCTTGAAATGTGGGCCATATGGGGATATTTTTGTGGGTTTTTTTGTGGTGGTTTTTTTTTTAATGATATGTCACATTTTCTGAAACATTAAATCTGAGCTTTGGTGATTTCAGTTTTATTGACTGTTAGATTGTAGTAATATTGTACAATTAGTTTTTGTGGCAATAGCAGGGAAAATTCTTGGCATTTTGTTAGAGTGTAAAAAGAAGTTAATTCAATTACAGTTTCTTTCTTTCAGTAGCTGCTAATGTTGCTGAATAAGGCTTTGAAATTCCTGCCCATGAAACTTGGCTTTTGTCTGGTCTCAAAAGTAAGTCTACATAAGGTCACATTCTTTTAGCATTAAGATTTGAATTGAATCAGAAATATTTAAAAAAAATATTCCTGAGGGTTTTGTATGATAAAAGTGACAAATAATCTCTTATTCAAATAAAATGAATACCAAACATTCTCATCTCTCTTCTCTAAGTATATTTAGTACAATGAAAATGTATTTCAATAGTCAAAATTCCTTATTATGAATGGAATAAACCTAGAGTGATGGTCTCTCCTTCCATTTGAGTTGTTGTAAGCAAATATAAATTTTAGGTAGTCTCATATCAGACTGAAGTGTATATAATTTTTCAAATTTTTTGAGGCCTGGAAGATACCATTTTGGAAGATAACTGTATTTTTATTACATACAGAGAAAAATGGTAAAGAGTAAAATCTCTATCAGGACTGAGCAACAATAAGACTTTGTAGCTGGGCTTTTCAAGGGGAATTAGAGCTACATCTTGAAATTTCCTGTACCTTTGATCGATGTATTTTTTTCACTGGGATGGCTTGAAGATTTATTTTAAGGATCAGTAGAATTTTTTTAATTGAGAGTAATGTTAGAGTCATGTCCTGATCAATATTTGGAAATTTGAGTGCAATAAAATAGCATTATTAAAATAGGAAGAATCAGAACCAACAGCTTAGTTTGTGGCTACATCTTAGGCTAAATTTATAAACTTACAGAATATAAGAATCATGAAGAAAATACTTTGCTTATTTCAGTTTCTTGCCAGCAGATTTTAAAAACTAAAGGAAGATGTCCTTTTTCCCTAAAATCATTTTCCAATGTGAAGTTGAAGAATATCTCACCAAAGTGTTCAGAAATAGTGAGGTATGTGACATAGTTACCTCTAACCATCACAAAATAATAAATTTTTGTGTAACTTTAATACCTTACAATAAAATATTGTTTTCACATTAAATACAGTGGTTTTTATATAAAATATTCCTATATTTAAAATAGGAAATCAGTATTTATGCCCATTGGCTCAAAGCAGCATACAAATATTTAAATTAAATTGAGTATAAATCAGAGAATTCAGTTTTTGATCCCACTGAAGGGTGGATCATAGATAATTAAGCACATATTCACCTCATAGTATTGACAAGAAATACTCCCTTACCCCAGTGTAGAATACTACAGACAATAAATTTCTAATGCCAAGGATAAAAAAATTGCTTTTTAATGTACATGCTTATCAGCATGTATGAAAGTTACTGATTCACAGATTTGAATTTAGTTTTCCATTTCCTTAGGGTGGGTCTATGTACAATAGCAAAGAGCTCTCTAGCAGTTGCTTTGATACTTGCTGCAAACTGTTTGTGGTTTTGCTGATACAGCTGTTTTTCCAAAAAGTATTTTTCAGGAAATTTATGAGGCTTCTGGTGGAATTAGGCTTCCAGACATAGACATTTGTCGCTATTGCACACCATACATCCATATCCCTCAATTTCTATGGAATGTTTTTCAGTGGGGGTCCTTCGTGTTGAGCAAGAGGCATCTGTGTGAATCTCTTAATATAAAATCTCTTCTTTCACTTTCAGCTTATCACTGCTTTAGGTACACAGGAGGCAGAGAAAAAATACCAATCTCTCTTAAGTCATCTATCTCATCCACCAGCTTTTACAACTGTGAGAGTAAATACTCACTTGGCCTCAGTGAAACATGTGAAAAAATTGCTGTTTGAAGAGATCCAGAAGGTTTGTGCAATTTCTTTGTTGCAGCAAAATAGAAGCGTCTTTAATCTTTCATCTGAACATGAGACCTTTTCATTACTGGAAACTATACCTTACCTCAGTGCATCCAGTGGTATTAACATTATACAATCACACTGATTTCCTGCCAGCATTAAACATGAAATGAAAATTTATTGTGTACCACTATCCCTCATCTCACCCCTCCAGGAAAGGCAATAACAGAGGGAAAAGACATCCAACTCTTTTTTTGTATGGCAGATCCAAACCCTTGATAGGATTGAGGTACTGCTGTGGTAAATAATGTAAAGGTGTCATAAATCTGTAAGAGAAGATGACAGATAAAAAGGGAAGCTCAGTGTGCTGTCTTCAGGGTGCTTAGAACACTTTTGTTTAAGACTAAAGGAGAATGCCTGTATATCTAGATATCATTGGAGAAAATGTTTAGGAAAGTGAAAAAATTGGTTTGTTTTGGAAACTGGAGCCATGGTGATGCTCTGCAGCCACTATGTTTTCTTTTTTAAAACCTGTTTTTAATCCCTATATATTTTTTTTTTATTTTTACTGATCTAAATTAAACATTTATTTATCTGATAATATGTAAACCATTATATTTAAGAAATATATTATTTTGAAGTTGTGTCCTGGATCTTCACTCTGTCTAAAAAGATCTGGTTCTTTAAGTAAATCATTAATGCTAGTGGGTGTACAGCATGACAGAAGCCAAGACATTTCTGTGATGCAGAGGCAGTTGACAGTGTTCTGCTGGCTGGGATGGTAATGAGTTTTGCTAATTTTAGTTAGATTGTAGAAGTCTGGAAATGGATATTGCAGGGTTATATTTTGTTTCAAGGCAAAAGGCTTTGCTGAAAACTGACTTAAGACCAGCTTTTCACAAACTTCTTGTATTTTAAAGTGTGATTACATGATAGAAAAGGAAGCCACATAACACTTTTGAACAGAAGTATGATCATGGCTTGTTTCCTTTTTAAGAGAAAATACCTTTTATTAGACACAAAACTGATTTATGGTTTTACATGCTTTAAGGTTGTATTTTAGAAGGCTCAGATGAGAAGACATAATTTTGTTTAAATTCTGGAACCTTGATAAAATGGCATTTTTTTTTCGGCTTAATACATAACTCAGCTATCAGTGCCCAAACTTGGACTGACAAGAAGAATGAAAAGTATTGCTGGCCTGGCCTACTAAGTAAGACAAGCAATACATGAATAGAGTTAAACAGTGTCTTATAACTAATAACATCTAGGAGTTAACACAGAATACACCCAAGCTTCTAAGGTGTTGTCACTGTGTGTTCTGTGTTCTGACAACTCAGCCTTCTTCCAGAAAGAAAGCAAAAACCAGTGATAGGGTTATGAGTGTCAGAACACTCTCCCAGTCCCTGAAGTCAGTTCTCAGTCAATCTCTTTGTGATCTTGTTATTTCTGAATTGTGTTGAATGTTTAGTCTTTTGCACCAGTACTTTTAATACATAATGTCCCCTTGCACACTATTTCCCAGCTGCTTTTAACTGTTTCCACTACTCTTGTGTTTTGTGCTTTCCTCCTAGAAATTATGAATGGAAAAATGGTTTTCAGTTTAATTAAGTATGTAAGTATTAAGTTTATTACTAGTGCTTACTAATTATATTTTTAATGAAACAGCAATTTAAAGGACTATGTGTTCCAGTTCTCGAGCACCCAAAACTTCAGGACATTTTACTAATTCCTGTCATTGGACCCAGGTTTGTAATTTTCAGCCTTTAGCCTTAAAATGTTGTGTTACACAATTTTTTTACAGGTTTCTTGTTAAACAATTGTTATAACTAACTCACTATAACTGAGGCACAACTTCATTTGTATTATGCCCTGGTGGACAGTCCATACACTAACCAGGTCAGAGTTTTAGTCTTAAAAAATGAAAGAAAACAGAGCTCTCTCCTTATTTATAAGACTAATGTTTTAGTGACATGTATGCATCCTCCCTGGAAAGCCAGGTAGGCGGCAGATAGAAGAGCCAAACTTTTGCAGTGGAATATAGAACTATGGCTAAGTACAGGCAGGGTTTTCTTCCACTGGAAGAAATCAAGTGGAATCAAGAGTTCCTTAGCAGTTGTTAAATGCAAAGTCCCTTCACAATCATCTGGCATAGGAAGGAATAGAGAACTATTTCTCAATCCCAGTATAATTTACTTGTATTCCTGTGTCAGGTTCATAATAGTGGCAGAAGGTGTCAGAATCTGCATTATTTTGAGGATTGGTTTTCTTCTTGACTCTTTCCTTTGATTTCTCTAGAAGTAAAATAAATATTTTACTGTAATACAGTAAAATATTTTAATTAAATGTAATTGTTTAAATTTCTAAATGTAATACATGATAGTTAACAACTTTTTCTCTATTATATCTGACAAAATCCAGATTTGTGAACTAGAGTTTACTTGAGGAATATTTGGATTTTTTCAGTATACTTTTCGTTTTTATTGAACTGCATTTTGTATTTCTAGGCGAGATTTACAAAAACATGCATCTGAAGTCATAGTTGGAGCCCAGTGTGGATATGCAGTACTTCGAGGAGCGCATGTTTATGTCCCTGGAATTGTATCCACCTCAAGATGTAAGAGTTCTCTAAATACACCCAGCTAAGCTGTTGTAAAGATGGCAGAAAAAGTGTCACCCTTCAATAACAGATAAATGCATAGTGACGTGAAATTGTTTTCTGTTCTCAGCTGAAATTAATCTTACAGTTGTGGTTTATTGTAATGAGACTTCTTAAAATTTTTCTGTCCTTTTTTTTTAAATATTTTTACTATTTTTCATTTTACTTATATTAAGTTATATGTAATTATTTCTCACTACCCTGGCCTGTTTTAAATTCCTTTTTCCATATAATTTGTGACTGAAGTACTAATTCTCAAGGATTTCAATTTCTGGTTTTCATTTCAAAATATTTTTAAAGAGAATTTTCCAAGTAAAACCTGTTTTTTTAAGAGTGTTTTTTAGTACTGAGTACTGTAACCTTTAATATGGATGTTAAGTTGAATAAACTTAGAAAAGGTGGCTGCTTAAAAAAAATGGGATACCACATCTGGATGGTGACTGGGTATATCTTGATTATTTAATAGATACAGATTTTTTTATTTCTTCACTCAGTCATAAAGTCACTTACCTTCATGGTTCTGTTTTAAGTTACAAATCAAAAAAAAACCCAGTATTTTTTATTCTAATCCATTGGCAATTCATTTGTTTATGTAAGATGGAAGTTGTAAAAATCTTTTTTTCATTGATAAGAAGAAATTTATGTCAGTTTTTATGTCAGATTCTTAAGAAATGGAAATTATGCATCAATGCCTGTGAGACAGGATAAAAAAAATCTACATATGCATGCTTTTTGTTCAACAACCTATTTTTGTTCTTTAAATGTCAAATTAACTTTATGTAAAACCAGTATAATTTTGGATGATTCACCTTATTAGTCTATTGTGATGAGATCTAGTGATCATCTTGATTCTTATTATTAAACAAAATGAGTGAGAAAAGCATTTATCAAGTCACTTCATTTCCTTTCAGGAAAAAACCTTCAAGAAGTTTGAAGCATGTGCTTAAGTCCAATTCACTGAACAGGAATGTTTTTCAATCTAGGGCTTGATAATGAAATAAGTATATTGGCATAGCAGTTGTTGGAACTGCTTATTTACACAGCCCCATAAATATTCAAATCCTTCTTTGAGTCAGCTAGTGATTTATCATAATTGCCACATGTAATTATGCATGTAACATCAATTCAAAGAAAATAAAGATACTATAAAACTTATGGAACACTTCAGGAGAATTGCCGATAAAAAATAAAATAAAAGGGCATACTACCCACTTGATGCCAAATATAATAAAGCTGTATTAAGCACAGATGGTCTAACTAGGGAAAAAATGGGCCAGCAAGAACACATATTTAATCACTGAACTTGCAATCCAGATGAGGGTAAACTAATGATCAGGGGGCTTTGAGCTTAATTGAACTAATCACACTCTAACCTTTATGTTTATGGAATGCTCCTATAATCTACAGAAAACTTGAGAACCCTATGCAGGACTAGTGTATTTTGAGAGGATGATTGTTAGCAGAGAGTGAAATAAACTAATTTATGTTTGAATACTGCAAAAAACATTGACAGATATGCTTGATGGAAGAGTTAAATTGCTGCAGGTTTTTGTTCAGTGAAGTTTAGGCAGACACTAATACTGAGCAATCACATAATGTTTTGTGTCACATTGTGTAAAAATAAGTAGTGTAAAAAATATGTTTTCAATGGCTACCCAACAAATACTACAATTTAAGAATTTCAGGGCATTTGGGCATAATCAGAAGGCCACCTGAAAATGGGAAAAAGGATTCTCTAGTACAATTCCAAGAATTCTTGGGAAGCTGAACTGCCATTAGTCTTGTTATATCTTCTTGTTCCTCCAGCCTGTCAGTCAGCTCAGAAGTGCAGTTTTGGAATTTTTTTTTATTGCTATCTGAAGAGGCCTTTATTTTAAGCATATTTTTCAGCCAGTCAACACAGAGCAGTTGTTCACTATAATGTAAAGTCATCTAAACCATTCCTTTTCTATTTTTTTTCTAACTCAGAAAGTTTGTTAAGTCTGTAGGATAACACTTCTATAGTTTGGTGTATATTTACATACTTTACTGATCTGGTGGGTTTTACTTGGAGATATAAAACTCGCTAAGAGGATTATTGTGAACAGCAGTTCCCTTAAAAAGAGGAGAGCCAGACCAGAATGAGAATATATAATCACTTCACAAAAATATATAATTACTTACTTATAAGCAATAAGTAGTTAGAGAAAAAGCAGTTACAGCTATGTTCTAGGTGGCTTTTGAGAGTCATTAGATAAATTTAGCACTCCTGCCTTTGTTCAGTAAGGCTGAGCAGTGTTGTTTCATGTACTTGTGTGCTTGGAGCACACATGGAGGACTGGATCTGAAAGGTGTCCTTAAAACTTATGGGTGACCTTGCCTTGATGAAATAAATAAAGTGCAGGTTTGTGTAGCCTCTTAGAAAACAAGACACAGTGCCTGACTTGCAGGTTGGTGTCTCTCAGTACCTCCAGTCTTTTGGTAGCTGTCATTACTGTGTAAAACTTTAAAGCTTTATATCAGCTGATCTTCTTTCATTACATTTAAAAAGTGTGAAGTTTGGCATGAGAGAAGAGTGGAAGTAAATAGGCTGCCGAAAATCCTAAGTTACTTGTTCACTGCTGTTTTGTTAAATGTCTTAATGATTTCCATTTTTCTTTGTGCAGTTGTGAAAGCTGGAGATCTGGTTTCAGTGTATTCAGATATTGAAGGGAAATGCAAAAGAGGAGCCAAAGAATTCAATGGAGTTAAAGTTTTCCTTGGAAATGGAATTTCAGAACTCAGCCGCAGTGAAATCTTCAGTTCAAATGGCCAACTGAAGTAAGTCCATAGTAATTGCAATCTACATGTAAAAATTTGCAAAGGGAAGGAAGAAAATGGGAAAACACATTGAATTATTTTGTACCCTATGTGAAGTCTGGCTTTACACAAGATGGCTTTACCCATTGGGATTTCCAATATTTTTTGAGAAGCTGTAAGTTTCATAGTGGGATTCAGATACCAATTTACTTGCAAGGTAGGAGGAAATAAGTGGGGGTAATTTAATCATTTATGTTAATTCAGTTCAATAATATCAAACAGAAGTGACAAATGTTCCCACTCTGGCAAAATTGCATTTTGGTGAATTGTGTAGTACTACTTCCCTCTTTAGATGGAACAGAAGTGAAGCCTTGTCAATTTCTCCATCTTTTAAAAATATCTGTAGGGGCTTTTTTTTTTTTTTTGGTGGGACAAAGGACAGAACATAAGGTCAAAAAAAATTTACTAACATTTGCCAAAGTAGTTACCTATTTCAAGATTACTTGTTCTTCTATTTTGTTGATGAAGCATATGGTTTGTCCCTCTCATGTCACCTAAAACACATATAAAAAAGTAATGTAAAAGACTATGGATGTCAATTAATGACCACGACTTTACTTCCTGAGAACAGACTATAAAAGTTCTAGTGAAAAAAAAAGTACTTTGCCAAAGAATTTCTGATTTATGAGACCTTAAATATAGTAAAAGTAGTGGGTAGGATGTAGCTGTTGAGTTGGTGACATGGAACAGCAGTATGTAACAGTAAATCTGGTGTCTGCAAGTTTCCTTTCTCATATCCTTCCTTCTCATTGGACATAGGCAAAATAATACTCTGTCTCTTCAGTAATCTTTCGTTTGTAGACTCAGTGTTGCTTTTTCATGGCTTTCTCTTTATTGTTATCCATTTCCTGGTACATTGGTTTAAAAATTGTATCTGCATCAGAATTTCATCCATATTTAAAACTTCTACATGACTTCTAATTTCAAACCATAGCTTTGAAGGCAAATCAATGTTTCTGCAAGGCTTTTCATATAGGATTTCTGTAGTAATTTGACTGAAATCTCAGGAATTCAGGAAATGGAGAAAAATCTAACTGGGAAATCACATGCCAGTGCCCTAGTGCATACACATGGCTAGCCAAAAGCAGTTACGGATTGAAGTTAAGGTATTTAAGTCTGGTTTTATGCATTTCTTTACAGTATCAAGGCTTGGATTACATCTTGGTTTATCCTGTGTACAGAACCAGAAATTTGCTTTATGCAATATTACAGATAGTTCCAATTTATCATGTAATGCATTTTTTTGCCATGATTTACTCAACTTGATGATGTCATTCTAGAGAATAGCATATTACAAAATCATACAAGTATTTTTCTTGGTTGTTCTTTCACTCTTGTATGATTGTTGTGTCAAGTTGCTATTTTAAGCATGATGATTTTAATTTACTACTGTTAAAATGTATAAAACTGAGTATTTGAAATTTTTTCATGTTTTTCAGGGGGCTGGGCATAAGAATGATAGAGCCAGTCTACCTTAGTCCTTCATTTGACAATGTGCTTCCTAGTAATTTGTTTTTACAGGTATGTTTGTTCCAAAACCAAAAGTGTACTATTTACAGAATAATGAATATTCTCTTAGCACACATTCATAGTTTCTTCATTCTTTGTTCATTGTAGCACCTAATTCAGTCTTTGGATTTGAGGAACACAAAGCATTTAAAATGAAGTCAGTATCTACATGTAGGTGGTTTAATCATGCTGTGTCTGAGCTATGATAAGGGATTTCAAAGCAACATAAGAGATACTGACTTAAAAACGTAGAAATTTCTCTTGCACAGATACTCTACATAGAGCTAATAGTTTTTGGAATCTGCCTATGAACCCTGCAATATGAGTCCCTTTCAAGGTACATAATTTAGATAATCAGGAAAATCTCCAAATATTAGGTTGACTTGAAGCTGTTGTTTAAGTACTAAATACAACTTTAGAAGGTTTTTATACCTTTGTGTTGAACTGAGAAGAAAATATTTCCATATTGTCTGAGGTGCAGTATTGTGTACAATTATTGCACATTATTTCTCTTCAGTGCAGCTGTTCTGTTTGTACAATTAATAGCACTGTTCAGCTTCTTGCTACTTTAATTCAGCAAGCTTAGACTTCTGTGTTTTGATCTTTGTTCTTTAGCTGCACCAGTATGTTAATACAGTAAATATTCCAGTAAACAGGTTACTAGAAAGTATTTTTAATAAACAGAGCTGCTCTGCTCTGTGCCAGTATCAGCTTATTTTAGTTGGACTTTTAGCACTGTAGTTTCCTCAGTCATGAGCTCTTAAACTTCAGTCAGATACTCAGACATAGCTTTAAATAAAAAATGAGCCACTGGAGACTTCTTACGTAAACTGTCCGTTATATATAATACAAACAGTTCATTTTCTGTCAAAGAACTGAGAGCAATATCATAGGTATCTTCCCTGCTGAATGAATTATATTTTTAAATGCATTTACCATTCCTTAATAAAGGAGTTGATGCAGGGTATAAAGTTTGAATTCTCCCATATTTGTTTTTATTATAGAATTTACCTTCTGTGGTTGTGAGCCATATTTTAAACCCCCAACCAGGAGAGAAAATTTTGGATATGTGTGCTGCACCTGGAGGAAAAACAACCCATCTTGCAGCACTAATGCATGATCAGGTAAGAGAAGTAATTTGGCATTTTCTAAGGAAGAAAGTCTGACCTGTGTTCATTTGTATAGCTCTCTTCACTTAACTATTAGAATGCACAGATAATTTACAGCAGCAAAAAATTAATATTTTGACATTTTACTTACCAATGTATTTTGCTACACATTAGTTACTGAAATGGGCAACAGACGATCTTTATCAAGTATTAACCATCAGCTTCAAAAACTTATGTGCTACAGATTGATAGTTGAAATATATCTAATTTCGCTTTTTAAATGTTATTTAATTATTTTTAATCATAGAATTTTTTACATGCAAGGCACAGTTATGCAAGAATATGCTGGATTCATGAAACTGAGATGCATAAAAATCAGGAGTTATGACTGTGTGCCAAAGAAACACACAACTCTCTACAAAACCTTACTAAAATTTCTAATCTGATTAGGATTTTTCTCAGTAAAAATTATCAGTTCTGCATAGAGCTATGATTTTAGGCTGAATTTCTAGTCTGAATTTGTCATTCTATTATGGAATGTCACAAAATCCAAAACTATCTAATGAGACAGCTACAAAAATTAGAAGAAACAAAAATTATGTAGTGAGAGACAAAGGAGAGGAGAATGTAATAAGAATGTAAATACAGGATTACAGCTTTGCATATGTTGAGATGTTATGTGCACGGTGAAATACAGACATGCAGGTTACTCTTCTTGAGCAGAGGGGAAAGCATGTAAGATTTCCTCTAAAATTTGTAAAACTTCATTATTTTTGTTGAAATAGGATTATTAGAATAAATCAGATTGTTTAGAAGTCTTGCAGTTACATTATGCAGTACTTTGACAGGTGCCTGTGCATAAATGTGAAGGCACAGCATGTAATGGTATGAATGTATTGAGAAAAGGCTTGTATTCAGTTCTGTGATGGTTTGTCTGTGGAAATGTTTTTTCCATCGGTATGGAACAATGGGAAGGCATTAATAATGCATTAGACAGTCATTAGACATTACATATATATATATATATATATATATATATATATATATATATATAAAGCTTCCAGTAGAGAACTTCAGTGTGATAAATAAAGGAAGTCTGCAAATGATATATTTATGTCATGGATTCATTTACATCTATATTTTTTCCATTCCATATATTTCTCTGTATCTACATTTTGTATAACTTTGCAGAACTGCTTTGATTGTGCTTGCCTGCAGCTGATGTGGTAAAGATGAAGAACACAGATGTTAAATATTTATCTCACTTGATTTTCATTTTCTAAGTATGTAATTTTAATTTAAGATATGGGAGATAAAGGTATGGAAAACAGCTCTTATTTTTTACGAATGGGGATTTTAAATTCCATTCACAGATTTTCCATATTAATTTTTCACAGACAACATATTAAACTATTAACATTTCAGAATATTTAAATCACTCTTACTTTTTTGTGATATAATTTTGACATTACTATATTTTTTTAAACAATATAAGCAAGATGTAAGATTGCTCTATAACATTAAGAGCTCTTAAATAAGAATCAGGAATACTTAAAGCTTGAGAATTTATTATTATCTGCATCCCAGTCTAGACCACTGTTTTTTCAGATGACTTATAAGTAGTTGTTCTGGCAGTGGATGGCAGGGGCCAAATGGAGAAGAGTTGTCTTGCAGCTTGTTCTTTTCTCTGGAGAAAAGAACAGAGAAGCTGTGAATAGCCCATCCCTGGACGTGTTCAAGTGCTCTAGTGGAAGGTGCTCTAGTGGAAGGTGTCTCTGCCCATGGTGGGTAGGTTGAACTAGATGGTCTTGAAGATCTCTTCCAACCCAAACCATTCTATGATTCTATTATCTCTTTATCCCTGCAGTATGCAGAGATGTGCACCAAATCCACTGTTCTTGCAAGAGATGAAACTTTGAAGCCCGGTCAGGTCCTAGAGTACATGTGCAATAAATTGAATGGTGCTGGGGGACGAGTAGGAGGTGCTTTGGCTCACAGCAGCTGAAGACTGGACACCATTGACACAACCCAAATCCATTCTTAGCCCTCAGTCCTAGATCTACGTATTGCCTAACACAACATACAGATAACCGCTTATCTTTACTGATTTTTTTATTACTTCTTAGTTGTTTTACCCTTCTATAAGCCTCTAGAGAGCATCACCAAATAGAAAAAAGTTGTTGTTTTCTCAGCATATTGTGTTTGCTGTAGCAAGTCTAGTACAAGTTTTTGGTTGTTGGATTGTTCTATTCTGGATTTTACTGATGCTACTTTTACTTTCCTTTGTTGTGTGTTCCCAGATTTCATGTTGCTGGTAGTGCTGTGTGTCTTTTTAGATTTATTTTGGGAGAGGAAAAAAGAAATCTTATTTTTACATTATAGGAATTGTGTAATTGTGATTTACCTCCCCTCACCTCTAAACTTATTCTAGTATTTACACTATTTCCCAAAGTAACTTGACTGACAGTTACTGCAAGTATTCCAATATGCTGTGACTTTGACCAAGTCAGAGACATGGCTGTGGGCCCCATTTCCTCAGCTCTGAACTGTAGTGTGATCATATTTCGTACTCCCTCCATACAAATTTAAAACCTGTTGACCTATTTTACCATGTATTTGAGGATTCTACCCTCATTCAAATGATTAAATTTTATCTTAGTGCCCAGTTCAGCAGTTCAAAACAAACAAAAAGAAACAAACAACCAAACCACTTGCCAGAAGTCAGATATTACAGCATCCCTTAAGTGACAGTGCCAAGCAGTCGGAATGTGCATGGCTTTAGACTAATGTGGCTATTGTGGAAAAGATGTGGGAACAAGGACTGCTGGAGTGTAGATTTAAGAATAAAACAGTTCTGTAGGGAAGACTATGCTTTATTTATTGTACTTCCCAGGATTGGGGAAAGGAAATCAGAAACATCCATTTAATCATTATGCTTTTGATGAAAACTTTGGGATTTTTTTCAGGGTGAAGTTATAGCCATGGACAAGATAGCTAACAAGATCAAGAAAATCAAGCAGAATGCTGAATTGCTACAGTTGAATTGCATTAAGGCCTTTTGCTATGATGGAACAAAGGCCCTTTCAGTAGAGAAGAAAGAGGATAAACAAGGTAAAATAAACAATTTGGGTAGTAGTAGCTTTTAAAAGAAAATAGTAATGTTTTGCAAAAACAGTATTAAACCTGTCACAGGTTTGAAAGTCCTTGAAATCTTGGCAGATACCAAAGTTGCCTCAGCACTGTGAATGCACTTTTATTTTCTACTCTTTTGTGATTTTCAGCTTCTCTATGAAGCAAATAGAAAGTCAAATTATCTGTCCTTGTCACAACCTAATATTCTCAAAGGAAATGCATTCCTTTCCCAGATAATATCAAAGACTGAAGAGCCTTAAAAGCTTCTTTCACGATCACATTTAACTTCATACTGGGAAGTTTATGAGTTAGTCTGAGAAAAAAATTATTTTTACAGACTTGCTTCACTTTTCTGCCTCATAATCCTCATCAGTAAAATGGGTGTATTAATACCTAACTCCCAGGAGTGCTGCAAGGTTTAGTTCATTGATGTTTGTTCAGCTGTTCAAGGGAAAGTTATATACAAGCACAGTGTATTATTTTAAGTAATTTCATTTGCTTTTTTGAAGTGATGCAGTTATGATATTGGTGCTGTTCCCATGATGGAATGATTTAAATGGTATCTGCTGCCTTGATTATTTTTAGTTCGTTGTGCAAAGTATGCTGTTCTTTCTCAGTCTATTTTATCTCAGTCACTGGTTAGCCTCAGTAGGAATCAGATTACATAATTCACCTTCTTTGTCCCTATTCCTGCTTTGGAGGAACAAAGGTACTTTCCTAAGAGTCTTTTTATGAACATCAAATACTGTAGGTGGCAAGTAGCAATTACAGAGATTAACAAGAGCAAGCTGTAATACTGAGAGATAATGAAGGCTTTTCTGTACATTCCTGCAAGTAACACATTACACATTTTGAACATTTTAGTAGTGGATCAGAGGTAGATAAACCAGATAGACTCATTTTGTAGTCAGGGAAAGGCTAGGTAGCAGTAGTGTGATAATACAAGTTTGGCAGCAGTAGTACATGGTGATACTGAGCCAATCTCCCTAGCACTGAGGAGACAGAAACTTCTGGACTGTTGAGCCATTGGGGTACAGATTAAAGGATAGGCTCTGCATATGGAAGATACATATTATCATCCAGGTAATAGTCAGAAATTGTTCTCTTCACAATCCCTTTTTACTGAATTGTTCTGCTATGAGAAGTTGCAGTAGTTCATGTTATTATGAAGTGCTTTATTTTATACAGCTATGCATACATCACAAGAAATAGTTCCATAGACAGTCCTGTTAATATAAGGCAGTCTCAGTGATTAGCTACAGGTTTGTCTCATCATGGCTCTTTACAGCCTATGTGTACAACTCTGTATCCAGCACCTCTGACCAATTATATTTCAACTTTTTTGATTATTTTTACCTGTTATTTTCAAATTACTAAATTTAAGTTTAAAAAATAGTGCCTCGTAGGATCATTTTTGAGCTCACAGAACTTAAACTGTTCAGTTTTCTGGGAGATGAAAACTACCACCAGCAGTGCTGAGCCTTGTCTCTAGCTGAGACTAGTTTTGCAGACAGTGGCTATAGCACATAAATGTTTTATGTCAAGGAAGCAGTAACAGCTTCTCCTTACCTAAAGTGAAGCCTCAAGGAAGGAAACAGCCCCATTTTACATTACTAACTGCTTTTTACAGAAGGACCTCCATTCTTACCAGAGTCATTTGATCGAATTCTTCTTGATGCTCCATGTAGTGGGATGGGACAGAGACCAAACATGGTTTATTCCTCAACTTTAAAGGAAGTGACCTCATATCAGCCACTGCAGCGCAAGCTTTTCACTGTGGTATGTGTTAAACATTGAGTAGATAAGCTGAATTGAACACAAATGCTTTTGCAGCATAAAACTTACCCAAAAAGCAGTCCCTCATTTTCCCTACTTTTTCAGCAGCCAGGAAGTATTAGGGTCCTGTTAACCTCTCAGCCCCACCAGATCTGTTGCTAGGTGATGCCAATTCATTGGAGCATGGTAAAGGTCTGTGTAATCCATGATAAATAAAAAGCTTTGTGTTTTTTTAATTCCCTCAGTTTCATCAGTTTTACATGGTAATAATTACAAAGGTCTAAGTCACAGAGCAGGTGGCTTAGGAACATGCTAAGGAGTGTGCTTGGGCTGATGCTGAAGGATAAGATGAAACTTGTCAAAATCTGAATGATACATATTCAAAGTGAATGACAGCTTGAAAAGCAGCATAGATATAGCTTCCATGCCAAATACATGGAAACAGTTGACATCTAATACAAGTGACACAAGTATTGTGTATCCATGGTTGGCAGCAGGTGGTGAAAACAGATCTAATCTGTGTGGGGTATGCAGAGCTGCACAAATAACAAATCTTACAAGGTGAATCATCTCAATGACATTAATAAACTGCATGAGCTATAATGCCTGTTTGGAAATAAGAATCTTTCTAATCCATGTTATCCTTTGCTGTATTCCCTGGGAGAAATTATTATCTTAACAGTTTAAGTTTAATTAAGAGTTCAGTTTTAATATTCTAGGTACATGGGTTGTTAGTTAATGTTGCTTAATATGGAAGTTTGAAATTTAAAAATAAGCTGAAATATTGTTTATTTCTGCCTGCAGGCAGTGAAGTTGCTGAAGCCAGGAGGTGTTTTAGTATATAGTACATGTACAATTACACTTTCTGAAAATGAGGAGCAAGTTGCTTGGGCCCTGAAAACTTTTCCATGCCTCCAGCTTCATCCACAGGTAATACTATTTTCAGGGTACTTTGCACAGTCTAGTGATCTTAGTTTGGAACTGTAAAGTTACGTGGTATATTTACTATCAATAAATCTTTTTTTTCACCCTGGACAGCTTTAACTGCTGTGGATAGAAATAACAGAAGGATTTCTGAGGCTTTTTTAAAGTCTGTTTTTGTGCTTAATTGAGCTTTATTTAGGCATTATTAAGTATTTTCCTACTCTGTATTGTTTTAAAACACAATGGGGACAAAAGATAGGTTGGAATGGTTAAAATTTCTCTTGCAATTTCTTTAATTTCTTTAATATTTTATTGTCTTCTTTTGCACATTCACAGGAGAGGTGAAGTTTTTTTTTTATTAATGTCACTGAAGTCATGAAGACTTGCATATAATGTATGAGACATAAATGAAACTAATTTTTTGTTTCAAAGAAGGAGGATGTTATATGTATGGGACCTATTTTTGATTTATTTAAAAGGAATGAGGGAAAGAAATTATTTCAGGCTCAGTGTCCTAAGAATGTACCTTGTCTTTTTTGGAGTCAGTGCCTACCGTTAAGATGTCTGGGAGGAAGTAATATATATAGGGAGATACTAGAATGTTTTTATCTACACTAGCTACAGTTCATACAATTCAGAAATATCTGTTACCTTTTGTAATAGTTCAGGGGGGTTTATCATCAGACCACATGTGTCCCACTTCCTCTTTGATGAGGAGTTGGGTGTGGTAGTTGTTTATCATCATGGCTTTGAGGAAAAATTCTGACTCTGATACCTGTTTTGCTTACACATTCTGTGATGACTTGTACCTGTCTTAAAAAGCTTAGATGAATCTTTAACTGAAATTTCAAAAAAAAATATAATAGGTGTACAATGAGAAATTAATATGATGGCTGGTAAAGATTTAACAGAACTGAAGCTCTTCATCAAAGCTTTTTATGGTGTGTTCTTCTGTCTGTATTCTCACCATCCATTCACTAAGAATTTTTCAGTTCCAGACATTTCAACTGAGATTATACATTTAACCTAACAGCATAAAAAATCCTCCTGGGTAGAATGACAGAGCAAAACACAAGCCTTATTAATTCAAATGCAAGATTAATTCTTGCTGTATAAACTTTCTCTCACCAGTAATACCAGTCTTGAATAAAGCACTGTTTTTCACACACACATGCCATATCTGTAAAAATTAATCTTTTATGTATAATATATTTTAAATGAGATGACATTGAATTGTTTACCCACATATAATTTATAATACCTTATAACCAGTTCCCTACCAGTGTAAACTAAGGTGATATTTTCCAGTGAACATGAAACAGGAGTCTACAGTCTGCTTACCTCATGTTCCTTTATGTATTTATTTCCCATATTCTTTAGTCTCAGTGGATGTCTCCTTTTTTATCCGGTCCACTGTTTCCCACTTTCTCAGTTTGGCAGCAGATCCTGGAAGCACATTGGGTAATGTGGGCAAGGAAAAAACAGGAGATGGAGCCATAAGAGTTGTTCTTGTATGTGGAAGTTACCACATGGCAGCTGCTCCTTTGTGCAGACTTCCTCTTAGGAGTTTACACAGGAGATACTGTAGGTGAGCTTAAATGCAGTTACTTAACTGGAAGGAAAAATTAAAAGATAGAGGAAGACACTGGTCTGCCTTTAATCAAGTTACTTGAACCTGTGGAATAGTGTTTTCCCTAGACTTTCACCCTTCCTTCCTTCTATTACATCAAGTCGCTCCCTTGTCTCCCTTTGTATGTTAGTTTTCTCTCAATTTGCAGTAGACACCTCTGTTTGTCTTCTACCTGAAAAGCACTGAAATCCTGCTGAGGGAAAGGGGGAATCAGTGTGCAGCCCCTTGGCTGCCCAGCTCTCCAGCATGCAGTACATGGTTAAGCAGCTAACTCACATCATGTGCTGACTGGGTGAGCTCATGTGTTAGCAAAGTGTGATGGCTGAAAAAACACTTTGCTGTAGGCTGCATTATGGACTACATTAGACTAGATTGACAAAGGAGATCTATTTTTGATATTGCAGTGCCAGCTTTTGCACACTTTGTTCCATCCCCTTACTGAATGCATTGAAAGAACAATCCAGCTAAGAATTATTTTTTTCCAGGAATTAGGGTATTAAATAAGAAGCAGTCAAGGCTACTCACAAGAAATATTGAGAAGAGGGCTTTTGAAGTCCTTCTCCTCTCCAGGATTTTGAAGCCAAATGTTATCTCTTGAAATTGATTCTTTCTTTTTTTCTCTGTGTCAGAGACATGCAGATGTAACAATAGTCCCATTTGCCTGTTAGTCTTATTACATGACAAGAAAACTCAAAAGTTATATTTTTCTGCTGCATCATCTTCCAAAATGATGCCTCTTCAGGCAGTAAAATATTCTGGACTGGGGCTTTAATCTCTCCAGTTGAA
Source organism: Emberiza elegans (assembly GCA_024865655.1). Classification (NCBI taxonomy): domain Eukaryota; kingdom Metazoa; phylum Chordata; class Aves; order Passeriformes; family Fringillidae; genus Emberiza; species Emberiza elegans. The sequence continues at coordinate 23,787,413 of JALJVW010000206.1, forward strand.
TTTTTTACTGTGAAGAATCTCAACATTTTAGGTTGGATATTAGGAAGAAATTCTTCACAGAATAGGTGACTGAGTGTTGGAATGGGCTGCCCAGGGAGGTGGTGGAGTCACAGTCCCTGTGGGTGTTTAAGGGAAGACTGGATTGCAGTTGGTTCATGGTACAGTTGACAATACGGTGTTAGGTCATAGTTTGGACTTGATGATTTCCAAGGTCTTTTCCAACCTAGCTGTCTCTGGAATTCTACTGCTGTTACTGATTATACTGGTAATGGGCTAAGGACTCACTATATTTGACTTAACTCTTAGCTGTTACATCAGTACACAGAAGTGCTGAATCATTTAGAAGTGGCAACCTAAACCCTTTAGACTGCCTGTCTGGTGGTAACAGCTTTCTTGGGATGTTTCAGCCCTTGGAGTAAAGAATTCTTTTAGACCTGTGCACCTATCCTCAAAAAGTGCTCTAAACTACAGAGGGAAAGTGGATGAGGGGCATCACCACCTCCTCAAAATACTTGTTTATATCTTATACTCAAATACTTGTATTAATCTTGTATATATGTTTGAATAATATTGGCCAGATGAAGGCAAGAAAATAAGCCACATCACTCCTGGATCTTCTGGTGTAAATGAGACAAGCACAGCTTGTCCATGTTAATTGTTCAATAGCTCTGGATATCCTCAGCAGCATACGTTTAGGGAATTTAGGAACTTCAGAGATGCAATAATTTGCTTTTCTTTGTTACTTGAACAGGAACCTCACATTGGAGGAGAAGGCATGAAGGGAGCTGGACTAACACTTGATCAGTTGAAGCTGCTCCAGAGATTTGATCCATCTGTTGTGACATTGCGAGGAATGGATATTAATTCTTTGCAAGATTCTAGAGAAGATGACCTGATTTCTTTGGCAAATAAAGACTGTATAGGATTTTTCATTGCAAAATTTATTAAATCGAACAGTAAATAAGGATTTGGGAATGCAACCTGAAAAAATACCTCAGTGAGTCTAAGAACAGTTCAGACGTGAAGTGCCTTTCTTCCTGCTGCAATGTTACCAAGCCAACGGGCTGACGGCAGAGTTGCTATGGCAGCACTAAAATCTGCCAGCTGTTCTGATGGGAAAGAGCCACAGGTTGCAGCAGAAAAGTCATGGTTGGGGGAAGGGCAGTATCATTTGTAAGTCTCCCTCTGCTTTTGTATTTACAGCAGGTCAGTGCCTGAATGACAACTATGTTCACTCATACTGCTGTCTGCTCTGGTTTCCCTTTATCTGATGCAGCGAGGCGAGCGTAGGAAGGGGATGTAAGCTACTTTACAAAATGCAAACATAAAAAAATACATGGGAACTATTACAATGACATTTGGAAAGGGTAGTTTCTATGGAGGTTTACCAATAGTTAGTTTCCTTAAATAGTGCTTCTCAAAACACTGCAACATTTTACAAAGAACTGTTTTATAAATTGATACTTAGAACCTCATTTCTCTTTTATTTTAATACAAGCAAGATTCTCTGTACACATAGTATATACACAAAATACGATTAGGCTTTGTAGCATGTCTTTTATAGCAGCATGAATATATTAAACCATCTCACTCTGGGAATGTAAATAAATATTGTTTCAACATCAAACTTCCCATGCATAAACTGTATTGGTTCTGAAATAGCCTGTTGGACTGGCTGACAAGTGACAGTTTTAAAATCAAACATTTGTAACAGAAGGGGCTACAGTTATGATTAATATATCAAAAGACATAAAACAATGCATAACACCATCTGAAATGTTGCAAATCACCTTTCAAACAACTAAGGATATTAACTCTTTATTGGTTAGAAAGCATCACCAGCTAAAATCATGAAAATTGAAACTGGGGAAGCATGCTAATGAAAACTGCCTTACTACATTGCTCAAAGTTTAAATAATCTGAATTTCTTAAAATATGTTAGATGTATTTGAAAATTCTGCTTCAGTTCCAGTTTGAACAGTATTCTCAGTCCTGCTGGAACTGACAGTAGCACTAAAGAAGGAAAGCTAAGGACAAGGAAAAACAGAAACTGATATCTATGTGTGTTTGGTGTTTTCCTCACTCATCAATTTCCAGTTTTATAAAGCATTATCTGAAAAAGTCTGTCTTTTCACACATAATTATTTGGTTGGATTAAAAAGAGCAATAGTTCTTTTATCATTTGTCTTTCTGCTGTAAGAAGTGCATTTTGTATTTGCTCACAATCAAAATCATCTATAAAATTCTCTTTCTTGGTAGACTGGTTGTTTACTTATATTTTCCATAAATGTTTTGATACTGTATGTTTCCTACTGCTCTTGAATAAAAACAAAATGTTTCTTCTGACCTGCCAAGGTTGACAAGTGCATCCTCTGTAAGGCCTATCCTAGCAGGATAGGAAAATGGAATTCTTGTTGGTCATTCCTTGCCATTAAACACACCATGTCTAAAGAAAATTTAAAGTAATTCTGTTTCATCAGTAGTAGGTGAGATATCCTATTTAGAGTCATGAAAGTTCATACTATAATCTTTCTAGTCTAAATATGGTGAAAATGATTACCTGGGAACAAAAGGGATGCATCTTTTATTGTAGGAACACCTTGAAATCTTTAACTCAGTGCTAGTAAAAAAGCATTTTCTTTTTTGCAGATTATAGAAATTTTGTAAACATTAATCAGCACACATAAACTATATACTGAAGTCTGTGTAGTCATATAAAGTAAAGAACTTTACCTCCAGTTTCAGTAGCAGGATTTGTGCAATGCTGAATTTGAAAGAATTAAGATTGCTGAATTTTTAGTGGAATATTTTTTGAGACATCTCCCACTTCCTTTAGGTTTGGATTATAGGCATTTTAAGGAAGTGATATTATAGGAGAAGTTTCTTGGGGGTGGGAAGAAAATGTAACTAACTTTTAGTTAATTCCAGTGTAATTGCAGAGCAGACTTCACCTGAAAAAATTACTGATACATGAACTTTAGCTATTAGGGTTGTTTCTGCTGAAGTCGACTGGGAGCCTTAGAAGAGCACTCAGTATAGTGAAGGGATTGGCCAAGGGCCCTGTCTCTGTTGGGAACGGGGGAGAGACTTCATCAGGCAGGTCAGAACAGAAAATTAAGATGCACCAGCCCTTGAAGGAGCCAGCATCCTTTCTCTCACTACAGGTGTGGCTAGGTTAGATGATTAAAGTTGGATGGATGCCGTTTTTTTTTCTATTCCAATCTTACTGTGACTTCAGAAGTGGTAGGAATACTTTCTCATTGACAGTTCTGATGGATGGTGTATATATGTTTTAAAAATATCATATGATTACTTTCCTGATAATCTTTACACACTGAATCATTGTGCTTCACCAGTTGATGCTGAAGCACAACAGAATATATTTATATATTTTTAATATATATATGAGATATTTATATATTAAATTTAAAAAGTTATTATCATTATAATGAAAGATTAAACCTACAAAATAGACAGGTTAGGCATGCAATCAGATCCTGTCGTTAAGAAAGTCTGAAAAGTAGTTTTCTCTATTTGCAGAAATAATGATTAGTAATAGTGCCAAATCTAAATATCTATCTTGGTCAGTAGAAAGATACTAAAATAGGCAGCCTCATATATTATGAAATTATATTACAGCTTTATCTTGTTTCAGTGTCACGGAATGCACCAGTTTTTCGGATCACTGGATTTCATATGCTTTTTAAGGAATGGGCTAGTGAGGGTGATCAATCAAGAAATGACTTTGAAGTGGGTAGTTTAAAATATAAAGAATCTTGTTTTTATGTTTGATTGTTCATGAATAAGAAGTTTACGAGAAAATCTAATTTTGTACTGCTAGAATTCATCACAGAGTAGGTATGCATGATAGATAAAAATGGCAAGAATAAAGGAAGAAAAGAGAATATGGATGAGTGAAAAGAACCTGCTTAATCTCTATTATATCTGATATAAACCTTTTCCGGGGCTGCGTAGGAATACATTTCTAGGGTGGTAAGTTATAAAAAGAAACTGTCTATAAAACTACTGTAAGCTCATATGTAATAGTTTGTTATATAAAAGTGGGGAAATAAATTACAGACAAATTGCCAAGCAATAAAATTGATTGAATAACATTTGATTAAAAACATTCACAGTAAAAATGGCATCCGCATGTCTTACAGATGATAGAAGAACTAAGATTTTGGTGAAAGATCTGCAATAAAGTAATAAATATAAGTAAATGTACACCAGAAATGTTGTATTACACTCTGAAAAATAATTTCTCTGTTTAGACTTTGTAATAAAGTTTTTTGCAATGTGCTCAGTATTTATGGATGGAATAGAAAGTCAAAAACATTTGGAAAACAGCTTTCAGCCTGATGTTTTAAAGCAATCAGATGTCAAATGTAACCACAAATCAAAATACCTTTTGAAGAGGCTTTAGTAACTAACAAACACAGGAGGTGGTTTGCACCAGCTCTTTTCCTTTGAACATCCACTGATTAAAAGCAGTCAGACCACTCACTTCATTCCAGCTGAGGGAATGATAATGGACCCCATTAAAACCTTTGCAGGTGTCCCAGAACGTGAGCATGACTTTACAAACCAACAGAGCTTAAAAATGGTAATTGCTAACAGATTCATAAAAGACAAAGTATTAAGGGGCAGCGTATTAGATCTGGGCAGGAGCTGCGTGTATAGGATGAGTAACCAGGTATGCAGGGAGAAGTAAAAATGGGCCTCTCCCTTTATGCAGGGTTCAGTGAGTGCAATTTCATTTCCTTATCCTCCATTTATAATAAGGGCTATAGGTTAAAAGTATACAGATTTCTGTGAAAAGAGGTGCTCCTCTGAAACCCTTTGGGGCTTTAAAACTACGAGATACTATATATTTATTCCTTGAGAAACAAAAACTATGGATCTCTCTTCAAATTCTGAACTCTTGATGCCAGATACAGAATATGAATTCAAGAGCATTCTAGAAGAATTCTTTAAATTCTAGGCAGTAATTTATAGATCAATTTAGTAAAAATAGTGTTTTCAGCATATAACTCGTACTGATGCTGCCTTTGTGCACAAACCTGTTTGCTTATTCCTCCCCACTGCCCTGCCCCTTAGCAGGTCTGGAGACTTCTACTGTCATCTTCTTCCAGTTCCTCTGGAAGAGAATTCTTTCTTCCATGACATCTGTGTGACACTAGACAACTGGTAAAGGATAGACTAAGGCTACTCAGCACTGATGTATAGTCATTTGAAAAAACATGTAAAAAAAGGTTAACATCTAACATATACATGCAGATCTTGAAATGCATCCCATTCCTTCCATATACTGAAATTCTTTAGAAAAATACAGAGTCAAGCTGCCCAGACTTACATATCAATTATTTTATCTTCCTCCCTTTCCTTCTGTTTCACTGGTTTTATTATCTTTTTAGTTGTTTTGTACCACACATCCATAAGACTCTGGAGCTCACTGGGACCTCTACCATTTCTCAGATTCAAAACCCCTGAAACCAGATACAGAAGTACGAACTCATTAGTATCCTAATGCAACCAATATTAAACCTTCTAATGGCAAAACTCTGCAAAGACATTTCATCACAATGATCTTTGATATGTCCTCCACTTGGAGTATTTTTAAAGCTTCTTATTGACATAACTCTGTTAAAGTGCTTTTCAAAGTAGTGCTCAGCAGGCAGGTGGTATTGTGCAATATATGTAGTACAAGCTCACATTACAAATGATTTCTCACTCTTAAAACAGAAACTGAAAAAAAGTATCTCAGCTAATAAAACCTATTCAGTGAGTCTGCCTAAGAAATACACGTTTGGTAGTATGTTGTCTATACATAAATAGCAGCACTATATCAAACACAATTCTATGAACCAGTTGGATTTGGATTTGTCTTTTTTTTAAAATGTTTATACTCCATGAATCAATATATAGGCCATACTTAAATACTAGGGCTTAGACTATGCTCTTTATTTTCTCATTTATTTGTCTATACACAAACTGCCTATGCCATAATTCTCATATACTACTCAGTGCTTTGAAATTTTGCCAAACATTCCTTAAAAAATACTTTAGGAAAGCTGAAAAATAAACACTCTGGAGCAAAAGTAAAAAACAAACAAACAAACAGAGCAAAAAACCCCACACCCAACCAAAAACCCAACAAAAAAAAGAACAAAATATTCAAGGTATTGAAGTGGAATCACTTCTTAAACGACATAGTTGTCATGAGTTGCAGGGAGCAACACCATTTACTGCAGCTAGTAAATTAGCTAAAGCCAGGCTATACAGAGCAAGACAATATAATTTTCTTCTCACTTATGCGTGATCTGATATGATTCAAACAACAGTCTTTTAATGTAATTTTTTACAGATACCCTGAAAATTCTCTTGTATCAAAAACCAGTTTATGTACTCTTCTATATCCATTTAGTAATACAACAGATCTACTTACCTATTCTTCCTTTCTCTACAAAGCCATTTAATGATGTTTAGAAAATGATGAGAATTTTATTTCTAGAAAAATAACCTTTTTTCTTGTGTTCCCCACAGTTCATGCTTTGAGCCAAAACCTACCCTTGAATAACCACAACAGTCAGCAGCACTGGGAGGAATGGCAAGATTACTGACAACAGAATTTCCCACTCTTAGCTTGTTGTAAAAATGCTTATAAAGCACCAGGGAGAGGGGTAGGAGAGGAAGGGCAGAGAATGTTTAAGCGAGTTTCTTGGATGCTGGGCTAGGAGACTGGAGAAAGCATGCACCTGCCATATATCTTATCCATTTCACTAAAATGATATTCAAAATCAGGCAATGCTGATATTCCCAGAATTGAAATAATAAATAAAAAGAACTTCCAGCTAAACTAAATATTATCACACTACAGTCTTTATATAATGTGCTATTTACAGGGAAATACAAAACGTATTTCATTAATACAAGTACTACAAAGACTACATGTGATGCAGAACAGCTTTTACACTAGGCAAGGGTATGGAACCTGGAGTCAAAAATAATAGAGAATTTCCCCCCACTTACCAGTGCAACAGGTGTTCAGTGCAAAACAAACTGTGTTCACTCCCTTCCATTTCAATGCATTTTCTCTAGAAAGCTCCTAACAGAGTCACAGCCATTTTTCTATGCTCTCATCAGCAGCACAACAGCTTTGGTGAAGGAAAAGCAGTGAGCTGGCTGCAGAGTGGGAATGCAGAGAATTGGCAAGTGTAGAAAAAGTGGAGAAGCTACAAAAATTTATTTTCCAACAAAATAACTCTCCACAAGCTGTGTAAACTTTTCTTACTAAAACAAATACTCTAAAACACAAAGATTTTACATTTCCAGTGAAACTCACAGTAACATTTGCCTGTTTTTACTCTCCTTAAACTCAACAAAGAGCCAGCAGATTTATGCTTTCCCAATTACCTGGGTCAGTAAGTTCCCTCATACTCCCTGAATGCAATTTGGATTTTTAAATTAAGAGACAGAATGTAGAAATAGACTTTTTGGGCTTTTGAGTAACCTTTGTTTTCTTCAGTAGATTCTCACAGTTTGCTGCCTAACGTGCACACGCACACAAACATCAATCCACCACCCACCCACTCACATACACACCTCCAACATGTGTGCTCTGTTTGCTGACAGTAGAACAAAAATTAAGCTGTGCCCATTGCAATATTGTGACCTGAACAGAAAAGAATGATTTATAGTGGTAAGTTCATTATCTTTTCCGTAACTTTAAAATGCGAAATTTGGTTTGCAAGGACAGTGTAAGGTATAAGAGTTACACCCTTTATCTCAAGCACTCATCCATATTTACAATAAGTATAAGCTTTCTGCTACAGAAGAAAAAGTATTTAGATTGAACACTGTTGCAGATTTCCTAAGTGAGGCTAGTTCCAGTTGCCAGTAATTCAAAAGCAAATCTGCTGACTTGGCATTAGGACTCTAAAACAGTGTGATCAAACTTATATAGTAAGAAGGTGTCTGCAGAAATAACATTTATAAACTGTATATACAGTACACAGTACCAATACATAGAAAATAGATTTTGACTCCATGATCCCCTGTGTGTAAGGCAAGACTGAATTCTGTCTTCATACGGAGACCACCAGAGGTACAAGCAACAGAGTGGTGCTTAAATCAATATGCAAATCAAGTGCATACAAATTAAAAATCAGAGCAGACAAAAAGTTTTAGAATTTTTTATGTGCTGATCCTGGCTTGCTGAATACATGGGAAGTTATTAAACATCAAATGTACCTTTTTTTTTAAAAAACACTAACAACACCTTGATGGCAACAGATATTGTTCAAATGGCAGCTACCAAAAACAGCTTGAAAAATGTCATAGTACAACATCCGGAACTCTTCAGTTGTACTACACTAATTCATATAGCACTAACCAAAAAAATAAGTATATGAATATTCTATTTCATGCTATTGCTATGCAAGCAACAGCAATACAAATCAGCATACAGAAGGATACCATATGTTCTGCAAAGAAGAACCCAAGATATTTTCAAGGGGCATTGTTACAAGACTTCAAAGAAACACAAGACTGCCAGAGGCAAAAGTTACTGACGGATGTAAACATCCCTGTTCCACTCTCCTGCATCGTTACGTTTTTTCGATATCACTTCCCCATCCTTGTCACAATATTGGTCCCTTGATTTATGGCGACTGCGCTGTTTGTTGCATTCGTTGTGGTCCTGCTCGCGGTCCCTCTCCTTGGAGCGGTGCCGGGACTCTCTGTGTCTGTGTTCACTGATCCCATGGGACTCGTCTCTGTGATTATGATCCCTGTGAGAATCATAGTGGTCACCGTGCTCATGTGAGTAGTCCTCCTTTGGCTCTACGTAAGCTGAATCTCTGCTGTCTTGTGTTTCTGAGTCAAAAGTTTCCTGCCTGTGAAGGCCTCTGCCACCACTGCGATGGTTGTGGTGCTGGCTGGAGGAAGAGCGGTGCTGGGATTTCTTGATGGGTTCGACCCGTGCTTCCTCCTCAGTGTGGGAACCGCTGCGCTCAGGGACCGAATGGTCATTCCTCTGGTCTCCTTGAGATCCCTGCTACCAGAACCAGCAGTAAGGTCATGAGGTACACACATTGAAAAGCTTCCCCCAATATCCAATTAACTAGAAAGTACCATGAAACCAATAAAATTTCAAGTACAGAACAATCCACGTTGAATCTAAACTAGGAAAGAAACCATTAGTATTCCACTTTTACTGAAAATTCAGTATTATAATACAAACAATTCTTTTTACTCTCTCAGAATTTAGGGGGGCACTTGAGTTATTCTGTGGCACTTTCTCATTTCTTGTGATGTTTCTGACTACTCCAGTTAGCAATCATTGTCACCACCCTCCAAAGAAAGAGAGCATGCAGAAACAGGACAAACTGCAGAAAAATTGAGAGGAGATACCATGCCAGGAGAGGGCATATATCAGTTGAGAGTTTACAGATGCGTGTCTGGAAACAGCTGCTATGGGAAAGTGATTTTAGAGGGCTGAGGAGGTGGATTCCAGCAAAGAACCAAAGTACAAAACCTTGGCCCTTACAGAGGAACTTTTTTTTAAGGAAAAAAAATGCAATTGAATCTGGTATGAATAAAGTTTGTATTATGATACTAATAGTATCACTGACCTTCTGTTTTCTCAGTAATAATTTTATTTCTTCTTGGTAATGAAAAATTTAACATTGACCTCATAATTTTAAGAACTCGAGAATACAGCCCATTGCCAAGAAAAGCAGGAGGAGAGTGATATTATCACATACAAAATTTCCTAACACACCACTGCTATTAAAAGACCAAAATAAAAATTACCAGGCAATAAACCTACTCTTCACCCGCATAAATGCTTTGAAATCACTGCAAAATGAACAAGTGGCATTATTTACCTCATTTGGGGATTTCATTACATTAACCTGCTTTTATTGCCAAGCTGGAACTAAGGACTTTTCAGGCTTAATTGCAAAAGTTTTAATAGTAATATTAAAATTGAATTATGCTTCTCACATCAGATGAAGAATGACAAGACAAGATCATCTCTGCTGCCACAAAATTAATGTAGATTTTACCAGACTTATACAGGCATTTCCTTGTGAGACTGTTCTGAATACCAAAGTTAGTCTTAAGTTTGCCCTTCTATGTTCAGAGTTGTCTAAAAACAAGGATTGCCCCCAGGGCAGTTCATGGACATATCTTCTTTCTGTCTTTCTATTTTGTGGAAAAGAGCTAGGGGAAGGAAGAAATTTTGTCCTTCGGCCACAGATCCTGGCAGGTGGGTTTCCTAGCAACCCAAAAAGTAAAATTACAGGAAATTGAAAAGGAAAATAATCTGTATTTAATCAGAAACTTATAAAAAGCAGCATATTTCAAATCAGAAATTTGGTAAATTTGACAAATCCCAATTTTTTAAGACAACATTTTATTATGCAAACATCTGAGAGACGAGCTGGGTTTCTAATTCAAAACAAATGGCATAGATGAGAACAAGGTAACAGGAATAGCAATAGAATTTCTTATTTGTTCTTGCTTTTGTGATTCTCAAGATGATTCTGATTTGCCAGAAGGGAATATAATAATTGTAAACATGAATAGATCTGTTCAAGGTGAAATGAAATGACTCAACGGAGGTGAATTGTAAATGAAATTAAGAGAAAAACAAAAGAGTCCACAGCCTGCTTTGCATGTGTAAACACAACTTTCATCAGTTCATCACCATGACTGGTTTTAAGGCACATAAATATAGTATATATGTGAAACCCTGTAGTTCTCATGTAGTCAAATGCAAGTAACTATACATAATCATGACTAATAAAATCTGTCAGTGCTGTGGTTTGAGAACAAATGCAAAATTTGAACCTGCATTGGAAATACTGCTGCTCTTACAAGTTCAGATGCATCTTCTGTGCTATGATGAGCACATGAAAAGAAACAATGAATAAATTTAGAGCCAATACCTGCAATTTCAGAATAGTGTTAGGGCTGTTGGGATTTATGGGCAAATTCATTGACAGTAACTTCCATTAAATATTACAGGGACGCTGAACAGGTAATGTCTGAATCTGGATTAGAGTCCGGCTTTTTGGTTCATAACCAAATTTGGGCTCTGATTTGCAATAGATTTTTCAGTGCAGGAATTTTATGGCCCAATTTCATAAGTTTTTTTGCCTAAAATAGAAAAAGTTTGAGATAATCCTGTTTCAGTACTCAGTTTGTACTTTCAAAGGAGTAGGGGTTCTTGGAAAGAAGTTTATACAGTGTTGAAAGAGGACAGAGAAGCCTTTGTCCATTGAGTGAATTTGCCTTGCTCCTTATTTCCAGTGGTCCCTGATCACCTGCACCATATGTGTGTGAGGTGGCTCCAGACCTTTTGGAGTTATTTCCAACTATTTCCATACAATTTTGTTCTGAAGCTCCCCCTCTGACAGACATAAGGTCTTTGCCTATTTAATTTCAAACCCTCCCAGGACGCCTCACGCCTTCAAGCACCTCGTGCCATGCAACGCAGACAGGCAGCTTCATGCTGTAAAAATGCCACTCCGGCAGCTGGCAACACAAATCCTTCCTTACAATGTACACTGGGGACTTAAAAACCACAAACCCAAAATATGTTTCATGGCAAAGGGGCACTGCATTGGCCCCAGGGGAGGCTGACTCCAATGCTCTGCAGTGCAGATGTGGCTCCCCCAGACCAAACAACTGGTGGTTTTTCCCTGTAGAGCAGTCCAGAAAAACAGCACAGGCATAGACTTTAAATTCTCTAAATACAAGGTCTTAACACTGTTGAAAGAATGGGTTCAGCCACCATCATTAAAAAACAAACCCACTCTGTGCCAAGGCAATGACAAGGTCAGGTTTGAGATGTCAGCTGAAGATGTATCATAGGAAAATGAAACCAAAGGAACAGAAAAGTTTTATGTGCAATAATGGATCCCTGTTGATTCACATTGCTGTACTAGTAGACCTACAAACAAACTTTGAAACTGCAAATACATCCTCATTTTTAGTCCTTAAAATAAAAATCTGTTAGTTTGTAAGGAGACAGCACAGCATTCAGAAAAGTGTTATTAAAACTCTGCATAGTTCCTCCAGAGAATGTGGTTAATAGAATGAGTATGTGAGCTATAAATCCACACTCAAAAAGCATAAAAACACTTCAGCAAAATAATTTAGAAGTTTACAAAGCAAAGAAAGTTTATCTAGCAAGGCTGCACACAACAATACTGAATTTCATACTCAGAAATTCTTCCAGCTCACAATTTTTTCAAGGTGTTTCAGCTCTGAGGACAGAAAAAAAGGCAGAAATGAGCTATAGCTTACAGTCTCTTATCCTGCAACTGTATCTGAAAGCAAGAGAAGGAAATATTCTTCAAGATGGCTAAAGACATTTTTCTTGTTAAAGAACAAACCTGTCAAGTCTGTGGTTTTCTAATGAGAAATAAATTATTTAACACAAAAACTTTTTTTGTAAAACCATAAAAAAAGAGCACAACTATTTGCATTTTAACTTGGGTGCAGATCCTTTTTTTTTTTGATTTTCTAAAAGGAAGTGTTTTTCTTAGCCAAAGTTATGAATTATAACTTGCATATGTATGTAATTTATGGGCATATATTGAACTTAGGTAGAAATTTAGATGTAATAAGCCTTTATTTGATCTGGGACAGATCTATTTTATCCCCCTCTGTGTACTTCTCAGCCTCAAGGAGTCACTCACTACTGATAATGAAGGAATGAAGTAATTCAAACACTTCATTTCATATCATGCAACACATATCGAAAGGACAGCATCCCCTTATGCTGAACACCTCAATAAAATGATACAAACCAAAAGTCAAAGCAGAAGAGAGGGGATATAATATGCCCATATCAACAGGCACATCAGTGCAGAGGCAGGAATAAAGCCTGCTTTTGCCAGGAGAGTGTGCTCACTGTTCAGAACACAGAGCCTCTCTCAAGGTCTTTCTGCACCACATGCATTGCAGTGGGACTTGGATTTCACATAAGAGTTTGGCTTCAAGGAAGTCTGTACTTTTCACAGCAATGGCCAATAAATAAAAGAACAAAGGAAACACTGGAAGGGCCATTTTGACCTTGAGTCTTTACTAATACAGTCAGTAATCCTCAACCTCTACAACTCTACAGCCTGTGGGAAGATTGGCACAGATTTCCCTCAAACATTTGTGGATCTGCCCTGTACATAACCCAATTTGTCATGCAGGGCCTCTGGGGCCAGGATTTGCCTAATAGCCATAGTGTGCCCATCAGTCAGGAAGTTACCAGAGGCTGGAATATGCATAGTCTTAGTCTAGTTTTATTTCTCTGATTGGATTACACAGGGCCAGCTACAAAAATGCTTGTGGCTGGTACACATATTACTGGCACAGCGGTGTCCTGGGCACAAAAAAACCTGAAGTATTCCATTTCACATCAACATATGTTTTCAGTCAGGCCAGCTTAGTCCTTGGAATCAAAACCAGCCCCCTAGTCAATACAAAAACACATGCTACGATGAATACAATAGCAATAACAGTAACATGCTTGCATTTGCCTTTTATACTGAATGGGTGAATGTCTGCTGAAAAAGCTTTCCATCTACTAACAACAGGAAAACATATTCAGGATATTCTAGTATCAGCCGAACTCTGTGCTTTGGAAGGAGAAGAAGTTGACAGAAGAAAAAGAAGAGATGGCATAAAAACTGTACCTGTAAATTAATATTTGGACCCGGACTAATAGGAAGAGTGGCTGTTGCAAGTGTGCGAGTGAGAAGCTGGTTAGGAGGATTGCTGCTAGGTGGATGTGTGGCCTTCCAGTAGGCTTCCAGATAGTCAGCAAGGTGCTCACAAGCATCTTCAAGCTGGTTCTCATCAAGAATTACATCGAACATTTCCTGATAGAGAAAAGGTTTTAGTGAGAATAATCACCAGGTAAAGGGAGATCAGCTAGAGACATTGATCATGCTTTCCTTTAAGCAAAAATGAATCACATTTTAAGTACTTGTATTAAGATATTTTACCTTTTGTTTTTGGTTTTCTTTCTGAATACAGTTGATACAAAAGATGGTAATCATAACTAGCACTAATATTACACTTGCTAAAGCAAGGCCTTGTGACTTCCACATAGTAATGCACAAACAGTCAAAGAAAACAGGAAGAAGCAGCTTGAACAGAAAGAAGGGATAAATATTGAACAATGGGATGGCAAGAAAGGGATTCAGTCCCCTTGTAGAATAAGTAAGAGAAAACTAAGGTAAAATAAGACCAATAATTAACAACCATAAGAATAAAGATCATTCAGTTTCCAAGGGTCATACAAATATTAGGTAAGAGATTAGTCACATAGACTAATTTTAGTCTTCTAAAGTTAAGAGGTGAGTTTTATCCATTTCCTCCCTGGTCAGGGAGCAGAAGGCAGCTTTGAGGGCCTATGCAGGTCTCCAGCATTCTTCATTGACTTCCTGGAGACCTAAGCATTGCTTAACTGAGATGCTTGAACTTAAAAGATGAAGACATTTTTTTCACTCAGCTCTGTAACTATGGCAAATTATATCTGCAACTGAACTGTACTCTCATCTTCTGGTTCCCTACCCATACTCTAGGCAGCTGAGTACACAGGCAGAAATGCATGCCAGGTTTAAAATACAGCTGGGATGTCATCACCTCCACTTTATAGGTGGAAATTGAGAGAATTTGCTTCAGTGCACATCTGGACAAGAACTGCAGAGCTGTCAGCTATGCAGCACCACTCAGCTCTTTGGCAAAACCCTGACCAAGAACATGAGCAGTGGTGGGCCATCCTGACAGATGCCCCAGAGGAGCTCTAAGCTACCAGAGATAAAGAACAGTCACTAAGAGAGTTCATTTTTCAACCAATAACCCCCTAAAACTTAGCAAGCAAAGGAAATGTTCAGTTTACTGAAGCACTGTCTGTACCAGCACACATCTTAGCTGTGACTAGAACTCTTTTTCCCCTGCACGCTAAAGCTGAGCCCTGAGACCTCAGGAGGTGCTCTGCAAAAAGCAATAGTTCAATATGGCCAGAAGAGGGCAAATATTCCTGAAAATTATGTAATTAACCTCGTGCTTGAAAAGAAAGGCACCTTTCAGAGACAAGACATAAATTAACAGTAACTCACAGGAGGACACTGTGCCAGTTTATCAGCTGCTACCATCTGAACATTAAGGTGTTTGGCCTGAGATTTCCCTCGAGATTTTATCAACCTCTGTAAAACCTGTGAAAAATAAGGCATTAAAAAAAGTGAGCAGACTCAGACTTAATATGCATGTATAACCACTTAAAATATTTACATTTGAAACTGCTCTCATGAGCAGAGCAAATTCTTCATTTGCTGGCTTCAAGAACATTTCCTGTATTCCCTCATCCAGGATGTACTAATTTTCATTTACATACAAATATCTCCTTTCCTTTACAAGCACTAAAAAGTTCCACTCCTGCCTTTTTTCTGCTGCTTCTTTTTTTTTGGTTTTTTTTCTAAGTTGAATTTTTTTAATTGATCTCCTGAGTGCTGTTTTCACAAATTCATCTTTCTCTTTCAAATGCCTCTTCACAAAGTCTGTGCATTTTTTACAAACACTGAAAGAGTATATTATCAGATATTAATATTTAGCAATCAGTCTGATACTCATTCGGTGAAAATCATTCTTTCATTTCCATATTATTTTGATTTAACAAACCACGAGCACTACTTATGCGATTGATACTGAAAGTGCAATTCCAACTAAAAAACTCATTGGAGCTACAGCATATTTTCCAAAATATGTTCTAGTTAACACTAGAGCTCAGATACTTTTTTGATTATTAATGGTTCACTATCCAAAGGGAAGCAATAACATGCATAGCTCCGAACTTACATGAGGACGTGTGAATATCTGCATTTAAGGGCCCCCCCCCCAAAAAACAACCAAAAAACAACCAACCCAGAAAAACAGAAAGAACATGAAGGTGTCTAAAATACTTACCTTAGGAGAAGAAATCTTTACGTATACTATAATGGGAGCCAGAGAGGTTTTGCTCAGTTGAGCTGGGTGATTAATGGTATCAGCATCAAGCACTACCAACTGCAGTGTCCTGGCCAATTCAAAGATCCGTTCAATTTCACTTTGAACTTCAGCTGCAAAGTAGAAAATTAGTTAGAGAAAATACTAAGAGGTGATTAGCTTTAAGAAATGCAACAGTATAGCAGATTGGTGTGTTGCTCCTTCTCTGGCTGCAGGAATTGTTGTTACCGTGCACATCCCTGGCACAGCAGGGTAATGAATACAGCGTTAATGAGGGCATTTCACCCCCGCCTTGCTGCCCTTGCAGGCACTGCCTGCCTCCCTGCCTCACCCATTCCTGCTATTCCAGGCTGCAGAGATACTGGTAACACTTTCTGGCATGACCCCAGACCAT
The DNA here is from genome assembly GCA_024865655.1 of Emberiza elegans. Classification (NCBI taxonomy): domain Eukaryota; kingdom Metazoa; phylum Chordata; class Aves; order Passeriformes; family Fringillidae; genus Emberiza; species Emberiza elegans. The sequence goes on from JALJVW010000206.1 coordinate 23,803,824, forward strand.
GTATATAAGAAAAAGGGGTACGAATGCTTGCTGCATCAAACAGCAACCTTAATGTGCCATAAATCTGCTACATGTAAATAATGTCAGCTCAGATTTCACTCTTCTTACGCAGTAACCAGCTTGCTCAAGCTGGAGTGCCTGAGATAGGCTTTAGGAAGTACTGATTACTGTACTAGTAGAAACCACTGTTTTCCCATTTACTTCAACTTATCAAAGCTCTGGAAAACAGGTTTTGTTCTACTGGCTTCAGGATGGTACCATGTTAAAAATTTGGCTATTATGTGTAAAACACTTTTATAAGAGAAAATAACGGAATAATCCACATAATGCTATGGTATCCTCCTAACAATCCCAGGAGCTGTGGAAAGCTGATTTTCCCAGAGGAAAATAATCTTTTCTTCTGGTAGTCATGCTCCCAGCTCCTCAGCACCCTGATTGGCAGTACTTTCCAGGGCAAACCTCTCCAAGACAGATGGGCTGCATCCACTTTCACAAGTGGTGTAGAAACTGTCTTCATTCCCCAGTGAAACAAAACTACATCTTATAATAGCAAAATCATGTTTAAAATGAAATCACCTTTTCCTGCTCAGATCTTGCTATTGGTTGGTTTCACAGAGGAATTAGAGAAGCTGGGTGATTTATGCAAGTCTATAAAGAAAGTCATTGGGTCAGACAAGATTAATTCATATAGGTTTCCCTTTAAAGGTTGTGCATGCTTCATGAACCAAAACCAGATTAGATATCTAGTCCATTCAAAACATATGTTAGAAGACAACCAACTTGGAGACTTAAAGGTAAAGAAGATGTACCAAAAATTTAATAGAGAGTTTCTTAAAATTACCTTATTGGCCTTTTACCTTTATCGGCTACTATGCTGGCAAAAGCTTAACTTTTGCTTGAAAACACAACCTACCTGATCAGGCTAGAGAGGCAGTTTTCTACATCAAATGGTCTCTTTCAAGAGATATGATGATATTGATTTTTTCTATCTTAGAATAGCAACTGAATAAATCAGATACTATAAAAAGGTTGCAATATTTCCAAGAGAGAGCAAGGCATCCCAGCTAGTATTTTGGTTCCAAATCAACAGGTGATTGCTATGGTCATTTTATAAACAAAGTAACATCTAAATGGTCATCAGAAAATCTATATATGATATCCTTTATTGGAGGAGGTGGACATTGGTTTGGATTAATTAGAGATCACTTCCAACTGTTTGTGATTATTTGCAGATCTGGTTGAGCACACACAATCAGTCTTTCACAGCAGTGAACATTGTGAGATGTGCACAGTGTGGTGTGGAAAACATCAATGCATGCTTTGCTGCTGGTCAATAAAAGCACTGTGGCCCTGCTGCTGTCTGAATTAGGACCACAGTTTTTAAGACAGAACTTCTGATGGTTCTTGCCACATTCACAATTACATTTTCTACAACTTTGTTGCATAGAGATACTGCTGAAATCACTGAATACCACTGTCTCAGAGTTTTAGAAGAAGATAGTCAATAATCTATCTCTAATTTAAGTACAAATGACAACTAGAATAAACATATCAGAGATAATTTGTCACGCTGTTCTGATGATGAGTTTAGATTTCTTTCCTGCAATTTCAAACCAGGCTCAACACTTCAGTCAGTATAACAATATTAGTTAATGTATCATTTTAAGACCATTCCAGACTGCTAAAAAACTCTTGTTCAAGACAATTTATAGCCAGCAAAATCTGTCTCTATGCCATTGTATCATAATTTTGTCTAAGGAAGCAGTATTTTCTACACTGCTTGCAGCACTTTTCTGCCAGTAGAGAACACATCTCTGTGGACTAGATTTCCTGGTATACTTTTTGAAACACCCTCAGCCAGGACAGAGTTTACCTTAGGGTATGTTCTATTGTGAAACACCCCCAGGGCAATAACTGCAGGTAACTATGGTCCTGTGAACCAATCATTTCCACCTAAGTATGAAGATGGAGAGAGATCTTTTTTGCCAATTAAAATGCATTTCAGTACCTACTTTTCTTAACTTGAGTATAAGAGAAAAGTTCAAGGAACTCCACTGCATGACTGGTGAACTAATACATGTGCCTCTACCTCTTCAGTCAGGAATGGATGGGGAAAATGCCACAGGCATAGCTGAAGAGGTCCTGATCTCCTGTTCCTTAGAGTACTTCTTCAGCTTCTGGAAAAACTTTCACTTTGCTTGAAATCTTCTTTGAATTCCAATTTTACAAGATTGTTGTAATTACTTACATAATAGTAGCTTCTCTTTTTAGATGACAAAGGCTTCATCCACTGCTACTGCTTTGGTTTTCATTTTCTTTAGAAATAGCTCAAAAACCAAATTCTCTACCTATAAAAACTCCTTCTCAACAAGACATGCAACACGAATTATCTCTCAGACTTTTGCCCAAAGTAAGCAAATAACTCAAAAAGTCATGTGGGGATAGTAACACAAATGTCACTGGTAGTTAAAATAGGGAGCTGAGAACAGTGACAGTAGGGTAGCTTCAAAGCAGCACAGTAATAGCTTTGCAATTTTTCCACCTCCATGAATACCATCTATTTATAATAATGTCCCTTCTTATATACTGGAGAGGCATAAGAGTGAAGTTATAACACTGAACTCCAATAAAATGTATTTGCCAATCATAATGGGAGGGATAAAAATAATTAGAATTACTGTGACTATCATCATGAAATGCTGACAGCCCAGCTACAACACTCAAACCCAGAAATCAGCTACCAAATTTTAAAGTGACCCTTACAATCTATTTCATATGGTCTCCTTGGTAACCAGAAAGTGAACATATTTTAAATGACAGGAGCACTCAACTATTTATCCCATACAATAAGGAGTCAGCTCTAAGAAACAGTAAGTACACATCTCCCAGAGAACTTTAAATACAGCACATTTAAGCTTACTTCCAAATATTAATTATCAATATCACTACTGTGCCTTGAATGGAAATTCACTGCAATGAGCGGACAAGTAAATCATTTATCCAATTATGGGCACAGACAAATATTCTTTACACCAGATGGACCTCACAAGTGAATTCCAAGAAAAAATCTTTCCCAGTTCACTACAATAATCTCACCTAAAACACAGGCAAAGATACAACAACATTTTATCTCTGTCAATTCACTACTAACATGATGAACTGTGGTGAACTTAGGGTCACTTATGTAATGCCATGGTGCAGAAACATTCTCTATGGTACACAGCTGGAGAAGCACAACCCTGCTGCACACCTGGGCTCATCCACAGCAGCCAGGAGCCACCAGGACACAGCGTGACAGAACTGTGGCTACACCAGCAATTTGTTTCAGCATGACCCTGATGAAACAGCAGTTCCCTGAGAGCAATGAGATGCAAAATGGACACACATCTGGCCTGAAAGGCCCAATTGAAACACAAACTACTGCTTAGAAGCAGCAAAAAAATTTTGATCTTCACAAGGAGCATTCACATACTCTCAACTGAGCACAGCAGGGGTTTTATAGCCTATTAAATTTGACCTTGTCTCCTGTCTGTGGTTTCCATGGCTCTGTTTTGTTCATTGAAACAGATAGGTAAATTATGATTTCAACTGCAACAGGCACAGAGACAGCATGTTTTTTTAAATGAGGCTGCTGATATTACAGACATAAGGAATGAAAAGAACACAACTCAGTCAATGTATGCAATACAAAATGATTAGCAACACCTTACACAAATGGCTTTGAAATAATTTTATAAATTAAGGAGAATAGCTGTCAGTAGTCATGATTCTTTATGCTAATTCTTTTATACAAGCACGGTTACTTAAAAATAATTAACCACTAAACTCCATGACTGTAACTAAAGTAATAAGAAGTTTAAGGCAACCTCAGGATTTCCATAATAAAGGTGAAAGAAAAAAGATGTAGTTTTTATTCTAGTGCCTTAAAACCACCTAGAAGGGCTTGCATCAAAAAAAGGTGCTAAAGCTAATATCTGAAATCCAAGAAAATAAAAAATTAGGAAGTGGTAATTATTGAGCTGTGCTCGCACAAGTCTCTAATGAGAACAAAATCTCTCAAAAGCTTGACTGACAGAATTAAAATTTTAAATTTTAATTTGTATGTCTCTAATGAGAACAAAATCATGAGCTTGACTGACAGAATTAAAATTTTAAATTTTAATTTGTGAGTATGTGTGTGTGTGTACACATGCTTCATATTGAGTGAAAAATCCCCAGTGTCTCCATGGGGTACTGCTGTAAGCAGAATTCAGGCCACAGCAGGCTACCCTGGCTGCTCCAGGGATCTGTGCTCCCTGGAAACAAGGCAATGAGGCCGAGATGCTACCAGGGTGATCCAATAAGCTACAAGGGGTTTGAGCACAGCAGAACAAGCTAAGAAGAAGCCCCACAGGTATAGAAGTGTTAGACCTCTTTCTTTTCATCTTCTTCTTTCCACCTCTCAAGCAGCAACGCTGCTCTAGGCACGTGGGGAGCGAATGGGGGCCTGGGCTGGGCAGTCTCCATTGCTTCTCCAGGCAGGAGGGTTCTGTCCCAGTCTCCAGGCAGGATTGCATGACCCACCTCACACCGTGGGGTGTCCCAGTGCTGGGGAGCAGAATGCTTTGTGCCTCTGCTCCTGCATATCCAGCTAAGAAGGAAAAAAATCTTGAAAAACATAAGCCATAGAGAATAAATGCTTTAGCTTAGTCCTCAGGCAACTGGTCTAAAGATGCCTGGATTACAGGTGTTTTAATCAAAAGTCTAACCTAAATGTAGTTTTGTGAATATACTTAGATTTTCCTGGTCTCCACCAAATACCTTAGCCACTAGCTTGTTACGTAAAAAGGGGAGGGTGGGAGTGGGCGGATGACAATATTTTCCAGGAAAAGTGGCTGCATGTGTTACTCATGCCTAACAGATGGGGCTCCTGCAAAGGATAAGGCAGAAAGGAGAGAAGCATGTCTGCTGCTCTGCCTGGAGCTCCTGTCTGGGCTCTGCTGAAGGGGAGCTGTGGGGTGAGGTGCTGCAGGAACTCAGGGTTTTCCTCCTCCTGCCTGCTGAGGCTCAGTTTAGGCAGAATTCAGATGGCTTTCAATGTACACACACGTCCAAGTGGTATTGACAGAAACGATATCATGTTTGGAAACCTCAACAAAACCAAGATCTATTTATAATGGACTAACATCTTCTGATATGCAGCACTGTAATTATGTGAAAATATAAAACAGATAGTGTCATTTAAAAATACTAAATGGCATATAAAAATGTCTACTTCCTGCCCAACTTCTGTGAGCTAGCAAAACAATAGCATTCATTGAATGATGCTTCTTATGCCAAGTCTAAACTGGAAGTAAATTTTAATGGCCTATGAATTGAAAAGATTGAAAGCAGCAGACTGCAGCAGTAACACAAGTGGCTGAGCACTGCATAAGGGTGCACTGAAATGACTGTGCCAGTGTCGTGGTTTGAGAGGAAGTGGATCTCTGGGATTTTTGTGGTCAGTCCAATTGGCTGCCCAGGTTTAGTATTGACATCTGGATTGACCACTGAGAGTTGGATACGCCTCTGAGAACACACAGGTGTTAAAAGCAGAGCTCTGCCCCTGGGAAGCTCTCTTGGGACTCCACCGGGAAGGAGGTCAGATCTCTGCCCCGTTCAGCTGCTCCTGCTGGGCGGGGGAGGGGAGCAGCCATGCGGTAGGCCTGGGCCTGGACCGAGATGGGGGTAGGCCTGGCCTGGCCCCCCCCAGGGTGGAAGGGTGGAAGGAAATACCGGAGGCATCGGGCAGCCTCCCCCAGCAGAGAGAGAGAGTGTACAGCCTGTGCCTGGACTGTGCTACCTTGAAATTTGATAACATGTGCTAGCAGCACAGCCGAGAAGGAGAAGAAGGGGGGGCAGCAATAACAGCAATAAGGTGTCCGGCCACTGTGGGAGTCTCCGGGTGGACAGAGCCTGAGTTTTTTAACTCTTTTCTGGACAATGAAAACTTTGCAGAACATTAACTTTTCCTAGAAGAGAGATAGAGGTGAAATGGCAGAAGGAAATGTGCAAGTGTGGAGGTCCGGGCAAGTGAAGGATGTTGGGAGAGTAGAGAAGAATCCTAGGTGGGAAGAGATGATGGAGTGGCCTTGGCTGGACTCTTCTTGTATAGCCATGGACAGAACCATGTTTCCGGTGATACAGAGACTGCATCCAGGGGGAGGCGATGCCTCAGAGCCATGAGGGTCCAGAGTAGGAGCCCCTCAGCCCAGGGGGTAAAATTTGGGGGGGACAGGTGTCCCAAAGGTGAGACTGTGCTCTTTTTGGAATGGGACAAAGCATCCTTAAAAGGACAACCCTAGAAGCAGCTCTGGTCCCTGTTCAGTGGTGAGAGCACTGGACATAGAAAAGGAAGAGGTCACCATGGCGCAAGAAGGACTCCTCTCCTCTTGATAAATTGAGACTTGATTATCTGGGTGGTGATGGACAGAGAGTCGGTGATTTGGGAGATGTATTGTGTTGGAAATTTGGTGGGGGGGGAGAAGGAAATGTGTTTGTAAGGTTTTCATTTTCCTTGTGTGTAGGTTTTTTTTCCTTTCCTTTTCTTTCCTATTGTAGTGTAGTTAATAAAGTTTTGTTTTCTATATTTCTAAGTAGAGGCCTGCTTTGCTTATTCCTGGTCACATCTCACAGCAGGAACCAGGGAGAGGATATTTTCATGGGGGCACTGGCATTGTGCCAGAGTCAAACCATGACAGCCAGGAAGAACCACAGCAGCTTCAGAAGGTACCATGCAGCAGCACAACACTGCTCCTATCATCAGGCTCCCTCACACTCTCTTAAGGAGTAATTGTAATAGGAAAACTGAGCAAAGAAGCAGTCTAACATTTATTTTGTCCAGGGGATCAAGCAAGTGTCTCTGAATAGTTCAGAATGGACACCATCATGTCAGGCTAGCAATAACTTGGGTATTTGTGCACCATGCCTCATCACCCAGAGCAGTGCTATAGGCTTTTACAGATCTAGTACATACATAGGCACCAAGTAAGCATTCCCTTGGTCTGTTGTTTTTTTTTCAGAACAAACATAAATAAAAATGTTCAGCCTTTCTCTCAGACAGGACGTGGAACTACTCCATCCTTGGCTATTCAACCCCTCCTGCTGATGGTGTGCCACTCACAAAACATTTGCGTATTCACTGAGTGGGAGAGATTCTGACTCTGCAGCCTGATGCTCAGAGTGGGAGGCAAAACACATGGATTCCAGTTCCTTCTCCAGGGAAAGTTTAATTATTATGCAAAGTGCGTAAGGCTCAGCAGGACCAACCAACAGCCATCCTAAAGCTGATCACAGCCCTGGCGTGGTGATGGGAATGATGAGTCCATGCCTCTCTTAGCAGAGAACAGAACTGAACCCAGACTCCTTTGCATTCCAGCAATGCAAACTTTTAGTCTTGAATAGTGGGAGTCTCCGGTGGACAGAGCCTGAGTTTTTAACTCTTTTCTGGACAATGAAAACTTTGCAGAACATTAACTTTTCCTAGAAGAGAGATAGAGGTGAAATGGCAGAAGGAAATGTGCAAGTGTGGAGGTCCGGGCAAGTGAAGGATGTTGGGAGAGTAGAGAAGAATCCTAGGTGGGAAGAGATGATGGGAGTGGCCTTGGCTGGACTCTTCTTGTATAGCCATGGACAGAACCATGTTTCCCGTGATACAGAGACTGCATCCAGGGGAGGCGATGCCTCAGAGCCATGAGGGGTCCAGAGTAGGAGCCCCTCAGCCCAGGGGTAAAATTTGGGGGGACAGGTGTCCCAAAGGTGAGACTGTGCTCTTTTTGGAATGGGACAAAGCATCCTTAAAAGGACAACCCTAGAAGCAGCTCTGGTCCCTGTTCAGTGGTGAGAGCACTGGACATAGAAAAGGAAGAGGTCACCATGGCGCAAGAAGGACTCCTCTCCTCTTGATAAATTGAGACTTGATTATCTGGGTGGTGATGGACAGAGAGTCGGTGATTTGGGAGATGTATTGTGTTGGAAATTTGGTGGGGGGGGAGAAGGAAATGTGTTTGTAAGGTTTTCATTTTCCTTGTGTGTAGGTTTTTTTTCCTTTCCTTTTCTTTCCTATTGTAGTGTAGTTAATAAAGTTTTGTTTTCTATATTTCTAAGTAGAGGCCTGCTTTGCTTATTCCTGGTCACATCTCACAGCAGGAACCAGGGAGAGGATATTTTCATGGGGGCACTGGCATTGTGCCAGAGTCAAACCATGACAGCCAGGAAGAACCACAGCAGCTTCAGAAGGTACCATGCAGCAGCACAACACTGCTCCTATCATCAGGCTCCCTCACACTCTCTTAAGGAGTAATTGTAATAGGAAAACTGAGCAAAGAAGCAGTCTAACATTTATTTTGTCCAGGGGATCAAGCAAGTGTCTCTGAATAGTTCAGAATGGACACCATCATGTCAGGCTAGCAATAACTTGGGTATTTGTGCACCATGCCTCATCACCCAGAGCAGTGCTATAGGCTTTTACAGATCTAGTACATACATAGGCACCAAGTAAGCATTCCCTTGGTCTGTTGTTTTTTTCAGAACAAACATAAATAAAAATGTTCAGCCTTTCTCTCAGACAGGACGTGGAACTACTCCATCCTTGGCTATTCAACCCCTCCTGCTGATGGTGTGCCACTCACAAAACATTTGCGTATTCACTGAGTGGGAGAGATTCTGACTCTGCAGCCTGATGCTCAGAGTGGGAGGCAAAACACATGGATTCCAGTTCCTTCTCCAGGGAAAGTTTAATTATTATGCAAAGTGCGTAAGGCTCAGCAGGACCAACCAACAGCCATCCTAAAGCTGATCACAGCCCTGGCGTGGTGATGGGAATGATGAGTCCATGCCTCTCTTAGCAGAGAACAGAACTGAACCCAGACTCCTTTGCATTCCAGCAATGCAAACTTTTAGTCTTGAATAAAATGGGGACAGAGACTGCTGAACTTTAACCAATTCCACCAGCCCAGGACAAAGAAAAAGCCTCAATCAATACAACCTACAGTGTGAATAGCTTTAAGGGAAGCAAACTGTACTCCTAAACAAACAGCTAACTAGCTAATAATATTTTATTCACCTATTCAAGTATCCTGTCTATTACAAAGATATCCATAACCTAAGAAATTATTCTAACACATTGCTACACCATTTTTCGAGCACATGTTTTGTTTCAATGTAATTATCAATCACAAATATTTCTGCATAGTATCATGAAAAAATATAAGAACAGGTTGCTAAGAGTTATTTCTAATTTACACAAATCAAGAATTTTTTTCCCCCATAGTTTGAAAACACTCAGGAAATTTCATTCAAATACTTTGCCTATACTGTATCAAACCTCTTTGAAAGCTGAATTATTGGAAAGTTAGTAATAAAATTCTAATACATAGCTACCTAAAGAATTCATTAGGGAAAATCTGACATTAGATGTTAAGGAAATCAAGGCTGTTCCATCAGCATAAAGCAGTATTTTGGGACATGTGGGACTGATAAATTATAACAGGTTTACTAAATTCATGCTACTCTTTTTAGATTTGTGGGCAAAAAGAAGTATAGCCACATCCTCATGAAAACCCAAAAGCTCTTAGCTGCTATTTTACTGCATTCTGGTTGAAGGCAGGTTCAGGTTTACCAGGTTAACATATTTAACACTTGAGAGTGGGAGTTATGGACATTTGTCACAGCTATCTTGAACATAAAATTATAAAGGGACAATCAGGATTTTTCATAACACATTGAACATCTCCTTTATTTTCTTTGAACTATATTTCTTTGAACTCTGAGACTTCGGGAAGGAAATGCACTCTTGTTTAAGTCCAAATTTTGCATTCCTTTTCCTTGGCCCCTGTAAGTAATGAAGGATTTTTATGAGGCCTAGCTAGCACACTTTTAAATTTATCTTTGATTTATAGTTGAGGAAGCCTTTACTTGAAACCTATTCTATAGCACAACTGTCATTAAATTACCAGACATGGAAAATACATAGTAATATAATGTATGTATAAAATATACAGTATGTAAGTATGTATATATATATACACATATGTATATATTTAACAAATAAATTGTTACCATAGTTTCAAGCATTCTATTCCTTTCTCACACAAGTATCAAGGAAAAAAAAAACTCCACAAGGCTGAAATTTGCACAGCTAATCCACAACTATCTCTTTGAGCATTTGTGTTTCATTTTCAGAAGACAGAACTTTAGGGTATCCACCTAATAATGTGAATGGAACCTCTATACACTTTTTAAAGACAGAACACCCTTCCAAAAGTGGGTGCTCAGTTGCACATGCAAAGTGGGTGCATGTAATGCCTGACAGGTTACTGCATATGCACATGGAAAGCAAATAAACACTCCCAGGCACGTGATGGCAATCGATTTACCATAAAGACAATGACACATTTTACATCCATGGTCACATGTCTGTTAGAACACGCAGATTAGGTGCACACATCTCAGAAATACACAATGGGATACCTAATCTGTAGTGTTTACTTGTCAATGTCAACTTTCTTTTTAGAATTACATGAAAATAAATCAGGAAAACCAGCAAGGTTTTCTAAAAGAAAGACTTAGCAACACAGTACAGGATCGGCTTTTGTCTGTCAGTGAGCCAGATGCAAGAAACACACGGTGGTTCTGTCAGGTACAATAAAGCACTGAACACAAAACAGCAGGAAAAGTAATTTGCAAGCTTGTATACATACCTAAAACATCTGGAAAAGGAGAGCATTAATGAAGCAAAGAATGGAAAAAGCCAACACAATCAGGTTTTGTACAAAGCATACAGCATGAGGTAAGGTTATAACAAGTGTAACATACACAGAAAAAGGTTTGGGTTCTTTTGACAAAGAAATGCAGCAGAAGCACAAAGCTGGTTCAGTTTCTGCAAATGGCATGTATCCATATAAAGAATTAACTAAGCCAATTTGGGCTGATTTTCAAATGAATAATGTTTAACCACGTACTGTACATTCTTGGAGAAAAAATCTGTTCAAAATTACAGATTTCTTCTAGGCTTTTAAAGAAATTTGCCCTTTCCTTCAATTTAGTTCTAACATCTCACGTGTTAAAACATGTAACAATATTGACAAGCAAACATTTCCCATTACATCAAAACAAGCTTAATTAGAGAGTGTCCAGTTTCAAACTGGGACAGAGAGGAATAAGACTGTACTATCCACCTAAATCTTTATGAGCCAGACACTATTTAAAAAAAGTTCTCGAGAACAGTAATTTTATACTAAATATTCAGTGGCAGCATTGGTTTCCAATAAGTCAAATCCCAAGCCTATTTTTAACTGATTCCATTACAAAAGCAAACTGTCAGTCGATAGGTGTGTGTAGCATTATAAGCTGAGAGAGACTTCTTTATAATCCTGTAAATCCAGTTCTTCGTGGCTATTCCTATTTCTGATTATCACATTGTTGGTGTATGTCTCTTTGAAATTAATTCTGGTTTGTCTATTAAATAATTCCAAAGATTGGTGCTCACTTCACTGTTTTCTGTGCTATGTACAACAATGCAGACCCGTATTGGGTAATAAGGTAAGAGTTCTCAAAAAGAGGTACATTTATTTTCCAGAGAAACGTATTTGGTATTAATATATCAAGCACAGAACCTTTTTACTCACTTAATTACTTAATGGAACACTTATTAAAATAATAAAAAAATAATAAAATATTTTCAGCAATCTAAGAAATAGCCTTCTCTGCTGCGGTTACAACTGGTGCTCACAAACGTGATCATAAGTGAGGGGTAGATCAGTGACCTGACTGCATGAGGTACCACTACACAGAGTTTGATGAGTAAAAAAATAGCTTTTCTTTGAATCTGGTAGGAAGCAGGGACTTGGATTAACAAAAAGCAGTTCTAGGGAGCTATATTTGAGATATATATATATATATTTGCATAAAGGCATTTTTAAGTTGTACCAGATATAGGAATAAACCACGTAGATCTCTGTCCACGTGCGAATGACTGTTCAAGAAGAAGAGAGGAACTCATCTCCCCACATCTCATAGTTGTGCAGCCAGGAAGCCATTTCAGAGCAAACCAGAACAAATTCTGTTTTTCCTTAACAAGAACAACATTTTTTGTGATAAATACCAGTTTTAAATACCTAGGCCAGAACTAAGTAATTGTAGATAGTCTGGAAAAAACTAACAAACAAACAAACCAAACCAAACAAAAACAAAACACCAGCACAAATTTAGAATTTAGTAGTTGCTGAAATTCTAGTTTTTTTTTCTTTCCCCCCTCAGTGATCTGGGGAAAAGCCCCTATTATTTTCATTTAATAGAAGGGAAAATGTAGGTAGAAAAAAAAAATCATTTTCCAGGACTCAGAGCAGACCTGTAGCAGATACTAGAAAAGCACTAATGTTATGTGAATCCTGATTTAATGATGTATCTATAGGACTTGTAGTAGTAGAGAATACTATGGGCTGCAAAGATAATGCTGATAAAATATGAAATGCCAAAATATCTCTCCTAAACCAAATCTTTTGTGATCTGTATTTCAAGAGAGCACATTCAGGAACATACAATATAGCTGTTTCTTTAGGGCTGCTGTCTCATTCAGTATGCAACTCCATACACTGACAACTGATAAGAAGCCATTGAATAATTTACTTTCTCTTCATTGTCAAATATGTGTTTCACATCTCATTTAGAACACATGGCTCTAATCTTGCTCTGAAAACAGAATGCATAAAATATTTATAGGCTATTTTATGGAGCTTACTTCAGTGGTATATGCAAAAAAATTATTTTTCCCTTTGAAACATCCCAGTTAGGTGAGAAGCTGGAATTATTTGTATATTCCAAAGAGAAAATTGAATTACAAAGAATAATCACAAGTTATGAATAATTTGGGAGGATCAATTTTCAGAAATGTAGTGTCTGATTCTTCAGAGTAATTACCAGTAAAAATTATATTCAGAATAGAAATGCAGGAAATCCTGATTCCTGGGGATTCTTTCTTCCAAAATGGAACATAACCTTGAAGCTTCTTTTAGAAGTCAGTACTAAGACTCAGGACATTCCTGATGCTGCTCTGTACTGTCAGTACAGAGTATCAGTACTGATCTGAGAGAAGGAAAAAATTCTTTGAGCTAGGCTGGGAATGAAAAGAATACCTCCCCAGTTAAATGTCTGCAAAGAGTAGAGCCGAAAATAAGAGAGCTTCTGGGGAATGAGGATCCACAAGGCTGATATTTTACAAGCTCCCAAGAGGAGCTCCAGTACAAAGGACTGCCTGCTTTCCATCCCCCTTCTCCAAGGCAGTGCATTACCATACAACATGCTGATTTTGATGGTATACACTATTATTTGACAGGTCCAAAGCTTGAACTTCTGTTTCAGCTACAACACTCAGTCTTTCTACAGAAGATGCTTGAAGCATACAAAGAAAATTGAGGAAAAATACCCATCTTCATAAAGTCTGTAAATAACTAATCCAGTACTGTGCAGCATTTCTGTATCAGAAGCAGCAAAAGGCACTACTGAATTGGGGCAATTTTTTATACATTTTTCAAGACTATTAAGGCAGAGGACTGGTGGAAAAAGTAGTCTGTAAATATTTGATCAAAGGCTGGATCACAGCATATATAACCTAAAGATACTAAAATGCTGCACAGTTGGCCTTCTTATTATTACTTCCTAACCTTTATTTTGCACTGCTTGAATTTGTAAAACTAATAATATTCTTTTAATAGGATATTTTGTTGACTTATAGCAAATCCATCACACAAACTGAAAAAAAAATTCCACTATACAGTGTGATATTACTACTCACCTCTTCTACTTCAGCCAACTAAATACTCACAGCAGTGGTGTGTTGTCTCCTACCAGCAGACTACAATGATGTTTTCTGATTCTGACTGTTATTTCTGCCTTGAGGTACATTGCAGATAGGCAAGGGAACAGGCTGTAACATGCCTTGTACTTTTTTCTTTTGCCTTCTGCAAGGGTTTTCCAGTGTCTTACAAAAGCAGTTACCTTTTCTGACTCCAGCTTATTTTATCTCAGTTTTCCTCCCAACACTGCTGCTACATCACTTCCCTCCCTGACTTCCTGTCTGATTTCTGTCCTCCCATGGTTTATCCCATGCCTAGAGCACTGACCTGGAGGTGCTTTATCAGTGGGTTTGACTATCCCAACTCCTTCTCCATATGTCCAACCTTTTCCATAATGGATTTTCACTACTTGCCTTTCTGCCTTAGCCTGGCCTGCCATTTATTCCTCCAGGTGAACATCTTTCATGTAAATGACTTTTTATTCCATTTTCCATGCTGCACAGCAAAGGAGGGACTGCAAATTGAAAGATGAGCATCTTTTCACCTCAGTGCTGTTTGGCTGCCCTGACTCAGACTTCTGGGAGCAGGTTCTGCTCAGCATCATTGCTGGACCTTGCCAAGGAAGGCTGAATCTTCAAGTGATTGAGATGCAAAACCTGGCATGTGTTAATAGCAGCCTCTAATAATTTGGTCAAGTTTTCTCATTAGTTCCATAGAATTGCCCAGAAATATGTAACTGAAATTTTGTTCAGTTCACTACCAAATTTCAAAACCCTGCTAGATTACTAAAACAATGGAAATATTACAGTTTCTGAAAGAAAAGGGTTTGAGAATATTTTCACATACACAAAATTAATTTTTTCCCCAAATTTATGCTAGAATGACCCAGTTGCTCTGGTCAAAGGTCTTCAAAGTTATTTTATAAATCAATTAATTTTTAGAACAATTATATGCAACTGAAAATCTGATATATAGCAGGAAATCTTAGTTAATAACAGGCCTGTTACAAAAACTAGATAGACACATCTACCTATCTATCCACATATTTGCATATATATATATATTATATATATATATACAAACACTGTCATCTTTTGGGTGTCCCAAACTGAGGTTCTGTCATAACTCTCATTTTAAATACCTCCAACTAAAAAAGTACCTTGACACAAAGAAAAACTGTTGATGCTCTCAAGAGTACAGTTCTACATGAAGTAAAAGTGTACAAGATTGGGCAGCATTTAATTTTTATTGATTTTTTTCCTGTACAGAATTTTGTGATAGGTATTTCACATATATGAGAAATTAATTATATGCTTTCACTGCTGCATATATTTGCTGCATATATTTGTACAGCATTGCAAAATTGCATAAGCTTTGCTGATGAGGCTTAATCATCATGATTCTGTTCCATGACTAGTTAGCCTCCATACTTATTACCAGTTTTCAGTCCTAGTCAAAATAAGTGACACTATCTTTTCATTAGATTATTAAACAGTCTTTGGTGACAAGACTGAAATTCACACAGAAGAATATTGTTGTGTGTAAAAATATTATGTTGTTACAGTACATTGCATTTTCATATTTGAAAACACTTAAAACTAAGAACACTTGGAAGCTACAGACTACTTTCAAGCAAAAATTCACAGCCTCCATATAGCTGAAAGGTTTTATAAAACAAACTTTCAAGAAAGGGAAGTAAAAATTTTTAAGGAGGACAAGCTTATTCTAAAAAGTACGTCTATATTAGGCAAATATTAAATATTCTGTCACAGTTCAGGTGTTGGAAATTTTTTTGCTGCATAACTGATAAGAACTTATTTAATAGGAAGAATGAAACTACTTTTTTCTTTCACAAAATTTACAATTTTTCAAGATGCAATGCTGGGTTCAGGGGAAACCAATCTCTGTCAAAGGCTACTAAGAGGAACCTGCAGCTCTGTAAAAGCATTCACATGGGATGCAGCAAGTTCCCCTTTTTTTGGTATTTGATGGGGGACTTGCACAGGATTTATTATGGGATTTTGTCCCATACCTCAGTTAAGCCTTACACAAGTATGTAGATGCAGACTCCTGGCAGGATTCATCTTAGAATCACAGAATGGTTTGTATTGGAAGGGACCTTAAAGGTCACCTAGCTCCAGCCCCCTGCCATGGACAGGGAACCCTCCCCTAGACCTCTTGGCTATTTCCAGGTGTCTCTACACAGGGAATGCACCAGTGACAGCAGCAGAGTCATGGATACATCTCACTCTATAGGAAAGGCAAAGGCAGTCAGGAATTAAGACTCCAAAATGATCACCTTTTCCTCCTAACTCTAAGGACACCTTGCGATGGGAAGCTCAAGGGCAGCCACCTATACTGTAAATGGTTACATTCAATTACAACTTCCCAGCTAAGCTTATTTTTTTTTTCTAGGTAATAAATGTTTAATTATTGATACAACTGGACAAGCTTCAGTACAAAAAGACTCATGTAAGATGACAGATATTTAGGCTATGAATGTAGCTATACAATTTTTTAAAAACATTTCCCTTTTTGCGTCCTTCCTTTTTTTGTACCAACCTTACAATTAGTTAAAAAGGACACAAAATTCATAAAATGTGTACTTCAGTAACTTTTCTCAGGCTTCATGTCAGTAGCTATCACTACTAGTAATCTTATTAAAAAACATGCATAATATCCATAATATTAATATAATTCCAAGTATTTAAGAGCATGTCTTCGGATTTTATATGGATGGCTGCCTCTCCCCACTGAGGCCAACAGCAAAACATGAAAACTGAGAACAAACAGAATAAAGCAAAGTCAGCACTATTGGAAGTTTACCTGATAGTGATTTTAAAATGATTTCTAGTGCCAGGATTTGTGAGTTATGGGAACTGTGATTTTCCCACAGCAGAGAGAAGGCTATTTTTAGCTTACACATATGCGAGTAGCATACTTCACGGGCAATTTTAGACAGCATCATTGCAGGTACTTACCTAGGCTTGATCTGGTGTTAGAGCGCTCTATGATGGCGTGCTTGCTGGGATTGTTTAACACTGAGCGTTTGGCAAGCGAGATGTCTGCTGTGACTCGTGTAATTGATATACTGCAAAATAAATACAGCAAAATAGCACTGAGCGTTATTTAGCTTTCAAGGATGTGGGGAGAAGTCTCATTTAACACTAGAAGATGGCTAAGACTACAGAAAAATAAGTTCTCAGCAGCAGAGTATGCTTCACCCAATGTGAACAGAGAAAAAACCTTATCTAACTTAATATTGCTACAATAACTACTGATAAGTCATCCTCCTACATGTTCCTGGGGAGAGGGAGGCAGAAGGAGGTCAGGGATGCTGCAGAAGATGGGACTTCCCTGGAGACTCCAGGCTTGGTGAGGGTCTGACATTTCACCAGTATCCCCAGTATGAACAGGCTGCTTTCTCCTTTCCCTGACTTCTTGAATGACAATATACTGAATGACAACCTGGCTTACTTTAGCCAAATCTGTAAGACATGTAGGGATATGCAGAATTAAATGGTAAAGGTAAGGCTTATTAGGGAAATGAGTCCAGCAATATAACTGAGGGGTTTTTTGTTTGTTTTGGTTTGGGGTTTTTTGGCTTTTTTATTGTTCAGCTTACTAGCATGTGTTTTTCTAACAGAGTGCAAGAGCTACCCATAAATTTCCAGAAAGATTCATGTTAGCACCTAAAAATAGGCACTGTAACTTGGAGAAGCACATACTTGAAAAGCCTAGGTTGACTATCTGGCAGGTTCAGTTTTGTGTTTATGAGAAAAGATGAGCCAAGAAAGAAGTGGTTACTTTCAGTTGTTTGCACTGCTACATAACCTTCTGCGTATTCTTCTTCCTAGGAAACAGTTACCTTGGTTTATTTTGCTATACAGGGTCAAAATGCCCCCTTAAGTTCCTTTTCAAACTCTCAGGTCTAATAAGGTTTAGAGGTCACATTTTTCAGTGCTGAGAGTTAAATCAGACTGATGATATTCCCTCATTCTTCCTTGTAGGATTTTACTTGCAAATTAAAAGAGGAAATAGATTTGCTAAGTGGGAGGGCTCCTCTCTAGCAAGCACAGTCAGATGCTGTTTGTTCATCTGAAATGTAATCCAGTAGGCCATTTCCCAATGAACTCAACATGTGTATGCACTTATCTAAAAAATGTCACAGAGCCAGAAGTTAATATGAAAAACCAGAATTATGTGCACAATACTGATTAGTAATATAATATTGGAAATCTAGCGGTGATTGAACTTAAGCTAAAAGCATAACCAAAGGTTGCAATTTGCGGCACAGCTCTTCACAGATAATGCCATTTGTCTTAAAATTAAATCAAACATCCATATTGGGATACTTATTAGTTTTTTTTATTTGCTAATGGAAGCACAATACAAATTTTTGCAGCTTTTTGGTTTTTTTGTGTTGATTTGGATTCTTTTCTGCCAGTCCTTCTTCCTACAGGCAATAGTAAATTTTTGCCTTTTAAAATGAAATTATGGTATACTGAACAACGCCAGATTTATCAGTCTGTCTATGAAAAATACTATTTTTAATTTCAAGACTTTTTACCATCTTTCTGAGGACATTTTCATGTCTTTGAGAAACATCACATCAGGAAGACCAAGTCTGCTCTCAAAGCAAAGGGTATTTATGTTCATCTTGCAAAACAATTGCAACGACAGCAGGGACAACAGTATGGCAGCACAAAGCAGCAGCATGAACCTGAGAATCTCTGGTATAAATTTGTTCAGGACCTTAAGTAATGATTCCAATGGCTACTGAAGTTTGGGATGCTTCAAATCTCCTACTATAGATGCAATTTTTTTTTGAGTATTTGTGGATTCACCCTGCCACAGTTGGAGCTACAACTGAAAATCTGACATGTTCTAAAATATTTAAAGACCTAAAGATGCAATAATTTTCTTCTGATGCAACAAATATTTTGATAACTTCCAATTCTGAAGGTGTGTTATCTAGGGTTTGACAATCCTGACTAATTTACTAAAGTGGTTAGGTATTGACATCATTATTCTGACTGAGAAAATCCACCAGCTTAAACCACAATGTGTGGTATTTTAAAGAACTGAAGCTATTGAAAAAAAGTTCCCTCTTCAAAGTTTTGACAGCAGCAGGACACATAGAATAGTGTTATGGATCTGACCACTTCCAAACTAAATAGGACATTCCTTGAAGTTACAGATTTTATTATAACATCTTTCTGTTTTCACAATTTTTCCTCCCAATGTCAAGCCATTAGGACATATTAATCTGGAGCTGGATCCAATACCAATAAAATCATGTTTGGAGAATGCATCTGATGTCTGTGCTCCATGGGTCTGTGATGTTGGAGTTATAGAACATGGCACTGCTTTTAGAAACAGACTATCATTTGACATTATGCCACTATCATTTGACAACTGTACCACAGTAATACCTAAAGGCTCAAATACAAATCCCATTGTGTTACAGTGGAGTGTGCTGCAACCACTTGGATAAGAACCCAGTGAGTGCAGCTGGTGTGCTGCCAAGGGCGAGGGTATTTCAGCAAGGTAGGGCACTGCCCCACCTCCTCATCCCACTCCTTTTGAAACTTCCCACTATAGAGCCCAGAACTACTGTCCAACCAAGCTCCTATCTTGAAGGATCAAAAGTCTGACAATTCCATACACCAGATAGTCTGAATCACTCTTTCCATGTTAGATGCCAAGTGAGGAAATAGAGTTGAGGAGGAACCGTGGCTCTTGCCAGTTTGCTCAAAACCTAGGAAGCATTGATGAGATACCACTTGAAAAATATTTAAAATAATTTTTTAATCTGTAGATAAATACCTAGCAATATGGAGCGTGAATGTCACAGTCCTCAAGAAGAAGACATCCTTTTTTCCACTCTCAACAAATATATGGCCCAGAACATTTCCCACTGCAACACAGCCTCTGCATGCTCTGTCAGGGAAACTTCCAATCCACACTTATAGTCCACTGATCAAGGAATTAGCTGTCATTCCTAATTTTGTCCAATGTTATTCTTTCTGAAAAACCTGGCAATACCCAAATGGAACCTGAAGTATATTTGTATTGCAAAGTACTTACCGCCCTTCGAATCTATGTTTTAAAAAATCAAATAATGCTTTTTGCATCATATCTGTTACCTAGAAGGAAAAAAACAACAAATTAATAATTGCATAGGAAATTCATAATACTGAATGTGAAGAATATTATAGAATAAAGCTGATAATTAATCTCGTATTCAAACAATGGGATTGGAATGCAATTTATTCCTAATCTCAATTCTCAGATGAAGTAAAATAAAAATGAGCAGCTATTCAGTAGGAGTAAAAACTGTCTGCTGGTTTGCCTATGTTATAAATTATCAAATACAAATGAAGCATTTTTACAGTATTTTGTAAAAAATGAAACTATTTACAACAATTAGTTACCTCATATCCCTTCAGAGAAGGCCCCACTAAAACTACTGGTCGCATAGAAGGCACTACATCATAGGGAGGGATGTGCTCTGTCTGCAAAACAGAAAAAGTTTTCAGCATCACAACACCTAGAGAAAGTGTTATACACTCTAAACATCAGGAACTCTGAATTTCCAGTAATGTCACAGGTATCTCAGATTCATTAACTTTTCCCAGGAACTGGTAGCACAAGATAAGGACATAAGAGGTTCAGGGATTTCTTTTGAAAAAGCTTTTCTTTGACTTTAGGGTTTCCTACTGTTTTTATATATACTTTGGACAGTTAAAAATTCTTATTCTGGGTCATGCATGTTTCCCACTGCATAATTCCTAACTGGCAAATTGAAAAGGTCATTTCCAACAACTAATGAATCGAAATGGTTAATTCTACAGCTGTGACATTTGTTTTCAACAGAAATTTTATACAGGAAATTATGAAAGAGAAAAATAAAACAAAAGGGAATGAGAAAAGCATAATGCACCTTTTTTTTTTTAAATGTTCAGATTTGCCCACTGCTTGAAAAAAATGTTGTGACATCACTGCAAATTCCCATGGCAGCATTCAGTCTGACGTTTGCATTCGCACCCACAACTCAATTACAAATTAAATCAAAATAATGACTGATCAAGTTAGTATTTCTAGAAAATTATCATAAGCAGAGCTTGGGATAGCATTTCTTCCACTTTGGGAAGTTCTTGTCACCACCCAAGAATGGATTCTGGTAGTACCATATTTACCAAAATACTAACTGATGTATCATGCACGATTTCTAAAAAAGTATTCTAGCATACAAAGATAAAATAGATTGCGTCCTTTTAAGGGTTGCAAAAATTTTATATTGTTATCACAATACAATATAAAAAGAAATAAAATGTTAAGTTTGGTATTTTTTCTTCTTCAGTAAGTGGCTGTTCAATATATATCGCCATGAATGGGGTCTAATCAAAAAGAGGTTTTTGTTCATAAGAAAAGTTTTGGTTTATCTTTGTATTGGGAATAAAAGATTGAAATCCAAACCCAGAAATGTGTGGGTGTTACAGAAAAAGAAATGCCAGATCTATTTTTCAAATGCTTACATAGTACAAATACATCAGTCAAGATCACAGAATACAGACATTGTTCATTGTTCCAGAACTCAATGTATCCCAAGGTGTTTCGCAATAACATTAAAATAAGTATATACATTCCAAAACACAAACCCACAAAGACAGACATTTATACAGTGACAGCACACAATGCTACACAAGCAGCAGTCTAAAGCAGTCTAAAACACAGAAAATATTTTTGTGAATGTCCCTCAATGTAATTTAATTTTTGTTACCTGTAGTTTCACAAGATAATTAATAACATGAGAATGAAGACCAGTGCCCAAGGCATCATAAGCATGTGAAATGAATTTATTTTTCACAGTACAGAATCTGACTCAACATGTTTCAAAGCAAACCCCTGCAATTAGACTGGGCCTGTATCCAAAAGCAGTCCTCCACAGCTCTTGCTAATAGTTTTAATAATCTGATAAGCATATTTGAGAGAGATTCGAAGAAAAATTCATTACAGTTGTGCAAGTGCTTTTAGCATGAGTGCCCTAATGCAACAGATCTTTGTCTTAATGTGGCTGACTTAACCAAAGGCATTCATGCTAGAAGTTAACCAGCTATTTGACAATCAGGGCAAGCACAGAAATTACCTTATTTGATGGAATATGGGGTATTTTTAAATTCTGTTCTATTGCAATGGGCATTTTTTTCTCTAATTTTTACAGCTTGAAATAATGAAGCTGTCAGCAGGAAATTGAGTAGAAGTTATTTAATGGAAGCATTAAAGTTCATTAATTTAGCAGTAGAGAATCTAATATTTTCTAAGAGACTGGCACTGAACTATACAGCTTTCACTGCAGATTCAAGTTCAAATATGAACTCAGAATAAAAACTGGCAGGTTTGAACATATGGCTTTTACTCAGTGGTTTGACTATGCAGATTACTTTGGGATGTCCATCCAGTACATAGTGTAAATGTCAGTATTACAAACCCCACTAACACTAGTAATGATTCTGATATGGAAGAAAAGAGACACCACAGAGTCAGAGAAAGATGTGGGACTAACCCTCATCCAGGTCTAAGGTGGTTCATCTGGAAGCTGCAGCTTTGAAAGATGCTTATGCAGACAGCATCCAATACATGTCAGCATGTATTATCCAATCAAAAATATGATTAAGTAAGAAATTACTCAGAAGTAAGAACCTGCTGTTGATTTCTACACCAGACCAAACTGAAGCCAATAGTAGTGACTTTGGAAATGAGAAGGATTCAATACTATGTAAAAGAGTTCAAGAAAAGAGAGACAGAAACAGAGATCTACTTATTAAACACAAGAGCATCCACAGCAGGGACAACAATGTCACTTGGCACTGCTTAAGCACTATAACAGTTGGTTATTACCTGTAGATTTAAGTGAGTGGTTAAAACCAAATGAATGAGAGCTATGAAGACTACAGATTTTAAAACAAAAAAGTCAAAATGTGGTATTTCACTACATAGTTTGGCTGCTACCTAATGTCTTGCTAACTCCTTCCAGCAAAGGCCCTAGAAAGCTATTGCAGCTTTTTGCAACAAGATGCCAATTGCATAATTCTGTAGTTATTTAGGTTATCTATGGAGAGACATCGGCTCTCCTGGGAACCACCAGTCCCAACTCCAATAGCTGAGATACTAAAAAAGTCTCACCGATGGATGGCAAGAACATTTGGCTGATAATTTATACATGACAACAGGAAAAACCTGAAGTAAACTGTCAAAACAAGTCTGAGGTTTTCCACTGGTCTTGTGCACTTGCAGACTGCACCTAGTGAATTAGAAGTTTAAGTATAGACTAAATTAAAAATAGAATTAACTTGACAATTTGTTTCCAAAGTCCAAACTGAGTATCTGATAGATTCCAATAATGATTTCAACAGACTGAGTAATAAAGAAAAAAAAAAGAAATATATAAAAGGAATAATCATGCACTAGAGAGGTGCATTACAATGCTAGAAATAATTTTCTCAAACATTTTAGAAGGCCTGCTAAGTGTGTCTTTTTATTCCATCAAAAAGGATAAGTATGTAGCAGAGTTTCACAGACACACAGAACTTTTGCCTCTTTTCCTGTAATGAATCCACTATCAGCTCACCACATCTCTTCATCCTTAATTCTAGAATAGCTGCATTGTTAATCTGGAGTTATAATGCTAATGATGCCAGTGGCAGGATAAACAGGCGATGTCGATATAAACTTACCGATTTCTGCTTCTGCTTAGCTACAGCAGCATGGAAAAGAAACAAAGAACAACAAAGCATGCATGTTATTGGCTTGTCAAAGGACGCAGACAGTTAACAGGACTAGAAATGCGACGCAGTGCAGGTGAGCAGGTGGACAGATGGGAGCTTGGAAGTCGGTGTTACCTTCTTAAAGAAGGGCATTCTTTTCTCTTTGGAGTGGGGTGATGTTACACTGTTTGCACTGGGTTTGGGGGAGCGATGGTTTGCTGGAATATCATTTTCTTCTGCATCTAAGCCAGTGGCATCTATGTCTACAGCTATATACAGACAAACAATTCAGAATTATCAGATGACAGGGAAAGTAAAGATAGGTTAAAAAGGAAATTGCAGGTAAAGAGAAATAAAATGGTCCAGTGTAATAAATAAATAAATAAATAAATAAATAAATAAATAAATAAATAAATAAATAAATAAATAAAAGTTGGACATGAAAAAAAACCACAATAAAACAATGGGGAAAAATTTAAAGGTGCAGTACTTTAGGATTGGAAGACAGAAGGCGATCTGCAACAGCTACTGCAATATTTACAAAATAGACCAATGACCAAGTTTGTGTTTGTTACACCAGTGTAAATCCAAAATATTCACTTCAATAGATAAGACTTCCACCAATGTAAACAAAATAATTTGGTCAACAACATTAGGATTATTTTATAGCAATGAACACTAATTGAAAATGGGTATCATCAACTGAATTTGAAATGTCACTACTGTGTCTATGGGAAATGAATAATTAGAAGAAAAATCCCTTTTAATGACAAAATCAGCCAGACATTGGTACAATGTTATCTACATTTGTCTAGAGATGGACTACAATTGGCATTTTTAATATTTTAAATAAAAATGCATTGTACTCCTAAGATACCTTTATGAGGAATAATTAAACATAGATCTACTAATAGTGAAAACTAAAAAGAATGGATAGCAGAAGAAATGAAATTTATCCCAGCTTAGTTCCGAGATGTGGATCTGAGTAAAGAGTCAGGATGTAGGCAGGGAAAAACAGAAGTGAATACAATAAACCGGTGCTGTTCAATCTCTACCCCAAAAGAATATATAACAAAAAATACTTATACCATAACAACAAATTATGTGGCTTCTAGTAAGTAAGTAATAACAGTTTCAACAGGAATCGATTCCTCACAGACTCAGTAATACACTTTCAAATAGACTTTCAAAACACAATGCTGTATTATCCTGAATGCTGAGTAGAACAGATACCTGCCAACCACAGGTAAAATGAAA
This sequence comes from Emberiza elegans, assembly GCA_024865655.1. Classification (NCBI taxonomy): domain Eukaryota; kingdom Metazoa; phylum Chordata; class Aves; order Passeriformes; family Fringillidae; genus Emberiza; species Emberiza elegans. Next base: position 23,828,662 of record JALJVW010000206.1, read on the forward strand.
CAAAACCAAACAAAACCTTTCTCATTTACAACAATAATCCTGGTCTTAAGTAGTGGTTTAAACTTGCCTTTAGAAAGCCAGCAGATGCACAAAAGTGAACCATAAGCAGTCATACATCACTGCCCTCATGTGTGAAGATGTTACCCACCTCTCCACCCCCTCTGGTAACACACGCTTATCTTGCCATGCCCTGATGTCGAACTGAGGCTAACCCTAAACAAATCTGTAAGCAGAATCATTTGTATTGACTTTATCCAAACCCTTAATTAATCATTGCAAACTATTATGAAACCATCTTAGTGACCTGATTTCGTCTGATTCATGAGTGGGACATCAACTAATATAGTGCTATTAAATTATGCAACAAATAAATATTTCTGTCAAGCCTACGTGCAGCTACTGATGTAACAGATACTTGGGGCAGTGATGTCTTTTGTTTGCATAAAGTACATTTTCCCATTTGAATTATCCACAGATCTAATGCCTTGATGCCTAACATTCCCTGAGTTACTGTGCCTTTGAGTCTGTCCTTCCCAGGAAAAACCCAGTGAATAGATCCGCATCCAGTTTCTATAATCCTGCTCCTAAAAAAAGCCACAGAAATCACGTAAAATTTTCTTCTAGCAACACTGTTCCTTCATCCTCTTCATAAGTATAAAAAAGAACATATTATCTTTTCTTGAATACAGGCCAGCACAGATAGTGTAAATCACTCACAATAAGACATATTAAAACTCATTTGGTACTATGTTCAACCAAAATTGTCAGTAAAGAAAAATCAGTTACCTTAAGCTTTTCCTGTAAGAAAGAAATGCAAAATTTGATCAGCTAGTTAACAGTATATCTTTTTTTCATTCTAAGTCTTCATACTATGGAATATCTCCTGTGACAGTTCTTATACTGTTAAATATCTTTAGTTCATTGGGGTCTTTTCAGTCATTTTCAGCATTATTCTTACCCAGTTTGGTGGCCTAACAGGACTGTATGGATTTTTTACTATATCAATATTGATTATTTAAATGGATATTAGCCTCTCTTTTATTTGTTTTTCACTGGTTCTTTATCTTGTTTGTGTGTTTGTTTCAGTCTGGTTTTTCGGTGGCACTATTTTATATTGAAAAAACCCATCCCTGACTCAAAATGAAATTAACTTATTCAGTTAGTATTCTTCAATTTATTAAATAATTGTGTATTTTTAATTGATTATACTTTCAAAGAGAAGAGGTGTGGGAATAATAATTGAATTGTGTTTCAAAGTTGCTTGAATTCTTGTTTTAGTCACAAATTATGCCTCTTTCACCTTTCTTAAAACATCATAAGCAAAAAATTATTGTAGACTCAAAATCTTGCTATCACAGAATAAGTTAATGTGCACTATCCGTACATATTTTCCAAATCTTCACTGTAATTGAATAAACTTTAACAGATTTCCTTATTTCTCCAGAAAACCATGTTTCTTGAATGATGGTGTCTGAAGAAACAACTCAATGCAATGAAAATTAGAGGATGGGTAGCAATCAGTCAGCTGGTAATCCAGGTGATTGGCATCTGTGCTCTTAACTCTAAATTCTGTGCAACATTCTGGAAATACATGTACTGATTGGTTTTTTTTGATAGCAAATAATATCACAGCATTTCAGATGCTCTAACTATAAAATTACAACACAGGTCGAGTTGATGGACAATTTTACTACAAAAATGCAGTTCTTGAAAAAGTTGGCCTTAACAATAAACACATCAGTTTAAAGCCATCCAAAAACAAAGATTAAGGTGTGTTCTACACACTTGTTACAGACATACATTAGTAAACGAATACAATATTTTTGAAATAAAAGAGAAGTTTAACTGAAGTAGAATATTTATAAACAAGCTGCAATTGCAATAAAATTGGTTGTTACTAATAAATCTATGGTTTCACAAGACAGATACATTTTTAAATTGCATGAACCAAATGAAGCCACTACCAAAACATGATTTAATTTCTCTGTCTCCCTTTTAAATGACCAAGTAAATACTTTAAAATCTTCAGGCTCATTTTAAGATGCCTGCTCTGTAGACCAGACTCCACACAAATGAATACGATTGGAAGATCCATGTCTTTGCCCTAGTAAAAAAGGCACTAGCAACACTCATTAATATTTTCTTTTTCACGTATTTACAGTGCATATGAGAAAATAAAACATCCAGCAAGACAGCAGCTGAATTCAACTGAAATTTTTTGTGATCTTTTTCTGTGTTTTTTTAATGGAACTAATGCCAACATCCTCCCCCAGCTTGACACCTATTTGCTTGATATCACTTGAATCCAACCTAACTAAAGATAAATCTATATGTTGATGCTCTAAGGAAAAAAAAAAGTATTTTTGAAAACTTTGTCAAAAGCAAAATATATCCGGCATCCTAGAAATCTGTGAAGCACATTGTCATGATCAGAATTGTGAAACTAAATGTTCCTGATGTTTTAAAATAATGCCTTTCTTGATGCTACTGCAGAAACCTCTCAGGAACTTCTATTTTTATTGCTGTTTTTTCTCCTGTACAAGAAAATATTTATTGTTCAGTAGGAGTGCTCAGACCAGACCAAACTTTCCACTATCCTATTGCAATGTAGATCTGTGATGTCTTTGCTACAAAACTCTGTGGCAAAAGCAAAGAGGGAATTTTGTGCATTAACAGCTCTATCATTGTCCAGACTTGCTGGCATTGACTCCATTGCTTCAAACCACCCGAAACCAGCCTTTTCTGGAAACACATCATTCGGGTTTTACCTAAGAAGAATGGTGAATAAGAAGAAGAGGTCTAAAGGTACATGCATTTCACACAGATTAGGTTCATGAGTCTCTTCACCGAAGGGTTCACAACCTACTCACCAGATGATGGAGGCGTCGATTTTCTGGAACTAGGAACGATGTCACCCAAACTGGATGAAGAGTTTCCTCCTGATTTACTGGAGTAAAGTAATACATTAGTTTGAAGTTCTGTAGCTTTCTCAATATTTAATCCAGTTTATTTATTATCTGCCTTCTAAATGAGGTGCTAGCTGTGAGACAAACAGTATTTCTGGCAGAGGTATAAAATATACATCTCCCACAAAATGACTGTACATTTTGAGACCTGAAGAACTGCAAATATCAATCATACTTCCTGTGCTGCTGTGCAATTCATTTTCCTGCTCTGACTTCCTCAGGATCTTAATATAATTCAGTAAATAATATCGCTACTGGTACACATGAATTAATATTACTACACATTAATAAGAGTAATTCTTAAGCCAGTGAGCATATCTGCTTCCTTTAGCTGAGGAGTTATTGGTAAATTGCTAATTAAGATAAGACTGTGTCTATCATCTTTTCAATTTAATTAACGTGCAAATTTTTTTGCTTTCTCAACACAATATAGAAAAAAAGTCTCTCAAACAAAGTTAAAGCAGTCTAAGGCTTTTGTCAAGTTTTGCTTTGTGAAAACCTATCCAAGTTGTGAAAATGAAATAACAGTTCTAGTCTTTTTTATTTCAGTTACCATAATGAGAAAGGCTCTGAAAAAAATGTAAAAAGGTTATTTCACTCTTCAAATAATTCATGTGATAGTACTAGTTTCCACTTTCTTTATCTTGAAATATTAATAAGCATTAAGTTAATGCATTTGTGATGTAGGACAATGTTTTCTTCAGTGAGAATTTCTGGAGAATGGAAGCCTCTATTATTTGGAAAAGAACCAAATCACTGGGACACATCTGGCTGTGCCAGAAGAGTCACTAGAAGAATAAGGAATCCAGCATCCTTCTGCTGAGGACAACATGCTCATGGGAAAAGGCAGTCCACAGCTGGTGAATGCAGCTGAGCACTGCCCAATCATGGTGTCCTACTCTAGACATGCTCTGCAAACACTGCTGCCCTTCCTATGGAGATAGGAAAGCATTTCTGGCTTCCCAAATGGTTCCTAACTCAATTCCAGGTCCATCTCACTCAAATACACCAGGAGTATTTGTTTCCTTTATACTCAAAGGGAAACAATTCGCTTCCACAGGTGTTACTAGAAATCTACTTTATTAAGAATTCAAGAGTAAAGGTAATATTATTCTATCTTGTAGTATTGTTCAGAATATCTAGAAACAGTCCTTTTCCTTATGCAATGATGGCTGCAGTCAAAAGATAACAAATTATTTGACATGAAACTTCCATCATAAAATACAGTGCTCTTAAAAGTTGTGACTGCAGGCAATGAATTTGACAAGACTATTTTTTCCCTATGAGCTAACTAACAGGCACTGGCTTTGGCTTACAATAAACTCATGTTAATATTTTCTGTAATTTCTAAAATGAGCTTAAAATGTGTTTAGAAATAGGAAGATCATCAAAACAATTTAAAAAATGCTACAGAATTTAGATAAATCACTTTTAAGTAAAAAAGACTTACTAGCACATAGTAAATGTACTCACTGTAATGTATGTTAGCAATTATTTTACAAAAAAAGGAAGGAAACAATTTCAGTGGTAGGCCACCAGAGATTGCCAAACTAAATATCTACTTTTCTCCCGAACAGCAATGATACAAATAAACTTATTAATTAACAATATAATATTTTAAATGATGTTGTATATTATATAATAAATAATTCATTATATATTAATTTCTTCATCAATCAAAAATGTTTTTAGCTGCCACTAAAAATAATTAAGCATATATATGACTGATACACATCATCAATTTCCAAGTTACGTCACAGACAATGTTGCTATTATTAATGATTTCTTGTTATTACCTGGAGTAGAATTTTCCTTGTTTTGCCTTTTGTTCATGCTGCAGCCTCATGTTTTCTAGTTTGACTGGGCTTGGTATGAATCCGATTTCACAGCCTTCTTTTACCAATCGTCCTATCCACCAGTCATTATTAAATTTCTACAGATTAAAAAAAAGAAAAAAGTAACTTACTAAGAAATTACTGTATTTGGGATAACTTTGTTATTAATTTTAATTTGCAGTTATGCTATTTTTTGTAATTCTTCCCTGCAGTTAATCACTGTGCTATGTTATTATGGCAATGAAGAATTGCGGTAATATTCAGAAATACATTAAAATAACTATTCCTTTCAAATTATTAAAATCCACAATCCTTAAGTGGAAACCTTCCTGCAAAGACTTCATGTTTCTCCCTGGTTTTTGTTTCTACCCATTTCACCATCTTTATTATTTCTTGCTTCACAGTCTCCGCTCATTTATGAGAGCTGCTTTTGTTCTCCCTTCATGATTCTCCGTGGTGGACACCAGAGACTTAGTTTCCACACTCCCCTACTGCTAGAATTTTTGTAGCTCTGTAATAATCTATTTTTTTAATTCCATTTTATACAGTTCTCTGTTTAAATTAAAAAATACTACTTCACAAATTCCCTCACTTCTCACTAAATTCTTCTGAAATATGGCTGAATCTGGCTGCTTATATATAGCCTGCTTCAGATAGCTCATGTGATCTGCATCTTAAACTTACCACGACAGATCCACAAGGAACAGATATCTCTGGACAACTAAAAAAACTAACAGTTACACAAGTCCACCAGATAGCCCAGTTAACTGAATTTTTGGCTCTGTTAAATATGAGATATTGACTACTTGAACTCAACTCCTTTATTCATACACCCCCCACCATGTGTGGGAGGGGTTGGTTGATTTGCAGAGGTCTATGCAGCAGAACTATTTGCTTTTTCCAACCTTATTTATTTACCATTTTTGAAAGAGAATAGGTCACTCATGTATGGGCCCCACACACAATACTTCTGGTGTTCCATGGGAATAACTATCATCAAAGAGGAATTCTGGGTAATTTGGAATATTTATGAAACTTTAAGAGAACACCTGAATGTGAAGAAAGTGGCTCTCTTGGATCTGAAGCTATTAATGTAGATATTATAGTGCATATTTAATTATATAACAAGTAACTTTAACAAGTGTACAGTTAGGAATAAAACATGTAAAATGTGTGGGCTCCCCTAAAAAGAAATTAATTTTACCATCATGGGTGGATCACTGAGACACAACCTACATTGCAGGATTATCTTTCACTTTGGCAGCTATAGAAATCTTGTGGTGCTTGAGACCAACCGTTAAGATATTCCAGGTAACAAATAATAGAGATTAAAATAAAAGCACTTTTAATCTTATAAAACATAAGGATATCTATAATATTCATCCAACATGATGCCTTTATGAGTAAGAATACCAGCCTTTCATAAGGAGCTGCTCTGGAATAGCAGTTTCTCAAAGCTGTATTAGACTGAAATGTATTATTAAAATTATACCCTATCATTACAAAAGGCTAACTAAGTCATTAACCTGGTAAAAGGAAGAGATAGATAATTAAAAAACACTATTGAATTAAAATCTGAGCTATTTTTGTCCCTCAGTACAACACATTACCATGCAACAATATTAATTTTATTAGAAGCAATAGAAATCCTAAATCCATAGGAATTTCTTCCTATAGAAATAAAAGCATACTTCTGCAAGGTCTCAAAGATAAATGCTGTGTCAGTATATGAAAATTATAAGATACTTTTTAATGTTTATAATAACGCACATAATACTTTCTAATTTTAAATTTTTTATTTTAATTTTGGTAGTGAGGATTTCAGATCTCAAGTTGCTGGCTCAGGTGAGTGATTCTCTGTAATTCACCTGTGTTTGGAGTGCCAAAGGAAATACAAAAATTAATTAAACACAGAGCAAAATGATGACCGTGCATTAAAGCCTCAAAAGATTGATAAGTTACTATGATGCAGCAGTTTCTTCATGCAGGAAGGAATCCATCATCCTTATGTGTACTGAGTTTTAATGAATGTAACCTAATAATGAAGATAAATTTCCCTCACACTCAATCACTGCAGTGCTTTTCATCACTGTCCATGTACATTTTGAACTGAGGTTTTTCTTGTTTGAGCCCTCTCAGCAGCACAAATTGGTGAACAGCCCTTTCAGACAAAAAGAGGACAGCACTGGTCCAGTATGGCATCCTTACGCAGGCAGAAGCTATTGGAGATTACCTCAGCTTTCTTTATGTCTAGCAAAAGGGCAAGTATAAAATATATAAGCAACACTGCATTTTATAGTCTAATATGTTTTTTTTTTTAATCTGCAGAAATAGTTAAAGTTTGGACAATTCAGTTCCCCCAGCATTAACTGTAGGGAGCAGCAAACATACTGAAGGAGCAAAACCTGGTGGGATACAGAGCCCTGGAGGACGAGCAGGGCCTGCCACAGAAGATGGAGGGGGAGGACATGGCTGTGCAGGGAAAGGCTGGGCCTGAAGCACCCTCTGAAGGAGCTTCAACCCACCCAGACACAACAGCTGCTGCCAAATGCAGGGCAAGAGTCTGGGTCCCAGTTTGACTCCTTGCGGATCCCTTCCCATCTCGCCATTCTAGACCGGGCCTGGTCCCAGGGCCCCTCCCCAACCAATCTTTGGCCCAGCAGCAGTAGACAATAACCTCTCCTCAACAGCTGACAGAGAAAACCAGGTGTTTCTAAAGGCAATCACCACAGAATGCCTATTCTAATACACCTGGGGTTGCAGGAACATTTTAATCTATTTTTCCACCCTTCAGTGCTACACACAGCCACAGACAATGTAAGAACTCAGCTGAGCTAAGCTTCCCTTCAAGGCATTTTGGAAATACAAAAAAGTTCAGGAGACTTTTCCTTCCAGATTTTCTCCCACATATATATACATCTGATACAAAGTTTTGCTGTGAAGAAAAACGCATTAACTTTTAACAGAAAATTGCTAATCCTGTGTGTCTGGTTTATATGGAAACAGGGGAAACACTTGATGTAAAGTCTGAGATTACCACTTCATTTCAAGTGCAGATGGAATAGATGACTACAAAACCATTTGATCTAACCAAACTGAGCCTTATTTTCCAGTGCTTCAGGACTCACTGGAGAAGGCTGATGGTTTTCTCTTGCCAGGACTCTGCACCTGTTCATCTCTCCTTTTGTCACAAGACAGAGCAGAGCAATTCTTTCACACTATCATCAGTCAGAAAGCGTATTTCCTTCAATATATAGAGTCTGAATCAAAATTATTCTCCTTTTGTGTGTTTAATATATATGAAAAATTACTACCATTAGCCAACTCTGTTTCTTGTGTTCCTTTAGTCTCTGTCCACCTGTATTTCTATCTCTGTATTAGGAATGTTTCTTCTTACCCAAAGCACCTGTGCTAGCAGAATCATTGTGCATCAACAATCATAACTACTGAGGGATTATTTTGATAGTCTAAAATGAGGCAAAGACATAATTTCAAATACATGGCTAGGTTGCTCTCAACCTTAAACTAACTTTCTGTTTCTTTTCCTATAATTTTCCATATCCAGATGGGCTATTTTGAGACAAGGGATTATGACCAAAGGAGTCATTCAAAAGGGAGCAACAGGCTGCAGAGGAGGGCCTGCATGTGAAGGTTACCAAGTTATTTTTTGGGGTTGTCTTGCAAGGAGCAGAGAAAGAAAAATACTTTAGGTGTTTAAAAATTTAAAATTATCAAAACCAAACTACAGGGAAAGAAAACCAATGCAGCAAATGAAAAGTTCATTTATTCACAGCTACAATTATTTTGAAACATCATTTCAGTTCTTCAGCATGTAACTGCTAACTAAATACTGCCTGTGCCAGGGAAGTAGCTTCAGTAAAAAAGACAGGAGACTTGAGGATTTTGGGGTTAATCGAGATGCAGTCACACAGATAAAAGAGAAGCAACCCTTGGCTGCTGAATCACAACAAACCCTCACAGTACCAGATTAGGAAAAAAGCCAGAAATATTTCATCTTTGAATAGTCAGACACAGGCATTTAAACCTATAAATAAGTAATTTTTACTAGAGAAGAAAAGTACTTGCTTTCTGAACTTTATAAATTTGATTGTAAGAAATTTTTGCCATTGCTTCTACAAGAATAGCATTTAAAAGAACATTCAATTCCTTATACACTGTTACTTCTTTAACATTTGTAAAGTGCTTTGCCAATGTGAAGTGTTATCAACATTGCAAAATAGTAGCACTATTACTCAAGTACTCCCTTAGAGAGTGATTCACTTACTCTTTTGGTTTTACTTACTTCTTTAACATGAAGAAAATCTTTAGCCTCAAATGAGATGGCCATGCCTGGGACTGGGACATCATCTTCGTGAGCTGCACTGTACCCAACATTTGTCCGAACTGCAAATGCAACAGGTTTTGACTGCAAAATAAAAGATGAACATCATGAAGATTTCCCTTGCAAACATACATATATGTTCAAACATATACATGGGAGATGATTTCTCTATGTTATAGTTTTTAAAATCATAAGAATTACAAAGAAGTCTCAACGCATCCATGCAAAAAATAATGAAGCCTAGATTTAATGACATTAGTTATTAATATCAGCACATTTCATAGAATACAGATTTTTAGTAGGTGATAGAGCTCTGAATTAATTTGAGGTAAGTCAAGTCAGTAACAAGTAATCACAATCAACTTAGCAATCCATGTAATATTGTCTTGTCAGCTTGCAGTTGTGCTGCGAGTTCAGTGTCTGAGGGCTGCCAGAAGAGGTAGGTTTTCAAGAGCTACACAACCAAAGCTCCATGGAGAATTGGGCTGCATAAGGAATTGCAAGGGGAGCATGGCACTGCACCAACATTGTTCCTTCCACACCATTCTTGTCTGGGCACTCACGTGCTGGTCACCTCAGGATCATTCTAAGGCTGCTAAAAGTGTAGCCCTTACAGCCTCAGCCACCAAGAACTACTTGGGGAAATTGCAAATTTGGAGAAGAAGCGCCAGCAGTTACCAGTAACCTCTAAGAAAATCACCTCACTGCACTCTGAGAGCGGAGCACTGTGGCTTGAGATCATCACGTCATAACCAAATACCAGCCACAGAGAGATCTGTTCATTTCCCTAATTCTTTCTTACACTGCTAGCTGACTCAGTGAGTTAGAGAATTTTCCTAAGTTTTGTTTTCAAGAAGCAGCTTCCAGAAGAGTCATACAGAAGCCCCACATCTGCACAGCTTTTCCTTACCAGCACCACCAGTGCTGAGCACCTCTCTGCACAGGTATGGTAATAGAAGGTGCCATCCAGCTCAGCCCAGACCACAGCTACCAAGGGCTTCCTCTTCTCAAAGGTACAACCATTTTACAGGAAAACATTTTTTCTGATTTATTCTAGGCTAAACAACAGCTTGAGCTTGCTCTCTCCACAGAGATTATCACACAGTATCCCTAGGACCCACCACTGTCCTGACCCAATTTGTCATAACCAGATAAACTGTTAGAGGGGCATCCTGATTTGATTATGTATTCATGATTACACTTCTGAAACTGGGCATTTCTGAGAAAAATAATCCAAAACTAAAGTTTGGTGATTTCTGCACATAAATTAAAATATCTTTCAGTGTTGATAAAATGGGAATTTCCTCTTCCTAACAGCTTGAATTTGTATCTTACTGATCTCCTCTATAATTTTCTCAATGTTCCTTCACTATTACCCTACATAAAAGATACCAAACTATTACAGAACTAGTCATGCCACAAAAAAGGAATCACACAGGCACTTGATTCAGTGATATCACTAATCTTCCTTAAAAATAAAGGACCTTATAAATTACTGGACTTAAATATTCATACAAAAACTCAAAATATTCCTAAATGTAAAAATTACAGACTAACAGAGTTGATGCTTTCTATGCTATTACTAATTTCAACACTCAAAATACAGATATGAACAATCACTGAATTGTCAAATCTCCTAAGCAATACTTACCATCAAATAGTAAATAATCAAATAAACCATTCCCTGTTATTAAGAAAGACCATTTTGTATGGCAGTGACCTGTCACTGTAGAAATGTATTTCAGAACAGGAATGGATCTATTAAGGAATAATCTGTGCCAAACACTGATAGGAGGGATAGCATGCTTGCTTATCCATTCTCACATTGCTATCTCCTCTAGCAAATAAAAGAAAAAATTGCTTAACCACTGTGACTTGTTCCTAAAAGTAGCAGTGGATGAAAGACTTTAGGTTGACTAAAGACTTTAAAATCTTGGCAGCACTGCAACAAACAGGCATCTCCAGGAAGTTAAAGTCCTTGACATATTTCTTAGACATGATCTAAAATTTCCTGTTAGAAGACAAAAACTGACTACGCAAGAAATAGAATACAATGGAAACTACTCCAGAACTATCTTAACATGAAAGAATAGTAGCACATGAAAGTTCTCTGTCATTCTCTGCCATTAAAAAATGTAAAACTATGATCAGAAAAACAAAGCAGAACATTGAGTTACAGACATTCACAGAAATGGTATGTCCCATTTTAAATTCTTGCTACATTGGTAGAAAGGGAGACTAAATTATCATGGGATTAGATTACAATAATTCATCTAATTGAATATTTAAAACTAATTAATTTATAGAAGTTAAATGCTAGCCTTTTTTACATAAATAAATAATTCTGAAGGTTTCATAGCACTATCAATTAAGTACTTTTCCTGAACTACATTGTCTTGAACTAAAAAAGCCAAGTTGTTATGTAATTAGGGTCTTATATAAAAAAAAAAAAAAAAAATTGACACATGCATATGTATATTTGAAAATGTATCTAGCATTTGCTTACATATCCTGCAGTTCTAAAATAAGACTGGGTCAAAACAGTTAAGCACTTGCTGTTCATTCCCTAAATCTCCATGAAAATGGGATGGCAGTTTAGCACCCAGTTAATCCACAGGGACAAATGCTCCCAGATGTTGAACAGTTTAACATATCATGTCTCTCCAGAGAAACAAAGTAGCCTGGAAAAGTTCATTTATGTTCAAAATGAACACTTTCATCTTGTTTTTCTTTTTTTCTCTGGTAGAAGTACAGCACTCAACCAGTTGAATAAACCTACAAGGAGAGCAAACAATCAGACCACGAACATTGTGGTCATCTATACCATGAGGGCAGCAGGGAACACACTCTGGCGTGAGGTTCTTCATGAACCAGTTTCAGATTCTGATATAAACTCAGACTATAAATCAACAAAATCTTATTCAACAACTGTTTGACCAACTTTGGCTGTACACTTTTGGTAACGTACATAACTTAAAGTGTGTCTACCTTACTCAATTTTCTCTTTTTATATTTGGATCTCACCTCTTCCTTTACAAATTATGTTTACTTTACACATCTTCATACCAACCCTCATTACTAATTTCATACTATTTACAGTATTATTTTACTTTACTACTTATATTTCCTTGTGCCATGATTAACTTGTATTGAATGTAAACATGAGAATTTGTACAGTTTAAACAAGTTTGTACCTTCTTGGTTGAATTTCATTCAATAAATGTTTCACTCAATAACAGAGCAAAATAATACAACCTCTTCTCTAGTAATGTACTTAAAACATGACAGGACATTTTTTTCCTATAACTAATTTCAGATTTTTTATACTGTTCAATAAACCCAGTGGAGGCAGCCCCTGGGGATCCCAGCCAAGGAGGCAAATTTTCTGTTATGAAATTTGCTCACAGAATAGGTCATCTCCCTCATGGCCACTTATTTTGGAATTGTTGGTTGATAATCAAAGTATCTCTATTCCTCATCCACTACCAGGATGTAGAAAAACTGATGAAAACATTCTGCTAACCATTTTTGTCCACAATTGGGCTTGATCTAGGATCTCTGATCCATCTCATTTATTACTCTGTGACATCATTCCCACAGCAGAGGCACCTCTGTATTTACACCAGTTTAAATGAAATCAGAATGCACCTTTATAAAGGCAATGCCAGCTAAGACAAGAACTGACTCAGAAAATTATTACAGCTACCATTTCAAAAAAATGCTTGTCAAAGCTGGTGTCTGCATTCCAGTTCAAAAAAATATGTCTCAAACCAAGTTCACTCCCCCTATTTCTACATAAAGCTACTCATCCTTCATCATATCCACTTTTCACACATGCATGCAGCCTTATCCTGAACATAAGGAATTATTCTTCTCTTGGGTAATGAATATAATAGGTGTCTCTCAAATCACTAAGAAGTTTGCACTCATGAAAATTTTAAAAGTCACACCATTTCTTTTATCTGAGTAAAGGTGATTACTACTACTGAACTTTTTTTCACTAGTAGTCTTAGTGGGTAGCAAATGTGACAGATGATGACCTATGTTCAGCACTTTTTTTACAGAGTAGCCCTGTACACAGTGTTTGTGCCATCAACAATATTAATACTCCACAAAGGACAAAGATCAATAGCACTGTGACGGCCTAATGACTGCGGTGTTGAAAAACATCTCACTTTACTTTGCCCTGCTAATGACAGAGTCAAATATATATAAAGCAGAAGCAGTTCAAAAACTCTATATTTCACATAATTACATTATTTTTATTACTATTATAGAGAAATTTACAATGTTATGAAACCTATACTGTCACAAAAGCAGCTTGAAAATGCACATGCAAAAATAATAAAAGAACTTTTTTCCTTTTTTTACTTTGTACACTTATGCACCCATTACACAAGAAAGAAAACTCAAACCTACCTGAGAACACAAAAAATTTACAGGAAATTTTTGTTCTAAATGCTGATTATTTCTGGAGCCTCATAACAGATAAGAAATTTTCCAATTTCTAACAAGAGCATCTGCTCAGCAATCGCACTGCTAAGGAAGCAATGACAATTCATGAATGTCCCAACAGAAAATTAGGAGCATATACAGCTGCTGTCGCTAAAAGCAGCAATCAAAGATAAGACTTCACAGCAAACATCAGGCCTTCTTTTACAGTCATAGGTGTGTGTACCAAACAAGCCTGGGAGGAAGCCAGAACCACAGAACCAGGTAGGAATAAGCCTCTGGTGTCTCTGAGTCCAACCCCTGCCCAAAACAGGTCTGTTTAATCAGGCTGCTCAGGCTTGTCCCAGTGAGTCAACCCCTCCAAAACAGGGCAGCAGTCTGATCTTCCTCCAAAAAGACTGGGTTTATGCTGTTTCAAACACTTCTCTCACATGAAGTGAAGGGAGAAATCTGGAAAAAAAAAAAAGGTACAGTTTTGTAGAACAAAACAAAATGAATTATTACAAGTACAATTTATCAATTACCAGTTTTTAATTTTAAGTAGCAGCTCTCCATAGCACAGAACATTTCAATGACATTTTTTTGCCAATTCCCAGTTCTCTTCTGAATTTCAATGGCTTTGCTTTGCCTGATCCTCACAGATCCCTTTTCAAGAAGGAAAAGTCTATGAGAACAAAACATAAGAAGTAGTTAAACACAAAAGTGGTATTTGATCTCCTTTAGTGGGAGAGAAGTAGTTAAACACAAAATTATTTGATCTTTTTTCCATCTGTTTCCAAATTAGGGCAACGTGAACTATATCCAGCAATTAACAGAGCTTGCTCTGCTACTTTACAAAGGCTTGGCTCACTGAATTCTTGCCTAGGACACGTCACAACTGCTGCCTCTGGTGCCTCCTGCAAGAGCAGCCAGAGAGGAGAGGTGCCTGTCTCATGAGGACCCCGCGCCATCACCTTCCCGCTCAGACCTCGACACGAGCAAAATGGTTGCTGCACTGAAACTCAGCTATAAAAGATTAACTCCGAATTTCCTTACGATCGAGGATCACTTGAGAAATTTTCTGAGGAAACCTTTGAATCCTTCCAGTTCCTTGGAATCCCTCCTACAGCAATGCCTGTGCTCAATGTTGAAGAGAAGGAAAATTTAACACATCCAGCTGGTACAAAAAAGAGTCTGCCAGATCCAATTTTTCTTAACAATAGGTAGATTTCAGAGAAATTTTTTTTTGTCCTCTAGTACTCTCCAGAGATACTTTTGTTACTATTTTAGCTCATCTTCACACACAGCTTGAAAGTCATGTTTCTTACTTCCTTTTGCGAAATCGTATTTTAATAGAGTCACCAATGTCGGTTGACATTCAGCTCAGGAGGCAGCAACGACTGAAATAGCTGTACTGACGCACACCAAGCTTTCTCTATATGAGCAGGATCTTTTTATTAGAGCATAATGCCAAAACTCGATGGTGGCCATGTGTTGTCTGCATGCAAGTTAAAATGAAAGGTGGCTCTTCCATACCACCCACTTGGGGAGTAAACAGGAACCGCTGGAAACCGGCACAGCTGAAAAAGTCTGTTTGTGCTTACTGAAAACATGCTTATTCTGGCAGCAAAAGCCAACAGATGAAAACTGTCATTTGCAATAAAAATACTGTGCTGGGATTTCAAGTTCTTTTTTCAATGTCACAATGAGGACGTTTTATGCTTATGAGACATCTTAAGCTTATGAGACAACATTTTAGCAGATCTTAGCTTTTTTGGCTAAACTGAGGTTCACATAGAGAAAAGATTTGCAGTAACATTTTCAGGCTCTTCACAAACAAAAATTTTCCAGGAAAGGCAAAATTCTGTGACACAGCAAGCTAAGTAAACACTAAATATATCAGCGATGCAATGATTAAAAATGTAGACTCTATTATCAAAATCTCTTAAAAAAATGCTGCTTCACCTAAATTGTTTCTTATTTCAGTGTTATTCATGCAAGTTTTTTCCTTGTTCCAAGATATAAGTAATTCTGCATTTCATTTTTTTTCAATTGGATCAGAAAGTCTCTACAACTGCTAGAGTCAAAGGTTAATGTTTGTTAAAATGTTTCACTTTTATATAATATTTTAAGCATGTTTTCTAAGAAACTGCTGAAAAATTCTTCCTTTATTCAAAACATACATTTTGTAGCTAGACTGCTCTGTTTCCAGGAATTATATGGCTATATGTTCCAAGGATGATATTTTAAAGTCTGAAAAGCCAAATGTTCTATTAGCTTTAAACTCATACACTGAACTAAAACTGAGAAGTTATGTGAGGATATGATAAACACTACAGCTGCCTCAAGGCTCCTGCCCCTTTCAAATGATTACATTTCATGGCCATAGCTTATGTTAGCTTAGGCCTCACCTGGACCACGAGAACATTGTGTAAGTCTTGCAGTATCTGAGATACTTCTCATTTTAAATTAAAATGGCATCTATACTTCAAATCTCCCTGACAACCTAGATACAGATTACATAAACACAGAGCACATATTCACTGCACAGTCAATGCTGCGGTAAATGAGTACTTACTAAACTTGAAAGTTAAAATCCCAGACTTAGGAAAAGTGAAAATGAGGCTACCTTTTCCTTTAGGGAATGGTGGTGGTACCTTTAACTTAGACCTCGCTGTGTACAGAAACTATTGTTCAACCATTAACTTTACAGTAATATATTCTCCCATCTCAGCACTATAGAATCACAGAAGCATTAAGGCTGGAGAAGACCTCCAAGACCACTGAGACCAAACACCACCTTGTCCACTAAACCACAGCATTAAGTGCCATGTCCAGTCATTTCTTGAGCACTTCCAGGAATGGTGACTCAATACCCCCTGGGTAACCATTCCAATGCCTGAACACTCTTTCAGTGAAAAATTCTTCTCAAAACCCAACTTGAACCTCCCCACCATTTTCTTGTCCTGTCACTGGTTGCCTGGGAGAAGATACCAACCTCCTCTCAGATCAGTTGTAAAGCAATAGATTCTGTATCTTACTTGCATCCCACAGGAGGATCTTTTCTGCAAAAAACCAACAATGTGTGAAACATAAGGAGCTCTCCATAGCATCCAAGAGCCTTTCAATGGATTAATTTTTTGCCATCAAGTTCCCAGTTCAAAAGAGGAAAAGGGATGTAGAAAAACTGATTTCTCTCATTCTGCTAACCATTTTGTCTACAATTGGGCTTGATCTAGGATCTCCTGATCCATCTCATTTCTTACTCTGTGACATCATTCCACAGCAGAGGCACCTCTGTATTACACCAGTTTAAATGAAATCAGAATGCACCTTTATGAAACAATGCCAGCTAAGACAAGAACACTCAGAAAATTATTACAGCTACCATTTCAAAAAATGCTTGTCAAAGCTGGTGTCTGCATTCAGTTCAAAAAAAAAAATATGTCTCAAACCAAAGTTCACCACTCCCTATTTCTACATAAAGCTACTCATCCTTCATCGTATCCACTTTTCACACATGCATGCAACCTTATCCTGAACATAAGAATTATTCTTCTCTTGGGTAATGAATATAATAGGTGTCTCTCAAATCACTAGAAGTGATTACTACTACTGAACTTTTTTTCACTAGTAGTCTTAGTGGGTAGCAAATGTGAGATGATGACCTATGTTCAGCACTTTTTTTACAGAGTAGCCCTGTACACAGTGTTTGTGCCATCAACAATATTAATACTCCACAAAGGACAAAGATCAATAGCACTGTGACGGCCTAATGACTGCGGTGTTGAAAACATCTCACTTTACTTTGCCCTGCTAATGACAGAGTCAAATATATATAAAGCAGAAGCAGTTCAAAAACTCTATATTTCACAGAATTACATTATTTTTATTACTATTATAGAGAAATTTACAATGTTATGAAACCTATACTGTCACAAAAGCAGCTTGAAAATGCACATGCAAAAATAATAAAAGAACTTTTTTCCTTTTTTTACTTTGTACACTTATGCACCCGTTACACAAGAAAGAAAACTCAAACCTACCTGAGAACACAAAAAATTTACAGGAAATTTTTGTTCTAAATGCTGATTATTTCTGGAGCCTCATAACAGATAAGAAATTTTCCAATTTCTAACAAGAGCATCTGCTCAGCAATCGCACTGCTAAGGAGGCAATGACAATTCATGAATGTCCCAACAGAAAATTAGGAGCATATACAGCTGCTGTCGCTAAAAGCAGCAATCAAAGATAAGACTTCACAGCAAACATCAGGCCTTCTTTTACAGTCATAGGTGTGTGTACCAAACAAGCCTGGGAGGAAGCCAGAACCACAGAATAACTGAGGTAGGAAGGAGCCTCTGGTGTCTCTGAGTCCAACCCCTGCCCAAAACAGGTCTGTTTAATCAGGCTGCTCAGGCTTGTGTCCCAGTGAGTCTTGAATACCTCCAAGGACAGAACAACATAACCTCTCTGCGCATCTTCCTCCAGTATTAGACCACTGTGGTTGTGAGAAAAACATACAGGAACAATGGTTCTCTCACATATCAATGACTGAGGGACACAGAAATCCAAAATGGAAAAAAGGTACTTAGTTTTGTAGTCCAGTGTGAGCAAAATGAAGTGTTATTACAAGTAGAATTTATCAATTACCAGTTTTAATTTTAAGTGGAGCACACAAGGAGCTCTCCATAGCATCCAAGAACATTTCAATGGATTCATTTTTTGCCATCAAGTTCCCAGTTCAAAAGAGGAAAAGCAAGCGGTCTCTAAGGGATGATTTCTCTCTTTTTAAAATGTAACTAATGCTTTGCCTGTCTTTATCCTCTAAGCAGTGATCTAAAAAGAGGCTTTATGCTGTATTCAAGACTTCCAGTGAAGTGAAGGAGCTGAAAAGTACAGTATGAGAACAAAACATAAGTAATTAAGTACAATTGTAGTTAATAAGTAGCAGCCTAAGTACAGTGGTATAATGACATAATATCTCTTCTGAATTACAATGGCTTTGGATAGCACAGATCCCTTTAGAAGGATCTGGGAGAGAAGTAGTTAAACACAAAATTATTTGATCTGAGTACATTTTCCCATCTGTTTCCAAAATTAGGGCAACGTGAACTATATCCAGCAATTAACAGAGCTTGCTCTGCTACTTTACAAAGGCTTGGCTCACTGAATTCTTGCCTAGGACACGTCACAACTGCTGCTCTCTGGTGCCTCCTGCAAGAGCAGCCAGAGAGGAGAGGTGCCTGTCGCGCGAGGACCCCGCGCCATCACCTTCCCGCTCAGACTCGACACGAGCCGCAATGGTTGCTGCACTGAAACTCAGCTATAAAAGATTAACTCTGAATTTCCTTACGATCGAGGATCACTTGAGAAATTTTCTGAGGAAACCTTTGAATCCTTCCAGTTCCTTGGAATCCCTCCTACAGCAATGCCTGTGCTCAATGTTGAAGAGAAGGAAAATTTAACACATCCAGCTGGTACAAAAAAGAGTCTGCCAGATCCAATTTTTCTTAACAATAGGTAGATTTCAGAGAAATTTTTTTTTGTCCTCTAGTACTCTCCAGAGATACTTTTGTTACTATTTTAGCTCATCTTCACACACAGCTTGAAAGTCATGTTTCTTACTTCCTTTTGCGAAATCGTATTTTAATAGAGTCACCAATGTCGGTTGACATTCAGCTCAGGAGGCAGCAACGACTGAAATAGCTGTACTGACGCACACCAAGCTTTCTCATATGAGCAGGATCTTTTTTTATTAGAGCATAATGCCAAAACTCGATGGTGGCCATGTGTTGTCTGCATGCAAGTGCGCCAGAAAGGTGGCTCTTCCATACCACCCACTTGGGGAGTAAACAGGAACCGCTGGAAACCGGCACAGCTGAAAAAGTCTGTTTGTGCTTACTGAAAACATGCTTATTCTGGCAGCAAAAGCCAACAGATGAAAACTGTCATTTGCAATAAAAATACTGTGCTGGGATTTCAAGTTCTTTTTTCAATGTCACAATGAGGACGTTTTATGCTTATGAGACATCTTAAGCTTATGAGACAACATTTTAGCAGATCTTAGCTTTTTTGGCTAAACTGAGGTTCACATAGAGAAAAGATTTGCAGTAACATTTTCAGGCTCTTCACAAACAAAAATTTTCCAGGAAAGGCAAAATTCTGTGACACAGCAAGCTAAGTAAACACTAAATATATCAGCGATGCAATGATTAAAAATGTAGACTCTATTATCAAAATCTCTTAAAAAAATGCTGCTTCACCTAAATTGTTTCTTATTTCAGTGTTATTCATGCAAGTTTTTTCCTTGTTCCAAGATATAAGTAATTCTGCATTTCTTTTTTTTTTCAATTGGATCAGAAAGTCTCTACAACTGCTGGAGTCAAAGGTTAATGTTTGTTAAAATGTTTCACTTTTATATAATATTTTAAGCATGTTTTCTAAGAAACTGCTGAAAAATTCTTCCTTTATTCAAAACATACATTTTGTAGCTAGACTGCTCTGTTTCCAGGAATTATATGGCTATATGTTCCAAGGATGATATTTTAAAGTCTGAAAAGCCAAATGTTCTATTAGCTCTAAACTCATACACTGAACTAAAACTGAGAAGTTATGTGAGGATATGATAAACACTACAGCTGCCTCAAGGCTCCTGCCCCTTTCAAATGATTACATTTCATGGCCATAGCTTATGTTAGCTTAGGCCTCACCTGGATATCTATTGTTTGTGTAAGTCTTGCAGTATCTGAGATACTTCTCATTTTTAAATTAAAATGGCATCTATACTTCAAATCTCCCTGACAACCTAGATACAGATTACATAAACACAGAGCACATATTCACTGCACAGTCAATGCTGTGGTAAATGAGTACTTGCTAAACTTGAAAGTTAAACATCCCAGACTTAGGAAAAGTGAAAATGAGGCTACCTTTACCTTAGGGGAATGGTGGTGGTACCTTTAACTTAGACCTCGCTGTGTACAGAATTATTGTTCAACCATTAACTTTACAGTAATATATTTCTCCCATCTCAGCACTATAGAATCACAGAAGCATTAAGGCTGGAGAAGACCTCCAAGACCACTGAGACCAAACACCACCTTGTCCACTAAACCACAGCATTAAGTGCCATGTCCAGTCATTTCTTGAGCACTTCCAGGAATGGTGACTCCAACACCCCCCTGGGTAGACCATTCCAATGCCTGAACACTCTTTCAGTGAAAAATTCTTCTCATGTCCCAACTTGAACCTCCCCTGCCATTTCCTCTTGTCCTGTCACTGGTTGCCTGGGAGAAGATACCAACCTCCTCTCAGATCAGTTGTAGAAAGCAATAGATTCTGTATCTTACTTGCATACGTGAACTATATCCACGGAAAGGATCTTTCCTTGCAAAAAACCAACAATGTGTGAAACATAAGGAGCTCTCCATAGCATCCAAGAGCCTTTCAATGGATTAATTTTTTGCCATCAAGTTCCCAGTTCAAAAGAGGAAAAGCAAGTGGTCTCTATGGGATGATTTCTCTTTTTAAAATGTCATGAACGTTTTGCCCGTCTTTATCCCCCAAGCAGGGAGCTAATGCACCGATCCCATGACAACAAAGGAGAAACAAAATAATCAACAACTACTTGTTAAATAGTATCATACTAGACAGTAAAGTCTATAGATTTATGTATCTGCACAGGAAAGATAAGATAGCACAAAACTCTTTGAATATGTCATTTTCTACCTTTGGAGCACCTGACATTGTATACACGGTTTGTATGTTTTTCTATTTAATTACATGTGTATGTGCAATTTTCTAAGTTTAATTAAAACAAACAACAAAAAACATCACCCCAGCAATGCTTTTCTAGTGTCACACTGACATTTTCAAACACCATCAGTATGACTGAAATCTTTATATCCATTGCCAAAAACTCCTTGCAACTTCCAGCACAGAATTAACAGACTGCAAATGGCTTAATATTCTGTAAGATGCAGAGCACTAGAGCCAACGCACACTTTGGCTCTGCTGTTCAAATATTTGCTGGAAGCAGAACAACTGTGAGACTTGGGAACTAGAGCTTTTCAAAGCAAAGCTCATGAGAAATGTAGTTTTATCTAAAATTTTTCATTTTATTAAAAAAAACCCCAAAGTTTACATGAAGGTGATACAAAACTTATAAACTATTAGGACAAATATAATAATTTTGGAAGAATAACATTAAGTAATTATTAATAATAAATAATAATAAGTAAAATAAATTTTACATCTAAAAACTTCATCTATTATAATTCTCCTGTATCTTGTTTCTTTTGTATATTGTAATCTTCCTTTTGTGCTTTGGGCAAAAGCTCAGTTCTTGACTCCTCAGCCTGGCCATCCCTGTGCCTGTGCACATCTGGGACACCAGTGAGCACCAGCCCCTTCTCCTTCTCTTTGAATGAAGGAGCTCCCGGGAGGTTTAGCACCAGCACAGCTGCTGCACTGCAGTTCTCCTGCCCCAGTACAGGAGGAGCCATGGCCTTGCTCATATGTTCTGGAGATGCCTTTCTGCTAGAAAAAATTCTTCCAAAGGTTTAGAATTAGCCTAGAGCAGGACGAGGGCTTCTCTGATATAAGCCAGGAAGCAAGGAAGAACCATGCAGGGGAGAAGCCAACAAAAGAACAGCTAAAAGCCGGGCTTTGAGCCATTCTGTCTGAGCTGTGCCAAAAGCGTCCATCAGCAGCACCTAAGGATTTGTGGGAGCTTTCATCTCATCCCTGTCCAAAAACAGTCTCTCACACTAACAAGATAAAATCAGAATTACTTCTTAATACTTCCTAATATTCTTATTTACTTTAATATTTCCTAATATTCTTATTTACTTTTCCTTGAGACATCTCATTTGTATTCCTTGCTCAGAGCACAAGATAAAACATGTCTCCTGGTGGGTGTATGAGATGCAGGAGTGAAGTGCTGTGATGATGATATCCTTACAGAACATATTATACAGCTGGTGCACAGCTAGTCATCTAGCCAGCAGATGAAACATTAGCTGGCAATAAACCTTACTCTTATTATAGCCATAGAACTGCTAAGGTTTAATTCCAGGCTGGATGCAGCAAGAGTTATTATAAAAACATGAAATAAAATGACACAAAATTGTAACAATTTTTCTCTTTGTAAGAAAAAAGACATGGCATCAAAATGCAAAGCAGCAGTAAGAATTCTAATTTGGGTTTCTAGACTTTTAAAATTTACTGTACTTTTCTTGGCTGAGTGGACTGAATTTTCTGTGGGTATGCACTCCTCAGGCTGAACCAAAGCCAGTGGGGCAGCCTGTGCTCAGTCTGACAAGGGAATCAGCCCTGTACGATACAGCTGCCTGCGTGCACACACAACAGGTAATACACATACAAGTGTTTTATTCATAAGCAGCTGCCTTTTACCTTGTCAACATCACACAGGATTTTACCTGCCTACACCTGTTGCTGCAGCAGGTTCTCCTGGGAAGTGACTGCCACCGGTATGAGAATCAGGCCTTCTCTCCTCCAACCCCCAAACTTGCCTTTTATTTTATAGGGTTTAGCTTATATCAGAGAAATTCAAAATTTAGTTTGTTTCTCATTGCCACATACTGTAGAGCAGAGAGCACCCAGAGGATGATGAGGATACTCAGCAGGGGATCACTTCTTTCTCCAGCTGGCTGATCAGAGTCTCCCCTTGCCTTTTTTCCTCTTTCTCCCATTTTTTTCTGTTTTTTCCCCCGAAGTCCCTATCCCTGTGAAGAGGTGATGCACCCTCTGGATCTGGTGGGGCATTTGTGTGCGTGCCAGCGAGCCTCAACTCTGCACAAACGCCTTTTTACGTGCAATACAAAACATTACTGGACGCCAAATATGGCTCCCTAATAAGCAACTAAAACTCTGCATACTTCTAAAGCTTCTAAAAGAGCAATTTAACAATTCTGTACTTCCCTCTACTATCAAAATTATATAAAATCCATGGCTATACCCCAAGATCTATAATCCTTTCTGAATTGCTGGTAGTCAACCAGAAGTTTGTAAATGGCTTTATGGCATAACCCATGCACACAAAGTGACACCAGGGAAACAGGAAAACAGATGGTAGACTCCTGCTCTTTATTTTTTTTTTAATTTGAATTAGTTTTTTTAATAGCCATATTTTACTTCTGTATTTACTTAAATACATGAAAAAACTGGAATGAACCTTAAGAGTAGAATATTGAGCTGCAATGCTCAACGTTCTGTTTTTTGTAAACAAAAAACTTCATGCAAGATGTGGAAAATAGAAAAACAAAATAAAATAAAACCAGTGTGTTATTAATTAATTTACACATTTTAACCTTATTTTAAATTTGTATTTCATCCCAAAGAAATACTCTTTTTTGCTAGCATGAAGAACTTTTAAAATTGGTTGATTGGTACCAAAGTCAAAATTTCTAGTATGTCTTCTCATGGCTGTGTCATTTTTTTGAGTCAGACACTGGAAGATAAAGGCATGTTTTACTTGTTTTGATCTAAAATTAATCCTTTTCTGCCTAGGGAGAATTAAAAATTACTTAAAATTAATAAATATAAACCCCATATTAACTTTACACAACTTCATAATTTTTATACTAATTTAATGCAACATTATCCTAAATTTTAAAATAGTCACTGTAAAATAACAGTTATTTAATAGTGTTTGATTTTATGATGGGTTTATAAAGACTGGTTTCACATGAAAAAATACAGATGGTGCACCTAATTAATCAGCATCCAGTTAAAAACTGAAGACAATTATCTCTTTAGGTATCACTAAACAATTTACATGAACCATTTTTTGTCACTTTGCATTCTCAACAATATGGTAACTAAATGAAGTGGATGTCCACTGCATAATGAAAATAATGTCTTAACAGAGTTGTGTAGTAACTGCATAATCAGAATTCACATGAAGAAGATAACATTTTGTATCCAAAGATAGGAGAAAAAATATGTTGTCTAGCATAACAAATATACAGGCCTCTCTGAAAATGCACTGTGAGATAAAACACTTGAACTCTCTGATTTAAGGATAAAATCAGCAAAAAAGTCAAAACAAACAACCCTAGGAAGGGTCATGAAAGAGACACATTATAAGCAATCAAGCCTGAAGATGATGATAAGGGCTTTATTTGAATAATTTCCAATTATATAAAGAGAGTTCATTGTCCTAATGGCATCTGTAAACTATGTAGACATTTATGAAGAATGGAATCAAGCAGGGCAAGAGTAACATCTTTGAGTGTGCTGGAAACCACAAGCAGAGAAAACAAAATAAAAGGGGCTCCTCTAGGTTTGTTTCTAATCAGCTGGTAGAAACTGTTTAAAATATGCAAGTAGAACATAACAAGTGATCAGGATTTGGAAAAATTTCACAACAGTCAGGAAAGACTGATAATAGGGGAAAAATACAATGGTCCATATGAAAGCAGATTTTAATACACTTGCAGTGCCTCCTCAAGGATAAGCAACTCAAGGAAAAAGTTAGTTCAGGAAAGTGACAGGTCCTCACTGAAATAATATTAAAGGCATAAGCACAAACTAAACTATATTAAAAAATGGACAGTTCATAACCATGTCATACGAATACAACAGAGGAAACAAATAGGGGAAAAATCAGCATAAAATTACATATTTCTAAACTGGAAGAATTAGCTAAATGAAAAAAAAACTAAGCACAATTTATAAGGAAAGACGTAAATGACCAGACACTCATCAACTCTGTATGAAAGAAACATTTAACTGACTCAATGGCTGTCCTAATGAAGGATTTATGAACTGAACCTCAATTAAGAATGACTGTCAAGCATGTGCAAGTTAGTACCCCACAGAAGATGACCAGGCAAGAATACAGCCCACTCTGCTCCTAAAAAATCAATCTGAGAGGGTCTGGGGCATCATGCAGCAGTGCTGGACTGTCTTGAGGATGGCACATCAAGAAAAGGTTGAAAGAAGAAGACTAACAATTTGGCCAGGAGCAACAATGATGATAGAAGGTGTAGAAAATGGCAGGGAGAACAAAGAAAATTACTTATTTCCTAACTTTCAGAGGTTGCAAGAAAATGTAACACAAATACCTGTAAGGTGTGTAGAAGAACAGACTTCTTGGGAATGCCCTGAAATATCTTTAAGTCTTAATTTTATTTTACTCTCTGAACTTTTTCACATTTACATAAGTTTATTAAAAAAAGAAGTCAAACCTTACTAAACTCTTTTAACTTTGGACTTAATCTCCATCCTTTTCCAGCCACTGTGTCAAAAGTGCAATTATTTAATACTACTGAGGGAGGAAGGGAGGGAGGGAGGAGGAAGGGAGGAAGGGAATATCAACCACAGGGCAATGGACAGCAGAAGTCTACATTCACAAAACACTCAAACTCTTTCAGATTCACTGCTTCCACTTGGTCAAACTCATGCTGTACATCATGGGGTCAAGAGCACTGTAAATTTCCTCTACTGCATATCTCATAATATTGTTTTCTATGAACTGAGGTATTTCTAAAGACCTATTTTTAATCTACCTTTTGTCCCCAAAGCAAGCAAGCTCCGTACACATATATTTTGGATTAGTTAATTACCTTTTTCTGGTACTCAATGGACTTCTCATGTTTTCATTAAAGTGGCATCTAAGTGCTATACATAAAAAAATTATAAAAGCATTCATTTTCATCTCACAGTGATGTAGAAAGAAGCATTAAAAAAAAAAAGACTAGACCCAGAGTGACAGAAGAAAATATTTAAAAGAGACAAGGTGGGGTTTATTTCAACTGAACAAGTTACTGAGTTGTTGGGCAGAAACAAGCCTTAAAGACTACTCAGAGAAGAAGCCACCTGTAATAACTCAGATCAGGCAGCAACTTACTGAGACACAGAAAGTGCAGAGAAGTGGCCCATAAAGCCCTCCTAAATCCCTCCCAGGATCTAAGGGGGCTGCCTGTATTTGTAGGGAAAAGAAACAAATCAAGCCAACTACAATGGTGGCAGGCGAGCTAAAAGACCAGAAAAAGACAGAAACAAAGTGGGAACTCTTTCAGGAAAAGGAAGCTCAAAGGAGCTAGAAAAACAGCAAAACATCTTGGATTGCTGAGCCCAAAGGATATTACCAAGAAGTTAACATGGGTATTCAGATTTGCCTGCAGAGTCAACCCTCAAAACCTAAGGCAAGAAAGCAAAGCATCAGGGGTGAGATATACTAGGCTGGTCCCAATCCTAAAGACACAAGGCATTGCAGTGGCTTCAACACCTATGCTCTCAAGGAACAGCCAGGGGAAAGGCCAAGAGAGGTGGAAAAGGTGGCCCTTCAGAGGGCATTTTGTTCAGGATTATCTGCTGCAGGGAAAATAACACAGAGGGTCAGGTAATGATGACTTGGCCTCCATAGGCCAGACAGGGAAGTGTTAGAACTCACTCCTCAAACACTTTTTACACCAGCCAGAAATGTGAAATTTAAAACACCCTGAAGACTGAAAAAACTGTCTGAGAGGAAAAATAAATAAATATAAACAGGCAAAGAAAAGAGAAGGAGCAAGACAGCCTAAGCTGTGAAAGTGTGTTAGAGAGAAATTGGTGGCATGCTGTCCTGACGCTTTTCTTTGAGCAGCAGCTGACTGAGTTTGTTGAGCCACTGGAAGCAGCCCCCACACACGAGCTGGTACTGCCCTGCATCTCAGCACTGCTCAGGGAGAAAATCAGTAGAAGGAGACAGCGGCAGGTTGGCCTTTAGCTTTAACTCTGTCATGATTACTACACAACTCACCCCAGCTGGCAAAAACACAGCAGCCAGCAAAGCAAGGACAGAGGCTATTGCTCAAAATAGATTTTAAAATTCATTTCCCTGCCTCCTTTTTCATCTGTGCTTCTCCCCATCGCCTTCAACTGCTGTGCCAAGCAACAAAGGAAAGTCACAAGCACATCCAAAGTGCAAAACTGTTTGTGCTCTATGTCGCTTGGCAGCCCTTCTTGCTAAAACATGTATATGATAGATCCAGGGGCCACAGAGAGAAAGGACAATCTGGGAAGCAACCAGAATCTTTAAAAATTCAATGCCACAGTGAAATGCAGCTTCCAAAGTAGCTGAGGCATTTTGATGGAGCATCTCCTGGCCTCAGTTAGACATTTCTGTCATGCCTCTATCCTCCCTGGCCACAGCACTGCAGCCAAGTGTCATCAAACAAAGGAACCCTGGTAAACACAGCCCTAGATGGCAGGGCTGGCCCTGGCTACACTGCCAGGACAGAAGCAGCAACCTGCTCCTCAGGCAGCAAGTCTGTCACCCTGTACATTGATTTGGGGGTTTTTGTTGCATAACACTAAAAAGAAAGAAATCCTTAGAATTTATACTGGATTTTTTTTTATCTTTCTCAGCTGTTTGTATTTTTGTGATTAGAGGTACAAAACAAACACCAATGAACTTTTCTCATCAGTTACAACTGTAAATTAATTCCTTTTATTTATCCTCATTTTATGCAACAAGTCAAAGGCAAAAGTTACAAACAGAGTTTAAGTTGGAAGTATTCCCCCTTTTTTATAGTCCAGCTCAGTATAATGTGTTCTGGCCATGTAACTTGATGTTCTCATAAATCCCCCAAAGCCCAAGCCCTTCTGATTTACCAGTGTTATTTCCTCACTGGTTTTCTTCTTTTTTTTTTCCTTTTCCTGCACAGAATCAAATTGGCAATTTCTGATTTCAGAAAGAACAACAGGGTGTTTGTTTACAATGGTCTTTGCATTGAGACTGTACTTTTCTTTGTTCAGATCTTTAGAACCACTGGAACTATGGAAAAGCAGTAAACCAAAGGAAAAATGTGAGACTTTTATGCTGGGTATGCATGGCTCTGGTGATCATCCAAGCAGCCTTCCCACACACCATAACCTTTGCACCTACAAAGTTTTCAGTCTTTTACTTTATCGTTCTATAGAGGGTGCAGAAGTCTAATATTAATAGCAAGAATTTTGTGATGATAGCTGAACAGATAAAAGCAAATGTGCAAACACTGCAACCAAAACACAAATGTCACCACACTTCACAAGCAACGAAAAGGCAAAGTCACATAAAACCAGCACTTAATAGTAGCACTGGAGAAATTTGTGGTAGTCCAGAAACACAGCAGCTTCAACAAAGAGGAATTCAGTGTGAAAAAAGATCCAGAGTCTATAAACTACATTTTTTATCCTAAATATCAAATTCAGTTAAACTTCCAACAGGTAACATAAAGACATTCTGTGAAATAGCTATGTTGTTTCAAGCCACCTATGAGAGCATTTTTCTGCCCTTTTTCAAGCAGTAAAGAGCTCACTGCCTTTCCCTGGCTTAGTACATTATACCAGATTGGAACTGTTAACATCAACACCAACCAATGAATTCCCCGGGAAGCAGAAGGGCTGACCCAGTAACCCCTGAGAGGCTTAGGAAAAGCTTATAGCTTTTAAAAGCACAGCAGAGACAGGCACCCAGAATGTCCTTTATCATAAATACTGTGTCTTCTCTGGAAGGAGAAAACCCTACCACCCCAGTGAAAAGCCCTTGGAAGACACACCCTCCTTCTCTGAGGGGGATATTTAGTCAAGCTGCTGAGAGAAGCACCATCCCATGGGATGCAGGAGGGCAGGGAACAGAGGGAGGGGACTTTAATTCCTGGGAAAATGCCTCATGAGGTCAGGACATTACTGCTGATCCAGCCAAGAAAAGGGATGCAATTGTTCCCAGAAGGAAAAGGGAAGCAGCAAACAACATGAAACCTTTAACCTTTCTGTTCACCATATCAAAGTGGTCAACCAGAGGGTAATGGTAGCTGACTAGCTTTCGCTTCCCATAACCTCACAAACCATTAGATTCCCTGGCCTTGTCATTCCTCTCCCATCAGCATTTCATGAACTGTTTCAAGTATTGCAAATATTTTACCTTTCTTTTTTTTTTTCAAATTATAAATAAACTTGTTTATTAGATCACAGTGGCACAGATCTGCTGCTTTCTTTTTCCATCTTCATCTTACACATAAGTAACCAGTTAAATGAAATCCAAGATATAAATTTCTGACTTTAAAGAAAAATAAATCAGGTCATTATTTTAAAAAAAAACAAAAACCAAAACCAACTTGTACCCAGTGCCAAGAATAGAAAAAGGCCAAAAGGCCAGGAAAGTAAACTCCCATGTTAAGCCAAACCTAGCATTTCTGTAAATGAGCAATGCATATGAAGGAAAGGACTAAAAGCTTCATATGCTTAGAAATTGCTACCCTTTCCTTTACACACAGAGGCAAATGAGAACATTCCCAAGTAATTAATGTCTTTGAGGTACAGGATAAAGCATATACTTTGAACACACAATACTACAACATCTTAACATTACAGTATCCCTTTTTTTTAACATGTGCAACAAAAGATGTGCAATTTTTCTGTCACCTTTACAGGCAACTTACAATACAGGGCAACTGTGCTCCCAGCCAGAGGACAGAAATGAAGGTGGCAATGAAGACATGCCAGGTCAGATCTGCCATTCTTATAAACTTCACAAGTTCTTGTGTTTGAAAAGAATATGTGGCCCATCACCTAGAATATCTTCCCTCTTTCCACCAGGACATCCAGGATCTCTCCATCCTTTACTACAGGCATTCTCTTGGCCCTCACAGACCTTTCTGCAGTTTAGAGAAGTTCCCAACAGGCTCCTGGATTTCTATGCTGTGCTAACCCCATTCCTCCAGGTTAGGGCAAAGCTGCAGCCAAAACCTCTGTTGCTCCCATTGCTAACAGGCTATGGAGGGAAAAATCACACTGTCTTTCTCCACTGTCCAGTCAAGCTTCAGTGTTTCCAACCTGGCTGCACTCTCTGGCAGTCCTGTTCCTCAGAATTCTCACTGATCACTGCAGTGCTCTCACCAATTGTTGCTCTCCATTCAGTATCATATTCCAGCTCCCTCCTGGCTCCCTGGTTTCAGAGAGGATGGACATTAACAGCATTTTCTGAGCTAGTATTTTATGGTTGCAGTGTTGGGACATCCTGCCAACATCACACAACCTCAGAGAACTCAGTTTGCTCAGTTAACTCAGAAGCTAATGTGATTCCCTGGTAAGTTAAAATGAGCAGGATCAGCCTTGGTTTTATACCACCTTTTAAGCAAGGTAATATATGACAAACCCCTCCTCTTGAAGTGTATTGAAGCATGGCCATTTTCCACACTCATGTCCAAGGAAGAATGAACAGCACAGCACACCACGACGACAAATTACTTAAGTGAAAAATGCAAGTAAGAACTGCAAAAAAAACCTGAGGATTTTCTGTATTTTTGTTTGTATTGACCGAAACTCAAGATGTTGAATCCTTATTGACCTTAATGGGGCTCATGAATAGTGACATTGCAAGGTGAGGAAGGAGGAAGCACAGCTCCCTTGGGCACAGGAGGCTGCTGCCCCTAGGGACAGGGTGGCTGTCCTCTGGTGCTGCTCTGCTACCACGTCCCCACGGCAGCAGCTGCTGGAGGCTGCACCTGCTCGGCCTCCGGGGAGCCTCCTCCCTCTGCTCAGGCACAGAGCTCCCCACCCTCCTGTATAATTCAGCTAAAATACAAAATTGAACACGTAGTATGTGCATTATTGAATTATTTAAGAAAATACTATGCAGGATCTTACCCAACAAGACACTTTAGGGTTGAGACTAAGCAGATATTTCCACTAAAACTGTTAGGAGAATTGCTGTTTCCCAGCCTTGGTTACGGTGTGGGAAAGGCTGCTGGTGAAAGCAAGCTAATTCACTGTCTACTGATTGGGTAAGTAGTCCATGAATGACAGATCTCCAGCCTTTCTGCCTTTTGACCAATCTTCTATTAAAAATTTTCTCTTTCTAACATAAAAATTGAAATTCTGCTACAGGCTCTAAATTTTTATTTCATTTACTTGTTCCAAATTGTAACTAAGCTGTAGTGATCAAAAGTTGCAGACTTCTTGCCCCCAATGATGCTTAAAAACTGATTTGGATTAGAAAGTCATAGGTTTGAATCAAATTACTAGCAAATTTCTTTTAGAAAAGTGTAAGAATCACTTTACTTAAGTTACATAAGAAGCAATAATAACAATCACTTTCCAGAAATTATCATATTTCAGAGAAAGTTAATCTTCTCAGTCTTTTGTAGAAGTTTTATCTAAACCTGTGCTGAGTCAGATGATCAATTTTGCTCCTGAGATATCTTGAGAGACAACTTCTATATCCATCAGAAAGTTCCAGGAAAACTGGAAGCACAATTCATTAATGTACAATGATCTATAGGGTAAAAACCAATAGTGAAGTGTTCTCTAAGGTACTATTGTGACAGGAGAACATAAATAACTAATTGACTGTTTTCAAAGTGTGATAAACCAGCTGCTTTGAAATAATATTTATTGCTAATTTAAAATAAAAGTCTTCATAAAGATGTGATAATGAGAGTGCTAAAACCAGAAAACACCTCTTTTTTCATCATGTTAATTTTACCAGTAACAATTTTGCATTTAATACAAGATTCTTGAATTTAAATTAGCTATCCAAGTATATGATTATATGATTATATGATCAATTCCCATTTAGTAGGGTTACTGTCCTTCATGCAATGCTGGTATTTCCATTAGTAACCTTTGCAAATGACATGATAAACCTATCAATTGTGAAAGCCATTACTTTAATGCAATAATCAAATTGTCTTTCATTTGACATTAGTCCTGGACAAAAAATGACCAAGCATCACAAAGGGTAATTAAGAAATCACATATATAACTTCCAAGTGCAAAGAATATCACATTGAAGAA
Organism: Emberiza elegans; assembly: GCA_024865655.1. NCBI lineage: Eukaryota > Metazoa > Chordata > Aves > Passeriformes > Fringillidae > Emberiza > Emberiza elegans. Next base: position 23,861,025 of record JALJVW010000206.1, read on the forward strand.
CCAGTCTCGAGAAGTTGGCAAGATAGAAATCTTGAGTAACACATTCAAGGAGGAAATGGTCTCTTCTTTAAAAATACAAAATTACCAGTACAGTAAATACTTACAAGAATAATGTAGTGAGCACAAACAGACTAAGACCATGGCAAAAAGTTTTTACTTTTTTCTTCCTTTGATGTGTAACCAGCTTTAAAAATGGGAGCATTTTACCATGGAAAAATGTTGCACAGATCTAAAAGGCCACAATATAGAAGCTTATATTGCTACCTGTATGCATTCATGACTGACTAAATCTTGCAGTTCACAGTACAAAATGTGAAGTCACAGGTATTCAGATCTGTGATGTGCTCTAAATATAGGTAATTTAGGTCATAACCATAAGAGATACAAACAGTTCTCTGATATAATCCTCATGTGACACTGTTATTACTTTAAAAGGAGTATTTCTATAATAACTCCTGATTAAATATAGAAATTTGACAGCAGTGACTAAATCTATATGGTATATGGCTTTTCTGTAAGTCTTTTCATACAAATTTTGCAGAAATTTCTGGACAGAGAGTGCTAAAGCTGCTCCCAACTGGAGAGCAAACTCCCAACTGGAGAGGAAACTCAAAACTCATTTTCCTTTTCTTCTTGATAAATGGAAGTCTCCTTTCCAGGTATTTGCATCTTTGAAGGATGTATTCCAGAATGTTTTCAGAGACACAAACTCACTTCATAAAGAAAAAAATAAAAATGAGGCTCTGCATAATCTTTGCCACATAAAAAAACTGTAATAGATATACTATCAACTTTTAAATGGCACTAATCACATTTCCCCTGTTGTCACTGTTTCCATTAATTCCCAGAAATATTGAAATCATGAAGGCAGTAATTTGCTGGAGTATCTAAGCTACTCGCTGAAGTTATTCAGAAAAGAAGATTTGAAATGTAGAAGCAGAGGTGCACAGACAGCCACATGCACCAGGAGATGGTTTTCAAAGGTGAAACAACAAGGCACATTCACTTTTCTCCCTTCCCCATCAGTTAATGACTTTATAAAAGCAAGCAAGTAGTGTAGCCAAGAAGCATAATTTTAAAGTCTTGGATTATTTGGTTCTTACTCTTCGGGCCCATGGTTTTAAAATTTTATAATTTTGTTACAAAACAAACTGTCATTAGAGAAAAAAAAAGGCTTATATTGCTTACAAATGTAAGTCCTAAAGTGCTTACAAATGTAAAGAGTCTTGAAAGTATTTTCCAAACATTCCCTAAGGGCTCAAAAACCTGGGAGTGCATTTAAAAAGTATTATTTTTGATGTTAATCTTGCGACTTCTTGAAGTCTGCAACTGAGGAAATAGCATTTACTTCTCTGATCTTTTCCCCCCATTTATTTCAATCCCTTCATTCTCACTTCATCACAAGCTGTGCTTCTCCAATCTCATCAATTTTTGTTTTTTAAATTTCTTTGGGGTTTTCTCCCTCCTCTCTCTCAGAGGACTCTCACCACATCCACTCTCCATTCCCCTGCTAACTGTGTGAATATTAACTGAGTAAAACCCTGCCCAGCCCCTCAGCCCTCGCTGCTGTCATGATGCCTCTCTGGTACCTCTGCAAATCTTCTTTCAAAGGCTCACAGGAAAAGATGCAGGAAGTGCCAGCTGCAAATGAAGGAGCATATGCACCTCAACATTCTTCAGGTCTTGGAGACAAGGAAATAAAGTGCTGCTGCCTCTTGTGACAGGCCAATAACAATAAGCCTGTTGTTAAATTAACACCACAGATCCAAGGTTCTTTTGCTTCCCTGCTGTGGGAGACTTGCTCCTACCAGAAATGATCTAAGTCCCAGTAACTGGCACTCACTTTGCTTTAGCTTTTGCTTAGCTCTGTACAACTGTGTTGTGTAACACCTACTGGATATACTTCTGCAACTAATCAGGAATAACAAATAACATGAGTGGACTCTCTGTGTCCCTACAATAACGGGCCCAAGGGCTAAAAGCAACCTGCACAGTGTTCTAAGAGTGGCCATTAAACAAGCTCAACTCAGGCACTGCGTAAAAACAGTGTTAGGGGATAAAACGAGAAGATAAAAAAGAACCCTTATCAGCGCATGTAAAGCACACCACACTCAGCAGCAATAGTTGTAATGGGGAATTAAAGCACAGAGCAAGCCCCAAAGCATGCTGACAAACAGGTAAGAACAATTATGATGGATCTTGTATGGAAGAGGAAGAAACCACCAGTAAGGATGCTGTGATGACTCCCTGAAGTCCCACCCTAATCACAACAGCTGCAGCTGCCACTAACCTCAGGACCCAGTGGTGCAGAGCTAAAAAAGGAAAATATCAGAAAGTTTGTGTGCGTATCCTTTTACCCGCACATAATTCTAAACTGATGAAATTGGAATAACAATAGTTCCTTGATTAAACTGACAATAAATACCTGGCTTTCCATGTAAAGTGCTTGCTTTTGTCCATTCCTTTTATGAGTCAAAACCTGGTAATGATTCAACAAAACCTCTCCAACCCCCTTAAATGAAACATGTTTGTGTTTATGAGCCAAACATAGAATTTGGCTCATTTTCCCAACTGATTACAACAGACAGTTCTCAAAGGTTTCTGCCTCCTCAAAAACATGAAAAAATATGTAAAATATAATATATATATATATAAAATAAACTTAGCTGGATGAATGGACAGCATTTAATAATGGTTCTTTTCCATATTACTCAAATTTTTGCTTCAAAAATGTCAAAGGAGCATCCAGCCAAATAGCTTCAGTATCATATTTCCCCTATCTTCATTCTACTCTGTTCAAAAAATTACAAATACATTACCTTTTATAATTACTGCAATTAAAAAATAAACCAAAACCAAAGTTTGCTGAGGTTATACTATTGTTTTTCTGTTTTATGGAGAAAAAAAATTGTAGAAATGTGGGCTAATTATTAAAATTCTACTTATTATACTTTTTAAAGGATACTATAAATGCAAAAATAAACCTAATGCACTAGAGACAGATACACCCATTCCTACGTCACTAAAGCTGTAACTGTTCTCTGTTTTCTTTAATAAAAATTAAATTTGAAATGGGTTTTTTCCAAGCTGATGTTGCAGCTACCCTTCTCCTTGGTCTCCCTAATTTTCAAACTAAGCAACACCATAAGATAAAGTTTGTAAAAAATTCTGCTTATGCAGGACTATAAATCATATAAATCAGATTTAGACATTGATTTTTTCTCTCATTTGCATGCTCATACATCTGGTAAGGAAAATGATAAGCGGAATATTTTGGGTTAAATATTGTTCAGTTTTACACTGCCAAGAGTTGGTTTTAGCCTTTAAAAGTACCAAATGTTCCCAAACAGGAGAATAAAGTTAGAGCCACATCCACAATTCAAGAGGCAAATGTCATCTCTGTCTTTACCCTTTCCATGTATAATGCTGAGGGCTATGAAATCACAGTCCCTCCAAAATCAGTGTTTGCGAATTCTCCACCACAGGACAGTGAATAGTCCTTTCAGGGCACTCCTCATCTGCAGCCTGGTGCCAACCACCATGTGAGCTTGCAGAACATTTTTGCTGGTTAGAGTGAAGGAAATCAGAACCTTTGGAAACTCAGAGATGCAACCAATAAATAGGGCATGAAAACATGAAGCATTTCTCACTGCCACTCAGTAATCTTGAAAGGGTATCTATAAACACTAATCTTGAAAGGATATCTATAAAGACATGGTCGATGCATGAACAGTTTAATACCTCACGTTCCATTAGATTTGCAACCCCTGCACCTTCTTTTCTGTGGAAAGACAGCATTCCTCCATCATAAACAAATACAAACAAAGGAAGCTCAACAAGGGAAACTGACTGTGAGGACAGCAAATGCAACAGAGATGAGTGTGATGGCATTATTTGCCATGGTAAACCACACTTTTAATATCAAAAGTGTCAACTTGCCTGTGCTTTTCCATCAGACAAATAGAACAGAGTAATTAAAAAAGTATCAACTATAGAGATGTCCTACTTTATTTAATAGACATTTAGTGGACTAGACTACTGCATTTATCAATATTGCACATACCTCACAGTCTTTGTAATCACAACACACAAACTGAACAGGAAAAAAGTTTCAACATTAAGGAAGCCAACAAAGAAACATGGAACCAAGCAGCAATAGCAATACTACTCTCATTCTGTGGACTAGTCCTTGCTTCCCAGGAAAGAAAAAATGTCTGACACATTATAAGATTATTAAAAGAGCAAACTAACTACCAAAAAAAAAAATCCAAACCACCAATATACTTAAAAGGAAATGGAAGGGATTAAATGCTCTATTCCTGATGAGAATACAAAAAAAAAAAAACCAAAAAAACCCCAAAAAACCCAAACCACCAAAGAACTATAAGGAAATCATTAAGGAATCATACAAGTGTGCATTTGGAAAGAATTCACACATTTAACAATCCTTTTTCTCACTGCTGGTAAGAAGAAGAAAGCTCCTGCTCTCTCTCAAGGCAGTTTAATTCTGGCATTGAGAATTTCACCCAACTTGCTAATTGCTTGGCAAAGACATGAATGAAGACAGTTGAGAAAGACCAGCAACCAGATTAGACAATGAAGGATAGATGATGTGTGCTGTCTACACAGTTGGTTTTATTTCCACAGCTGAGGAGCCAGCTACTGGTGATGAAGGAATTTCTGCAAAGCAGGTCTTAACCTTCCCATTATAATTTCCTCTCTCCTCTTTAAACAAGAGGGAGCTTTCAAGATTTCCAAGAATGACACTTTGTTACTGTGATGCTGATGCCTCATCTTCCCACATGACAGGCAGCAGCTCCCAGCCCCTCCTCATCCCCTGCACCACTGTCTGCCTGCAGAGATGCTCCAGCCAAGCAGGAAGGAAAGGAGCAGGCTGCCCAGGGACTGGGCACATCGTCATCATGACTAACAAGGAGAAACTGAGGAAAAGGGGAAAGGAAAGAATTAAAAATCTGAAGAAAATAAGACGCCAGGTAAAATGTAGAGAGAGATTGAGAAGATGAGGGTAAACCCAGCACCAAACTGAGCTGTTGTAGTTGCCCTACAAGGTGTTGATTTGGATGCAATCTTCTGTTCTAATGAAATCTAGACAAACCTTGCATTTCAGGAAATTAGGACTTGTCAACTTACATCTATACATAAGGTAGATAGCCACTCTACAAAGAACCTTTTGGAGAAATACAGAGGTGAGATGAATGGCCCTGGATCAGATGTCATGTACTCATTATTTATGAAGTGAAGCAGAAGGCTTTAACAATGTACTCTCAAGAGTATTTTAATAATGAAATTGAGCCCTAAATTAAGAATGACCATCAGACATGGCTTTATGCATATTATCAATTCCTTTCAGCCAACATTATGCAGTCACATTATGGATATTCCAGCAAGAGAGATGGATCACAGCATTCACCTACAGTAAATTGTTATTTTTTTATATAATTAACCAATTAGTGTAGTCTAACAGAAAACAAGAATAACAGTAAATTAATTCTGATTAGAAACATATTTAAATACAGTGTATTTGAAATATTGGAATATGTTCCTTTTTAAAATGTAAACTTTATTTAGGTGATGACTCATGTCTTTCTTCAAGTAACTGTGGGATAAAAGCACTTAGCTTCACGGACTACATTTTGACAAAGTTGAAAGAATTTCTTTCACTATTTAACATGCAGAAATTCACTGCACCCTACTTACAAACAAACAGACTTCTTTCACAGTCACTGCAAGCTCATTTCTTTACCTGTATCTCCTATTTGCATAAATACATTATACATGTAATAAGTGCCTAACTTGATAGACATTCTAAACTGATCAGAGTAATTTAAAAAAAATTTAAAAGCCTATCTGCTAACTTCTACTTTGACTAGGCTAACTATAATGACTAAGCCAAGACTTGAATACAGAATTCATATTTCAATTTAAAGATTCAACAGTAAACAAAATGGTAGTCAAAACTGGATTTCTGCATATGCAGCATACCTCCTCTCAGCTTAAGAGGGAATAGGAAAAGATTTTGGGTCTAGTTAATATATAACACTTATTTTTCTTTTAAGTTCTAGAATGACATTAGAATATATTTGTCTAATTTGACCCCGAGAGGAATTAATATTTTAAATGCTGTCTATGAATAGATCTATTAGATTTTTTTCTAATTAAGCTGATCCAATAAATTCACCCTTTAATGGGGCTGAAACCAGGTCTCAAAGCAGACACTGGGATGCAAGACAGTGTCATTATGGGTCTCAGCACCACTCACTTTCCATGGCAGCCTGAGCTGGCTTTTAGCAAGGATGTGGAATGTTTGAGCTACTGGTCAGGGAGTGGAAGCAATTGAAATGTTTTCTACCTCTAAAAGGAGACTGGAGGAGAATCTGGTGTTAAAGCTTCTGTTGGTCATTCTGGAGGGGACACACTGAGGAAGCATGTGTTGGGATTCAGAAGTGAACAAAAGGATCAAAAACATCTGCAGAATGTTTAAAGAAGATTTGAGGGGTTTTATTCTCTCTGCCCCCTTCCAACATGAAATAAATTTCTGCAAATACAGAGTGCGTCAGACAATGTGCCACAAGCAGTGGTTTACAATGATGCTTTTAACTAAGTTTTCTGTAACACCACTGGCCACCAACCCAGCAGTTTCTTTACCTATGACAGTGATGGAAGCTTTACAGCAGAGATTTTTACTGCTATAATACAGTGTTTAGCACCCATCATTTGGACTTTTACAACTAATTAGAGAAGCCTTACTCTCCACGCATGAAATTTCTTTGGGTGTTATTCAACTGACTGCTAAATTTGACAGTGTTATGCAAGAACATGTGCGTCCCCCACCTCTGCAGAAGGTTTCTCTCACATGCATACTAGATACTGATTTCACACAGGGCCCAACACTTGCTAAAGCTGTTTCTGTCCTCAGAGTAGCTAAAGCAACACACAGTAGCTACTTGACATTTGCTAGAAGAAAAAACAGTTAATTTGCTGAATCTTCAACAATCTATTTCCCTTTTACTGTATCAAAGACCTCATACTTTACTAAAAATCTCAAACTTTATATGTAAAATGTGAAGAATCAAAGTCACAATATTGAGTGTACTGAAAAAGCTGTTAGAAAATAACTTAAGGAGTTTTTATTTAAGCAGAAATCTACAATAATGAGAAGAAAAAAATACTTTTTTAACATTTAGAATTCTGAGAAAATTTCAAAAAACTCTACAAAAACATATTTTGACTATGAAAATCAATGAATTTGACCAGATTGATCAATTAAAGGTATATTCCTTGAACAGTATAAATGAGTGCTCTTAGACCCTGATTAGCTGCTTAATTTAAAAATTAAGTTCAAACAGTATGTTCTGATCAGTCCAAAAATATTATATTAGCTTCTATTTCCATTCAAAGTTCTTTCAGTGAAAAAAGAGTATTACCAGACTTAACTGTTTTGATAAGACCTACTTCCACTTTTATTGCCATCTAAACTTTCAGGTTGGCTCCATAAGAATTACAAAAAAACCTGGAGCAAAAGAATCTTGATCCTTGATATAAATGAAGAAGAATGGTATCCAACCTGGCTCTCCCATATATCTCTCAAATGCTTAGATATTTCTTAGGCCTAAATTGAAAGAGGAATCAGCACATGAATTTTTTTTCCAGCTGTATTAATGTGACATAAATTGTTATGTGTATTTTGACATTTGATATCTTTTACTTCTCCTTAAACTATTCAACACAAAATAAATAGTTTTAACAGGGAAGAAAATGGTTTGTGGGTTTTGACATGGAGGTTCCTGGGTTTATAGAAATTCCTGAAAATAAATGACCTTATTGATGAAAAGCACCACTTCTTTTTCTGTTTTTTGTTTTGTTTTTTTTTTAAAGAACTAACATAGTATTTTATTATGTCTAGAGCTTGGAATCTTAACTGACATCATAGGACATGAATACTCTGTATTAACACCTAAATTAACTATCTCACAAAACAAATACATGCTTTAGCATAAACAGAATCTTAATGTGACATAAATTGTTATGTGTATTTTGACATTTGATATCTTTTACTTCTCCTTAAACTATTCAAATGAAATAAATAGTTTTTTAAAAAAATGGTTTGTGGGTTTTGACATGGAGGTTCCTGGGTTTATAGAAATTCCTGAAAATTAATGAGCTTATTTTGAAAAGAAAGCACCACTTCTTTTTCTGTTTTGTGTTTTGTTTTGTTTTTTAAAGAACTAACATAGTATTTTATTATGTCTAGAGCTTGGTGCTATAAGCATAAACAGAATCTTAACTGACATCATAGCACTATTGACATTGAATACTCTGTATTAACACCTAAATTAACTATCTCACAAAACAAATACATGCTTTATGTATCACTTCAAATAAATTAATTTAGAACTTTAAGTTATTTTGGTTTGTATAGATACATAAGAAACCTGACAGTATCAGTTATGCATCCATTTTTTAATAGTTTTTCAAAAGAAGAAATATTTCTGTGTTGACAATTTACAAAATTTATACCACTGATACATATATGATGAATTTTAGTTTCATATAAACATCTGAGAACCAGATACAGTTATAATGTTTTTAGTGGCCTTTCATCTCCACAATTCCAGGCTCTTATAAAGGAATGGGTTTATTACATGTAGTGTCGGGGGGTCTTTCATGTCAACAGATCACTGTGGGGAGAACTTCAAATCAGGATTACAACACCCAGGGAGACTCTGAAGGAAGTCATGTACAAGCGCAGACATTCATGGTGTCTAGAAATAATGAACATAGCTTCAAGAACCCCGTGTGAACAAAATTCAGAAAAACTATTACAACTGTCTTTGTGATGACAGGATGGTATATTATATGTTCCAGCTGTTGAATTATGGTTGTCCTCATTCCTGTCCTAGTGTGTAACAGTCTTGCAGTAACAGCAGAAAGCCTAAAGCTCATGAACAGAATGAAATTGCTGGAACACAACTCTCCACTAGACTGCATCAGACAAAATTTCTACTGGTTTTGCAAGGGCATTCAGGAAGAAACACTGAAAGATAATTTTTGAGACCAAAATAAGACCTCGTCCATTCATGACAGAATGAAGCAGGTAAAGCAGATACATTGTTTTACGACCTTTTATGTCTTGGTCATTTGCCTGGAATTAAGCAGCAAGTGTGTAGTAGCCATGTCCCTGTTCACATCAGACAGCTTCTGAAGGAAAGTGCTTAAGAGTAATCAATTCACTGCCAGCTGGTAAACAAGCACCCAAGGGCATGTGCTGCTGTATCAGAAACTACAATCAGCAGGAGGTTAAGAGCAAGATCCCAGCTCACACAGGAGAAGGTGGATTTCTCAGCTGAAAAGGGTACACTGCTTTTGCAGCCTTGTGCCTCGGAGCACTCCCCACACCGTTGCCTACAAGGCTGCACCATGCACACTGGGCCCAACTAAGCTGGCTTCAAAGCAACCCTCCTGAATCAAAAGAACTGAGCAGCTGCAGATGGAAACTTCTAAAAACAATGCTTTGAGCCAAAGCCACTGCCATGAAACTGTGCTGCCAGAGAGACACAGCACAGTCAAAGGCTGTGAGAGAAATACTGTCAAGTCTGAGAAATACAAGGTAGAAGCTGAATCTTTCAAACCTGCTCAAGAATGCCAAATCAAGAACAGCTCCCTGTTTTCCCTTCCCACTGGATTTTCTTCAAGCTGAATCACAGAACAAGGCTGTGAGAGTCAATCCACACAATGTCTATTCCTTTCCAAAATTCCAAATTCCTTTCCACTTTTGCCCCTTTATCTTTTCCCAACCTCCTCTTGTCTTCAGGCCTCTACTGTAATCATGGGCTTTCAAAAGAAGCTCCTGGACTGAGAGCTTCCCTTGGAGATTTTACCCAGCATTGAGCGTAATGCCAAGACAAGCTCTTGCTCTGGAAGGCAAACAGGACAGATATGGATTACACTGGGTAATTTAACCTGGCAATTTTATGCTGAGTTTAAATCTAGGATTAAGGAAGCTCTTCCTTTCTGAGGAAAAAGTAAGGGTTTCATTAGAGTTCACATGCATACAGCCATATACACCAGCACAGTTGTGCCTTCCTTCACTTCACCAAAGGAAAGCACTCATCTCCTTTCGCACAGGCTGCTGGAGCTATTGGGGTCCCCAAGGTCACTGCCAGCTGAGTGGGGACAGGTACAGAGAACACTCCTCTCTCCTCATGCTCCTGTCAGGAAATGTCACATCCCTGTGCCTGCAGAAGGCAGCTCAAGCCCTTGGAGGCAGCTGGATGAGGCAGGCCCATGCTCAACCTCAGCAGACCAGGTCCACTGAACACGCCATGGCTACTATAAAGGCAGCAGAGTTGAGCACTTCCATGGAGGGCCTCTGTTATATCTCAATTGGACTAAACTACCAGGAAATACCAGGGCAGAATGCAAGGAAATATGTGCTTTGCGAGTGAATCACGTGCCTCACTGCAAAAAGGGAATAAAAGGGTCAAATGAGAGAGCTGGGATAAATGTAGTTCCCTTATAGCTCCTCTGGGAAGGATACGTTCATCTGTAATCTGACTGCTTCTGAAAGCCAGAAATAGATTTTCCTTTCCAATTCCTGCCATTTATTACTGCTGATTATTAAAAGCAATGTGCACAGCTGATTTACAAGATGGCAGGTTCCCAGCACTTCTCATTTTCACTTCAGTGAGGAAGTGTTTCTCTTGTGACAGACAATGGTGACAGGGATGCAGAGTAACCCCAGATGCTTTGTGCTCACATGTTTTATTCCAACTTAAATATTAGAATCCAAAAACTTTTTAAAATTCATTTTTAAGTAATTGGCCAAATGGATAAAGCCAAAAAGCAGCAGGCACATCTCTTCTCTCACTTCAACAATCTGACATCTCCAGTCAAAATAATCAAAGCAGCTGCAGTTTGATCCTTCATCTTCCCTTTCAAGTTGTTTTTTTCCCTTGGCTTTTCCTTCAGTCACTGAAAAAGGATGACTTGCAGTTCAATAACACAAGCATATTTGCACAACAAAACTCAAACCGTAGGGTGCATCCCTGCTTTCCATACCTGTCAAATGCAGATTTGTTCAAAATACTGAAAATAAATCATCAGTGTTCAAACTGGATTCTGTATTTTAGATGTAAACAACAAATCACCTTGAAAATATGTATCTTATCTGATAAGATTTCCAAAATGAGATTAAAGGGTAATCTTGCTAACATGTATTTAACTCACATATTTACATACCAATAAGCAAGAGGAAATCTCACTTCTAAGAATAATTGAATTAGAAGTTCTTATTTTAATGAAAATTATGACAGGCAATCACTTGAATAAACTAAAAATTAATATAACAATTACACTATGCTAAAATCACCCATATCTGGCCAGAGAGAATATAAAGAAAAGTAAAGCTGGAGATAATAAAAAAAATAAAATGATAGAAACTCTTGAATTCTCTGCAATAATATTAATCTGAATTTTCTGCACCATTGTACTGCTTGACACTGAATGATTTTTTAAAACAGGTTCTGTTTGCAGGTCTTGCTAATAATAAAATCAGATTTAAATATCACCCTCTAGCTATTTAGCAAGGAGAAGAAGGCATTTAAAAAATAACTCCAAGAAGTAATATTTCAGTGATAAATATCTCATCTTAAGCTAGAGAATACCATTTGAAACTTATATGCTAAAATTTCATATCAGATTCAATAAAAGTATTTGCTTCCTTGCTTACTTGTTCATAGAGTAGAATTGTTTCAATCAAGTAAGTAAAAATAAAACTAGGTAGTTCTGAAAGTTGCAGGACTAAAGCCCACTGGTTATGTTTCCATGACCAAAATGAAAGGAGAAGGGTAAATGGTTATCTATACTTTCACAAAGGATAAATGTCTGTTTAATCTTTGATGTTTTGTGGCAGCCTAAAATGCATCTCAGTATAGACATTTTACCTCAGGACTGATCATTTTAGGAGTATAAAATAGAGTGTTTATTGTATTTAATGTGGGAATACAACCCAGGTGGTTATGAAATCCTAGAAGAAAACATCAAAGCAGGGTTGGAGGTTAACATAGAGAGGAAGTGTTCAGAGCCTTCTGCAGGGTCCACAGGTGAATGTTAGGGGAAGTTTTTTGCTCTAGGATATGCATGGGCCTTACAAAAAATACAGACAAAAAGATGGCAGGAACACATCCAGAACATAAGCAGAAAAGCATCAGTGGGACCTCTCTGAATCTTCATTTTAAAGTAATTCTTCTAATACTCTGAATTATGCAGAATTTAGATGCTCTTCATAGTTCAAGCAGAGTTTTGCACTTAAAATATTCCTAACCTGGGAACACATAGTATTCTTCTCCCAGGTACTGTAGGATTACTTTGAGTTCCTACTTACTTTTTTTAAATTTTATACAACCAGTGAGTTGTTTATGTAACTAATATTAAATTTTCCAAAGGAAACACTTTAGAATTGGCATCTAATGTCAGTCTAATTTTGTATCAAAGCACTCTAATGCTACCTATAGTTAGAACTCCTTGGCATCTTACATGTAATTTTATAAAACAAGTTGCAATTATGATGAAAAAAAGAGATTATTTTTGAAGCTTCCTTCCTTTTTTTATGATTATATATATAGCCAAAACTATAGATACTTGTGGGTTCTTTCTTCCTAACTTTTGGGAGCTTGGGTTATGGAGAAAGAAAGGGATTCAGATCTTTGCCAAGGACTCAAGAACTGTCTAGAGGTTTGTTTTCACTGCAGATGACAAGTACTTCCCTGCATAATAATACATATCAGCCAGGTGTCTGCTCCAACAGAAATCAGGTTAGCTTCTGAACTGATTGGAAAATAGTCCTGTGCTCAGCACAGGAAGCAGAAAGCACAGGGCTTTGTTGTCCAAACAAGTTTTTCTCCAAGGCATTGTGCCACATCTCATGTGTCACTGTGAACTGGGGCACCTGTAGAAGGTGAGACACTCATTGCCTGCACTGAAGGCCTTTCTCCAACTCATTCCTGCTTCCAAAAACCCCATGACAGTCCACTTCCAGCTCTGATCTCAGGATAACTGATCTCTGACAAAACCTTTGCATTTTTGCACAGGTTAATACTTTGGTACAGCAGCTCTCCCTGCATCCAAACCAGCCATTTTACAACAGAGGGCTGTACAGCTGTAGAATAGAAATGGCCAGTTCAAGTCACCAGTGATAGCTATTTAATACATGCAGCCATATAACCAAAGGCATATTTATATATACACAGGGATGTGTATATGGATATACATAATGTATACATATACATGTATAAGCCCACACAGATATAATTACATGGGCATGTCTTCCTTTAACAATTCCTTTATGCTCCTGTTTACAGATTCACAGGATGTTTGGAGCTGGAAGGGACCCACAAGGATCTGAAGTAAATAGCCCATTATTAGCACCATGTTCTGGCCAACTGAACTGATCTCAGGGTCAGAGGTCCAGAACCACAGACTTTTATACTCAAACATCACACACATTGTAGCTACCTTTGACAATGGCTCATGCCCTGAAATCCTACCTTCCCCTCTACATTTGAATCATTATTCCCTTTTAAGTAGAAAATTCATATGTTAACCATTAAAATAACCAGGGCATCTAATAGGTGGAGCAGCTGCTGATGAAAATGAAGTTCTGGATTACAGTGTCTTGGATTACATTACTGTTTTGGATGTTGGATAAAGTACATCAGACCCTATTAAACCTTAAGAAAGTTAATGAACCAGGTCATACATGTCTTAAGTGGAAATCACTTTGCTTAGAGCAACCAGCAGCATCTACCTCAATCTGATATCAGCGAAACTGCTCACCATTGTACCAGCCTGAGCAGCCTGCAAAGACATACCTTAATTCCTCCTTTCCCATGCCACACTCACTCCCCACAGTAACAGAGAACATCCCCAAGGACACTTCTTATCCTTTTGTATGGCTCCTGTGACACTCAGCTGCTTCTGCTGACCCCCACATGCACATCTGGCTGAACACCCAAACCCATTGGTCACCACCCCTGAGCCACAGGGAGCGCTGGCCTGAGCACACTTTATCTGCAGCTTGGTTCAGCAGCCACAGGTGGGATACAGGCACATGAGGGTTCAGGAATCTCTGCTGTGACCTGTGCAGTACCAGCCTGCAGCAGAAACTTACAGCTGACCGGCTGGATATGCCAGGGACCTGTGGGACAAAGACCAGAAAAACATCCAGGCGAGGATGTTTGCACCTGGATAAGACACCTACTTTAGTTAAAATACTTCTTTCACACTGCTCTTAATAAAGAAGTTATTTAGTTTTACACAAAGTACCACTGGTACTGCCGCCCTTTATACAGTAATTTACCCACACAGAACACAAGGGAGTTCCTCCTCACCAAGGGAGCAGGCTTATGTGAAAGCAGCAGGTGAAAGAGTAGACAGAAGAGCTGCGGTTGTCCTCAGAACCTCAAAATGCTGTCTCGGTATTGAGTCCATTCCTTGGAGACAATTTATCTCTCTTCCTTATTTTGTGCAGAAAGCCAGGATACTAAAGTATCTACAGCTAGATCTCTAAATGTAGGCTGTGTTAATATCCCTGTACTCTTTTTTTCTACTCAAACCCCAGAAGCAGAAGAAGAAATGCTACTTAGTAAACATATTTCATCACTCTAATCACGGTATGAATGGGAGATGACCAATGTCTTCTAATTAAAATGGTATTGTCTCTGGGATGTTTAATTACAGGTTATGTGAGACCCCACTGGAAGAAAGAATCCCAGCCTCCAACAATGCAGCCCAACAGTAAAAAGGGATAAACTGTTCAGGGAAATAACCAATATAACAGCAGGCACTAGTGTAGAACAAGTATATACACTTCAATTGAAGACAAAAGACATCATGAATGCACACCAGAAAAAACTATAGGTCACAAAGACTATAAAGGAAGCTGCTTTACATCCCAGTGTTACACACCTAAAAAAACCAGCAGCAATTAATGAAGAAAATGAAGAAAAAGAATATCTGTAACCTGATTTGAGCAGGTCCAGTAATGCAGATCTCACCTGCAGCTAAGCAACAACCAGATTTGCAACTGTACTTTGGGATCAACAACTCATTCTTTTCCCAGCTAGACCTCCGTGCCAGCTCTCATGTAATCCCAGCAACTATGACACAACATTAGTGATCTAAATGGTTACATGCAATAAAAATATTTTAAAATATAAGGGCAAATGAGAAGAAATCAGTGAAAAAAAATATTACCACACACAACAGCTAACAGTACTATCCTGTGTTGCTGTAGCTTTGTGGGCTGTTCAGCACCATGACATTCTGGTAATTGAGAGAAAATAGAAAGAATTCCATGAGGGAACAAGCTGACATAATATAAGGATGCACATCAAGGAGATGGGCACTTCTGGCCTGTCAGAAATGCTACTGCAGCTTCAATAGACATACCTCAACTAGCTTTGCAACTGCCCGCTAGCAGCATGGGGTCATTCTGAGGCTGTGAAACCTGTCTGAGAGTGAATAAACACTCAAATAACTAGTCTTGGCACACTGCACTGGATAATTACATCTGACAATCTTTTTCATGCCCTCAGCCTCACAGAGCTATGTAGGCATTATCCCAGCCTGCTACACATTTCAAAGCTGTGGTCCCCAAACCATGCATGGAGGCAATGCATTACATTTAAGACATTGCATTATTACTCACAGTCACAAGCCATCACCACTACTACAGCACACATCAAAAAAAGAAAAATGTGACAGCTTATATCATTGCCTCAGACCCAAAAAAGGGACATCTAGTATCAAAATTTCAGTGGCTCATCATCTTGAAATAAAATTATTTTAATGACATTTAAAGCTAGAAGCATATATATTTCAAATTTTTACAAACTCCTAAAAGGATGTTAGCAGTGGAGCATTAGGTGGAGTGCAAACAAAGCAGATTTGAGGGGAATTGAGATTTCCTATTAGTTACACAATTACTGACTTTTCATAGGCCATGATCTCATTTTGACAGTAATTTTTTTTAATTTTGGATCATCATCCTTCAACAACTAAAAAGCTTTTTTGACTAAAAATGATAGTTATTTAATTATTAGTGCTATACATAACTAATGTCATTATTTTTTTGGCTTGCTAACGCTGAAGATTCATTGTTTTGTGAAAACAGGAAACTCAGCAAAATAACACAGGAAGCCCTTAGATTTGGATACTATTAGCATACCCTACCTGGGCACAACACAGGTACTCTCTCTTTATCCTAGATTTAGCACATGCCATGGTCTGTGAGGAGAACACTGAAGAAATCCTCAATGCTTTCAATTTTTTCCCCCCTGTATCAAACCAACCAAACAAAAACAACAAGAAGAACAAAAACTCACAGCCTTTTTGCATTTTTATTGCTAAACTATTCTAATCAAGAACATTTCATCTCAGCTTTGAGCTGAACAGCTTCATTTCAGATCTGTTTCCTTCCGGAGTAGACTCTGGCCTGCAGGTAGCCTCATCAGCTGCCTCTTAATTTTCTGTCCCTGGATGACTCCAAACACACGCCCGTGGCCCCACCTTCCTTACAGTAAGTCACATGCCAAAGTGAGTCAGCAAAATATGTTTGACCATTTTCCAGAGAAGCGATGCTTGTATTAAATAATTAAATGAATAAATAAATAAATAAAGATAGCCAGAATGTGCATTTTCTTATGAGCTTTTTTGCTTTTATTTTCCCTGTTTGGATAGGTATAAGAGACACATTCAGGCTTCATGTCACACAGGCACTTAGATGCTATAAAAATACAAATTTAAAAATCTTAAAATTGTCCTAACAATTTGGCATTGTGTGCTCTATCACTGTATTTTTATCTTAAGTGTAAGGTGTTTTCCCTAGCTGTAATAAAGGAAAATGAATGTCATTTAACTCTTTTCATTAACTGCGTGACATGGTTCAATAGTTTTTTATCTACCCTTAATTCACTATCATCTTTCCTCCAGCACTGCATTATTCATGTGTGTCACCCTCTTCTAATTCCCATGACAAATACATTTGTAATGATTTTATTTAGGACCAACACTTCCTCACATGATGAGAAAAGGCAAAAGTTAAAGCAGCTTTGTCACTTGGCTCTGCCTAGAAGTTATTCAGGGCATAGGCAAGGCAGCTGTGGTGAGCAGGCAGCAAACCTGCAGCCTGTGGCAAACACATCTGGGGGCTGACAGCAGCCAGGAGGCACCACCAGCAGCTACTGCTTCATTAATTTTACTGTGTTTCAGGGAGCTGAAGACTGAACCGTCAATAAAGGCAAAAAAACACACCCTGTCATATTTTTCATCTACCGAGTTAGGCTTAATTTAAACACATTTTTAACCACTTATTTCAAACAAAAGCAGCATTTTTACATAATATTTTATTTAATAGTATTAATTTAAATATTGCACTAGACTAAATATTACACTGTTACAGCCTCTACATAAAATTATTGCCATACATTACCTCCTGAAATGCCTTTTAACATTTGACTAGAGAAACAAAAATGTTAATCTAATTCCAGCCTTAATCTATTTTAAAGGAAAAATATTCAAATAACTAATTTTGTGTTTTCTATGACTGGAATAACCATTGTTACAACAGGTTGGTTTTGGCAGTGCCTTTACTACTTTGACTGTTCACAAGTTGTCTTACAGTTTCAGACGGTGTCAGACCTAGAGACTATATCTCATGCCAGCTGGAGTGGGAACATTGGTTTTATGTATAGAAATAGAGCTTTTAGAAGTCAAGGTCTGCTAGCAGATTCTCTACAAACTACAATGGCAGCTGTGCTAGAGGTCATGAATATTACATAAGGGCTGTCCATGTATTCAAGCCAGCATCAGTAAGCCAAATTCCCATAGCAACACTAGCATAGATTTACTCATTGCTAAGGGAGGCATCAGTTCAGCAGTAAGCACTGCACTGCTACCCTGATTAATCTGCAAGATACTATTACTTCAAATCTTCTTTTCAAGATTGTGCTTTTACTGATAAAATTCAAAACTTTGCCTGAATTTCAGGGCAGCCCTTATCATCTTTCCCAGGAGCAAAAACCTCAAACTAGCAAAACCCACCCCTGATAAAACTGAAACTCCTGTACAATCAGCAATCTCTGAGATGCAAGGCTGAAGGGAAGAAGTGAGCTGCTTCTGTTGAGTTTCTGCTACACTGATCCCAGAACAGCAAGATCCAACTTCAAAGAGATGTTCAGCATCTCCTACACTTGGCACATTCCAGCAGCTCATTAAAAAGCTGCTGTAGGAGCTCTTATTAAATATCAGTTAACAATTACATTTTCAAAAAAACATTTTTGGCTTCCCTATTCAGGCATTCTGGCCTGATGAAGATGTCTGCTTGTGCATTATAGTACTGTATTATTTACAGAGCTGGTCCTTCCCACATGATCAGCTACAGAACGCAGTGATCTGGACTCACAAATTTCTGAAGAGCCCATGTTAAACAGGTGGCATAAATGGCCAGAGGTGAAGCTGGCAGTGGAGAATTAAATAGAATAGGAGATGGAAAGGAGATGAAGAATTAAAAAAAACTAGGCAAAATGGAGGAGGGGACAGAGAGAAAGTGAGAGAAAAATGTAGATCAGGTAGATCTAAGGGGGAATCTCAATGATGTATTTAAATATATTAGAACAAAAACCAAATTTTGGAAAACAGTAATGCATTTAAATCTTGCAGCTAGCATACCAAAAAAAGAAAAATTGGAATGAAGTGATAAATGAATGATAATAAATAAAATGAGCACGATTTTTACAGCTGCAGTATTTTTTAAAGATGTACCACAGACGAAAGAGAAACAAGCCCATCAGTTTCACTGCTAAAACCTTCACAGTACTAAATACATCTCATGGAAAATATATAAACACACAGCAAAAAACTTAAAGCTCATTTAGTGTTTTCTTACTACACTGTCACTATCTGCCAGGAGCATGGAGAGAGGAGAAATCTGAAGAAGACCTACAGCAAATGACTCATGGGGTCACTTAACACACAAACTGTAAAGTCAGTGAAGTCTTTAGGAAAAAAACACATTTGTAACAGATTCTCCCTCTTTACATATGACTTGTAGGGACTGATTCTTCATTGAAGGGAGATGAACAGGATGTTCAATTGGCTGATTTTTGACACTGTAAAAGCATTGAGTGCCCTGGCAATCCATGAGCAAACTTTCAGAAACATCTTCAGTCAGAACTCATAGCACTGACCCTATACACTGCAACAAATGCTTATATTTAATAAAAGAAGAAATGAACACATTCAAGTAAGAATGTTCTGAAATACATAAGTCACATAAGTGCCTGTTACAGAAAACTAATTCTAAGTGATTTTTCATGGAGCATGTATTTTCAGCTGCTGTCTGAAAGGTTTATAAGAGCTCTAATCTATATGTTAACACATTAAAATTTAGTTTATCACTAATGGATGAGATGACAATCATGGAATGGTTTGAGTTAGAATGGATCTTAAAAATCATCTAGTTTCAACCCCTGCTTTAAAGACAAGCATTGTATGAGTTTGTAACATGAAACAATGCCTTACCTTTGCTTTTTCCAGCTGTGCCTGGGCCTGTCGCTCTGCCTCTCTCCGCACTGCTTCCCTATCTTCTTCCAGAGATACATCTGAATCAGATGGACGGCTGGTGTAGGAGTCCGCCGAACCCTGCCAAAGAAAAGCAAAAATAATGTCACAAGTTCCTTTGATGTTAAAAAAAAAAAAAAAAAGTAGAAGTGGTTATACACCTTGCCTTTTCTCTTACTTCTGTATCACTGAAAAGAGACTAACTGCTCAAAAGGGAAATTCACTTAGAAGAAATTATATTTATGTAAACATTTTCTTCTGGAAACTTTCAAAAAGTGCAGGTGTTTTCTCCAGTGTTTTACTTCCTGCCCTATCTCTGCACTCTTATTTGCGTGCTTTTCAGCAAGCAGAGCCAGTTTCTCTGGAGACTTACAGCACTGGTGCAGTGCAGGGCTGAAGGACACACAGCAGCTTCAAGGATGGCTCCATAAAAATTAGAACTCTAAACAGTGACAGAAATAGCAAGCAAACAGACTTTCTATAATCAAAATGCAAATTTAGTATCAATAATTACCATTACACAATATCACTGCTAAGAGATTTAATCTCAGCTCTGCATTTTTATTTTAGGGCAGCCTCTTTACCTGACACACTTTCCCCATCAAAACAGCAAATGGCTCATATCCATCTCTGCCCCTCAGCAAGACATGCAAATGACCACAAATCAACTTCCAACTAATAAAATCCGTCTGGACTCAACACATGTCCCTGTATCACCACAATGGAAGCAGCCACAATGCCAGAACAGCTCTATAAATAATGACAGCTCTGCTTTCCCTCTGCATCTCCCTGCATACAAAATAGAGTTCTGGTAATTCAATCAAAATGAAAACAACTGTCCTCTCCTCACCACCTTTTTTCTCTCCCTCCTTGCAATATATACAATATAAGGTGATAAGGAAAATGCAGGGCTTACACAGATATCAGAATTCTTCAGACGTCCTCCTTTGGCTCTTTTCAGAAGCCTGATCCAGGTGGCCTTCATTAGCCAGACAGCTCAGTTACTGTCCGCAGCTGCAGCGCCCGGCACTGATCTCATAAAACATGTGCACACTGAGCACTGCAGAATCACAGCTCCTTTCCTATCCATGCTCTGCCGTGAGAGCCTTCCTTCTCTTCCCTCTGCCTTTCAAGCTTCCAGCCTCACTGCTTCCAAGTATTCTACTGGAATTAAATTCTCAAATTTCCTCATGCCAGTAGGTAAAAATGAAAAAGAAAAAAAATTCCAAAAAAACTCCAGAAAATCCAAACCACCTCCAAAAATCTCAACTTCAATGATAAAAACATGAAATAAAACCAGCTTCAGAAATATTGTGAGAGATGCTTCAGCTGATCATAAACTGAGATCGATCACAGAAAAATACCTAGGGCTTTTTCCTTTCTGTTTTGGGGGGTGGATTTGGCTGTTAAAAATAGTGCTTGTAAAAGAACCTTTTAAAATCCTGTGCAAAATGTATTCAGTGACATTTGCAAGTGCAAAGTTCATTTCATCTCTTCCTAGATTGGCTGGGGGTGGGGTAACAGGCTGTTCATACCACTGGGCATGCTCCATATGTGCAGCCTTTTACGCAGATGCTCACATCACACCGGGCTGTTAGCCTATGCCAAATTGCCATTTTACATCTCAAGGGTAAACAGCTGGAAAACGCGAGGTCCCTGTGAAACTGGAAGAGCTGGTACTGTGTTTCGTTCCCGTCATGGATGTCTGCTGCCAGCCACGTTTCCCTTGGATGCTTGCTCCTGCCACGGAATGCTGCCCTCCACTGCAAAGCACTGAGCTCCACTCACATTTCCCTTACAGAAACCAAAAATACGCCTGTTGAGTGGGAATTTAACCCCCTGCTTACTGTGTATATTTTTTTCTGACATTAGCAGAGGAAAGGAGCAAAGAATAACTGCAACATACCACGTAACACACAAATATTAGATCCTAATATGCCAAAAGCCAAACAAAAGCTTAAATTTCACTATTCTGCTTTTCAGAATCACCCTCTACCCTGAAATAAACTGACATGGGAGTGACATGCTAAGGCAGGCTTCCTTTGAGTGTTTACAATTTACTGAGGGACATGCAACAGTCTAGGTGAAAAAGATCACTGTAGTTGACTGCAGTGCCTGTCTTTGATATAAATTCAGATTTACAAGAAAAACAGCAAATAAAGACTACAGCTGAGAACAGTGGTCATGTACATGCTGCAGTTTTTCAGCATATCCCAGGAATGATCGAAGCCTGCCATGATTTGTGTCTGTGTAACAATAAAAGTGCCCATCACAAGTGATGCAGCAGCCTCCATTTCACCATTATCAGAGCAAATAGTAGTTGTCACTAAACTCACACTTCTAAATAAAGCTACTTTTTAACTTTACAAATGTTTTACTTTTTTTTCTTATCTGAAGTCTGTAATAGTTACAGCACAGAATTTAATAAGCTGTCTTTGAACCAACAAAGAAAATTATTATCCAACGAATATTTTGCTTTTCGGGAGTTCAGATACATCTGCTAAGCTACGGTGATTGTTCAAAACTAAAATGTCTCCTGAGCTAGAGCAATAGGAGCAGAAATCAAAATAAAATACACCCTAAGTTTATTGAATTTTTAAAAATATCTTGTCTGCTAAGAAAATATTCAGAGGCCACTTAACATCCTCAAAGCCTGTCAAATTTTGCTGTTCTTTAAAATTCCCCTTTGTCACAACTTCTGACACAGCTGCCAATAGAAATAGTGGCAAAAGAGGATCATCGATAAGCAGACAGAAGTTTAGTGCAGTGTTTAAATTCAGTTATGGTTGACACACCAGTGGCCTGTGGACAAAACCACTGATGCTATCACAGCACTAATGAAAGGTGTGATGAGCTCCCCCAGAGTCCCAGCCCCCAGGACACTCTGCTGCCCCTGGATACTCATTCCTCCTTGGAAAGGGCACACCCAAACCCAAACCCTTCCCCACCAGCACTGCAGCTCCTTGGTGCTACTCTGCTGCCATAAACTAGCCCCAAAGCAACACTACCTTTAAGTAAGAGGAAAACAAACACAGCAGCCATTAAGCCTGACAGGAGATCATACGACAGTGTGGGTGTTTGCTCCCTACAGCACTTCTATGGTGAGCACACAATATTTGACACTGACCAAGCAGCACAGCACCACTTTTACTGTCCCTCATTCTGCTGTGCACAAGGGATGCTACCTAACCAGTCCTCACCCTATAAAAAAAAATCATGAACCACAGTAACATAATTCCTATCTCCCCAAAGGGGGCAAAATTACTTTTGAGTCAGGCTAGAATTGCTAAAATTTGGATTTCATCTTCCCGGCCACAGAGATCATTTACAGTGCTTGTCATGTCTTGTGTTGGTCACAGTCCTAACACACATCCAAAAAATCAGAATGATTCCATTTATTTTACTTATATTGACAAATTGCATGAATCAAGTGCAGTATTACATTTATTTTCCCCGTGCTACAGACATGGTCATGTAAATTTTCTGTGCAAAGGGTAAGCTGGAAGCTTTTTTGCTTTTTGAATATGGAAAAAACTCACAGCTGGATAATAGAGGGAAAGGAGGAGCATACAATTGCATTTAATTAACTGTGTAAATTTCTGAGTATTTTTATATGAGCAAAATGATTCAATCACAATATGATTAAAAAAAAAAACTAAACCTATACAAAAATTATGATGAAACTATAATAGAAATAATTTGACTAGTAAAAAAAAAAATCACAACAAGTGGATGTGCATCTTCCATTAATGACAACCAAAGAAAGTACATTTCCTCACTGGGAAGGAGGAAATGATGCTGAAATTTTTTTGGGTTACTCTGAAGAACAGTAAAAATCTTTTCCCAAGAGCTTCTGGAATTCAGTCTTTGTGAAATTCTTCATGTCAATATCTCCTTCCTTTGCCATATGGAAGAGCTGCAGTAATATCTGTATGTAATATATGTTACTGCAGCCCCCAATTCCTCATCTTTTATGGGAAACTGTCTAATAGAAGTGAGGTAATTCATGTTATTAATTACTCCACATATTTATTCTTCTTTTTATTTTATTTCTTACTTTGTAGGTTTACGGGCCCAGTTTGTTTGAAAAATAAATTTCTGTTTTAATAACATGCTTGAAAAATATTTACCAATTTTCTTACCACTTATTAGAGTAGCTTCTATTAGCTAGTCTTATAATGCAACCTCATACTTTTCACACTGCTAGTGGTCATATGTGATCATATTTGAGTTCCTTTTCCTTCAAGACAATAAATGCCTGATGTTTTTAGCATTGCAGAAGTGTGACATCTTTAGGAGACTGGGTCCCTCAAGTAAAAGGGTTTTTTTATATTATTTCTGTTTACTTGCAGGTAGAAACTATTTAGGTAAATTCAGTAGAGCCTCTAGATTTTTTATTTTTCTTGTTGGTTTTCTGTATCCATGCTTAACTTTCATCAGCACAGCTGGAGCTTAAGTACAGATTTTGATTGATAAATTCTCACTGGGTTTTAATACAGCCATCACTACTCTCACCAATTCAGTCGTGGCCTTTATATAGTGTTTTGCCTTTAAAGAATAGAACAATCTAAATACCATGACTAACTTCAACAGGGTAATCCAGTTAGGAATTAGATATCATTAGAGCAGATAATTTTCCAGATTACTGAAAATTCTGAAGTAATTATCTTCTTAGAAAGATTGACCAAGTTCCTTCAAGTAAAGACTTTTCACATTATTATTTATTAAATGAAGGCAGGAAGCCTTCATTTGAGTGAGCAAACATGCATGGAGATTTTACTAGGAATAAGGAAATATATGTGACTGCACACGTATATAAACCCCTTAATTTATAGCAGTGGGGTCTTCTCTAAGATATATTTTTCATCTTTTCATTCACTTGATGCTAATGAGACTTTTAAATCCAAAAGGAGAAATTACTTTATGTCTTCATTTGATTTATACTTTGAATATGGAAAGCTCAGGCCTCACTGTGCCAGTAAGAGGAACAAATCACTTCAATATTCAGAATTTATAAAGATGTTTTGTTAGCTGCTTATGTTCTTATCCTGTGGCAGCAGTAAGAATGGCACTACACGTCCCACTAGGACATGATCTAAGGTTGTGTATTATGTCCTTGTGATATGCAACTCCTTCTTGATTGCTATGAACTACAGTAAAGAAAAAAGTGTTATTTCCATAAAATGTTAATTTCTCTTAAAATGTTTAAAAAATTGATTCAGAACAAAGGCAAAATGTGAAATGTCAAAGTTTAGTTTGAAGGGAAACTGCTGACATTGGCACATCATAATATGCCAGGGAATACAGATTGTTGTTTCACTGTAAACTGATCAACCTGAAAAACAGTCAGAAGCCAGGAGCTCTCCCACAAAGGCACCATGAGTAGAGGGGACCTCAGTTTGGCAGAGGGACCACAGGTGGTGAACGTGAAAATTCCTTATCTGTAAAGTTTTCTCCAAATGTCTAAACAATGTCATTGATTTGAATTACGTTGAAGAAACACAATACGCTGCTCTGAGAATGCTAAATAATATTATATGGATGTTAATTATTTGAGTATAGAATTTATAGAAAGACCAAATTTAATTCAATTAATTTTTTTGCAAGGTATATTTGAAGTGTATGACAAACTGCAGAAATACCTTTTAGCAAAGGAAAAAGGAAAGTCCATGTTTTCTTTAAGGCACTATCAAACAGGAATTGTTAATTTCTTGTGTATGGGTCATGGATGCTTCACACACAGACAAAGTCTAGTCCTGGTGTCCTCCCTGGTTCTTGGCATGCACCCTGCAGCGCAGTGGCACAAAATTTATGTGTAAATAGACAATTACTATCCAAGGAGGGCTATCAGCCCCTACCATAGGCATTGAAATATTCAATGTTTGCATTTAAAAACCAAACTGAATGTTGATTAGAATGTTTTTCTTGTTCTCTAGAGCTTATGTGGCATTGCTATGGCATCTCCAGCCATGGGAGATGTTCAAATCACAGGACTGAAATTTCAGAACAGCTGGGAGCTTTAGGGTGGCAATGTGATTAAAAAGAAGATTGTATAAGAAATCAGTCTTTTCTTCACCCTTAAGATGACTTTGGCAAGCTTGATGGCAGCATCCAGCTCTCCATTAACATGTTTCCAAGGCATTACTAATCTAATCAACAGCTGCCTGAAAGCAGAGTGTTTTAAAACAGCTCTTAGGTTTGCAGAAGACTAGATTTTGGCATTCAGGATCCAGGTAAACAACTGGACCGGGTACTTCATCAGAAAAAATCAAAACAAAAAAACCAAAATAACCCCCCACACATTTGAACTCACATTTCATTGTATTAGCCCAAATGTTTCCTTCTATGTTGTTTCACTAAGAAAAAGTGAAATGGGTAGGTATTTTTAGAGGAATGATGGTCTTTTCATGGAGACTCCTCAGAAAATCTCTGAAAATATGCAAAAAGGCAGCTGCAGAGCTCAGCCTAGTTAGCAAACAAATAGAGCCCTCATAGTCAGAGCTAAACTTTTCCCAAATCTGTGGGATGCTCTGGTGTGTTAGTTTACCTGTTTTCCAAAAACCATCTAAGATATAAGACTCCTTGAGGCCATATTGTGCTTGACACTGCACAGTCACAAAGTGAATGACAAACACTCCCTAAACGAGCTCGCAGTCTAAGGCTGAGAGAATATGAGCAGAAAAAAGCAACAAAGGAGTAACAAAGGGATCAAGGTAGCAATGCAATAGAAAATAAAGCATTTTTAAATACTGGATATCAGCATTATGACTCATCTCTTGCATAACCACAGTGGGTTGTTCTTTAAGTAAGTTTCGTATATGTATTATGGCAGGGATTAGTTCTGTGAAAGCCTCTGAAGGAGGATAATCTGGTAGCTCTGTGTATTCTGACAGAGAGATTCTCACATTTATGAAATAAGAGAAAGGGATTTTGAGGAAGAGGGCAATGACAGAAATAGAAGGTGGTCTCTAAATTAATTTTTAAAAAAAGCCTTATCAATAATACAATCAAATCACATCATTGAGAACTTTAAAAATGAAACAAAAACATCCTAAAAATTAAAGAAAAATAAATTAAATTTGTTGTTTTGAGACAATTAATTGGCTCTAGAGAATGGCACTAAACTATTAATGATTTTGAGCTATAGAGAAAAGTCAGAGCGGTGACAGAATTAAGATGTTGCCAGTGGAATGACTTGGAGACAGGTGTCAAAGGAAGAAGAATACACCAAGGAAATGATTGCAAGCAGCATGAACCTAAATCATCTCTCTTTTGTCTCAGACTGTCAGCACACACATGGATATTAACACAGATTGATGGACTCATGGTAACTTTTGAAAACTCTGGTAACTTGATTATATGTTTAAGACCCTGGGTGAAGGTAAATCAGACTTATTAGTAACAACAAGCTGACCCGTGGTGCTGTTTACTAGGGCAGAAGGGGCTTAAAAAATAATGTTTTTAAGGAAAAATGATAATATAACTTTTGACTGTATTTATTAATAAGCAACAAATATCATGAAGAAATTATTTTAAATTGCAGAAAGACAACTCAGAAAGAAAAGAATTTAGAATATAAAATGCTATTTATCTGATATAAGAGCACAGACAGAAAGACAAAGATTGGGTCAGCCATGAAATTAAAAGTGGACAGTAAAAAAGAGGAAAAATGGAAAACACATCTGGGGTGTCAATGAAAAAACAGAAAGCTAGAAAAAGAAAGAATTTGCAGGAAAGCATGGCAACCATCATCCCAATTTGTCTCAGCTCAGTTAAAAGTGCCAATTTAGATTCTGTGTTCCAGATCGTCAGTATATTTTTATCTGGGATTTTGGTTCAAGTCATTAAGATTTTCTGCATACTTAAAAATAGCTTCCTTGAAAATTCAACATGAAATTCTGTTACCAGTGGAGAATTCTGAAGGGAAAAAAAGACTATTTCCCTTGAATTTTATTTTTGATCTCCATACATACAGGCCTTACCTGGTTTTCAAATCTAACATTTTTTATCTACTCCAGATAAAAAATTGAAGGTTTGGTGGCTTACTTTCTTATTCATTTTTTACCTTATTACAAATGGTGATGTTAAGCATATGCAATGAACTCTTTTGTATTTTACTATTTCACAGAACCATAAAACATCCCAGATTGAAAGAGACCCACAAGGATCAAGTCCAACTCCTGGTCCTGCAAGGGACAATCCCCAAGAATCACAACATTTGTTTGCGAGCATTTTCCAAACTCTTGTTGAGCTCTGTCAGGCTTTGTGCTGTGACCACTTCCCTGGGGAGCTGTTCCAGTGCTCAGCCACCCTCTGGGTGAAGAAGCTTTTCCTGACATCCAACCTGAACTTCCCCTGACTCAGCTTCAGGTTATTCCCTTGGTCCTATCACTGGGCAACACAGAGAAAACATCAGTGTCTTCCCCTCTGCTTCCTCCCACAAGGAAATTGTCATTGTAATTGCAATGAGGTCTCCCCTCAGTGTCCTCCCAGCGCAACAGACCAAGTGACTTCAGCTGCTCCTCATACAGCTTCCCTCCAGACCCTTCACCATCTTTGTTGTCCTCCTTTGGACACTCTAACAGTTTAAAGTCTTTTTTATATTGTGTCATCCAAAACTGCCCCCAGCACTCGAGGTGAGGCTGCCCCAGCTCAGAGCAGAGCAGGACAATCCCTCCCTTGCCCTGCTGGCCATGCTGTGTCTGATGCCCCCCAGGACAGGGTTGGCCCTCCTGGCTGCCAGGGCACTGCTGGCTCAGGTTCAACTTGCCATGGACCAGAACACCCAGGTCCCTTTCCATGGCTCTGCTTTCCAGCATCTCATTCCCCAGTCTGTCTGTACATCCAGGGTTGCCCCATCCCAGGTGCAGAATCCAGCACTTTCCTTTGTTGAATTTCATTTGGTTGGTGATTTCCCAGCCCTCTAATTTATCAACATCTCTCTGCAGGGTATCTCTGCCTTGAAGGGAGCCAACAGCTCATCCCAATTTAGTGTCATCACCCAACTTATTCAGTGTATCAGTATGTCCTGTGTCCAAGTCATTTATGAAGATGTTGAAGAGAACCGGTTCTAAGATGGAGCCCTGTAAAACCTCAGAATCCCACTAGATTCCAGAATCCCATCAGATCCCCAGTCTGAGGTCACCCCATTCTCTGCAACCCTTTGTGCCTGACCCATGAGCCAGCTGCTCACCCATCACATGATGTGTTTATCCAGCTGTGAGCTGGACATCTTGTGCAGAAGGACTCTGTGAGAGACAGCATTGACAGCTTTACTGAAATCCAAAAAGATTCCATCAACTGGCTCCCCTTGACCAACTGGGTGGATTATGTTGTCATAAAAGGAAAATAAGTCTGTCTAGCAGGACCTTCCCCTCAAGAAGTGGTCTGGCTGGGACTAACATGCATTGTCTTTCAGGTGGTTTTCAGTAACTCCCAGAACAATATTCACCAAAATTTTACCAGTCACTGAAGTGAGACTGATAAGCCTGTAATTTTCAGGATCATCCCTCTTGCCCTTCTTGAAAACTGGGACATTTTCCAGCTTCCAGTCAACTGAGACCTCTCCAGATCACCAAGACTGTTCAAAAATCATTGAGAGAGGTCTTGCAGTGGCATCAGCCAGCACTTTGAGGACTCTTGGATGAATCCCCACAGACTGACAGGCAGCAAATCCTGCACAAATTTGGAGCTGACTGGGAGTTTATCATTCTCACATCATGGTCCATCCATACTCAGGGCTCTGGGACCCCCAAAGCCCATCATCGATGTTGAAGCAAAGAAAGCAATTAACAACTCTACTTTTCCTATGTTCTTGTTTGTGAGGTGACCATACTCATCAAGTAATAGGTCAAAGGTATTACTGGACTGCCTCTTTAAAAATACTTTTATTGTCCCCCACAGTAGTGGATAGCTTCAACTTTAATTGAGCTTCAGCTGCATGAGTTTTCTCTCTACAGTGGTGAGCACTGTCTCTGCAGTCATCCCATGTCACCCAACCTTTCTTCCACTGGCTTTTTTTGCCTTAGCTCCAGAAGAAGATCCTACTCAGCCAAGCCAGCCATCTGTCTTGCCTGCTGGACCTCTGACATTTTGAAATTGCCCACTCCTGTGCCATTAAGAGATGGCGCTGAAAGAGCAACTAGCACTGATGGACCCCAACATCCTCAGCAGTATTTTCCCAGGGAACCTTATTCACCAGTTCCCTGAGCAGCCTGAAGTCTGGTCCTCTCCTATCTAACATATCCAGGGTTAAAGCTTTGCTAGCAGTTTTCCACCTGTCACCAGAGATTTTAAACTCAACTGCTCCATGGTCTCTGTCACCAAAAAGGTCATCAACTACCACTCCATGAGATCCTCTCGTTAGCAAGCATCGAATCAAGGAGGGCCTCTTTCCCAGCTAGCTCCTTTAGTCCCTGTACCATGAAGTTATCATCCAGATGTTTTAGGAATCTTCTGGACCTGGTTTTGCTAGCTTTGTAGTGATCCCAGTTAACACCTGGCAAATTGAAGTCCCCCATAAGGACAAGGATGGATGATTTAGAGCTATCCCTTAATTCTTTAAAGAATAATTCATCAGTGTTATCATCCTAGCTGAGTGCCCTACAGAAGACTCTCACAATGATATCTGCTTTTTTTGTTTGTCCCTTAATCCTTATCTAGGGGCTTTCAACTGTCCCAATGACAACTTCAAGTTCTAGCACTCAAACTTTGTCAACTTTCAAAGGTAACAACTTCTTTTATGCATATTTTTGCTTGCTAGCCTTCATTTTTATCCCATAAATACAGTTTTTGTCTGTTTAAATAAATATCTTTTTTGCCATCTCTTAATGAGTTAGTCTGACAATCATGCACTCTGAAGATACTGCTGTCATACACTAGTTGTCTACTGATAAGTTTATTTTCCAGATCATCTGCTACTGAAATTTTGATTTTCTAGTCATGGTCTCTTGTTAACAACATTTGATGACCGTCATGACCTAGAACACTGCCATTTGCTCACCACTTAGATTAGGAGAGGTTTTCTTACCAAGACCTCTTTAAAACTGTGCATATGAAGACTAAGGAATTAATTAAATTTCCCTCACCCAGGCTCACTGAAACATCAAGCCCTTGGAACAGATGTTCATTTGTGATTCAGCCCAGGTATCCCTTGCAGACACAATGACCCTTTAGCACCTGCAGCCTTCCTCTCTTTGATACCACCAGAAACACCAAGTAAGGAGTTTTGCACTGCCTGGCATAATTTATTTCAGGATATAAACATGACAAAAAATACATCCTCATTAATGGGCTTAATCTAAGCCAAATTTCTCAGAGTGTCTTTGTGGTTTCAGGTTAGTCCTTTGCTTCAGTCTTCATCCCCATAGACTCCTTGAAAAATACCAGGACTGTTTCTTTACACCTGTTACCTACCCATCAGGTCTAGCATAAAACACAGCAAACTACTTGGGATTTTACCAAGAGGATGAGGCTCCTTTTTCACTATTTACACATTACAATTACTCTCAGCTGATTTCAAGAATACAACAGTCTGCAATACTTTGAATGAATCAAAATATCTCTGGAAAGGCCTTTTGTACGTCTTGTCTATCACCTATCAAAATAATATTGAAAAATTCCCTTTCTTCAGCATATATTTTCGTAGTTTTTGTTCTAAACCGAAAATACATCAGTTAATGGATAGATTGCATTATGCCAACTGTTCACATCCATTGGCTCATTTAGATTTGTCTCTAAAAGCCCCCTGACCTAGTGCATCCACACAGAGTAAATGAGGGCATCAAGCTAAAGGAAGCAATAAATTCCTGATTCTTCTATCCCCATCTACATGGCTGTCACTGCTTGCACAGCTCCACCAACTGTCCTTTGAAAGGAGGTGAGACAGTTTGTGATTCTGAGTCTGATCATCTAGAGCACTATCCCCATCTCTTTACTAAGAAATAAGACTGAAGGCTCTGCATGTTATTGTCCCTGTTTTTCATCTGCAAGACAATGCAAGAATGTGGAGAGTGTATACAATAATTGTTTACAACAAAAAATAGTAAAAAGTTCTAGGAAACCATCTGATAGCATAATATCTACAATACTGAATAAACCTAAATGCATTTTCTCATAGATAAAACAGATCTTGTACTATGGATTTATGCTAACACTAGAAATAAGATTGTTTAAATGAAGATGTGAGGGTTAAAAGGGCAGGGTATGTTTTAGACAACATGGAAACAGAAATGTGCTTGCTGACGAAGATGGTGCTAACCTGATTAGGTTAGATGCTAACCTGAAAGGAAATAAAATATAAATGAATTGCAAAAGAAAATTCAAGGAAATCATAAAAGCAAATGGTGTGGTGAACATTCATAATTCAGTGCTGGAGTATTTTCTGTGTTCTGGGACATTGACATGTTGGAAAAATACAACAGATATTTTCCAGGATAACAACTGAACTCAGGTTTCTAAAATTATTGCAATCTAGAAGACCAAGCATTTTCTGTTTTTCAGACATAGGAGAAACATCAGGAACATTCTTTCTGCTTCAGAGCAGACTTTGGCTGGGTCAGTTACATCATATCCCTCACTGAGCCATTTCCTCTTCTAGAGGATACCACTGGTTGTTCTTTCATCTATTGTTGAAATACTGAGTACTTGCAGAGAATACATGTTTGATTGCCCTGCCACACACACCTCTGAGGAGCCTAGGTCCTTGCTGTTGATAACCTCCTTGTGGATGCTGAGGGATCTGGACTCCAGGCTGTGCAAGCCCATTCCCTCAGGCTGTATCTGCAAGTCAAGTGATCCTGCTGCCACCATCCTGGCAGGCCTCCACTGAGTCACCCTCTCTGATTTATCCACATCTTTCTGTTGGGGGGCCAAAGCTGGTCACAGTCAAGCAGCTATGTTCTAATGAATGCTGTGATCATCTGCCTGGATAGAGTGCCTGTACTACTTCTCATACAGTAATCATGAGTTTGGGATTTCAAAAGAATCTGCAACAAGAAATACAATAGAATTCTTCTCAAAAAGAGACAACATACACCTTTGACAAACCTTCATTTTTAGATTTGCTGTGCAACAGTCAACTTGTTCAAAAATTTTAAGGCAAGCAGTATCTCACTTTGTTGTAAAGTGACATTATTAATATGCTACCAGGATCAAAAAAAACCTGTAAAATCCCTCAGATAAAGAGATTTACCCTTGCAAGTTTATGGTTAAAAATGAGTCTCCAGCAACTGCAGTGATGAAAGACACAAGAATAGAAACTCCAGTTCTGCAAGTTTTAAGGTCTCCAAGTATGTTATACTAACTTTCATCAAAGAAATGCAAACAATCCTATGTCATCCCCAACAATTTGTTTCCTTCAGGAACTCCACAGGCTAGAGCCTGCTTTTTTTCCTCTCTGATCCATTGTTTGGAAATGAAATAAATTTTCTCCTTAAACTCATACAGTTATGCCCAGTTAAAAGTTCTGTTTCTTCCACTTTACAAGGGAATCAGTTTCTGCTTGAAGAATTACCACCCAAAAGTATCAGCTGTACCTCTGCTTCTGCCACTACTGAATTCCCACTGAACAACAGGCATATGACAAAGGTGGCTCTGAGATTGCCATTCTGTTGTGCTAATTAGGAAAGCAACTCATACTGGGATGAGAGTCCTAAAGATAGAATGAACAAGGAGCAGCCAAAGGTAGGTAGGTGGATGATGGGCATCATTCAGATTATCCAGAGGATGAGCACCATGACAAAGCAACAAAGAAGGACAAAGCTTCAAGAGAATAAATATCAGGGTAATAGGAGAGAAATATGAGAGAGTATTTCAAGCATGTAAGAGATGGAGGCAGGCCAATGAGTATTTTCTGAACTTTTGCTAGTTCTTGCCACTCTCCAGTTTAGCAGCAGAGATCACAAAAGCAGAAAGGTATCTTTTCTAGGATGAAAAATACTGTATAAAAATACCAACATCAAAAAAAATTTCCTCAGTGTTATTTGGGCTTACATGCCTGGCTTGAAAAGGATAGTTTGTAAGCTACTATCTTCCTTTTGTTTATTTTTAACAATACACATTTTTACAACATTTAATCACCTCTGTACTCCGTGAAGCTTTCCATTAAAGCCAGCCAATAAATACCCAGCAGTTCTAGGCTTCTGAATTGAGGCACACAGGTAGAAAGCTGATTCCACAACTGTTTTTTCCTGCTTACAAGCATTCAACAGGCTCTCTGTGTTCATCCTGATTTACATGAAGTCAGCCCCCAAAGTGTGCACGGGCAGGCAAAAATTTAAAAACGCTAAAAAACCCAAGAAACAGCACCTCTCCTACATCACACCTATGGCCCATTCAGTAGACTGTATATGCACTGCTATACCACATTTGTACTCAAAACCCCTCAAACGTTCTCCAGACAAAATGCTAGATTCCCTGGTCAGGTAAAAGTGAGAAGTCACCACAAAATTCAAGACTTTAAGAAATCCTCTTGGCTCTCAATATTATGCCAGCTAAACTCAATTTTGGAGGGAAAAAAAAAGGATTTGGTACATTTTTTTTTTAATTTCACATTTATTCTTAACTGATTTCAATTAGTCTGAAACACTTCTTACAAAATATTGGTAAATTTTATTTAAGTAAACCAGAATGTCATTCTTGATTTGCACTGCTCTCCTTCCATTATTCCTTCTGTAAGAGTTATTCCATTTATGATTAGCAATAATTCATAGAGTTAGCACCTCCCTTCCTGTTCAAAGTTTTTAAATTTACAATGCTTAAAAAAAGAATCATGGCTTATTGTTTCCTTCATCATGCAGAAGAAAAGGAAATGCTTGTTGCTGAAGCTGGCACAGTAACACAAATGTGCTCTTTTATAACCTCTCATGTTTTGTCAGTTGTCTGCAAACCTGGATCTTTTCATGATTTGAAAAGGTGTCAGTATTTTTCATTCCTGTTAGTTTTCAAAATCATCAGAGTCTATGATTTCCCTAGCAGTTCCTTCTTGTTTCCTCTCTTGATTATGCTGAAACAGACCTTATTAAGTTGAATAGCATTGCATTCACATCATAAAATCTACCAGAGAAGCGCAAGGACAACACTTTTAATTGTTACAAGTCAAGCTGATCCACAAAACGTGTTGTAAAACTGGCAGGACTAATCTCTCCCACCACACTTACAGACACAGATGTCCAGGTTTATTTAAAATAACCCTAAACAAAAAAGCAAAATTTGCAGCGTTTGGATTTTTTTTAAATGTATGCATTTTACTGGGAGGTATTTGATTACAGGAATATCTCAAATTTTATTCCTGTGGTGACAAGGCAAAAACAGCTATAGGAAATGGTATCAGCTGAATTGTGTTTTGTCCCTCAGCACACCAGGACAGTCCCATCCAGACCATTTCCTAGATGTTCTTGCCTGCAAATTCCACCAAACCTCTGGATCCAAATTGATTATTTTGTACTAAAAAGACATGACTGAACTGAATTATTAATTTTTCCTTACAAATCTATGTTCCTGACAGGAGAGGAGAGGGATAACATTCATGCATGCAAAGGAAACCTCCTAGAAGGCAAAGCAGCTTAATTTACCAGGAAATACGTGTATGCGGTGGTTACTTAAAAGAAAAAAAGTATTTTCCCAATGTCAAGTTCAAGTGAAATGTCCATCAGCAAAACGAAAATTCCACATCTGGTACTAAGGTCTTGTACAGGAAACCTTATGATTTCACTTAAGCATGACTGAAGGCCACCCATGTTCTTGCCAGGATGTCTATAATGAATAACAGAATTACTGCACACAATATGAATTATTCCATTTTAGAAGGAATTAAGGGAAACAATACAACTTTCCTAAATATGAGATAAAACACAATATGATACATATGATAAATTGACTATATTCAAGCAACAATCTAATGACTCTTTCATATCTCACTTTATAGATATTATCCCATACTTGTATGGAATCCAGATGAAGGCAAAACAATCACAGTGAATTAAAGATTAAAGGCCTAAAATTTCAGAATTGTGCTGGGCATCCTTCACTAACAGGAGCTAAATCAGTTGCTGGGCAACTGCTGGACATGATGAAAATATCTAAGAGTGAGTCTTGAGTTATGAAGTAAAACCATGGGGATTCCTCCTTTGTGCCCTGAAGATTTTTATATAGTCTGCATTGTCTCAGTGGAATCAGAGAAAAAAAGTTAGACTGGTGACAGGACATGTGGAGGAAAGGACATCTAGTCCAACCTCCTGCTCAAGAGTAAGTAGAATATTCAAAGCCACAGCAGGTTGCTCAGGACCCTGTCTAGCTGAGGTCTGAAAATCTCCATGAATTAAAATTTTGCAACTTTACAAAGGGTTTTAGTCTTTAATCTCCTACACCAAATAAAAGTGTAAAGAAGTTCTAGGAGTAATTATGTCTTCCGATAATAAACTATGAAGTTTGACATTTAGCCTCAAAAATTAGCCAGCTGAGCTGCCTCTACAAGCAGATAGAAACAATTCTATGAAGATATGCACAAAGTCGATTTTAGTAAAGCCCACATCTGCACATATAATAAACTTCAGTTACCTCCAGTGAAGAGGTAAAACTAAGTTTGTAATTTCCTTTCAGGCAAATATGCTTCATTAAAAGACATGTACAGATCTTTTATTTCATACTTAGTTGTTACTAAAAGGAATAGCCTTGAAATACTATATGTTCTTATGATTCTCAATTAGTAATATTAATGTATCAGCCTTGCTCCCATAAACTGGCCTTTTATTGTTCCCTCTACTTAAAAATTCTTGTAATGGTCTACCTGTCCTTAGACTTAAGCACTCAGCTAAGTAGGAAGCACTCTCATTCTGTATTTCAGAAACAAAATTGCTTTTCTCACACCAATAAAAAACTACTTTGATTTACAGAATTTATTTTTAATAAGAACATCTGTATAGATATTTGTAAAAAACATAGAAGCTGCCTTAAAAAAGTAAAAAAAAAAGTATTAACCCCAATTCTTATTAACTCCATTTGACTGGCTTGTAAGCTCTAACAGAACTCTAAAACTCTATTATAAACCATAAAATATATTATGAAATACTAGAAAAACATCAAAAATTCCTACGCATTGCTAAATTAAAACATATAGAATCACACTGTGTTGTAAATGACAATGTAAAATGAAATGTACACAGGAGAATTTCCCAGGGATTTTAATCTTTCATTTCTCAGGAAAAAATCTTTTAAAATAGCTGGTTCCTATGGGTCTGTAGTTACAGCAATGAAAACACCCAGGTTTTACTATGTTTTTTCCTGGCAGAATTTTAGACATTAATCTGGTCAGAGAAGTATAAAATAATAATAATAATAATAAAGCATGATTATCATTACCCCCTTCTGTGTAAATAAAAGACTGCTGAAAAAAGAATTGATGATTCCTATTAAAGATGTGTTACCTATCCTCCAGATTTTGTAATTCTTATTCATCAGCCAAAGTAATTGTCTGGAAAGTAACATGCAGTGTAAGTAAACAAACAGCATTTCATTTAGTCATTCCAGTTCCTGGATCTTGTTTATAATTTAGAGAAGACATGTCTTTATGACGATAGATGTCCATGACTTCCATAAAGAGGTAGATGGATTTTAGCCCTGTGATAGCCTTCCTGAGAGCCAGTGTTAAATAAGAACAAATTATAGATTTGCTCTGATCAGCTGCTATTGAATTTGTTCATCAGAAAAAATCATCTTACTTATTATCATCAACTGGAAAACAAAAACATATTCCCAAACTGACATAAACACACAGCCTCAACTGTAAAAGAAAAGGAAAACAAGGGGAAAAAAAAAAAGTACTTGTGGCCCAAAAAGACTATCAAAGAAACTTCATATCAAATATTCTGAAATGGGATTTTTGGTCCTTGATTTCCCTGTGTGGAAGGTTTTTATCAAAATGCCACTGGACTATATCCAGCCTGCCTGCTAGGAGTGCTTAACTGAGCTGTTGTAACTGCTAGAGTTTTGAAAGGTCAAGAGAGCAACAAGGCACCCAGGCTGCCAGCCACCACCTCACACACCATTGATGGGAGAGGAGCTGTGCTGCCCAGGATAGGAGGCTAAAACAGGCAGCCTGCTGCAGCAGGCGAGCAGGCAGGATGGCAGACAGTGCCAACATGCCTTCTTGACTTCAGCTTTCCATATGTGTTGTAGGGAAGTCACGATTACCATTCTGCACATAAAACATCTTCTGCTAACCCTTCTGCCACCCCTTCTGCTACCTCACATCCATCCACACAGGCTAAACAACGTACACATCAAAATGCATGGCACAAATACTCAAGTGGAAAACCAACTTTGAAGTAAGGCTATTATTAGAGGCAGAACACCAAGGTTCCTACAAGACCTGGATTTATTTTGCACCATATTCATGCACAGCATATGCATGTCCCATTTCCTTAACTGAAGACATTCAAGCCACTTTCTTCTAAATAACTCAACTTCTGCATGTAGGGCTCCACCCCAAGCATTATAAATTGATTATTTAAACCATATGCCATTAGTATCTTTTGCCCAGAGGACATCTCTAGCTATATAGGTCTCCTGACATTTAATTAAATAAGAACTATGAATATATGTGGCATAAGAGGGAGGAAGTTGTAAATAACTTCTAAAAGCTTGGACACACACACGGTGTGCAGAGGAATCCAAGATTTAAGTATGTAGCTACATAAATCAGGGAAACCCAACTAACTAGCTTGTTGTTAACTCTGTACTGTCCTGCCTAGATTACTGCTTCTATCATTAACACTTTTTTATGGCTACATTAGCTTCATACAAATTCCTCACTGAAAAATAGCCAATTTTTTCTATCAAGGCCTGTAGAATAAATGATGAATATGGAATAGAAAAACTCATGAATTCCTGATCATGAAGTTATCAGGTTATATTTTTTTCCCCAAGCCCAGGCTGGTTCACATCACTGAGGTAAAGTGCCTTGTGCAGCATGAGGCTGAGCGTGCATTGCCAGGAAGCAGGTCACTATCATGGCCATTTCCTTCAGATGGAAATAAACTGAAACCAACACCAATAGATGAATTAAAAGATTTCATCAGGCCTTGGTGCTATCAATGCACTCAGAAGCCAGGTCCTGTGAGAGACCTCCTTCCCACTGCTGTCTCACAAATGGAAAAGTAGTTGAGAGATTCAGAGCTCCCTCAAACAGTTTGGAGGGACTTTTAAGCACTCTGATTTTGTTATCTTTTCTTTATGTTTGTGAGGTGAACTGCACTGGTCCTGCCAACCCAGGCCAGTTTTCACACTCTATTTCTCTTACACTCTACTCCTTTAACTGGAGCAAACTTCTCCTTTGCTATTCCACCTGGAGCTGGTCATTTGGGTTGGTTTTTAAATGTCAGAAACCATTTCACTTTCACAGGGCTCCCTCTCACACTTGCCTCAGGCACAAATCTGCTTCTCAAACATCATGCACTCACCATGATCCTCTTCCACAATAAGAGAAATGCTCATTCCCTTCCTTCATTGTGTTCAGGCACCATTCGGCACCAAACAAGTGCAAAAGGAACCAGATAAACTGTAGTCATTGACTTGCCTCATATTTTTTGTTGGAAATACCAATTTCTAAAAGTTATTTCCTGAAGGGAGAAACCTTGTCTTTAATCTCCCAGAGCTCCACACTCCCTAGGACCCTACATTGAAAATCAGGTGTTCTGAGCTCTACACAAGGGAAGCTGATCCACTGCTCACAGACTCACGTACATAACAGGGACTACAACTCATGCCTCCCCCCATGGCCCCCACAGAGCTCCCCACCTTTTTATTGACTGTTCATGTGTTGGACTGTGGGGGCAGAGGTAGGGAAAGGTCAGATACACTATAAATACCTTCAATATACTCTCAAAAATATAAAAGGCTCCATCCTTAGTCACTGAAATTCAAATTAAAGACAGGAGGCAAGGAACAGAAGCTATAGAAACAAACAGTAACATCATTATTAAAAAATCTATTTCACATAAACTACAGGACATTAGATTAAACACTGATTTTTCTCTGGGGAAAGAAGTACGGTCACTACAGTTGTGCAAATCACTAACTGGCAAGTCCACTGGGTGTCTTGGGAGTAACACAGAAATGACCAATACTTTCCTCTGCATGGGTTTATTGAGATTTTCCTCTCTAGTGTTTCCCTGTTCTACACTGAAACTGTTTCAGGAGCCATTCTGCTACACCATCAGAAACACCAGCTCTCCCAGGCTTTCCTTGGGGAAATCCCAAAACTCATATGCAGTGTTTAAACACAGCTGCGAGGTCTCTGAGCTAGTCATGGGGAATGATGCCATACAGAATGACCCTTATTTTTCCAATTTAGGAAAAGAAAACTCTATTGCTTCTACACTTTGGCTGATGCAGAAAATCCACAGGAAAGAGGCTTGCTAAGAGTGACTGTTTCACAAATCTACATGCAGCTCTGGATGTGAGCCCATCTATCTTCACATATAAGCACTTGCTTCTTCCACATAAGAGTACTTCTCACTAAACACACAGTTTCAGGCATGAATAACTCAATTTCTTGTGCAGCTGTACAATATTTGCAGTTGAAAATTAACCAAGTGCTATTGTCACTAGAAATAAGCCAAGTGTTTCCTAAAATTTAAAGATAAAGAATCAAAATGTCAAGGGATTTTTCAAAGGACGGACTCATGACTCTGAGGCAAACCTCAGAGACTGAATTTAATTTGACTGCCTTTCAAGTCTGTACTTCAAGTTACACTCATGTGTTGTACAACTTATCTATCTGAACATAGCATTAGATGTTGTTGCCTTAGGTTGAACTAAGGTGAACATGGAAAAGTCATTCCAAAATATTATGGTTAAATTTTTACAGTGTTCTGCCACAGGTAATTTGCCAAACCATCCTTGTGATAACAAACATTTTAATTCAATTCAATTGCAGTTCAAGGGAGAGGTTCCCAAAGAAGCAATTCTGATTTATTCAGATACATTCCCATGTCAATACACAGCATGATGAAAACTACCATTGCTAAATAGTTACAAGTGACGCTCTCTGATCTTAAACAACATCCTTTTCTCCCTTCACTCAGTTTCTGATACAATGTAAGTAGCAATGACTCAGAATAAATACATCACTGTGTTCTCCCTACTGATTTCTAGGACTTAAAATATTTCTAAAATAGGTGGGGTTTTCCCTTGAAAATTAGCCCTATCAGCAGAATGCCTGTACACACAGAATTGGGATCTGTCTGATTCATGAAGAACAGTGAAAAATAGCTCTTCTCAAACCTGAATGACATTTGACTGCTCGAAGATATTCCCCTCCTTTAGAAATTTAGCAGACAGATTTTCATACTTTTTGGAAGATAATTCTGCCTGGCAGGAGTCATTAGTATAACTGGCATTTATCAACATCATACTTATTGTTCCAAAAGAAGTGCTCCATCCTTCAAGAGGGCATAGGCAAACTCAGTGGAAGCAAAGATTTAATTTAAATCGACAAGTTCAAAACTTTTGCCTAGAGAACGCAAGTGACAAATGCTCAATTTCCAAGGCAACCAAAACATATGCTCTGGACATCACAAGCAATTCACTGGACTTACAAAGAGGTTTCCCACTCTTTTTAAGGATATTTTCCAAGAAAAATATCTATGGAGATCAAAAAAAGCCAAGTTTTGAGTTTCTTAGGAATGTTAAAAATTGATCACAAAAATCTGAAAGTTACATGCAATAGAGTGAATGAAATTCAATTATTTTTCTTAAATGACCAAAAACCAAGAAAACTTGCTGCCTCTGAATTACTCTGCTAAAAGAACAGCTTCCCAGTGATTATGTTTTTCTCAGAAGAAACCCTAATTAACCCTACACTTACCATCACAATGTTGGATCATGCTAATACAACAGAGCCAAAGTCTCTGCCAGGGGAGACTGCTGGTGGGAAGGAGTGACAAAACACTAAAGGTGTCCTGTGCCCAGCTGAGGACAAGTGGGTGCCATAAGCCCTGGCACACCCCCAGGGAAGGCAGGAGGGATGTGGCTGGAGCTGCCAGCACCCACAGCCCTGGCAAGGCCCACCTGAGGGAGGAGGAGCAGATGCTCTGCAGCCATGGGAAATGCTCTGCTGGGCAAAGCGTAGCCCAGGCACACAGCAGAGCCTCCCAAACTTGCAAGCACCATCTGGAGTCCCATCATCCCTTATGGGGAACTCCAAAGTCTGTTGGGAGCAAGTTTTAGATGCTTTTGTTTTGGGACAGTAATGCAGACAACGATCTACCAGGCATCTGTGAAAAGGAGCTCCCTCTTTCTGTTTCATTTTTGATGAACCACTCCAGTTCTGTTTAATTTATTTATTCCCTTTAACCAGAGGTTTATTTCACAAACAAACAGGAAAAGGCCTAAACAAACAAGTTAGAGCCACAAATGAGACTGCAGGGCCTGCAGTTTTTTACAGTTTCCTGTATTTATGAAATTAAATTGCTTACTATAGTCAAACACATCTACTTTGCCAGGTATGTGGCAAAGAATGCCTAAAAAGATTCTATATATTTATTTCATCACTCATAAAGAGCTTAATAAGCATCTACCTAAAGTTTTAAAATGTAATGTGAAAGACACTGTGCATCCCAAGTTAGAACATTTATGGAAATACTAATGGAAATAGCAAAGGACCACTGCTACCTGATTTATTATTAATAAATTTATTTATTTTATTTATTTCAAAAAGATAGCTTTTATCACTGTGTCGTGATCCTTTGTTGTTTTTTTTAATTTTATTATGAAGTGGTCATAAACCCCAACTTTTTCTTCTGATAACCGATTTTTAAGCAATATTATCTTTGTCAGCTGGGGTTGGTGGGACATAGTATCAGAGTTAATTATCAGTGATGTCAGATATCTGGACTTATTATGCACTCAGAGTAAGCTAATAATTCAAGCTTGTTTATACAAAGGAACAAAAAGAAAGCAAAGTGGATGCAAACGTTGGTAGTACCAGTCTGTGGCATTTGGCTATTAAATTCAGCTGGGTTAGAAAACCACCTCAGATGCAAATGTTTCTGCAAACGTGTCTGTGTGCTCACGTGGACATGTGTGTGTGCATATGAAGTGCAAACAATGATCACACACAGTCCCATTTCTCTATTACTCTATTTAAATACTGAGTTTTAAGAGATGCTTAATGATGCTATGTTTCTTTTCATCAGTAGTCTCCTCCCTAGGATAAAAATTAAATATTATATGCATAGCTAGAATTCCTTAAACTTATTTAAAATTGCTTTAAATTAATAGTAAACTTAAAATTAAACCCTGAAATTTTTACTGTCACTTTTCGCTCACTTTGTCCTTCAGTGACTCAAGTAATTGTGTGGGAAGATAAAACAAATGACTTTTCCACAGTAGAGAGCATATGGCTTCATGAACAACAGATCTGTACAGATAGAAGTTTCACATTGATTTAGCTTTTACTGAACAATAAAAGTGTTCTTCAAGCTTTATGTATACCATCAATTCTATTTTACTTATCACTGAGTAAAGCAAACATCTTGGTAAGTCTGGCTGCCAAAATAACACCAAAAAAGTGCATCCTTCTTTCCTCCAAACTGTCTTGCTGTGAAGAAAAACTAAGAAGAAAAAACCTAAATGGTATTTTAGTCTGCACTTAGTGACACATTTTGTTTGAGGAGATCATTACTCTTCAGTTTCAGGAATGTCTACAGATATCAAAAAGAACAAAA
The DNA here is from genome assembly GCA_024865655.1 of Emberiza elegans. Lineage (NCBI taxonomy): Eukaryota > Metazoa > Chordata > Aves > Passeriformes > Fringillidae > Emberiza > Emberiza elegans. The sequence continues at coordinate 23,904,389 of JALJVW010000206.1, forward strand.
GAAAAAAAACAAGAAGCAAAGAACCCTAACCCCACTCCATTCATGGTGGGCTTCTTATTTTTTCTATTGATGCTATTTCACTTTGCATAAGTATGGCGTAGAAAAGGGACTGGAATGAGATGGCTCACGTGCCTGGGAAAGTTGTCTCAAACACTGAACTACTTTCTATGACACAGAATACTTCAATATTTTCAATATTTTTTAGAATCTGAAACAGCATCAGAGAAAGAGACTGAGATCTGAATTCAAAGCCCTAACACCATTCTGCAGTCACCTAGGTTATTTTCAAGACATTTTAAAATTTCAGGCTTGCTTCCTGTATGGACCACAAAGTAACTCCACAGGATACAATGAAATGTAGAGCAAAATGCAAAAGTCTGTTAAGAGTGATTTGCTACCCTTTATGGATATCTGAATGTAACCAAATTAAAAAAAAAAAAAGCATCAAAGTTTGACAATCTCTCCTGCTTTATAATGTTTATACACACGTAAACATTCTATAGCATAATCACTGCAATGCCCTGCGGCTTACTGCTTTGGAAAAACTAAGTTCTTTTCAGCTCCCTAGCTTGGTTTGTGAAAGTTTGTGTAAGTCACACATTCACAAAGGAGTTCAATGTGCAGACAGCTGCACTTAAATTATTTTCCTGAATGTCTTCTACATTTGTTGCACCTAAAAAACATACCTGGCTGGAATTTAAAAAAGAAAAAAAAAAAGAGGAAAAAATCCAAAATAACTAAATTAATTCCTTGAAACGTGTTGTAGAAACCAGACTGCCATAAAAGGCCCTCTCATACTTCAAAGAGCAACTTCAATAATCAAAACAAAACATTTGCAATTGCCAGTTATATGCAAAGAATGTAGCACTTTTGAGCTTGTGAAATTTATTTGGATGTCCTGTAGGAGAGTTCATACATATTTTTTCGGTGTTATTCTTCCCCAAAGCTTCTCAGATTTGGACTCAGTCACAAATGTGTGTGGGTGGAAGAATCCATCCATTTTGATTTCAACGTAGCACTTGAACCACAGGCTGCAAAAATGCAAACTTTCATGTCAGCTAACAATGCCATGCAAAGTGTGGAGCTGTTAGTGGTTTTCTTCTGGTCTTCTCTGACATCATCAACTTATTTCAAACACTGTTCTACACACATCCTTAAGAAAAGAGTGTCAGATCTTAACGTGGGTGTGTTTGGGTTTTTATAAGCTAGCTCTTTTGATGGACATTGCAGTACATTACAATGACATGCTTTGAACTTTAGTACAAAAGAAATGGTTTGGCAACATCCCCACAAACATACTGTTAAGGCCAGTTCCATAACTCCTTGTAGTCTATTTACATTACAAAGTATGAGACAAATTCTGAATTATTTGGAGGCATGAGTTTGCTTAACTCAGAGTCCAAATAGCCTCGTAATACTCAGTAGTTAAATACTTTCAATACCACCACAATGCAATAAACAAGGAAAGTAAATTCAATTTTATCTACCAAATAGTACCCCACTACTTGAAGAACTTGAAGAAAAATGTCATGTTTAAAAAGCAATCGAATTGGTGAAGACTAAAGCTCAAACAGAGATGAAACGATACTGACAGAAATTCAAAGCTGCCCAATAAACGCTGAGATTGGAACATGAAAAGTAAGTAAAAACTAAGGGGGGAAAATAATCACTAGTTTACATCTTACCACTTCGTACTCCTCACTGCCAAAAAGGTACATAGTTACTCCTTCGCGGTCTGACACCAGTTGCCCAGAGCGCCCAGCCGCCTGAAGTCAGATCTTCCCCTGCATCCTCAGCTCCCGCGTCCCAGCCGGGCGGGCTTCCCAGGCTGCTTTCCCACGCCTGGGCTGCTCCTGAGGCACCGGGGCTCTCGGGCATGAACTCGGAGTCTGCTGCGAGGGCCGCGGGACCGGCGCGATGGAAAACCGAGAAACTCTGCGGGCGAAAGCGGCAGCGGCAGCCCCGAGCCCGTGCGGAGCCGAGCGGGGCCGTGCGGGGCGGGGCGGACAGCGGGACGGGGCGGGACAGAGGGACGGGGCAGCGCGGGACAGAGGGACGGGGCAGTGCGGGACAGAGGGACGGGGCAGGGCGGTGTGGGGGGCGGGACGGGACGGGATAGAAGAAGACGGGATGGGACGGAACAAGACGGGGCGGTGCGGGCTGAGGGATGGGCGGTGCGGGCAGCGGGGGGCGGCAGCGCCGCGTTCCGGCCCTGCTCCGCCTGGCGCGACGCCGCCCTAACTGAGCGGGGAAAGCGTGGCCGGGAGAACGCGAGTGCGGCCGGCAGAGCCACGGCTCGGACGGGAGGGCCCGGGAGGAGCCGCCGGGGCCCGTGAGGGACAGGCTGCTGCGGCCGGGGCCCGTGAGGGACCGGGAGGAGCCGCCCGGGCCCGTGAGGGACTGGCTGCTGCGGCCGGGGCCCGTGAGGGACCGGGAGGAGCCGCCGGGACCCGTGAGGGGGCGGCTGCTGCGGCCGGGGGGAGCTCGGCTCGCACACACCCCTCGCCGCTCTGACTGCGCTGCAGAAACCCATTGCAGCTATCTCACTATGTATGTCTTTCTGAAAACAAACAAACGAGCAAACGAGCAGCCCAGAATAGTTTCCCTTTTGCATGTTTCGCCCGCTTCATTGCTTCCTCGCACTGATGAGTCCCAGCCTGCTCTGTAAACACGGTGTAACTTTATCTCTGTGCCACAATGGTAACTGGAAAGTTACACCCGCTACCTCCAGCGCACGGGAAGCGGATCCGGCATGGAATACCACACCGGGACAGAAGAATTCAAGGACTCGCCTCACTCCTGGCCAACTTCTAGTGCAGGCAGAGCAGGCAAGAAAGAGTAAAAAAAGCCAAAGAACAGGATAAAACACAACTGAAAGACTTCAGAGACCAATGCTCCAATTGCATTCCCAAAGTAATATTAAAATGGGGCTTAAAAATAAATCCCAATAAAGATGGTATAGGAATACAGCTTAAAGTAAACCAGGCACGCAGAAATATTGCCCGCTGGGAAAGGCTGCTCTGTACAACTGAGGAAGAGGCCACCAGTCGGCATCCAGTAACACAACCCCGATCAAAACTGCTTTCAAAAAGCACTATGAAACCCATCCCTTCTCAGCTCAGTCCTCTCAATTCTTTATAGTTCACACTGCTGCTAGCACTATATCCTATAACCAGAACTATACATAAGCACTAAGAAAAAAGATATGGAATATGTAATTTCTTAAGGAGGAAATGTGTGGGTGTATGCTTGCCCATTTATATCTATAATCAAGTTAATATAATATACACAGCATCTCATGACAAGATACAGCATTAAAAACCAGTTTGTGCTACTCAATTTCCTTCTCTTCCACCAAAGAAAGAGAACAAGACCTCTTTCCTAATAAAACCAGCAAATGAAGCAGTTCAAATACATTGTAAATATCTTCCCTGTTCCTTCCCTTGCATCATCCCCTGCTTATTTTAAATACATCTCTTGACTAACTCAGTTTCTTTGCGTGCATTAGTAGGATATTCTTCTCTCAATCTGTTTTCTCTGTCAAAACAGACCTTTTGTCCTCTCTTGACTATATGTGATGTGACTCATGAGTCTAGATTTTTTTATGTTCTTTTATGTACCCACAAGCAGAGTTAAACCCAAGAAACTGGTTGGAAAAGGGCAAATCAGAAATCAGAAGACATTAATTTTATTTCCAACATATGTTTACAAAATAGCATTAGTTTAAATCTGTCAGCTGAATTGGTCACTTTGCGTTATATCAATTGCAAATTACGCTTCAAACAAATAATATCATAGTAGTTCATTCCCAGAGTGTAAATAAAACATGCATCATTCCTGCATGGAGGCTATCAGGCATCAAACATCTCTACTGGAATGTAATCACCACTTGTCCAAGCTGGTTGCTCCTATTGATGCTGAATGAGTGTGGTCACACACACTTATTAGCTTTAATGTAATTGCTCAAGTTTTCCCACACAGTGTTTTTAGTGTGAAACCACACCTGTCAATACTGGCAAAGCCAGTGTCATCACACATTACTTTGCTTGTCTGATACAGCTCTTCTAAGCAATTGAAATTTGGGTGCTGTGGCTTGATTGCTCCCTTTTGGATATGGCTCTCACAACTAATTTGGAGAAAAAGAAAACCAGCAGGAACATTACAAGTACTCCTAACATCAAAAAAAAAAAAAAAAAAAAAAAAAAAAAACATACTGCTTTGTATATATTAAAAAAATTATGATAATTTTTAAAAATAATTTCATCATCTCCTGTACTTTGGCAGTGAATATGAAATCAGGGAGGACTGCAGTTTGCATACACTCAACAGAGACTTAGGGCATTATTCAGGCTGTCACCATAAGTGACTTTCATGTCACAAGTAATTCTCACTACAGACAGCACAAGCAGCCAGAGTTTGGCAGCTTGGACAGTAAATAAGCTGAATTGCTCATTGCTCTCTTGAATTGAAGCATCATGACAGGTACCAAAGTCTGTCTCAGGGCTCCACAAAGCAAATTTGCATATAGCTTTTATGGTTCAAGAATTAAAAGTCTGCAAAAATGCTACCACTGTTGAGGGTGTTCAAAACTTAGCAAAGCACTTCTGGATGACCTGTGCTCCTCTCCCAGCTAAGTGACAGCACAGGGGTTTTGCTGCACATGGTTCCCCCAGTAGCTGAGTGAGGCAAGGGACTGGCCAGCAGAGGGTGGGCAGCATCTCACCAGGGCTGACCCTTGCAGGCAGAATGCCATGATCCACACAGAAAGAGCAAGCAGAGGAGGAGATGGAGCAGTGCAAGGGAAGCATGGAGAGGGAGAGAGAGTTTTGAAAAAGGAATCTGTGAACAGTGGGGCTGAAGAGGTGGTGGGATGGGAAAAGCAGAAAACCAGAGTGCAGAACAAGGATGGATGGCAGCAGTGTGACCCACAGGGAGGAGAGCATAGAAGCCAGGCCAGAAGACAGGAATTAAGGTTATGCAAGAAAAATGTTCATGGTAGGCAGGGAGCACAATAATCCTATTGAAAAAGGCCTTCATAGAGACAGCTGGCTACCTGACCAGCCTAAAGCTAGGAGGTAACCAGAAGGAATGGAATGGTGCAGAGCGAGGCAGAAAGGCTGAGATGGGATGCTTGGGCAGAAGTGGCTGATCAAGCAAATACAGGCCATTGGAAAATCTGTAAGTTGGAGACTCCAGCAAGAGACAAAATTGCTACTCTATTTTGGGATAGAATGGAACTGGGATGAAGGCAGAAAGTGTCCAAAGCACAGAAATATGTCTAAAAAATGGTAGGTGGAAACAAACACCTAAACAAAGCTAAGGGTGGAATTGTTCCTCTCCCCAACAGGCACTTTCCAGCAGGACACGTTCTTGCAGATGTCTGACAGAGAGCTACACCAACATGACTAGATGAAGACTGGACCTTAAGAACCAGCATTCAGCCTAAAGAAAATAAAATACTGTGACTGTGAGAGTCAAGACTACAGTCTGAAATTATGTAAATCACAAGGATAAAGTGATAAAATCCCTTATTCAATGTATACAAGCACTTGTAAAGTAGCTCTTGCTCACCTGTGGAAGCCAACACAGCAATAGCAATATTAATCATGTGTTAACAGAGGCAAACAGGTGCAAACACAGGTGTGTCAATATGTGTGGACTTCCTGATTGCTTCCCTAAGTTTAGTTCCTTGCATAAAAATCTATTAAGGTGTATAGTATCTGGTGGAAAGGGAATAAAGAAGACAGAGCCAGACTCTTCTCAGTGACTCCTAATGAAAAGGCAAAAAGAAATGAGCATTGATTGAAATGTAGGAAAATACATTTGGACACAGAGAAAATTTTTTTAATTTTTTTTTTTTTAATTTTACTGAGGGGGTGAGAGGGCACTGGCACAGATTACCCAGGGAGGTTTTGGAGTCTCAATCCTTAGAGATAGTCAAAAGCCATCTGAACGTGTTCTTAGGTTACTAGCTTTAGGTGGCCTTGCTCTGAGCAGGTAACTGGAATAGCTCCAGAGGCTCCTTTTTACCTCAAGCATTCTGTGAAATTAAAAATTATCTGATTCACATTGATACTTTAGGAATTCCATCTCTCCATTTGAATTTTCAGGGATTACGCATAATGACTTTTCAGATTGTCAAAGAGAATAGCATTTAACTCTGGTATTTAAACCCTGACCCATGTCTTTTAAGCATAGCTATGAACTGTCTACACTATAAATAGCTTTGTATATCATAGTACTTCAACACAGTGCCTTTGGGAAAACAAACAGAAAAAAATGCTGACATGGTTGTCAAGGTTAATAGACTAAACAGACCTTTCTTGATAAACAAGAATCTTTCAGCTTGTATCCAACAGTAACAACATTTTTTGGGGGAGGGAATTCTGTGGAAAGCAATTGACTCTCTCTTACCTAATTCAGATTCAAATTCAAATCCCAGTGAAGAATGTCAACAGCTTGTAACACCTTTACACAGCTAGCAACAAGAATTGTTAAGGAAACTTTTGGCCAAAAAACTCTGAATAACCTGTTCCCTCTCACATATGGCATGAAAGAGCAAGAGCTATTGCACTTTAATTACCCTGCATCCAAACTATCCCATTCTGTCCCATCCCACACCAGCACCTTCTTAACAAGGTTATTTATATATGAAAATTATGATTAGCAACTAATTTTTTAGTTTTTTCCTATGAATTTTAGCTCTCCCATTGATTTTCTCCCACAGGGGTCATTCTATCTGTGGGCAACACCCTTCCAGCAGTATAAACTAAAATTGTCAGGAGTGTTACTGCCCTGAAAGAGCATGGATCTGAAGCCAGGCTGCCTTGTTCTATCTGGACATCAGCACATTTAGAAGAATGGGTCTTTTCCAGGTCTTCTCATTGCCACTGTAACTCTCTGTGTGATGGTAATTGCAGGGTCTCAGCAGTTAAGAACAACTCTAGCAGGACTCCACATTCTAAGAAGCATCCAAATGTTTTATGAAAACAATAGGACTGCCTCAGCAAGGAAGACTGAAAGCATGCTAACCCAGAAGAGTTAAAAGCCTGCTCATAGCACCACATTGCTCAGACAGTTTCATGACAGGTTAAGTAATTCAGTTGGAGTTTCCCAGACTTGTGCTTAAACATCCCTATTTTTGTGCTTGGGGTAGGCAAGGAGGGGGTTGGCAGGGCCAGGACACAATTTAGACCACTTCCTTCTCTTGAATGATACCTTCCTTTCTTTTAAAAGCATCCCTCAAAAGAAATAGCATAGTTAAGGGTTTTTTGTTTGTTTAATTTTTGTTTAAGGGTTTTTGTTTGTTTGTTTAATTTTTGCATCAGCTGAAGTGATGGGCAGTATCCCTGAACATGGTGCAGATTCCAAATTATCAAGGTACACTGCATTAACTTCCAGAATACTTGGTATTTCTTTCCTGAATTAATTCATTTTACATCCAACCACAAAATAAAAATCCATCTCCTTCCATAAAATTCCATGCATCACGTAGGATGCTTGTAATTCTCCCTTACAGATGGTGTACATCTGAAAGAGGGTTGTTAAGTAAAATTTTATTCTGTGAGATTTAGTTTAGGTATATAATAAACCAGTGTCAACTAATTCAAGATGCAATAATGAAAACACTTCCTTAAGATTAATGTCACATCTTAAATCTCAAAACCAAGCTTCAAATGAATGAATAATAAAATCTGAAAGTATGCCCATGGAAGTACAGGAATGCTATATAAATTTTATTTTTAAACATTAAAACTGCTTATCATTTGCAGATTGTTATTGGTTATTATGGTTACCATTCTCTAACACAATCCAATCTGCCTGCACTTTTCTATTTCGGGATACAGCAGTGATAACATTAACAGCAGACTTAACTTCTCAACTTGCAAACATACATACATTAGGGGCACATGCTATCTCCTGCTGCACTGAAAGATAACGTGAGTATGTTCTCACAGTGTCACAGAAATAACAAGCTCCTGATCTCCCTGCAGTCAGATGTTAAAACTTCTAATCCAACTTGCAATGAGTGTCAGGAACACATCATGTTTGAAAACATTTGTATTACAGATACATAATAAAAATACCTATTGTATTATAAATCCTCTGCATCGCTGAGATATTGGAGAGGTGCTGTAAATGCTGTTAAAGTTGCAAAATCTGCCCATAGGTGATTGTTCCCGTGCGTGGGCAAGATTTTTATTTTTATTTTTTACATGTGATGTAGAGTCATGTGGAACATTGTCCTCTTAAAGCCTTGTTGCAGTGAAACACAGGGAACAGGGAGAGATACAGAAAGAACAATTCAACATGTTAAAGAATTCAACATGTTGTTGCTGGTCTAAGATGGTCACAGAAGTCACCTGAAGCAGAATGTGCTGAAAAACACTTCTGAAACAGTTGTAAATTCTGTCAGAGCTTTAAGGAGTTGGAAGAAAAAATTAATTCATCAATGATTTTAAAAAAGTTATACCTCAGTAATAAATAGGAGATAATGTTTGCTTTCCTATATGTATTAATTGCAAGAAGAGAGATTAATATACTTTTAGGCACAAGAATTTCAGTAAAAGAAACAACCTTCACAGAGAACACTTAATATCCTGCAGTAGAATATATAAAACTTACACAATGCTGTAGAAACAGCTTGTGCCTGCTATCTTTCCTTAAAAAATACATCTTTCCACAGAAAGGTTACTACTTTATAGTATTAACCATACATTAATGCAGCATTAAATAAATAGGGATTTTTAATCTTACTGAAAAGCTTGCACCTATTGCACTCAGCACTCATCTGCCTCTGGGGGCACTGAAATGTTTCAAGTGCCATGGGCAGCTCCATCATGGCCAGATGCTGATTGTCCAGAGCTGGAGACTAAGGAATAACTTTGGCTTGTAGCTGTGCAGAGCAGCTAGCCTAGACTGGAATGTTACCCTCTAGCCACATCCCCATCCTGAAAACTGTGGTCCACTTACACAGTTGTCCTCTGGGACAATTGCTGCTGTTCCATACTCAAGCCATTAACTTAGTAACTGATAGTTCATGGAGGAGATGTCCGAGCCCCTGTGCCTTTGAAATGGTTTTGGCTTTTAAAATGTCCAGCCATATCTCAAAATCACACTTACAGAAGTGCTTGTAAAACTTGTGCTATTGATAGCCCCAAATTCTGTTCCCACTTCAGAAAATAAAATGCATCTCACCAGAAGAACCACAACAGCAGGTCACAGGAGTCATTTTGGCTCACTCTGCCTTTGTTTATGATTTTTGGCACAAGCCATCACTCCACAATTCCATCAGTTTAAATTATTGATTATCACCAAATGTTGTGGGTTTTTTGGCCTAATTGCTTCTTCAAATCTCAGTTCCTATTTCTCATTTTTCCCTGTTTTTGAAACCTCTAATATTTTTGATGTTTCACACTCTTACAATCTGGACTTATTACATTTAATTTTTGATGGACTAGTGCAATTTAATAAATTCCACTGAAATAAATTCTGGTGAAATGTGAAAGCTGAAAAACTTGTCTCTGCAGAAAGGACTATTTATCTCTTGGGACCCATGTGAGAGCTCAAAATAGGAATTAAGTGGAATTTAGGCAGCATACATGCTGATGTAATGGCTCTCTCACCTATGAGGCTGGTTGTCACCCTGGCACAACAGAAATGTACTTCAGTTTAAGCATCGGGGAGGCAGATGTGTAACTCTGGCCAGGAACTCACAGTGTACTGCAGTGAAAACACGGCCGGAGGAACCAGCATGTCAGCTAAGCAGAGACAGCAGGTTGCAATGCAAGGGATTAAATAAGTGCAGTAAGTTGCTGCTCACAGAGAATTAGTGCAATGTGTTACAACAGCATGATCAGAACTGCCCTGATGAGATGCATCATGAAGGTAAGGTACTTTCAGTCAATCTTCCTTGTCCACTCAAATTAACAGGATCTTGTTAGCAGAGAGTAAGAAGGTGAATACTTGGCAGAGAGTAAGAAGATGCAAAGATCTTTCAATTTCTACATTGAAATGACTTTTGTTTTTTCCTCAGTTATAATCTAGATGTAACTGTAAGATGTAAAAATGTGATTTTTCAATTGCATTTTTCTGTATTGCACATTTTCTTCCCCTCCCTCTTGCCGCAATTCCTGATCAGTGTCCATAAAAAGAATGCTCTGAACAGCCTGGTTCCCCCATGCTGACAGCACTGAAGGCTCGTGCAGCTGAGCAAAGAGCATATCTCAAAATGCATTTCTGTGGGGCTCTCTTTTTCTGTCTGACACTGCAGGACTCTCGTTCTCCAAGAAAGGCATTCAGCCATTTTCTACACCCTGACTAGAGTTTTAAAGGTGAACCTGTTCCTATGTTCCAGAAGTCCAGTACTTTTTATAGCTTCAAATTTATGATACTAAGGTGCATTGGATGAGGATTTCTGAAGTCACTGAGAAACTCCTCCTAAGTACAATAGACAACATTTGATTTAACATGTGGGGAAAAGTCAATAATATAAGAATTCTAATCAAATCCTTAATTGTTGATCTTAATATGGTAGCAACCTATAAAAAAACAATATTTTGAGTTCCAAGATGCAAGAATTGCTCCTCTCCTAAATTCATAAACCTAAATTGTATATTGTGTTGTCCATGACATGAACTGAATAATGGATTTACACTGAACCAGCATCGATGCAGAAAGTTGCTTTCAAAATTTAAGAAGGAAATTATTTTCTCAAGTAGTTCAGTTCTGACACCTTAAACTTCTCCTAAAAAAAATGCTCCTGCCATTACAAGGCTGGTTGCTTTGTTTATGTCTATACAAGTTCTAGTGAAGCTGGGAAATCATGTGAAATCAAAGTGATAGAACCTGATCACATTCTCATGACAGAAAACATTCAGCCAGAAAATATCATGATGTCCTAGGAACTCACTGATTTACTCTGAATTTTGCAGGAAGTTATCAAACTGCTTAGTTTGAAAGCACCTTTTTCAGCAATCCACCATGGCATCAGCTATTCCAACTATTATGGAATCAAGCATTACCCTGTTTCTTACACATCAAACTGACCCTGTTTCCAAGACAAACTGGAAATAAACATGAAAACCATTATTTTTAAACTTCCAAAATTACTTTTTCCAATGCCTCCCTCTATGCATTAATTTAAAAGTTTCTAGAGAGGAAATATTGAAGAGATGACTCTTTCAAATAATACTATAGTTTGAAAATACATGTTTCATTGTTAGCTTATAGAAATGACTTTTTCATTTTACAAGAACAACAAAGTATATGCAAATGTGACCCCAAGAAAACCAACCAGAACCTTTCAAATAAATATAAATCACTTAATGTTACTTAAACAAAATGGCAAAATAATAGAATCATGAAATATTTTGTGTGGAAAGGGACCTTCAAAGGTCTTTTAGTCCACCTCCATTTGTAAGGCTTTTAATAAGAGAGAAAAATTTAAAGCCCAAACATGTTTTGGTCACAGAGATTTTCAAGGAAATTCTATCCTGTTGAAGTGAGCTGCTGAACTGCGTACATAAAACTGTGGGAATTGATAACACATACATGGCTGAGGACTTTGTCAAACTGAGAAAACACCAAGAGAATTACTGTGTCTGTAAGTCAGTCTTTGTACAGGCATCCTCTGATCAGCATGAGCATACACAAAGTTAAATCTGGCTTTTATATCTAGCAGGCCTTTAAAATTATGTTTTCTTCTGATACTAATATTCAACCAATACCATTAACTAGCCAGCTAGAAATTTTTAAATTATGAATATTATAAATCATCAACCTGAGAGCATCCTTTCAGCAGCCTCAAAACATTCAGAAAAAAATAGATGTTTATATCCAGTAAAATACTGCAAAATGCAATGTATCATTAATGAGCTGAAGGAAAAAAGTTGTTTAGTGACAGCAGAAGTAATGAAGCTTTGGGTTCCCACACACACCTCCACAATACTTTCAGCTCTCTCATTTTCCCTACACACCACATGCTCTGTACCCTCAGCTCCCCTCCCCTCCCTGAACTTCTCTTTTCATGAGCTGAACAGGAGTGAGCATTTGTTTGCTCTGTTGCAGAGTTAAAGTTGTGCTCCTCAGCTGGATGGATGCTGCCTTCCAGATGCCAGAGGAGGCCAGACAGTGCTGTACATCTCCCACTCTGGCCCCTTGAGGAAAAGGCTTCTCCAGCCCCCAGGAAGTTCTGCTATAATCACTCAGTGCTTCTGAGACCTCTGCAAGGCTGGTTTAAATGGGCCACTGAAGTTCCTGAGAAGCACAACTAACAGATGGAAAGTGGGATTGCATAAATCTTGTCTTAGGAAACAAACCTAAGAAATCAGAGCTGTTACACAAAGACTGTCCGTGCACTTTAATACTCAGCAGCTTGTTGAAATATAAGCTGACGCCATGAGCAGCAAGGTAAACATTTAATCTGTCTGAAAATTTTCAAATCATCACTGTCACAGAGCATTGCTTGCAGTTATTAAGCAGTTACAGGCTTTTGTGATATGTAGATGCAGCACAAGTAGCACAAAAGAATTTGTAAAGGAATATTGCGCTTGTAACAAAGGACTTTAGGGATCAGTGATTAAAATATTGCAAACATTTATATATTCATATGTAATTAGACAAGCTATTTTCCAAATTCTGGCATCTTCTGTATTTTGGCCCATAGCAAAAAATAAATTTTTAAAAGAGTAAAAAATAAAGAATCCCAGTGGTTTAATAGCCTATAAAATTGATATCTGAATGCAATTGAAGTTTCAAAGCACTTTACCTCCTGTCCTTTTACACCTTTTTTTTTTTTTTTTTTTTTTTTTTTTGTGTGTGTGTGGCAGCTCCACACCAGGGATCCTGGGAAGCAAATAACAGAATTTGCCCTTTCAAGCTTATGAAAGCTTATGAATTCCCAGGCCTGTTCACTGCTATTTGAAAATAGAATAAAAAATATTAGCAGCAAACATATATTTCACTGATGTCAAAAATGTTAAATTTGGATAAACTGGAAAAAGGCAGGGTGCCTCTTCTCCACGCAGAGGGTGAGGTAAGGACAAAATGTCCTTATGCTTTCTGACAGTTACTGAAGTTTCCATACTTCAGAATTTCTATGTTACAATGACTGTTGGTGATGAAAATGTGTCAGTGGTTATGCAATAAGTAATCCTTTATTTCATCTTACTATAACATTTTAATTAACTTGAACACATCAGAGGTCAACACGTCCAAGGGACATTCTGTTATCTGGAAATTTAGAAAAATGTACTCACATAAAGCAGTTACTGAATTTCTGGACAATTACACAATTTCAATCTACTTTTGATGCAACAACTGCCATTCAAAGACTATCATCAATAATAAATTTACTTAATTATTCATGCCAATAATATGAAAGTTCTCAAGCTATATCTCTTCTTTAGTCTTCCCAATTACTTTCCTCCTAGATACTTAAAACAATTCAGTTTTTCAATTAGATAATATCTGAGGACCAGTACTGCTAAACAAAATGCTAATTTGCAAGCACAGCTTCCTGTAAAATGCTTCTGAACAAGAAGTGACAACAGCTAAAATTCACATTAGCAAAACAAAACAGCCTTCTCCTCATGACATGTCTGGAGACTAGAATAAAAACTGAAGGAAACAGGAATAGAATAGTCATCAGCTATCACTGTGAAAGAAGGGTTGACGAAATACTGAGGGATCCATGTACATGGCTGAATCCCTTTTACTGCTTTCCATCTGTGTTTCACTTCACCTATCCTGCTTTTTTGCTCCTTCTCAGTTTACAAGGGCTGTACATGCACAGCACCACTCCCTGTGATTCCCTTACGCTGTCCAGTGGTAACTTCTTCCTCTGTCTAACAGGACCTCTATGATCATGCTAAATAGAATTTGGACTTCTCCACAATGGGATATGAGGGAAAAGCATCCTTTTACTCTACAGACCAGATAAACACAGCTTATCTTTGGTGACATTCTTTGACAACAAGCAGACAGAAAGACGAAAATGCTGCAGGAAACATGTACAATGGTTGTGCTAAGTTTCAACATCAGATTGGTTTTGTTCAGGAAAACAGTATTTTCCAATTTGAGGGTTTTTTTAAAATTTTACAACAACTTTTTCCCACCAAAAAGATTTATGTCCTGGTGTCTGCCCACCTATAATTGTATTGGATTGTTAGAGAATCCCAACACATTTGGTTTATCAGAACTCTTAGTAATTGCTTGTATATAGATTAAAACGTGAAGATTTGAGCTTTTTACTATATTAATTAGATAAGAAAAGACTAAAGGCAGCTATAGCTATGGTTGAACTCAATTACTGTTAAGGGTCTTTTCCAAGCTAAATGGTTCTGTGATTCTATTAGTAGCTGATTTCTACTATTCTGAACATCCATGCTGAAAATAATTCCACTGGAATTATATATAGTAGTTGTACCCTTTCCTGCCTCATGGCACACTTCCCGCAAGACCCACTGTTGCATTACTTTCCCCACAAACATAAGAGCACAGTCTAATTGGAATAAAAAGAGGTTGTTAATAAAGAAAGGTTGTCTGTAAGAGTAGAACAGAATAGATATTAGCAATAACTAATCAGTTCCTTATGTGGAGATCCCTAAATAACCCGGGAATAGCAATGATCCAAATCTGATTTCCTTCTAGAAAAAAGCTGTGGAGCAGCTGTCACACAAGACAATGCCCCTGAATTCTCTCAGAAGAACTCTGGAAAGCCACTGTCATGCTTAAGGTACTGTTCTTTTACTGCAATTTTATTCAAATAGCTCATAAATGTTATAGAAAGAAGTAAGCTTAAGCCAAACATGCAGCTTAAATCCATGTTTGCGTAATTTCATTTTAATCCCCATCCTTTTTTCATACAGTGTAAAAAGAAAAGGCACATCCGTGTGAAGTTTAAAAATAGTATATGTCATCTATTTAAATTTTTTTTCACAGCACAGCTGTAGTGGGATGTCTGCTACTAAAACTCCCTCGCCCCAGGATACACATACCTGGTCAAATGCTGCCAAAGCAAGACTCATGAATGTGTTACAACTTAACCCAAACAAAAATAATAGAGAGTATAATGTTTGTGTCTGTAAAGAGAATGTACTTCAAGCTACTGCCAGCAGAGAGTCCCATTGCTTTCATATTGAAAAACAATTTAGCACAATCCCCAAAAATCACTGAACAAAAACCAAACCACTTTTAACTACTTTAATAGGGTCACAGACAGAAGCCCTAAGCAGCAGCCATCTGAAAGTTCTTTCCCTCCCCCTCAACTCATTTTTTTACTGTTTTTCCAAACTGTAAGTCAAGTTAGTATGTTTCAAAAAGGAAGCTCAAAAGTATGATTTAGACTTCCACAAAAAGGCTGGCACATTTCTCAACAACATTTCAGCTTGGCTAAATGAGAACAAAGTGGAACAGTTTAACTGTAATTAAGTCAACTCGCAAGCCAGCCTCTACATCGCATTGTAAAATTAAAGGGCTCCCAAGCATCTGGCCTGCACTCCTACCACATATGCTTACCCCAGGAGCAATGTGCTTAGTCTGAGGAGACATCAGGCGTCTGTCAAGCATGCCAGCCTCACTCCCAGCAGCAGCAACACTTCTTACAGGAGCACAACCTCCGACGCAAAGCAGCGAGAACTTCAGCCAATCAGCCCATACTGACCATCATTGCAAATACCTGTACTTGTAAGGCCTGGTTTAAAGGGCACAGCTTTGGGCTCTATGGAGCAAGACTGTTTGCTGGCCCTTTCTCTCAGCTGTTGATCTGATCCAGTCCCTACGTTAGGGACAGCTCAGCAGAGAGCCTGTCACCATCAATTACCAGGGAGGAGTGGGAGGGCCCCGTGCTCATGGTGACGCCAGCTGCTGTAAGGACAGAGCCTGCACACTTGCTGGAGTAACAACACTCTTTGTTCATCCCACATGCATGGCTTGCAACATGCATGGCCCCCTGGCAACATACAACTGCTGTACAGCCAGAAACAGGAAAGGCATCTGAGCATTTAACAAGGCATAATCAATTTACTGATGTTTGCGGATGCAGATTTTTTTTATTCTCCCTCTCCCCCCCACAACAGAAATATTATGCTGGAATTTCAAGCTGTAAATATCAATTTAAGTTGGAAATTTTCTGTGTAAAAGAAAAATTCTGCTTGACTCTATCTAAGGTAGAAGACCTATTATGATAGAAGATATATATATATAAGGTTCATATAAATTAACCTTAATAAGGATTTTTATATAGACTATCATCCTAAAAAAAACTGTCACTAGATATTTCATCATGGCAATACTTCTGTGTATTAGCCAGTCAACTGAAATCATCAGGAAAACTTACATGCATAATATTATTGGCCCTAATGAGTTTAAGAATTTGCAAGATTAAGGTCAACTGGCTTAAAATAAGAGCATAGGTTAGAAGTAAATAAGGATGCATGTTTGTATTGGTCTGAGGCTTCTGGAAGTGAAGTAAAAAGGAGCAAGGACCAGGCAGCAACAGGCAAGGAATGGTATGAACAGAAAAAGAGCTCCAGAGAAGCCACTTCGCCCCTCTGTTACCACTGAGATAATGAATATCAAGGCAGTGATTCCTCAGAGGAGCAGCAAGCACAAACATTGCTTTGGTTCCAGCTGCTCAGCGAGCTGGGCAGTCTGCTCCTCTGCCTATGCCTCAAGACTCTTCTTCAATAACCCCACAAAGTCCAGCCTCTGGTCCATGAGAGCTGAAAACACTGTCCATTTCCAAAGGCTGAATTTTTAATACCAACTTTGTGTGTAGACTCTGTAGCCAGAGAGGGAAGGGCAGATTCTACCTCACAAAAACTGCCAAACCAGATTTTTCTTTCTTTCCTTTTAGACAAAGAACTCAGACTGGCTTCCATTTTTATTAACTCATCCCTACACATTTTTTCACACAGATACTTTTAAGGTGTACCAAGCTTGATCAATATAAAGTTATGCTCTTAAAATGTAATTTCTTATTTATATTATCAGCATACCAAATTATTAAAAATTCTATTTCACTGAAACAAGAAGTGACTTTTGGTTAAGACCTGACCAGGTGGTTCTTCATTTGCAGGGGTTTTTACATTTGTTGGGTGGGGTTTTTTGGGTTTTTTTTTTTTGTCTGTTTGTTTGTTTTAAGGGGACTATGGGAATGTGGCATTCTTAACTTTTTACCACTGTTTCAGAATCCAGTATTCATGTTAGGTCCATTTTGGATGCCGAAAGAGAATTAAATAAGTTCTTTGCCCTTATTTCTCATTAAATAGACATTTCTATTTACCTGAAATAGACTGAGCAAAGAAAAAGACTCAGAACACAGACAACCTCTTGCACAATTTATTTTGACTTCTATAAGGCACTTCTAGGATGGGTATTAAACTCAAAATGCTGAAACAACTACTGGTTTCCAAGGAAGCAAACAGTAAACTTCAGCAAATACAGTTTCAGAAGGCTGTGAGAAGTATAGTGATTTCTCATGCAATACTGTATTAATAACTTTGGGGGTTTAACAGTAAAATTACTGAGCAAGCTTTTTAACAAAGTTATTATCCTTAAAAAATTTAATACATGCTGTGGGACACAAACACCTTGGGGCAAATCAGAACTACTCTGAAGAATACACAATCACAGTCCCAGCTGGAATATTGCAATTAGGACAGAGCAGCTCTCATTCCAGAGGCTTATTTTCTGCCCTTCAGCAGATTTTACAGAATACTGAAACTAAGCTTGCAAGACCACACTGTCATCGTGGTAAATTTTGGTATCATAATATTGAAACAAAAGAACTTTGTAGTAGAAAACACAGTGATGAGATAATTTAAAATATAGAAATAGCAACAGAAAAATTTGCCTGTACCAATCATAGTTTCTAAAGCTCCCTAAATCCTTCAGTCACAGAATAGAAACACCTCTTTTTATTCCTATTTTTTCCTTTTTATTTTTTTTATTATTTTAATTTCTGAGCAGCAAACAGCATGGAACCAGTATGGAGTGTGTGTTAGATAACTTCCACCCTTTTTTGCCCAAGAGGGTGAATCATCACCTAAGAAGTGTCAGATTTTTTAAAAAGTATCTGCTATGTAACCTGATAAATTAGGTGCCTGAGAACAAAGACCTTCAAACCCTTACAGAAAGACACATCTTTACTATGAGAACAGGAACCCAATTAAGTCAGAGATTACAATTCTAATTCATTCTTTAATTCCCTTATAGTTCTAATGGAGAAGTAGCCTTAACTTTAAATCTTAATAATTTATATTTATTTATATTAATTATTATTTTATTATTATCATTAAAATTATTATTTTAATATTATTATTATATAAATTAATTTTTATATATAATACACAGTGATTTCATCAGAAGTCTCAATTAATGTTAAACACAGCTTTATAAAATTTTACTATGCTTGGACTATAAATGTCATTAAGCACATGAGAAAACCAAAGTACTGATTAACTAAATACTCAGTAACATACTAATTGAGGTTTGCTTGTAAATGTTTAAGCAGCTTTGGTTCTGTCTTTTTGTGTAACAAAGCAAGATGGATGTCAATCTATAAAAGTTCTTGTTGATAAACCAGATCAAAAATGAGTTAAGAAACCACACAGTCAGTAACTCAGAATTGGTAAAACCTTAAGACATATGAGTAATTTTTCTTATCACCAAGTTATTGTGCATCAGCTGATCCATATGCGGACATGTGGGCACGCTTAGCATATGGCAAACAAATTAAGGCAATTTATTGTAATTCTGCCTCATTATGAATTATGTTATCTGACATTTGATGATGAGTATATGCATGAACATGACAACTCATAAATTTAAATACCTAAGTCTAATGTATATATACTGGAAAATTTTTCAGGTTTGCTTTCCCATTTTAAAGACAGATATTGCATTTGTTTTTCTTCAGTTACTTCAGATATCACATTTGCTTTTATTCAGTCATTAAGTATCTCATCAGTCTTACATGAATTCTCAAAATATAACTTCATGTTTCTGAGCTGCCTCAGTTGGCCCTTTAGGTATTCAGGCACCCCATAGAAAGAGCTCAGGTTGAGTTAACTACAACCCAAGCTGTTCCCTTCTCCTATGTGAGGGTGAGTATTTATCCCTTTGCCATTCCTATAAGTGACACATGTTATCAGCTCTTCTCACATGGCAAGAGTCAGCTTTAGAAGAGTTTCCTTTCCTCTTTAGAAGATCCAAGGTATTAAAATCTCTTATTTATCACAAGACATAAGAACACTGTATATGTCTATACAAAGTTGATATATATGAATTTTGACATCTAAAATTTTTGTTGATAAGGGAGATAAAAAATCAGTCAAAGCTCACACAGTGATAGCAATTCATAAGCAAACAGACCAGACTCGTTTTTTAAAATTGTTCCAACAGTTTGTCCACAGGAAACACACAAACCCACCCAAGCCCTGTCAGCAGGAGAACGCTCAGCTCCCCAGCACATGTCAGAATTCGTGAAGGTTTCTCAGGTTCATGCTTTCCCTCTCAGACCTTGTACCAAAGGGCAGTTTGCTCACTGTTGTGCACACTGGCTGACACAGCAGGTCCCAGGTGAGATGCTGGGACAGCAGCTGGGTGAAACGTCTAGTCGAAGACAGAAAACACCCCCACTGTGGGGGCTGAGCTTTAGGATCACTCACTGATCATTTTTCCAGTACACTCTGCCCAGTTTGAGCAAACGAGACTAACAGGGTCTCCTGCCTCTAAGGAAAAGTTTGTTCAGTGCTGGATTTAAAGTCAACCTCTTGTTTGTCTTTCTGTGAAAAATAATCACAGAATAAAGAAGAAAATTCTGTTACTCCTAAATATTGTAAAATAGGTTTTAAGGTTTGAAATGGATGAGTACACAAGCCAGCAGAGTTACTGGTTATAACAGACAGAGAAGAGTTTGACGAGCATTTTTTAATAAGGTTAATCTGACTTGCCTAGACACCTACTGGAACATAAAAGTTCACCGCTGTATTTTTTGGCTGAAAAGCACAAGAGTGCCCAGCTTACAAAGAACTACCTTGATTTTCCTCACTTTTGACCAGCTAACTTGAAGAAACTCTTGCAAATTGTTGCTCCTGAGACCATCAGCTACACCTGAGAGTGGATTATTGCATCTTCATGGCTGTTGATCTTCCCGAGTTCAAGAACGTACTGCTTTGCAAAAAATAAGTTTAGAAAATGAGAGATTCAAGCAGTCTGAATACACTCCTGTTTTCTCATGACACTTACTGCAAGATTCACCAAGTATGATCAGTGCACAACAGCACTTGCTTAGGCAAGCAGGATTCACAGAGTATCTAAGATCAATTTGACTTTAGTTTCTGCAGAGAAGGAGTTTTAGCACTAGATGAAATTTTAAGATGGCACTGAGAGATGTGTTAGGAAATTTACAGGAATCCAAGTGCAGCACATAAAACACAAATATCACATAAACCAGCTAAACTAAACGTTTAGATGAATTCACACTACTGCTATGGGCAGAGCTCTTGTTCCTCTCCTACCCCCATCCCTGGAATCCCCAGCAGATGCTTCTCCAGATTCCTTCCCCACTACCATCCCAGCACTTGTCAGACCCTTCCAAGGGGACAGTGACATACCTGGCTTAGTCAGAAACTACTTGTTTGTTTTGTGGAGTTTTTTTTACCAGTCATTAAGATGAAATGGATAAAGGAAAAAAAAAAAAGTGGGGGGAAGGATGCTGGTAGTGGTGGGGCAATTCCATCACTGCAAAGTCTTACAAAAAAAAACCACCAAGGGTGCAAATCCATTTGTGAGTTTAATTTTTATTTTGCAATGCATGGCATTAGCTGTGCAATGTAAAGCTTTATCAGTTTTAAAGCAGAAAAGAGATCTACTTGAAAAGCATCTCACTTTAAAAATATTAATAATTAACCACTCCCACACAAATACTTAAGCAAACAGAAAAAATGACAGCTTTTAAGATAAATATAGTTGGGCTTAACATTTAAACAAAGGGGGAGTTTTTGTTACAGATAATTGATGTAACATTTTTCCCCTCTAAAATACAAATTTAGCTCCATCCACAGTGAATAAGACACACCCTTTTCATTCTTATATTTTGATTTTAGACTTATAATAGCTGCAGACAATGTTAGCTTACTTCAATCTCCTTCAATGTTAATTCTTCTGAAAATATTCTTATTGGCGTGATCTGAAGCCCACAAGGCTCTTTTTGGTTGGCTTTAGATTAGGCCCTTACATAACTGCAACATCTGGGCCCCATTTCAACACTGCAAATTCCAGCAGACACAATTTCTGTGAGTATAAATTAGTTTTTGTTTAACAGACACCTGTAATTTGGAACAGCTAATACATATTCTCCAAGAAAATAATGAAATAAATACTGCAATTTTGTATGACATGCATCTCCAATGTATTCTGGTGTGGTCGTTTTTTTTAACATCAGTGCTTTGGAAATTAATATCCGCATCTACACAGGGGATAAAAAGCACAGCAGGCCAGTATTGCCACAGCTGCGAGGTAGAAGAACCAGGGTCAGTACTCTTTTCCTATATTATTTTTATGTAAAGTATAAAAGTATTACATATACTGTGTAAATTCCAGATTGACCTGTGATTTTACTCAGAAGCCAGGAAAGCAATCTAATATTAAAGCACAAAAGACACACTGCACCATTGCAGAGCTTACACAAAGCAATTGTTAATATGTGAGTGAATGCATATTTGTCTATGTGTAACTCCTCAGTGAAGTTTGGAAGGCATTGCTATCAAACAACAATCCTCACACAACAGCCCATTAAGCTATAGGTAATGAAGAAATGTGATGAATTGTAATAATCTACTTTCTCCCAAAGTATAATTTTCCTACAGTTAAGAGCAATTACAAATTCTTGTGAAGTCGCTTTTTTTCTTACTGACAATAAAAAACATCACACAAGGATATCTATATCCCTCCTTGCAAATGCACAAACAATAAAATGTTAACAGGATTATCACTAAATCTTTGAAAAGAATTCATTTTTATTACTATAGAAAAAAACCTTGCTGCAATGAATGGATAAGTTGGAACTACTACCAGAGTAAGGTGCACTGATTTACGGGGAATCAGAGAACAGTCTTCAGATTACAGTCTCTAAGATTATACCAAAAATAGGTCAGAACAACAGTGCATAATAAGGACTAAAAATATGCATTTTTAAAATTATTCTCCAAACTCCTATCAATGCAATAGGAGTGGATTATTCCCACTCTCTATTTATTTAATGTTCTCCACTGGAGAACCATTTATCACAGAATACTACAGTCTACAAAGATCCGAGATTATCTATCTGTATCAATAGAAATAGTTTATTAGGTTGATAATGCAGCATTTTCAGTGATCCTTTGCAAACAGCAGTCTCCATCCATGAATCTAAATGGCACTGGGATTTGCAATTCACAGTTCAACACTACTTATCTGGATTAGGAAAGCAATTATTTGCCAATTAAGACATGCAAATAGGCTCAAGAAAATAATGTAATAAGCAAAAAGAATGCTAACTTACTCTTTTTAACAATAGGAAACACTGTACTTTGGATTTTTTTGTTTTAAGCCGGAAAAGAATGATAAAAACCACAGTCATACCAATCTTAACCTACAATATATTACACACATAACCTACTTTGACAGAAGACTAGACTGCAAAATAAAGCAATTAAGCATTTAGTCAACGTTAATTGAATTCCCTTGTCCTCACCTACATAATCATATTCTCATTTCCAGGGAGCTCCTACATTTTTCAGCACTCAGACACAGGAATGTTTACTGATCTACTATGTTATAGATATTTTTCTTCTCTTTGTACCCCTGAGTGTTTGGGCCCCAGGCCTTTTGTATGTTCTGAAACCCATGTTGCTACCTTTGTTTTTTTTTTTTATTTTATGAGAAGCTCATCAGGAGCATTATCTATAGCTTCAAAAATTTATCTATAAGAAGCACAGTAAAATGAAGGGAAACTTTTCCCCACTTTTCAGATAAGACTTTAAGCAGGCAGAATACTGGCAAAAGGGGACATAAACACCTCAGTATTTGAAATTGGAGAATGAAATCTTCTTCTTGCAGGTAGCACCAAAGGTTGGTGTGTAAGAGCAAGCCCCCTGCTCCCAGTACCAGTGTCTCACTTCCAAGCAGCTCACAAGAAGAGAACCTCTTGTAAGGAATCTTAGGAAGACATGAAGAAAAACTGTCATTCACTCACATGACAATAAAAAGGAAGAAAGCATTTTGAAAGTAGAAGAAAAGTGCTAATTAATGGGTAGAACAGAACTGGAATGGAGGCAAACCCCTTAAGGCAGGAAGCATTCCCTCCTCTTGTATTTTGATCTAAAGATCAGTTGTCAAGAAAAAACTTAAGCCATCACAGCCATCTGCCATGTAAATTCAGAAACCATATTGCTGTTGAGTAAGTAACACACACAGCAAATGACAGAACTGGACCCAAAAAGTGAGTGGACACATGACATTCTTGGAATACAAATCCACTGAAAGCCAGTAAACACACATTAAATAAAGCTTAGGAATAGTACCACAGCTGCAGATTTTGGGTCAGTACTCATGGACAATAAACTGTTATGTGGAAGGATATCACTGCACACTTGCTTTGTGCTTATATTTCTCTCTGTTTTTGCTACTGGCTAATATTGCAAGCAGCTAAATAAATCTTTGATCTAATTTGGTACAGCATATTTTTTGTCAAGTGCTAAATTAAAAGAGATGAGGGGAAGAAAGAGAAGAAAAGGAGATACACACCAAGTTAAGCTAACTTTCGAAGTTAGCTTAAAGGCTGATATAAAACATAACTCCCAGGAAATACCAAGGTGCTAAGCTGCCCCTAAGCCCCCCTCAGGGCTTAGAGATACCTCTGCAAAATCTTCCAGGGAAGGAGGTTGCTGTTAAATATACTTAAAGTTTCCTTTTTGTTCCTTTTATGTTTTTCTCTTTTAACTCTGGTTCTGTGCTTGTGATCACAGACTTAGCTTTCCCTCCGGTAAAATAAAATTCAAACTCTTGTTGTGTTAGAGCACAGATTTCCCAGAAACATCAAACCCAAATATGGGGTACTAAGTGCAACCAGTCCCTTTATATTACTGTACACAGGAAAAAAAATGCACAAGGAACTGCTGTGCAATTTCACTAAACTACACAGGGCAGTACAGACCTTTGTACTGTCAAGTACTGGGTTATGGGAAGAAGTTTTCCAAACAGCATTAAACAGTGCTTTTTACCATAAACTAGCAGCTGAGGGACAGCCCAAGACAGCAGGAACTGCCCAGGAAGTTACATTATCTCTGCAAATAGAGACTTCAGCTGATAGTGTTATTTTATTTTCCTAATATAATTCAGTCCATTTTTCCCATTATTATTTCCTTAATATTCTCCATGATTCAAGGACATGATATACTCTATATTTAAATCTCATTTTGCCCGTAACAGGAAGCTGCAGCAGACACTGCACTTCATTTAAATTTTCTGTATAGCTAGTGACAGTATTTTGTTTTTAAAAGTTTCATTTTCAACACAGAACTTTTGAAAAAATATTTTCCAAAAGTGGAATATGGAGACCAAAGAGTCTTAATATTTTTAACAGTGCAATACCACTGGCTGCATTTCAGATCAGCTGCTCAGCTAAAAAAAAAAAAAATTCAAAGCTTCTATCCCTATGTGAGTTATCAAACATAAAATGGTTTACAAATGATTGCTAAAATGTAGTCTTGGCAGTGCAAATACCATCTTTGATAAAACAGCAGAAATGGAAATGGTTCTTAATAAACACAGAGCTACCTTGAAGGGCTGGGGAAAGATCACAGCTTTTCCTCCTGGCTCACTGGGCTCCTGGTGCACTCCTCTCAGTCAGCAGGGCAATCACTGCAGAGCCCCAGAAGATAAACTGGTGGCCTCTCTCGTGGGACAGCACTCCTGGCTCTTCTTAGTGGAGATTAATGCATTCACATGCCTGGACAATTCTCCTGAACCAAAGCCAACTGCCTCAGAGTTGCCAAGCCCACAGGACTGAACAAACTCTCTTCCCCTTCACAATCACCTGGCTGAATGCAGCCGCACAGAATCACCTGGCCCATGCCATCTCCCAGGTGACCCCAAAGAGCTGCCCCTAAGTCTGCCACTCGGTCCTGGCTGAATGCACACCAGGGACTGCTCTGACAGCTCTGCAGAGCTGTGCTCCTTTGCCAGGGAACCTCTGGTGCTCCTCAGCTCGGACTTACAGAAACACCCTAGTGCTAGACAGCTACAGTAACTCCTATAGTCAAAGCCACACCCCATTTATGGCCACAAATGGATTTTAAAATGCTGTCAGGTGATTGTTTCACCATAGTTTCTAAGCCAAATCAATTATTTCTATTTTATATCCTTACCTGCTCATCTAGAATTTTCTTTTAAAAGACAGACTCTCGTTCCCCCAGCAGGCAGGGCCAGGCCATCAGCTGACACAGAGCACCTCACATCTCTTAAAGGCTTTGAGAATTTTTGTCAAATTTGAGCACAGCTAATATCAACATATCTCTGTTCTGAATCTTCTTACTTTTTCACTTCTGAGGTAATTAGTTCCATAAATATTTAGTAAAGTATATGAAAGGAAATTTATAAAACAAAACAAATTGTGTTGGATGCAGCACTGTCATTTAAATGTTAGTATAATGCAGTTGATGTTTGTTTAAGACCTGAGTTATAGACACTTGGCATTTTATGCACAGATTTTACCACATTTCCAGGCATTTTACACACATGTTTAGGTTTCCTGATAACATCCATTAGGAAAATACACATTTCTCTTTCTGCAACTGGGTTTATTTCTATAGACCTTTTTAAGACAAATTTTCCCTAATACAGACCCACCCCTACCAATACTTCCCTTCCCATTGCCTTTCCACACAAAATTTAACTACCTTTTAGACACAGGAATATTCAGATCAGTATAACATAATACATATTAAAGCACATGCTCACTTTGGAGCATCTGCAGAGAATTTAAAACTTAATGGCTCCCCAAGGCTATGCCCACTCCTGTACAGCTGCAGAGAAGAGGTTTGGGTGTTTTTGTTTTTAATTCTTGGCCGATAAAAGATTTCAGTTGCACATTCAGCAAATGAAATGTATAAAGTCTATGTGCTTCAGCTCCAGACACTGGTCAGAATCAGAAAGTAATCAGAGACAGGAATTAAGGGAATGATTTTGTGTCCCAGATCCAGGGAATACACAGGATTGCTGGGCAGCATTTAGACAAGAGGCTGCAGAAAGAAGCTTCTAGAAAAGAGAATAAAAAACCATAACATCAAAGTAAAACAGAACACAAAACTGCCATTTGCTGTTTCTGGTACATAGCAGATATTTTGGGATTAGCTCATGATGCAGAGAGGTGAATACGCCGTAGAAAAGAAATAATGTGAATTCTAAAAACAAATTAGGCTTCTTATGTAACAGAAATAAAAGGGAAGGGGATTAAGGAAGAAAAGAGAATGAATCAAATGCTAGTATTTTCTAAAAAAGCATATTTTACTACAGGAGTGATTTTGAATCTGATGCCTGGCTGCAGCTTACTGAGTGCTGCTCTGCCCACCCAACACCCTCTGCCCACCCCACTGAGACACTGAGAGGGAGGAGGGACACCCCTTTTCTAGCTCCTGGATGATGAAGAAACATGGAATTAATCTTTTGCACCTCTTCTCAAAATATGAGAAACTATAATACATTTGTAGACTGAATTGCTAATTGTTACATATTTGTTTCATTAAGAGCACACGGAAGTCGGAGAGGAAGCGCTCTTCATCAGGCTGCACTGGCTTCCGTGCTCTGTGCAAATGTTGTTGGCAACACAGAAAAACAGAAGAGTTTTGTGATATCTGACAAGAATGAATCCTGAGTTAAAGATATTAAACCAATATTTTCAATTACCATTTCAGTATATCTCAAAATATTAAAAAGCCAACTATAGCCCCTTAATGGAATATCTATAAATCAGAAAAATTTTTAAGAATTCTTCTGATTTCTTCTGTTTCAAACAATAACTTCTGAATCAGTTTTTTTTCATTCACCTTTTTATGAAGCCAGCTGTTACTGAAGCTGACTTAAAAGCTCACCTTCAAACCAGGATTAATTTTTTTCTGTATTTTTGTTCCCTTCCACTTCTATTTTGTTTGTTGCTGTCACCATATTTTGACATTTTTTTCTAAGCAGTATGATTTTTCCTTCCTTCTTTTAAGCCATTCTGTCTCAACTTATTCTATTGTTCTCCTATATTGGCGCTCCTAGAAAAAGCAAACAAAAAACATAGAAGTAAACTCCTGCTCTAAATCCTATTTTCTTAAAACACCCCCAAAATAATAATTTAATCAAACAGTAACATAGCTTTTGTTTTAATGACCTGAAGCTTATCTGAGAACTGTCAGGAAATACAGTTTCCTCAAAAAAAAAAGTCTTATTTCTTCTTTTCCTTATGGAATCCAGCAGAGCTAAATAAAGATCCATTACTTGCAAAATTATTTCTGTTGTAAATCTATTAGCTCAGCCCTGAAAAAAGTGAATTTGTAATGAAGAATATAAAAAATTCAGATACATGGAAAAGTCAGGTCATTTGGAAGGTGCTACATCTCTAGTATTTTTGGTTTAAAGCTGCATTACAGGACATTTTGTGCAGATACCTTTTGATGGGGTTCAGAGGCCTCTCTCTCCTTTGTCGTGTATTTCTCATCTCCTTCCTCATCAGTCTGTGTGAGAAACAGCGCACGAGAGAAAGGAAAGACTCTGCTAACAGTTTACCCCCACCAAGCCCAGCAGGGTCATGAAACAGGTCACGTAAAAGGCTGCAAAACTACCAGTTTTATTTTGGTTTAAACTGAGATGGAAAGGCATTCTTGCTACTAAGCAGAATCAGTGCAATTTCCCTCCTTTGCAGGGTGGGATTACTTAAAGGAAGCAGAATGTTGCCACTCTGTTCATCAAAAATTCCCAAACCAACAACACGGGCCATTGAGGGGAAATTCCCACACAGAGCAGAAAATTCAGCTTTCCCTCGCATTTGTCATTTTTAGAATTTGCTCCTTATCTTGCTGTGAGAGGAAGCTCAAGAGCAGTCACATTTCAAGCAATCATTCTGACCCAGAGCTCAGACCCTTGCCCCCCCATCCTGGCAGGCTCAGGTGGCACCAAGGGAGGGAGGGTCTGGCTCCAGGTGCCCAGGGAAGGGCAGGGAGCAGACAGGGGTCTGTCCTGACACCCAGGGAAGAGTAGGGAGCAGGCAGGGGTCTGTCCTGAAACCCAGGGAGGGGCAGGGAGCAGGCAGGGGCCTGTCCTGACACCCAGGGCAGGGCAGGGAGAAGGCAGGGGTCTGTCCTGACACCCAGGGAGGGGCAGGGAGCAGGCAGGGGTCTGTCCTGACACCCAAGGAGGGGCAGGGAGCAGGCAGGGGCCTGTCCTGACACACAGAGCATGGCAGGGAGAAGGCAGGGGTCTGTCCTGACACCCAGGGCAGGGCAGGGAGCAGGCAGGGGTCTGTCCTGACACCCAGGGAGGGGCAGGTAGCAGGCAGGGGCCTGTCCTGACACCCAGGGCAAGGCAGGGAGCAGGCAGGGGTCTGTCCTGACACCCAGGGAGGGGCAGGGAGCAGGCAGGGGTCTGTCCTGACACCCAGGGAGGGGCAGGGAGCAGGCAGGGGTCTGTCCTGACACACAGAGCAGGGCAGGGAGCAGGCAGGGGCCTGTCCTGACACCCAGGGAGGAGAAGGGAGCAGGCAGGGGTCTGTCCTGACACCCAGGGCAGGGCAGGGAGCAGGCAGGGGTCTGTCCTGACACCCAGGGCAGGGCAGGGAGCAGGCAGGGGCCTGTCCTGACACCCAGGGCGGGACAGGGAGCAGGCAGGGGTCTGTCCTGACACCCAGGGAGGGGCAGGGAGCAGGCAGGGGTCTGTCCTGACACCCAGAGCAGGGCAGGGAGCAGGCAGGGGTCTGTCCTGACACCCAGGGCAGGGCAGGGAGCAGGCAGGGGCCTGTCCTGACACCCAGGGCAGGGCAGGGAGCAGGCAGGGGCCTGTCCTGACACCCAGGGAGGGGCAGGGAGCAGGCAGGGGCCTGTCCTGACACCCAGGGAGGGGCAGGGAGCAGGCAGGGGCCTGTCCTGACACCCAGGGAGGAGAAGGGAGCAGGCAGGGGCCTGTCCTGACACCCAGGGAGGAGAAGGGAGCAGGCAGGGGCCTGTCCTGACACACAGAGCAGGGCAGGGAGCAGGCAGGGGCCTGTCCTGACACCCAGGGAGGGGCAGGGAGCAGGCAGGGGCCTGTCCTGACACACAGAGCAGGGCAGGGAGCAGGCAGGGGCCTGTCCTGACACCCAGGGAGGAGCAGGGAGCAGGCAGGGGCCTGTCCTGACACCCAGGGAGGAGCAGGGAGCAGGCAGGGGCCTGTCCTGACACCCAGGGAGGAGCAGGGAGCAGGCAGGGGCCTGTCCTGACACCCAGGGAGGAGAAGGGAGCAGGCAGGGGCCTGTCCTGACTCCGCTGTGCCCAGGGAGGAGCGCTGCCTGCCCGCCCTGCCCGCGTCTCTCTGATTGCTTCTTCCTAAGGAGATTTAGGCAGTTTGCGTCAATCAAGGATTTAACACAAGGCATAAATGCCATCCCCTCTTAGCACAAACAAACAGCTGCCAGCACCTTTCTTGATGAGCCAAGGGAGCATGGGCGGCTGGCAAAAAGTTATTGATTCTTGTGAATTCTCCTCTTTTACTATCTAACCTTAACAGTTAATCACAGCACTGATTTTAAAGGTTCATTTCTCTACAGTAGCAAAAAAAGTAATTAAAAAACTATAAAGGCACATATAAATACAAGGGGAATCCTTAGGAAAAACAATATGAATTACATATAGAGCATGAAAACCATTAACAGGGCAAACATAGGCAGTCATTAAACATTTTTCCAGTGCCAATTGTCTAAATAAGGAAACAGAACTCAAATAATGAGTTACTGTATAAGGCTTAAGCCTTGGTCAATGAAGTAGAGTACATCTATATCAAAACTGCAGAAAAAATTAGCATTCACAAATTATAGGGGTTCAAGCCTTGTTAGATTTTATTTCCAGTGGATTGAATAATATTAAATATTAGTAAATTAGAATTCAGTTAATATTCTTGCTATTCTATATGTTATATTACTAAAAATATTTATTAATAATAAATATATAAAAGATTTAATTAAAAATCTTGAATTTCATTTTTTCAAATTGCAAAACCAACACAAAACCTGCTTGATTTTAGAAGCAATTGCTTTGGATTTTTTAACCTGGCCATGTTCAACTACATACTAGCAAACCAAAAAATTATATGATGAAATTATGAAGTCTTTAAAAACTAGCTTAATCATTGCACAATGATCTTCAGGAAATTACCATGAAATTAGCAGTTTGCCAGATGCCCAGTAGAAGGCAGACAAGGAAACATCCCTTCCCCCTAAATGATCTGTCATCCAGCAGCCAGGTACATTTTTCCTTCACTCCTCACCACAAGCACATCGGCATTTTTCTCCCAGATTAAAATGAAGGAGCCTAAATACAGCTCACATATTGTTTTATTTCCTCATGAAATAATTCAAATACAAGTACCTCTTCTTTGCCCTAGATTGTCCTTTCAGTAAGCTGTTTGGTGGCTCCCACTGAAAGCTGTTAAATCAGTCACAGTCATCCTTGTAGCCACAGTTCCAAAAGTTCCCTTCACTATGTCAGAAGCTTATTACAATTATATCACCTCTTAACATTTGAACTTTTGATCTGATTTTCTTAAAAATAGCACAGAGTCCCAGTTAAATGAACATTATTGAAAATAACAGTATTAATGCTATTTAATCAGCTCCATTTTCTTCTTGTCTCTTGAAGCAGAAGACAGTAGGGTGTGTATTCTGTTCTGCGCTCAGGTTGACTCAAAGTTCAAAGCTGTGCCTTTGAGTAATTTCATTCTGACACTGTTAAACAGCAATTCAGGAAGCATGCAAAGCATCATGCTAAGATTTTCAGGTAAAGCTTGTCCATCTTTACTTCCCATGTTCTTCTGCTGACACGTTTTGGGAGGCAAATCCAAAACTTTCCACCCTCAACTTCTTTCCCTCTTTCCATGCCCCTGCAGAAGCAGGGAAGGTTGTAGGACTGAGCAAACTGCCTCGCAGTCTCAGCACCTCCTCCTCACTTTGTGGCTTCCTTAGGACCCTCCCTGCCTTTCTGGAAAACCCCATATAAACAGCATTCAGTTATGTTCTAAGGATGTTTTCAAAACCTTCAGAACTCTAGGCTCCTGCTCAAGGGGTAATATTGCCCAGTTTCTTGGACAAAATTAAAATTGATGTATTTCTGTTGAAAACAGGGTCCCAAACTTCCTATCCTAAATTCCTAAAAAAAATTTTAGGGTTCTGAATTCCTATCCTAAATTTCACCAAAAAAAAGAGCAAATTCTGGGACTTTGTAGAATGGTTTTGTCAACACACTTTCATTTTCTTTTTATAAGTCAAAGGGGTATGAGCCTGCTTCTACCTGGAAATAAATAATGTAACATGCAAATGGAAAAAAATATACCACACAAGTTTAAAAAGTAAAATGGCAATCACTGGGACAGTTCTTGTCCTCACTTATGCTCACTCAATCCTAATTAACACTGGCAGAATTTGGCCTGCTGTACAAGCCCCATCTAATCCCTCCACTGTAGTCTGCCACGCCAGAAGGTTATTCCTTGAAACACTCCCCA
Organism: Emberiza elegans; assembly: GCA_024865655.1. Lineage (NCBI taxonomy): Eukaryota > Metazoa > Chordata > Aves > Passeriformes > Fringillidae > Emberiza > Emberiza elegans. The sequence goes on from JALJVW010000206.1 coordinate 23,936,162, forward strand.
GTAAGCCGGATAATTCTAGAAATGACATTTCAATGCCACAGAATCAGTTTGCCCAGTGCTACAGTTTAATTTCTAAGCCTTTTCCACTTGACTGTACTTGTATTACAACATAGAAATGGTGACAATGAAATCTTTTTTAGAAAGAAATCAGAACCAACTATGACTATTTTTGCTTGTGGATTGGGACACTCATTTGGAAATTACTGAATATGTATAAAAGGTCCCTCACAAAACACAAAATACAAGCAGAACAGTTAGAAAGAGAGTAAAAGAGAGCCATAGAATCATGTAATGTGGAAGATAAAAATAACAAACCCGTTTGGTTCATGTCTTAGTACTGCTTTTAAAATGAGACACCAGAACAGCAAGAGCAGAGCAGCAAGAACAGAGCAGATGTTTTTACAATATTTAGCTCCTGGCTCTCAGAAAAAGGGCCTGTGAGGGCAGGGCAACATAGGGAAAAGCGATGGCCTGACTATCCTAGAGGCTGCTGGAGCAGAGATGGGGAGAGTTTAGGTTTGATTGCAACATTTGTCCCAAGGCTGACAGCTCCAGAGGCCATTTTGCACTTCCTTGTCTGAGCTGCACTTACAGCTCACTACCTAAAACCCCGGAGTAAGGGCTTAGCACAGAAAACTAGGATGTAAATAAAACCAGATCCTGCAAACAAATTCCTCTTCTCTACTAAAGAGAAATAATTTTTCTATACATTTAGATGTTCAGGGCCTTGCTGTGCTGACCCTATAATTCATGTGGAATAAGGGGCAAGAAAGGTGCTGTTTCGGGGGAGAAGTACTCTGTTTTCCTCTTTATGCCATGTAGGGATTAAACAGGCCCAGGATAAAACCAAGTCCAGGCTTTTGTGCTCTTTGGCAGCCTGGCTTTATCAGCTTTGTGTCCAGCTGCCTATGCAGGTGAGGAAGAGCTCACCCAGTGGCACTCGCTGTTTCTGCACAGCTCTGAGACATGGGCAGCTCAGCAAGGCTGCGAGAAGACACTGCTCTGCCTGATGCTGAAGCCAGGAACTCCCTTTTATGCAGATAAATACACCTACACTTTTCAGCATATTCATGTCTTCATCATGTAAGGTACATGAATGACACAGCTTTTCATTTTCACTGATGCCCCTCCTCAGAGCATCAGGGTAACATTTAAAGACTACACATTTTTTTTACAGCTTACATTTCTCACAATTTCTTCACCTGCCTTCCACTGCCTTGTTTAAAACACTCAAATTTAATATCCTTGGTTGTGCTGGTTTCAGCTGGGGTAGAGTTAATTTTCTCCACAGTGACTTGTACAGGGCTGTGTTTTGGATTTGTGCTGAACACAAGGTTGATAATATAGAGATGTTTTTGTTGTTGTTGAGCAGAGCCCACACAGAGCCAAGGCCTTCTCTGCATTTTGTACTGCCACAACGGCAATGGAGCTGGGAGTGTGTGGGAGGAGACACGGATGGGACAGACAGGTGACTCAAAGTGACCAAAGGGGTACTCCAGACCATGTGACATCATGCCCTGGATATAAAGTCTGAGGAAGAAGGAGGAAAGGGGGGTGTTTGGAGTGATGGTGTTTGTCTTCCCAAATCACCATTGCACGTGCTGGGGCCTTGCTTTCCTGGGGATGACTGAACACCTGCTGCCCACGGGAAACAGTGAAAGAAATCCTTGTTTTGCTTTGTTTGTGTGTGTGGCTTTTGCTTTTCCTTTTCCTATTAAACCAGTTTCATCTCAGCCTGTGAGTTCTCTGCATTTTTACTTGTCCAATTCTTTCCCCCATCTCTCCACTGGGAGAGTAAGAGGGGTTTGGCTCCTGGCTGGGGTTAAACCATGACATTAGTAAAACTAATTTTTAACTCTGCCAGTCATGAAACTGCTGGGGTTTTTCTCTTTTTCTTTCTTTTTTTCTATTTACCTTTTTTTTTCTTTTTCTTTGCAGAGCAGAAATATAAAAACTTTAAAAAAAAAACAAAACAGTGTAGCAGAATAAGGAAATTCATATCTGCTCCATACTCCACTGGGGAGAGGGGAGGGAAGAGGGAAGAGGGAAGAGGGAAGAGGGAAGAGGGAAGAGGAAGGGAGGGGGGAAGAGGGAGAGGGGAGGGAAGGAGGGAAGAGGGAAGAGGGGGAAGAGGGAAGAGGGAGAGGAAGAGGGAAGAGGGAAGAGGGAAGAGGGAAGAGGGAAGAGGGAAGAGGGAAGAGGGAAGAGGGAAGAGGGAAGAGGGAAGAGGGAAGAGGGAAGAGGGAAGAGGGAAGAGGGAAGAGGGAAGAGGGAAGAGGGAAGAGGGAAGAGGGAAGAGGGAAGAGGGAAGAGGAGAGGAGAGGAGAGGAGGGAGGGAGAGGAGAGGAGAGGAGAGGAGAGGAGAGGAGAGGAGAGGAGGGAGAGGAGAGGAGGAGGAGAGAGGAGGAGGAGAGGAGAGGAGAGGAGGGAGAGGAGGGAGAGGAGAGGAGAGGAGAGGAGAGGAGAGGAGGAGAGGAGAGGAGGAGAGGAGGAGCTTAAGGAGCTGATTCTGCACCTCCCAGAACAGACCACTGAGAGGCCCCCTGGGCAGCCTCGTTGCCAGGCAGGAAGCATTGCTTAGGTTTTTCAAGCATATATAAAAGTACAATTGAAACATCTCTGTCTCTCTGGAAATTCAGGGCCTGAAAAATATGACCTTAGACTTTCCAAAACATTTTTCAGCTCAGTGCTCTGCAGTCCATTGCTGTATCAATGTGGACACTCAATTTCAGCATGCCTTTTTGCTCTGAAATATATTCAATGATTTCATCTTTTCTCATGTCAAAATATATGTAGAAGAGAAAATAGGATGCTCAATACAAAATAGGCATTAAATGGCATCCAAACTATAGTTTTTGAAAGTGCTGCAATCCTCCTGGCACAATATGAAAAGACACTGTGGAATGTTTTCAGGTTAATAAAATAATAATAAAAAAAAAAACCCTAATATTTACTATATAGCATTTTTAGATCAAATTATCCCAATGCTGAAGAAAGGATAATTCCTGGCCAAGGCCAGAGAACAGACCTACACAATGTCCCACCAAGACAGGCAGCGTGGATTGGGTTTGGGCACTCTCTCAGAGCTGGGCACTCAGAGTAATGAACACTGTGCATGGAAAGGGAACCCAGCACTACACTTGGCCACGTTTCCAGCTCCCCCTGACTGCCCTGGGGAGTTACTGGCACCTCAGGCCATTCTGACTGGATGCATGTCCAGTCTGCCAAACAGGTAAGGCAGGCCCGTGCCAAAATATCCCATACTCGTGAAGGACAGGAGCACCAGATCCGGGAAAGGATCTGGCGAGGGTGGAGGTCAAGCCTAGCGTTTCAGCCCTGGAAGCTCCTTCCTGCTACACTCCAGAACTTCTTCTGGGAAAGCAGCGTCTACTCCTGAGACAAACAAGAGCCCAGCTCTTGCTGAGATCACAGAGTATCTCGGCACTCTTCCCTTACCAAATTTCACCTGGCAGCTTGGGAGAATGCACAAACAGGAGCAGCCTACTGCAATAAAACATGAGAAATACTGAGACCCAAAAAAATAATAGGACAAAAATAATGAAATTACAGCTATATGAAGAGTTGGGAAAATCACCCAATTTCAAGCACCTTGTCTGGTGCGGGAAAGAAGTGCTGAAGGTCATGTTCCATAATTTTTATTTAGAGCTTCTTGAAACATTCCTTTTTGGGCACTGGGGCCAAATCAGTGTTGTGGAACATTACTTAATGTTTTCTCGAACACTAGGAATACACCTTTTTTTTCTATTTACTTTTGCTGAAATACAAATTTAATAATTTTGAATTTCAAAAATTAATATTTTAAGGATTGATGTCTGATTCGGGACTTGATTTTTAGAAACATCCAAATTCAGAGTGTATGTTTGTAGAACAAGTACAACCCCCTCTTTAGAACCTTACAGATCTTTGGGTCTGGGTAATGAAGAGTGTCATGAATTCATTGATGATTCACTTTGCATCTCAGTAACAGTTAAACATATCTCACGTGTCAGATTCCTGAGTTTCCAGTTCCAGCTTCCAGACTAAATACACATCACAGCTAATATTAATTGGTAATCAAACAGAAAAGCACCTGAAGCAAAGAAACAGGACAGAAATAACCTTTTTATTCCCATCAGGCAAGAACTCAGACATGGCAATAGGGTAATGTGTTTACCATTTATGTTTATCCTGTACATAATAAAAGACTTGTCCAACCAGAGTGAGCAGTCATTTTTTCATCAGCATTTTTGTTTTTCAAATAGAGGGCTTTTATCATATGCAAAATTGCATTAAGCATATATAATGACTTATTCAGTGATTTGCATAAACATCTTCCATGGCATGCACAAAACTAGACAGCTGTGATTTGCTTTACCCATGCATAAATAACAACAAATTTGGCCCAAAGACTTTTACTTCACATTTTAAATGTGAAGCCTAACAGGGCTAAGAGAAAGGTTATCACTTTCAGAAACACTGGAAAATCACTCAGCCTAGACCTAGCAGGTACACACTAAAAAAGAAAACACATCAAAAAATTTGTAGGAAAAGAATTAAAAATTCCCAAATCACAAAAGATTTATACTCAATGTATTAACCTCAGGGCTGAATGGGACATAAATATAGTCACAAGGGATAAATCAATAGATGTTTCTTTTAAGTGGTAAAGAATATTTTAAGTGTTTTGAGAACTCAATATTTCAAATAGCCACTATTTTTATAATTGGAAAATATACAAATATTTCAAAAATTTTTAAATTAAATTATAATATTTTCAAAATACTTTTAGGATTTTACAGTAATTTGAAGTGCCTTAAAATACTTTGGTTAATATATTCTATAGTTAAATTTAAGATATTTTTGAAGTCTACAAGGGGTAGTCACTGGCTGGAATTTACTGAGGGTTTATTATTTACTTCTTTTTATGACAATTTCTACCTATTTAAAACATGCCTAAAAGTAAATTTGGCTTTAATCTAGGTGACTAGACTGTGCAAATGGAAAGGCAGGTTTGCTGTCTGAGGAGATGATTTTCTTTGGCTTTAACCAGCATTTAGAAGGTGGGAGGGCATGGAAGAAAATGACTTGCATGACCTTTGCCTTCTTGCACTCTCAGGTCTGGACCATTTAAATACTTTAATCAAAGTATCCTCTTTAAACAATACAGGCTTTATTTAGACAATAAGCTGATCAAGCAGACAGGTTAATTATTTACCTTCAGCAGCATACACACATTGGTCACTGCTGAAAATCAAAACTACTTTTGCTGTAAGTTCTAAAACACAATACTGTAATGTGAATATAAAAGTTAAAATTGAACCATTCAGTGAAAATCAGTGAGTAATAACTCTTAAATATTTAGAACTAGAAGGAAATTAATACTAATTTTTAAAAATCAAATAATAATCTTAGCAGAAATATAATCAGCAAAGTATTTTTTTTTATTAACTTGTGAAATTATAAATCAGGACAGCTTTTGGACAGCAATCTCTTGAGATGCTAGTTATTTACTTATTTAGTTACTCAGCAGGAAGGTTTCAGAAATTATGCTGCCATCCTTATGCTAAAAAAAGTTTCACAGCTTTTGAGTTAGGAGCAGCCTGGCCCTGACAGTAGTTTGCAGTACCGGAAGGCAGATAGCACAGCACAGGAAAAGAGCCTAGAGGCATTAGTGTAATCCATCGAGGTTAAAGTAGGAAAGCTAAAATTATTTAATACTTTTTAAGCCCACAGTACAGTAAATGGTCTGTTGCTAGGAAGCAATCCTGGCTAAAAATACAGCTCTTTTTAATATGCTGACTTTATGTCTGAAGAATGCCAGAAATAGGTCTCACTGAAGGTATTTCTCATGCCCCTCTTCTCACCCCACAGATTCCCCAATTCACTCACAAATGTATGAACCTCAAGTGCTCCTCAGCCTGGAGGTTATGTTTGACCAAGGAAAAGACAAGCTCCACAGATGGGTGATCTTTACTAACATCTAGTCAAGACAGCCCACATCAGGGGACCCATGGCAATAAGTAAAAACTCTTTAAAATTATAAGATTTAAAGTTCTGATCCTCCAGTCTGACCATAGATTTGCTATCATGAAGGAAGAATTTTCTCCCAGGAACCTGAGAACCCTGGAAAAGGATGACTGCCTAGGGACATCCTCTGGAGGAAATTGAGGAATGCTGTAAATGGTCCCAAACCCCTCCTCGTATACCATGATAAATTCCCATAAATGAGAACATTTGACTGTCCTAATTTGCAGCTATAAACAGATGAAGCAATCTTTAGACATGCAAATTAAAAATTAAAAACCTCAGAAACAGCAAGAAGAATTTGGCAGGAACAGTGCTGAGGAGTTGCACCCATTTAGCTCTCAGAGAACTGACCAGTCCTACAGTAGCACTGGACCAGTAAGTTCTGCACTGTTAAGAAATACAACATGTCAAAACATGACTTGCAAGGGATGAAAGTGCCACAAATAACTTTAAAAATGTGACTCCAGACCTTTCTGGGCGAAGCCACAGTTGGTACATTTTGTGCAACAGATGGACAGCCACACTTCAGAGGATAAACAATGTATTAATGATAGAATAAGATATATAACCCTAAGCACAGACTTGCAAAGGTATCATGAATTACTGTAAGCAAGTTGAAGACTTTGAGCACACAGTATTACACTGGTCTGTCTATTCTACAGTGTTTAGTGAATGCATTCTTTAAGTAAATTGTGACACAAACCTTTGTTTCTCAGTAGCTTCACAGTGTCTCTGAAAATGAATGTGCAAGTAGAAATTGATTATAGCTTTAAAATAAATATTAAATAATGTATAATTTTTTTTTAATTACTAGATAAATTTCCTGTCAACAATTTCTGTTATGGTTGAATTATTTTGAAGTTCAACTTTATTTTTTATGGTTTTACCCTGCAATTCTTTCTCCTTTCTAAGTAGTTTTCTGACAAAAAGGAATATAGGTTTTCACAGCTAGTTCCACCTTCAGATTTTCAAAAGTTTTGGTTTTTTTTTTTCTGAAATCCTTTTCTGCTGTCTTAAGTAGACAACAGTCTGGCCAACCTTTTAATTGAGAATCTAGTTTGTCACCATCCAATAGGCAGGTAATTGTCTCTCTTATGTTCACAAACATTACATTTGGAATCCTGCACTTAAGCAGCAAACAGTCCTCAGCCTCAGTGAGGTATAGAACTCTACCTCTTCTCGTTCTTTAACACATTGACTAGTTGGCCTCTTCAGGGAGGAATTTTTGTCTCTTTGCATTTTATATTCTCTGTCAATTTGCGCATTACAGCCACACAAGAAGTGGACACCTAACTAAGCTACTTTTTGTGTAGCTTGAGGCAAGCTACCATGGCTGATATCAGAAACAACAGGTAACATTCACTTTGGAAGCACAATGGTTTTGAATAGTTTTCTCCAACCTCCTCCTTTTTAGTGAGGCACATTCATACAGGAAAAATCCTATCAGAATTTGCATTTAATATGCACTAAACAAAGTTAATTATGGACTTGAGGAATTATCTACATATTTTTACAAACTACAGTCTGGCAATTCTTGAAAATTTCAACCTAAAGTACAGTTTTAACAGTTTCACTAAATCTTGTGTTAATGATAAATGCACCTGGGTCAGGGCAATTGCAAGCAAAGGCAGAGGCTGGGCAGAAAATGGACTGAGAGCTGCCCTGAAGAGAAGGACTTGGGATTGCTGGTGGATGAGAAGCTCAAGACAAGATGACAGAGTGCACTTGCAGCACAGAGAGCCAATTGTGGACTGCATGAAAAGCAGTGTGGCCAGCAGGGTGAGGGAGGATTTGCCCCCTGCTCTGCTCTGCTCTGGTGAGACCCCACCTGGATGCTGCACCCAGCATAAGGACATGGACCTGTTGGACTGAGTGCAGAGAAGGCCACAAAGATGATCAGAGGGCTGGAGCACCAACCCTGTGAAGACAAACAAAGAGACTTGGGGCTGCTCAGCCTGGAGAAGAGAAGGCTCCAAGGAGACCTCAGGTTAGCCTTCCAGTATCCAAAGGGACCTGACAAGGAAGCTGGAGAGGAGTTTTGTACAAGAACATGCACTGATAGGACAAGCAGCATAGTTTTAAACTGAAGGAGGGGAGGTTTACATCAGACATGATTAAGAAATTCTTCACTGTGAAATTGATGAGGCACTGGAACAAGTTTCCCAGAGAAGTAATGAATGCCCCAAACTTAAATTCGAAGACTATCACACAACATTATAATTAACTGATTTGAAATGCCTGAGTTACTGCTAAAGAGCTTTTTAATTTCTTTTCTTTAAAAGTACTGTATTTACAACAGAGAATTTAGCACCATCACAAGGAGAACATCATTTCCCAGATCCAATGGGTTCATTGCTTCTGATGTAACGTGCAGTGTGAGGAGCTCCTTTTCCTTGAAAACTGTACAGTAGAAAAATGCAGTAGTTTCCATTACTGGGGAACATGCCACATTTCTCATAGGATTCAAAGTATTTCCCCAGCAACAATAAACTCACAGAAAAGATACAAGGGAGTAGTTAAAAGCATTGGCTGTAAGTGAAAATAAGTTCTTAATTTATAATCATGCGCTAGTCTAGTCACATTCCAATCATAAATATGCAGATATTACTCCACTGATTTAGACCAATTGAGGTTTAGATTTCCACTTAAGTGATTTTTCTTTTTTTTTCTAAAGAAGGCAATGTGCATATTTTTAAGATTTTAGTTATAAACACATTTCAAAGGAGGTACTTTGAAAAATAAACCAAAAACTTTGTCCCTTGGAGGAGGTCACTTACAAAGCATCTCTTAAAATAATCTCTTTCCAATTTACCAAGAAAATAAGGGAAATTTACAGGAAAGGCTGCAATTCAAAAGCCATTTCTTCATGAGTGCTTAAATCGCCCCAAAAAAATAGTTTAAATTAAAACATGCATCCTCACTGGGATCTGATGCCTTAGCATGTTGTTGTCCCAGCAGCAGTTCAGGTTTAGAGAGGTGCCAGTGCCTCATTTACCCATCAGCACATGAATCCTTCTTCTCCATCTCCCACCAAACCTGCACATGTGTGCACACAGTGTGTGGGCAACCCTAGAGGTAAGGTGATATAAGGCCATATCACTGGGCAACACTGTCAGACATACCAAAACTGGGACAAACTGGAAAAAAAGGTGATTAGGGAACAGCTGTTTTTATGGATGAGAATCAGGGTGGGAAAGGGGAAGAACTTAGGAGGAAAGAAGGGATAATAAGAAATGGCTGATGGTGTTTGGGATATTTACCAAGTGACCCCAAATCTGGGTCCTTCCACTAGCAGCTTAGAAATCAGGGTGCTGGTTTAAACAGTGCTAGGCTATTAACAGGGACTGGCTTGGCTTTGGACAGGGAAGTACAGTCCCTCCTCACAGCCACCCCAGTCCAGCCATGCACAGCAGCTGAACAGAATCCAGGGATCCCTCAAAACCCCACAGAGCAGCAGTGCCTGGTCACACCACCCAGTCTGCAGGGCCAGGGACTGCAGCCTTGGGGGCTGCTGCTGGTCACTGCCTTGCTGATTAAAAATAAACTTCCCACATGTTCTGGGAAGGTGAGACATCAGCTTTATTCATTTAAAAGACTTCCAACCCAACAGTGTACAGAGGTGATTGACTGATAACTTGAGATTTTCTGATAGAAAAGAACAGGCCAATAACATATGCATTACAGTGCAGCCCACATAACCTGTCGTGCAGCCCACATTCCCTGTCATCCCTAATGCAGGTGAAAAGACTGAAATGTCTGATCTGGTGACACTGGAAAAAGATGTTGTGTGACTGATGTTATTTTACTCATCACAAATATAGTACAACTATACCTCCCATTGTCTTGCAGTTACACAGCACACAGAGGTTACACCAGAACAGATTTACTGACTTCAAACAAGCATTCAGAGATAATTACTTAACCTTACAGGACAATATTAAGCACTTGACAGAGCTGACGACATTTCAGATGATACTTGAGAGTACAGTTTGTTCAGAACAAAGTTGGAAAGTCATTTACTAGATTTTGCTCTACCACTGTGTCATTCTGCCAGGAACTGAAGAGCACATCCCCGTTCTGCCCTGTCCTCTCTCCTGCTGCTTTGTTGGCCAAAGCACTGGGAACACTTCAAATATCTGGCAATACAACACTTTTCTACTTACTCTTCATATCGAAGCTCATAGGAGAACTCCATTAACTTTATGAGCTTTTGTAAGTGACCTTGCAAGGGCCCAATTGTCAGTGCTGAAATAGCTGGCACACAGATTGTTTAATTTCTGTTTACAATGGGAAAAATTTCCTAACACAAGTTTCTGTGGTATTGAGAAGCATTTTACAATTATGATAAACCAACAAAAATTTGTCAAAACTCTTAAAAAATTAGAGCTACTTAAGTGAAAATATTATAGGCCCTATTTCTACATTAATAATATATTAATACTAGATTAAACATTTTAACAGTTCAAAATAGATATTTTGTTTGTTTTCCATGAAAGAATACAATTTACCAGTTACTAAATTAAAAATCTGCTACAGTTGGCAACATGAGATGTTCTTCCTACAAAAAAATCTTCTCCTAAAAATATGTTCCAGTTCATGACTGAAGAGAATTCCTATTTTTCCAAGCAGTGTTTATTCCATGAAAGATATCAAGATATTAAATAAATTCAATTTTATCAGTTTTAGAAAGAATCAAATTAAATACAATAAAATTTCTGTACAATAGAAACTATGATAAAAATTACAAGAAAGTGCTGCACCTTTTTTCTAAGTGATAAATAAAACAGAAGCAAGAAATTATTTGTGTGCTCTGTGAGAAACAAGGTACAGTATATGTATGAGAAACTTAAAAGTCTGAAAATCAAAGTTTTTGTGAGGAGAAGAAAAAAAGGAGTTTTTGAATTTGAGTGCTGTACTGTGGTGCTTCTGCTTCATACGCATCTGTGTGAATCACAGCAGACCACATTAACTGCTGTTCTAATTTCTGACAACTAATAAATGCTGAGGCATTCCAGCAACATCCCATTTCACCAACAGGCAAGAACAGCTCTAGGACTAGACTGAGATTATGGTTTACAAAGAGTAAACGGTTTCTCAGAAGATGCCATATCTGATTCATCCTTCCAATATGAAATAAATAAAGAAGTAGCTATCAGCAGCTGGGATAGTAGCACTTTGTATTTTCCATTCTCTTTGTGCTTTAGGGATTTCATTCTGTTTTTTTTTTGATGTCTTTAGACATTTTCACATCTTCAGGGAGGAACTTTGAACTTCAAGGACATCTGAATGGCCCTTTTCAGACAAAGAAAGAGTAGGAACATTTGGTACTTGGAATTTAACAACATTCACATTCAGAAGTGCAGCTATGAATAAATCTGTAAAATAATTTCTTGCATATTAGTGCACTCAAATGACCCAACACAGTTATATGCCACTTTGTTTTCATTTTATGAGAGCTGTCTCTGAGTCTTAAGGAATCTATGTTCTTTGAATGCATCTATCTCAAATTGTTTACCAGTCTTTTTTTAACAAGTGGCACTTACTGTTACTTAACAAAAATATTATTTTTATTGACAGTAGGAGCATCTCTTACACTAGGCAGTGCTTTATGTCTCCATAGAAGCAAATGGGTCAGGTTGGAAGGGATCACAGTGGGTCATCTGGTCCAACCTCCCTGCTCGAGGAGGGCCATCCCAGAGCACATGGCACAGGATTGTGCCAGATGGTTCTGGAATATCTCCAGTGAAGGAGACTCCACTCTGTCTCTGGCCAACCTGTTTCAATGCTCAGTCACCCTCACGGCAAAAAAGTTCTTCCTCATATTCAGCTGGAACTTCCTGTGCATCAGTCTCTGCCCATTGCCTCTTGTCCTATTGCCGGCAGCACCGAGAAGAGCCTGGTCATCCTCAGTATCTCTTCAGATAATGAGAGAGATAAGGTTTCCTCTCAGTGGTCTCTTCTCGAGACTGAACAGGCCCAGCTCTCTTCTTTATTCAACATGGGGTAGATACAGGAGGAAATCAGACAATGAAACCTCAAAATCACTGGAAGCATCAATGGAGTCTATTACAGAAAATATCAAACTCCTGTTGAAGTTTATCAAATTTAATTTACATAATAAATTGACTATAAATATTGTGCATTCAAGAAACAGGTTCTGTAATGTGGGAGAAATATCACAGAGTGGGATTTTGCTGGAAGAAAAGCCAAAGACATGTTGAAATGAGGAAACAGCATTCAGCCTAGAAACAAGGTCAGAATTCAATGTACTGTATTTATTATAGTACCTCAATACTTATTTACTAAAGCCAACATAAATTGAAGGAAATGAGGAAGCAGAGTGGGAAGTCAGATATAAAGGCCAGCCCTTAAGCCTCTGCAGGCCTCACTGACAGGCTCTAGGTACAGGTCTGGATTTTTGAATTCTTGAATTCTAGAGCTTTATAGTTCTATTTACTTCTTTCCTGCTTTTCAAGCCGAATTATCATCACTCCCTCATGTCCTTTCAATCTCTTCTCTCATTTCTGCAATGTTTCCACTTGTGACCGAAAGCATTCTTAAATCAGGTGTAGTAGAAAAAAAGAGATTTTCACTGACAATGTCTACCTTGACACTGTAGCATGCACTTCCACATTAGTAACTTTTTATTTGTACTTTCTTTTCCCCCCAGTTGCGTCACACCTTTGCATATCTTTGTCCAGATTTATCTAGTCTAGTAATCAACTGTTATATTTTGTGTTAACAGGTGTGGATGCTATTTTTATTCTAAAGAAGACATCTTATTGACACAGCTTACTGACAGTTGATGATCATCTAGAGAAACTGTGCTAACTCTGCTGCTGTTTTTTTTTATTGTAGTAATTTCTATCACAGCTTTTTCTACCATGATAAATAATAAAAATGCATGGCTTATTTGGTTTAGTTTTCTGCTCAGTGTTACATTCAAATTGTTTCTAAATAATCAAAAAAAATTTCCACAAGAGAAATCCTGGTCATAGTTTCCTTCAAGAACAGTTGCCTTGTAAAAACAAAACTTAAGAAGACTTCCAAAGTAATCCATATCCCATATGAATTCAGTATAAAATAATTAATGATTAGATAAAAATATTCTCCTAAGAATGAGTATACATAGCAAGAAATAAACAGATACAGAATACTTTGAGCATATATTGACTAAATTTTCATGAAATTCTGATCAATCCATCCATAAATTTATTACTAAAATATGGGCACATTTCTTGAACATTTCTCATGAGCCTTTTTCATTGTCTGCATAATTCTCAGTCAGCATCATACATTACTTGAAAAACAGTATAACACCATGGGATACAATAACACAGGACATTACAAGATTTATACACAAGCAGAATCCCAGCTGAGATGTAGCAACTGCACTGAAGACAACTATTTTTGAAAGGGAGCAAGATGAATTCAAACAGAAAATTATACAACCTTAATATACAGCACTGAAAAAAAAAGAAGTAAATAAATAAATTAAATAATCCAAATCAGCTGTAACATTAAGCAAATCCAAAAGATTAAAACTTCTCGATCTTCCTCAGTTTTTGCAGAGTAGTCCCAGGTTGCAGAAGTCCTAAATGTTCACTATTCACTCCTTTGATGACCCTTCTGTTTCGCTTGGCTACCATAACTTTAAGATTAATTTTCTCATTAGTACACTAATGTTTTGAGTGAAGAATTCATAAATGCTTATGCTGTTACATGTTTAAATTTGTCATGCATCACTGCAAAAATAAACCATTTACACTTTATTCACTCTGGGCCCACTTATGCCTCTAGAAATGCGAGTTGTATCTGAGAATTTGGCATAAATTGCAATCCCAGTCAGTTTTGATCTTTGCAATTCAAATATAGAAAAATGACAGTATAAATTTATACTGCAAGCACCTCAAATTTTAGTAGGGGCAAAATCCTTAGTAAACTAACATTAAATGATAATAAAAATAACTAAACCACTCGAGTATACAGCTAGCATCTCTGTATCCAGAGTTTTATGTCCAAGGCCAGTACAAGTACTGCTGAGAGAAATAGGCACAATTTCCTTTTGTCCACAGATGCATCTGTAATTTCATTTTCTGTTTCATCTCAGACAACATCACTTTCAAACTAAAGTTTGTGTTTTTTCCCAACATTCTCCTCTGTCCCAGAAAAACTGAAAGTTTTTTAAAATGTCAAGACACTTCAAGGCAGCTCAAATCAGTTGTGATTGGGTCGTTAACTTCTGCTTTTTTATTAACTCTTGATATGGGGGAAAAACCCACCCTAACTTTTACATCTTAAAAAGTGGAAAGCATATTCCTCTTGCCCTCCTCATTATATCTGTGAGGTTACAAAAGCCCACAGAAATTAGAAGCAGCAATTAAAAATCTGTGGCAAATGCTTGTGCATGCTGTTACACAGTATGAAGAAGTGCTCTGGCAAAGTAAATTTCTCCTTACTGTATGAAGTCAGTCAACAACAACTTTCCACCTTTAACACAGATCACCCTCAAGACTCTTCACAATTGCTGCCTGGTAGTCACGACCTTAACACACTGTACAGAACTGCCAAAGTTAATGACAGATTCCAATTTGGAATGCACCGGTAATTTATTTTTCAGACCTGACTGCTGGATGTCAGAGATCATGCAGGCCGAGTCGAGCAGTGTTATGGATGGGCTGCATCCCCCGTGCAGCCCGGACTGGCAGTGCCAGCAGAGTGAGATGGGTGCCAGCCCAGCCCTGCGGACACAGCCCCCGTGTCCCCCAGAACCCGCCCTCCGTGCGGCTCCGCTCTGGCACAGCCCAGCTCTCCGGGATGCGGCACAACCCTGCTCCCCTGACTCAAGGGAAAACTTTCAGAAATGTCAAGGGAAGCAAGTCCTCTAGCTCACAGCAGACTACTTAAAATTCTGCATGTCCTGATGACCTTTCTGCTAATCAGATTATGAATGTAGCTCCAACCAAAATCAGTGGGAATTACACTGATAAATATGTACAAGAAAAACAGAGGAAGGGATAATATGTAGCTAAGCTTTTTGCCTTTTCTTTCCTAGTGCTCTGAATCCCCTGAACTTTCTGCAGGACACCACTAGAGCCCCGTGCAACCAAAGGAAGTCAATCCAGCAGCCACAGGAGCTTTCACAAAAGGTTTGCCTCTGAAGGATGGAGACAACCCAGACCTGCCTCTATTAATAGAAAAAAAAGCCTGCCAGCAGAGAGAGCCAAACCTGTCATAAGAAGTTTGCTGAGGAAGCTTGCTCTATTACTCAGGAATGCTAAAAGCTGTCTCCACTAGAGACCAAGGACTTGAAAACAACCAGAAATAAAGCAAATTACAATGTAATTTCAGTCAATGATTATTTGACAGAGTGAGTATTGTGTCACATTGGCACACACTAGACCAGGACCAAAACAGCAACCCACCAATTTACTGAAAAGAAACAGAACTTCTTAAGCAATGTAACACACAAGATTTTTTTTCTGTTTTTCACCAATAATGGTGCATTTCAGATAAAAAATATCTACAGCTGTTTCAGCAGTGTCCATCTAAATGCCAAGAGCCATGATTTATCAAAGGATGAAAGTCCTCCATGCAAAGCAGAGCTGAGTAAACAATTAATTGTCTTTTGTGCCCCATAATCCTACAATTATTGTGTGGATATACCTTTTAAGTTCAGGGAGATACTGTTGCAGTCAGGAGCTCTCTCCATAGCCCTTCCATCAAACCTAGCTTACCCTCCTTCAGTAACATTCTAAAGAGTGTTATGAGAGGAGCAATAGTTTTATTACTGTTTCACAGACAGGCGAGGTGTGCACCTGCAGTATTTCCTGCACTTTCATGCACTTTCCTGAACAATTTTCATGCATTTTTGCAGTCTCTTCATAAGATCAAATCTAACCCACAGCAAAGCAGTAGCACTAGCATGCCTGTGAACAGCAGGTGTTCCAAGTTTTCCTCTCATCCACGTGCCTCAAGGACCTCACCTGAAGAGAACTCAGCCGAGGGAACCTTTTGCCCTCTGTTAGAAGTGCATCACATTACATTCATGTTACCATTATCTTTCATGTTTTAGGGTAAACATGAACTCATCCCCAGATAACCTTCCTATTATTTCCAAGCTTTTCCCACTGTCTTTTCCTTTAAACTACTTGTTTCATTTCCTATTTTCAAGTTGACCTCAAGTACACAAAAATAGAGCTCTTAACATAGCTGCATCCTCCTCTTTGTGTTTCTGTATTTGTTTAATCCTTCCTTTCTAATAATATTGGATATCTTAAGAGTCAAAGCTCTATTTTCTTTAGTTAAGTAATTTTCTTTTTCTCTCTTTTGTCCCTTAGAATTTTATTCCCTGCTCTCCCTTTTTATTTGGCTATATAAACAATTTTTTTCACATGTGATATTTCAAGCATATTTCACTATTTACATTCTATTTTTCTTCTTTCCTCATTCACTTTCTGTGCCTTTGTAACACTGCATGTATCACCATGTTATATTTTAAGTAATAACGTGAAATAGAAATATCATATCCTCTTTTTAGCTGAGGGAATTCAGCAGGAATTATAATTTCATTAATTACATAAAAGTCTTCCTCCTCTGTAAACTCCACTCCCTCAAACCTGAGCAATACAAGGTGTGCAACAGAGCATTATTAAGAAGACTGAGATAAAAGATACTGTGCCATTGAGAAGATTTATCTCTTTAATACCAACACTGACAACTCAATTTAAATACCAATATAAACAGAAACATACTATGTGTGCACTCATGCGCATCCTACTTACAGTAACAACAATGCAGCAAATTTTCCTACCCACCCCAGCCTGGGTTTCAGGGAAGAGGAGCTACCCTGCTCTTCAAAGCCACACAGGCTTTGCTCTTTTTTTGCAGTGGGTACCACAACCTATAACTACTGTCAGCAGAGCATGGCAGGCAGCTCCACAGCTTTCAGCTAAAGAGCTAGAATTTATTTTGGGTATTTGTGGCTCAATGACCTTTCTGCTCAGTAGGTTGCCTTGGCACAGAGTCAAGGCTTGCAGCCCTCCAGCAGGGCTCGTGTGGTTCCAAAGGACAGAGGATGCTTGGATAGGTAAAAATTACTGTAGTTAGAACCCTAAAATGGTGCTACCTTTGAAAAGTACATCAGGTCACTATTAAATGTCTCTTACAGAATACTGGAAGGTGCTTACTCCTCTAATATACTGGTACAACAGACTAGCCAGGTAGCTTACAGAAACCATAGGGGAGGCATCTTTCATTAACATGCATAGAACCATATTTTGAAGATGCTACAGTATTTCAAATTTCAAAAATTTTCCTTGTTTTCAATTCTCACGACCATCTGCCGCTTACCTAAAAAACATAGTTTAAAGAAATACACCATGCTCCACAGTCACATTTATTGTAGCCTGCTGCCTTTTCCACAGGTACAGGTCCTGCCTACAGTTGTCACAGAGCTCAAAGGTAGCTTTGTTACATAAAGTAACAAACAATCAAATTGCTTATATTAGACAATGAAAATTAAATTTGTGTCAATAGGAGTCAATTTAACAAAATTATTCCATTAGGGATAATTAAATGAATTCATTTTGCAAATCAAATAAAAAACCCTCAAGGCACTAGATGACAAACAGATTTTACAGTCATATTGTCTAGGTCAGCCTCAGTTCTTCCCAGTGATTTTCAAAAATATTTACATGTGGCATCACCAACAGCCATTAGAGAGAGAGAAGTAAAAACTTTCTCTATATAATTTAAAACTAAAGTCCCCACAGCTCCTAGAAGATCATTTAGTGCCTTTAAAAAGCCAGACCCCACACATCTTGGTTTTAGCACAAAACCAAGGCTGATACTCACAGAACCCGTATCAAAGACACAGAGATCTATCAAATGGTATCTGGAGCACTTCTGGGAAAGAAACAACAACCCACTAAAAACTTGATGGCTCCTCAGCTCTTAAAAGACATTAGATAAAAACTTCTAAGCCTTGCAATTTCTGATGGCAGGGTGCTTGAAGCAGTCAGGGACTGTCAGACACACTGGTGCCAAATTTTAGCAAAGGTTGCAGAAGCTGCCTAGTTTTTAAAGGCTGTAGAAAGTTTGGATTTTCTTTTTCACAGGGGAAGGCACTCAGATAGCCACCTGGAAGCCTTCAAGAATAAATTATGCAGGCAGCAGGCTTTTTGTAAAAAGATACACCAGCATAACGTGACTTCTATCCTTAAATCATTATATGCTGAAGACACAAGGATCAAATTCCAGCTCCAATTACAGAATAGCAAAGATTTAGCAAACATTGATTCAGAGAAGTAGTTGCCAAAAAGTGCCAAAATCTCAAATTTTAAACAGGTGAAAATTAAACTGAAATTTCAGCAGATGCCAAAGCATCTTGCTAGATTACAGCCAAAATATTTATCATGCACTTTTATCTTTGTGATTCAGCCTGGGGCTCTTGTATTTTCTTTGCATATGCACAAAGATCAAGATCAAATCCCCAGACAGGTGAAACTTCCAGAGTCAAAATCCAGATTTTCAAGGAGTTGAAGTTAATCTCCACTTCTTGGGATTTAACCCAAGTGATAATCTGAGCAGGCATCTGATTCTCTAGGTGCTCTTGTTCTTCATGGTAGGGTATGTCAGATTTTCAAAATATTAAAGCATTAAAATAGAACCCCACTATTCTTCTTACTTGTTTTAAGCATTCTAAAGTAGGTATTCTTTTTCTCAAGTAAAGTACTGGTCACAAAAGATACTTACTAAGGAAGTGACACCTTCCATCACTTAGTAGTAAATAACATTTACATTATATTGCAAAAGACAGATTAAGTGATTAAACACACATCCCCAAGAAAACCAAAGGGAAAGAGATGAAATCAAGACTTAGATAAAACTATCTCCATCCTTTTATAACTACTAATTTCTTTGTTTTGCTCCAACAGCTATCCAGTTACAATCATAAATTACTAATAGAATATGCTTAGTTAAAAAATGAAGTCAGAAATCCTTACAGAAAATTTTTGCAGGTTTATTTTTGGTTTTCATTTAAAGGAAAAAATGGTACACAAAGTAGAAGTAATCCCAGATGCTACAGTGGTTTGGATGCTGCATCTATTTCTTTATATAGCGCACAGTTGCAATAATGTAATTTGTCATTTTTGCACTGGAATTTTCAAATCAGTTTATAGTTTATACATTTCACATGCACAATACTGGGTTTAGTGAAACAATTAAAGGTCATTAATGTCTGCAATGTAGGGCTATGCTATGACAGATAAACTCTGCATCAATCACCCAGTTGAATGATTACCAAAATTTACCATTTTCATGACAACATAGATCTATTTCGTTTTTTAATGCAAATTGGTAATGAAAGGATGGAGAGCAAGAAAGGACTTCTTTATTTTATCCTTGGCGACTATTGCACAGCACAAAACTAGAGGTAAGAGTAAGTATTTCAGCATTGTCCAACATAATCACCAGAAAAAAGGTATTTGGATACCTAAATATATCTTGTATTTAAACAGCCAAACCTGGAGCCCATCACAGCTGCAGACTTAAGAGTCTGCATCCAAGAAGAGACACTCTGTATGTGGGCAGTTTAAATAAATAAGTACATAAATTATTTTTTTTATTAAACTCAGTACATAAATTGAGGGATACAAATATCTCTCCACTAGGCTCATGTGCTACCACAGCCTGCTTCATGGACACACTTAAACTTCTAAGTAATCTGAATCTTAATGCATTTTCACAGCAGGGAAGGGAAGGTATTTGAACCTTAGAGCTGGTACAGACATCCTTTACTCCTGAACAACCCCAGCATGTAGACAAGGTAATGCAGTTATGGGGAACACAATATGGGCAATATTTGGGACTTGGTGAGGTCACTGAAGAGACCCTAAAGCTATCTACTGAGCAGTTGCCAGCACTTCCAGGATTCTGTATGGAACTGGGACTTGATGATATTGTGTTTATTGGGTAGAACAGGCTGTGCACTGCTAGCGTTGTATAATCATACATGATGGGGGTGAGCAAAGGGCACTGTTAACTGAGGAATTGTATTTCATGGCTTACTTTATTCCCCAACAGGAATCCTAGTTTCTGAAACAGAAATAATTGATAAGGAAAAAAAATAATAATGTATTTTCTTAGAAAAAAAGTAGAAAGTCAACAGAAAAGACACAGAACGTAGACTCCCCCATCCCACTGTGTATTATAATTTATTACAATGTACCATAACAACTCCTGGGACTTTTTAAATAGTGTTTAAAGATGTGAATCATACTAGATAGGAAAACACCTACACCATCAAACCATTGAAATATAAAAAAATAGAGATTCAACTACAGTTATTCATGAATCCCCTCAAAAACTTAAAACCTTACTTTTTAAGTCTTAAGTCTGCATCCTGAAAGCCACAAAAATTTTTCAATTGATTTAAAAGTACATAGAACAATCCCTTTGCTAACATAGATGGAAAGTAGATACAATAAACAAGTAAGTTCAAAGTCTGCCATTATTGTATTTCCTGGTACAGTTCTTTCAAAATACTAGTGTTCGAAATAATGTGCTTTTTCCTAACCTTAGAAATATTTCAAGTAATTCTGATCTTTAATGACTTATAATCTTTTCATCTACCTTACACTCAGTCTAAGTTTATACTTCCATATATATAGAGCAAAGCATATTTACAGATACTTGAAAAATCCAGACTTACAGAAACTTTATTCATGCTTCTGTACTTACCCAGGACACATTTTTAGCCTTGGGTGTTTTTAGCATGGCAACATGCAAGGCTGAAATGACCAACAACAGCCCCACCAGCATGGAAAGTCAGATGGAGGGATAGTCCAGGTGCCTTGGTTACCCCAGGGTGTAGAGTTCCTTGGCCTGGCTGACACAGGCACGCTGAGCATGTGGTCAGGTAACAATAAAAAAAGTCATTTTTCCTCCCAGTGTACAGTCCAATCAAACTGAGACATATCTGTCTTCAGCAGCAGCTGGCTGCATTTCTGTATATCCATGAAATCCAGAGTTTGCTCTTCTCTTTGAAAAGTTAAAAGCAAAAGTCAAAGGGACTTACTCTCACAGGCACTCCACCTGCCCAGTGAGGAAATGCAGAGTCCAGTTATCCTCCAAGCTTCCAGCCAAGCCTTGATCTCGCAGGAGAATGAAGCCCAGCACTGGAGCCACTTGCCTCCAGAGGATGTCAACGACACACACAGCTGCTGGCTGCACTGCTTAACTGCTGCTGTGCCTGACTGTTTCACGACCCCAGGATCTTCAGAGTAATGAAGGGAATGAGGATCTGGATGTCAGTAAATAATGCATGCCAACAGCTCGTGCAGGTACCTGTTGCACCGTGTGTGCCACTGCAGCCCCGCAGAGGGCACCTGTGCCCAGCACCCTCCCGCAGCGCCGCGCTCACCGCCGGCACGGACACGCGTC
Source organism: Emberiza elegans (assembly GCA_024865655.1). NCBI lineage: Eukaryota > Metazoa > Chordata > Aves > Passeriformes > Fringillidae > Emberiza > Emberiza elegans. The sequence continues at coordinate 23,957,636 of JALJVW010000206.1, forward strand.
CCAGAGCAACAAGCAAAGGCTGAAAATCACTGTTTCTGCTCGTTTCTCTTTGTTCCTCTGCCCTTCTGTCCTTTTACTTTTACCTCCTGTCAATCTAGATTACCAGTGCAGATCCAGGCTAAATTTTGCAACTATCAGTAGTGATTAGAGTGAGTTGATTGAAATCGGATTATACAGGAAGACCTCTGCTTCCTCACTCAGCACACGGGCCAGTACCATTTGCAAAATACTTATGCTTCACTGCACAGTATGAGAGCATTTGGAGCAGTCCATTAGAAGAGAAACAGTGCAGTGGAAGCAAGACAGACTGCACTGTCTTTATAAATGAGAGAAAAGGGATCCTGTTTTCAGTAGCTGCATGAATTTTACAGGGGAGTGTTTCAGACCATTTCCAGAGGGAAGAGTTTGAGTCTCACAGATTCATCACAAAGCTTCAAAGAGTGGCCCTAGGTACCTAAAGTGCACTGTGTACCTGCTTACTACTGCTCAGATGTGAATCCAGTCCAAGTGTACCTCTGTGGCATATGAGCACTGAACTTGTGGGAAGCATCATCCTCCCCTGGGATAACATCTTCAAATCCTACTGACAGTATCTACACAACTCACCACTCAGCATTTAATTCAAATGTGCTTTTTCCACAGCATATCATTAAATGTACAACGAAGGTGACCTACCTGAACCATACACAAATATATATATTAATTTAAATATGAATATGAGCTGAGGTTAAAAGGTACAGTACCATCCTAAAATAGCGATATGTTATCTTGAAAAGAAGAAAACAAAACACAAAATAGAAAATGAGGTGACAAGGGAGCAATCTGATAAAAAGCATTAAAAAATGTACAAAATTAAGTCCAGCTGACAGACACTGTGAAAGTGACAGACAGATGCAGTCTGCATGACAACATACCATTTTTCTAGGACTTCCTAAATAATAACTTAATATTATTATCTACTCATGAAACAGACCTAGATTATGCTTCAAGCATCATCTGTCACTTTACACTGATTATTTAATGTATTTGCATAAATGCAATGGGTTTATGATTGCAAGAATTCAATTTGTGGATGGTCTGTGATTTGTTTGTGGATATTAAAATAATATCAAGATCTTTTCTAAGGTGGCAACATAAACTCCTTATTTTGTTAAAAGAAACTCTAGAAAGAGCTTATGTGATTGGGACAGAGATAAAATGTGTGCACTTCCCACTGGAAATAACTATATGATTTTTAAATAATTACAGTCCTCTGCTTATTTCTAGTTCACATTGTAGGTAATCCAAAGCTAGTCTGGTACACTCTGCATTGCATATACTAGAAAGAAGGTTATATGCACACAGTTTTCAATTAGATCCCCTCTTTTTCATAAGTCTACTCAGTCTCATGGAGCTGAAGCACAATCTGTAGCTTTACATGACTGGGACTCAAATAAAAGAGTGGATGATTGCCTTCAATAAGTGCACTGAGATTCAAACTCTAGTAGTTGGACAGGTGGAATACAAAGGTATGTGACTGGATATAAATCCAGCAGAGCGGAAAGTTTATACAGTGAAAAATTCTCAATGAGATGTTAAGCAGTTATTAGAAAAACAGTTCTGTTTTAAATATACCCTGTCTAGACATACTAAAGAAAATATTTCACTGAGAAATTACTTTATTCTGTTCTGAAAGTTAAAGAATACAAGTCTAGAGTCTGTTAAATTAGCATCTTACATAAAGGTATCCTATAGTACTGTCACTGGTGTAGAATGGATTAGATCAGATCTGCCCCTATACACTGTGACGATAAATATACACTTGGTCCTATACACACAAGCTGAAAAGCAGCTGGCATTTGAGCTTTCTCCTTCTTAATTTTAACTCAGTTCACAGAATTTTAGAGGAGCAGCTGCTAATGGCTTGCCAGATGTGCTCAAATAAAATGAACTAAATTTATTCCCTCACAGAAGGATTTTGAAATACTGAATGTTACTTTAAGCAGCTAAGTTACTCCCAATGGCATACATTAAAAAAATCTTACTGCTAAAATATAATGAAATAAAATATAATAAAGGTTGAAAATTTAGATGGTAACAAGACTAGAAAGTCAAGAAATCAACCCTATTATAAGTAGGACCTATGGCACAATCTCTAATTTCAGAGGACACAGATCTCATTGTAGAAAACAGAAGGTAATCATAAGAGGAAAAATGCTGAACAATAAACCTAAAATGACAGAAATATTCTGCATCATGCATCCTCTCCTTTCTGGTGGGGCAATTTTTGTACAGTCACGGCAAGTTCCAATAGTTTTTCTGTCTTTAATGAGAATGTTTTCAGAACATGCTTGTGAGGGAAGCTGCTGCTGTTATTCTCATTTGATAGCTGGAATATATATTCCAGATGAGTCCATTAGTTAATGAGGAATCTGGTCTGAGAGGATTCTGGTCTGATCCTTTCAAGAATTTAACATTCTATAATGCTTTCTGTATTTAGAGCACACTTGTGGACTTTCTCTGCATTGCAGACTCAGCAGTTCTGCAAATAAATCCTCATCAATTCCATTTTGAGATCACAGACCTGTTTTAAGCTGGGTATTCCCAAATGGTGATACACAAGACACTTAGACTATGAAGAGAATTTCTGATTTAAGCAAAATGTTCAGCATTGCCAAAGGCCAAGTAAGCACCAGATCTATTTCCATTTTACTCATAAAACTATCCTCTCTCTTCCTGCCCTACATTGGTTAGAAAAGAATGAAAGTGATGTCTCACATCAAGAAAATTGATTTTTTTTTCCCTGAGTATGAGCCATCCAGTGTTTCATCCAGTGATGAAAACAGCCATAATCTAAGAAAAATAGAATTTGGTTCTTGGTTTTTAAATACAACATTGCAGCACAGACACAGAATTCCAGGATGTTTTACCTTTCAAATAACTGACTTCTAATCTCAATGCTTTCTTATGCCAGGTTTTCCTTTTTTTATAGGTTTTAATAAAAGTTCCAGCACCATCATCACCAGAATAGAAACCATATGAATGTATGCATTGATTTTGATTGCAACAAGCTCCGCAGCCACAGCCCTCAGTTCAGAGCTGTGGCTGAAACGTACATGCTGCCCAAATCATTCATTTTGTCTCCTCAGAATAAGCAGATTCTGGAATTATTATGTCTTCTCTCTAGATATAAAACAGAAATAAGACTGTGACCTTGCAAAGAAATGCTGCCAATTTTCTCATTAAAGTTTGTGAAGCAATTAGAACGTTACAGGACTGCGCTGCTTAATGAAGATCATTAAAGAAAAGTATTTGCATACGCAACAAACCCTGACATGCTGCCAAACCACAATTGCTATTCTTTACACAGAGAAATAAATGGCCAGGCTGACGAAAGGATGAGACCCATGGTCAGTCTTCTGCTTACTGATAGTGCAAAGATATCACAGCTTTGCCGCTGTGCCCTGACAGCTCTGCATCTCAGTGGTCATCTCCTCCCCAGCACCAAGGGACTCCTGACTGCACAGCCCAGCAGCAGAGGTTCCCTCCACGTCCTCTGACTCCCAGCCTCCCAGCCTGCCCTGAGCCCCAGCCAGCAGTGCCAGCACCACCGAGCCTGGCCAGCCAAACCAAGGACAGCAGAAAACCAACTGCTTGCTCCAGGCAGATCCCCACAGCCAAATCATATTTGTAACTCGTGTCTTCAAAGGATCAGCTTATTTCTTCTGATCTCATTCAAAATAAAATTTTCTGGAATATAGGCCATGGTTGTAGAAAACCTCCAAGTCGCACAATTCAGAGTTAATGTGCCTGGGGGGAATGGAGGAGTCAGGCAGCAGGCAGCAAGGCTGCTGCCCAGCTGCTACAGCCCAGCAGAGAGGGAAGAAAATGGGATGGATTTACAAAGAGCCCCCACCTGCAAAGCTATAACACCAAGCAAAATTCAGACAACTCAAAGTTTGATTCAAAAATAATTCTTCAACATTTGTCATAGTTTATAGTCATCATTCCTATTTTCAAAGTATGTTATCTGAGATGCTGCAGCTGACTCAGAGATGATGTTTCTCAGGAAAAATTCTATGGATATTAATAATATACAGTATCTGTTCCTATAGTTAGTTTCTAAGGTTGGTAGGATAAAAACTTCTTTCCATATCTGTCCTATTCAGCAGTACAAAGAAACTCAAAAGTTTCCTAATAATGCAGGAAAGTGTAAAAAATTGGTTCACCACAAGAATGGAAAAACAAAAAAAATCTGATTTTTACTGGCTTCTGTATTATGGTTTAGAGGTAAATGAAAAATTTACATTAGATATTTATATAAGCCAAAAATTAATTACATGCTCACAGCAAAGGAAAGCTTAAAGAGTATGTAAATGCAGTATTTCGGTGGTATTTCAGTTCATTTCATATAAATAATAATAGAAATACTAAAAATACTCAGAGAACTGAAATTTAAGAGTTGTTGAGTGTCACATATTAAATTGTATTCAAAACCACTAAGAAAAATAATCAAAAGAAGCTATCGGTGATCAGTGGCAAGGCAAATCAAACCTTTTTAAAAAAGATGTACTACATATTAAGAAAGGTATTAATTCCTGAAGTCATATATAAATTCTAATAATGCTTCTATGAAACAAAATTCCTCAATATTCCTTGGTGAACAAAAGGAATTCTCGTATCTCTCTTTTGAAAGTGTATTAAATTGTTTCTATACTTCAAAAGCTTTGTACAATTCTTATATAAGAAAATCAGAAGTACAGTGAGTGCACTATGGAACTTACTACCCCAACCCACTCATGTACACCCCTCATCCAAATATACAGATGTTAAATAAATGCTTTTAAATACAATCATTTGAATAGCTGTGTAACTTCTTTACTATGAGTTACTGGCATGATTTGAATATTTTCTTTTTTATTTCTCTGTTCTTTGTCTTATGACCACTCAAACAGTTCCTTTAGAATACACACAGAGACAAAAAAAAAAGAGCTGACTCATTTGCAATATTTTATACAACAAAACAACAAAAACATTGCACACACACAAGCAAAGCCATGAAAAGTATAGCTGTGCTTGGGGAAACAAAAATTTGTTTTAACTTTTTATTTACTTCTAACCCTAATTAAGTACACCATCAGATGATCCTGTTTTCCTGCGGCTTTCAATTGAAAAATGTCATGGACTGAAAAGCCAAATACCCTAGACTATAGCAATAACAGAGGTTATTAGAAGTTGCTTTTGGACATCATCAAGCATTTCAAGCCAAAATTGCTAAAAACAATGGAGGTTTGGATGTTAGAAGAGGATACTCAAAATCACTACTAGAACTGTGAAAACCTTTCAGAGAAACAGTTTCATTTTACCTCACACAATGTTGTCTTTTAATCAATGAAATGACCAGTGAAAAGCCACTTCAAATCAGAGTCTGTCCTACTGTGTCACATCATTCCTCAGGGACAAGTAGCATACTGCAAAGCACTGATTTCAAAACAAAAATGCTCTCAAAATTCTATTAAAAGAAAAGATGGCAATATTTGAAGACCATGCATCAAGAAATATTCTTTTTAAAATCTCTCTTTTCTCATGCCTATTTGCATTTGCTATAGGCAAAATGGTATGATGGATTTGTACCTCTGCTTCTCATGTTATAGCACCTACATGCAGGTAAGACGGCAAAAGTGGTCAGAGCAGCCAGTCCAGGACAGATCAAGGGAAAACATTTGGCTCTGACTTAGAATACCCTTGTAGTTAAAGTCAAAGAGACATTCTGGAGAGAAAAGGCAGAAGAGGGGACAAAGAAAAGGTAATTAAATAAAGTTCAGCTTGGCCAGGTAATATTTATGTATTATATACACAGATTATCCTCCTGGGCTGCCCAACACAATCCAATATAATCGAGAGTAGTGTACTGGAAAAAGGCCACAAATTACATCATCCTTCATGCACCAAATTAAATGTTCCAGCAGCAGAGCAAGCTCAGGAGCACATCTCAGGCATTGAGGGATGAAAGAGATCAGCACATGACACAAAGATGGGCAGCAATTTATGGTTAACAGGAGTGTCCTGTTGTCAGTAGTGCCAGAGCGCTCCTGAGCTCAGAAGAGCCAGTGGGACAGACCACTCTGCAAACTCAAAAGAGTTTATGTGAAGGAAAAATGGGAGAGATTCTTATAAAGCTCATAACCTGCCAGAAACATTTTTATCTCAACATGATTCACAATATGTAACACTGAGGCTGCAATCTATCTTCAATTTAGCTGGTGAAGAGGCAGCATTGCTCCAGCCTCTTCCTTCTCCTCCTCAGGAGTAGGCAGAAGGAGGAAGAAGCAGCAGGCTGAAGGTAGGAAGAGGCAGGAAGATACAGGAGGAGGAGCTGCAGCAGCACAGCAGCAATGGCTTCTCCTGGGGTCTCTACTTTATCCTCCTTCACAGCAAATTGCAGCCACTGGCAAAGCCTTGAAACTTCATTTTCACAAAATGTAGGAAGACAGATATTCCCACTAATCTCTGAAACTTGAGAGCATTTGAAGAAGCATAGGTTTATGTAGCACAGCAGCAGCCCACCTGTACCCATATATTCTTCTTGGTGCTGGGCTGGCACAGACATCCTGCCTCAAGAAGATGAAACCAAAATAGGAAAACCAGCCTTTGTGGCTGAAAATAGTCCTGACCATACCTTCTCCAGCTTCCTGAAGTTTGCATCTAGTTCTGGAAAGACTCCATTCCAAAAAATAGAACTTAAATTCATCCAATTTACTTGCCCTGGGCAACAGACTTTACCCTACTGAGTTGTGAGTAACTGACACATCTTATTTTCTCATCCACTTCTTACTGGGAAATGTAAACAAGTCCCCAGTCCAGAAAGAAGGAACTTCTTATTATCAATTTTTCCTTGGCCCTAATGGTCAGTGCTGCTGGCCAGCCCTTCAGCTTGGACAAACTGGTCTGTAATGTCATGATAACAATACCACTCTGCACCACTCAGTTTGGGAAATACACCGAGCTCTGAAGTTCAAACTGAAAAAGTTAACCTATTGAAATGACAGCAAGAGTTTTGCATTTACCTCAATAATTTAGTCACATTCATTGAATCATAGAATTTTTTGCTATGGAAAGGACTTCAAAGATTTTTCAATTCCAAGCCCCCTGCCATGGGCAGTATGCACTTCAATAGATCAGGTTGCTCAGAGCTCTATCCAACCTGGCCTTGAACACTTCCAGGGATGAGGCATCCACAAATCCTCTAGGCAAAATAAATTCAAAACTGTTAATGTAATTTGCTGCATTAAATCAAGAAATGAGATTATGGTAATTTATTAAAAATGAAAAAAAAATTACACCTTCTAGGGTAGAAATCCACATGTTATGTGATAGCAAAGTGACAGAGAAGTTACCCTCAGTTTGTGATTCATACACCTTTATATTTGGAGAGCACCCAGAGACTTGCTCCACACCAAAAAAAAAAAAGAATACAAGCTCTAAAGAAATTACTGACAATACAAGTTTTATTTTGTGGTCTAATTTGTCCTGTTTTAGCATGCTTTAAATTTACAGCATGAAAGTACAGAAACTAAACAGAACCCACAGGCACATGCACATGTGATCATCATTCAATCAGCAAATTGCTCTGGGTCTCACTGACTTTGGCAGTTTTACAATTTTTTATTTCCAGCTGGTTGAACTGTTCTTGAATAACTTTTTTATTTGCTGCAGTAGTCATAAACCCTTTTCTGTCCCATCTTCCACCCATGTACTCTGAATACATTTACTTTTTCTAGAATATATATGACTTCCCTAATGCCAAACAGCTACACTATTTCTTTTGTATTTTTACAGTATCTAAGAAAAATAATTTTTCCTGCCTATAATCATGTCATTTCTCTCAGAGTACAGAAAGTCTTTCTGTTCAGTGCTCTTGAGACACAGCCTCACAATAACAACTGGTACTGCGAGCAAGCTTTGCACAAGAAGACAGAGATTTTTTTCCTTTGAATCCAGCCAGAGCTCTGTCATAAGTGACTGCAGAGAGTTCACTGAAAAAAATCCATCTCTGTGATCTCTGCCTGTACCACAGGTAAATATCACTATTTCTGGAAAGAGTTTTTATCCTTTCTGCTCTCTCTCCTTTTTATTCCTCTCTTTGAAGAAAAAATTACTACAGTCTACAGTATTTTGCATTTTTCTTCAAAATTTACAAGGATCACTTTATCCAGCTTAGAAACATAACTAAGACTGGGGTCAACTCTTGAACTGTAAGTAATAGTACTAGCATGAAAACATGATAACATCATGTCTTATCTCTTTGAATCCAAAGCAATCTCAAAAATAAGTATAAAATCAAAGGAAAATATTTGGCATAAACAACGCATTTTCAAATGCACACCTGGAGGAAGGATCCCCTGCAGGAAGTCTTGAATCTGCAGATGGCTGGAGCTTGGAAAAGGCAAGGCTGAACCAGGTCACTGCATTTCAGAGCAGGAGAGATTTGCTGTGCAATTCTCCAGCTTTGTATGTGCATGTGTGATGGGGGAATTTGCTGGGGTTTTTTTGTTGTTGTTTTTTAAACCTTTTTAATTTTTCAGAAATCCTACTTCATATGCACTCAGCATTTTATAATTAACCTGATCATTGAATTCTCTCCCTCAGCAACTCCTCCTGTTTTTGGTGAAGCACTCAGCATTTTATAATTAACCTGATCATTGAATTCTCTCCCTCAACATTTGTCACTGAGACAAATTTATTTAAACTTATTTTCTTACAATGTACAGAACTCTGTGGTTAGTCTACCCTCAAAACAAATCCTGCTTTGTTTCCTCAGAGATGCAAATATTTCCTTCTTAGACAAGGTATCATTTTAAGGGCTTGCCTGGTTGCTTCTTTGCCTCAGTAAGGATAAGATTTCTTTCATCTCTCCTGCCCTTTGGGGACTTGTTGCACCTGATGTCCTCTTCTAAGGTATGTGTTGTCATTCATATGCAACCTACACAAATATCCTCATAGAGAAAGGCTATTACTAAAATGCAAGCAGATTAATAAATAATGGCACAGTGACAATTCAAAATATAAACATTGACAATACTTTAACAATTACCAGCAATCATTAGACAATATAGTTTAACTAACATTTGCAAAAATTCTGCTGTTCATTTTACTTGAATTTTGATACTGTGGTTTCAGACACATGCAAACATGTGTCTATAATGAAATTAAACATATATTTTTAATGAAATGTATACAGTAGTTTATAACAATATTAACCATTTCCTCCACAAAAGAAGGTGCCATAAGTATGACTCCTCTCCACCCGCTTTTTCTATACACATGGCAAATCTCCTCCAGGTCTGCTGACTTCTTCTCTTTGACATCCCTTCTAAATTGCTCTTTATCATGTCTCTAATTCTTTCAGTTAAAATAGCTTATTATTATTCCATACGAACATGATCTGAATTAATCTGATTTCTAACCTCTCAATTAGATTTTTGCTGGTAAGTTCTTACAGACTTGGATGACTAAGACTTTCTTTCCATAGCTACTGGGGAGCAAGAACCAGCATCTTATATTTATTTACTGATGCTGGTGTTGTAAAGGGTCAGGCTTTTTTAGCACACTTTCAGTATTCAGTGAGAAAATGAAGACTAAAAAATCATTAAATTAACTGTATTAAAACATTTTTTCTTCTCCCTTGGACAACTTTTCACTGTGTTTGATTCTGATTAAGCAGATAATTAATCCAACTAGTCTATCTTCTGAATCTTTTGCATGGCTTGCAGTGACACAGGCCTTAGAAAGAGTGCTGGTCTTAGAAATAATAAACTATCCAGGGTAAGTAAAATCTGTGCCTCATAATTCAATGAAAACAATATAAAGAGGAAATTATGTAATACATGAAGGTCACATTAACAACTGCAAAAACAAGAGGTAAACAGAATATTTTTAAGTCACATAAAAGCAGAGAAACCTAAGAAAACCTTAGTTGTTAGTATTCACAACTTACTAAAAAACTCATTATCAGAAAATATGGGAAAAGTGTTACTAAAAAAGATATTTTTACTGGGACAGTTTCTGGAAGTAACAAATGGAAACAGAGAAGTAAGAAATGAAGCAAGATGTTTCTACTGAAAATAGAGGTATCAATGTCTGCTGTAGTCAACCAGGTTCTGTGCACAAATCCGTAAGTGGCAAAGATTATAAAATGTGAAGATTGGAAGTGTTATTGCTAGCAGTCTGGCTATAAGCTATGAAACAGACTTCACAGAGACAATGGACAAGATGAAGCTTTTCACCAGCTGTAGAATAAATAGGTCATTATTCCCATAGAATAGTAATTTTTATTACTCTGTAACAGATCAAAGTGTGCAAACACTACCTTCCAATTATTTATTTCTAGAAGCAGCACAAATCCCAGGAGCATTCCTTCTCTTGCATCATGCTCTAATGCCACACAGATTGCTCTGAGCCATACATGCACATGTTAAAAAGGATGCATGATTGCAAACACACACTGCAAAGATCCTTCAGCTGTTAAACAAATAGTATTTCATCCAAGTGAAGCAGCAGAGTGGTTCCATCTAGAGGAAGAGTGTGTAAAAACTACTCATCCCTGATGACCAGCTATTCTTAAATAAAGACTAAGCATAAACCATTACTACAGGACATTCAGTATCAAGGCCCTGCTCCCTGCTACCAGAGCTCCATGAGTACTCTGTTTCTTACACAAGTGTGTGCTGCTTGCTTGGTTAACTGGACAGGAATTATAATGTTGCAAGCATCAGAATTATTAACATCTAAAACCTAGACAATCTGCTTCTATTGATGATGCAACTTAGGAATTTCTGGTCTGTGAGTGCCCATTGCTGGGTCATGTGGAGCTTCTCATCTACCAACACCTTCTCCTCAGGTCCAAGGACACCAAGTCCCTCTCCTCAGGGCTGCTCTCACTCTACTCAGAATAATCTCTGTCTAGCCTTTATCTGTTCTTAGGATTGTCCTGATCCAGGTGCAGGACCTGCTACTTGCTCTTATTGAAATTTATGAGGTTGGCACAGGCCCACCTCCCAGGTGGAACAAGATGCCTATGGATGCCATCCCTTTCCTCCAGTGTGTGGAGCGCCCCACACAGCTTGTTGATGTCAGCCAGCTTGCTGAGGGAGATCTTCATCTCACTGGCCATATTGCTGACAAAGATGTTCAACAACACCAGTCCCAAAACCAACCCCTTGGGAATTGCACTTGTCATTGATCTCCACTTGGACCCACTGACCACAATTCTTTGAGTGCAATCATCCAGCCAATTCCATATGTGCTGAGTTATCCACGTGTCAGATCCATATCTACCCAGTTTAGAGACCAAGATGCTGTGCTGGACATTGTCAAATGTTTTGCACAAGTCCAGGCAGATTCACAGAATATTCTGCATTGAAGGGACCCACAAGGATCACTGAGTCCAGCTCTGGGTGAACCCACAACCTCGGTGTTATTAGCACCATGCTCTGAATTACAACAAATCTGTCAGGCATGGTCTGACCTTAGTAAAGCCATGTTAGCTGTCACCAATGATCTTTATTTTCCTTGTTACATAACACACAGAATTATGTTTCCCCTTTTCCAGTCCATGGGAACTTCACTGGACAGCCATGACTTCTCACATATGACTGATAGTGGCTTGGCCACTTCACCTGGAAGTTCCCTCAGGATCCACAGACACACTTCCTCAGGTCCCACAGACTTGTCCACCTTCAGGTACCTTAGATGGTCTCAAACCTAATCTGCTAGAGCAGGCAGCTCTGCATTTTCCCAGTCTCTGCCTTTGCCTTCTGTGACTTAGCTGGTGTGGATGGAACATTTTTCAACGAAGACTGAGGCAAAAAAGCCAGTGAGTATCTCAGCGTTCATGTGCCAAGTACACAGGTCTCCTATTACTGTCTGGAGAGTTCCCACAATTTCCCTTGTTTTTCTTTAATCATCAATACACCTATAGAAGTTTTTCTTGTTGCCTTTGACATATTTGAGCAGATTACATTTTATGTTCATCCAGAGCTTTGTTCAGAATTTTTTTTGTATTCCTTCAACATTACTGATGGAAGGGGATGTTTAATCACAACAGAACAAATACAAGACTTTTTCCAGAAGTGTTTCAACTCAGTGAAACACTGTTGCTATGTTCAGCACTTCATGAATCTATCTTTTCCATTCAAACCTAAAAGTGTTCTTTTATTTTCCTCTCATTTCCTTAATACTAAGTTACTAATTCTGCCACTTTGGCTTAGTATAAAGATAGTAGGAAAGACATTCAGCATGACATTTTTCCATAGAGAATTCAGGGGACTCACTTAGTATTGTAAGACAGCCAGTTAATTTTTCATGACTTCACATTCATAAAATTGTTATGGAATGCCAACTCATCAGAAAATTTATTAAAATTGCCAAGACTACTTAAACTTTTCCTCCACATTGAAGTCAGTAGGTATTGTATTCAAAGACATTGTACTCAAGAAGAGCAGAAAGAAAAAGTAACTGCTGAAAGGAAAAAAAATGCACTCAGATAAGAACCAAACCAATAAAACACTACAAACAAAGGAGAAAAACATTTTACCAAATGAGGATGGCAAAGTTCACTGTGTACGAAGTGGGAGAAAAGGCAAAGGAAAAAAAGCTGAAAAGAAATGGAGCATGAAAATTACATGTAGCATTTTACATGTAACAATTTCTTAAGCTAGAGTTAAATGTTTCTTTTTAACAAATACTCTTTTTTTCAGGTTTGGTAAAAAATATTCTATGTTTGCACAAATATTTGTGCAGCAGGATTCCCCTCAAGTTTTATGGAAAGGAAGTGCCCCAGGCCTGTATCCATGTGACTTTTTCACAGCCACAGGATGAATCACTTGTGGGTTTGGAGACAGAGGTTACAGATCCCAATTCCCACTCATTAACACCAATAGACCAATCATAGACCATCCAGTGACTGAAGTGTACATCTTGTTAAAAATATGCAAACTTATTTTCAGTAATATATCACAGATTTCAGAAAACACAAAGCCTTTTTTAAAACACCTCATCTAAACACAGCTTCAGAAAACTAACATTAAAATACACATAACATTCAAGTCAAGTGTGTTATTGATGGAGGAAGAGGAGTTTACAAAGGAAGCAGTTGGTTTCACATATCTGAGCTTTTCTTGCTAGAAACAATGCAAATAATGTCACTACTTTGATATACCCAAATTAGCAAGGAATAACAAAATAATGCTTAATTTAAGCAACAGCAAAATAGTGATAGAATTATCAAAGTAAATATGAACTCAGCCTTAAGAGATGAGGCTAGTGAAAAATAATTAAAATGGGGTTCCCTAATTCTTTACTTGAGTATAAAATTAAAATTTGGATACTGCTGCTGCCTTGAAATTTTTCATGTTTTAAATCTATTACTCAAGCAGTTAAATTATACACAGACTGAAAAAGGAATTACAGTGGGCACTTATTGCTGACATTGCCAGTATTTTATCCACCAGCCATATTGTTATATAATTTTATTTCAGAATGTACAACGAGCTGCAAATATTCAATTTAATTCTCCTAAATGTAAGATTCTCTTTAAAAACAAGCCTTTTTCACTAGTTAATAAAATTCTAAGGTTGCACCTAGGAAATGCACCAAAAAGAATTTTAAATAAGGCAGACAAGGAAACAAGAGGCTTTGTAGTCCAAAATCTATGCTATAAAATCTTCTAAATGGAGCCACAAACCCCCCCCCCAAAAAAAAACCAAAAAAAACGATGGCCTCTTAATGATGTTAAAGGAAAAACAATGGGAACACAAGTGTGACATTTCACTTGAAAGGACTGGAGCTGCAATCAAAAGAGTTTAGTATCAATACTAGTCCCTAGCATAATGAAGACAGGTTTTTAGACAGAAGTATGAGAGTAAATGCAGATAAAGAGAATTTATTACTTTTAATTTTGGCAGTGCAATGTTTGGCACTCCTGGTTTGGCTGATATACAATGACTAAGGGAGTCTTGGTTCAAATCACTTTCCCCATAAATATTGCCACATTGGTTTATTCCACTTTTTTCACTGACTCTCTTCTCCCCATGCTACCAAAACAAAAAATTAGAAAATTAGGATGTAAAAAAAAATGCAAAAGGACTTCCTGGAGAAAACTTAAATATAGAAAGTATCCCTCCAAATCCATAGATTATGAGTTTCTTCCTAACAGTACTGAGGGACCCATACTGAGGGCAGTGCAGTTACTTAAGCAAGTTAAAGGACATTTCCCTTTTTCAGCCAGTTCCCTTAAGCTGTAAATATAACCATTTTATGCTAAAAAAATTCCTTTTAATGTCTTCATCAGTAAACCACAACTTGTTTATACTTTCTTTCCTCCTCCTCAGCATGTGCTTTTCTGCCAACAATAAACAAAGAAGAGAATCATAGATGCAAATTCTACTAACAACAGTTCAACCACAGCTGCCTTAGCCTGCAACTTCTCCTTGTGTCCTTGTGAACAGCTCAAACTTCCACTAAAACTGACAAAAGCAGCAATGAAAAGAAGAGGGGCAGACACAAGACTAGAGCTGATGGCACAGGAGTATTAGGGGGGTCACACAAATAGCCCTGGCAGGTGCCGTCCTGGGCTGAGACTAATGTCAACAGAAGCAAAAGAAGTTCTCAAATGTGAAGCAAGAATTCTGCAGGTCAAAACGAGAATCGTGGTGGAGAAGAGCAAAAAAGTAGCTCTATGTAGAAAAAAAGTATAAATCAGCAATGAAGAAGAGGAAGGGAGGTGGCAAGCAAAAGGAACAAAGAAAAGGACAGCATCTGCTGTGATAAAGAATGATCTGGTGAGAAACATTGTTAAGCGATAGATAGAAAAGATTATGGTCCCAAAAGGAACAGGAAAAAAAGAAAAAAAAAAAAAAAACCCAGCACAAATGTAACAACACCAAAAAGAGAACGTTCCCTGTTCCCTCAGGAGGTCTGAAATATCCTCCAGACACAGGCACAAAAAGCCTGACGTCTGGAGCCCACTCACTGCTGCAGGCAGAAAGCTCTCCAATTACAGTCCCCACCATTAGAAAAGAAGCATCTTGAAACAAAACCATACCAAAGTCCTTTAATTACATTAAACTAAAACACACAGTACAAGCCATACCATAAATTTCACTACTAATGCTCAAATAAAGTTTTTATTGTTTTGCAATGCATTTTTATAGTTTCTTTTTTTTTTATATCAAATTATAATAGTCCTTTGTTAAGATTAGAGCCAGAGTAATGAATATTTGCCATCCAGACATCATCTCTATGGTTTTTCAAATTAGTTATATATCTGAGAAAAATATTTAAAACATCAGCATAGACTTATTCTGAATAGTCCTTCCACATAAACAAAAGTCTAATTCAACAATTCTAAAAAATAACCAAAAAAAAGCCCACAAAAATTCAGAAAGCCAAGCACATGAGTTTTCAAACAAACCAGTATTAAATTAAATGTTTGGAAATCCAGACAGCTAAAGATCTTAAGCTATTATTTAAGGTACAATGGATTCCAACCCATGGCTCTCCTATCCAGATTATCATGTGTTGGTCCTCCCTGACCACACTCACCTACTCCTTGTTTAAACAGCTGTAAAAATAGCAATAAACACATACTCTGAAAACACACCTGCATCCTGAGAAACCAGGAGGCCCTGCAGTACACTGGGATGCTTAAAGGATTTGAAATTACCTGTCTGTATGCTCCAGCAGATGACTTCCAGATATGGATTTGGATCCTTCCACACACAGTGACTACAATAGTCAGTCTTTCAAGAAACAGTATAAACCTTCCTTGATCTCACTTGCCATAGATTAAAAAGTTCAGTTAACCGTATTATGTTGCCATAAAACCAATTTTTCAAAGTCTGTTGGCAAGTTGAACCACAGCAAATGAGACAACTCGCAGCAGTAAGAGAAGGTAGCACACACACAGTTAGGCAAAGTGGCTGTCAGAATTGCTCTGCTCAGAAATATCCAGACTCTGGAATTATTTTGGACTCAGTGTTCAAACAGCCTTTACTTCCAGATTCTTCCAGGAAGAACAAGGAGCACTACAAGATTTCTGAGTGACTCCCATCAGATTGCAAGTTCTCCTGAAGGCTGGACCAACAATGGACAGACTGAACTAAAGTTTGAAGAAATAAACTGCTCATTCTTCAGGCTCCAGTGCTTTTAGATGTTCCATACCATGTAGGCAGTTAAGAACTGTGAAAACATTTCTGGGCAATATATAATTAGTACTAATGTTTTAAACTTCACTTCCAGAAAGATGAGATTATTCCCTGGAAGGACTTCACTCAGCTGCTCCTCCATGCTACTCCAAATAGATCCTGTTTGACAAATGGCATCTCACAGACATGACTGATGGAATAGGATGAAGATATTACTTGTAATTATCTCTAGCTTTTTCCATGAATATGTCCAGTGTGAGGGTCATTATTTCTGGAATTGAGTATTAGAATACAGTCACAATGTCATATATGACACTTCCTACCATTAGAAGCTGCAGATTATTCCACACCATGTTAAACAAATTGCATTAAATGATAGCTCATGTCCCCATCACCCTGCTTACCCATCCAAAGAAACCACAGAAGAGGAAGGAGTGGAAATTTTGTGGATTCAAGCATTACATGGTTCCAGGATGAAGGAAGAGTCAATGATCAGGCAAGCCAAGCAAGAATGCCTGAGCCAGATTTAATTTTGTTAACATTGTGTGGTCTGCACACCATTCAGTAGCTGAAAAACCAGGAGAGAAAGTAAAGATGGATACAAACCATCCAGGCCTCCAGTTTTATCCCAGCACACAGATGCAGGACTAATCTCTGTGCATGACAGTCCAACATGCAGGAGATCACAGAAAGGAGCAATATATGAATACAAGTATCTTCTCTACCAACAATGCTGCTCCTCCAAAGAAACAATGGGAGCCTGTGTACTGTGAGTAGTGTTCTGCTCCAGACCCAAAACATCATCAAAGGGATTGATTATGCCTAAGATTTGCACAAATTTTAGGACCCAGACCAGAATGTATTGCTGGCACACAACAGTCAGTTAGCTTTGTTCATATGTTCCAGTTACATACAGTACCTTAAACTGCCCTAAAAAAATAATAAAACAAAACAAAACAAAACAAAAACAAACTTCCAAGGCAGATAATTTACAACTACAATTCATAAGCAACTTCAGAACTGAAAACTAATAACCCAGAATAAAAGTCTAATGTTTTTCCCGAGTGAGTCATACGTTAATAACAAGGGTCACATCCTGGCACACTTCAGTTTCAGTGCTTTCATCCCAAAAGAATCACACCGTACAACCTCAATTAGTCCAATGCCATAGGGAGTGCCAAAAAAAATTAATAATAACAGGTTTGGATAATCAAGGATTTAAACAACAGAGAGAATTTTCATTGTAATTAAGTTATTTAAGAACACGGTCATCTTTCATGCAATAGCATTTGGACCAAAAAGATCAAGGGCAAACTTCATTTATCTTGTCCTAACCAAGACTGAGCAACTTCCTCCTTTGTAAACAGTTAGTGAGATATTCAGAATACCATGAGGCCCATCAGCTTTGCACAGTACCCTTTACACAAGAAAGGTGCAAACTTTAGTACTTTATGAAACATTCACTAAGCACCTTTCTCTCTATTACCCACAAACATCAAGAAATGATGGAGTTCACAGGACTCTGTCTAGATAATATTGTTCAGAGTGGCTGGTGCTACTTTTAAATAACAGTAACAAGGAGAAATGAAAGGGTGGGTGATGCATCTCAAGAGGTCATTATTATCATATGTCCTAAACTCCACTGGCATGCAAGAGCTATCAAGAAGCGTTTTCAATGTATTTGCATTTCACCTTATGTACAATTGTGGAAATACTATCAAGTAAGTATCTGTGTAAGTGATATCCAAGTTTTGATTTTATACTGAATTGATGGTTAAAAGTAACTATATATTGTTTTTTGCACCGTTTATACAAAATTCAGTACTGTTTAAGTTATTTCCTTTATCTCATCTGATACTCCATACTTCTGCCTGCTTCTTAGAGTTCAGCTGTTGAAACAGTGAAAATAAAACGACCCAAAACCAAATTATCTTTGTGCAAAACAAATATGATCACACTCACATTTCCAGTTGTTTGCATCTCTGTAATTTGTTCTGAAGGAGAGATTTAGGGTTTTTTAATAATTCAATTCTCTCTATCAATCCCTACACAAACTTTGACTTAGATTGCATCTATTTATGACCTTGCCTGCTCTGTGATCAATTTTTATGCATTTCTAAAAGACCTTTCTATAACACAGAGAAAAGCACAGTAATTCTGACAACAGAACTGTATGTCCTGATACCTTTGCTTTTTTCTTGTGCAACAAGCTACAAGCTGCTTGTTGCTAATACTCAGCAATTTCAATTTGCAGCTTATCCTGATCATTGTGACCTCCTGTCTCTTATCCTGTCTGACAACTGAAAAGAAGAATAGAAGAGGAATGTTAAAACATAAATTAATTACTTGAGGGTTATCATGTCAGCTAAGCATAATTCAGATATATTTCAGCTAGTATTTCACCTTTTTCATCACTAATACTTAAGCTTTGGTGCCGGCCTTCCTTGTGGAATTTATTGGAGACAGCCATTTTGCAAGACAGAGCAGTCATATCATACCTGAGTATTGAAACACCCTGTTATGGAAAGCAAATACACCATGCAAAACATCAGGCTATACTTTTGCCACTGTACTACTGCCCTTTTTCAAAAGAAATACCTTACAGAATTATTTATATATTTCCTCAGAGTCTTTAAAAAAAATTTTGTTCCCAATCCATAATTGCTTATAACTTTAATTGATTTCCAGTTATCATATATGCATAAGTAGAAATGTCCTTTTCTAACAATTCCATTTACACAGAGCTACTAGCAAGAATAAATAAACAATTTAAAAAGAGAAGTCAGAATGGTCAGACGTCCAGTCTTTTAATACTGCAGGTCATAAAAAAAATAAATCCCACATCCTTGAGAATATGAACAAGTTACAAGAAAACACATGACAAGACTCATACCTGTTAAAAAGATTCTTGTGTCTTTGGGGTTGTAAAAACTTATTTCACAGGTACTTAGCACTCTGGTCATTCAGCTATGCATTAAAATACCGGCCTCAGTCGTACCCCATCATCGAATATACTAGGAGTGGAACATACAAGTGAGCATCATTCTAACACAAATGCAAACTTACATAGGAAACCCGTACTCGCCGCCGGTGCACCAGCCCACAGCACTGCATGAAGAGGACAGCAGACAACAATCAGTGGCTGCTTTCACCGAGCTTCGGTCATTCCTGTCTCCTCTGAGACACTGTCCATTTCTCTTCACTTTTCAGTCCCAGGTACAAGGGAACAGGTAGCAAAATGGTCACCTTTCAGCTCCGAAACCACCCCTTTAAATTATCGTGAAGACAGATGAAACTTACTTCCTCTGAGTAAATCAATTTCTTCTGTTTCCGATGATTTAAAAAGAAAGGCAGAAAAAAAACCCCAACAAAAACCCAGAGGCACGTCTTTATTTCCTCAGCATCCAGTTATTACAAAGCAAATTCCATCCCGTACATCCTTTACTACACATGGCACAAGGTTTGTAGGAACCATTCTGAACTTAGGGAGAGACAGAGACGTAACAGGATCTTTGTATCTCCGACTACTGCAACCCCGGCTTTCTGAAGGTCTCTTGCTGCTGCTGCTGCCGCTGCTGGTGTTGTTATTGCTGCTGCTGCTGCTGCTATTACAGCTTTCTTCCCAAAGCACAAACCAGCAATAGCTTGCTTCAGCATCACCTCTGCTCTATCTTAGGCATATCTGATTTGTTACTGAGCCCTTGCCTGGAAAAATGATGGAGTCTAGACTTGAATTCACTCTGGATTTGCAAGACTACAGAACCACTCTCCAAACAGGCAGATGCTTTGTCTGCCGAGACGTGTTTCACATGAATTGTAGGCAGGACTGCTGAGTGGCCTTGCTACCTGACTTGCATCAGAGGCACAGTCTCCTCTGCTGACACTATTTACAAAAAGAACTCAAGAGAACATGAAAACTCTGAATATGCGCTTAGAGAACTAATTAAATACCTGGATAATTGAGACTTACAGATAATGATTTTGAAAAGACAAATATAATGAAAAATTATTATCCTTAAAGCAATAAGGGGACACTTCTGAAATCAGGTCAGATTAAATTAACCTGTTTATGATCACAGTTCATCACTTTTCTTATGGGAGAGATGGAGTATTCCAGTACAGAAAAGGCTTAATAGCTACATTATATCTTAAAACTCCATCCTTCACTACTTTATGACAGTGATCTAAGAGTCTCAAACATCATCAGTACTGTATATCTCCTGTCAGATGAATACATGAGGCACTTTTTTTAACACTGAGGTATACTTAACTCTTTCAGCACTGGCCTTTTGCTAAAAACTAGGATAAGCAATGGGATTAAAATAGTATTAATAAAATGATAGTTATAATTACTAAAGTAATAGTTAATAAAATAATACTTGTAATATTAACTACGATTATTATTATACTATAATATTATTTAAAGTTGCAATGAGAAAATTAGAGCTTATACAAGCTATCTCTATCCTGTCTTTATGTAGGCTCTGATATGATGACTAATGAAAGGGTTAAATCTTCCCACAAAGGTAAAGAAAAGGAAGCTGGTACTCCTCAAAGATTGGTTTGGATTTCAGCTTGAAAGAGGGGACTCCAAAGAAGGCAAGCTGTTGGGGTGTGGGCAAAATATGATCAGATACTCAAGCCAGCTGAATGGTCAGAGTTTTATTCCAGTGTAAGGTAAGAAGTCTGCCCATGGAACAGGAAGTCCTCTGACAGTATGATGAAATCATGTAACAAGTGAGTTAACACTTACACGCCCAAACTCTGGGATGTAAATTCACCTCCTGCCAATTTCAACATCCCTCTTAAAACAATAAAAATCAATGGTGCTAAGCATGTCTGGTCTTTGGGGACAGAAACAACTGTTTAGCCATTCAAATATCACCAGCTTGACTGGTTTGGGTGGGGATTTTTTGGTAGATTTTTTTCCAATCCAACCAACAACCATCCATTCCTATGGACACCAATGGGCTGACTGGTCTTTTTAAGTCAAATGTACTTTTGGTGTAAAGCCACAGTTGTTAGTGAAGATATATTGCTGATAACTCATCTCTGCTGGACCTGCAGATGCTCTCAGCATCTTAAAAAAATATAATAAGACTAATAAAATTAAAAACAGGAAATTGTGGATGTAAGGACCTAATATATACACCTAAATCTAAGTTATCTTTATTTTACCTCCTACCACACAGTCTGATATATACTGATTTATCTTTAGCAGAAGAACAGAAGTTGGTACTTCCCAGTGACCCATAAGGAAGTGTCCTTGTAGCAATTTCACAGTTCAAAAGCAGAATACCAGATCAATAAGCAATGCAGGTCATTAATCTTTTCTGATCAGGACTGCTTAGAGTTATTCTAATAAAACCATTATTAATAGCAATAATGATAACTAGCAGGAAGAACAAAGCATTTTGAAGTAGAACATACTGAACATTACCATAAAAAAGTATGGTAATGTATTTCAAAATAGCTAATGAAATAAAGCTAGACAGAATAATGCAGCAGGTGCTTATATATGTATGTAAAAATGAGTTCTCTAAAATCCCTCCTTATAATGACTCTGTTTTACTCTTGGGGAAGATTTGGACATGAAATAACACAAATATAAAAGCCACGCATCAGCTATATGTTACACATTCAACTTGTTTTAAAGACTTACAAAACTTATTTGGAAATTATCAATGATATTGACTTCACATTGCTACCTTTTGTATTATTTCCTTACCAGTGTAAGTGTTTCTTGCACTGGTAAGGAAACAATATAACAGGAACCAATCAATTTTAGAAGTTACAATTGTTTCTGAGGAACACAATCCATCTATATTTTTAACCCTTCCTGAAATTCATCAAGAATATTCCAAGCAACCACAAGCATCCCTTACAAAACCAGCATCAGAACTCCTACTCAAATTAGTCTACAACTATTCTCACAACCAAAGACTTCATAACTTAACCAGTGAATTTCTCCTTTCAACACAGGCAGGAAAATTGTTTGGTTGTCTCTCTCTCTTCCTACTCCAAATTACTAAAATACTTTGTCATGACTCTACGTCAAGCAATTACCAAAGACAATTTTTTAAATGTGAGTCTGTGCTGTTTTTTATGGAGACATAAGGGAAGGATGACTATATGGGGATAGAAGGGACAAAAGTCAAACTCATCTAATTGAAATCTGGTAAAACTTAATGTTCAGCAAATATGACTTTGCCACAGTCCCCATAGGACAATGCAGTGAATACACAATCAAACCACTTACATTTTCTGTTAAACAAAAAGACCTCCCTGTTACCTTAAATTGAAAGTATAACAATCTAACAAAAAAAAATTAAAACCCTGAAAATCTCACTAAAAAGACAGAAAACTACCAAGCCAGCAAAAGGTATTTTTTTCCCTGCTCTAACATGGAAAAAAAAAAAATCTATGAATATTGTTTTCCTTGTGATGTGTTTTTGAAATGACCTTTTAGTTTGCCATTATCATTAAGACAACACCAAGGTTAATGTACTCAGGGATTGATTTTGTTTTTGCATACTGGGCAAAATGATAGCACCTTCAAAAAAGGAGCTTATCAGACACATACAAAATGTTTAAAAGACTTTTAAAGACACTTGGTGAGCAGGAAAAGACAGTGAAATGTATACTAACAGGTACAATAAATAAGGAAAAAATTTAGAAGTGTTCTGAAGTAATCAGTGAGGCTAATTTTTCAATTTTTAGATGCAGCTTCTCCAATGTTAAAAGAGCATGGAAGAAAGGACAAAAGTTCTTATCTGAAATTAAATGAACAGGCTGGCATGAAAAGTGAAATAGGAATGAACCTTCAGAAGGTAAATGAGTGATACAGCTATTTGTATTCTCCTCAAGTGCTTCATTTCACAGGTTATATAAACTGAAGGGTGAGGAAAGAAAAAAAGGCTGTCACAGAAGTGTTATCATTTACTTGGATTGGTTTCTTCAGCTAACCAGCACTGTCTGGATGAAGCCTCTGCCAGCTCACAGTCAACTGAAGCTCACAGCCAGATCTTCCATAATGTAATCAAGTGACTGTCCAGAGATAATGAGATGGATCTGAAGTGTTCGGTGCCAGCAAGCTCACAGAACTGCTTCCCTAGCTACCTCAAATGGCATTACATCCACTCCAAAGGACGGCAATGACAAAATAAAACCATGCTGAATCCTTCTTCTGGATGAAAAAAAACCCCAAAACACAACACACAACCTCACCCTCCAAACCCTCTATAAAAAGTCACAGAAAAAATTACTGTCCACCCTATGGTGGATTCTTTAGGATCTTTTGCAGGTAAGTTCCATTACATTATTATTTCAATTTATACATTAAAGGATAATTGAGGTAGGAAGGCACTGCTGGAGATCATTGAGTCCAACCCCCTGGTCAGAGCAGACTCAGCTGCAACAGGTGGTTCAGGGCCATAGCCGAGATTCAAGTTATCTCCAAGGATGACAGCTCTGTAAGTTCTCAGGGCAATCTGTTGAAAGTGCTTGACCATGCCCACAGGAAAAAAAAGGCTTTATCCTACATGTAATTTTAATTGCCTGTATCATCTGGCTCTTGGATTGACTCACTCTAGAATGTCCATGTCCCTCTTGTCCTGGGGAACCCAGAACTGGATGAAGCACTCCAGATGTGTCTCACCAGTGCTGAGCAGAGAGAGGTCATCTCCCACCTGCTGGCAGCACTTTTCCTAACACAGCCTAGAAGGCTGGTGGCCTTTGCTGCAAGGACACATTGCTGGCTCATGGTCCCGTGGACTCCACCAGGATTCCACAGCCTTTCCTACAAAGCTGCTTTGAAAATGGTCAGCCCAGTCAATACTGGTGCATGGGGATCATTTTTATGGGTGGACAACATTGCCTTTCCCTTTGTTGAGCTTTATGAAGCTCTTGTCAGACCATTTCTCCAGCCTGCTGATGTCCATGTGGATGGCAGGACAACCCTTTGATGTATCACCCACTTCTCCCAGTTCTGTAGCATCAGCAAACTTGCTGAGGGTATGCCCTGCATAAATCACCCAGACTATCTAATAAAGAGGCTAAATTGTACTGGCTCCAGGACCACCCTTGGGGCACAAAACCAGTGACTGGACTCCAGTCTGGGCTGGATTTCATGCTGCTGAACAGAGATTAGTCTGGCAGTTCTGACAAGTTTCAGTCCACTTCACCATTCACTTACTCATTCCATCATTTTGTCTATGAGGATGTGTTGGCAAACTTGGAAAACCCCACCAGAGGCAGGATAACCAGCATCCACTCTTCTACCCTTGTTTCTAAGCCATTCATCTCATCATAAATGGCTGTCAAGAGGATCAAGCCCGATTTGCCCTGTGTAAATGTATGCTGACTACTCCCAGTCACCTTATCCTTCATATGTTTAATCATGGTTTCCAAGAGGATTTGCTCCAGCACTTCCACAGGGATCAAAGGAAAGGTGAGCAGCCTGTAGCTCCTCAGATCCTCCTTCTTCTTCTCACCCTTCTCACCTGGGTTATATTTGCTTTTTTCCAGTCTCTACAAACTTTTCCTAATCAATATGACTCTTTAAAGATTATTAAGATTCAACTTGCTGGGATGGAAGCTTTATGGAATGGATACTCAGTGTAAATCACTGTCCCTCAGAAAGGCCTCTCCCCCTAAAACTTTACACATACATTTAGGTCTGATTTTACCAGTTGCATCATAACTTCATTCTAAGTATCTTAATAGATTCCCAAGTTTGCATCAAAATATTTAATTTTCTCCTAATTTTAATCCTTTTAAAGCTTTTCAGGCTCACTTATTAGCAGTTTATCTGAGTCAGTGTTTGTGAAATATTGTATTATTTTTAGCTACATGTTTTTGGCATATTGGTCATTCTTTAAATAGATTAATTTACTTCTTTCCATTTAACATGAAGAACTTCCGAGAAACTGATTTGAGATATTTTAAGCCACTCAGTTGCCTACAAAAAAAGCATTTTAAGTATTTAAACATCCATGCTAAACTGGAAGGGTCTATGGTGACAGACAAATCATAACAAAAACATCTCAGACTTTTTGGCAGAATAAGCTGTTTCTGAATCCTTGGATTTCTGAACTGTAGAAAAAGGGATGCAGTCCTTCCCCCTTAAAAATCAAAACCAAATCAAAAAACTTACTTTGCTAACGAAGTTATCACTAAAAAACCTTTATGAGATTCTCAAAAACAGTCCTACTTCTACAAAGCATTTTCTATGTATTATGTAATAAATCACACACAGGAAGAAGAAAAAAGAAAGAAAGACTGGTTCTCAGAAAATGCTGGAAATAAGTTAAGAACATGATTTCTCTCAAGCAGTGTCAGCTTTCTCACATGACATTTTACTGACCACGTGCTAGACTCAATTCCTCCCAAGGCTTTACAAGAACCTGGTTTTGTTGATGTCTAGCTCTTCCACTGCTCAAAAGACTAAAACCAATGTTCCTCAGTCAGCTGCTTTTTTAATGGTATTCCAAATTGATAACTATACTGTATCATCCATATATAATCTCTATTGTCCAGGAAAAAAACCCTAAATTTAATATAAATAAATACTCAATACTAGCTCAAGAACTCAGCATTCAGATAACATTTTTAAATAACAGCTTGCTGATTTAATCACTGACAATAAGCTTTTGCAAAGTATGGCTTCCACCTTCCTGTCTTCCATCAGAAAATAATGTTGTTGACTTTCTATTAATGTTATAAATGTCTTCTTCTCTTTCAGCCTTTCTTTGGAAAAGAATATCAACGCTAAGGAGTCTCCATATTCTTTAGGAGAGCTTCATGCTGCCTGCCTCTACCTCAGAGCTGTATTGCTAAATTTTAAATTTTATTTTCTTATAAAGCTGCTGAAGTTTCACACAACTATTTCTAAAAAGACTGGAAAAGAGCAAAACCCTTTCAATAAGAAGTATTTTGATTTACCTATCAGTATGCTATTTTTGCTGGTTTACATGTATTAATTAGCAATATTTAGATCTTGCTTACAACATCTATGCACACATAATTACTGAGCAAAACTAACTTAAATAATTTTAAAATTATCCTTTAATAAATCAGTCCCTCAGAGTTGATCCTGAAAAGAAGCAATGTAGGCAAACCCTACCTTGCCTGTTAATCTTGAGAGGTAATGCAAACTGCAATATTTTCAAGCTCATTTTTCAATGTAAAAAGGCTCTCCAAAGACAGATAATAAACAATTTTCTTTAGATGCTTGCTAACCTAGGTTTATATGAATCTGTCAAGTGATCATCCAAGCTGTGGCTGTTCTCATACAGATTTATGTCACAGAATTGCAACCAGCAAGTCACAGTTTAAACTTTATTTGTCTTGTTTGAAACTGATTTCCTATAAAGTCAAACAAATAAAATAAAATAATTCTAACAATATCAGGCATAAAATTCTGGAATTTTCTGCCACTGGCAGTACCACACACATTACTGGAGAAGAGGGGACAAATTCAAGGACAGCAGTCACATAAACTGACATAAATGCAAGTAGTCAAGGATATAGCCTCCAAAAAACCAGGGAAAACAAGGGCCCTCAAGAAGCCAACAGGCTCTCTCAGACACTCTCTATCCAGCATAAATTTAACTACATTCAGACTACTGTGCTAGAAGGACCATGGCTTTGATGCAGGAGGAGATTTTATGCGATCTGGTATCCACATTACCTAGTCTTTTTAAAATGGATTTCTGCTTACAGACACATGTTGTCTGCATGTCAGCTGAGTTTCTTTATGCCTCATTGTTCCCTTTGCCTGCAATTCATTCTGTCTCTTTTTATCCAGCAACATCAACTGTATTTCAGCTTCTTTTCTTGTGATTCTGTACTTGGATCCATCACCCTCTGGAGTGGCAGCCAGCTTTTCAGGTTCTCCTGTCAGACAGGTGTTTGAACACACCATGTTTCTCTGTGGCATCCTCTCTTCTTTGCTCCAATTTGTCTCCAACCCTACTGTTTCCACCTGAGAACTCTAATGTTCTGCCCCCAGTTCAGGTCATACCATGCACAGGCAGACGTTATCAGAAATCTCATTAGCAATGCACATTTGGCAGCTTCTACACCCAGTCATCCTTGTTTTCTCCTTCATGGAAGGTCATCTCTCATGCCATCTCACACACTATCAGCACCTCTCCCTTGTCCCCAGCTCAAAAGTCAAGGACTTGTTTCTTTCCCATTAAAGAAAATTTGCACCACACTCTCCCTTTTTTCCTGGTCCTATGGCTACTTGTTCCTGTACTTTAGGAATTAGGGGATTTACTGAACAAGTTCCAAAAGTTAAATATTTTGCTGCACTGAATCCCATAATATGAATGCTATGAAATATTAAGAAGATGTCCATGCTATATCTTAGTTTCAGTTCCTTATTGTAGTTTCTCATTGTATGCAGAATGCTCTCTTGGCTCTATTTGATCAAGATGCATGATAGCCTTTCCCATAGCTTTTTACATAAGGTTTCCTAGGGAACAAAGCTTTATGTAATTCTGTGATTCTTCCTTTCATGCAGCAGATCCTCCTCCCTTTCACCACCTCATCAGATTCTCCACCTGTCAGTCTATGTAATTCAGATACTGGAAATCTCAAGGATACTTGGTTTCTACAGTCTTGTCAACTACTAGAAGATGCATAAAGAGACATACACATCCTCAATAATTACAAAATCATATTAAATAAAAAAAAAAAATCCCATGCTTTGCCACAATACTATATCATGCTTACATGTGTGGGAAGCCAGGACGCATATAACTTTGAAATACTCACAGGACAAGCTGCCACTTGCCTAGAAAGAATTATTGGGATATATGACAAAAAAAGGACATAGAGGAAAAGGAAATCATGATTCTGGAGCTCTGCTGCTCAGACAACAGTTACTTTTCCCCTTTGAACCCTTCAAGAGACATTGAAAGACAATATTTCATATCTAAAAAATATTTGTTGTAATCATATTTTCCAAAATTAAATATCACTGTCAATTTCAAATGTCCATAATATGGATAAAAATGCTTTTTTTTTTCAGTTGAAAGAATTAATTTTCTCTCAACATCTCTCTTTAAGTCAATTTTTACTAAGTGTAAACAAGGTGAGCTCAAAGTTTGTGAGCTGACCTTGTAGCATTTCTGGTATTAAAAAAAAAAAAAAGTGTGGAGGGGAAGAGGATCACATACAAACTGGGGAACTGCCTTGTCTGTGGCTTTGTGTAGTCCAGAGAGAAGATGTCGGATGGACCATGCCCAGAGGTTTTAGTGCTCATCACTGCACCCACCACACATTTCTGGCCCACTGCAGCTGTTCACAGCACC
Source organism: Emberiza elegans (assembly GCA_024865655.1). Lineage (NCBI taxonomy): Eukaryota > Metazoa > Chordata > Aves > Passeriformes > Fringillidae > Emberiza > Emberiza elegans. Next base: position 23,986,140 of record JALJVW010000206.1, read on the forward strand.
GCTGCCCCCCCATGGCAGGAGGACTGAGGAACCAGCTGTTACAGAGTTTCTACTTTAACAGAATTTCACAGAAATATCGGTGCTGCAACATACAAAATTACAATTTCCAGACAGATTAATTTCTACTTCTTTTGGACCTGGTTCTGTATCAGAACTAGGAGCAGGTGGAAGAGGAGCAAACAATACTTATGCAGTCTTTATTACTCCTACTGTGGCCTCAGCCTGCCTGTAAAGCATAATAGAAGCACAAGCAGTGCAGGTGCAGGTTTCTCCTCTCTACATTGTAGGGGTAATAGCTAAAGAAGGATAATTTATTTTATATATGCCACAGAGATATTAAAGGAAAAACAATTCACAGTAGATACAAACAGAGACATACAATGACTTTTTTTCATAAGAGAGTATAGCAGGGATGTTTTTTCTTTTGATTCTATTATGAACACACTACTTAAAAAAAAAAAAAAGAAAAAAGAAAGTATTGAACTCTCCTGTACTTGCATACTAAGCTTTTAAACATTAGAAAAGAGAGATTATTTTCGTAACATATTATGAGGCTTCAGCTGCATCTGAATATTATGCTAATTCAAAAATCCTCGAATAATTCAATGCAAAGAAAAAAAAGCCAGCAGTACTGTGCTACACTACCATTCTTGAAAATACAGAAAACGACTTGTTCTATTTAATTACAGCCGCTAGGTGGCAAGGTTGGCCAAAGAACCAAATGTTCGAAACTTTGCTGTATCTGTCTATTTGACTACAAAGGGCTCATTTTAAAAAATGACACAGAAAATTAAATAAGTGTAAAGAAAAAATTAAATTCAGTAACCATAAACCTATTTTCCTTCACTCTATAAGAAATTTGAACTGCTTCTATCCATCTATTTAAATCCTTAAAAGATGGAAAAATAATTTTAGTGAATGTTCTTGAAATCAAATGAAGTAATTACTGCACTGGGCAACAATAAAAATACTGAACACAGATTTAAAGTTTAGAAGAGAATACCTACTAAGACATACCGTATCTTCTGACTTGACAGCAGGTACAGTAATGCTAACTTACAGAAGACACAGTACTCCTTATGTTTCTTGATAAAAAAGCTGCTTTTCTGCCTTTCAAACCAGCACAGTCACTCTCCATCTGGTTGAATTTCAGCAAATACTTTACAAAGAGAGACAGTCTTCTAATCTTTTCTTTTAGTACTTTCTTCTCCTTAACCTTTTCTGGCTAGCTCTTACTTTTTATTTCAGCACATCTGCTTGTTGATTCATGCTTTAAGCTAAACTCCATGCTGTCTGCACTTACACATCCCACTGCACTGAAATCAGTGGTACCTCCAATACAGCTAAAAGTGAGATGAAATTAACATGAGTTGATACACAAACTCTCTGTAAATATACTGCAAAGCAAATCCCATCTGAATCATCTGGAACTCAAAGATAGGAGTTTGGAAGAAGAGTTCTCCTGTCCCATGGCTCCCAAAGAAATACTGAGTAACCACTTAGTGAAAATCTACTCACAATATTAGCGTCTCCCTCTACCAAAAAAAAAAAAAAAAATCATGAACCAGGAGCATCAGGTGTCCAGAGTGAATAAAAGCAGGATGATCCTGGCTTTTTTTCCCCTGTTTTATGGGACAGATCTGCTCAGCTCCAAGATAGAAGTGTTGTGAGCTCCACAGTTAAGGATTTTTGACTAAGCTAAACTACTTAATCAGCCAGAAAATGATAAAAATACTGTACTGAGTGAGTGTTCCAATGGTAAGCTCTTGTCATATCAAGCTCTTTACAAGCCACTGGGGCTCCAGCATTGCAAGGCAGGGAGACTGGAGAGAAGAAGGAATCTGAGACAACCACAGCAGATAGTAAATGCTTAACAGGTTTGATGGCATTCTTTATAGTATAGGGGGAAGATCTCACGCTGAGTATCATCACAATTTAGTGTGCATTTTTTTTTAAATGATAGTCATTAAGAAGCATCCCTCCCAGAACAAGGAGGAAAGAAAACAACAAAGCAGTCTGAGGACCAGTCATTCCAAAGCAGTGAGCACTGCCCCCTTGGAGCATTACCAGCTACACGCAGTAGATGTGGAATGTATTTTTGCTCAGTAGCATTCACTCCCATTCCTAGATGTGTGTCATCTAACATGTCAGTGAACCACTGATCACAGTGACTCAGCTATAAAATCTATGAGCTTCTGTGTCACAGGAGAGGCTAAAAGAAGCAGCCAGAAGTGCTCTGAGTTTTTAACCTAAACAGCAGCATGCCTCTCATCCAAAGCACAATGTGAGGAAGGAGGAGGGGATGGTAAAGGAGGAACAAAAGAACAAGGCCCCAGCTAAGTGCATTTGAGCAGTCGAGTTTCTGGAGCACGAGAGACAGAGCAAGGTACTCCCACAGCTGGCTACCTTTGTTTTTCGGCCCCCAGAAAAGCAGGAGTCTGCTGACAGGTCACTTGGAAGCAGCTAACAATAATGTCCAGAGTGAGTTTCTGTATCTCAGGAGGGCTCCAAATCACTCACTCACAGCACCTTGATGAGGTGCTGAGTTCACCACATACTTTAAATAGGGCATGATCTTGCAAACCTTCCTTCCTTCAGAAAACTTTCTTGTCCAGAGAAACACAGCTCATCAAGACATACAGGGACATACCAGAGTGAGACCAGCCAAGGGCCATGAAGATGAGGAAACGCTTGGATCACCTTACATGAAAGAGACAGAAAGTTGGTAATGCTCAGCCTGGAGAAGAGACTTTATCCGTATGTTTACGTATCCAAAGGGACATCATAAAAAGCACCAGCAACTCATTGATGCCCCATGACAGGACAAAAGCCAAAGGGCACAAACTAAACCACAGACAATTCCAATTAGTTATTAGAAAGCTATTTTACAACGAGGGTGGTCAAGCACTTTTAGCAGGTTTCCCAGTGAAACTATGCAGTCTTCATCCTTGGGTATACTCAAAACCCTCCCAGACATGGTCCTGAGCAAACAGACTCAGCTCTAGCTGAGTCCACTCTGAGAAAGGTGTTGGACTCCATGATATTCAGTTATGCTTTCCTACTTCCATCATTCTCTGATTCTACAGACACTAAGTACACAAAATGCCACCGAATTTAGCCTAAGCTTCACTTGCTGTAGTCTTTTTGCTTAAAGAAAGAGCTTATAATCTCCATTTATTATACCATTTAATGTTCAGCTTCTAGAAAACAATCAAAAAGTAATGCTAAGCTACTTCTGTATTGTGAGCAAGGACACAACCAGTGTAACTTTTATTTAAAAGAAGTTTGTTTTTCTAAATCTGTCATTTACTAACCAAAGAATAAATGTATTCAAAAGACAATTACTTGATGCTTTACAATTGTTTTGTGAAGCTTTTACAGATATTAAGATGCTGCTAAGTTTTAAGAATGCACTGCTATGAAACAGCAAACATAAAATCATTTTTAAAAAAGGACAACAAAACTTTCCTCTTACAACAGTCTCATTAACTTCCAAAGCCTTCTTCAAATATTCACTTCATAATTACCAAACTTGTTGGACTCTTGGAAAATAGCTGTCTAATATATTACTACTGAATTGTGTTACTGATTGGCAAACCATATTATAAGGAATGGAGAAGTCCAAATGCAACAAAACCTGTATTTTTAAGAAGATTAGAGTACCCAGTGATAATTCTTTCTTACAAAACCAAGCAAACAACAACACAAACTTCTTTTTAAAAATATATATCACAGCTTATTTAAAACAAATTTTTTCTAGGAAAATAAGTCTAGTACAATAAAAGCAGCTGGTGCACTATGAGTGGATTTTCTGCAAATTATGGGCAATATTTCACTACTTCCAACCAAACAGGATGGAAACTCACCTTTCAGAGTAGTTTCCTAATAAAACTTATGTCTCCCTCCTTGTACTGGGCTTATTTGTCAGTTTTGATAGTGTTTGACCTCACTAAGCATTAATTTTCTACAGCTTTGCCTAAATGAGTAACCAAGTAAAAAGAAACTGTAGGTTCTATAGGAAACACTGTGGGATGAATATGGCAACCATTACACAAAGGGCCTCAATTTTGGACAAAATGCCTTAGTAACTAAGGCTAAATTTATTTGAACAGATTTTGAAACAGCAAAATAAATCCTACTTCATTATTAAAATTTCAGCACACTTCATTAAAGTAATTCAAAACAGTCTTCCTTCTCCAAACTGACCCAAGACCCAAAAAGAATGTCTGCATTACGCAATGGCAAGTGGAAAAAACACACTTTAGTACCAGTTTTGTGGCACTCTGAGCTTTGCCAGTCTCTGTGGGGATGTGGCTTCCCCAGCCCCTGTCTCTATGGGCAGCTTCCATACCCCAGACCATGAAAGCCCAGAAATCCTTGAGCTCCAAGGCTGGGGTCATGGGGTAGGAGGCAGAGAGAGACAGCAAACCACAAGGTACACCTCTGTCACCCTCTGGGCTCTGCCAAATCAGACTTTTCCCAAATTAGCATTTTGCAAGCAAAACATAGCTGAACCAGGAGAACTCAAGTTTCATCTCAGCAAACATACCCCATGACAAACAAGACAACTACAAGGATGAAAACGTCACAATGGTTGTGGTGAGTATTCTTGTCTGGAGTTGGCTATGTTCCCAATGGTCCCATGGACCACACTGAACACTCTGGTGGGTAAAGGCTGAGGGGCAGAAAAAAAAGAGAGGGACAGAGAAGGATATGCTTCTGAAGGTGACTTCTTGGGAACTTTTAAAGGATAAATGGATGAAAAGTAGAAGAAAAAGAGTCAATGCTTAGAGCATAGCAGTAAGCAGCAGGAAAGCTTGGGTAACCTGGGCAACTCTGATGGAAAAAGATTTTTTATTATTTATTTATTTTCAATTGAGACTTTCAAATATTTCTCCCCATTTTATTTTAGGCACTTCCAAAGCAACTCAAATAAAGCACCTTGGATCTCTTCAGTGTCCAAAAAAAGATGCAACATGTGAATGAACAAGAATTTCCAGATGGCACATCTTGTGAACTCAAATAAGACATCCCTGGGGTATCAACTAATGAAATCTCTACTTCCTCCAGCTACTTGTTGCTTGGAAGAATTCAGATGGCACCAAAGCATTTTCCTGGAAATGAAAACACTTAAACCTTGTAGTCCTACTTTGCCTGAAACCTGATGCGGTGTCAGGAAGCCCCTGTCTCCTGAGACAGACTCCATACATGATAACTTAAGCCTGGCTAATCTTGGCTTCTCTGTTCGGATGGCATGCTGTTTTGATAACAGAGTGATCAGGAGTTCAAACAGACTGGAATGAGGAAAGAGTAGCAGAAGAGGGAGTGCAGGCTTTATAACTATGCAACGTATAAATCATAAAGAATACAGCCCATCATTGTGAAATGCAGCAGGTCACTACAAATTTTTTTCTTCTAGAGGCATAAACAGTTCAAAATTGTTACCAGTTGGAAACAAAAGTATAATATAGAAATTGATCTGTAATACTCTGCGTTGCTAATACTTTTACATTTCCTTGTAGATGCCACTTTGAATCCTGAAATGAAGTATTTTGATTTACATTAAATGGTGACTAAAATAACCAAAAAATAGAAACTCCATTCTGAAAAGCAATGTGAACAAATAACCAAAAAGTTGTCAGGATTCAAACCAGGTCCTTTATAAAATAATTTCTGAACTGCTACAGATTAAGAATTTGTAAATTTGGTTCCAATAAATGGAAAAATCAACCTTTTTTACACAGACATAAACAGTTCACAAAATAATGCATTAAGAATCTCAAACCTTTTGTTTGAGGTAACAAAATGTTTAGTTTCTGTATTCTTAAATTACTAAAATAAAATAAAATAAAATAAAAATATGATGTGCCTTGAAAGCAAAACCTTTGTTTCAAAGCCAGAACTTAAACTTCCCTGTGCTAACTTTACTAATTTACTATGTAGCTTAATATCCAGTAGGGCTCTGCTGTCAGCCAGCCAAATGCTTTCCAACTGCCCACCACACCCTCCCCGGGGAAGGAATGGAAACTGGCATTGGTATCCTGCCCAGATGAAGAAACATAGGCCCTTTCCCACACCTGCCAGCAGGCTGGCCTGGATGGAAAGTGACTGCTGGGGTGACAGGAGAGCTGGGGACAGGACATGTCTGCCCCTCGCCGTGCACTGCCCAGCACAGATCCTGGCACTGCTGCACCCCTGCTAAAATGCACAGGAGTCACAGAACTGGGACCTGCTTCTGGAGCAGCTGGTCCAGTTTACCTCACTTTAAATTATCCCTGGAAGAAGGCTTGGGATAGTCCAAGAATATCCAATTTCAATCTGTTCAACACAACCACTGAGGCTGGTCATGAATGGTTAAAAAATGGCAAAGAGAGGCCAGCATACCTTTTCACACTTCTGTGCTATACAACAGTGCTGGTATTTCAATCTCTACTTCATGAAAGTCAAAACAGAACAAATCTTTATGCAAAAAGATGTTCTGCTATCCCCTTCAGTCTCTCACCTACTCTTCACAGTGCATAAAAACCTTAACTTCTGCTAATTCAGGAGTGTCTATCCTTAATTGAGGACAATCTCCTCCATAAACGTATGCTATAGCTCTTTTAAAAAGCAATACAGTACTTCTGCTCTTCTCATCTCAGCTTTACCAGGCCACTACAAGCAGTTACATAAATCTTGCTTTCTGCCATCACCTGACATCATTCACTCTTTTTATAACTTTTCCTCATACAAAAAAGATGATTGTCATAGGCTTGACAGAGTTTTCTTCACATATTGCAGAGGGCAAAAGTAAGGTGTCACCTAATTGCATGCAATAATTAATACATTTTGGGAACAAAATCAAAAGACAAAAATAACCTTTCACGACCAATCTTATACTCACACTGTTTTTCCATGGAGGATTAGTAGTGCAGTTTACTTCATTTACAAAATGGCTGATTTAGTGACTGCGTATTGCTTTGACTACAATAGAGCACATAAATTATATTAGCAAAGAGTGCAGCTGGATTCAGATCAATGGTAGATGTGTTCCTGCATAGCATCAGGTAAATTGTGACAATTGGTAACAGGCTAAACACCATCATCATGGGATACACACCAAATGCCTGCTCCTGGACAATTACCAGGTTGGTTTCATTCACAGATGAAATGAGTCAGAAAGATGTGTCCCAAATTCTATTTGTCCAGCATCATGGACACAGGAAAGCTTGTACAATCTTTTGCTTAGCCATGCTCTCCAGCTTGTCTGTAGTATGACACCCATAATCAATGTAGTAAGTTTGTGGGCTGATTTTTGAAAAAAACCCAGACACTAACAAACCCACAATATTCAGAAGGGTAATGAAAATATTTTAGAGCTTTGCTTTTTTATACCAGGGATTGAAACTAGTTCTGAATTGACAGCTCTTTCTTCTTTGAAACACAACTCAACTGTGGCTCCTAAAGGATGCCCTAATAATCAATTTAAAAAGTGATGGTTTTACATCTCTACCCATTCTTACAACTATTTTATAGGTAGAAAATGCTAAAAAGAATAAAGAAAAACAAAGACAGAGGGTAAAATCCATATGTTAGCCTATTCCCTGATTTTCAGGGAATAGATTAATGTATAGATTCTTCAGGAAAGTAAGGAGAGTAAACAGGAGCTAGGAAGAAAGAGTCCAACACATCTTTCACACTATGAGCAGCTAGAGACTTTTGCAGGGTAGGTGAAAGAGGATGTGCCTCAAACACACTAAGCTGTCCCTCAGTAAATTAAATACAAATTCCCTCAGCAAATTAAATACAGAAGTGACAGTGCTGATACAGTGGCAAACGGGTCCACACTGTGGAGAAAGAGGCATCTCATGCAAAACGTTTTTCAACACACGCCTATGTCTGAGAACAAGCGAGAGCACTTCTGGCCACCAGTGGCTGAGGGAGATGATGTCTGTTCACAGATGTCACACTGCTGGCTCTGCACTCACCACAAGGACAGCAGCCCTTCACTCACTGGCAGGCTCATGTTCTCAGAGCCAAACTACCTTGACAAAGACTGGAGAAAACAAACCTACAACTACAGTTCCAATCCTGAATTACTTCTTTTTCCTTTTCTCCTTTTCCCTTCAGATGGCTTGTGGGTTTTCACCCATCAAGGGAAACGATAGCTGCAGCAATTAACTGTATTCACAGTATAGGAAATCGTTTCATACAGCTGCTGCCACACACACAATAGGCAAGAATGGTTCTGGCATCAAACAAAGGACAAGGCAGTTCTCTCTTGAATGAAGTAATTAGTTGTCAAGCACGTTTATAGACTTCCTGTTGGAATTTATATTATGCTCCAGCAAATTGCATAGATTTAATTGCCAGTAGGAATCTCTACAGTATACAAACCATTTTTGTTAAAATGTAGCAAAGCAAGTTTTGTTTCCTGCAAGTTTGATTTGGAATTTAGTTCTGTTTGCTGTATCTTACACAAAAATTTTAACAGCTGAGCAATGCTGGGAATGCTAAAATTAATCCAAACCAGCTCCAGAATTCTGGAAGAAAACAAATAAGGATATTTTTCCTTTCCCCTTTTTTAAGTTAAAAATATATTATCTGTTTATTTCCCTTAAATAATACAAACAACCAAAACAAAAAAAAAAAACCCACACCCAAAAATTTTCCACCAAAACATACCAAAGAACCCAACACACCACCTTAGTTTAATCTTTTCATTTTCAATTTACTTTTCACCATCTAAAATATTACTTGAGAGATTATTTGTAATACTTGATAATTTTCATTGCTTCCAACTGTGCACAGTACTTCAAGGAACTCAAACAGAGCAAAGCATGTGTTCCAAAGGGACTGCAAAGTAATTTTTAGAAGTAGTACAAAGGGGGGAAAAAAAAGCACAAAGACAGAAGAAAGCCATTAGTAAAATCAACCAGAGCTCTATCACTAAGAATAAATAAAACATTCTAATCAACAAACTGATAAAAAGGCTTGTCAGTTAATATTCACAGCATGCTGAGCCACTAAAGTCAATTTCACACTCAGAAGCAAATGATTCAGACCTACAACCATTTTCAGCAATAATTTCGTGAGCAGCTTCATTCCACTTTGACTCAACCCTTCAACAGAGAAACTTTCACTTCTAGAAAGACATGTATGCCTAAGACCACATCTTGTATTCTTCCGTGACAAATATAAGAGAAACGTACCTTTACAGTTAATTATAAAGCACTGCTACATCAAGTATCTCTTAAAAATAAAATCCCTGCACTACTGGTAATATTTTGTCTGCCGTAAACACTAAACCTCATCTAAACCCCACAAATCACATGAGCATAATTTTGTGGTTTTGTTCCTAAGGTACCATTTTGAGTCTAACCTTTAATAAAAAAAAAAATGCAGAGGTTATTTCCATGCTAATTTGCAACCAGACACTAGATGTCTCTCCCTGAAGAGGCACTAATAAGCTCTTGATCTTCTTCTGACCCTACAAAGACATCTTGCAGTCCTACTCCATCTTTACAGCAATATTCTCTGAGTTTTCAAAAGCCAGTACAGCTCATCACAACCAAAGAAGCAAGAGATGTCTCACTTTTGCTGAAGGGGGATAAAGACAACCAGAAAGACAGAAATGCAAAAGGCTTCCTTGAGGCATAAAGGAAATCTCTATAGAAAGCAGTCTCGTACATAAACTACAAAGATTTTTTAAAGGGTCTTGGGAGTCTTTTGAGGGTCCTTAAAAAACCCTTCAATTTTTTTTTTTTTTTTTTTTGTTGGCTTTCCAGTGTTTTAAAAAGTCACTTAAGAGCTAAAATAGTACAAACAGGCTCAAGGTATAAGAAATAAATGAAAAATACTTAATTGGTAAAGACTATGTTAATTGCTACATTAGTAGCTACATAATTACAGAAAGTAAAACTATACTCAAAATTATCAAGACATGCCTGAAATAATATAGTTAAATGTAATCCAGTCAATAACTGAAAATTATTTCTGCCAGCATGGTGCAAGTAACATTTCCTGCTCAAGAACACATTATGTGTGACTCAGTAATGAACTGCGACTTCTATGGTTACTATGACTTTTCTGTTTTCCCTAGATAACAGTGATACAAAGAAGCAACTTAATAATGACTTTAAAAAAAACCAATAAAAACAAAAACACCTCATGTTTTTTAGAAAAATCTCTGGGCTACATGTCACTAGATAACCAAGAAGCATCTATCTGCATTTCCTACATTCAATACTATTCACATGGACATATATTTTAAGACAAAGATTGATTTTGAAAACAGTCCAAACCATAAACACAGCACAGCAGTCTTAGTAGTGTCCTTAAAACCATAACCACTTAAAATAATATTAATATACCCTGATGTTTCCAGATGTAGGACTCTCAATGCATCTTAGATCACTAAGCTCAATTATCTAGATTAGAGGTCTTTCATTTTCATTAGCTCACATACAACAATGACAAAAAACAATGAATGAGGTAGAACAAAAACATATGCTGCCCTCCATTTCAATTTTGACTCCTACAGAAACAGCTTCAGACAGCTTTTCTCAATGCTGTAGTGCCTTGGGTGATTTAATTTTTAATTAAGCAGACTAGTTAACACTTTTTTAATATGAACAATTACACTGAAATGTGCATTTACTTTACTGTTAGAGGGTCTGCAATATAGTATTGCTCATAATGGAATATATCCTCTCTTTGGTAAATATTAACAAAGTATTACAATTGTGAAAATCCATATTATTAGAATTCAACAGAGCTCATCCATGGTCCTTGAAGACTGTGCCAGTTCCTGTTCATTCAGCAAAGAACCCATGAGAAGTACAAACCCTGCAAATGCCATTTGTAATGCATGTTGGAAAGGGTGCAATTTAGAAGCCAGTTCAACATGATAGACAGATTCCTCTCTCATAGAATAAAGAACTGTGCTGTGCATTCAAAGCTCTGTGATTTAATGTTTCTCCAAGATGCAAAAATTTGTATTTTTTTCTAAACAAAGGCATGAGACCTAAACCAGAAGCTTCAATTATTAAAGTTTAGGCTCATTAGAGTTTAGAAGAATAAAGTAGGCTCATTGACAAAAACAGAAAAGTAAGTGATTACAAAATCATAAAAAACAGTGGAAAGTGTAAGTGCTATGACTACATGATGCAGTTGCTCCAATGGCAGGTAATGGGTATTATCTGTGTTATTCAACTTCAGCACTCTAAATCACATTGAAAAAAATTAAACTCACCACATTTAACTTCATATATTTATTGCCTTGAAAAAAAAAAAGGTGAAGGCTTTTTGGGAGACTTAACTTGCTGGAACTCTGCTGGAAACTCATCACAGTGAAGAGAAGAAAGTATATGAAATTCCTGGACTGTGTGGAATATAAATTCCCAGCACAGCTGTCAGAGGAGTCCTCCAGGGATGGTGCCCCCCTAGAACTGCTGTTTACAAACAGAGATGTGGGAGATGTGATGCTCAGAGCTCGTCTTGGGCACAGCAGACACAAAATGATGAAGAGTTTTTGATCCTGGGTGAAATAAAGAAGGGGGTCAAGAAAACCTCTGCCTTGGACTTCTGGAGGGTGGACTTTGGGATGATAATGCTTATCTTGTTGCACTTCCAAAGAGCACACATCACTTCTCCAAAATTCCTCTCAACAGAACAAAAAAGTTTTCTTTATTCTTCTTTCCTGAAGGTTAAAAATCCTAAAGAACATTTCACATCTGAAAAGAAGATCCTGATGTTTACAAAGTATATTTCATTGCATTTCGAGAGAGCACACATCACTTCCCAAGAACTCCTCCCAGCGGAACAAGATTTTTTTTAAATTCTGCTTTACTGGAGGATAAACAATATTAAAGAAGATTTCACATCTGAAAAGTGAGTGTCTTTAAGATTTTCTATTTCAAAATGGGTTCTGTTTCATGACCCAAAGTCTCTCCCTTGAAACAACTTTACCAAAGCCATACACAGATGCACCCTGGTGGTACCATTTTCCCACCTGAAGAGCAGGGGGTTGATGGAGACTCAGCATGTAGCTAGCATCATCTAAACACTCCTTGCTGTTTATTACTGAAACTGTGCAGGAAAAGTTGAAGGAGGATTTTGGAGCCTCTCTGGGATGACAGTACTTGGGAACAAATAAAACCTCCATGGAACTCTCTTCATTTGCAGAGTGTGCCCCAGGGGAACACGGCGGTGCTGCAGGCTGAGGGGCTGTGCCCCCCCAGTGGCCACAAACTGACTGCTGATCCCCCAGGACAGCCCCTCCAGGGCTGCTCAGCCAGAGGGGAGGCAAAGAGCCACCATGCTCCTCATCTGGGGGCTCCTCCTGACGCTTCACGTCCAGGGCAAGCTCTGTTCACTTTTATGCTGCATTGGCAATTGGGGTTTGAGCAAAATAAATTAAGTAGGAGCTACTACTAACCAAGTCTGGCAACAGGCAGTGGATCACTGAACATTTTGCCATAGTATGTATTAGATATCCTCACTAACCTGCTTCACATAAGGCTTTTGCTCTGGATACAACTATCCTGCATGACAAATAATCTCACTTTCACCTTGAGATAATGACAGGATCATCATCTTCACTGAGGACACATTCATGCCACCCTTGTAGCATTTCCTGAAAAATTTAGTTTTTGAAGTCTTACAGAAGTTGGTTTTAATTTTAATTTTTAGTTGCCAAAGCCAATGATGAAGCCTGCAACACAGAAGTGTTACAAGTCTTACACCCCACACCGGTTTTATTTCAGGCTGGCAGAAGGATGAAGGTTGGAGGCCGGGACAGCTGCGCTCCAGCTTATTCACACTCAGCAGTCCCGACTGCTGCCGCCTTTGGGAACTGCCGGAAGGCTACAGCTGTCACTGGCAACTGCAGGCTGCAGAACCAGCTCCCTTGGTTGGTGTAGCCTCCCTGCAGACCTCAGGTTTCTGCCTTCACAGGCTCTGGGTGCCTTCTATACACTCGTTCTCAGATAGGGAATGTGCTACAACAGGAAAAACAATTCTGCCTAAGAGTGAGTTATTTCCTTCCAATATTACAGAATTTAAAGAAAACCTTATCTGCCATTAAATTAACTTTGCAACTAATTTCTGCCAAACTGTTGAATCCAACAGTTGGTGGCAGAAAGCATTAATTAGCATGTCACATTACTCTGTCTGCTGTTAGAGAATATTGACTGCAGGTTAACTATTACATGGGGTATCACAAAAAAATCTAAATGACACTTTACACATAGCAGCTCTCTGCACACCATAGCAACAGAGAGAGATTGAAGTAAAATGGTCTGGTTTCTATAGCAACTATCACACAGGCCATCTGTAATCAAACGAAAACCTAGCAGAGGAAACAAAATGGGGGATTTTGCACTGTGGAGGACTATTCATGTACTTAAAATATATCACTCCTTAATGTTCATTCTGTTCTAATCCCAAAATATTATTTGAGTGCAAGAAATCTATGAAAGTTTCTGAAAAAACCTTTTACTTAATGAAATACTAATTAAAGCTCACCAGCACTATCTCCATCACTACAAAAGACACCCTTTCTAAATAGCAAACGTTTTTCAGACACCAGACATATGACCCCCAAGATCCAGAATCCATGAGCTCATCAAGTATTTGGTTACTATTTTATTCTGAAACTCAAATACCCTAAGAGTGATACCAGTACTATACTTCTATCTACTATACAGCACTGCTTTGAGCAAGATAGCATTTCAGAGAGAAACATTTAACCACACTTTTTCTAAAATACACATAAATAAAGACTTATCTAACTTTTGGGGAAAAAAAACCTCAAAGAAATACAGATGTAAGAAAACAACAAAGAAAAAATAAATTAGACCCCCTGTAACAAGAGAGGCATTTCTGTCATGCAGTTCATGTCCTGAACACAACAATATTATATTAAAATACCACACGTGAGTGGAAGGTAAATTCAGTATTAATGATGCAAGGCACTCCACTCCCTCTTACCTTTCAGTATTTTAAATCCAGAGAATATAAAAGGTGCTCTTACTTCTAGATAGGGAACTATTTTAATATTAAACGTAATTTTTGGTAGAAATGAACTGGATATACATTGGCTTTTAATAAATTATAGCACTAACAATCAGTGAATAAAACTTGTTCTTGACGTTGGTCAATTTTTTCACTTGGGAAAATGCTAATTTGCAGAACATCTATCATCCACATGCTGAAGGTGGGTATTTCAGCCTCCTGGGCTCATGCAAAGTAGAGAGGGGCAATCTGGAGTAACAAAATTCAGTTCTTTCTTCAGTATGGAGAAGGGGCACGAGGAGATCACCATGGAGATCTAATCCTGTCGGGTTTATTCTTCATGAGAGTTCCCCTGACAGCTGCTTAAACCCACCTCCCCAGCATCAGGATGGACTGAGCCAGAGATGCTCAGCCTATTACCTGGATGGTCTGCATGTCCCCCTGGCATTTCCCTGGGACAAGGCAGAAGGATGACTACATGGCAGCCCTGGTGACTGCTCCACCACACACTGTCCTTCCCTGTTCTGCTCTGCCTGAGGCATCAAGGCTAGAAGAAACAGAAATCTCTAGTCAAGGTGGTGGCTGAGAGAAAATAATTATGGCTAAATATTTATCAAGGTTGCAAATTTACTCCCTGCCTCCATCCAAACAGTGCTGGAAAAAGCACACAGACTAATGACTTGCTGTGGCAATGGCTGCACATTCCCTGTCACCATCCTTTCCACCCTTCAGACATGGAAGAAAACAGCCTATCCATGTTTCTGTCACTTTCTGGTGACATAAAAGCGACCACACCAAACATCAGATCTTCTCATACCAAATGAAAAAGAAGCACAGCCTAACTCAGACAGCAAAATGCATCACGAGAAAAACAACCCAATAATCAGATTTTCATTGCTAGGTGTTTTTATTTCTCTAAGAAACATAGGCTTGCATTGGCACTCAAAGCTGTAAGTTTCTTGACTTGAATTCAGTACCACAAGACAGTTCAGAATGAGCCTTGTAAGAGGAGTTCCATCCAATGCTAAAGACCATCCTTCATGTTACAGACCTTCTTCACCCCTTTTGCAAAGACATCTATATTTATTTAGATGTGAAAGTAATTTTAACACCCAAGCAGCCTTAGCTTGGATCTGTAAATATCCTGAAAAATAAAACCAACTGTAGTCAGTGTAGGCTCTTTCATGGATACAGGGAAAATTGAATAGAACCAAAGCATTGTTTTCATCATTTTGTTCGCAAAAACATTTCATGATTTTCTCACATTCTTAACATCAATGAACATAGAAGCAAATGTTAAGATGCTGCACATCCCTGATGACACATACATGCAGCTTCTAAAAACATATCCTCTGGCTGCATAAGCACCTTGTACTACTATCAATCCTTACTCCTTTTTTTCCCCAAAGGTCAAGAAAAAATCGTATCTTCTAACAGATAAGAAGAATGTGCAAGAAATGGTAGACTAACTGAAGACAAACTACACCTTTATCTGTGATAGTAACAAGTTTTATAAAATGTACTAGCACTTAGGGAAGGAAGAAGTGGGGAGATTGTGGAATGCTAAGGAGGAAGCCTTTAAATGGGTTATCTAAGGAAGTCACTAACACCCAAAGGAGATTACAGTCTTGGCTACTTCTCCAGTAGCAATCAGGCAGCACCACAGAAATCATTCAGCAGACCAAAAAATTCAGTACCACTGCCCCTGTAGGCCTCCACTGTATACAAAAAGGTTTTTATTTCAGACAAGATTTAATCTTGGACAAAATGTTCACAGGCACACATATGATTCAACCACTGGTTTGTACCCCACTACAACCATAAAGGACTGTGGAACATTTGGGGCACACCTTGAGCTTCTGCTTTTACACAGCTGCCACTATAGTTTCCTATCATGCTTATCAAACCATTCTATAATGAGATTTACTTCCTTTTCAAATTTTAGAGTATTCTCAATATATAAAGAAAGAAGACCCTGAAATCTTGCAGTAAACCACAAGGTGACTTGTGTCCCTTCAGCAATATAATGTAAATTTTCAGCATGAAGAAAACCTACGAGTTTTGTTCTGTATTGATCTTTCAAACCTCAAAGTGGAAACATGAGAGCAAATGGACCATCTATGGAGAAAATGACAATTTTGAAAAAAAAAACACCAAACCACCTCAAAAAAAAGTTCAATAAATGTTTACTAAAAACCACTGTTTGATCCAATTTGCTTTGTATATTCAAAATACACATCTCTACCAAGATAATGAAAATTAATAATTATTATACTTGCAGATGTTCATAGTATCACAGAACTTCTTCCCTGAAATTGTACAGCTACTATACAATTTATGATATCTGGAAATTCTATGCTGATTCATTCATTATGTCCTAATATCTTTGATGCTATATATATTATGAATCTATGTGCACTACCAGAAAAATTAAAATCCATGAAAATTTTAAAAATATCACGCATGAATCCGAAACACAAAATAATCCCATTGGAACAGAGATTTACTTCCAGCATATGATGGTGAAGTTTAAGATGTAATAAAAACTACTTTTATTAGAAAGTTTGTCTACATGTCTGATATCTGTAACACTGCAGCATGAGATATATTCAATTTTAAATGACACTGCAAAAGGTCAGAACTATTCCCCTAAGCTTGTCAAGGCTGGCAAGATTGATAATTGTTTTAGGTAAACTTAGCATCCATGTCATGTGTATTGGACTAAATATAAAATTCAGAGAGCAGAGGGAACAAACATATATTTAGAAATTAAAAATGGAATTTCATTTTCCAGACCAACAGTTCTGTATCCAAAAATACAATTCTGTAAAAATTAACCATTTCACTGTCATCTGATTTTTCTTAAAATTTATGTGTGACTTGTACACAATTTAATAGAAAGTGAAAGCATCATTAAACTTCTTACTGGTCTACCCTTTATAGTTGAATTTCTTTAGAACTGTGGGTTTTTTTTTCTGTAACTCTTTGAAATCCAAAGTGATTTCAGCAAGTATACAGAAAAATTAGTAATTTTGCATCATCTTCTTCCTAAATATGCTAAATAACTGTTTATCACTGGCCTCAGCTTATTAAATCTTCCTTTTAATTCAATGAGATTGATAACATAAATTCAATATTCATTAACAGAGTTTCTTTTGCCTTAACTTATTTAACTGCAAATTTAGAAGATGCAGAACACATTTGCACTGTAGTCAAAGCCAGTTTTTTTCTCCTCAGAGCCAAAGTCAACACAACTGACAAATGATTCTCTATAAGCACCTTTGAATAAGTGATTTAGTACTCCATATGTACTCACTGCAGCTTAATTCAGATGGAACCAACTAATGGCCATGCTTTTTTTTGTTCATTCACTGTACTGAGAAACTGCATGGGACATTAAAGAGTGAAGGACAAAATCAGAATTATGGAAGCACACATTTTTCATGTATTTGTGTCCTTAAGCTTAGATACCTCTTGGCTGACACAAGAATACAAGAATAAAAAAAAATTTCTAACATTTAGGATCACCCAGAGGATATGTTCTGGATATTAAAATTACATGCAGCAAAAGACTTATCCTTGGAGAATTTTTGAAAAGACAAGAAGAGGAATCCATTATGCACACACACACACACACACACACACACACATGGTGCTGACCAGTCCATGCAGCAGAATACATATTAGGAAAAAAAAACCACACATACTGGCAGGGCATGGTAACTTCAGTACAACCACATCCATCTCTGTGCTAGTCTAATGCCAAAATGAAAAGAGATAAACATTCATATTCAAAGGGACCTAACTCTGACTGATTGATAGAAAAAAAGGACAGCAGAAAAAAAGGACAAACTTACTTCACAATGTATCTATGCAATTTAAAATTTTTTAATGCTTTGTCTTTACTTAAATAAATAAAAACAATTCTCCTGTAGTAATTATGGATGCAGTACCTTAGACATTAGAAGATTCATATATATTATGCTTCTATAACAAAACCTGATATTTTAGAAATTACACCTCGACATTTTCTGCTTCCTTGAATACATGTTGATAGATATTACAAAAACAGATTAGCCAAATATGGCACACTTTTGTCATCAGAAAAACATCATCATTTACTCCTAAAGAAAGCTATTGTACTTCCACCATGAGTATTATTACATTCTGAATTTTTTTTAAACTTATAATGTGTTGTAGGAAATTCTAATGTTACTTTATTTTGTAAATAACTGGCAATTCCTGGGCAGTAACGATTATGAAGAACTATCTCTTGTGCAATAAACACAAAGACACAGAGTAGTGTTTCAGCTGGGATCGTGAAGAGAGAAAGAATTACAGAAACCAGCTAACGCAGATTCTTTAAAATACATCCCAAACACACACACATTTGTGTCTTGCATTTACAGAATGCTTTGCTCAATTATTACTGAAGCAGAGATGATTTCTTAGCCTCTCTCATCTGATTCTTCAATCACCATCTCTGATTAATACAATTAACCTAGCTGAAGACTTCTGCAGTTGCAAGAATAAAAATAATTCAAATAAACCAGAGAGAACAAAAAGCACCTAAAAAACTCAAACAATCATATTGATGCTGACTGCCTTACTCTTTTTTTTTTCCCTATGATAATTTATCCTGTGTATATACTTTAATGGCCAAAAAGAAAAAAAAGAACTCAAAAACCCCCTAATTTTACATTCAACAGATGAAACCATCATGTTCACATATCTGGAATAATGCTTCCCTGTAATATCTTTCTGCTTTCTTGCCAACTTTCAATAACACCTTTGAGTACTTTTTATCACTTTCAGCAGGATTTCCAGAAGATGCCAATTGCAGCATGAAGCTCAGCTTCATGGAGATTACAACTGAAGGCACAGTATTTGTCAAAAAATTAAAGGTGAGTCAGGTGAATTCATTTTCATGCACAGAATAGTGTGCATTAAATTTCACTGTCCATTTTCAGATGTGTCTTTTTTAGTGTTTGCTTTATATATGATTAGATCATTTCCTGAAGCAGGCCAAGAGCAGATCACTGGACATGGATGTTTACAATCTGATTACCTGAACTGCTGGCTGCCACTATGCAGGCAACTGAAGTGTCATGTTTTGATCATCAGTGAGGCAATTTAATGAGAACACAATATTTATTAATTCTTGCAATCTAGCTCTAGTGCCATCAAATGCCAGCTATGAAAACTCTGTAAGGTCTGACAGCTTTTAATTCAATTTCCTTGCATGGTAAAGAGGTACCTTTCTGAACCACAAGAAAAATAAATATTTCATTAAATTCTCCAGGCAAAACGGGATTCTTGTGGCTATATTTTGAAGGATCAATACAAAACCAAAAAAAAAAAACCTGTTTATTTAAACTATACAAATATAAACTGACTCTTCAAAAAATTATTGCTAATAGCATACCTAATAAAAATGCATAAAATTTCATGCTATACTGTACCAAATATCAAAGTTTGTCCTGCTAGACACTATATAGACAGAAATTATACAATTCTGGCCCTAAAGTTAAAATTATTCCTGCCATTTCTTCAGAAAAATACATGAAAGTAAAGGTTATGCAACAATGAAAACTATGTGGACATTACTGGAGAACAGAATGTTGGGGGGTACATGTAATCCAGTTCCCATGCCATTAGGAAAAGCAGTCTTCACAAACAATTAAATAATCCAACTATGTGATTTTATAGCAGTTTCCTTTATGTTCATGGCAAGTCAAACCTACAACACTGGTTTTGTATACATTCATACTGAACATTTGAGTTTCACAGTCAAATGCTCCATAATGTCTTAATCTTCCACCTTTATATAACCATAACAAATTTCCTGTTATGTCAGACTTCAGAGACATTATTAGAAAGTTTACTTGGACACTGCTTGGACACCAGCAAAATATTTATAACAAATTACTTTAGGGAGCAAATTCAATGAGCAAATCATTTAAAGGGAGCATACAACATGAGTTACTGTCCATATTTATATAATAATGCATTATTATTATTTAGAAGATATTATTTTAAAAAATCAATGGAAAGTATCACAGAAAAAGCCAAGCCTGGTAACTTTTTTAAAATTTCCTCTAAAATATGCAGCTGAAGGCTATCCATTAGTTTTACCTTTTCTTCTTTATATACATGTTTAGAAACATTTCTGCTAGAGTGTTTTTAAGAAATAAAATAATCGTTCGATAAAAATATCAAATACAGAAACACACAATCATTAAATGGCATTATTCAAAACTGAACCAGTGTTATAAAAAAAATCCATAAAAATTATTATCTTCTCATTGCCATTGCCATTCTGGATTTTACAGTCTGGTGGCTTTTTGTAGAGCCAAGGATGGGCTCTAAACTGGTGAGCAAGAGCACGATGCCATCCTGATCATGTTTTCCCATGGCAAGCAAGAGCAAGAACAACTCCACACTACTGCTCTGGGCAGCCATATGGAACTATCTGCAGAAATCTATATCTCTCCCTAGTATCACATGAATAATGCATTAGCTGTTTAACTGTGTAGGATTTATCTTTGAAAATATAGGCTTAGCTCTCAAACAGCACTCTAACCATTTTGTCATATGCTACCCAAAGCAGGACAACACAAGGTTTCTTCTGCTGTTCTAAAATATTTGCTTGGTGCTTCTAGCTATGACTATCTCCTGTTAGAACTTTTCATAGGGAAAAAATTGGATTTTACAATGATTTTCTTAACTTAAACAAAAATATTTTTTTCAGATTTGTGTGTTTAGTACACTGACAAAAAAGATTTTGACAAAAAAAGCAAAGTGCAAATGACTACATTTTACTTTAAATATGTAGCCCAGACCCATGGCACATTTAATATGTAAATGCAAGGATGGTAAATGGGCTCAGAGCAGTTCAGTGGAGCTAATGGCAGCCTAAACCAGGAAATCCTACCCTGGTCTGTCTTAAGCCCCTGGGCATTTCCACATCCCAGCCATTGCATTAGCCAGTGTCCCAGATTCCCTGAGCTTCTTCATGCACCAGATTCCTATTCTGGGCAGCACCACAGTGCTCCCTGCTTACACCAGTGTCCTCTCCTACATCTACCTCAGCCTCAGGTGACAGCAGGTGTCTTGAACCTACACATGTGCTCACTGTCCCTTGACAAGCTTCACATCCACTGACCATGTCACCACTGCCACGAAGAGAGGGCAAAGGGCAGATTTCACCCATCTGCACTGTGGAACCATCCCCTTCTGTCTGCTTCCCAGACCCTCCTCTGTTTTTCACAAATTCAGTGTAAAGTTGCCATTTTTAAGATCTCCACTGCACTGCCAAATATGATGGAATAGACAATGGTTTTGCAGAAAAGTGGTCACTCCACTGGTAGGTTAATCTGAAAAATCTAGGATGCAATAAACATTGGAGATGACGCAATGACGTGGAAACTTGGCCTGACTAAATTAATTCAAGCCAAGCACACAGATCTATTTAAAGGGGGTACTAGGTAATACTTGAATACTTTGGAAAGGAGCAAACTAGAAAGGATCATGAACAATACTGGTTTCACAGAAAGACTTTTTCTAAGCAGGTCTGTAGCTTAAAAGGTCAACGTAATTTTGAACCTACACAGAAATGTAAAGAGAGAGCTAGTAGGTGGTGTTACGGTTATTAGCAAAAATAAGTGATAATGTGCAGGACAAACATCCACACATCTTTTAGGCTGCTGATGAAAACTGCAAAATTTTAGAGGAGTGCCAGAAAAATTACTTCAGGCATGTTAAAGTAGTTGAGTCTGTTTATTGCAGTAAGAAAGTTAAAGAGGTGACTTGAACAAGGATTACACGTAAGCTGGAGCAGGAAGGGCTTATAGCAGTAAACAGGTCTTTAATCTAGCAGAAAATGTCAAAACAAAAGCAAAGGATTAGAAACTGAATCTAGACAAATTAGGTGAGACTAACAGCCTTTTGGACAGTCATTAAGAACAAATTTAGATGGCACAGCTTTAAAAAATTAGGGGAGGCCACCAAAGTGGGTGAAAGGGTATTTTTACCACTTAAATTAAGAGAAGAAATTTGTGATGATCATCATTAACCACATAAATACTGAGGTGTAATAAAACACTTTCAATGTGCTTAAGCAATTCAGATAATGTAAGGTCTAAATAAAGTAACTGGAGACTCAAACAATAAACCTGATTCACAACGCTCTTATTTCAGAAAAAGCCTTTTGTAAACTAATCTCAGCCTTATGGTTTCTTCTCCTCTTAAAATCTTGGTGTTGATTTATGAAACCTTCTAATTTTCATCTAGCATCTGAAACCCTGCATATAACTTGAGTTTGTGTTTTGGATCATTTGGCATTTAATGTGCCATTTTCCACTCCTTGGTTTGCTGAAGGGAGGTTGCTGGGCCCCTCTGAAACTAATCTGCTGTTCTCTGTTTCACAATTCAGTGTCCCCTGAGTCACCACTTATATTTGCCTGAATTATGGCTACTCATTATGAGCAATGATTCATAATTCTCCAGCTGCTCACACAGGCTTCACATTGGCCTTGGTGGACTGTGACTGTGGAGGGCTTTAGCACTGTAAGGTGAGTCCTGTAGCACACTTGCTTCACCTCTTTTCACACCTCCTTCTACTGACCATGGCAGGGACAGCTCATAAGAAGCAGCTGTTTCCTGATGGAACATTCACCTTCAAAACTAATGGCTTACCTCAAGTTCAGACATGCAAAGGAATAAACTGCAGGCCAGCTTGAGGAGCCAAATTATTTCCTCTTACTGGCTTGAGATTCAGGATGATACATTTATTAAGCAGGACTCACCCAGGCACCAATAACAATGAAATCATAGAATGGCCTGGGATGGAAGGGACCTTAGAGATCATCCAGTTCCCACTCCCCTGCTATAACCAGGGACACCTTCCACTAGACCAAGCTGCTCAGAGCCCCATCCAACCTGGCCTTGGACACTTACAGGGATGGGGCAACCACAGATTCTCTCTAGGCAACTTGTGCCAGGGCCTCACCACCCTCACAGTAAATTACAGAATAAATTATAGCAATTATAGAGGGGTGGGCAGAATCACCTCCCTCGAATTACTGCTCACATCTCTTCTGGTGCAGCCCAGGACATGTTTGGCTTTCTGGGCAGTGGATACACACAGCTGGGTCATGTCCCACCTTTCATGACACCAACACTCCAAGTCCTTCTGAGCAGGGCTGCTCTTGATCTCTTCATCCCCAGCTCTTGTTGATACTGGAGGTTGCCATAACCCAGGTAAAGCACCTTATATTTGATCTTGTTAAAACTCGTAAGATTCCTATGGGCCATTTCTCGAGCTTGTCCAGGTCCCTCTAGATGGCATCGCGTCCTTCAGGTGTGTCAGCTGCACCACTCAGCTTGGTGTCGCTGGCAAACTTTCTGAGGATTCACTCAATCGCTTCACTGTCACTGATGAAGACAGTAAATAACACTGGTCCCAATCATACAGGACATTACCCCATGTCCAAGTGAACCCTGTTACAATCAGTTGGAGTAGTAATCATTAATCCAAACTAGAAAAAAGCTGTCGTGATTTTTGGCTCATTTCAACTACAATTAAAGCAATTCATGGAAAACTCACAAAGCATTAGGTAGCCTGACCTGTAAAGAAATTCACACATGATTCAAAGTTTGCACACAAATCCCCCTAAGGGAATTGCAAATTTTGACAAGTAAGATGCTACTGAGAAGAGCAAACACAAATCAGACTGCTTCAGATGCATGATATCCATCACTACTAATTCCTCCAAGTTTATTATCAATCTAAATTGCTCCTGATCACAAACAGAAACAAGAGTTGCACGTTCTTTGGGAAAGGGCAACATCCATTCATAATGTATTCTGAATATATGTGAAGATGACACACAGCTGCACTCCCCAAAGAAGGCATGCTATAACAAATGTTGGGAATGAGCCAATGTTGCAGATTCCAGGTCCTTTTAGGGATGCTTCCTGATTGCATCCAAAGAAAGCACCAACAGCAGAAACTGTGGTGTAAATGCACAGATTATGCCAAAGAGCCCATCTGAATCAAACATAGTTTCTTTAAGTGAGATCTATTAGACTGACCTGGAGTAATCAATGAAGTTATTCTCATGGAGAAAAGGAGCAGAGCAAACTGCAGAATGGGAAACCACAAGAGGCTATGCAGAAGAACACCTTGACAGCAATAAACCCCAAATACTTGGCTGAGCATTTCACTTGTTCTTAATTAAGCACATGCACACTTTACAGGAAACCACATTGGAAACAATCTTCTCCTGTGCCCATTCAGGCTGGGCTCCCCTAACTGAACATAATTCTGCTACTATTAGGGGCACAGGAGGATTCCCCATTCATAGGCTAAGACTGGTAGGAAATGGTGGCTTTTTAATGTGTATGATGATGTTGGCTAGCCACTGCCTAGCCTGGATTGTTTCTACAGAAAAGGAACCAGAATTTCCTAGTCCATTACACTGGCATTTCTTGCAAGCACTACTGGCACTTTAAAGAGAGAATAGTGGAATATCTGAGTCATACGAAATGATGCCAGAAATGAAAAGGAGGGAGAGAGACAAAGAAACAGAAAGAAAAAGACACTCAAGATCCATAAATCTACAGAAGTCCCCAAACATAAAGGCTGGGGTATGAATAGCATTCATACTGCTTTGTTAGAAAACAAACTGTATTTAGTCTAGGCATCTAATGAAGCTGCAGGTTCTAACTTCTGTTTACTTTCTGTCACCAGGCAGAATCTGCTGCGTCTCAAGTTGAAAAGTTCATAAACTAAACATTATTTTAAAAGTTCAAGAACTACACACACATCATAATATAATGCAAGTGTTTAGTATCCAGAATACACTGAAAGTTTGCCTCTTGACAGTCCTAAAAAGGCAGAAATATTTTTAAAAGCATTGATTTATCATCTTGTATGCTTACTAACAATAGCTTCCTTTATTTCTTCATAAATGGTTTATTGCTTTCATTTACCTCACATCAAAACACTAATGGAAATCATTCCAAACTTATTTATATCTATTTCAAAGCATTAAGATGAAGAAACTTCCAAACAAAGAACATATTTTCTAATGAATTCCATCTTTTTTTTGCTAAATTAAATGTTCAGAGACCTTAAAGAATATTGGGATGTACTTTAGCTGAGTTTTAAAAACAATAAAAAGACCTTCTGAATATAAGCAAAGAACTCCTGTACACGTGCCAAGAATTTTTCAACTCTATCAACATGATTAATTGTTTCATTTTGAAAGGGGCCATGTACACATATAACCCTGAAACACATGAGGTTCTGCACATGAAGTCAGCAACAGCAAAAAGAGCTCAGGAAACATTACAGAACTAAACAGCAAGGACTGTTCCCAGCTATTAAACAAAGAAAAGGGGAGGGCTGTGCCAAAGTGGTGCTTGCACAGAGCTCTATGTCTATGTTCTGAAAATGTATGTTCAGAAGCATCAGAGAAAAGCAATAAACTATGCCAAGATTAAATCTCAGAGTTATGAAAATAACCCTTGCCTTTTCGTGACTCCATATTTGAAGATGCCCAGTGGGACTGATTTCCTCTTAATTTGGCATTAAAAACCAGCCTCAAGAATATAGGACACATTATCACAACTGCTCATTAATCAATCATATCTTACATTCAGCAACACTAAATGTCACCTGGATAAAGAGATATAAAAGATGCACAGTTAAAGTGCAACTTCAGAAGTCCCTCACACTTAATTTTTTTCATTTAGTAAGTAAGCAAGATATTTGACCAATAGAAAGAACAATTACTAAAGTCTAAGATTTAGAGTCTATTCATACCAAGAAATCATTTTAAGAAGTAGAAAGAAAGCCCTGTTTCAGAAGCATTTGTTATTCAAAATTTTAGTGCCCGAGTTTTTGCACATCTGCTGGTTTCAGCTGGGGTAAAGTTGATTTTCTTCACAGTGGCTGCTATGGGCTGTGTTTTGGATTTGTGCTGAACACAGGGTTGATAATATAGAGATGTTTTTGTTGCTGAGCACAGCTTACACAGAGCCAAGGCCTTTTCTGCTTTTCATACTGTCACAGTCACAAAGGAGAGTGCATGGGAGGTTCAAGGAAAGACAGCTGGGACAGGTGACCCAAAGAGACCAAAAGGATATTCCAGACCCTATTAAATTATGCTCAGTATATAGATCTGGGGGAGAAGGAGGAAGTGAGGGGGCGCATTTGGAGTGATGGTGTTTGCCTCCCCAGGTCACCAGCCCCAAGTGATGGGGCCCTGCTCTCCTGGAGATGGCTGAACACCTGCCCGCCCTTGGGAATAAGTGAATTCATTCCTTGTTTTGCTTTGCTTATGTGTGTGGCTTTTGCTTTTCCTTTTCCTATTAAACTGTTTTTACCTCACCTCACAAGTTTTCAACCTTTTTCCCCTCTGATTCCTTCCCCAATCCCACTGCTGGGGGAGCAAGGAGCAGCTGCATGGAACTGCATTGCTGCCAACTGTGACAGCATGTCACTCTGGTTAAGGTGACAACCATCTCACCTGACTTTTTCCCTAAGACTCAAACCTTCAACAAGAAAGAAGCAAACCCTCAACATCAGAAACTCATATTTTCCAGCAGAGTCAAGGCACTCTGTAAAAAATGCTTTCATATTCGTGAATTGTTGTGAGACACTTGATAATTTTCTTGCTGTATTATTAACTATTCTTTCATCCAGAAACGAGAGTCATCTTTTCATTCTGACAAGGAATTCTGCCTAACATTTCTTGATTTAAGAGTTTTTCAAAAGAACAATACTGCAGATAAAAGCAGTCAATCTGTTAGCTAGACTTTTAGCAACAATATTATATCTTTAACAAAAGTTTCTTTGGGACAGACTTCTTAAGTTCAAGATAGGACTGTTGGTTAAAATTTCAGATTAAAGAAACTCAAAACATTTATCACAAAACAAATATTTAAGAAACAGAAAGACACCTGTTCAGGATGTAGATAGCAGGCTGAGACCCAGCTTCTGGTAGATATGGACTACTGATCTGGAGGAAAATATTTGCTGGGTAGGACACTCACCTGGCACTTAGGAGCTGTTTCAAATGCCTGCTGCACTGAGAGCTGAACAGTTCATACAAATTTTATAGAGAAACATTAAGGCGAAAAAATTTCTGGGCAAGAACCCAGTCCAGAATTTTGGACATCTGCTTCTTGCAGCACACAAAAGCAAAGATTTGTGTTGCAGTGAAAGATCAGATCACCAGGACCAGTCATCAAAGCCTGTCTCCTGCTCCTGAGATCTTTTCTTCACTTGTTTGGAGCAACACTGAAAAATAATTTAAGTTTGTTCCAATGAAGAAAACCTATTTTACACCTGCTCTACTTGAAGCCCTCAATATTCATGTTTCTCCACGAACTGCGATATCAAATAGAATGCAATTTTCTGCAGAGGAACCAACACTAAAAATACCACAGATAGGAACAATCATATTTCTCACTCTCAGCTGAGGCCAATAATTTCAACTGCACACAAAAGTTCTTCTCATATTAGGATAGCTTCAATTTATCCATTATGGATAGTGCTCAGCATTACACCTGTAAGCTGGCTATGTAGGTCAGGTTGTAACAGATACTCTCATTCTACTCAACCCCCCTGAAGATGACAGTGGCATACACAAACTTTTGCCCAGTTAAAGGAAAAAGGATTTCCATGATCTGCACCACCTTTTCGGGGCTTGACAGTCACAACCTCTAGAAATAACAGGCTGAATCCAAAAAACCCAAGCAAGCCTTCTCAAGTATAACTGAAAAACAGTATGCTTATAATTGCTAACAAATACATTACTGCAAATGCAAAAATGCCCCCGACCTTAATCTACAGTTATCCCTTTGTTGTACCTGTCCACTCCCTGGTTTAGGGTCCTGAGTTGCTTCAGAAGGAGCAGATTCCTGCAAATCCTCAGGTTTAAGATCTTGAATTTCTTCCACAGAAATTGTTTCCAGCTCATCCTTGGGACCAAGATTTAGAGTGTCCTCTACATCTGAAGTATTTGATTCCTGCAGCCTGTCCAGCGTTGGGGCCCCTGTCTCATCTCCAAGAGCAGATTCCATCGCCCACCCTGGTGTGGAGCAGGACAGAGCGCTCCTTGCAGAGGGAGCCTGGGGATGATAACATCAGCCCTGGCAGGGAATGGTTACAGACACCTGAACCTGCTCCTAGCCAGGGAATGAAACAGGAAACACATCTGCTTAAAAACAGTCCTTCTGTAAAATCACCACTCTGAGCCATCTTCTACTCATGAGCTGCATCTATTAAAGAATATATTTCATTTTACTTGAAAGAATTGTCTTAGCAGTGACTTGTGGGCAAAAGATAGCACAGAGGGTCCTCTGAGAAGAGAGATCTAGGAATTGCAGGTGTGAGACAGAGCCAAAACTGATACAAATTACTCTGGATTACTGAGCTTTAGTTCATTGATACTAGTGTGGCCCGAGGAGTCTTTTTGAGGCTTCCAGTAATCATCCCTAGAGCTCAAAGCAACTCCAAAATGGGTACAGAAATAGGCATGGAAAGAAATTTCTACCACTGTGCAAACATTCTCAAGAGCACAGAAAGGTGATGGGAAGGAAACTATATCTCAGACTAGACTACATCTAGACTAGATGCAAGGAAGACACTTTTATGATGAGGGCAGTGGCACACTGGAAGAAGCTGCCCAGAGAGGTGGCAGATGCCCCATACCAGGAAACATTCAAAGCCAGGCTGGACATGGGTCTCAGCAACCTGATCCATTTGAAGATGTCCCTGCTTATTGGGATAGCACTAGATGACTTTCAAAGGTCCCTCCCAACCCAAACTATCTATGATCTATGACCTTCAAACTGTGACCCCTGTCAGAGTTTGAACACTGCTGGGAACTCTCAGGCTCAAAGCTCAAATAACATGAAGAAGGAGAGTTGCACAGTGGGAATTCCATTTAGTGGTACACCAAACACGACAAACTGTGGTAGAATTCACTAACTAGATTCATTCAATTTAAGTAGAAGGTGATGCAAGCTTCTGGAAAGAAAATTACCTATTGAATGCATGTAACCAAATATGTAATATTAGAAAAGTTGAATGGAAAGGAGAAATGAAAAAGCAAAGAGCAAACCTGTCTACATCTTCAATCAATTAAATGTGTTTAATTAGCATTTTTATGAACCAACAGAATTGCAATAAAAACATATTTGTTTACTTCCTTTTTAGAAAAAAGAAAATTTCTTTTTTGCCACATGTCTTAAAGTAAAAGTATATGTATAAAGACTTAAGCTACATAAATGAGGTTCCATTTTGAAAGTATTATGACAATTTTATAATTGGTACAATCACTAGTAATCAATCAGTAATAACAATCATATTAGTAATATTGCTAATACTGCTCAACTATTTTCCTGTAGGATTATTCAAAAGAGGTTGGACCTGGCAGATACTAAACAATGCATGCAGACTAACAGTAAAACTTTTTTTTTAATTGCTTAGCATGCAAATGAAACAACAAGCTAACAGGCGTTAAATTTTAGTCAGTCCATGATTATTTTTTCAGGATAACATACACGTCTCATTGCCTTTCAAAAATTGTCCAGATAGATGTATATCTCAGCATCTGTATCTAAAATATTAAGGACAGTAAGATAATTATTTTACATTACTGAGAGAAAAATACATGGAAAATGAAAAAAAAATGCCACTTGGTCTCATAATAACAATGGTATCAAAACATACTTTTGGTGATGCCTCCCATATCTAAAAACAGACAACTAGCATGTAAACTTTTGACATTACTGAGAAAACTTAAAACACCTTATCCTTTCATTATTTTATTCTGTTACAGTTCATATTAATTTTTACTTAGTTTTAGAAAAAAATACACATAATTTAGAAAACAATGCACAGATTGCTGCATAATATATTATATGTAATGCATCTTGATCCCACAGAAGAGAACATTTTATTTTCTTATAGAATTTGGCTTCCTTTCTTTTCAAGCAAAAACAAAGCCATAAATTAAAAGCATCATGACCAGAACCAGTCTGTGTATCTAAAACTCCCACAAAAGCAAGAATAAAAATGAAATATATTTAACTTTCACAAGCCTTTAGTAGTTTAGCATGGCAGCCAGCATCTTTAGATTAGGGTGGAAAGTCCAGGTTATTCCACAGGTAAAATAAATAAAGAACTAGCATAAGCTCTGTACAAGGAAGAGAAAAAAGGCATGCCTCCAGATTTAAAGATATACTAAGAACACTACTCAATGGCACCAATTTGATCAATGTTTTGTGAATAGCTGTATCTTATCAGCTAAAGAAACAGGTGGATGACACAATGTGGTGTGGAGGCAGCAAGGGAAAGACCTGGAGCACAGCAACTGTGAATCAACACATAAAGCTTAGATACAGAACTGCTGGAGAGCCCTAGTAGGGCAAATTTGTTTTCCCAATGTTTTGAATAAATATATATGTAAAAAATTACTATAAAAATCTTCAATGCATACAATTTTAGATTTTCTTCAGTAAATGATGGACACTTCTTTTACTACTGTTCTCAACACAGTAGCTACATTTTAACTCACAGGATAAAAAATCAAATACCAATGACCTAAAGTACTATGAAACAAAGCAGGGCTTTCCTCCAAGATACAGCCACTTTCACTTGGGCTAATAAGTCTGCATTTCATCAGGATCATGGAAAGTCACACTCAAAAATAACAAAGCTTGCAGTCTATGCAGTATTGTCCCACAATTACAGCTAATTATGTTCATACAATATACCTGTTCCTCACTTACTCATTTGTATTTCTCTGTCTTGAACCAAAGCATGTTAAAACACCACCTTCTGGACTGAATTGTATGTAGCTATACTCTGCAACCTAAACTGGAGGTCAAAATCTCAAATTCTAGGAAGTTAAAGAAATATTTCTTAAATTGGAGTTTTGGTGCCTAGTTTGTACTTGCAATAAACAGAAAGTCCCTGGAATGCACACAACGTTGAACAGAGCAGATGCCGTTTACATGAAAAGTTATCACTGCGACTCACAGAGCACTGCCCTTCAGAAAATGTAGGTTAAATTCACACATCAGGTGCCCACCAGTCTGCCCACAACTTCAGGGCAAGAAAACTACTTTTATGTCCTCCAGACAAAAAGAAAATAAAGCAAGTACACACATCCACACACATCCTATGGATTAAAAAAAGCAAAGCTCAGCTTCACTTTCATGTGCAATTCATCATGCTGTCTTCTTACAGCATTAAAAAAACTACAACCAGGGAGTGTGGCTTAAGTTAAGAACTGTCCATACATTTTAGCACATTCAGAATTTTCATTCTTAGTATATTACCATAGCAACTTTACTACACCAAAAATATTACTCCCAGAAGATACAAAAAGGCTGCAAACTCTGGCACTTATCCCGAAGGATGTTACAGCAAACACCAAGCTTTTGCCCCAGACAGGAGCTCTGCAAGCTTATGTGGAGTTGGGCTGCCCAGATCCCAAAAAAGCAGGCTTAAAACTGACCTAATGTTACTGTCTTTGAAGTGAGAGGTTGAAGACTAACTATGATCAAGTGTTTTCCAGTGCTTTCTCCACTGCTTTTGTTTCCTACTTTTTTGCTTGTCATTCCTACAATGCACACATTCCATTACAATTAATATTGGGAATGACTGTTTGCCACATCAAACGGTCATTCCCAATATTAATTACTACCAGTTTCTCCTCACCTTCAAAGCTTCTCATATGCAGAAATGGATTGTAGGGACCCTTCATTAGCTCTTTTGGGGTTGGGCTTTTTGGGAGGGGGAGGGAAGCAGGGAAGACATGAGACACTGTATTCCAAGACAAAATAAGAACAAATAGTGAAACAAGAAGATAATCAATTTTAAAAAATTCTTCTAAAAATTTTAGAAGTGGCTCACTTAGCTATGTTCTGCATTAAAAATTTTGTCTAAATGAGAATCATAAAACTAAAAGGGAGCAAAGATGTATAAGGTTTTCCTTTTTTTATTGTTATTCTGTCCTTTATGGACTACAACTACATAAAACAAGAGCTTTAAAATAGTTTTAAAACCAATCTCTTGGTCAATCAGGTGGCTGTCATCCATCTACTAGATTTATATAGAAAAAGAAAGAAAAATGTCACTGTTCAGAAAAGCTTCAAGGTTGATATTAATAACAATGAATCATATTACTAACAGAATGAAATTGAAGCCCCTTAAAACTCTTTATCCAATTCTCCCTGAGGTGTGAGTTCCAAGGCATCATTTTTTTGGTTTCTGTAAAGTCCTTGTGTTCTATTTTTATTTGCTAGAAAATTACACCTAGGATTGTTTCATGGAGACCACAGTCCTACTCCATAGAGTAAAAGTTACCATGCACCATCTGAACAATGGGCTTTTTCAGTGTAATATTTCTCAGGAATTACAGTATTAGATTAATGTGATGTGCAAAATTTTTATCAACTCAGTCTCCTAAGCAGTGAGTCATTCCTAAACACAGAACAGCAATACAATTAAAAACAGCTTATGTGCTGCTGTGTTCTACAGCCCACAGGTATCAGAACATATGATTAGAACAAATGCAAAAGGTTTCCATTGAAATAAGATGTACAGACACAGAAAAGAGCACAACAATGTGTGCTGCATCTGTGCTCAATAGCTAAACAGGTGCTATTAATGCTAAACAGCTCCAGAAACATCAGCCAAGAAGAAAGCCTGAGCGTCAGACACCGGTATGAGCAAAAGAGACTATTCTCAGCAACCAGCCACAGGCAGATAAAGAAGAAAGCCAATTCCCCAATGTTCCCCCTGCACTCAGTGGGACTACAGTTCCTTCTTCTGGAGAATATTCCAGAGCACAAGACCAATTTAGGCAATATAAATCCACTTCTGAAAGAGATGGTCTGTCTCCATAACCATCAAGCACACACAAGAATGCTGCTAGCTCAGATGAGCTCAAAAAGTACTTTCCTCCCTGCTAAATGCCAACAGCATCCACTGGAGGCAAGAAAAA
Organism: Emberiza elegans; assembly: GCA_024865655.1. Lineage (NCBI taxonomy): Eukaryota > Metazoa > Chordata > Aves > Passeriformes > Fringillidae > Emberiza > Emberiza elegans. The sequence continues at coordinate 24,019,166 of JALJVW010000206.1, forward strand.
TGAGCTAAGCAACACAGACTATGTACCAGGTTCTCCATTTCTCCTAAGAAAACCAGGATAAAAGCAAGGAAAAAAAGATTCTAAAATAGAATAGTTCAAATTGTACCCTATCTTCTCATGAAAAAACAGACAAGTTTGCATAAGTGGATAGTAATTAATAGATACTCTCTTAAATGGCAATGATATACCATATAAGGAGCAAACAACATTTAGCCAAATGCCTCAGTCACCCTCATTTATGGTGCCTAGAGACCTAACAAACAACAGACTGCTAGCAATCTGATAAATTGGTTCTATTCTGAAATCCCTAGAATATCCTATACAGCAAATGGGCCCTGTAAAATGTTTGTAGCCACAGTGGGAAAATTTCCCATTGTTTACCCTGGTATTCTGGGTTTTCTGCTTACAAAGGCTGGGAATTCTTCTCTGTGCTGACACATTACCTTCATTTCCACTTCTGTCTGCTTCCTGACCTATCTCATACTTGACACCTGCTGACATCACGATTTCCAATGCATTTTTCATTAAAATATTCTTTTGAAACAGGATTTGAAGTCTCCTGTTAGCAGCTGGGGGCACCCATGCCAACAAGACACGTGCCAGTGTGTGGGAGAAATGCCCAGCAGTCACAGGGAGAAAATGGTCCAGCCATTGTCCAAACTCAGAAACTTCTGGAACAGACAGCAGGTTGGGGCTCCTTGCAAACTGCTTCCCTTCCAGGGAAACTGCAGGATGAGATAAAAGGCAATGGTGTTTACGTGCATCTCTATTTGCCATGCTGCACACAGGGTGTGCTCCCAAACCAGGGGCTTCCCACAGTGTGGGCAAAACCAGAGGGACTTGTGGCATCCACATTTGATGGCTTTTGGCATGATTCAACCAGGAGCTGTCCTGTGTACAGGAAAAACCCCCAGGACCATTCCTACAGTCCTCTGAAGCAGCATGCAGCACTCAAGAACACCAGCTGGGGCTGGAGAGGACACTGCTGGGACAAAGCATCCAAACCTCCCCTCTGCACCAGCTGAGCAGCCTGTGCAGCCCCACTGGCCCAGCAAAGCAGCACAAGCACAGTTTGGGAAAATGCAGCACTGAAAAATGGCTCTCCAGCAGCTCACCCTCTGGTCTCAGGGGGCCTCCTTGGCCCCATGGCTGACAACATTTCTGCCAAACAAGTGCAAAACAATGAAAAGCACTTTCCCAAGTTGGCAGAGATGAGGTTTATACACATTTTGGATCTTCACAGTGTTCTGTTTTGGGGATAACTTATGTAATAAAACTGATTATGCATTTTCAGGCAGATCCTCTCTTTCCTGGAAATACAAGGGAAACTGTATTGACTGACCACTAAAATACCACTTTCACAGAAAAAATTTAGTTATGCATACACCATTAAACAGACTTGAAAGGGAAGTCCATTAGTACAAATAAGACCAAGTTAAGGTCCTGTTCCACAAATGGCAGTACCACATTGGTAAGACCTTTCAAAAACCCTTATAAAGAGCTAGCAGAGAAAAATCCCTGAGTAGTATTCAGAGCAAGCATAGGTAAATGTTTGCCAGATTAACTGTTAGGTGCATCTGTTTGGATTCAAGCATGTGTTCTGAAAAAACCATGAATAATGTTTTTATAAATACAGTGAACTTTCCTAACGTGAAAAATAAAATCTTATGTATGCTGCCAAGTCTGCCTAGAAACTTTCTGTTTCAATTTTTACAAGCTAGAGGTAGGATTTCCCCCAAGTCCATCTACCAAATATTCAAGCAGTAAGAAGAGGTCATTTTGGATACGTAAATTGATCCAGTATTTTAAGATGCTACAGATTTTCCAATGGGGGAAAATTAAAACTGTCATGGAAACAGCAGAGATAACAATTTTATCTGGCCAAGGTCTGTCTTTACTTGCAAACAGCCTGCAGAACCAGCACTGGCAAGTCTAAACAGGTTAATATTTTACAGCACAAAAATTAGAAAAACAAAAGATCAATGCCACCCTCTGACCAACATGCTGCAGTCTTTAGTCATAAGCGCAGTACAAGGAGATTCATTTCAGAGCAACCCCAAGGGAACCATCAGCAAAGACTCCCTTCAGAACTGGGGCTGGGGTTTTTGTTTTACAGCGTTGATAAAAGGACAAATGATGCACACAACTCCCAAAATCGTAACATCGCATGCTTGTTCCCATGGATGAACTTTCTCTCTTTTATTTAATGAAGCAAACACTGGAACAGTGGTTTTCATTATTATTTCATCTCTTCATCTCCCCTGGCTATTAGTAACTCCACGCTAAATGTAAGCAACCCACAAGTGCTTTGCCACATCAACAATCAAACAACCATAGCTACAGTTACAAGCAGGAGATGTAGTATCAAAAATACACATTTTCCAGTGGTTTTGGGCTCCATCTACCTTTCCAAAAATTTAAGAACTAATAGGACATTCTCCAAATAATATACACTTGATGTTTGCTGGAAATACCCTAGGTTTAGCTGACGCTGATTTAAGAGAAAATACAGGGTGTAGGTTAACAAAGAGAGCGTGACATCACCTGTCACAGGAGACCAAAGGATTTTCTGAGTGTAAGGACTGAGCTCTGGGCTGGTGTAATGAACTTTGCCACAGCAGAGAGCAGATTTCTCATAGAAGGAATACCAGATTAAATCCCAAATGCTGTGCTAAACAGGCTTATATCACATTTACTTTTACACATATTAAAGGACCAAATCAAGAAAATTGTGAGTTGAACTCTGAGTAGGAAAAATTTTCAAGAAAGAGAAAATGAGATACTCCTGTATGCTTCAAACAGCCAGGAATATTTCTAAAATAAATAAATATCAAATGGAGGCTGAGAACTGTGCAAAAAATTCAAGTACGGTTCTAAGTAGCTCTTGTTTATGAGCAGTTAATCAGTAAGACTAGAAAAAATCTTCAACCTTCCAGAGTTAAGTTATTTCTAAAAAAAAAACCCACATGGCATACTGCCAATTCTTCCAGACTATCTCCAATGAATCACTGCTTATTGGGCCTCAAAATGATGCTGTCTCTCTTTCACTTGGCTCTGTCATCTCATTCCAAGGCTTTATCTCAACACCATAATTTATCATCACACTTATTTGTTGTATAAAGTGTTGATTAATTTTCTAAATTCAGATTTCAAAGTATAGTAACAATGTAATTGTTTAAATCTGTTGATGTGCTTTCATTTCTTTGCAATGCCTGTAATAGCATTTTAATACTGTTCATTTTCCTCAGATAATAACAGGAAAATGAAGATTTTACACATTTAACCTTTAATGTCTTCAAACTGTTTATGGAGTTTGAGCAAACATCACTTTTCCTAAGGATGGGAAATTTTACTTTAACATATTATTTCAGCATTTTATTTAACAATACAAGCAGCTTAGGAAAGCATCCTTTTCCCATTTCAGTTTAAATGGCAGGTGATGGATAAATTGTAGCTAATATTGGAAAGAGGTGTTTAAAACCAACCAACTCCTGATTAAACTCTATTACTAACTCTGGCAATTTTCACAGCAATTATTTTAAGGACAAGGCTGAAATAGTCTTTAATCTTTCCTTATTATAAACAAACATTTCCTTGACACATTACTGTTTTCAAAGGGATTCCTAAAAAAAAAATAAGGTCAAAGAAGTTGGACAAAGTGATTAATTTTTCAGAGAACTACACATGCAATAACACGTTTTTAGAAAAGTAGCAAGGGGAGATTACTGAACATATGTTGTACTTTCCTCCATTTGTAGGAAAAATAAATCCAACTAGCTGTGCTTCACTGTTTCTACAGGGGCAATGATGCCTGCCTTCAGCTCAGTCCCTGCAAAAGCAGGATCTAGTAAGGGCACTTCTGAGAGCCGTCTGATCAACCACGGCTTAAAGCTATATTTCTAACATAAAAGACATTGCAATTAAAGGTAATTTGGCATAAAAGAGAAGGCTACATTTCATCCTGCAATAGACTCCCCAGGTTCAATCTGCAAAGCAACTGAAAACTTGGTAACACCAGTGGAGACAATAGGGGGAAGAATATCAAAAGCATGTATATTTCTCCTTTTTCACTTCATCTTTCTCATGCCTTTTCCACTTCATCCATCCTCTCCTCTTTCAGCTCCCCGCTTGCCTGCAGGAATTACTTCTCTTTCCTATCCAATAACTGATCATCCTATTAGTAAACCATCTGATTAAAACCATTTAACACATACAGGACTACAGGTTTATATGATGCTTAGAATTAATATTGCACATCTCAAGAGTATTATTAATTACTTATTTCCTTTGGCAGAGGAAAAAGAATTTATATCTTCTACAATATGAGATTTTAAAGAAGTGTTTTTATATACCTAGATTTGCTTTAGGTCCTACTCTTTTTCAAGCCAGTCATATTTGGGAACTAAAATATTATGTGACCATCAGTGGAAACAACACTCACTAAATTGTGCTCACATGGATGTCACGTTACATTTTTATTACCCCAAAAAACAAAATTAAATTTCTGAGAAGATTTACAATTAATTTCAAAAATACTGGAGCATAAATCTTTTCAATAAACCTAGTATTCCAGCAAAGTCTGAGTGAGATCACACAAAAAAAGCAACATTCAAGTATACAGGAACATATAATCAGCACTAGAAATACTGTCTAAACACATAGCCCAAGAGGAGACTGCTCTCTGCTGCAACTCTCCATAAAACTGGCAATTTTGTGACTAACTAACAGAAATGGCATGTATATTTTGCAGTGTATCTATTAGTGAGGATGAAACTAAGCACTCCTGAGTTGAAGCAGGAATGTACTGGTGGAGTATTGTGAAAAACAGAAGATTCAGTAAATCCCCCTGGCTAATTGCAAAGGATCTTTCTTCACTCCCTGAACCCTGCCAGCAACTGGGAGCAGCTCATCTTCACGACAGAGAGAAACTGAAGCAGCTTGCTGCACATTGGCCAAACAGCAGTTATTTTCCTATGAATCTGCCTGCATTTTGGAGCAGAAGATGACATTTGCTTTACAGACGATCAAACTGTTCCCTTGTGTTAGGTGTTTTGTTCCCAATCAAAACCACACAGCATAAATGCAAACCCTGAAAATCAATGCAAAATTGAAAATTTTGAAGAAAACACTTCAGGAACTAAACAATTGTTGATGATGCACTTAAATATAATTATAAACTGAATTTTGCAAGTGAATTAAAAAACATGTTATTTCTAAAAAGAACCCCTATATTTTCGGACCTTGTTAAAGAAATTTCCAATGAGATAGGCCCATAAGTAAAAGTATAAAAATACAACATTTATCTTCATAAAACATTTTTACAGTCTCTGCATTCACTATAATTAAATACATGCATCAGAAACCTTCTTCCATTGCAGATATTTTGTATGTCTGTACTTACTAAAAGACATCTATGATAGCATAGAATAAACCTTGCATCTCACCACAAATTTATAGACAATGCTGCACACAAGAACTAGAAACCACACTGAATTGTCTGGTAGAAGCAGGGGACAAAATAAAACACTTGATTCTCATTCAATCCTATTCCTAATTTTGATCTTAACTGTTTACAACTGCGAAGTTTTCCCATGGAAAAGGGAAAAACTGCTATACCCCACACAAGGAAGCAGCAAATACAGGCAAGGAGGTTCCCAGCACAGCTCTAAGGATTTTCAGAGGTTCAGCTCTTGCACAGCCCACTCTGATTAGAACAAAGCTGAAAGATGGGCACAGTCAGAGAGAAATCAGCAGCTATAAAGGTATTTGGCCAAAGACAAAGGTTTAAGCCTAAACCAGTTTAGGCTTTCTGCTCATTCCATGGGCCATCCACTATGACAGAAGAGTCTCCAACTGCACCTGTACCAAAAATCCTTCACCAGTTTAGCTAAATGCTTAAAACATCCTCACACCTCTGCCTGCCCAAACAACTGAGCCCCTGCCTCCTCCTCCTCCTTTGCCCTCCTTGCACAGAGGCAGCTGTGTCACCTGCAGAACCCCCTGGCTCAGCCAGGCACAAGTCCTGTCACACCTTTTGAGGGCTGTGACAAAATGATGGATCTGATGCTGCCAAACGTGACTGAGTGATGGTTGTGGCAGACACTGAGCAACTGGAAAGCCCCATTCCCCCTCTCCCTGACAGGACCAGAGAAGCACATAGCCAGCAGCCATGGGAACACCAAAGGAGGTTCAACACCCCCAGGGATGCCACCCACCCCCCTTCAGAGCTTGTATCTCCCTTGCTCTCTCACAGCAGGCCATGTTTGACCTCTCAGACACCTCTCAACACCCACCTATCATCTTAGCAAGCTCCAAAGCAATGCTGGCAATCATCTCAGCAGACATCAGGTATGAGCCCCACCTTCAAAATTTCCACTGCTCCTTGGAAAAGGATGTGTTGATTTCAGCTGCATGCAGACTAACATCAAACATGTACACCCATACGAGGCTATAAAGAGAGCTCCCACCCTTCTGTTTTTATAAAGAATTACATTTAGTTGTTCCCCCCCCACAAGTAATTTTCTCTTACTCTGCTACAAGAAGCATAAACGGACATGTCAGGAGAGCATTAAGATGTTTTGCCTGTTTGTTTTGGTTAGAGGGTGTGTGGGGCTTTTTTTAAACACATGGCAACATTTTGACTTCTATTCTTAGAAACCATTTGAGGCAAAAAAGGGCCCATGAAAGAATTGAAGTCCACAAATGAACTTCCTTTCTGACAGCTTTTTCTCAGCCATCTCCCCTCCAGTCATGCCTGCCAAAATCTCATGCTTTATAGGGGCATCTGTTCTATGCTCTCCAGGCCAAAAAAGGAGACTTTTCAAACTCTTACTACAGCTGAGAAAATCTATAGCTCAATGAGCCTAACGTGATTTTTTCCCCCATGTGTGCAGCTCCACAAGTGCCATCAGAAGGGAACGTCCTTTTCTCCCACCTCCCTTCCTCCAGCCCCATGCTCCCAACCCAGGCCTCTTCTAAAAGCTGTCCTTCCTCCCCCCACTCTCCATCCAACTGCTTTTTACCATGACTGAGGAACTGAGAACAATTTACTTATTCATTTATGACCCATAAATGAAACTCTACATGAACAGCTGAACTGACATATTCTTATGAATACCTGCACTGATCTAAGTTCCCCACCCTGCTGTGAACTTGGTATACTTCACACAACAAGAAGTACATAAAAAATAGCTGCTTTCCCATGCCAGTACTACTCCTGGAGCAGCATCACAACACAGGCAGTCTCAGTGGATTTGACTAAGAGCTGATTCACTTTTTTCAGTGCAAACTGCAAGTCTTCCTGAAACTACAGTGCCTGCCCAGGATTTGAAGTCACACAGTGGCCTGCAGAGGAAAGTTTGGTAGCTCCCATGTCACCAGAAGAACAGGGCAGTACACACATCATACTCCCTATGCCAACCTCGCTGTAAGTTGGATTCATCCAAGAGCAATGCATTTCTTTTAATAACTTACAATTTATGGTGGAAAACATAGGGCACCACAATAATTACAGTTTTAATGTGTTTGAAAGAAACAGACTTTCTAGAATTTATCACTTGTGCAAGACTTCAATGCAACCACAACAGGCCACAAGAATCACTGATGTGGCTTTCAGTGAAATCTGCAGAAAGAGACCAGAAAAATCTAACAAAACAATTCCACACATTTGCATCAGAAATAGGAGATGAGAAAATTGAGCTGAGCAGCAGGTACATATTTTTATGTATTATAATCAGTATTTGCACAATACCTCTAAAAGTGCCTCAGATACCTCATTTTTTTATGGGTAAAAGCTAATGGCAAGTCTGCAAAGCTCCTTTGTCTCTCTACAAGCAAAACACGTCTCATAATTTGAAGCCCACAGAGGATATAAGAATATATTAATAGGCAAATGAGCCCTATTTGTAATTACTTATTTAGATCTTCTGGCTAGCCACAATCTTGTTCACATATAGTCTTCAAGAAGGAGGAATAGTCCTAGCAGGTTATATACAGGCAGGTTTTCAGCCTAAGATTGTTAGTACTGGGCATGAAGACCAAAGGTAATATCTGTGCCCACTCTACACCAGTTCTTTGTGGTTCAGCCTGTAAATGCATAGCCTCACTGGCAGACTGCATCTATGAGCTGAATATATAAGCTCTTCCCCTCATGAAAAGGGAAAAAAAATTAAAAATCAAAGCTAAGCGCTACATCTGGAAGAAAAAAAGGCAATTAAAACAAGAGGAAAACATTTCTGACATAGCCCAGTTCTCTGGTGAAATCAAGATTAAGAGGCATATTTATGAGCAAAACTAAGTCAATATTTTCAAATTGGTTTTTAGAGCAAATCTTAGTTTTACCATTCATAAAATTCAAGAGGTAATTACACAGCTAGGCAAAAGTCCTTAGAGGAAAGCAGAAGAATAATGAATTCCCTACATAATTATTTATGGCTGTGTTTTTGAGTGAACACAGTACAACAGGCATCAAGCCAATATTTAAAGGAAAAAAACCAGATTTGTAAAACCTTAAATATTTCTGTAAGCCAGTCCATAGAAAACAGCCTATTTCACAATCTAATCTGCCTTTGCAATACATAAAAATCCCAACAACTTAGTCTGCCTCTCTGATTAATCATTACGATTTAAAATAAAGCCTTGACAAAGATGGGTCCAGAAGCACAACCACAAAATATGTAATGCTACCAGAACATGCAATTTGTTTAAAAAAATGTTCCTGGGAAGTGCCATAGTGTTGTGTGCAAAACATGTTGTCTGATCTGTATTTTGAAGAAACCCTTGGGAACAAAATCATTACCAAGCATCAGTCAAAATGGCAACAACCAGAGATCAAATCCAATTCAGTCTTTCATAACTAACCCTAAGAACAAGCTGCTTATCACTCCAAAGCTCAAAAAAGATGATGAAAACTATATAACACAATGTCCTTTGGTTCCCTAAAGACATTATTACATTCAGTTAGGAGCTGATTGCTGTGCAATGATGCTTCTGCTTTCCAAATACACAGCTTAATTGCCAATACAACTTCACAAGAAAACAGAGAGGAAAAAATTTCCTCTCTGACAAGCAGTAGTTGCTAGCAAATAAAAAGAAGGCCAAATTGTTGTTATTTTTTTAAGCTCAAATATCATCAATAACATGCTGGAGACAAAACTAAACAAACATTTTTTTTGTAATAAACAAATAGAACAGGATCCAAACATTCCCCTAAAATCTCATATGTATTATAGTGTCACAAGTAAAAATTATGATAAAAATCTGTATCAATACATAAAATTCACAGCACAAAGGAGCTCTAACTGGACTGAAAATAATGGGGGTTTAATTTGTATATTATACACAGATGCTCTTGCTCCAGTTTAAATCTTCTTTTATACACATCAGAAACAATACTGGATAGATTGCTCTGCTCTATTTCAGCACTTCACAAAACAGATTTAAATGGAAAAGATCATTGCACACAGGGCTGTGCAGACCACACTTCATTCTTCTTATACAACAGGAGGAGTTTTCAAGCAATTTGAATGTTACTTAGTTTAATTTGAAGGAGAGAGTACAAAGTTGGCATTATTTTTATTACTGCAGCATGTGGTATGCATAGCAGGGAAGTTACTGGGTATATATTTTGGAGCAAGAGGGGCATATGTCCTCAAGGAAATACCAAAACCCAGACATTAAAGTTTATCAGTGTTAGCAATAAACATGAAGTTCCTCCCACCTGCAGCAGCTTTAACTTAAATGCCCAGCAGCTCTGTAGATTCAAAGACTGAACCCTATATCCTTGCTCTTGCCAAATACCTCAATTGCCTTCCATGTGCATAATATTTCCTTAGGACCAGATGTATCTGTCTTCTTTTATCCAGCCACAATTTATTTCTGTGTTAGGAACTGGCACTTTCCATTGATGCTTATGACAAGAACCTGCACACCTCTCACAGCTCCCCCAGCTCAGGGATAGGCCAGCTAAATATCACACAAAAGCACCTTCCAAACATTCTTTCTTCTTTCTGAGGAATGCAGACAGATCCTGGTGATAAATGTTCAGGACAACCCCAGGATTCCTTCTTCAGTGCAGAGGGAAGTACTTGCAGAGATGCACTCAAAAGTTGCAGGAGAAGTTAAGAAATAAATGGGAAAGGAAACAGGAACCAAGGGAGGGAAAGGAGGCTGGAGAAATAAAAGGCAGCTATAGGCATCATAAGCATTGCTGAAACAAACGAGTTGTGTGTATCCTATGTCTAGATCAAAATCCCCATTAAACAACTCCACAAATTCATTTTTGAGCGAGAACTTATTTCTTGGTTTTAATACAGCAGTAAAATAAAATAACAGGAAATGAAAGATACATCATTGACTCTATAGGGTTTAAATTCATTTGACTGCCCTGCTTTTCTGCAATTTTCATCCATCTTGGAAAAACACAAAATTAATGGATTTATATCTTTTCCTTCAAATAAATGGCTATTGCAAAACAACTGTGTTCATTTATTACATGTAAAATATATACTGTATACATTATACCATGTAAAATATCCTGCAAGATAGCTGGAGATAAACAATATGTATAGCAAGAGAGTTTCTGGGAAGGGCACAGCAGCTGAGCCAGCAGAAAACTCTGCCCCCATTCTGTTCAATATCTGGAACATTGGACACCACTGGTCATGTTGGTGGTGCCAGAGGAACCAAGCTGTCCCAGGAGAAGGATGAGAGCAGGAAGGCCTGCTGAAGATGGAATCTGAGCTCTGACATAAATGTCTCAGCAGCAACTGTGAAGAGGCATTTATTTCTCTCATACATCTGCTACAACATGAACGGCTCTGCCTGTACAATACTTGGTAGGAATGTTTTTTGGGGATTTTTTTAAAATTTACTCTGGACAATTTCACATAAAATTTACTCATTAATTATTTATTAATTTATTATTTATTAATTATTTATCCATTAACATCCCTTTATTATCTTCAGTGACAATATCATTTCAAAGCCAAGTTTGCTTCAGCAATCTATGAAATCTCTGAATTTTTCACAAGCCTATTCAGCTTTCAATCATTTGCATTACATCAGTCAAGTAATTACTAAATTTTATTTCAGGGAAATATATAAATCTCTTCTGTTAAAATCTACACTTAAAGTTACACCCCCTTTAAAGGCCTCAGAAAGATATAGACACACTCAGTGTACAGCTCACCAAACCTGCTTCCTATGGTAGCTCTGGAGATCTGATAAACCATTCCTCACACTATGTAGAGACAACCAGATGTCCAATGACTACAGAAGCACACCTCAACATCACTATTTGGTTTGATGATCCCCCTCCTTGTGGATCCTTCTTTGACCTGCTCCTCACCATGACAAGAGGAGCAAGAGGAGATACTTGAGACCAACTTCAGATTTCATTTAGGTAAACAAGAAAGGCAAAGAAGCATGTGCAGCAGGTGTAAAATAAACACTCATACTCTGCTAGAAATGTTCCAGGCTGAATTGAACATCCACAAGAAGCTGAGGAAAACAGCAACACAGAATTCCTTACAAAGATTCCTTGGAACTGAGAGATCCTGTTGCTACTCTCAAACACTACTTAGACTCACAGTATTTTAAGACAGGACAAAATGTTCCAAACAAGTAATTTGCTTGATCCAGGGTTTCCACCTTGATGTAGTATACTGCCACTGAAAACTCCCATGACCAATTAACATTTCATGTATAGGTCCAACAGATAGTTAAATGTAATAAAGGCCTGACTTTATCAAATCCACAGCCTACCACAAACCCTACCAACACAATCACAGCAGGACAAAATCAAAGAATTTTGAAAATAGGAGATGTGTACTGATACAATCAATGCAACATCAATGGAGTCATTAAATAATTTGGGATGAAGGGACATGCAGAACAAGCCAGTAGAGAAGGAGGTGTGATGCCTGCTTATGGTAAAAAAAAATCCCAAAACACTGCGGTGAAAGTTCCCAAATTCCAGAACCTCTCTGATAGAGATGGCAAAGTCTGCATTGAAGATGCCATGGTTTGAATCAGCTGGGCATGAAGAACTGTGTTTCAGCCTGCACAGGCTCAGCCACTGTGGTGCTCTGGGTACCGTTTCTGCTCTCCAAGCTGCCAACCACATGTCCATTGACACACACCCTCCTTCCTCAGAAGCACAGTCACAGTAGCACCAGAGCCACCCTGGGCTCTGGATACACTTCCAGCCACCCTCTGCTGGCCAGAATGAGCTAGAGCCATCCTGCAAGCACCCACACTGGTCTGGGATCCCCATGGGTTCCACCAGGATCTCTCCCTTTGAAGCAGACACACAGACACCGGGGCAGGGAAGCCCACACCACTGCCCCATCTTCTACAGGCTCCTTCCAGCATCAGTGCAATGGGGACAAATGCTGCCAAGGATTTCCCCTCCAACCCATGCTTTAAAATAACACTGGGATGTGGGAGGAAAGCATCTAGGTTAACACTGCCTCATGCAGCACTATTTTAAGCAGGAAAACCCTGAAGATTGGTAGGGTTTTGATTCTTTCTTCCAAATGTTGCCACTTTAAGCACTTCCATCAGACTCTTCCTCCTCCTCCAGCTTTAATCACCTGATAGCATTAGAGTAACAAAAATAAGGGTAACTACTATACATGGAAAGGAATGAGAAATGAAAAAGTATTTTTATGCCAAGATCAAAACAATAGCAACCAAATATTTTTCATTGTGCCAGAAGAGACTTCTGCTATTTCTCAGACTACAGCATCACTCCGAGTTGACAACTTGCAAAAAATAAATTAAAAATTATATTTTGAACATTTACACCAGTAAGCCATCCACTCTTGCAGAAGCTGAAAGCCCATACCTGGCGTACAAAGCTGTTGGAGGTAGTGTCAGAAGATGTACTCCCATCTGAGCCTTTAAATCGGTTCTTTCTTCTTGCCCCTTTACCATAAGACTGTTTTAAAGAAAAAAAAACAAAAAAAAAATAGATTAGAGAAACAGCATTAGATTGTGTTGCACAGAAAGCTTCCAGTGTCTCCCAGGCTAGCAGGGATTCAGATTATCAGCTTTGTGTCAATCAATAAGCACATATGCAGTAAGTAACTGATGGGATGTATGTGCAACTGCTCACCAGGCTTGGTCAATTGATCCCTAAATGTTTTGCTGTTGTTGGGCTTTTTTTACATTTGGGTTCAGAAACATATCTGCAGACTCACATAGATGTAGCACTATTTACCTAAGTCACAGCGATTAAAAAGTACAGATTGTTGTGCAGCTAGTTTAAATAAACAAGGCAGGAAAGGAGGTACTGGAGCAGTCTCCAGTACATCACAGCTATGAGCCAAGTCAGCTGAGGGAACATTAAACAGCAAGAAGTGACAAACAACTTGTTGATACAATCTTACAACTCAGAGAGATTTTACAATAATAATTTTTTACAATAAGTTCAAGAAAGTAAAAGCAGTATAACAATAAAAAAGGACTATATGTGTAACTGGGAAAGGGGTAATATGCTGGCAAAAAGCAAGGCATCTTTTATCTACTTTTATCTACCAGGAATTTAAAGAGGCATGAGGAGAAAGCTATGGCTGGCTAAAACAAAACTTTAAAACTATTGTTTAGAAATACAGAAAATCATGGTTTAGACAAAGCAAATGAATACATGTGTCCACAAATTTTTTTTTTTTTTGTGTATTAAGCATGGATCATCAATAAATATTTTTATATTAAATTACAAGGAAAAATAAGAAATAGTTCAAAACTATGTAATTTGCAACCAGTTATTTCTGTCTAAGTGAGTGCAAACTGTGTAGACTATAAATTCTGCCATGACACCACCTCAGGACTGTGCAACCTTCAGAGCTTTGGGCTTGAGCTTACTGGTTCTCATGGTGGGGAAGAGGGGCTCCAGTGCAGGATGAACGCTTAAAATCTCATACTGGCAGATTTTTAACATAGTATCTTCAAAATGCGAGTGCTGTTCTTAGCAGTAACACATGTGGTAACCGTGATTAAATATTTTGCAGTTTAAGACTATCTGAGGAGGACTACAGATAGCCACTACTAACTTCAGATCATTGACAAATCCAGGTAACTTGGCTGCACCAGGTGCAAGAGAACAATCTCAAACTGTGACTGTGTTGATTCTGGGTGAGTTTGGAGCACTAGATGAAATCTAACACATCAATCTTTTAGGAAGGATGACTCAAGGAACAGCAGTTCTGTCAGCCAGACACTCACTCTCAGCAAAAACAGTATCTGTTATCTCACTAACCTAACAGTGACCTACAACAAAAGCAATGTTGTATCCCCCAAAAAACAGATTCATGGGAAAGACATTTTGCCAAGCTCATATGATTTTTTTCAAAACTGCAAAACGGCCATGTAAGAAATTTCTGAAAGGCACCCAAACTGGTATTCTACGCATGCTGGTTAGGGCAGAAGTATACAAAAAGCAGCATGTTGAAGATTATGGGGGTGAAAATAGGACTTTTTGATGAGTCTACAGCAGGTCTCAAAATATAAAATTAAATTTCAGTCAGGAATAGTTTTACATGGTTGCATTTCTAAAAGGAATCTTTTATAACTGAAAAACTTGCTGGTAATGAAAAGGTCTTTCTAGATCAAAAAGAGTAATTAGTAGATTGGAACCACTGTTACAAGCAAATTATTAAAAATATTTTCCAGTTATAATGGACAGTTCTACCAGAACCATTTTTTCCACCTAGTATAACTCAATTAATGTAATATTCCACCTAATATAATATCAAAGTACCTAAAATACATAAAAAGTATCTTTGACAGCAGTATTCTTCAAATATAACAACATCTTTAAATCAAAATTTACTTGTTCTGAATGGTTCCCATTGAGTTAATTGCCTAGGGTTACACACAAATATTCTGAAGTCCTTTCCTACAATTTTTGTGGAAGAGTATAGAAATATGCTTACGAAAAAATAAACAATTTCTAACATTCACAAAGGAGGTCAAGACTATAAAGCACCCACATGAAGACCACACTATCTAGGCAATTTCATTAACAGTGTACAGTACAATATTGTGTAATTCCCAAGGAGATAATTAAAAACATGTACAAATATTCTTTCTCATAGTCACACATTTTGAATTTGTCTACAGCTTCTACAATATTTATTTTATTGAAAGTATCATAGTGCTCAGTTTGCTAACACAAAAAAATTATGAGAGGCAAAAGAGGGACTGAGTCTAGAGTGATGAAGATAAAACAAAGAAGAGCAGAAAAAGAATATGTTACAAGCACAGATAGAGAAGCCTGCCTTATGTCTGTGTTGCAATAACTAAAAGCATTTATTTCTGGCAACATCACAGCAAATGCAGCTCAGGCTAAAACTCACCTTGATGTTTCAGTTTGAGGAGGTTTTTCTGTGCACAGCAACATGCATATTTTTGTTCTACTGTTCTATACATGAAAACTCTTCAGAAGCATGAGCTACATACTAACTTTAAACACAAAAACCTGTTGACATGATGGCAGGCTGTGGCTGCAGATTGTAGTCAGTCAGTTTTACGCCTGCTTCTTTGCACAGAGCAGTTTTCACTCAGAAGAATGGGGGACAACTTTTGTATGTGGGAAAACTGGGCTTTGATGACTCTTTTCATTATTTTAAAGGATGCTAAGTGGGGACTACATTTGTTTTCCATGCCATTTAAGCTTATTCCCACAATAAGAAATGCCTGAAACTTTCTTCTGAAGATGAGGTTAGCCTTCCATAATCAAGACAATCTTATATATTATTAAAAATTATTAAGTATCTCTGTCATGTGGAGGAGCTTGAATACTCATCCTGTCATGATCATTATGTTTTGCTTCTTCATGTGTATTTTTTTCAAAAGATCTTAATGTGAGAACAAGGCCTTTACGAATAAATAAATAAAATACATAATGATCTCAGTTACTTTCAATTTTCAGGGAAAAAAAAAAAAAAGAGACTATTTTTGCCCAATACATTACTGTGATTTTCATGTTAAAATACATTCCCTTATCTGTGTTCTGTGCAGCAGTTGGCTGCAATTAGGCAGCTAAAAATAAAGGGCTGAATCACGACACGAGGACATTGGCCAGTAAAAGCAGCAACACGGGGCAGTCATTGCTAACCTGTGTGGCAGCTGTACCTAACAGAACAACCACTGAGACCAAACACCTCAGCAGCCCAGCACGCAGGGCCCAGTGGTGGCAGCCTCAAACCCAGCAGGGCAGGGCTGGCACTCCATCATCTGCCCCAGCTGATCTGCTGACAACTGACTCCAGCCCTGTGAACAAGCCTGTTCATAAAAAAAGTTTGCTGGCAGTAACATTCTTACTGGGTTTGAGCAGAGCATCATACTCAAACATGAAGTTATGTATACATGTGTTTACAAGTTCAAAAGTGCAGCTCCATTTATTAGTCAGAGGTGTGAAATTCCTTTAAAATTGGCTGAGTTTTCAAAGAGGAGAAATAAAACAAACACATTTATGTTCTAAAGCTTCATAAAATACCCAAAAAACAACGTGAAACCTTAAAAAAAAAAAAAAAAAAACCAAAGTAGTTTTGTAAAAACCATTTAATCAATCAAGACTTAACAAAGCAAAGAAAGACTCTGCTTTCCAGCTCTGATTAGAAACTCTGATTGTGCAACCATTATTCAACCCATGTCATCAAGTGAAATATGGGTATCATATGAAGTATTAAAGGCATACACTGCAGTTTCCTGATAATTAACAGTTTTATGTATAAGTACTTGTTATTGTAAACAGATGAGATCAATGCTGCTCAGTGAAACCGTTTAATTTTAATGAGGTTCTGTCTCAACACATAAAAAACATAAGATTTAATCTTGCAACACACATGACAAGCAGAAGGCATCGTTTATGCCTGTAGGCAAAATACTCTGATCTGCAAGAGGAAATATAAAACATTTAAAATTACCAGCTATCTACAACCAGGGAACTGGTCTTCAGTGGGAGTCTTAAAATGCCCTTCAGTAGCCACTCTAATGGCATTTCATAGCAAAGCAGTGGTGAGGACTATCCAAAGGATGAGTCTGAACCTGAACTATTTATCATAGGTAAAACAGCACCAGCCATTCAGACTGATGGAAGGTGGCAGAGGTAAACCCTTAAAAACTGGTCTCATGAAGGAAGGGTACAGATTATTTAGGCAGTAGAGTCACTGACACCAAGTCAGGTGCTTAAACAAAGATGGAAGAAATAAATTGGAGAAAACAGAACCAGAAAACAAAATTTCAGAGCTACACTAAATCTTACATCATCTCAGATGAACAAGGGACCAACTACAAAAATCAAAAGATCACCTTAAAAGGTAAAAAGTGACCCCCTGAAGGATTAGGGAATTGCTAGAAGGGCAGAAATGCAAATATGCACCAAGTATTTTTCCTTCCCATTCAGAAGCTTTAAAAATATTTAAAGATGCACATGTTCCCTACACAGCACATCAGGACCATGCAGAATATATGCATCCAGCTCCATCCTTTCCTTAAAAGAACAGCCACTGCCTCTTTAAGCAATTCCTTACAACAAGGGAAACAAAAGCTCCTGTAGGTCAGACCCCCTGGGTCCTTTCTGGCCACTAGCCAGGCTTACCACCACTCAGAAATTAAACCTTCCATCATCAGCTGCAAGCTGCAACCCCCACACTCTCACCCAACAGAAAAAGACATTAATATTTTGGATTTTGTCACCACAAATCATACTAATCTCATAAAGGAGTAGAGGTCAGCTTCCTGACCGCACAACCAAGGGCTGGAAGATGTACACAGACCTTGATGATGTGTTCCCCGCTAATCCACAGCTCCCTTCCATGACAGGAATGAGGGCAAGGTAGGGTACAGCAATAGATCCTGGCTTGCCTCCACCTCAGGAGCAGGGCTTTGAGTCTCCCTCTGTGGTCAACACCAGCACAGCCCTGTGACAGGCACCCTGCCCTGTGACAGGCACCCTGCCCTGTGACATACCTTCAGCCTGAGCAGCACACACTCAGGTCCCCATAGCAGAAAAGAATCCCCAGCTTAGGTCTCAAAACCTGGATTTCTCCAAACAAACAACTTTTGCGAAGGGGCAAAACTCAGGAAAGACATGACTTCAATCAGGAATCCTATCCAACTGAGGATCTCCAATACAGTCATCAAGTTCATGCAAGCTACAGGGATAGCCTGCAAAGTCCATTTCACAGTCATTTTATAAAATCCTACATCTACACCAAAACAAAAATCCATATAAACAAACAAAGAAACAAAAACTCCAAAACCTCCACAAATAATTCACTTCTCAAAACTTGCAAATATAATACATAAATAAGTATTTGACAGATGCTTGTTTTTCAGCATTAAAAGAAAAGTAATTTCTGCTGAGCAATTTGTAATGGTTAAATCTTAGATGCTCTTTTCTGCTGGCCTGTGATAAAGCCTTGCCAACACTGCATCTAGAAACAGCCCTATTCTTGCCAGATCCTGCACTTGTGAGCCATCTCCCAGCGCTCTCACCCTGGCCTCAGACCAGGTCATCTGGCAGTCTCCACCTGCCAGACAAGAAGCTGGGAACTTGGCAGGCTCTCCTGGTCCCCAGTGGCTTGGAAACCCACCTCAGTGCAAACCTGCTGCACATCTACTTGTACTACCAGAGATGAAGATGTCAGCTCCCACCTCAGCAAAACAGGAGCACACAGCAGCAGAAGGTGCTGATGCCCAAACCCCACTGGGCCTCCTGCAGCCTTTTAAAACTGGCAACTACAGCTGGAGGCCACGTGCCTGTGCCTCCCCACCTGCTCTCCATGGGTTTCTGCATTTCACTTGCACAAGCAAACAGAAAGAGAGCTGACTCTGTGACAGAAGGATGCCTGCAGGGACCAACAGCCAGCTATGAGACATTTCCCTCTGCTAAGGGATTGCTACCCTGAGGGCAGAGACCAAGGCAACCCCTTGGAGGGTGGGAAAGGCAATTTTGGTTCCTTGATTTTTAAACTCTTCTACTGCAGCACAGTAAAGACCTGAGTAAAAATAGCAGAAGAAAAGTAACGGAGACTTCAGAAAAGCCAGCCTTGTAATAGCACAGGAACTTTCCATCCATAGAGACAAAACAAGTAAAAACCAGAGATTGCCTCTAGAAGATAAATAAGTTAGAACTGAAACTGCTGAACTGTTTCAGAGTGAATTTACACTCTAGGATAATGTAAAAAAAACAACTGTTACATCCCATTTATGCTGATAATATGTAATACCTGAATGGAAAATATCTCTGGAAGAGGTGAGTATGCAAAATCACCTTTTATTGCTTGAGTACAGGATAATGAAAAAAAACCCCAAAGAGCAGAGAATTATCAGAAAAGTAATAGCTGAAACCTGAAGGGCTTTCTGCAGTGAAGGACTATTAAAATTTATTTTTGTCAGTAAGGAATACAACACTGAAAGAAGATTGCCACTTTGGGACAGAAAACACTGCCTCTTGCTGAGGGCCATGAGGAAGTCCAAGGAATGGAATTGGATTTTATCTCTTCTTCCTTCATTTGTATGTCCTCCACTGAATTGCTGCCACATTGGATCTGGCTTCTAGGGATGCTGCCAGAAGAGAGTAAAACCTTCCATGCCTCTATAACGAATGGGTATTGTTATTATTTAAGTACGCAAAGGGATATCAATTTTGTTTGTTTATGGCTTACAAAGTATTCTTGCAAGTCAGTACTGGGAAATACACGGCTGCAAAATGTCTGTTTGAAGAACAGGTAAACATGGTTATGAACCAGGATAAATCAACTCAGCTGAAAGCAGCAGAGGGCAGTGTGATTAATCTGCTGAGAATAAATCTCGGGATATTGTTCCATTCCTCATTACTGCCAGACAGGCAGTGAAGGGACGGTGCTATACAACTGAGAAGGTAGCTAGAGATTCAGGAAGATCAACAGCCAGGGTAAGGGCCTGTATCTAAGCTGATTTTCTGGAGTCACCACATGCACATCACTCTAAAATTCACCTTAACATCAATCACAGTTGATACAGAAGGAAAACTGAACAAACCTGTCCCCTAGACTCATGCATTCAGTTTACCTTCTGCAATGCAACCTGAAAAACAAGCCAAGCACTCCAGGGATGATGAAACCTTTAGTCTTGGAAGGCAGAAGCATTTAGCAGTACCATGTAGTGGAAGAAGTCCAAATGCAAGTGAAAGAGCTGAAGAAAACAATCGAGAAGAGAATTGTTTTCACATAAAATGTGTCAGGTTGTTAGGACGTGCACTGACAGATGATGCATAAGCAGGCGAAAAAAGAACAGGAGGAAAATAATAATGAGGAATAGGGAAGAATTCATCCAGTGTTAAGATTCATCCCTCCACAAGGTAGTCTGTAGTTGCTTGATAGAAGGTTTCATTATGTTTTCTTTGAAATGTCTTTGCGTAATTTACTCATCTGATTTGCTATGACTGTCCCTAATGCACAGCACAGGAAGCTTTGTGATGAGAAAACAGCAACAGAAATTGAATCTAATGATTTTTGAGGACTGAGAGACTTTGAAGAAGCACCATAAGAAAATTACATGGGAGCAAGGGGAAAAAATAGGAGAGGCTAAGAGTTACCATGAAAGACATAAATGTGTTATATTATATTATAAACAAATCATAATAGTACCTGGGTTAATTAAAATTATTAAAATGAATATTCTACTAATTCAGATTCCTAGAAAAGGGGGGGGTTCTTTCAATAAAGAAGTAAAGAGAAGACTGGGGTTGATTTTAAAAAAATACACCAAAAAACTGACCACCAAACACCAATACATTTGAACAGTTTGCTTCTTTTTCAGAAAACCTAATGCTGATTTCATTACAAAAGGGCCACACCTAAAACCACCACTTTGCACTAACTTTGGGACATTGGACATTGGGAATAAGTCCACAGTGTAACTGTTAGCATGCAGATTTGTCTGGATAAAACTGGACATCCAAAGCTCTACTGCAACTCCATCTAAGACCAAGAACCATCTGAGACTAAGATCACATTGAACTATAACTAGAACTATATTTTTACAGTCATATGGACCTAAAAGCCATAGAATTTTAGATAATACAGAAAAAACCAGCAATATCTTGTCCCAGTTGCAAAGAACTTCCCTGGAAAAAGACAGTATAACTGTCATGATCAACACTCAAAGATAATTTTTTTTGTTTGCAGATCTTGTTAGGAAAATGCATTATGAAAATAAGAAATAGATTTTACAGAGATATTATCTAGGATTATTTCACATATTTAACTGCCTTTTAAATGAACTATTTCTAGAGTGTTAACTACATTTCACTCCTCTGCCCCACGGTGACAAGTTTGGCCAAAATGAATGGACAGGCACAATCCAAAATATTGACCTTGATGTTAGGATAAGTTAAAAGAAATTTCAGCTTTGCAAAAATAAAATTCTTGGATAAGAGAATTGTTGTGACTTGGTACAGCTCTACAAAGGCTCCTCAGTAATATTTCCTTAAATCATAATTCCCAGAAGAAGCACTTCAGAGTGAACACTTTCAGGAGTGACATCACACCATAAGTTCACATGTTGGTTTGCGTTTTTTTTTCCCTGACAGAATATTTGGCAGAAATGTTTCTAGGATTGATATTCAACTACCTTAGAGAAAAAGATAGTGGTACAAACAACTGAAGTACCTGTAGGCAACCTACTTGATGATTCCCATGTCCTCATTAAGCCTCTCCTTCTCACTGTGAGTGCGTTCTAAAGCAGCATGATTTTACAATATTGGGCTTTTTAAATGTTTATGGAACAAAAATTCAAATCAAAATAATTGTCTCTAAATGCAGTACTTGCTAAGGAATTAACCTGCAGTATTATTTAGACAAAGGGCTCTTTTGTTTCCATAACCTTATTTCCTCTCTACCAAAGGTTTACGTATGACTTAAACAAGTATGTAGAGAGGATGATTCTTGTTCTGCCTAATGCCTTTGATTCCAAAAACTGAAAAACATCCCTGAACCAAAAAGGTGCATTATCACTGTCTTAAAAAGTGAATCTTTTTGGCTGTGAATGCTCAGAAACCTGTTTGATAAAACAGAACATAAATGCATTACCTGAAACATAAATAACGTGGGTGTTAGCAAACTATTCTTCCTCTCTAAACAGAGGTTCTTTAACCCTAGTAAAAAGGAGGGTTGAGAAATCAATTTTATGATCAGTATTTGACATTTGTCCCCAGCAGAGAGGTACCATATGATTTGACAGCTGCTGAATCTGTGCTTAGGGCTGAAAAGATGTAAAAAGGGGGGATGTGTAGGTCAGAAATTAGCTCCATTGCCACTGCTTCTGGAGAAGCTGGCAAAGCTTATGGCCCTACTGAAATGTCTGTTCTGTGCTTGGAGGCTACTGATATCCAAAGAGACAGTTTCTCTTTTTTAGTTTAACCAGTCTCTGCTTCAGTGCCTGGATTTTGATCTGCTGTCACTGGGCCTGAGTTAGTAAAGATCAATCACCAAGACTGTTGACAGACTGACAGCATTTTTCTCTGTCAATCAAGCACTTCTGGGATGGAGCTGGTCCACCTTCTCAAACAAAGCATCAGAGACAGCCTTGGCAGCAAAAGTACAAACTGCACCCCAAAAGGAAAGAACCTCTGTCCTAACAAGATCATGCATGTTTGTAATCTGAAATGCACACAATCAGATTTTACCACCCTTTTACTGGGTTCAAAAAGAGCACTCTGAAGTCTTTGTAGCCAATAATTGCAAACTTGAAGATACTAAGCAACATTCATACATCAAACAGAAACAACCTTTCCAAATATGAAGTCTTTTCTAAGTATGCCTTACCCTGCCTCCTTCTCATCACCCATCCACCCGAATCCTGCACATGAACTGAGTTCTTAAAATTTCTGAGACGACTGTACAACCACCTTCTGCATGAAAATCGAGCAGCTTAAATCTGCAGCATGTTCAACACCTTCAGCCTCCCCAAAATTCCTGCCGAACAACTGGCGTGAATCGCCTTCCCTCACCTACAGACTGTCACCAGCCCCTGGAACAGACGAGGGAGGTTTCAGCCGTGCGTGGGAAGCATCAGGTACGATACAACAGGTTACTGGAGCAGGGAAAAAAAGCCGTACCCTGCGAGTAATTCATGTGCGGTAGATCAGCTTAATAGCAACGTATTCTTACATATTCATCCTCCAAATAATCGCAAGGTTCTTTTGATTTACGATGCTTCTACGGCACAGAGCATACCATGTATGTTAATTAAACGGCATTTGAGGGTGGGGGCGAAGACAGGGGTTTCGGGCGTCTTAGGGGAGCTGTCAAACTTTTCAGACGGCGGTGGCCAAAGTTGAAGGACGGGCAGCTCCGGGGCCCCGCCGCGCTGCCCCGCGCCCCCGCCCCGCCGCCGCCGCCGCCCCGGCCGAGCCCGCGGTACCTGCGCTGCCGCCGCCGCCGCGGGCAGGGGGTTGTCCAGCAGCTCCATCTGCACCTCCTGCGCCGGGCTGGGAGGTGATTTGGACATGTCGCTCTGGACCATTGGCGAGGAGAGCGGGTGGCTGGGCGCCGAGCCTCTCGGCGGGACAGAGCCGAGCCGAGCCGAGCCGAGCCGAGCCGGGGCGGCGGGCGCCGCTCAGCGCCCGGCCATGCCGAGGAGCGGGCGGGCGGCCCTGCCCTACCCAGCCCGGCTCCGCTCTGCTCTGTTCCGCTCCGCCCTGCCCAGCCCTGCCTGCTGCCGGCGGGGAGCGCTCGGCGCCGGGGACGGGGCAGCGCCGGCGGCGGGCGCGGGGGAGGGCAGGGGGCGGTGCGTGGGGAAGAGGGAAAGTGACAGCGAGCATCTCCCTCCGGCAGCGCCGGGCGGGGGCGGCACCGGCATCGGAACGGCAGCGACACCGGCACCGGCACCGCCATCCGCGCCGCGATCCGCGCCCAGCGGCACCGGCCCGGCCCGAACGCTCGGCCCTGGCCGAGCAGCAAAGTTGGCGCTGTGGGCCGGGGTGCAGGGCGCAGTCAGGCCCTGTGGGCCGGGGTGCAGGGCGCGGTCAGGCCCTGCTTTCCCTTCAGCCCTGCCGGGAGTCTCGACCCGCACGGCACCGCCTGCCTCAGCGCGCACCGGCCAAGACCTGCGGTTTTAGCGAACAAACCGGCACTTCGGCAGAAAAAGTTCCATAGGTCTCTGGTGTTCACAGGGTTTTTGCCTGTGCTTGGAGGTTCCTGTGCACATATCAACAAGGGATGAGTAAGGTGAAGCCTACTGTCGAATTTTCTATAACCTGTGTCTGCACAATCTCAATCGTGCTCTCAGGCACCCCACAGGAGGCTCTTGAAACACCTGTTTGAAACCTGATCCGGCAAAATTACCCTCCATCCCTGAGATGATCTTTCATTTCTTGTGAATGACAGATCATTTTGGACCTGATAGAGACCAAACTCTCTGACCCTGAGAAGCCCGCAATGGCTGATACCTTTCTTTCACTGGATGGGACCTAGCTGGCCCCATGCAGTGTGAGGGAAACTTAGGTTTTCACAATCACTTTGTGATGGTTTGTGAAATCTCTTATCAGCTGATTCTAAACAGTGAAAACAAAGTCTAGAAACTGACTGGCCTAATGTCACACACTTAAAATCACAACCATTACTAAAAGTAATAAAAGTCACTTTCAGGAAAAGGAGCCAGCAAACCACAGCCAGCACAAAAGCCAGATCAATTTCAAGAAGTACTTTCAAGCTTTGTCCAGATTGTATGGTTGATTTATTTCATTTTTCATAATAGCTAATAAGGTTCCTTTCTGAATTAGCTTACCCCTATGGATTTTCTTATATGAATAGTGAGAATCTTACAGGAACTGCCTTTTATTTTTTAAGGAATTAGTTTTCTCTGCAAGAGGAAGAGCTCTGAGGTTTGAAGAACTTTCACTTGTCAAAAAAAATTTCATGTTTATTTTTGAAGACAACATTTCAAAATTATTTTCTAGAATTTTAAGTTGTTGTCCATGACAAAACACAACCTTAATTTAAAGTGAAAAATGTGGGGCTTATTGCTTAACTTTCTT
The DNA here is from genome assembly GCA_024865655.1 of Emberiza elegans. Taxonomy (NCBI): domain Eukaryota; kingdom Metazoa; phylum Chordata; class Aves; order Passeriformes; family Fringillidae; genus Emberiza; species Emberiza elegans. The sequence continues at coordinate 24,044,196 of JALJVW010000206.1, forward strand.
TCAAGTAACTCAATAGATATGTTTAACAATCTTGAAATTTAAAGATACTGGAGCCTGGACTGCTTCCAGATGTTCTTCAGGTGGTTGTAACCAAAAAGATATTTTCTTTTTAGACATTTGGTGTGAAAAATGCATACTTCATCATCTAGTAGAGGCTTTGAAGTAGGTGTTTCTTTGACACAAATTAGATGGTTTCAATTGAATTACTTCTTGTGACCATCATCATTATTAAGGAATTTACTGAAAAACCTAAACACAGTATTCATGTTAATGATTGCTGGCTGGCATATTATTATTGAAAGATGTTGTCTTTGAATTTTTAACACCTCTATGGCTTTGGAGCAATCTATCCTTCTGTTTGGAGGCACGCTCTAGGACAGGCGCTTGGCGATCCCCCATGTTCACTACATCTACTTGGTAGATTTTCAGGCATCTGTCAGGGATTGCCTGTTCTCTCTCACACAGAGAAGGGAGTGGAAGTCACTTAATCATGTAACAGTGGCCCTACATGTTGCCTTCTGGATTTTCACTTTGTAAAGAGTGTATAAATAAGAGCATTTTTTCAAGTATACTATCCTTCTGTAAGAGTAGTAGTGGTCATTTTTGAAACATTACAGTTTATAAGACCATAAATTGTGAATCTGGATTGAAAGAGTACTTCTACTCTTATAAATTAGAGCTTGAATATGTCAATTGAAGTTCAATTTTTGTGTACTCAGGTCTTTTATGATTAGTTTGTCAGGTTTTTTTTTTCTTTCTACTATAAAAATATAATGGTAATTATTTTGCTTGTTTATGTGCATCCATATAGGGTCTGTGGAAAGCAAAGACTAAGGAAAGCAGTTTGCCCCCCCTCACACACAAATAACATCTGAATTTTTAGTAAGTTTATTTGGTTTTTCTTTCTGAGGAAAAAAATATTCTACATAACTGTTCTTTAGCAGCAATTATCATTCATTGCCTTGATGTAATGAGTGGCTAGAAGATTAACATAGAAAAATAATTGTATTTTATTCTGTTTCACCCCTTTTGTTCAGCAGTTAATCCAAGTTCTCTAACCTTGAAATGAGCAAATCCTTCAGCTGAGCACATATGCATGCAGTCATCCCTCTGCATGCTGTTTTTGGCCACCTCTGCTCCAGGAGAAGGGTCAGTGTGTAAAAACAATGTGCAGAGATTCTAAATTGCTTGCTCTTTCTCAAGGGGAAAAGCAACCTGGTATGCCTAACTCCTTCTCAGCAGAAAACCACACTGCTGCATTTATTTACACTTTTATCTGCAACGAAGAGGTGTTGTGCATGCTTATTTGGATTTTTATAAACATGTAAATGTTAGAAAACCAAAGAAAACACAAGCTGTTTTGTTCATAGTGCTTTTTAAAAAAAAAAAATCCCAAAAGCTTAGGCTGACAAACAACATAACCTGATTTGGGTGCCAAAAATAGCTTTGATTTTTGCAGGAGAGTTTAGCTGTTCTTTTAAAGCAAGGGGGCTGTTTTACTTTGCATATTTAATTATTCTTTACCACCAGGATAACAATGTGGTGTCAACACCTTTGTACCCATGTATAGCAAGTACATGTTTGGTTTAACCTATAACTATCACCTAAATGGGCAAAAAATAGGCCAAGGATGGCCCCAACTCACATGGGCTGATATTTGTGCAATTGCAACTAAAATCTAATAAATTAGACGCAAGGGACTTCATTAAAAACTTGCACAAATACAGACCAGTGAGCTTACAATTATTCTTAAGAAACTATATAAAATGCTTCTAACTGAGCTTATGTTTAAAGCCCTGATATAGAGAATTTCTTTAGGACTTTCAGTTAAAAAGAAATGCTGGCTATCTATTAGTCTGTGCCACCTCCTGCCTGAAATGAATTGTAGCCAGAAATTCAATATTGTGAAAAAAAACCAAAAACCAAACACTTGATTACCTGGTTTTAATATCTCAAAACAGACATAGTTGATCTTTTTTCAGTGATAAAGTGGAAGCTGCCTGTCATAAGTGCAAATTAAAGGGATTTCTCTTATTTTAGTACTTTATCTTTCACACAAGTCTGAACAAAACCGCTCCAGACAGGCTCACTTTTGAATCTGATATCAGTCTGTATCAGAGCACAACACCACCTGGCTGGATTTAATGAACTGACCCATTCTCCCAGCTCTTGTTTATTATGCTTTATTCTTGGATAGAGGTGCCACACACCTAGGACAGCCTTGATTGATACCGTTACAGTGTATTCTGGAGAAGACAGGATTGGAAGGAGGAAGGCTTCCACATGATGGAAGATACGAGCAATATGTAAACACTGGCAAAAATGCTTTTAAGGCACAGAAAGGCTCACAATACTTGAAAAAGCCACAACACCTACTAAGCACATATTTTCAGCCCTTTGCAAAACGTGACCAAAAAAGGCACTCTCCCGCTCGCTAACTGTTCACTTTGCGGGAGCAAATTTGCTGTCGATGGGTTGTATACAAAGTTCATGTTTGATTAAGCCCTTCTGCACAAGTTGCTGGTTTCAGTTGATATTTTCTTTGCTTTTTGTTTGCTCTCCTATCATAACTGAGACTGCATATCTCCTTTTGTATCCCCAGTCCTTACCAACTATGGTGTTCCTATTTATAGTATCATTTTTCTCTTATTAAATACTTGAATCGCAAGAGCACAAAAAGGCTTTATAGCATTCTCACCCACAAATAAGCTCAGCCCATATGAGTTACTGACATGAGAGACAGATTTTAATAGATTGTGTGTGGCCTGTGTTCAAGGACAGCATCCAAACTCTCCACAGCTCCTTAAGGATGGCCTTTCCTCCACCCTTCATTGAGCCCTGAGCTCAGTTTGGGCTTTCTGCTTTTGGGTAGTTTGTTGGTGGTTTTTTTTTTCAACCCAACAATCATTTATTTGTGGCACTGAGGCAAAACTTCATTCAGAGTAAATTGTGTAAGAGAAGACAGTGACAACCTCTAGTCAGTGTGCGGATTGCAAAGCCCCCAACGTGGTTGACAGTTAACTCATGGTTACCAAAGCTGCTGGCAGAGTTAATACCTCTGAGAGTATTGAAATTCTTTGCCAATTTATACATGTACAGATTTGAAGTGCAAGTCGATGATGGCAGCACTCCATGTTGCCATCTAGTCCGTTTTAAAAGTGAGCATTTGCCAGATGTCATTTCCCTCCCTCCTTGCCTTGGCTGCACTAGTCTGATCCTCCATGGCACACTGCTTGGCTCTTGGAGCACGAGGGACTCCACTCAAGAACTAAAGGTAAAATGTAGCAGAAAATTAATTACCTTTCCATGGGGTAAATCTGCTGCTTTATCTCCTTGAGCCATCCTACCATGAAGACTGAGTAGAGCAACTGTCAGGGTGAAAGGGGAAGGAGAGACAGCAGGGATACACAACTCGGAGCAGGGCTGAAAAATTCCTTCCTGGCAGCACACCAACCCTTAAGGCAGCCTGGCTGTAAACATCAAACTGCAAAGGCTCAGTTTTGAGGACATTACTGCAGAATAATGCTGATTTGGTTTTAGAAAACTAATTTTTGGTAAGTACTTTGAGTTTATGCAACAAAAGGATGCAAAGGAAGACAAGTCTTCAAGCTTTTGTTTGTTCCTCCTTTTTCTCACATATTGCTAAGCCTCTTTTACTCAACTTTCACCCAGTCTTTACCAAAACTGAAGTTCTTACTTTGTAAGAAAATGATTTTTAATAAAGCACCCTTCAAGTATTATAAGAAAAATTATTCTGAGAAATAAAATGTCAGCAGTCACATTTCTACTGTGATGTAAGTGCTGTAATTGCCACGGCCAATTAATTGCCATCAAAACCAACTTATCTATTTCCAAAGAAAATTTTTAAGGGAAACCTTTGTGCCCCTAAAACATGAAATGGTGCATAAGACTCCACCATCTTCTGTGACTATGTGCTGCCCTGAATTTTATTGAGATAACTATCCTTGAAGTGCCCTTCAAAAACCTAAAAACCAAGTTAATACAGACATAATAATTTTCTATTTTAACATTGCCATCCCATCTGACTTCTCTAGGAAAAAAATGCCAAAAGCCTAAAGCAACATTCTGATCCCAGTCATGTGCAAAGAAAAAAACAGTGACAAGTATCAATCAAATGTATCATTTTGAAAGTAAACATATACTTTTATATTATTTTGAAACCATGTATTTTAAAATACACCCTCAAATACTTCCTGTAACATGTTTCTGAAATCTGTATGGTTTCCTTATATCATTACATGCTAAGACAATAAATTTCCCTTCAAATTTGCTCTGCTGTATTTTGTAGGAGGAATAGCTTGAAATAGACATATATATATATATATATATAATTTTTTTTTCATTATGGACTTACACTTATAAAAATAATAGGAAAGGATCAACTTCTAAAATCATATATCTATTAAAAGCAAAAGCTAATGTACTGGTGTCCAAGCCTGTGCTACCCAGGACTTTAATAATCAAACCACTCCGCACTACTCCAGTGGGGATTGCAGGAGCTGCTGCTGAAAGCCATGGTGAAAACCATGGTGAAACACATCCCTGTTCACTCTTGGGTTAGTTGCTTGGATGCCTGTTTCTGAAAAAGGCAGCAAAGAATGAAAGGGAGGAAGCATTGCTCTTTCAAGGAGGGCATTTCAGGCCATCGGTGACCTCACAAGGCATCCATAAAAAACCAAAATCTTTAGTGTTACTTAAAACAATCCCTTAATAGGAAATCTGATCAAAACTCCTTTTCCTTATGGCACCTGTGAAACTCTGTGGTCACTGAAGACACGTGTTAGTGGCAGCCTGCATCAGCTCTGGTGTGCCATCTGAAGTCTGCCCAGGTGAATTCAATAGGCAGAGGCAGCTCCATGGCAACATATACTAAAGAAACATCCTGTTAGCCAGAGACCTAATTCTGCAAAGATATGTGGAGCGTACTCTAGCACAACAGGAAGAAAAATGCATTTCAAAGAGTGATAATGAGCAAAGCCTTAAAAAATTTCCTCCTCAAGAAAAGAAGTAGATCATGGTCTTTGGTAATTAGCCATAAAGGATTTTTCCTGAGAACAAAATATATTCCAGATGAGATTTCACAGCCTTTGTTTGGACAATATTCAAATAAATTTCATGCTGGTGCTTTGTTTCTTTTTTTTTTTCCTGGTATAATCAGTGTGCATCTGTTTATTCACTCAAAGCTCTGGAAGTCCTGCCAGTTTTCACATCCACCTGAAGACAGAAGCACCAAAAAAGAAAACGATTCCTCTTCAGCTATTACTTAAGCCCTAGTTTTCCAAGATTTGTGAATGAGCTGTACATCAGGGTATCAAAAGGTGTCCTGAAAATTATTCATTAATGTAGCTTCATTAGTTTCACAGAACCCTTTCTGAGTTACAAAGTGCTCTACACTAGGTTTTGACTGGATGCCTGAATTCCAAACATGATCTCTCCTGCAATGGACATATTTCAGTATGGCTTATAAACACTAACACAATTCTTACTTCATGCAAGTTTTTTTCTAGCACTTTATAAACAGTAATTCAATATTTACTGTAGCTGATGTGCTTATATCTTCTGAATGCTCATCTACTCTTCAATACATAGCAAAACCCCATGATTTCATTTCTACAGAAACATTTAGAATAGAGCAAACACATGAAAAAAAGAAAACACTGTGTATTAAGGTAAGTCTCTCAACAACAGAATAACATTTAGGTGAATGGCTCCTTGCATAAGTAGCAGGGCAAATGTCATAAATATTTCTTACCAGTGTGAATCTCTGGTCTCTTCATGTTGGGTTGCTGTGAGGTTGCTTGTTGGAGAAAAATCTCTGTTGCATGATTTTACAAAAAACAAACTGTTTTATTTAGTTTTGCTCTATATGTCACCCAGCAAAAAGGAAACAATGACAATAAACATAGTGAGATAGTCAGAACCAAAACTTTAGCTGTTTGTAGCCAAACTATTGTTTAGGAATCAATGAACTCCTGCTGTTTCAAATCCAATATACCAGTTTCAAACAAGTTTAATTTTTGATTCTCACTTTTATGTTCTCTAAACAAAAAAGTGTAATAGTTCTCTAAACAGCAGCCATTGCTGAAGCAGCAATGGGGCCAGCTAAATGTGGTCACCCACTCAACAATTCCAGCTTCATTTGCCATGTGGTTCCTTCTGGAAGAAACATCAGTTTGTTTTCAGTGTTTGTTCAGACATTAGCATTAAACTAAAAGGGCTTTTACTAGGAACTTCTGCCAGAGTAAGGGTTTCTTTTTTTCTTTTTTTGTTTTTGTTTTTTTTCCCTAAATAAACAAGGTTAAAGTTATAATAAAGGCTTTTACATGTCTTTTTATCAATTAGCAATGAAAACAGAATAGATACCAAAGTATCTACACGAAGATCATGCAGAAGAAAGAAACTTGTTATATCCTCCTTGCTCTGAGAGCTCGTAAACAGATTAGGGGCTGCTCATAAGTGCTCCTTCACACTGCACTTGAGATCTCTGTGTAGCTGGGTGTCTGCTCTGCTTTTCTTGGATTGCACATATGCTGTTGTGCAACAAGCCTGTAAACTCTTTTTAATTAGCATTCATGTTGCTGTTTGCCACTGCAATGAAAGTTCATTTACCACAAACTACTATAGTGTCTATATATAATCTCCATGTGCATAGCTACATTCTGCATGCTGTAAGAAAATTCATCACTGTTTTGCATTTGCTACCATGCTTCAATTAGAAAAGAAAAAAAAACAACTTTAAGATAGGTGTGTTTCTTGCACAAATAAGTGTCCCAGTATATTTAATACTTTCATTATTCTGAATGTCTTTCAGAATTAGTAATTTTGCCAAATGGCTTGCACTGTATAATTTGAAAGCTATTTTTTTTAACATTTTAAAACATAATGTTGATTAGAAATAATAGTATAATTAGCCAGTGAAATTATAACTTGCAAATCAGGAAAAAGAAGTACAGAACAGTTCAGTGTTTCCAAGGTGAGACTGTATTGACTTTTTAATCAAAATAGCCATTGGATAAATTAAGACATTCTTTAAGAACAAGAATAAAATCTCAGGATATTTCATACTTCTTGGAATATTCAACCATCTGACTAAAATTAATATTTATTCCTCATCCTATCAAAATGTGTGTTCAGAATAGAGACCATTCATGATCATAGAATCACAGAATTACTGACCAGTTTGAGTTGGAAGGGACATTTAAAGCTCATCTGGTCCACTCCCCTGCAATGAGCAGAGATATCCTCAACTACATCAGGCTGCTCAGAACCCTGTCAAATCTGACTTTGAATGCTTTCAGGGATGGTTCAGGGATGGCATCCTCTGCCTGGAATGGTTACAGAAACTTCCTGACAGATATGTATTGTAGATAAAAGCATCCTTATAGCAGTTTCTTAGGGAAAAATGTTACCTACTCTTTGGTCCCAGGTGCAACTTAAAGAGAAACACAAATCCATCGAGTTGAGTTCCTTTAAGATCACTTGGCACCCCGGGTTTTTCAGGTTTGCTCTTTACTACTTCTGAACCTCAATTCAGATCTCATTTTATGAGAGTAATTCTATTTTTAGATCAGCCCTTACATTTTAGAAGTAGCTAAAATTTCAGAGATACTACACGACATCTTTTAAAGAAAATCCAAACTTATTGAATCAAACAAAACGAAGTCAATTCCAAATAGAAAAACATGACAAAAAGTATTGAAAACACAACTGGTAAACCTGATCTGAGGCATCTTAAAGATTATCTTTTTTTGGCTTTTGGATAATTAAACAGATATCAGATTACAAACCAAAAATATCCTTAAAACCAGAAACAAACATTCTCTCAGTGTAGCTACTGTTTGCTCAGTAGGTCTGTGCATACACCTTTTTCTAATGATAAGCAACATAAATATTAAAAAGGTAGACTGGCTGAAAATGTAACATACAAGTACAAAAACTATAAATGCAAAGTGTTTTAAAAATAATTCCTTTAACAGAAAAAAAAAATCTGTAAAAAAAGTCCAGAAAATAAAATGTTATATTGCAACTACCAGTGAAATGGAACATTTGGCATTCACTAACGCTTCCACATCTTCCTTGCTAAACACTTACTTCAGTAGGGAAAGTGCTGAAGAATAAACTTAGGTATAATATGGAAATTTAGTTTGATTATATATTCAGAGCTCAGAGAGTTAGAAGTAGCATTGTATTGCACTCAAAGTTAATGATCAGACTGGGAGCCATTTGCAATAAGTGTATAGCATCAATTTAGTACAAAACCAAACATTCTCCCACTCCAAACCAAAATGAAGGCTGTCAAAGCTTAGTATTTTATAATAGTTTGTTGCTACTACTTTTATCTCCCAGACAAGTTGAATCAAACTTGTTTGGCATAATTAATTGCAGTTACTTTATAAGTGTGTTTAGCGTCTGTACAAAAAAGGAGGACTAAATTTGACTGGCCAACTTCATTGGCAGAAGTATATAGTAAATCCCACTTGTAACCCATAGCCTTGGGATCCAAGGCCAAGTTTGGGAAAAAAAAAAGAAAGGAAAAGAAAGAAAAAGAAAGAGACTAATTTAAATGCCTGGTAAAATAAAAATATTAAAAACAATTGTTTTCTATAGAATATAAAATATTTTTCAAGCAGTTTTGATCTTTACTTAGCCATTCAGACCAGCAAAAGGAAAATCATGTTTTTAACATAAACATATGACTCTGCCATAAATTGTCTAATTTCACTGGTATCAGAGCAGTAGTGTAAGATCTCAGGTGTGAAGCCCTCAGGCTGTACAGTACAGGAAAAATCTACGTGCTGCAGAAGTAAAATCAGCACCCTTCACTGTTTGTTAGATGACAAAGACCACGTGATCCTTGAATATTATCTTTGTCAGTAGGAAATTACAGTTCTCTGCAGGATCTTACATTAACAAGAACCTGCCTCGTCAAGAGACATTTTTATAATCTCTATTTCAACTTCCCTGGCTCTCTGGAAAAATACCTCAAGATGTTAATACTGTGAACAAAGACATCTGCAGATAGATTACATCTTTGCATTTTTAGCACAAAACATATGTATTGTTAAATATTTGTCAGTCGGTGGGCTTTGCTGAAAGAAAATCACTGCAGACTAGAAATCCAAATTATTTCATCACCTTCTCCCCTGCTTCAAAAATTTTTTGAAAGACTACTGCTGGTCCACAGAGATTTCTGAAGCCAAGGATAGATGAGAGCTTGGTGTGGAACAACAGTGGCTCTGTGACTCCATGGTTTAGCAAAGAGTGTAAAGCTGTGTCCCAGCACATCCCTGGCAGTCAGAAGTTTGTACTGAGAAAGGCTGGAGGCAGCTGGCAGGGAAAACAGGAGAGTGCTGGGATCCAGCCAGGGCTGCACATTCCACCTGAGCAAGCTGGTAGTGCTCAGGTGGCTGGCACTCACTGCGCTCTGTGCTGCTGGAAGCGTGCTGCCTCTGTGCTGGCCAGCTGTTGTAAAACTGCCTTTGATTTATGGCTCCAGCCTGTGTGATCCTTGGCCACAGAGGGATATGTGCTGAACCTCAAAGGCCAGCTAAATGTAGGGCTGTCAGTCTCTAACCCTTTTGCTGGTCATTTCCCTTATTGTCTTAGAGGGAAGGTAATTGAACTGAAGATTTCTCCATGTGGATATGACTTCACACATGGAAACTGTGAGACCAAAATGCCCTAAGACAAATACAGCAGAATGTCATGATTGGGAAGTGATGTTTGGCTGTTCTCTGGATACTGTGACTGAGTCCCACACAGAACTTCTGTTAACAATTCCCATGCATTTGGAGCACAGACAGGTTAGACTCCTGTGCTGGCACTTTTCAGATTGCCCCACAATCTAGAGAAACAAGTCTTCAAATGTGTGCAGTAAAGCCAGTTCACACAAAGAGCCACATAACTGCAGCTAAGCCCTACAGGAAATAATATACAGTGTCAAAAAGGCAAAAACCACGTATACCACAGAGCAAGGACATCAGGACTGATTGCACTAATGATAAAGTTTTTTGAACATCTGGTAATTAGGCTTCGTTTGAAGGGACTGTAAAATGTTGGCTCATATAACCTATTCCATTTCACTCTAGTAAGCATGTATATGCCAAGGGACCTTTGTTTCTATGGCTGCTCAGTTGCTTTTAATGAAGTTTAAGAGAAAAACGTAGGCAGAGCTGTACATCCCACTTAGAAAAAAGTCAAACTGTCAAAAAGCTACATTGTGCTGAGAGATACCACAGAAAAACTTTTAGATTTAAGCGGGGCAGAATCAAAAAATAAGTTCATTGATAGAGATGAAGTATGATTCTGAATTTCAGAGTTTGGAATTTATCTGATGACTGCTTATACATTCCTACCAGGCTGGCATATTAAGTGCCAATCAACCAAATATCTGTGGTGTTGAAATACTGTTTGATTCAATTGCTATTGAAGCCACCATATAGAATGGAAATAATTGGTTGCCTAATGAATTTTATCACTTTCTTGGGGCTAAAAGTGCAAAATCTGGTCTCTGGTGTCTCCTTCCCTTTTCATCAAAGCAACAGTACCTCTATTGCCTAAAGTTGCTCCATATTAGTCCATGTAATTCCATTCAAATACTTAGGTATTTATTCTGATTGTAATGTGAGTTATCAGTGCATTTCTACCTAGTGACTTTATTATTAGAATTTTATAGCAGCTCTTGTATCAAGGTTATTTTAAGCATTTATTGGTTGTAGCACTCATTGAAGCTTCTCAGATTAACAATACTGATGTGAACACACACCTAAGAGCACCAGCCTTGTGCACTGGTGCTGCAGATAGATTACAGATGCTAGTAAAAGCAATACATGTGGTAGCACTTCCAAAAATAGTGTTTCACCAGTGTTACCTCTGAGCAACAAAACTCCCCTGAGAGACTTGTAAACATCATACCCACATTAGTAGTTGTGTCATGTGCAATCACATCACAATGTGCCAGGTCTAGGCAAAAATTTTGAAAAAGTCAGTATTTTATTTCAGTTTCATAAATATAAATCCAGTTCAGTAAAGGACATCTTAGGAAGCAGACTAGTATAAAAGTAATGATAATTTTTTAAAAATCCCTTTCTGTGACATCAGCTGTTCTAAAATTACTAGGCTGAGTAACAGCCTATTGGGATAACTTAGTTGTTACTTTGATTGATAAACTCCCGTAGCAGAGCTCTGAATTGAGGCAGAGACCAGGCAAGCTCTAGTTATTTTAATAATAATTTAAAACAATTATTCTCAACAAAACTCTTCTTATGTATTTTATAAAGATGAACTATTTTGGAATTATTATCATAAATTTTTCAGAGAGAAGGAAAATATTAACGCTATCAATATGCACTCACTTATAAACAGTCATCTCATTTACTCATTTACTGATTTATAAGGAGTATTTCAAGCTATTATAGAAGCATGCTTTAAATCACAATTGTCTTTAAAATGATGAGTCATTTGAGTTTCAGCTAAGGCATCTCAGTTTGTACAGCTGCTAGCTGGGGTATATGAGGTGGGATACACACACAAGCCCCTCTTTCCCCACAAGAATTTTTCAGGAATAGCTTCTAAGTGATCTCATCACATTTCACATTAGCACAGGTGCAAGAACAGTAGCTCAAATTAGGTCAGGTTCTCTGAGAATTGCCAGATAAGTCACTCTAGAGAGGAGATCAGATTTTTCTGGTTTGATTGTTGCAATGCTCTGGGCTCCTATCAAGTATTAACATTGCCATAAGATGAAGTTGGTTTATTGCAGTTCACTAAATTTGCTAAGATTATTGGTCTACAGAGGATTTACAGCACTGACAGCTATTGCACAGCCCTTTTTGCACTGTAGACTGGAAACCAGGTTGGAATATTTAGTGTACATCTCTTCCCTGTATGGATACAACTCCCCTGAACTGCTGTAGCTGGTGGAAATTGGAAATCTATGGAAGTGAAGGAGCAGTGCCCTGAGCTGGGCACTCCAGGAAAAGCCACTGCTCTTGTCCTGAGACTCTTGCTCTTCAAGATGTTGCACCAGCCACTGTTTTAAATAATCAAACATTTGAAATTAGATTTGTTCAGGTAGCCAATATTATTTCCTTACAAAATATGAGACCTGAAATACCCTAAGCTTCTGAACCTCTACAAGATCTTGGGTAGAAAACAAGTTCACAGGTGAGTAACCCTAGTAACTTGTTTTCCACAACAGCTTCCAAATTTTCTCTTCCCTTATGTTAAAATCTTATCTTGCTACGAATTCCCAAATTAGAAGTAAAAATGCATTTAAAAGACAAAAATTCTATAAAAGGAGAAGAGGAAGATATTACTTCAACAGTTTTAGAAGGTTTCAAGCCTTTTGGTCCTGGCACAGTGCAAAAACCACAACCAAATGTAAATATTTACTGCAAAGCCTGTTTTTTTATATCCAGAAACTTTAAGTATGACAGCCAAATGTCTTGTCAATCCACTATGAGAGCCCAAAAAGGAACAGCCCTTCTTTGTTGTAATATCCAGTGCATAATAATGGAGTAAATTTTCCTGCCAGAAAAATACTGTTAATTTTCATTTCTGCTATCTTGGATCTGGCCCACACCATAAATAAGGGATTAGTATGAAGTATACAGTATTCATAAGAATGCATTTACTATCACTTTCATTACCTCTAGATTTTCTTCAGACCATAAATGTATTCTCAGGGCAAACATGCAATATACTGGTAGTAACAGCACTAAAAGTGTTGGTATTTTCAAATGATTTATGATATGAAATGTTATTGTCTGTGACTTTAGGAAAAATATATATCTGAAAAAAATTATAACATTTAGAAAATAGATACTAGTTTCCCTAGAGCAGCCACATCATCAACCTCGGTTTTATTGTTTACAACTAAAAGATGTCAAGAAACAATATCTAAAAAATTCCATGGTTTGCAAACCAATGAGCTTATTTTATTTCAAACCCACTAACTTGTGTCATGAGAAAGATAGGAATTAAACATCTTAAGGAAATGCATTTAAGGACTTCACTTGAACATTTACATGGGATTAAATGCTATTGAAACATAGCATTTCTTGGGTGAATAGAAGTAATTCACACTTCCATAGCTGTTTACAGAACAAAATATTGCCTTTCATTGTACCCAGCAAAATATGATTCTTAAGGCAAATAAAAGCTTTCCCTGGAGGAACCAAATTTTGAACATTTTGGAAAAAAGTCAATAGGAACAAATGCTGCTGCAATAAGCCTGCTGAATTCCCTCTGTTCTATCTTGTAGCACCTTTGTGAATGCCAGCTAGTTGTAATTGCCTGAAAAAAACCTTTGAGAAAGTGCATGATCAAAGCAGTAAAAGTAAGTGAAACAGCACAGACGAATGTATTTGTGAACTTCCAAAGATTTGATTTTCATTTTATACAGAGGAAGTATTGTGTAAGTTTCTACATTTGCAACTATAAATGCTGATAATTTTTTGATAGCATGAAATATACAATTGAGATTCAGGGTGAACTGCTTGCTACAGTGATTCTTTAAGGGGCTCTGAAAAGTGCTTCAATTAAAGGATTTATGATTTTTTAATTATTATTTAAATAAATGCACTGAGATCACCTTTGAAATATGTTCAGTTTTTTATTGTAGTTCAGCCACATTTACCTTTAATGTCTTCCTCTGAAGAAACTAATCTCTGAAGTGTAAGGAGCTATTGCTTCAGCTGAGAACACACTCAGATAAAGAGGCATCTTACAAACTTGGCATTTTAAAGCCTGTGTTCTAGACTTATGAACAGCTTTGTAAAGACAAGAGGTTCTATCCAAACAGAAAACTTTATCTGATGGGCACATTTTGGCATTAACAAAAGCATGGAAAGTACAGTCAGATCTGTGCAGTGCAGGAAGCTGAAGGAACTTATTGATAGCAAGTAAACTGTTAACATATGAATATAAAACATCATTCTCTGAATTTCAGATTTTCAAACAAGCCTTTTAATGAGACAATGTTTGGGTACTTCACATGTTGATATATCTTTGGCAGCAATGAAGATGGTAGTAAGTAGAGTTTGAACTTTTTATTTTATTTTTTAAAAATGCTTAATTGTTTAAACTTTTTAACATATAAATCTGTAGCTCTAGCAGGATTTGTACAGCATAAGTTGTACTAATTTGCAGGGACATGGACTGGCTGGGAGTGTTAGAATAAAATTAAATAAATGTGCAATATTTGTCTCATCTCATTCTTTTCTCATCTCTAGCAGTAGCAGTAGTTTGACAGAATATTGTGCACTTGTGGCACTCTATAAGGCTGGATGGAAAGGACAAAGTCAGGGTTAAGTTGCTATATATAAATTATTTTTAGTTACATAAACTTGTTAAATAACTCCATTTGGTTCATAAGCTCCCCAAATTCAGCTTGTGTTACAGTCTGAGCAATTCAGAATGTTATCTCTCAAGGATTCAAGACATAGAAATTAAGAATTTTCTAGGGGTCAGCCAAGATATGCTTCAAAATTGACTAATTGGTGAATTATCCTCTGACCAAAAGGAAGATCACTGCCTTTCCAGAGATGGTTGAGGGAAAAACACAGATCTCTATTCTTAGGCAAGATATGTAATGTGTGAAGAAAACGTTGCTGGGGATATTGCCTTGTTGCTTTTATCAGGAGCAGCTTGAGATCCCTGTTTCCTACTCCCCAAAGGACTGTGCCTACATCACACTTACTGGCAGCTCTGAGGCATGACACTCATTGGAACTCCATAGGAATTAATTTAAGGTGGTAGGTTGGAGAAAAAGAAAAGAAGGAATATCATCTGCAAGTGGTAAAGAACTGCAGGTTGTGCTGCCCTTGAGATTGGCTGGAGAAATTGGCAAACAGGAATCTCCTCAAGTTCAAAAAGTCAAAATGCTAAGTCCTTTCCCTGGGGAAGAATAACCCCATGCACCAGTACAGCCTGGGATCAAGATGGAAATCAGCTTTGCAAAGGAGACTTTTGCCCTTTTGTGCTGTAAGGACACGTTGCTGGCTCATATCCAGCTTGTCCATCAGCATTGCCTGCATTGCCTCTCTGCTCAGCCCAGATGAGACATATCTGGAGTGCTGGGCCCAGTGCTGAACTTCCCAGGACTAGAAACACATGGAAATACGAGGCCAGCAAAGTTTTACAAAGATGCTTAAGGGCTTGTAGCATTTGCTTCATGAGGAGAAGCTGAGAGGGCTGGGACTGCTCGCCTTCAGGAACAGATGGCCTGGGGGCATCCTATCCATGAGCATGGATACTTGAAGTTAAGCTGTTGTTGTGCAGAAGATGGAGGCAGACTCTTCTCAGTGGTATTTAAGGACAGGACAAGAGGTGAAGTGCACACATGGAAACAGGGTGACTGGGTGCTGGCACAGGTGCCCCAGAGAGGCTGTGCAGTCTCCATCCTTGGAGATTCTCAACGCTTAGCTGGACATGATTGTGGGAAACCTTGCCTAGGTGAGCCTTCTCTGAGCTTGGTTGGTTGGACTAGAGAATCTCCAGAGGTGTTTCCCCACCTCAGCTCTTCTTTGGCTGTTACTCTTCAGCCTGGTGGCCAATTTATCACTTGGGGATTCTAGTCTGCTCCAAGGAGCAGTAGGCCCTAGAGAAAATGCACAAGCAGTCTCTGGAAATGGGACTAACTAGTTTTGGATTAGCTTTTGAGTATTCTGATCTGCAATGACATTTTATAAAACCTGGCAGAATAGCCTCCTTCAACAAATCTCTAACAGAGGAGTGATCAGATGCAGATTTTTGACAGAAAATGTGTGCACTATCTAGAGAGGATTACATCCAATTCTTTATATCCAGACTGGATAGTCCCTGCAATTTCAAAGGTCACTAAACTCTAGAGAAAAAGGTAGGATTAATATATTTTGCTACCTTTTTCATTAGCCATACCTCGAAACAGGTGGCTTCTGTGCAGATATTTGAGATATTTGGGGCTTTTCAGTGACTATTCTTTTCTGTCCTACTGCCCTTGTGCTCCTTTCCAAAGCCTTGTGCAAAGATAAGACCACAGAGCTAAGGAAGTTTCTTTTGCTGTATCTAACTACAAATTGACAAACTTTCCAAGCCCTAGGGGTTACTTGAAGCACCCAAAGATACTGCTTAAAACTGGCTGGAAATCTCCATGTTTTGAACTTTCTGTTGAACTCTGGTAGAAATTCTTAAAATTTCCTGGCCATTCTGCAGAATTCAGCTGATGAGTTAATGTGAGAGACAAGACACAGAAAAAAACTCATTTGTGAAGAAACTCTCTTCTTCATTTGATTTTCTCTGAGAGGGCTTGACTGATTATTCTCTCATTTAAGTAGGCAATATGGAGCACTGGATAAATAGAATGAAAATGGTAGATGTAGCCAACAGGCAGAGTTAAAGACAAGCAGCCTAGTGCCAAAACTGTTACATTACTATTGATGATTATTATCTGGCATCACAGACATATCAAACACTGCTTCTTCCCTATAACTGCATGGGAAATTGTTTTGTCTTATTTGTCTTACATTCATAGCATTCATAGACCTCAAAACCCCAAGGGCCCATTCACACTGCAAGGTGCAGTACCACGTAATTTAGAAGTTTACTTTCAACCCTTTTTTCTCTTTTTTTTTTTCCTTGGAGCAGATTAATTATGGTAGAAGTATTTGTAGCAGCCTATCTGTCACCAGAAAATAATAACACAAGGCAGCTAGAACTGTGCTGGTAGACTTAGTGGAAGGGTATTACATGATCTGTTTAAACTTAACAAATTGAATTTGCTTTTATTTTGTTAAAAATCAGTTTCACAATGGATTAACTAATGAAGTGTCCTTGTAGTGACTGAAGGATGTAAACCAGATATGGGGTTTTTGAGTTGGTCTGTAGTAGAGATGTTTATATCTCACATTTTAAATAGACATAGGGGATAAATGAACACGCAATGTGTTTTTCATCAAACATACTGCCTAGGAACTTTCAGTACTTGAGAAACAGTGCTGGTTGCCAGCTGTATTTCAGATGATCTCCTTATCATGTAGATCTCAGAGGCACTGTGCAGACTTAGGAGTTTTGTTATAAAGAATCCAAAAGCCTTTGCTGTCTTTTGTTTAAAAGAGAATGAAGCAGAAATTACTCCATTCAGTAAAATTTTACCATTATAAATCAAAAAACCTGAGAATTCAGAAGTGGCTTATTCTTTTCATGCTGCAAAGTCTCACTGATTTTAAGAGCATTAGAGAGTAAAGTCTTGAGTCTGACATCTGACGTTGTTTTGTAACCATGAATATACTGAATATAAATGTCTCTTTTGCCAAAACTTTGTGTATCTTACGATGTGAACCACCAATTTCCCTGGGGAACAAGCTTGACAATTCTTTGTAAAAGGTGGCTATTTCTGAAATAACTAGCAAAGGACAAAAGTGCAGAACACAGGAAAGGGCTTCTTTACTATTCAAATAGCCATTTTGAACATACAAAAATGTAATTCATGAGAAAGCCAGGTTTGAAGGTTTGTTCTTAATGTCTGAGATACCCTTTGTGTTGTGAAGGGAAAAGTATGGAATATTTCTTACTTGAAATCAATACAAGATATTCAAAAGCAACTCTCATTATTGCTGTAGTTTACATTCATACCAGAATTATAAACTGCAAGAGTGTATTGCAAGTACATATCTCCTTCAAGTCACCAGAATTTTCAGTTTTTTATTGCCTAAATCCAACATTTATCCATTATTAGAAACTGTTTTTCTGTGTCTTCATCTGTAACACTAGTAGGCTGTAGAAATGAAAATGGTTAGCAGTTGTTTTCCTTAGAATTTTCAAAACATTAGGCACATGCCCAGGGTCAGCTAATATGTCTCAGCTGGGAAGCAATAGCTTTAAAAGAGTGATTGCAGATGTGCAGAAGACCTGATCACTTGCAGTCTAATGTAAACTGGTGAATGCCAGAGTTGATATTTACACCTTGACATTTAAATTTTTAATTGGGGTTTTAGTTGTTTCTTTTTTTTTTTTTTTGAAAGCTGAAGTATACTTTCTGATAACAAAATATAACAAACAAGTTTAAAAAAACCTCAAATAACAAGCCAACCAACCAAAAAACAAAAAGGTAGGAACTTCTTCCTCTATTTATGCTTCCTCAGAATTCAACCATCCTTTCTGAAGTCTCTCTTGCCCATGATCCAACACACACTATAGTAAGGAAATGTGTCTGAAAAAACTCAGATTTTCTCCACCAAAACTGAAACCTAACACATAGCAGGAATTATATTAGTGGGAGAAAATAAGTGAAAGAAAGGAAAGGAAACAGAAAAAGCCACTTCACTGAAGTGAAATACATTTTAATTACTTCTAGAAAACACAGTTCCATGAGCAGGAATCTCAGTCAAGAATGAGGGTTAATTGTGTGCACTCCAGCCTAAGAATTTTGATGGTGTATTAAAATATTACATGCTAGAAAGGAATTTACAAATAGTCATGTGCTTTCTTAGTCTACTCTAATAATGCCAGAAACATCAGATATTCAGCTACTCTGTTGTCTAGACAAATGGCATATTCTTGCTAATTGCAAGTACAAAAAGCCTATTTGAAAACTAGGTTTTATGGTAGTAGGAAATTATAGAAAATGGACTATGCTCTTGTAAGCTTTTTTCCCTCTTATTACTTGAGATAGAATTTACATCCTGTGTGCAAAATTACACCGATTTGATCAACTATGAATATGTATTTTCCAACTTACATGCCTATGAACATATAGATTGTAATTTCAATGCCTGTCTCAAGTTTAAGAGTTTTTGAAAGTCATCTATTTTGTAATATGTGAACTATTTCCATTGCTAAGACTTATCTTAGCCACAATATTTTCCCAGCAACATTTGAGAGAATTGTATGGGATTTGTGTTTGTCAATGAGAAGGTACTGCAATGAGGAGAGAGTAATTTTTTTATGTATTTGTTGTTTGTTTTGCCATTTACATGTGTACACCCTACACATCTCTAAGAACTTTCTTCTGGAGAGTTTCTTGTTCTGGCTTTCCTGTTCTGTACCAGTTTTGCCCTGTTTGTCTCAAAGTGAAAAGGGAGATGCTTTGCATGTGCGCAGCATGAGGAGTCACTGTGCAATTTACAGTGCATTGGCACTTCTGTTCAGTTTTTTCTATATTACAGAAGAGACCTTATTGTCCATTTTATCTTTTTCTCTGAAACTTTGTGCAAAAATATCAGCAATGATGTTCTGGAGTGTAACAGAATGATTTTAACATGTGTGGTATTTCTCATGTGGATAGTACCAGGGAAAAGAATTGCATTCATGGCTATAGCTCAGTGTGGATGTTTTCTGAATGCTGCTGTGTTTTCCTGGGCATGCTGAACCACCAGATGTATATTGCCCATTTACACCTTTCTAAACTTGCTGATAATTATAGCTACCTGCTCCTGATTCACTGCACCATGCATATAGCTGGTAATAGGTTGTATGCTTAAATTCAATACCCATCCCCTTCTGGACTGGGATGACAGTGAAAAAGTAGATGTACTCTTGCTCCAGAGCTCATACTATGCCTTTGCATAGGAATACATAAATGGCATTTGAAATCCTGAAACTAGGGCACTTTGCCAGTTGTTGGTAATAAAACCACCCAAGAGCACCAAGATGACACCAACACAGTTCAGTGTGGAATCAAAAGATGACTTTCTTGTGTTTGTGCTCAGCACTCACAGTGGTGTCTTTCCAAAAATGAGATGCAATTCTGGTACCACTGTGTACCAGCACCTCCTTCTGTGTGATTATCAGTTAATTCTCCAACATTCTGTTTCTCTTTCTGAAGAAATAAACTGTGGCAACACAAAAACCTGTCCAAAACTATCCACATGAGTGGTGGACAAGAATGGATAACAGCCTATATCGTATGGGTTATGGTATTTTCATAGCAGGTGGAAAGACAAACAGTAGAAAGCCCTTGCCAGAAAAGCTAAAAAGTGTTCCTCAAGTGGTGTGCCGGTGGATGTACCAGAAATAAAGGGACACCTGGGATGCTCTGAAACACTTGCCAGGCCTGAGCTATGCTGTTCACCTGCCCCGTAGCCTGAGGAGGACAGCCTGGGCAGATACCCAACAGAGCAGTGCAGGCACTGTCTGCAGCGTGAGAGTGCATGGAGGACAATTTGATGCAATCTGAAATCAAGACTGGAATATGTCATAATAATTGACCCTATGCATATCTCATTTCACCTCTCTTGGATGGGTCAAATTAGGTCCTTCTGGCTCCTGGGAAGAGGAGGAGGGTTCCCCAGGCAGCTGCAGTGAACAAAACGATGTCACATACAGGCACATCTACAGCACTGCGTTAGAACCGGTCGGCCCCATCTTGGGCCAATATGTAAATGGTTGCTGGGCAGATTTAGGTTGCCAGGTAATGCTTGATGCTCTCTGGCAGTGGCAGAGCTGAGACCCTGGCAGAGAGAGGCTGTCACATCGCGCTCCGTTTGGGTGCCCCGCAGCCGTAGGGCGGAGGTGGATCTCCCTGGGGGTCCCTGGGATCACCCTGGCTGCGGGATCCTGCGGACGGATCGCTGCTCTGCGGAGCCGCACTCACGGCGTATCGGCCCGAGCGCTTTCGCAGGAGTTTTCACTCCCAAAGCAGGCAGCGCGAGCCACCGTGCCCTGCAGTGAGACGGGATAAACCCTTGGATGGTCCCGCTGCCAGCGCCCAGGTGCCACCCCGCGGCTGCCCCTCGGGAGTGCCCGGCTGCTCCGTGCCCGTCCCGGCTCCAGCCCCGGGTGCTGCCCCGCAGCCTGGCAGGGACACCAACGCCTCCAGGCGTCTGTGTCGGTCCTGTTATCAGGGACATAAAAGGAAAGAGGCACTTCTTACATTCCCCTACGTGACCCAGAGCAACAGCTCCATGTGTGGATTTTTTTGTTCTTTTGGGGAGAAGGGAATGTAGGTGGGTCTGGTAAAATAAATCGCAGGACTTTTTGTTTTGATTAAAGCCATTGTGCAACTACTGCTTGTATTTTCTGTAGTTGCATTCCTACAGCTACACTCACAATAGAAGGCAGCTTATTTTTAAAATGAGAAGAAGGCTTGACAAAAGGTTACAGTAAAGAAAGAAAAGTTAATATCATTGATAGGGCATCAGTTCTAATCCATACATCAGGCAGATATAAACCTGTTTAAAACTGTTACAATGATAATTTGCTTTCTCAAGTGCAATGGCAGGGTGATAGAAAAACAATTCAAGGGTAAATGCCAAAACTAACGTTTTCTTATAAGAAAAACTGTCTCTGCAGAAAAGGCCACATTCATGTTTAAAGCATAAAATACAGTAAAGGAATAGATGGCAGTATTTAAAACATGCAGATGAGCTCCAGCAACTTGAGGGCATTACTATAACTGACTGCAAAGGAGGAACTATTTATCTTAGGAGTCACTGGATAATGTGTAACATATACAGAAAAGAGAGGTACAAGGTCAGCTCTCAGGAGCGCTGCTGGTTTGGAATTGGAAGTATTCTTTATGAGGCCCTCTGCCATCTAACTTCCAAGAAAAAATACCATAGCAAACAAATTCTTTCAACCTTTCCTTTTCTCTCTAGTTTTCTGTGTAGGAAAGCAAGACCATTTCATTTTAAGAGTGCCTGAAAACTAAGAATAGATGAAAGGGAGAAACACTAAACAGCTTCTTCCAGAAAAATTCCTTTATCTATAGATTCATGTATTTAAAGTTTCAAAGGAACGTTATGATTATCTAGTTAGAACTGCCTGACTGGCTGTAAAACCTCACCAAGTAATCTCTCCATCAAGAACATAACATCTGTTTGAGTAATTGCACACCTCTTACAGAGAAAACTAGTCCTGATTTAAGGGCTGCAAGTGATGAAGTTCTGCAGTCCTTATTCAGGATTTGACTCAATGAAAACATTGGCATATTATGTTCTCTGTCTGTTAGGTTTGAAGCAATAGAAAGATGTACCTGGCTTTAAAAACACATCTGTTTCAAATCTCTATGAATAAACTATACAGATTTAAAACAAACTAAAAGAGAATGCATCATAAGCGCACTCGTGCTGAGTCTTCTCTTTTGTAAGGACACAAAAACATATCCTATTATTTTTTCTTGGAATTTTTAGGGAATATTGACCAAAACAATTAAGTTGATAGGTGAATCTCTTTGGAGAAGAGATAATAAGAAACTCTTATTTAGTTTTCTGTTTTAATGATCTGTAGGAGCAGTTTCCAGCCTTCTGTCAGGCTAGAGATCTTGATTAACATGTGGAAACACTCCACCTTCAGTATCTTTTCATAGACATTAATGTAAAGAGATTTACAGCAGAGGCATTAACCTTAAATTGTGAGATAAATTCTCTCTAATTGCCACAGGAATTCAAACTTTCATATGCTGATGAGACTTCAGGTGTTCAGGTTTGATACCAGGGTAAAATGGTCATAGAACTACTCACTTATTGACGAACATCACAAAAGCTAAAGAGCTCTGTCACAGAAATAAAGATTAATCGGCTTTCTGAACAATGTATCTGTGCCTGTGGTGGAAGCTGTACAAATACATTTGGTTGTTAAATGTGATCAAGATGCCTAATAAGCATATATAGCCAAAAAATGACATTTTCTTAAGAGACGTAGATACAGTATGTTCACAGAACATATCTGGATGGGAACCTGTGCTCATATGCAACTTTAAAGTACACACTGCCAGAAATTACTCATTGTCTTTCAGGCACGTTAATAAATAGTAGACAAATATTTCAGAATACAACAACATTACCAGAACATGATCATATTGGTAATCTTGCTTTCCGTGGAAGCAAACATTAGGCATACATAAGCATTCAAACTATGGTAACTCTTCTTTTTGAAATAATGAATGTTTCCAATATTCATTTGCACCATCTGATACAAGAATAGATTTTGCTTACATCCAGCGATGCCCTACTATTGCTTGAATTGACTGTCATAGCTGAAGGTCATGAAGTGACTCCGTGCCAATACAAACAGATGAAGTACTGAGAAACCACTTTTTAAAAATATTACCTTAATAAAATCAAGTACAAGCTCCAGGGAAAAAAAATAAACTTTTAAAACAGAAGCATTAGACATGGCTTCTCCGCTCACCTTGTAAAGTTACATCAACATAAAAAGCAATCATAATATTTGCACGCCTAAATAAAAAAAGCTAGGATTGTACTTCAGACCTTAAAAAGAGCTCAGTTCACCCCCTTGTCAGTTAGAGACTTCCTGTGTTACCTTGGATAAATTGTTTGGGACAAGGTTTCTAAAAGAATGTACATGTCTAAATTTGTCTAGATTTGCATTGGGGTGTTTGCTACAGCTTCTTGTAACTAACAGGCACTGAAAATGAATCCATATCTACTTTTAAAATTGGTTTGGTTTTCTTTCCTTGAGGGTTTGTCAGTGGTTGACTAAGGGTTCACAAGCCCATGAGCATGGGCTATCACAAACAGTGCCATTCAGTAATTTTTTCCCTTTGTATTTTGATAAGTTAGTATGGTGCTTATTCAGCTTTTGAGAACTAACAGGTCTGACAGTCTACTGTAGGACAGTAGACTCTGTTCCCCTCTGTAATATGAGAATAATTGTACCTTCACTAGGAGCTATGAAATAAACACAGGACACGTTGTGAGACAGTCATGTTGTGTCATAATATAGAGATATTTCAGGACAGAGTTTAGACAAAGAAAAGAAAACTTCCAGTTGCTTCATAAAGAATAAATGTCTGTTCTGTAACTTGCTCTCCCTATTTCAACAGCTCATCAGAGGAGAAAGAAAGAACATAATTTAGTTCTCTTACAAAAGTATAAATAAGGTAGGGGAGAAGTCCTTGCACCAGGAATTGAGATCATGTAAAGAGCTGAAATCACACATCTGAGTGTTACTCAATACCTCCTGGAAGCTGCTCAACATATCAGAATCAGGGCAGAATTTTTATATTTGTTTCAGACCTGGTTCTGCAAAACTAAATTAAATTAGTCATCTCAACTCCTGCAGAATTAACTTGAAATCAAGAGGACTAATTACACAAAAATCACTCAGGATGGGAGGAGTTGCAGTGAGGCTACATGCTCTCTAGACAATTGAAAAAGCTCTTTCCACAATGCACATCACATAACTATGATTAAGCTAATTGCTGACATGAAGGCAAGTGTTTATTTAATGTGATGTCTCAGAAGCAATAAGAAATCCCTTCATTTGAGGAGCTTGGAAAGAATATCAGGGTAAAGCAATTTAAACATATTTTTTATAATGCTTCATAAGCAGTTGCTATAAGCAACCACCAGAGGTGAGACAATGCAAAAGGTGGTTAGTCCAGTGCTTGACTGCCACAGGTTCCATCACACATATGAGAAATGGTATTATAGTCCAAAAAGAGCATTCCCAAATTTCTGTATCATAACTTCAACATTTACACAAGTCATTTTTTCCTGCCACAGTGGTCCAGTAAGATGTAACTGATAAGAATCTTTATGTTGACAAAGTAGAAAGTGCAGATTTTATGAGATTGCTTTGTGCCATTTAGCAGTTTAGCTTTGCTATGCTTTTTAGATTTAAAGAAATAATTATTTGTACTAAAAGGCAAAAAAAATCTATATTCAAATTATTCAACTATGGTTAGTCCACTTTAATTATTGCATATAAAAGTGTTTTATTCTTTTCCTCAATCAGACTGGCAGAGATCACTTAGAGCATTCAACAAGAACAGTTTCAATAAAAACTAATCAAAAGCTCCTGTGAGTTTGAGCATAGGATCTGGTAAACTCAGTAACAAATATAACAGAATTCTAAATATTCATGTTTACAAAAAAATAATTACAAAATCTGAACAATAAGTTAATAAAGTAAAATAGTTATCTACTGTTCAGATATAAAATCCCAGCAACTTAATTTACATATTACTATGGCAGACATAACAAAATTGTGAATAATGCTATCCACTGTTATAAGTGGTACTTTGAGATTTACAACAGAAAACTTATATTTTAATTTTCTGTTCAAATACAGCCAAAAGTAAGAGGCAAAGCCAGCCTAATAGTAATCCAAGGTTCTGTAGGAGAAACATCAACCAGGGTCGCCGTGTCTGAATATGAGTCATTTCAGGAAGCTAAAAAAAGAATAAGACAACAGAATGAGAGCCAGATACATTCATCTGTGGGAAAAAAAAGTTATGGGAAAACAAGGCAAACTTCATTAAAAAAAGCAATTTTCAAAATGCTGAGCTTCTGACTGTAGTTATTAATGTGTAGCATTTTCTGTACATTTTGACAAAGCTGATGTTGACAGCAAAATATTTAAATTAATCAAGTTCTACCCACCTTGATTCTTTTACTAGCACTGACAAGAATGATAAACAAGATTCTGAAATTTGCTAACGTCTCAATATTTTGTAGTAATTTTATACAGCTGTCTGCAAGGAAATGCTTGTTTAGTGAAATTAGGGATTTCCTTTTGTGGGAATAAACTAGTAGGAGTATTTTTTGCCTCAGTACTATATTTAGGATCAATCAGGCTTTTTCTGAAGTAACTGGCAACACTGCTATTTACTTGGGCTTTAGGAAATGTGCAAGTAGAAAACAGGACTTTTAAAGTATGCTTGAAAAAAACATGTTTAGTGTTTTTCTCTGTGAGTTTTAAATCATGTAATGGAGCAACACTTGTTTATAATCATAATAAAAGCTACTTGCATTGACCTTTCACTCTACAGTGTATTTTATCAAAGGTTTTAAACTAAATGTGTGTCTAAACAGAGCTTGCAGAAATGATGCCTCAGGCTCAAATTCTCTTAATATTTCTGCTTTATTCAGGGGAAACACTGATGACTGCTAATACTGTCACATCAACTCTGGAAATAAATACAGAGCAATAGTCTGGTGCTGACCTCTGGTTTTGGTTGTGTGGTTTTTTTCTGTGCTTGAATAAAACTACTGAGTTCCTGTGCGCTTTGGAGGCTCTTCACAGTAGCTGTAACAGCAGCAGCCACTGGGAGACAGTGGAGTGGTGCTGACCAAGGAGGTTAACAGGAGTGTTTGCTATGCTTGTCCTTCCCTCTGTCAGAGGGGGGTCTCTGGGGCTGCTGCTTCTGCATTCTTCTTTCTCTCAAAGTTGGCCTGGGCTCAAAACAAAACTGTGCTGAAAAATCTGCCTCCACTTTAAAGTTTTGCCTGAAAAACCAGGGAAACCCAAATGCCCTGGATTTTCATTCCAACAAAGCAGTGGTTTAAATTACAGTACAGAAACTTATGTAGTCATATTTGATCAGTGTTTAAAGATAATCATAAACTTTTAATCTAAAGCAAGTGTAAACACCTCAAAGTTCTGATGTAAATCAAACTCTGAACTGACAGTTTTAAATGCTCAGAGCACACAGAGTTTTTTGTGTATATAAGTAAAAACTGTTGATTAAGACCAAGCCTGAATCCAGGGACCCAGTCTAGATGTTTAGTCTTTCTTATTTATCCTTATAATCTGTCTATTTTTTCCTCTTCCCCAGTGCCTGAGTGAAAAGTTCTCCAAACAGGAAAATTTTCTCCTCCCACTGCAAAATTTAATTCTCATTGTTGTCAGTCACAATTTATTAATTGCTGTCAGTGACAATTTAGGAGCTGCACATATGCACAGCAGGTTCCTAAGAGAGTTTTCAAAAGGAATTCTTCGGAAGTAGTGCCCTTTCCACGTCCCATGCTGATGTCTGCTCCCTCCATCTAACCTACGCGCATGGAACCAACACACCAGCCATTTCAACAGCCATACCTAGTGTGACATCCCTGCTTAGCTGTTAAAATAAAATGGCTGCTGTCACAACATCAGCCATGGTCACCCAGTTCTCTCTGAACAAAAAAGCTTGTGGTACAGCAGAGAGAATGTTGTTGTTAAAAAGCATAAGCCTATTTAACCGGCAGATGCAAAACATGAGTTAGGGAACACAGCACCACATCCAAGCTGTTGGGAGCTATCACACTTGCTAATGCTTCAAGTCTGTCAGAGGCAAAAGAGGTACTGCTGATCAACTGACTGCTCTGTTCTGCTCCAGCTCATGTTATCATGAGTGCACAAATGATAAGAAGAAATAGGAAACAGCATGCTGAAAGAAGGCATGAGAGGCTCTCAGGCATGTACTGGCTAAAAAAGAGTTCTTACCAAGCTGGGCACATGTGGCATGGCTGCTGCACTGCAACAGTCCAGTAAATCATTTTAAAAACTACTCTCTTATCTTCAAAATTTTAAATATTTTTAAAATTAATCAGAGTAAACTCCAGTTTTGTATGATTTCTTGGTGAAAAATTATGGATATAAGTAATTTTATCTTTTGCTCCTTATTCAGTTTCTGAAGTTATTAGTCTACCCAGCTTGCTAATGGATTTAAAATGCCATTTGTAGGAATGAAAAACCTTTAATTAACCACAGAAGTAGATTTGTGCTACTTTGTCTGTGGTGGCAGTCTTACAGTGCTGTTCTGTCAACAAACCTCCACTCACACGCCCCAGTGTTCCTCAGTGCAGAAACCAGTGAGGCTGTTCAGTTTTATTTAAATGCTATTCTGACAAGCACATGAATATGTGAAAGCCCATAAAACAAGTACTGAAAATTACAGTCAAACTTTGTATGCTGCTGACTGCTTGTACACCACTGGCAGGAGCGCTGATGACTGTGGTTTGTAGAAGAGTGCAGCACAGTACAGAACCTTTCTGTGCAGAAAGTAGAAAAATACAAAAAGAATAGCTCATTTTCTCTTGAGATGCATCATTTAATCTTGATATGTACCATACAAACACAAAACTTTTCAGACCTATAGATGCCTGCAGTACCACATAAATATTTTTTGAAATAATCCCTGTGATATTTTACACAGACAAACAGGTGAGCCACAGACAAACAGGTGAGCCATCCAATGTCAGTTATTTTCAGAAAATGCAGAGAAAGGCTGATAAGAGTCATCTTAATAAAAGGAATTGAGACAAATAAAATCACCCCTTCTCTCTCCCTTCTTTCTTCCCTTCTCATCAAGACTAAGATTATGATGACAAGCTGAGAACAAGGCAAAACATGTCCCTGTCTCTGCCTGGAACTATATTTTCTCTTGAGATTTACAGCTGGCATATTGCTTTGAAAACTCAGGGAAAAACATGGTATTGTTCTAGGAGCTTGTGGATCCTTGATGGATGCCGATCCTACACTGAAACCTTTAATTAACCACAGAAGTAGATTTGTGCTACTTTGTCTGTGGTGGCAGTCTTACAGTGCTGTTCTGTCAACAAACCTCCACTCACACGCCCCAGTGTTCCTCAGTGCAGAAACCAGTGAGGCTGTTCAGTTTTATTTAAATGCTATTCTGACAAGCACATGAATATGTGAAAGCCCATAAAACAAGTACTGAAAATTACAGTCAAACTTTGTATGCTGCTGACTGCTTGTACACCACTGGCAGGAGCGCTGATGACTGTGGTTTGTAGAAGAGTGCAGCACAGTACAGAACCTTTCTGTGCAGAAAGTAGAAAAATACAAAAAGAATAGCTCATTTTCTCTTGAGATGCATCATTTTATCTTGATATGTACCATACAAACACAAAACTTTTCAGACCTATAGATGCCTGCAGTACCACATAAATATTTTTTAAAATAATCCCTGTGATATTTTACACAGACAAACAGGTGAGCCACAGACAAACAGGTGAGCCATCCAATGTCAGTTATTTTCAGAAAATGCAGAGAAAGGCTGATAAGAGACATCTTAATAAAAGGAACTGAGACAAATAAAATCACCCCTTCTCTCTCCCTTCTTTCTTCCCTTCTCATCAAGACTAAGATTATGATGACAAGCTGAGAACAAGGCAAAACATGTCCCTGTCTCTGCCTGGAACTATATTTTCTCTTGAGATTTACAGCTGGCATATTGCTTTGAAAACTCAGGGAAAAACATGGTATTGTTCTAGGAGCTTGTGGATCCTTGATGGATGCCGATCCTACACTGAAGGAAAAATACGTGTACATCGTTCTTAGCCCCATTAGTAAAACCATGCCTAGACAGTTGGTAGGCAGCCTCACTTCCAAATTTCTCTGCCAGAACAAGCTGCAACTTGGTACACAGTGTTCTTGTCTGTTATTTACTACCTCAGTCAGGGCTGTTGACACATCTACAATCTTTTGGCCGTTCCCTCTTAAGCTCTTAGGTGAACTTTATGTTCATTTTACTTTAGTTACAATAGCAAAAACAGACTAAAATACTACCAAGGTCTAAGATCAATTACTGTAAGTAGAATTTTAAATAGGTCATATTACTGGAATGGCATATCAGGTTTAAAGTATGATGCCTGAACCTGGTAAAGAGCATCTCAGGCACAAAGTGGTAATGAACACAAGGGAGAGAGAAAGACAGCCTTGGGAAAAAAACAAAGTAATAATTTATGAAGAGACTTCTTTTTTTCTCTCTCTTGATCTACTCACTGAAAACATTCCATCTTTGTGGAGGAGTTTGCAAGGAACTTTACATCAACACATGATGGTTAAAGATCCATGTGACAAAGCTGGGCAAGCATTTAAGTTCTGCATTGCTACAAGTGTAACTGTTATCCATCTTTTCAATAAATTATGTGGCCTGAGGCATCTACTATGAGCTATGATTGCTCCACATTTTTGTTCAGATCTTCCTCCTACCCTGTATCTTCACACTTTATTTTTCTATAGACAATCATTTCTATTGAACTGGGTGTATGAAAAATATTGGGTAACTATAGAAAGTTGAGGTCATCTGAAGGCTTTTTTAATACTTAAGATCTAATTGAAGCCTCCCTAGGACAAAAAGGAAGTGTTCAGGATAAGCATCTTACATTTTAGTTCTGAAACTGCAAGTTGGCATTGAAACAAAGGGGTGAAAAATATGTAAAGAAAAGAGCAGAAAAAGAAAAAAAAACCACATTTTTTTCAAGATCTTAAAACCCCTGAAGGTTCAAATATATGTTTTACTGAATAAATAAAAATACATTGTTTAAAAGTCTTTAAAAGATTTTCTTTAAGACTCTAAAATTCCATTATGTCTTTCTCTTATTTTAGTCTCTTAATGGTCTTTATTTCCCCTGTTCATTATAATGGCACCTAGCATGAGAGTGACACAGAATAACAGATTACTTTTTTAAGCACTGTACACATACAGGGCAAACATGCTCTTCCCAATAAGCTCTTTTTGTCTCCAAGTTCATCCCCCTGCATTTGTCTGATATTCATCATGATATGGCTATGCTATAAAGAAAATATAAAAATAGGCTTGAAGTTCTCACCATTTCTGCTAAAGACAAATACAAGAACATTCCAGCTGTAATAGTGAAGATCCAGTTTTGAATGGATGGGTCAGTTGATAGAGAAAGGCCAATATAAAGTCCTAAGAATGCTGTTAGTGCACTTATAAAATTCATCAAAATTGCAATCTTCGTTGGGAGCCCTGTACTTAGTAGCACAGCAAAATCTCCTGCATATAAAAGAAGAACATTTATTATTTAGCTGATAAATGTATTTTTAAGACTCTTGGTAATAAAATATGAAGGAAAATAATTAAGATATGCACAAAGATAGTGAATGATGGATACCTGCCTTTAGAATTCTGTAGAATTAGTTATAGACTTGTCCTGTATGAAATAAAAAACTCAAAACAACAAAGAAATCATATTGACTTGTACTTGTTTAGCTGTTCCTAAAGATAGCATACAGTATTGAGGAGTGGCTTTCTGTTAGTTCTCTATGTTCCGTGACATTTCCAGCTTGGATACATGCAAAAGTGAAGTCACATGGTTTCCCAGAGTTTCTAAATCTTTCTCCACTGGGAACTTGCCAGTTCAAATCATATGGGTATATCTGCAGCATGGTCTTTAAGTGTTTTACAGGTGCTGCAAGTAATCAGAGTAATCTATGCCAGTCTGATCCCAGTTTGAGTTTAATCCCACTGATTTCAGTCCTAATCACTTGGA
Source organism: Emberiza elegans (assembly GCA_024865655.1). NCBI lineage: Eukaryota > Metazoa > Chordata > Aves > Passeriformes > Fringillidae > Emberiza > Emberiza elegans. Next base: position 24,075,182 of record JALJVW010000206.1, read on the forward strand.
GTAAGTTGTACATCAGAACCCCATCACACATTTTTCTTCTAAAAGTAAAGATTTCATAACAGGCCAAAACTATAAGATTTGAAAAATTTTTCTCCATGACAGTAAAAATGTCACTTTGACACTGGGGCACTACTGCCCAGAATTAAGATATCTTTGGAGGTAACTGTCAAGTATTTCAATTTGCTTTGCTATGCAAACAAGAGTTACCAGTTTTACAGCAATCCTCCATCCCACATTTTTGTCTAGAGGAGTTTTCTACACAGTACATGACATCTTCAGTCATTTAATGATAGAAATGAGAACCTACAGTTCTCAAATCAAACTTCCCAATTCATAAACATTCATCAACACAATGTCAGGAGCAGCTTCAGTCATGCTGGAAGTTTTACCAGAAAAAGTCAATCAAGGGCAGTAATACAACAGAACAATCCTCCTGTCCTGTCCAATAGTAAAATTAGCAGTAGGAATGAGGGTAGCAAGAGAAATACTTGATTAAATAGCTCTGCAGCATATTGAAATTCTTGGATAGCCTGTTGTGTCAGGCATGGCCATTAGACACCCGGGGCCTGCTTACAGTTTATTATTTTTTGTGTCTGTACACTCCTGACCTGAGGTGATTTGCATCTGGAGAAGGTCAAATGGGAAGGCATCCAGTAATGAGTGCAGAAGCCTCCTCTGGTTTTTGTGAAGGACAAAGGAAGTATCAGTCTCACATTGTAACACTGTAATTCATGATGCTGTAAGTGAGAATTCCCACAAATGTCATATGGGAAAGAAATTTTTGGGAAACCTGGAAATACAAAGTCAATCAGGAAAAATGCATATATATATTTCTTACCCATTTCATGAGGAATTTCATGGCATAAAATAGCAACAGTCGTTGTCACACCTGTTTCTGTTGAGGATGAGAATGCTGCTCCTATTACCAAGCCATCAGCAAAATTGTGAAGACTGTCACCCACCAGAACCATTATTGCTAACAAGCTGATTTTTTTACCTCAAAAAAGAAAAACAAACAAACAGATAAAAAACACAGTATTAACCCAAACTGATATTGCTAGTTTTCTGTTACAAAAGATTTGGAGTTTTTGGTGACTTTGCATATAACATTACAAAAAAGGATTAATAATCAGAGGGAAATATGTTTATCTGATTTGTTCTTGTTATTGCACTACTTTCAATACATTTGAAGCAAAAAAAAAGTAGGTTCCAGAACAATTCAAAATGAGATGCAAATAGCAAGAAATAACTTCCTTATTCTTACTAGGTCAACTATTAGACAAAAAATTAGGTTTGTGTCCCGTCTAATGAAGCATCCTAAGACTCTATTAATCTTTCTTTATTTGGTGAAATTCACACAAATTTTCTATTTGTTATTTGGAGTTCTTCCACCATTGCTCACAGATTTGCAGAACTATAGTGAAGGTGAATATTTGGTCTCACACAGCTGATTGTTTCAATCCTGTAAAGCTTGCTACTACTGAGTAGTATTGCAAGGTCTGTTTTTTTATGCAATTGTATTACAGTGAAAGATAGAAATGAAAGACAACAAACCTCAGAGTATCACTTATAATACAGGCTTAAAGCATGCTTATATCCAACATTTGCTCCAATCAATTAATGGCTGTTATGCTCATAGTACCCCTATCTGGAGCACTACTCATGGTCTAGATGGTTGTTTGCCTTTCCCATGCTGCTCTGTGACCTTGTTTTAGTGTGGAACAGTATACTGGGTGTTCATGGCATCATGCCACCTGACATGAGTGGAAAGGTGTTACTAGGGATGCAAGTACTGAAATCAGGCTAGGAAATTAGGGACAGTCTCTCTACCCAGCCTGTAACAGAGACAGCTGGGTGGAATGCGGAACAGATTCCCAGGGAGGCAGTTTATCTCCTCAAGAAGCAGCAAGGCTCCATATAGGTTCAATGTCTAAACTTAGCAACACACAATTGGCTGCCCCATCCTGTATTTTTTTTCATTCATTTAATCCACAGTCTTACAGTCAGGGCTGCCTAACGTCTGCCAAGAAACTCATCCAGCTTCCCTCTACACAGAATGGACAGAACACTTTGAAAAGGGTTTTTTTCATGCCTGAAGGAGCAGGGTCAGGCTTTGGGCCCTAAATATGTATTTTTCTGACTTTTGGTGACCCCCCATAGACATAATATGACAGACTAAGGAGCAAACTTCAAGCTGCACCGATCTGTCTGAATACAGTTATTACCAGGTCTCACTCCAGTAATGTTTCTCTGAGATGACCATTTTATAGTGATGGGGGAGATATTTTTCTCACAGAAACTGGCTAGAACTGAAGTCTTCAGACTATTATAAAAAACACACAGAGCACATAAAAGCCTAACAACCGTATTCAGAAAATCCTCCCTGGTTGTCTGGGAGCTCTGTGGGTTCAGAAAAATTGGCAGGCTTGTTAGATTTTGCTGCCAGCTTACAGAGCAGGACGTGGATGTCCCCAGTTTGCACAGTACTTTCTAAACACTATGGGCAGTTTATAATCAATAGTGCAGAGCATGAATTACATAGAAATAATAGATTGCTGCCTTACATTAAGTTTGTGATTTGTAATAAGCACTGGCCAGGATGAATTCATGGCCTGCTCTGAGGTCTTAGTCTGTTTTGTTCAAGTATCTGATTGCTGGAGAAGATATACCATGATTACTGGAACTCATTCCAGGATGTTTTAATATAACATAGGGATCGGGTTAACATTGTGGAGCAATTACAGCTATAAGCTTACTGAACTTACTTGACAGAAAGTTAAGAAGTCGCATGTATAAACAAATCTGAATGTTTATCTTACTTTACTTTCAGCCTGTTTTAAAGCAACTTTGTTACTGGCAATTATCTCACTGCATTATATTCCAGCACAAAGTATTAACTATTAACTTAGTGCCTTAACTTTTTCTACAAAGCCTCTTCTTCTCCAACAATCTTACTTTTTTTTCTTTGCTTAAATAGGGGATCAGAACTCACAGCAAATTCTATTTTATAATTTTAATAAAACTAATGGGTATAGAACCTCAACCATATACTACACTTTTTAAGTTTAGAATAAGAGTTTAAAGGAAACATCTATCCATAAATAGATATTTTCCAATGTTTTCCTGACTAACACAGAAAAAATATTTCTAGTCAATATAAAGTGTTACAAAGTACAACAAATATAAAATGCTACTGTTTTGTCTGCTCTGATATTGATAGAACAAGTATGGATAAATGCAGAGAGGGCCAGTCAGACATCTTTTTATTCAGAAAGTTTCTTGCTTTCTAAGTTACTCTCTGACTACCTATGTGATTGACTCTTTTTGCAGTCCTATTTGACAGGCATTTACAGTGAAGCTTTGCAGTTCTGGCTTCTTTCTTAGACCTGCAGATTCCATTCAGTTTTGGGGAAGAAGCACCTCACTCAGTACCAAGGTACCCAGGTATGTTTATGCTCTTAGCTGTTTAAAAGAACTGTAATGATACAAACTTTTGTAATTTTGTATTCCCCCCCCAAAAAACCAAAAAATTTCCTCCCACCCTTCCCTACTAAGGTTTCATTTATCAAAGTAAGACTGAGGTATGAGAAAAAATTAAACTGAACAAAGATTACTGAGATGCTATCCCAAATTTAGTAACTTGGAACAAATAGCATTGAGATCACTAGAAATTTGTTCTTGTTTGGCAGTTTATGATGATTGAACCAAGCAGAAACATCTAGAGATGAACCACGTAGTCACGTTTAAACTGGCTCTGGACTGTGTATACTGGAGAGGTGAAAGAGAAGAATGAAAATCCAGATTTCTAATGCTTCAGAAATGGAAATGAAATCCACAAGAACAGAAGAGAACATTAAAAACCTGGGAGAAGATAATGACACAATTAAATAAATCAAACTGATGACCTGATGTCACAAAATAAAGGGGAGTTAATTATAGTAAAGAAACTGATTTCAATTAAAATATGATTCCATCACTTGAATGACTGCAACTCTACTGAATTCACCAAGGTCACAAAGTACAATTAAAGGCAAAATTTGGTTTATACTCTATTTTCATATTTTTACTAAGCAGTAAAAAACCACAGAAGACAGGAGTTATCAAAGTTCTCAGAAGCAAACAGATTACTCTAAAACTGAGAGCCATCATGAGGCTGTAATTCCATACCTGTGATAAATCGTTACTGCTTTAAAGAGTCTATTGCTTTACCATCTAAGAGAAGAAGGATGCAGAATTATAATAGCACAGCAAGCCTGCAAAAATGTTTCACCACTCTCAGAAATAAAAGCCTGAGCTAAGTTTAAAATTAAAAAATATGTCTTGTATTAATTTTGACTATTTCCCTTTAAGCAAAACTTTTAGGAAAATAGATTGCAACAGTGAGACAGCAAATACTAAAGCAAGGACAGTGTGAGATTAATGAACTTCACAATTACAGGGTTGGCAGCTGAGAAGGTCTTTAAGCAGAGATTAAATTATGTAGCCAGGCGCCATCAGATGTGATGATGTGTCACACAGCAAACAGAGCTAAGCCAGCTGCACTCTTTCAATTCCATCTTAGGTCTGAAGGATTTTCCTGTCTTGTCTACTCTTTTTATTGATACTAACTTTTTTTGCTGATCACCTTGCTGTCTGGAGGAACTTCAGCAGGTTCAGAATCTTCTGGGCTTCTCTAGTTAAAAGCAAAGATAAGGGGTCAGTGTTAAGAGTGTCTTCCAGCTGATGCCATAAATACAGGAAAATATCAACAAAGTTCAAGCTATTTGAATTAAAGATAGTCAATGGTTATTTGCACAGATGTCATTAGAAAAATTTACTGACCACTGGCAGTGTGATTGGTACTGCAGAAACACATAAAAAGAAATCTACCTCTCCCAGAGAGGGTTAAATCTAATTCAGGTAGGAAGAAATACATGCATAGGCTTCTGCTTGAATACACAAAAATCTGAGCTGCAGACTAGAAGGGACATTATAATTTAAATTGCATGTTTTGATTTTGTCATGACTGGATAACTGTATTTTCCTGGAGAATGTGTCCATAGGATTTCCAGGGAAAAAGAGGTAGAGTCTTTTAGGTACTCATGTCCTTCACAGTTTCTCCATGAAAACACAAGACTAATAAATATGATCATCAGTAGGTTTCATCCCCTTTCAAAATATAGGGGTTTTTCTTCAGGGTGGTGCAGCCTCCAATGTCTTGTGTCTTGGCTTTTAGCAAGGGCTTCATCTCAGCACCAGGCAGCATTGGCTGGGCATAGCAGCACTCGAGTGCCCTCCATGGTGAAATTTACCCTTAGTTCAAGTGAAGAAAGAGAAAGTGACTTCCTCCTTATCCTAGAGAGATAAATTGATACACCAAGCCTAACATTTAATTAATAGATATTGCAATTGTTGGGAGATAAGGGAGAACATGAATAATCTCTCACTGTCCCTACCTCCTTGGGGCTTTGCTTTCTGATTGGAGAAATTAGTAGAAATTCATGTGAGGGAGAGAGAAACGAAAAAACTTGTTTGTTTGAAACTAGAAAGACTCATTTTTAATTTCTGAGGGCTTTTTTCCCAAAAAGGTGTGTTAAAACCTATTATGGCAGCCTTTGGAGTCAACAACAGCACAAGAGCTCTGTGTTAGGGACAGCAGACACCACTCCAAAAGCTGTACCAGAGATGTGCACTGGCTACAAAACAGGATATGTTTATTGGTTATGATGAAGGATATGTTCTGTAGAAGCATGAGGAGAGAAGCAAAAAGAATTGTTTCTCATATTCTACATTTTAAAGGAAACATAAATGTCTCTAGTTCCCATGATTGCAGCCAGTCATATGAATTCCAGTAATTGTCCCACTTCTATATTTATTCACATGCCACTTCTTTGAACTGTGAGTCAAATCTGCAAGACTAATTACTGATCTGAAGGATTTATAAGTTTTTCTTAGTCAACCAGTGTTTGTCTTAGTATTACTCACATGATTCTGAAAAATTGGCTGCTCTTGTGCAAACCAGCTCAGCCAGGCTAATTCTATATAGATATTGTGATCTATATAGAACTATAGGGGGATCTTGCATCTGAGGGGAACAATATGTTCATTCATTATCATAAACAGGAAGCTTTGACATGTCTCACAAAATAGTACACATGCTTCACTCTTCTGTTTGATCTGGTTTTTATTGAGAGTTTTCCAACTCTGTTTGAGATTAGTGGTGACTCATGAGGCTCTTGCCCATCATGACTACATTTGTACAATGGAGTTCACCTGTGCATGGAGATACTGGATATAAACTGAAGACATTTGTTGAAAGAAAGAGAAAACAGGGTAAAATTTCTGACTCAATTTAATTTGCAAAGATTTATCTGTCTGGATACTATCCACAGACAAATCTTAAAGTATGTAACTTATAGGTAAGCACCATTCCCAGATATCTAAAGTGTTTATACTACTCTTCAAATCTGTGGAAAAATGCCCAAGAACAATCCAGGATTTAACCTGTTCACTGATTAGGCACTTAACTCTCGTTGCAGGAAGTTCCAAAGTTTTTCCGAAGGGAGAGTCTGCCTTTACATATGATCAATGTATAAAGAGAAGGGAGAAGGAAAATCTTCAAGAATTTTATCAACAAAATGTATAACAATACAGGAAGCATATTGTTATATCTATCTGATGCACACTTAAGAAAAGTTATTGTAAAATATCTATTCTTGATATATCTGTGAAAGCTAATTATGAACTTCAAAATCTAGCGATTCTTGACAATCATGTCAAGTAATAAACAACAAATCAATAAAGACTGAAAATTAATACTGATTTATTACACTAATTTTGGTCATTTCTTTAGAGGAACAGAGAAAGAAGAATTTAAATTCAGGGAATTATGTCATATTGTTAACCTACCAACTGTATGGTTGAAGTAGATTTGCCTCTGCCTGAGTGTTCATTTAATTCAGACTCCACTGGAAGATCATGGGAATGTCCCCAGTGCCCATTAACTAAAGAAAGGCCCTGCTGAATGAAGATGCTTGGCAATTAGTTCTGAAACCCAATGAACACAGGTGCAGCAATTCTCAGTCTTTTGAGAAAATTTAGCATTTTTAATGATTTTTTTTCCCAAACAAAATCTGCTGAAAAAGATCACTGGCTAGCATCAATATTTCTTTAAATGTTAAAAAAAAAATGCAAAAAAATCCTGAAAAGTGAATCAGATATATCAGTGACAATCACAAATGTTTTGTAAAAATTTATTTTAAAAATCAAACTCAAATTTTAAGCTGAGATAGATATAAAAATTAACTCTGAGGATTCATCTCGTTCTCAGTAGAAAAAGTTTAAAAACTGGTGGGATGATGATAAAACTCTTCTCTCAAACAAGGAACAAAAAGGACTCTTTTCTACCAAGAAAATAAAATGTCACCATCATCAAATACAGTCATTCTATTAATCTCACATTATATTCTTATGGGTGACTCAAAGGCAGTGGGGATAGGGAGTCATTGAGGCCTAAATCAGGCCAGTCTTCACACACTCTGTAAACAGAGCAAGCAAAGGTGTCTCCTTCTTAAGTGACATTAGGATTTTCTCATGCTGAGAAACTTAATGAGGCATCACATTTTGTGCTACATTCTATCCTTGTGCATAATCATATTTTCAGGCTCCGGCCATACTGAAATAAAGAAATGCAATTACTGTAAGCATGGCTGTAGCAAGGAGATCTTATTAATAAAAATTGGGTCCTACTGACTGCAACACGCGTATTAGATTTTCACATCACTGGGATAAGGATCAAAACCAGTTTGGAAATTTTAAGATATCATTCTTGAAAATATCTTATGCTTGCATCTATCTTTCCAATGCATCTTTCTCCTCTTCAAACAGAGCCTAGAGAAAACAACAGTCACTGCTATTTCATATGGATACACAGTTTTCACCTGCTCCAGTGTGACTCATGAATGCAGGCTTATGGAACATGTTTGATTAACTGTTCTTTTTCTGGAATTATAAATACACGAAACACACTCATGAAGCAAGCAGAATCCACAGAGCAAAGCAGAATAGAAACTGAAGGTCAATCTGGTAAGACCACTTTGGAAAGCAATTATAAATGCTTCATTTAACCCACAGAAATTATAATTAATTTCTGCAATAATTTTAGCATTCTGTGCACTGCAAAATTTCAAAATACAAGAGTTTTTTTTTAAAAAGGGTGAATTGTACAAAGCTTTACCTGGTCACGAGGTGTTACCAAAAGAAAGAAACACTTTTCTATCAGAAAAAATCCATGAATTCCTCCAATTATTCCCAAAAGTTTCCAAATATATTCTTTTCCCTCATAGAAATGTTCTACGTCTTGTGCTTCATGTTTATGCAAACCAAGAGTCTAAAATAAAAGAGATAAAGTTAAAAAAATTAAAATGGCAATGTTTTAATCTTTTGCTACAGCAAGCCATAATGCATTAATTCATTTTATTCTCAGAATTTTATTTTCCCAGTTCTGTCAAAGTTAAATTGTGTTTTGAAATAATCAGCTGAATAATAGAGGATGAAATTAATCATGAGGAACACAGCTACACTTCTTCATGTCTCAGTGGTGAAAGTAACACTATTTTTAGGGACAGTTTTATGAAATCACCCTTTATATATACGAGATATATTTTGTTTGCAATATATTGATGCTAAAATTCTATAAAAATTACTTGCATTATCTTAATATGCAAGCTTCATATTGAAAATAGATAAGGAGCTACTGGAGAGGGTCCAGCAGAGGCCACAAAGATGTTTAGGGGACAGGAGCACCTCTGTTATGAGTAGAGGCTGCTGGAACTGGGCCTGTTCAGTCTAGAAAAGAGAAGTCTGAGAGGGGATCTCATTAATGCATACAGATATCTCAATGGTGGGTGCCAAGAGGGTGGTGCCAGACTCTTTTCAGTGGTTCCCAGCGACAGAGTGAAGAGCAATGGCCATAAACTAAAACACAAAAAGTTCCAACTCATCATGAAATAAAACTTCTTTACACTGAGGGTGGCAGAGCACTGGCATGGGCTGCACAGGGTGGTTATGGATTCTCCCTCTCTGGAGATATTAAAAACACCTCAATGTATTCCTTTGGAACCTGCTCTAGGTTATCCTGCCTTGGCAGTGGGTTGGACTACATGATCTGCAGGCATCCCTTCCAACTCTAACTACTCTGTAGTTCTGTAACTCTGCAATTCTGTGAAAATAATGCATAAATTAATTAATGCATAATTAATGCAAACATGCATTTCTGTTGGTGGGTATGCTTCCTTCTTTTCCCAAGTGTCACAGCACAGCAGCCCTCCTTTGCTCTGAAAGTGAGGGCTCTAAAGGCTACTGGATACATCACTTAGAACTGGCAAAGGAGAATACTTTCACACTTAAAAGGTGTTGCTGAAAGAAATGCATTTGTCTCACATTCAGTGAGAATTGCCTTCCTTAAACCACTCTCCCAGTTTTGCTTCCAGAGATGATGCATTGAACATAAAGAAAATTTTAACCAGAATCTATCTGAAGCTGCAAAGATCTCTTTCTATGACCAGTGGAAGTCTACTTATGTGTCATATCACAGGAGACTGTTAAAAATAAATGAATACACAATGGAAAATTTGGTTCTGTTTTTCATTTTATCCTGTTTTTAAAATTTAGATTACGAATTTAGGAAAAGAGCATGCTATCCATTTTATTAGAGTTCTAGGCATCAGGATTAATGAGACTGATAGTGCCTGGTTCTCTGGAACAATCTGTGGAGGGGACTGTGAATGTCTCATACAACCTTAGAACAATTTTTGTTAAAATGTGTTACAGAATCTGCCTCATGAAATAAATTATACCCATCTAAAATGTGCCTTGCACAGGACTTGTGGAGTTTCTGAAAATTTTTTTGACAAATAGGAACCTTTCTTTCTTTGAATTCATCAGTCATGGATTTCTACTTATTATTTTTAATCTCTCTCTGAGCTACAGAGTGCAAATGTAATTGACGTGCTGGGGGAATTTCATGGAAAGCTTTATTTATAACCTGATGAGCATTATCCAGGTTTAAATGAAACCTTTCTGTTCATATATTTCAACATTTTAAAAAGCACAGAAATGTCTATTACTTACCTGAGGAATAAGATGTAGCAATGCATCTCCAGAAAGGGTTCCAACAGCCAAACCGACAAACAGCTGTAAAATGAGTGTATAGATTTCTTGACAGGAGTTAAATAAAATGAGAGTTGTACCAAACATAGATCCAATAGTAATAAGTAAAACAGCAACAGTGCTGTAACCATATTCTGTAGGAGAAAACAAATGAAACAAAACAAGGGCACCTTTAATAATCCAACATTTCTATTTGTATTTGAGTATTTTTTGTATTCATAATTGTTGTTGAGGATATGTTTTCATACCTCTTTGTACAAGCACTTAGGAGAAGTGAGTCATTGTGACACTATCAGATTTCAGCTGGGATTGAGTTAATTTTTCTAGTACCTGGTATAGTGCAGTGTTTTGGATGAAGGATGAGAATAATGTTGACTACACACTGATGTTCTGGTTGTTGCTAAGCTGTGCTTACCCCAAGTCAAGGACTTTTCAGTGTCTCATGCTCTGAACATGAGGAGCTGCACAAGACTCTGGGGAGGTGGGGGAGGAACCTCTAGGACAGCTGACCAAACTGGCCAAAGGCATATTCCACACCACAGAATATCCATGCCCAGTGCAGAAACTGTGAGGAATTGGCCAGGATGGGCTGATTGCTCCCCAGGGGTGAGCTGGGCATCAGTCGGCAAGTGGTAAGCAACTGTGTTGCGCATCACTTGTTTATCTTGGGGTTTATTTTCCTCTCTCTTTTTTTTCTTTTGTAATCTTCCTTTCCATTATTAATTGCGATAGTAGGAGGAGTAGCCCGAATTGTATATTTTACTTTATCTCAATTATTAATCTGATGGTAGCTCAACTAATGGGTTTTACCTTTGTCCAGTTCTCCTCTCCAGTCCCTGTGAAGGGAGGCAGTGAAGGGGGGGGTGAGTGGCTGCTTCATATTTAGTTTCTGTCTGGGGTTAAGCCACAACAGCCACATAGATTTTTCTAGTCATGTGTGAACAGATGACAGAATTAGAAACCCAGAAAACATTCTTTTTTTTAGGCTTTAAACGTAATAGTCTGGTACTTTGAAATTTCAGACCTTAAGAGCTAAACAGACTGTGACTATGCAAATCAGAGTCACTCAGAGCAGCACAGTGAACACTGCTCTGCCTTTGCTTCCTCTATTGAAAGATTTATGCTTGAGATTCTATGTTCTCACATGCCACACCTATGTATCTTTACAGTCAACACCACATTTTAACCAAATCATTTTCTGTAAACAAACGAAGGCCTAAAATCTCAAATAAATTTAGTGGTCTAATTTAGGTTTTAAGCATAAACATTTTGGTCCCAATGATATTTAAAAATCTGCTGTGGAAACACATCCCTTCAGTTAATACACCAGGACCACCAGTCTATTTTTCCCAGATTACTGGGATGTTTTTGAATGTTAGTCTTATAATTCCTCAGAGTTACATGCTGCTCACATTTCCAACCTTTTGCACAACACGAATCCCGGTTAATTTCTATAGAAGTCTTATAATGGGAGGTAAAACACTGATGAGAAACACACATAAAGGAATTAATGCCAAAATATTTTAAACAGTCACTTAACATTTCAAACTTCAATAGCACTGCGAGTGCTTAGCACCTCATAAAAACAGACAGCTAATTTCACAGACTGCACATCCAAATACAAGAGTATAGTAGATATATATGGAATGTCAGGCCTTGGTGACTTAGCCAAAACAGCACAGCCCATCAGTAAAATAAGAGTTCACAGTAAGACTAATGAGCCTATGCTCAGGTCACTGGGTCACACATAGGTCAAACAGGGAGTCCTTTATCTGTATCAAGACAGCAGAAGTGTCCCTGTGGTCATGGAAACCTTCCTTTGTCAAAAAGCACAGGGAAAGGGCTGCAGAAAGGGCTCTTATTAATTCCAATCTGCACTTGAATAGTTCAATTTTTCTCATCTCTCACCTTTATGAGATCAGTAAAATGTCATTGATTGGGCTGATGGCTTTAGACTTGGAAGAATCCCACTTAACAGTGAATTTTTTATGAACCTTGTATGTGACCTGGGTAAGTACCTTTCTTTTCTTTCTTTGTCCCTTGATTCCCAATCTAAAAAATGGTCATATCTGTGTAGCACAGAAAAGATCAAAGCAGTAAAGACTGCAAGGTGTTCAGGTAATGAGCAGAGATAGAAGATAAGAAGGACTCCTGCCTATTGAAGACCCATAATGATTCTTCCTATTCTGTATGTCTCTACTATAACAATTCTTGGGATATTCATGAGTATTCTCCCATGCTTTTTACTTCTGGGATATTCACATGTGTCCTTTCATACTTTTTAATTCATGTGCTGTTCCATAAGGATCATTGGGCAGCAGGATGTGGGGAAAACTTACTAGCTTCAAAAAGATCCAGTCATCTAAAACTGACCATGTAGATATTAGGATAAAGGTATTGAAGACATTGATTTGTAGCCTAAAAAGTGCTCCTGTAGATGCGGGCAATTATGGTTAGATGTCTATTCCTTTTTGGTCATTCCCAAATTCCACAGCAAAATCAATGTCTCTGTTATTACACCAGCACACCTTGATTTGTAACCCAGATATCATTGGCTTAAAGTAAGAACAAAACCCAGAAAACACATTAGGAAGCCCTATTTCTGATTCAGCTGACCCTGAATCTGAGTCAGCTCAGATTCAGGTTTTCCTTTTATAAGGTGGACTAAGGACTGATTACAGGAGAAGTGGAATCCACAGAACAGATGGAGCAGAAAACATTGGAAGCAGAGGCATGTGAGGGCTACAACTGCAACTGGAAACAACCTAATTACACCCTCAGTCAGTTCTTGTTACAGCTCTATCACACAGTCCTGCTGCCCTGTTACTGTTTTTCTGGATGTCTTTCTTACCCCAGTAGCATCCTCAAAGCTCCTCTGCTATAAAATATCACAAATTGAAACACCAGTAGCATTCCTGCACAACTTATCTATATCAAGGATTCCCACATCATGGTATAAATTGCCAGCTAATGTAACCTTGAATCTTTATGTAAGAGCAATGCAATGATTACAACCCGGTGCAAATTTCACAATATGAGCCCTTACTGCCCAGCAATCCATAGATGAGGACCTGTTATTGCCTACCTGCTGGCAATATCAAGCAGTCCTCTAACAAAAGAAGAAAATAAAGCTTAAAACCTTACATGTGGAAATAGAATGTAAAATACTATAAAATTTCAACCATTGAATCCCCTCACTTCTCTATATAATACTATTATCTGACATGTATGCTATGAAATGATAGAATACATAAATTACAGATGGCATAAATCCCATGTTTTGGGTTATTAATGAATGAAAAGTCTCCAGAAGTCCTTGCAACTCTTTATCTGAATTTAAATGAAAAGTTATTCATAAGAACATAACTTACTTTCCATAGTTGTAGGTGGAAGCTTTGTCTGTTTGAAGTCAGGAAGCTGACATGCACAACTTAAAAGCTGTTGAATGATAGCTGGACTGATTTGCTTGAAGTGGTCCTTAGAAATGGAGGAAGAACTGTTTTTCAAAAATATCTTCACAAGTTCATTGGCAGAGAAACAAACCTTTGTAGAAAAGTATATACAGTTACTAAACATGTTGCATATACCTGAATTTAATTTTGAGGTTAAATACAGAATATAAGAACACAGGGCACTCCAGCCCTAGAAGAAACCTACTATATATCTACACTCATTCTTGCTTAACTTAGTTTAATTACTTCAATTACTTCAGTTTTTTTCTGTGTAAACTTGATACTACTATATATTTCAGAAAGACAAGAATGTTTGGGATAAACCAGCTCAATTTCTATTGAAGCCACTTAATGTCATTAAGATCTTACAAAATAATATCTAATAATATCTCTCAACATTTTATTGTCATATGTGCTAAGAAAAATATTTTAATGCTAATACAAACCATATTCTTAGCTATTCTTGTGAAACTACATTATTTGCAGTAATAGTGCTGTTTATATAAGATACTGCCTAAATCAAAGCAATACTGAAATTTTTCCTTGTACTGGATCTTCACTAAGATATGGAAATAAGTTCGTTTTTTTAATTCATTAAATAAGGGCATGTCAGCAAACTAAATATTAGATAGTCTAAAATTGGTCTAAAGATTGCATAATAATTGTATTATTACAGGTACTTCAGAATTCCAACTACTTTTTTGTTCTTGCTTGGAGCATCACTTTGTCAAAAGAAGCAATTTTCCATGAACCATTTAGATTTCAAAAATTGTCATGGAGAATTGTGTTTTCCTCTCCAGGATGCAACTTCTAGTAACAACATGACCAATTAATACAAGAAAAATTCTAGTAGAAATTTCTGTAAACACTTTTAAACAGAAGAACTCCAGATCAAATATATTATCTTACTTAAAAAATATGTAATCTTATTAAAAATCTTCATTTCTTAATCTCATCTGATGAGCTGTGATTCAATATTTAAAACCAAAAAATTTTCTTTCATTTAAATTGGTCTGCATCTGAGACTCAAATGATTCTTAAATATTTTCTCTCATTACTGAAGCCTAAGCTTCTTTTGAAGCTGTTAAGTATAATTACCTTTAAATAACCCGGTTAAAACCTGACACATTCCTGCTATTGCTCATCCATTAGTGAAGTAAAATATACCTTATGGTTCACTAAGAAAATGAATTATTGAGCACTGATATGTTTTTTCAGAAAACCACATTCAAGTGTTCAGGTGATCTTTTCACCTGGACCATGTGTGTTCTGCCTTCAGGCCAACAGAGAGCATGAAGACATTTCAGGTCTATTACCACATTGTAAGAGACCTTAATTTTGCCTTTTCTGGGCAGTGATATTGACTCTAGAACTAGGGAACACTGACATCTGGTATCAAGTTGGAAGACTAGGATTTTGGCTGGTTATGAGCAGCATTGCTGACCAGTCAGAGCAGGGATTATATTATTTAACACCTTCCCCAACAACTTGAGTGATGGAACAGAGTGCAACAGATGGCATTCACAGGTGAAACTCAACTGGGACCACTAGTCAGAATGCTGATGGGTGTGGCTGCTCTTTAGAGGGACCTGACAAGAAAAAAAATGGGCTGACCAGCCCTTAGTGAAGATCAGCCAAGACAAACTTATTGTGCTTCACACAGAATAGCTCCATGCATCAATGGAGGCTAGGGAAAACTGGCCAGAAGGAAGGCAGGTTTCCAGGAAAAGCCCTTGGGGTGGCTCCTGACAGGAAACTTGAACATGAGCCACCAGTGTGCCCTTGTGGCAGTGACCACTATCTGCACACTGGCTGCATTAGCACGAGTAGAGCCAGCAGGCACTGGAGAAAGAATATTGCCCACTACTCAGGACATGGAAGTCCACATCTGCACTATGTCCAGCTTAATAATCAGCAGTGCAAGGTGCTGGCAAATTGAGGGAAGTGCAGTGGAGGGCCGCCCAGATGGCTAGGGAAGTGCAGCACATGATGTGCCAGGAGAGGCTGAGGGACCTGGGTTTGCTCAGTTTGGGAACAAAAGGGTTGGTGGGCATCTTAAGTCTTCAGCTGTCTAAGGTGACTTAGAGGGAAGAGATAACCAGAATCTTTTCAGAGGCATACAGCAAAAGAATGAGAGGTGAAAGGTATTAGTTGCAGCAATAAAAAACTTCAATATGCTGTAATAAATAAGGCCATCAAGATGAAGACAATAAAGCACTGGTACAGGTTTCTCAATGACTGTATAAACTCTGGTTTTGGTGGCATTCAGAATTTGACTGTACATGGCTCTGTGAAATCTGATCTAAAATTGGTTCTTTTTTGAAAAGTACAATAGACAAGATGAGGTCCAGGATTACTATGAAGCTAAATTTTAATGTGAATTTATTTTCAAGAATTTTCAATGAGAATTTATTACCACGAATTTTCAATGAAAAGCAAAATATCAATTGTAAAAAGAAATTGTCCACACCTAAATAAAAATAGCGTTAAAATTTATGTAGTAAAATGCTCTTGTAAGATGTGAGGCATGAGGACCTGCATCTTTTCTAGTTGCAAGCCCCAGACTTTGAAGCTTTTTAACATAAGGAGGCAGAGAACTTTCTCCATTAGAAAAGCAACTATGCGTGTATCATCCTGGAGGATGATAACAAAGAAATAAGCACATTGATTTTGCATATTTTCATGTGAAAAACTGGATGGATGGATGGATGGATGGATGGATGGATGGATGGATGGATGGATGGATGGATGGATGGATGGATGGATGGATGATTTGGCTTTCCAAAATTCATGTTTGTTTAATGAGGAAGAATAAATGAATACATAGACATAACATAGTTTAACAGAATGTAAGATTATTTATCATATTAGATTACTTACCATTTACTTTTTTATAGACATTTGTGATTATAGAGACAATATGACTTCAAAAGAAAGCAGTGACCCTTTATTGTGGCAATGTTTCAAATAATTATTCCTACATAAAAATTAAATTACAGATCTCAAAGCAGTTAGTAAACCCAAGCCATAGACAAGTCAATGTCCTGTATGTAGCAGAATTGGCTACTAATGAAGCACAGTGGCTATCATAGGTGCAGAAAACCTATCAGGAGACAAAACTAGCAACATTGCAGTGAAACATGAAGTGTTCTAATGGAATATGTAAAGGAAAATAGGTATAGCTAAAAAGAACATATATGGAAAAAAAACCCTTAGAAACTAGGAATTAATACAGAAGAGAAATTATCTTCTGTCCAGATGTTTCTTTGTGATTTTTTATGTATACAGAATATTTGGCTCTCAGTTGACTCCTAAGACTCAGATAATGCCCCTGCACACTTATCCTTTGAGTTACAGTCAATCTTAAAAGTTCAAGAACTCAGAAAACTGAGCTTTAAAAATACTTCAATTGCTGGAGAATTTTACTTTTTTACAGATAGAATCACTACTGATTTCTGTGCTTCATAATTTAAAATTCATATGAAACACATTTAAAATGACCTTAGTTTAAGATTATTTTGAGACCCCATTAAAAGCCTCAGCATGATCCTTTTTTGTGGTCAGCTGCAAAGAAATAAACGTATTGATAGAGTATGCATTTCAAATGCAATATAATTACAGAGATAAATATCTATCAGAATAGTGTTTAACCAGATGAAATTTGTCTCAGCTCCCCATCATAAAATGACCACACAGAAAAAGTCAATTGCACATCACTCAGTTCTCCTAAATCAAGAAGAAACATTACCACTGAATTAATATAAATGGTAAAGGGTTGAAAACAATAGAAAAGTGTTCTTTGAAGAATATATTTCAAATATATACATCAAAATATATACCAATTATATGCTTTGAAGTCTCCTTTTTTGTCTATAGAATGATACCCAGTCTAAAGGATGGAAGTCAGTTAGCATCTTGATCATTGCCATAAACAAAATTTATTTATTTTCAAATTCTTAGGATAAGGACAAAATCACCTGCAATAAGCCAATGTCCTTCAAAGTTCCAAGAGAGGATACTTTGGAGTACCTAAGGTTCCGTTTTACAGCCTTTATACTTTCTTAAGAAGACCTATGGATTTCATAAATGGCTATGAAAAGAGTTTGGAAATGTCCAATCTTCGATTTACAGAAGCCTTTTAAAAGCAACTTACAGAGAAACTTAATTTGAATTTGTTTTCCTTAGTGCAAAACAATCCCTCTTTCTACCAGGTCACTTAAGGCATCCTGGAAACTCTGTGACATAAAACCACAAGAAATCTCTAATAACTGTAAGAAAACATCAAAGCCGTGTTTATCCACTCCTCTGAGTCTTGAAGAAACACCTGATTCCAGGTAACACTAACCATTGTTAGCCCCTCCCAGTGACTTTAATTGCACATTCAACATCCACAAAGTTTTTTTCCCAATTAATATTTAAACAAACATAGCTATATAAATATATATATATTTTCATCCTTATCTACATACCTTTTTAAAACTAATACATTTTACCTCAGACATATATTGCATGGTTTGCAAATCAATTTAAACTTCTGTCAGTGAAATTCTGTCACCAACATTATAATAACATAAAAATAAATTAACCTGGTCCCAATCTGTGTTCCTTTCACGATCTTCAAAATAGCCTTTCAGATAGTCTCCTTTTGTATAGTTTCCTTTGACTGGAGTATTTCTTCTTCCAATATCTCTGATTGCCAAACTGTAACGTCTTCTTTTGTGACTGTGAAATTGCCCATTTACAGTGCAGGTCTTTTTGACTCTAAGCACATTGAGTAGTTGTTCTAGTTCTAGTAATTAATTAGAAAACAGATATGTTACCATAGGAAAATGCACATTTAAAAGACAAAATATTTAAAAGACAGTTTTGTTTCTTTTTGTTTGTTACAACATCAATTCAATTCCTCATTTTAATACTCTTTTCTCAGTTTGGTACTGGAGGCAATTTCTGCTTAACAACTCTGGAAGTTCCAGACACCCAGAACCTCAGCCTTTCCCTCTTTACATGTCGTACTCAGATATGACTGGCAGGCAATTAATCTTTCATTTAATCAGCATCTCTGACAAAATTATCTAGCAATTGGTAAATAACTTCACTGTTCTTAAAATTTTCTTGTGTAAATGGAACTCCTCACTAAATTGCCACAGCCAGGTATTTGGATCAGGAAACACATTCTCCATAGGGTGTCCTGACATCAATTTTCAGGATGCTGTGCTGTCCTTGCACTTCAGAAGCACAGCACAGGACAGTGAATTTTTTCTCTCCTTTGGTTAACATGCCTGCTCACAGTACTGAAACAGGAAGGAGAGAGCCAGGATCTCTAATCCAAATCTGAGATCATGCACAGATGTACCTCATGACACAGCTGGGGTGCAATGGGTGCTTCTGCTGATGGAATGCCCAGTTATTTGAGATGCAGGCCCTACCTTATCTTCCTTATCACCTTCCTTCACCCCTGCACTTTCAAATGAAGCCATAGTGATAATTCCTGTAAACCTTAATTTGTCCATTGAAAAGCGGTCCACAAATTAATTTTAAAGAAATTTAGATTAATGGGAATGTTTCCACATGATAATCTCTTTTTTTTTTAATCTTGTAACTCAGAAAATGCAAATAGTGTAGTCTTAATGGTAAATCTCACAAAAAAAGTTTCTGATAAGATGTTTCACTACTTTCTTTTGGCTACTTAAACAGATCTGAATGGAGCTATATTTGTTTTCTAAATGTAGCAAAATCTAATTTTCTTTTTTTATGCTTCCAAATTCTTACTCTTTCCTGAAGTTACTATTAAGAATTTAAATAAATTTAAAGGGACAGTATAATGAGTTTAGACATAAAATAGACTTACTCAGTAACAAACTGGTCAAGAATATTTTTTGTTTTTCTCACTGACATGCTGATTCCACCAAGCATACAGTCCTGCTGTTATCTTCACTGGGGCCCAGATATCACTATATGTAGCTATTTAGTAGCACTATGCTGAGATGGCTCCATCTATTCTTGTGAGAATTATTTAACAAGATCTGGCTGGGCAATTTTAAAGGAAGGGCTTTGCTGCCAAACCAGTGTTTGTAAATACAATCTATAAGCCCCAGTTTGGGGCTAAGGATTATTATTTTTTTAGTATTTATTTCTGTAATTCAATATACCCCTGTGTAACCTATGAATGTTAAAAATGTCTTTACCTATGCTCAATTCAATTTTTTAATCTGTTTTAACCCATACTTAATGTAACTTTTAAAAAATGCTCTGAAAATATTTTAAACTGTTGCTGTTAGCAGTTGCCAGAAAAAAGGAAAAGTTGATGTCTTTTAACAACCTTCTAAATCCATACCAGGCCTCTGAATTGATTGTGTAGCTTAAATTGCCAAGCAGGCACAACCTTTTACAGACATTAATAGCTGCTGCATCTGAAAGCTGGGCATTTATATTGTTTTGTTTCAGGGTTTTTTTTTGTTTTTTTTGACCAGTTAGAGCACTCCTATACTTCTATTTATTTATGGTTAAGTAGCTTTTCTGATAAGTCCAGCAATAAATTTTCCTGAAGAAAATTAACTTTGCGTACTCCAGCTTACCTGTCACTTGGAGCTCAGTGGTACTATTTAGAGAACTGAAAATATATTTTATAAAGAATTCTGGGGAAGGCAAACTTGCTTTCCCCATACAGACTCCTTGGAGAGCCAGAGTTAGGATTAAAGCAGCCAGGCGTGGAAGAGTGTTTTCATCAGCGCCATCTCTGTCCATTATATCAGCATTTTTCTCGAGAGTGCTCACATCAACACACTGAAATCAGGAGAAAACCACATCAGTACAGTCCTGCTAACCTCCATTTAAATAATCAAAGTGACAGGAGGAGAAACTGTGGAGAACAATTTCATACAAAGCCAGAGTAGAAAAAATGCTAAGCTGTAATTGCCAGCAGGAGAGCTAATCAAAGGACATTTTCAGGAGAACAGGCATAGAATTAAAAATCTTGAAGATTTACTCAGTGTCTAATGGGGGAAAAGTACAGTTCCTCATTCAGGTTATTTTTGCTTAGTGTTATTTTCCTGCTGTTTCTATTGTTCCAAGTGTCCTCCTCAATTACATCTACATCTACTTCTAGCAAGTGGAAGAAAGGGGATGAATTTTTGTTAAGGCACGAGAAATTGCTCAAATAATACAGATTGTAACTCTTCATCTCAAACTTCAGAAAGAATTCTTTAAATGTTTTTAGTTCCTGACCTATTCAATGGAATCGACAGTTTTTTATGGATTAGTTATCTGGGGACAATATGGAAAGATATAATTTTGCTGATATGACTTTCCTGCTGGGTGACCAAATAAAAACAGTAGTCAGTGGTATACAACCATGTGTGTGGAGGTCTGCAAACTCTCTTTTGCCTGGAAATTTATCCCCCTTTTTATATTTTCTTCCCTTTTTTCCTTTCTTGTTTATTTTCACTGCAAATGGTTGGGTTTGAATTAAACTACAACAAAGATTAAAAAATAATGAATTTAATTTTTTTCTAACTAATATCAGCAAAATTAAAAAGTTGGCTAGATGAGCTAGTACAGTAGTCATTTATTTCATACATACTCATCTCTCCTTGGGTAGACCATAAAAACTTCAGAGAGGAGGCTGCCATTTCTTTTCCTGCTCATTCACTATACATCAAAATTTTCACAACCCAAAACTTAGTCTCTCATTTCAAACAAGACATTAGGTGCTATGACTAAAGAAGAGAATAATTTTTGTGAAACCAAAACACAAAAGAGCCACAAGAAATGCTTTTCTTCTATGCCTACCCTGCACCATTGGCCCTTTTCCACAATTAAAGTGTTGTGATTCCAAGTATTATGCTATTATGTTTTGTGTACCTTTCATAAAAGAAACCTCTTTCCCTCAAGTCAGTGAATGAAGTCTCAGTTACTGGACAGGCTTGACAACTGATTATACTGCCAGCATAAACAAACAGAACCCTCAGTAAAGCATTTTATGGGTTGTTATTCTATCTTGACATTTCCCCACCAAATACCCACCAAATACCCACCAAAGCTTCTTTACAGTTGCTCAGATACCATTGGAGTTCTTGGAAATCAGCACGTTTACCAAGACTCAGAATCAAAAGTACAGGTCAATTAATAATTTATGGTGGGAAATGACCGCACAAAGAAGACAGAGAGAGGAACTGGAGGCCCTCAACATTCTGGACACAGCCAGGTCTCCTACCCATCTTCTCTTTGTGCAGAAAACCCTACTACAGCATGCTGTAAATTAAAATCTAATGAAATGAAAAATTTGACCTTTGTATAAACCAAATTTAACTCAATACATTCAACAGATCCAAGGAGCTAGAAACAGGAGGTCAACCTGTACTTTAGGAGGTATCTAATCTGGCTAAAACCTGTTTTATTGTCCATTACAAGGAAAAGTTTCTTCTTTGACTTTGAACTCCAGAATATTATTCTACTATTTTATAGATCCTATTTGAAATAAGGAATTCTAAACAGCAGTGTGAAAACTTTCAGCATGTTCCCTGACTTAGAAATTATGATCTTAGCTGAAAATTCACATTATGCTTTTCTTTTCAACTTTAAGCTTATCTTTAACAATTTTTCTACAATGCATATCCATGCTGGTAGATAATTAGTCACAAATGTGTTTCTACTGAAGAAAGCCATCATATCTTTGGACAGATTCCTCTGTCCAGCCTTGGATAGACATGGAAGTGTAGAACCTGGCAGGGATTTCATCACAGCAAAAGAATTCATAATTTCTCCTATACCAGCCAGTAATGGATCTGTTCTACTTAATACCATTGAAATACTTCAACTTTGACCCCTGTAATATTTTCCTATTATTTTATAGATTCTATTTGAGATAAGGATATCAAATAGATCCTTATAGATAGATCTATCTCAAATAGATCTCATAGATCTCTGGTAGTGTATGTATGCTAACAAATATCAGAAATGAGTAAGTATTTTCTGTACTTGGAGTCAAGTGCAAGATATTGCTTCTACATAGCTGTACTCTCTTCCATCTGCCCTAAGCAGAGCAACTGCATCTAAATTACCCATTAGAAATGGTCCCTAAAATGCAGTATTTCACCAACAACTTCACAGCAGACCCTGTGGAAGGGGCACATGCCAGAAACAACTCAAAGAAAAGCATTAAGCAGCACATACAACACAATCCCAGTGTTCAGCCTGTGCTTGGACACTTCCACCTACCAGTCTTCTGGAGGACTGTGGTACTGGCATAGTCTCTGTTCCAGCATAAAGGTATTATACCGCTAATAAAGATGAAGTTATTTTTACATATTTACCTGGTTTTCAGAAGTTTTAAAATGTTGCCTTACTGCAGCTAAAATATCTTCAGTTTCATTCCGTGAAAAATGATACAAGTCTTCATCATGTCTTAAACTAAGCATACTGTGTAGGTAAAATTTATAATCCTTATCATTCAAACTGAATTCTGAAGAACACATATCTCTATGATGAAGAATGTAGTAGAGAAGAATAAGAGAAATTCTCTGAAATACTTCTTCACTGAGATGATCTTCTAAATCTCCTCCAGCTATCAGTAACAAAGCATCTGGTTCAAGGCACTGTGAAGAAATAAAAATAAATGGAAATTCAACTCAAGTGACACCCTGCCAGGCAGCTGCAAATACAGACAGGAAGGACAACGGGAGAATACAAGTTCTATATTTAAGGGATTGGACCCAAAACTTCGCAAATGCAGGCTGATAGAATGGCAGGAGGAGGGTATAGGTAATTCTTCAGAGTTCTATTGTTGCAAGATCACACCATGGGGTTTTTTCCAGAGCCCCTTTAAATTTTAAGGAAAGTGAAGTGTCCTAGAGATGGCACTTTGAGCAACTTGGTCTATTGGGAGGAGCCCCTGCTCATGGTATGGGGTACAGAACTATGTGATCTTTAAGGTCCCTTCAAAGTCAAACCATTCTATGATTCTTTTCTATAATTTTATGATTTAGTGGTTTGAGACTCCCTACCATCAGGAATAATTCTGATCAATCACTGTAGAGAGCAAAAAGCTTCCACTGGCTTCAGCAGATTATACTTCTTGTTACAAATATATTAGATAAGGGCTAGGCCTATTCATATTTTCATCTGTGCATTCTGTATGTGTTTACATGATAAGATAAAAACAGTTGCTGAACTGTAGTTAATTGAGGCTATGTAAACAGAAGTTATAGCATATTCAATGCACTGCTGAGAGACATAATTGAGCCTGTAATCACACAGCTATTTTTATGTTTCTCAATGAACTCTGTTAACTGCAACAATAAGATCCAGTGCAGAGAGCCAGCACAAGGTCTCAACCCCATTTAGTCCTTCAAATGAATTTCAAGAGGGACAGAAATTACATATTCACCCTGTGCAGGCTTTACATCTGAGCACAGATTTTTAATAAATGTAAAATTGTAAGCATTAATAGCCAAATTAACTATTTATATACATAAATAAGCTAGATTACAGTACGGTTCACTGTGTCCTCTCCTGCCTTCATTGCTTATTAAGGTCTTCAACTTTTCCTAATGCAGTCTCTGAGAATTACTCTTTTGACTAGGAGGAGTCTATTCTCTTTTCTGTCCCAAAGACCTCAAGTCAGTCAACCAGCTTTTATGAACACTCAGTAGTAATACAATAAACATATGGCATGAAGTGGAAGATTTTTAAAGGTTTCTGTAAGATTTTAAAATCCATTGAGGATAAATTGCAATCAGTGAGTCCATTGTTTGCTCTTGCAGGGAAGATGACTGAAAAGAAAATTGCCAATCAGAAGGAAGCAGATTCATTGTAAAAGATGCAGTTACTCCATAGTATATGGGTAGCCCATGGTGAGTGACCCTTGAAGCGATATTAAGAGAATATAAAGTGGTTAGTCATTAGGTTGGGGTTTTTTTTAATTTGGTTTTTAGTTTGGGGGTTTTTTTTGCTGCTACTAATATTTTTACGGGAATAACCATCTGTCCTTGATTTAGAAAAGCTAAACAAAAAAGAAGCCCAGAACTTTGGCACTGAAATCTGAGTTTCTTTTCTTTAAGTGGCCAGAAGTTAAAAAAAAAATTGTTTACCAGTGCAAGAAATATATGATTTCTGTTTGCTTAGAAGATAAAGAAATGTCGGATGCCATTCAACAGCTGCCAGCCCGTGCCCAAAGAGTCTTTGGGGCCACCACATAACAACAAACCAGAAGAGGGTCTAAAAAAAGGGTTAAACTTCACTGCTTTTAAACGCCCATTAGAGATATCATAAAAAGAAAAATTTAAAAAGTCTGAAAACAAAGTCATGTGGTATAAACAAATCCTGGATTAGAAGGGAAATTGAATCTGAAATGAATTAGAGATTCCCAACAAGTATGAGGAAGAAAATGCTAATATAAGGTGGGGCATTCTGTTTCAAATTTTTATGAACTTGAAGGATAGTGCTTCTTGCACAGGTTTTGCTATCTTGGTTTACCAAATCTTGTTAAGTCATCATGGAAGATTTCAGCACAGTACCAAGTGGGCACCATGTGACTGAAAATGCCACATCTCTCTCAAGGATTTCCTACAGAAAACCACGTGCCTGTGGTGCTGGCACAGAAACACTGACAGTGCAGGATGCGTGCAGTGTTTCTAACTCAGATGACACTGATAAATACTGAAAATAGTGAATGTCCTCAAAGTCTTCCTATAGAAAATTTCCAAGATGGAGCCTGAACAGAGCAGCAGTACTGACCCAAGTAAGCCCCAGCTAAATTTCCCTTTGATTTTGTCCATCCAAGGACACAACCAAGCTCTCCAGAAATATATCACAAATACAAGAAAAAACCATGCCACTAGAGAAGAAAAACAAAAGGGCAACCAAAACTTAGTCCCCTGTTTTGTGTAGTTTGGGAGGACTATATAGCCATGTTTAATACATTAATTTTCAATCTGGGCATGTATCTGATACATATTCATTGCCCATGTGTGAATAATCTCCTTCATAAAAAATTATCCATTTAGGTAATGACAGACACCTACAATATTTATGGATGAAATTTCACATTTGGGTTCATACAAAAAATTGGAGCATTTTTAGAAAGGGTCAATAAAGCAAGCAGCTGTCTACTGCACTGGATTAAAAGATTCCCACTTCACTGGCTTGGCAGATTGCTGAAAACAGCACCTTGTAAAAACATTCACCTTTCAGACCATCTTCATAAGTGTGGTATAAAGTGACACTGCTGTATGTAGGTCACCGAACAGTGCCAGAGCAGAGTAATGAAAGCCAAGACTGACCAAGCCCTTTGTTGTCCCTTTTAGCCAAGTTGCTCAGTAACACTGTCCCTGTCCTTTCTTCATTGAATCAGGACTGAGTTCTGAAAATATTCTCAAGTAGACAACCAATCCCTCTGTGCAACTGTACCCTGGACTACTTCCAGTTTCAATTTGGATTTGTAGATTCATTGTTCTGCCTTTCATTTTCCTTGACCTGAACTGCTTACAAAACTCTCCCCTTAATCTTGAATATTTCAGTGAAGTAGCACATAAATCTGAGACAATCCTGTCTGGGTTTTATTTTTATGAACAAAAAAAGTGGCTGAACTGGTCCCCAGTGTTTACCTATGCCTTTCCATGGTGGAAATCATGTGCCCCAAATTCAAGCTCATGATTTTATTGTTACACCAGGTATCAGCAGAAAAACTTTTGCTGGAAAACAAACATTTGGGAATTTTAAAAGGACTGTCTTTCATGTTTGGAATATCTCTTCATGAGCTCAAACCATAAATAATTCAAAATGAAACAAAACAGGGACAAATTTTTTTGCTGCAACAAGAAGTTTTTTACATGTTTAGGTATCATATTCAGGACAGTATCACTTAAACAAATGTTAGAACTCACTGATGATCCTGCAAAGATATCCCTCATTAATTGAAGCACTAACCAGATTACAATCCTCTTGCATGCCATAAATCCGCTGTGGGCATTCAGCTCTCTCCAGTAACATTTTGACCAGTTCTCGTGAGTGGTTCATGTGGAGCTCAGTGTTTTCAGCTGAGAGAATGCGTAAAACTTCCACCAGAGAGCCTCTGCTGGGAGGATTGCTGCCATCCTGCCCATGCTCTTCCCCAGGCTGTCCTTCAGCAATGAGCACGCTGAATATGAAAGCAGAACATACCACCCCAAGAGCTGGATGCTTGGTCAGAAAACACATCTCCTCTTCCTGCAGTGCGTGATCTGCACTGAATGTTGGATTGTTGTTTGTGCTGCACAGCTTAAACTGGAAACCTGAAGAATCTGAATGGTAAAGGGGAAAAAAAACCCAACCCTTTAATTAGTGCAAATGCAATATGTTCGAAAGGATTTATTAATTGGTCGGCTAAGCTGATTTGCAGTGACAAGCTGTTTTTGAACAACAGGGAGCCTGTAAGGACTTTGCAGCATAGAACAGCAGGAAACTAAGACAACTATGGCCTCAAAACTTCTTTAGAATTACCAATAAGAGGTTGTCTCAAAGTGCCCTTCCCTCTTCTTAAAAATAAAGTCATGGCTTTCATTTCAGCATTATGTTATTGCATTCTCTATTAATTCTTTTCAGTAAGAATAGGAAAATACCATGGCTTTTGCTTTCATTTCATCATGAAAACAGGTTTTTAGTAACAAAAATAGCTGTAAATAAATATTGCTAGTCTACTATTATTATGAATGTGTAGTAATTACATTACGTAGCAATAATATAAAGCAGGTTTTATTGTCAAAACACTTTACCAACATCACTAAACTCCAGCTATACTTCACAAAGAAAGAAGGAACAGGATGTACTTAAAAATTATCAATTGCTACTCAGACAGAAGAATTACAAAGCTGAGGTTATAATTTCACTCAAAGAACTCAGTGAATAAACAAGACAAACAAGTTTAACTTGTTAACTTTAGGTGAAAAAGACATTTTGTACTATAAATCTCTCTTCACAATCCTTCCTAATAAACCACTCCTTCTGCTTTTACAGTAATCTATCTCGATATCAAAGCACAAGAAATATAAAATAGTATCAGTTCTGTTTTCCTCAGAAATTTTGATTTTCTTGATGGGCAGATGCTGGCAGTGACATACATACTTGGATACTAAAGAACGTGTTAAACAGCCACATATCCGTTCATCTCCTTTGAACTGCAACATGATACACGTCTTATTTTAAAGGAAACTTTGTTAACAAAGTATTTAAAATTGAAAAAGAACTGCTGAATTCAAATGGGCATTTAGTCCGAAAAAAGTTAGTATGTTTTTAGATATTAGGAAATCTTTTGGTGTTTAGATATATTTTAGTGTTAGGAATATTTATCATTGCTATGAGGATATTATGAGCATTTATTTCTAAATGTTATTTTCTTACCTTCTGAAGGGAAAAAGAATGCTCGAGTATCTAGCTTTGTGGCATTCTGAATCCTCAGAAGTATTTAGCTGCTGGAAGTCCAATGTTTTTAAAATTCCTTGATGGTGCTCTGGAAGCTGGAGAGGATTAGTTTATTGCTGCCTTGAAAAGTTTTCAGTTGCTATGGAGAGAGCTGCCCTTAAGGTAACAATGGAGGTGGATAGGAATTAGTACACGTTCTTCTTGTACTTCCAAGTTCTAAGCATTGCATTATTGAATTTATTTCACATTTTCTAGTAGTTATATTTTTATGTAAACAGTCTATTTTAGAAGTACAAGATGTATAAAATCTACTAAAGAATGTATTTCTTTATGATGGATAATATATGCAAGCACTCATAACTGTTCCCTGTGTTACTAAATTATTTGATCAATGCTACAACAAACCTCAATTCTGTTTTTTTCAATAAAATATTACTACTTTTAAAAAATATGAGAACACAATAGAAATAGAAATCTTTTCAAGCAAATCCATAGAAAAATTATATTTTCTCTTTGCAAAACTTTGCCCATAGAAAACAGCCTCTTTCATCCCCACTTATCCCGTGTCATATTTCCACCAACTGAAAAAGATGGGATAGCTCAGCCTGTGGTGAAAAAAATTGTCATCCACCCACTCAGACTTTCCATAGGGACACTGTTACAAAGTTGACATTTACATCACCACACTATTACAATATTACTGCACTGGAAGTTAGTGAAAACTGTCACAAGTGACAGATTTCAACAGAGACCAGCACACCAGTCATATCATTCTCCCACCTTCAAACCTTCCGTGCCGCTATGGAGGACTATCATCTCAGCTGGCTCAATAAATCCTGGGAAAGCATAAGTCTGTAGTAATAGAAACATCATAATTCTCTTTAAAGCTAGATTAAGAAAATATCCAGGGTTCTAAAATGTCTGTAATGTCTCCTACAAGGTGGTAAGCTCAAAGGGAACAGCCTTGTTTTAGCAAGACTGAGAACTGACAACTGATGCTGACTATAAAAGAATTCAACTGACAACACCAGCTTGAGGGAAATACAAAATGTAAACAAATGTTCTCAAAAACACAAAGTACAATTACATGTACAGATTCTTGTGTGATGATGAGTATTTTAAAAATCTGTCCTACTTTTAAATATTCTTCTATTTCATAAATTACCAAAGATATTTATCAAACCAACATTTCTAAATATACCACTTTATAAAAACAAGAATTACAGAAATTTTTCATATAAATATTTTTATAAGAGTGACTGAAAAGCAGACACACATGATAATATGCATTTCCTCTGGCTTTCATATAATTTGTTCTGTCAAACAAAGCTAACCATGTCCAGATTTGTTCCACTAATAAAAATAATTCCTCAGATAATGGGGGAATAGCTTCCAGCATTTAATTCTGGGATTGCTTAATCTCCAAACAAACATAGAATAGGATTATCTGTATATAATTTGATGTTTTGTGCATAATTACAAACTGAAACTAAGAATTCATTCCATCTAATTAAAGTGTACAAACAGAGGGTGAGTTGTTTCAGTTTACTGAGAAAAGCTAACATTTAAAAACACATTTGATGATTCATAACTATTGAAAGCTTCTAAGAGATTTGCATAATAATACTGGCTACAATTTACTTTAATATTTATATTACAGAGCAATGGTAAAAAAAAGAAAATATTCAGTACATTACAAAACAACAGATAATAATTGGTACAGGCTACACTTCTCTTTTTATGACTAAGTGTTGCAAACCTCTCCTGGCTTGGAAATGAGCTTCTCAGTGGTGGCAAAATCACTGACAGTGACTCAAGGCTCACCCTCTGCTTTTACCCTTGACACTGTGTTTCCACAGTCATGCCACTGTCCTTAAAGAACTATTATGTCTACATAGCACTTGGACTACTTCTTCTGAAGTAATTGCTGGCATCATTTGCTAAGTCTTTTGTCCAAACCCTTCTGCAGCAACATTATTCCCCCACTACTCACCCATCCCAAAGCTGTGCCAACTGATCAAATGGGACCACAACAATTGCAGAGCTGTGTAGTTAGATGCCCATTAGAAATTTACTGATACACAGAAAAAAAATCATTTATACAGTTTGATATCTTAAAACCTCCCAAAGCACTTATCACTAATATTGTAATCATGTGTTATGAGACTAACATTTTGACTCAGATTTTACTGCGTGCTTTTTGGACAATTTTGATAAAGCGGAAAAAACTCCATGAACAATAGTCATAAGCCAGAGACTCTCCATTTACTGTAGAATGATAATATGCATGGAAGAAAACCTTGAGAAGAACTGGAGAACTGGGGTAACTCAGAGTGAAGTACATTAGCATTCTAACAGGACAACAGACGTTCTAACAGACTCTCTACACCAAAACCAAAAGTAGGATGAATTTTCTGATTAAATAAACAAATTTTTAAAAATATTATTCCATTTTACACTTACTTACCACACACAGATACAATCTTCTATGATTTAGAAAGCTCATACAGCAGCAACTTAGGGTCTTAGTGAAAAGGAATGAAGACAATTTAGAAATGGCATAACTAGACATAGAACATGCAGCAAGGCCTCTCTAGTTTCAGGGGTTTAGTTAGTTAGTTTCAATTTTAAGTGAACCAGTGAGAATAACTGCAGCTTATCTGGTTTCTCCCACCTTCACACCTGCTGTGGGAACAAAAGCAAGTGGCCCATTCACAAATGCCATGGATAACTGCACTCTGCAATTTACTGGGTTTCAAATGATTGGTGAATAAATTGTGTGGGAATAGGAAAACTCTATATAAGGACTCACTCTGAGATGACAAGGGCATTTCCACGAGCCCTACCAACATGACAAGTGGCTTTATTTTATTTTTATAGTAGAATGGGAGAGGATGTAGGCATGATTTCAGCAAGACCCCTGCTGAAGTTCACATCGTACTGGGTAATGCAGCTATATAACTCTTATTTCTTCAATACTGTGTAACTTGTTTTGATGGACTAAGAAAATGCATTTTTTTCCTTTTTACTAATGGCAGCAATTATGGCAAACAGAAGAGAATCTTCTGACACTGCAGCTTTCCTCCATGTTATTAATGTGATGTGTGCACATTGTATAATTACAGCCATAGGCAGTATATTGACATATGAAAGAACTACATTTTGCATGTAATTTGTGTAGAATTTCAATACATAAAGTATCTTTGCCAATGTAATGTCAGGGTGCTGTAATAAAAAATGTCAGTACTTTAAAATTACCACAGTCGATTAAGCTTTCTTTGACATCACATGCCAGTCTTAGCAATATCACAAATATTAAGGTTGCTAATGAATTTTAAAAAATTAATATTACTGAAATTATCTGAGTTACATATATTAGCATACATATATATATAGATATATATCTGAAACAAATCTTGTTTTAGTTCAGGATTACAAAATTCACTTGTTAACAGAAAGTTTTCCAAGACAACCTGGAAATCTATTTACATTAACATAAAATAGCAAGAAAGAAGTTATAGAATATTATACACTCTAGGCCAGTAAATCCTCTTACCTGTTAAGAAATATAACCCCAGAGGTGTCTTCTCACATAGGTGCCTCCTTACAGACTTTGACATTTATTGTCTTAAAATATTACTGTCATAAAAACTGTTTTAAAATTAAACAAAAGTGTTTATTTATATGGAAAGTGTGACCTAAAAATGATTAATTTGCTCCATCTGACTACAGACAGCAACTTAGGGTCTTAGTGAAAAGGAATGAAGACAATTTAGAAATGGCATAACTAGACATAGAACATGCAGCAAGGCCTCTCTAGTTTCAGGGGTTTAGTTAGTTAGTTTCAATTTTAAGTGAACCAGTGAGAATAACTGCAGCTTATCTGGTTTCTCCCACCTTCACACCTGCTGTGGGAACAAAAGCAAGTGGCCCATTCACAAATGCCATGGATAACTGCACTCTGCAATTTACTGGGTTTCAGATGATTGGTGAATAAATTGTGTGGGAATAGGAAAACTCTATATAAGGACTCACTCTGAGATGACAAGGGCATTTCCACGAGCCCTACCAACATGACAAGTGGCTTTATTTTATTTTTATAGTAGAATGGGAGAGGATGTAGGCATGATTTCAGCAAGACCCCTGCTGAAGTTCACATCGTACTGGGTAATGCAGCTATATAACTCTTATTTCTTCAATACTGTGTAACTTGTTTTGATGGACTAAGAAAATGCATTTTTTTCCTTTTTACTAATGGCAGCAATTATGGCAAACAGAAGAGAATCTTCTGACACTGCAGCTTTCCTCCATGTTATTAATGTGATGTGTGCACATTGTATAATTACAGCCATAGGCAGTATATTGACATATGAAAGAACTACATTTTGCATGTAATTTGTGTAGAATTTCAATACATAAAGTATCTTTGCCAATGTAATGTCAGGGTGCTGTAATAAAAAATGTCAGTACTTTAAAATTACCACAGTCGATTAAGCTTTCTTTGACATCACATGCCAGTCTTAGCAATATCACAAATATTAAGGTTGCTAATGAATTTTAAAAAATTAATATTACTGAAATTATCTGAGTTACATATATTAGCATACATATATATATAGATATATATCTGAAACAAATCTTGTTTTAGTTCAGGATTACAAAATTCACTTGTTAACAGAAAGTTTTCCAAGACAACCTGGAAATCTATTTACATTAACATAAAATAGCAAGAAAGAAGTTATAGAATATTATACACTCTAGGCCAGCAAATCCTCTTACCTTTTAAGAAATATAACCCCAGAGGTGTCTTCTCACATAGGTGCCTCCTTACAGACTTAAGGTGACATTTATTGTCTTAAAATATTACTGTCATAAAAAACTGTTTTAAAATTAAACAAAAGTGTTTATTTATATGGAAAGTGTGACCTAAAAGTGATTAATTTGCTCCATCTGACTACAGACTTCTCCCTCACACAATTTCTCTATTGCTCTATCTA
The DNA here is from genome assembly GCA_024865655.1 of Emberiza elegans. Lineage (NCBI taxonomy): Eukaryota > Metazoa > Chordata > Aves > Passeriformes > Fringillidae > Emberiza > Emberiza elegans. The sequence goes on from JALJVW010000206.1 coordinate 24,108,174, forward strand.
GCTGTGTTTAAAACAGAACAGAAAAAAAAAACCAAAATTCATTTGGATGTAGGTATAACCATTAAGATTATTCAGTGATAGCAATTACTTAGAACAGGAGATATTAATATATTGGGTATGAAAAAAGGAGGTTTCATAAATATGGATATAATGTTACTCCTTTTTTACTTAAGGAACACATAGGTAAAAAAATTTATTTATTGTTCTTAGGAACATTAGAAACCTAACTTTTATGAAGGTATCTGAACATTAAAGTACAGCACCAAGTCAGTTTCAGTTATCTCACCTCCTCTTACCCTAAAGAGATGCAGAAATCAGTTTCTAAGCTTTTCACTGCCTATTGTATGGTTTGGTTCTGCAGTATTATCAGATTGTTTATGTATATTGTTTCTTTCTTTTGTTTCTTTAGGTTTCCAAAGAAACTGGGCTCAAAAACTGAGTTGATCTTACTAAGAGTGTGTTACCTGATGCAATGCACTTACAGTCTTTGACTGTACAACTACAGATGTATGTTGAACTATTAATTTAAATATCCCAAATGAAATACTGTGTAGTATTAAAGTATAGAACATTAATATTTCAGTGAATAAAATAGAGTTAAAAGTTCAAAAACAACCTTTTGAAAATTATACTGTTCACCTTGTAGGAAATTGACATATATTGTATGCTGCATCTTTTTAGCCATTGACTTCTGACCCCAGCATACTGATTTTTTTCCTGGTGATACTCAACAACTTATGCTGGAAAACCACTCAAATGTTCTTTATGTACCTGTGAATTTTTTTTTACATAAATATTAATAAAATATTTCTAAATAATTTTTACTACTAGAGAAATTGAAATAACAAGTGATTACTCACTTGTTTTTTAAACTATGACTCAGTTTTCAGTTCTAAAGAAATTCTCACAATACAGAAGAGTAATTTCAGGCAAAAGCCTGTTGTCTGAGAGATGACTGTTTCTCAAGGTCTTCTAGTCTACCCCCAATAAAATAAAAATATGTTTCTTAGGCATGAATACAAGCCAGAATGAAAGAAGACAGTTTATTTCCATCTCTTTGTCTTAAATTCAGGAAGAGTGTAAGTGGTACCAACAGTAAGATGAGTTTACAGAATATTTGACTGATTAGATGGGCTTCAAATAACAGATGCTGAAGCAATAAAAGTGAAAAGGACAAAAAAAGGGAAAATCTTAGAATGGAAGAACAATGAAAGAACCTGTATTGATAGAAAAAATTCAGCCAAATACAAATTACACTGCATGACCATGACCTTCTACTTTTATTAAAACTACTAACAAACCACTATCCCCTATAGCCTGGTATAGTCATTATTCAAAGGCTTGGTAACAAGAGTACTGAGAAGGGAGTTCATGATAAGAAATGTTTATACTTTATGAAAGAAACTTTTTCACTTTTAAAATAATTGTTTCTCTCTACATAACCATACCAGTATATGAATACCATTATTCACAATAAATGCACATATGCAACCACTGGATTCTAAAGTAAATGCTTGCTTTTTTCTAACCTATAAGAAAATACAAAATTAACTACTATTTTAACTTTGCAAATACAGTTTGAGTTAAACACACCATATATCCTTGTAGAATTGTTCTATCCAATTTAGGAACAATTGGTTTTTTATCATAAGAGGACACGCTGTTCATTCTGCTCAGTGTTGGCCATAGAATTCTTTGTATCACTAGCTCCTAAAAAGAATTGTTGTAGGCATCTGTAGGTATCAACTGTTAGTTCAGTGGCCAATCCACTTCCATTGGTTACTGTAGCCTTTAATTTGAATTAGGCTGCATATATTTTAGTGGGTCTATGGCAACTATAATTTTAGCAAATCCTGAAATGCTATCTTCAAAGCACTATGCTAAAGATAAGCTCAACTTAAAGCTAACAAATTGATTAAAATGAGGTAAAAAGAGCAAGAGTTAGAAATCCATAGAAGTACGTTACATCTTAAAAAGCAAAACAGCAATCTGCAGCTCAGTGACAATTTGGTACCTACACTCTCTCTGTGAAGATTTTTCAAGCCTTTCCTTCTGTTGCCCAAATTCTTCCAAAAGTACAGAAATAAGATTTATCTTCTCCTTTGTTCCTCATGTCTCTATAGATAAGGACAAGGAAAAAAAAAAAAAAAAAAGAAGAATTCAGGTAGTCTTCAACTGCAGTCCATGCTAACCCTTTTCTAAGCAAGTGCTTGTACTCTGATTTAGCAGCCAGCAAGCTCTCATGTGTGCTATGGATTTATACTGAAGGGCTCAATGTGAGCAGCTTGTGAATACTGAAAGCAGAAACTTTCTTGGAGCTGAGGGTCTGCTTACCTGTTTGGTATGACACTCACCAAGCCTCCTGCAGCTCTGATTTTTGCTGTGGTTTGTGTTCCCACACTACCTTCCACACACTTGGAAATAGACTTTGAAATATGCAAGAATAAAGTTTATTCTAATTGCCCTTTCCCCACTGCCTTTCTTAAATATACACACCCCCACCCCAGGAATTTGAAAAACCATAATTATAAAGCGTAATCTTAATTTTCACATTTTATTCAGACGAATTTGAAGTGAGTAATTATTAACAATTGGATAACCTTTCTTACATTTAACAATATACAATCTGCAACCCAGTGTGAGGTTCAAAGTAGCCAAGTAGAACAAGTCAATGGCTGGCACTCATAAGCTAGAAAAAGAAAGCCTAAGTGGATTAGTATGCAGAGCATTAGGGCATTGAAGTAATTTTCAAAATTAACTCCCTACAAGGAGAGTTGGGGGATTTTTTTACCAGAATTTTATTTTTTTAAAAATGGGGGTTTTTCTGCAGAAATCTTCAAAAGAGGAATCAGAGGAAATTTTATGAAAGAGGAAGATAACTAAGTCTCTTCATAAACCAGTGTCAAAGTGAAGAAAAAGGGTAGTGTGAGTCTGTATGCACTTTCAGATAGATGGATAGATCCAGTGTACTGGGTTTCTTCCCCATCTTCTGAGTGATGACCCACTGCACTGTTTCTATGCCTGCTTTTGAGGAACATGGAACTCTTCTGCAAATAAATGTTGCCAGTTGAGGTCAATAAATGACACTGGTATATTGGCTAACTTCACACTTTTCTGTGTGTGCATTTACTTCAGTTTGCTCTCTTAGCTGCAGCAAGGAATCTGAGATACACCTGCCAAAGACTACCTTTACTGTCATTGAAAATGGAAAATACATGTGCATGAAACAGGGAAGAATAGATGCCACCCTGTTTCCCTCTGGCATGCTCCTTTATGTTATCTCTTCCTTAACATATTGATAAAGATGAATAAAATCTTTCAGAATGCAAATTTCTAGCTTTTTGTCAATGAATAAATTCTTTAAAAATCTACAACCTTTACAGTAAAGCTGACACCCTTAACCTTCCTGCAACTCTTTGGTCTCTATTCTGAATATTTTCTGTAAAAGCATAGCTCCAAAAAGCCTTTTAACATATGTATGGAAACCACTAATTGTCTTTCATCCATGTTTTTTTTAAAGAAAAAACACTTTGCAACTTTTGTTATTCATAATTGAGTGTAGTCTTAATTATTTATCTTTTTCTTTTATTTTCATTTTCCCCCCTCATTTAAAAATAGGAGGGTTTTTTTTTCTTTTTCAGTGTCATCTTCTGAATAAGTGAGGCTACAGCCCACAAGACCTGTGTAGTTAAGATTGGTCTTATCTAAATTTGCAATATATGGAAGTATCTGGACCAGACACCCTAGGATCCCTGTACAGTCATTGGAGACTGAGGCATTTTAGGAGGCAGTTGGTAAGGCCTATTCCACACCAAGCATTTGGATGACAGGAATTGCACTGTAGCCTCTGTAATTATAACATCCTTGACAGCTAAAAGAGCCTTGAGAGATTTTCTTTGCTGTAGACATCTGTACTATTAATTACATTTTGCCAGTTAAATCCCTCCCTGTCCCTGTATGAATTGCCTCACTCCTTTCACCCCAGTAAGTTATTAACAATTTAACCACTTCTAAATATATCTGACAGAAGAGCAAAAATATCCAAGATTCCTGCAAGTTTTATGCAAAACAAGGGCTAGAAAAAGCATTTTACTAGTACCTACATGCAGGAAAGCTGCAGACATAGGACTCAGCTATAGACATGAAATAAACAAAAAGAAATGCTATGAAAACCATAAACCATGCTATTAAAAATGAATCCAAAGAAAAGATCCAAAGCCATTGTACAGAAACATCTTCGTTGCATCTGATACTTGTTTAATTTATAAAGGCTTTCCAATATTTTTATATTCATGAAAAAGAATTCACTGATTGTGAGGCAGTATAACAAGATGTTGACCACTAGAATGTAATGAAGCAATCCCTAATAAAATGCATCTGTAGAAGAAGCAACTTATGATTTCAGGAAAAAAAAACCTCCATTTTCTAGTTGAGAAACAGATCTCATATGATTTTTTCAAAGAAAAATACAAATTTTACAGGGTAGAAAGTTCAGGAATCTTTTTGTGATGTGAAAACCACAGTAATTAAAGCCCAGAAGTTAGAAACTATGTATGAAAATTATTTTCTCTTATTAATGACAATAAATGCTGACATCAACATCATCAAGAAGACAGAAATAAAGAATTAACTCAGTTTTCTTTTAGCCAGCTTTTTTTTTTTTTTTTTACCACTTGTGCTACACTGTATAAAAGATTATAAAAGTAGGCATGCTGCACCATTTTACTACTGCTGCCCTCTGCTGCATGGAACAGTTTCCACGTGTCTTCGTTTCATATTAAGCTGATGAATGACTACTTTTAGAGGTAGATGTTTAAGTGCATATGCCAGATTGCTTTTGTTTATTTCTCTAACTTGCAATGAAGTTTATTTGGCAGCAGAGGATTAGAATTTTACAGTAGGACTCAAAATTGTCAAAGTAAATAAATTATTACCAAAGATGATATACGATGCAAAGCAAAAATGTATTCTCAATTTTGTTTTGCAAAGTAGATTGACTTAGTTCAAGAGATATTTTGACTCAGTTAAACATACTGCAATATTCATGGCATTAATGTTAATGTCTTTTTAAATGTCATCTCTCAATGAATGTTATAATTGAGGAGGCAGTAAGAACAGAAGATCCAACATGAACAGTCTATGAACAGTCTACAGTACAGTTTGTTCCAACATTTCTCTTTCTTACTTTTTTTTTTAAATCAATCCATCCATCTGTACATTACAGAAGAAAGTGCTACTCTTCCATACCATCCTCCCAACAATAATAAACCTATTATCTGCAAAGATGTGACTTGCACTGCAGGGTAGCCCAGTCACACTGTGCCATAACATAGCTTTGAAAACACATCCTCAAATGGGTACACATCCAACTACTCATGCATTTAGTTAATAAAATGCATAGAAAATTATATGATGATTGTCACATATTCTTAACAATATCATAAAAAAGAAACATTTTTATTTTTACAGCATAAACCTTAGCTTAGGTACATCAGTAATTTAGCCATATTCACAAATTATGAGGCATGTTTTTTCTTCCTGTTCATTTTCTGAAACATCCATGGTTTTGTTGAAAACCCTGCAAAAGTCCATAGCTTTTGTCCATTTTATTCTGTTTAATAAGTATTTGCAGTATTTTAAATTACTTTTTGACTGGAATGAGCAAAAGCTCCAAGGCATAGAAGAGAAGGATGGAAAGTGAAATCAAAGGAATAAGCCAGAGCACAGGACCATAAGGGCTAAGAAAAGCTCTACTGGCTTAAGCATTGCTTTACCTTGCTCAGCATTATATTACAGCTACAGAAAATGCTATTTAGACAGTGCATGCAAGCCCAACACTGTTTGGGGTCCATTCCCCTCACATGCAGTCATTAGAATGAGCTGTTAGAGAGCACACCCATGATTGCTGCCTTTCATAAATGCTCATAAACATTTTCCACACATTTAGATAATCCATCCTGCCACTGCCTTCATAAGATGCTGTACTAAAATATTTTTGAAATTCCCCACCTCGTGGGTAAAATAAGATTTTCCTTCATCCCTTTGAAGTCAATTTCCTCTTAACTTTTCCTTACTATATTTTTAGCAAACTATAAAATTCAATCAATAACAGTTCTGTATCCATTTTATTCACAACCTTCCTGATTTTGTAATCATTACCAATATCTCTCATCAGCCTTTTCCAGTCCAGATTTAGGTATTTTTCTTCTAGTTTCTCTCTCATAAGAGAGTTGTTCTATCACTAAATAATTTTGCTTTCCTTTGTATCCATTCAAACCCCATGTGCTTCCTATTTCAAAAAATACTCAAGATGTGAGTAGGATACTACATTCCTCATAGCTGAAATTGAATGTATTTACATTGGTCTTTTTAGCAGAACCCTTTTTTCCCCCTGTATTTCTAAGCCAGTACTAATAACAAGTATTTTATTTAGTTTATCACCTTAATATAATACAGCTCCTGGAATCTTACTGTTTTGTGGGTCATCTTAACATTGGTATCAATGCATAAAGTTAGTAATCTGCAGCAGTTTTCACTGTTCTCCCATATGTTCTGCAAGGTGCCTGGCTCTAAAAAATCAAAAGAAAAATTTGTGCACAGGTGGGGAGGAGGTAGATAAGTATAGCATGATGGCCACTAAAGTTTACGGCTAGTGAAGGTGAGGGCAGGAAAACACCTACCTTTGTTTCCAACAGTCCTGTCTCACAGCATATGCATTGCAACCAGAAGTTACAAGGAGATATCTCTTGCTGCTGACATGGGAGTAAGCTCTATGGAATCACCTGGTGACTAGTTAAGCATTTTACAGGAATTTACTCAAACTACAAATAAACGTTGCTTGAATTCACAAGATTTGCACATGAATGATGCATCTTGTATTCCACAAGAAATCTTGTTTCTAAGCATTTTCTTTGTGTCTTGGGACTCATTCTCTGTGAGCTGCTCCCGATGCTGTGCCTGATGCACCCCAGGACATGGCTGGCCCTCCTGACTGCCAGGACACTGCTGACTCATGTTTAACTTGTCATTGTTAAATGGCAAGCTAAATGGAATCCTTGTTGCACTTAAGAAAATATCATGTCCCCATATTGAAACTATTAAGTTAAACTGCTTACTTTGAAGCTGTTTGCAAAGATATAATTTTCCTTTTATATTATAGTCATTCAGATTTCAGCTAGTTCTGTATAAAGACAAGATACAGTCTGCTTTTGTTTTCTTCTGGCTTTTTAGCAATACAGTCAATTTTCAACAGACAAGTCAATTGAAAACACCATTAGTCTAAAAAGAAATTACACAGTCTAAGTAGTGATTCATGTGAAACATTGTCTTCATTTTTGTAGTGGCTGCTTTCAGGTGCTCTTACCACACCAGTAGCATGCTATACTGGAATAATTTATTGAGAGTGTTTATTTGTCAGATAGTGAAACAGCATGTCATGCTGATAAAGGCTTGAGGAATGCTCCATAAACAAGGGAGTCACCAACCAAGGGAGTTTAGAGCTGTTACCCATTGCACCAAGCACCCAACAAAGTTTCTTTGATTAAGATTAGTCTAATACTCTCCAAGATCTCTAAGCCTGTACCTAAACAGAAACTGCCCAAACTAGGAAGTGCTGGACATATGTACAGACACATCCTACTTTGTCAGTCCTGGCTGATTCTGTTATCTGGGGCTGCTAGGGGAATAGGTCCACTATACTACTTCCACTAATCACATAGTTCAGCAAAGAGCTGCTGTGGAGGGACCCAGTGTAAGGGAAGACTAGATAAATATACTAACTTCCTTTGGAGACTCAGGTACTATTCTCTTATTTGTCAGCATGATTCAGGTGGTGTTTACAAGAGACGGGATAGCTGAACTGACAGGCACTGACACTGGCAGCTGCAGAAGCAGCACTGCATGTTGGGAAGGATGAAAGTTTGACAAGAAAGTCTCACAGATATGTATGCTTGGCAGAAAGACTTTTGAATGTCTATTTGTCTGTTCGTCTGATGAATGGAGATGGAAGCAAGTTTTGATATAGAAGAAAATAATTGCTCAGCCAGTCTTACTCGATAACCAAGCAAACAAAGGGTAAGTTAGTTAGAAGGGGTTTTTACAACTTAGAGCAAAGGATAAACCCACCTCAAACAAGAAGATGTTTTTACCAAGCAGAAAGATAGCACAGGCAAACAAGTCAGCAAATGTTGCAGGTAGAAAAAAGGTCTCAGAATTTTCCACTGCAAGGAAACTGAAAAACAACTTCTAGCTTAAACTGTAACGTACTAACTTTTAGTGATTGGAGTATAGTAACATGAATATAGTAATTACAGTAGTTATGATAGGCTATAGATAAATGTTAAGGTATAGATTGGTTCTACTGTATTAAGATGCTCCGCAAAGAAAGGTATATAATGCATTGTAACCAAAACCAAAGGGTCTCCAGGCCTGCCTGCAGCTGGAGCTGACAGCTGTAGGCACAGGCTCTGTCACCTATGACCCTGGACTGCTGTAACATCTTGGATGTACTAAACTGCATTTTGGAGAGCCACCTGGAGTCCCATGTCTCTAATTCAGGCTCTTGCAGCTGCACACAAGAGCAGACGTGCCTTGTCATGGGGATGTGCCCAGGTGTGGCAGTACTACACACTAGTACAGGGGGCATGCTACCACTACAAGGTGACACTGCTTGAAGGTGGTAACTTTGAGCGTATACACCAAGCCAGCCTTTGTCCTGTCAGCCTGCCTAAAGCTAATATATATATAATATATATTAGCTGATAGCTTCCATTAAAGTCCTGCTGCTCTCAATCAAGTGTACGAAAAAATACTGTTGGTTTGGCTGTTGACTGAAAAATACTTTTCTGTTTGGGATGCACTGGGGTCATCACTGATTAAATTTTTAAAGTTCCATTCATCAAGAAAATGGCCATTTGTACTTTTAGGTCTGATGTCTTCTTACAGTAGCTACAACATAAACCACTCTGTACCAGCACACAATTCCAGCAGCTTGAAGAGGAATTTGGCCTTATTCAACTGCAAGAAACTGAACAGAAGATTTGTTCAGAAGATTTGCACTTGGCCACATTCCATGATGTTTTATTTAAATATTCCTATCAAGTAAGAGTTTTTGAACTTCAGTTTCTAGCCTTAGCTATAACTCAAATTGGGAACTCATCCAGGATACTGCCCAAGACTGAAAATTTTAAAGTGATGTGTAAAACACCTCCATAAGTGGTTAGTTTAGTAAAGAATCCATTTAATTTGATAAGAATGGAGCTCTTAAATTGTTTATCACAGAGGACCATACATGAAACATTAAGGATCACAACAGCATAATAAAAAATATTATCAAGACAAAAAATTCATTAGTTTGATTACATATTATTGTACAAATATGGAAGACAGCTGCAACACTATCACTAAAACTTACCAAGCTCTCATTCTTAATATGGTAATTCATCTGATGAATATTCATGAACGCTAACTGGTAGTGATTCCACAGTTCATTTGTTGGCTGTGTGATTTGTAACATTGCCACAAAAATCCAGACTAGCAGAAAACATGAAAGAAAACTAACAGAGTGCGCAAATTTCCCTTCTATCCAGATTGTCTCTTACTTCCTATGCTGGAGATCCTGCTCATACTTAAATTTATGTCCTTTTGAACAGGGAAAGCAACAGACCACAAGAGAAGTTTATCCTTTAGAACTCTCTGTCATTTGTATATTTACTTTTTTTCTGATTCATCACAGTTTAGAGAACTGGATTTAAATTTTTTGCTTAAAAAGATGGCACTTTCAATTATCCATAACTTATTTACTATAAACATAAACTAAACATGAAACAGTAAAATTACTGAACATTCCAAGTACTGCACCTATAACTTTGCATAATGATTGTTTAATCTTGGCAATAATTCTTGATTACTTTTTAATAGTTTAATATAAAGTGCTGAATTAATGTTCAATATAGGAAAAAAAGCCCTTCTAATAAAAACTAAAATGTACAACTAGATAATAAGTGATTTCTACTGTATAATTTGAAAATATTTCTATGTCTAGAAGTTATTAATTGATGAAATAAATCATCATGGTTTGTTACCACAGTCTTTAACAATGTTTGTTTTAATAATAAATTGTGGGATATGCACACAAGATAAAATCACTGAAACCTTTGCTGAATTTATAAGACCGTAATGGATCTCCCTGACAAAATCTGCATAAGTGCAATATATGCCATTCCAAAAACAATTTAAATACAGAAAATAACTCACTGGTTGGGACTGATATTTGCCATGAAAAATCCATCTCAAAAGATGTATCAAATTCCCTTGAGATGCTTTCTCAAGGAAAGAAAGATAAAAGTACATCAGCTAGATGCTCACAAATTATTGGACTTGAATCCACCAATTCACCTCCTCTATCGTATTTCTGTAGGGCTCCAGTCCTGCCAGTTACTGCATGATGTGCAGCATAGAGCATTTTCCTAGAGTAAGCAGAGCCTATACAGGAGCACAAATAAATACAGTTTGTATTAGGCATAATAAACTCAGCTCACATTTTCAACAGCAGTGAGTTTCAAAAAAATTTCTCAGGAAGCAGCTGTACATGACTACAGGCTCATTTACATGTAGCACTCTTATGACAGTTTTGAAAGTGATATTTAAACTGGTTTCGCTAAAGCTGAAAAAAAATAGATGTTAAAGTATAATTTGTTGTAATCTTCAAAATTTTGATTTTAAACTGACTAAAAGTCAAGTCACACTTTAATGAATATGAGTGTGTCCACAAGGCACACATCTCTGAACAATTGATAGGGTGGCTGAATGGATGGTGGTTGGAAGGCTGCTGACTTGAAAAGCATTATTAGTTGCCCTATCCTAGGTCTTTGTAGGTTAAGCAACTGGCATTCCAAGCATTCTAAGATTTGGGGACAAAGCATTTCCAGCATGCTGCACAGATAAACACAGTGCTGGAAGTTCATTACTTAGTCACAAAGCAAGATTAAAGGATATTTTTAATCCAAGTGAGAAGGAATAACAGGCCCATGGAGGAAATCTTGCAGGAAATAAGAGCATATTTCTGAAACAAAGCGGATGTTACAAGAACAAAGCAGGGAGACAGTTTAATGTGTTTCTGTTGTTGATGGTAGAGGAAAAATATGTAATCCCTGTAAAATGATCAAAATATATGGTAGAATAGCTTGACATGAATTGACTCAGATCTAAGTCATACAATCTGGTCTCTGATTAAAGAAGGCAATTATCACACTGTTTTCTGACCTTGGAATCTATTAATCACTTGTGTTATATAAATATGTATTTGAATACAAGCAAGTTGGCATGGCCCTACATACTGGCTAAGCATCTAAACCAGTGGAAAAGTATCAGTGGAATCACAGAACCATAGAATGGTCTGGGCTTGAAGGGACCTAAAAAAGATCATCTAGTTCAACTGCCCCATTGTGAGCATCAGATCAAGTGAAACACTCAACATCTTCAGAATACCAAACATAAGGATTTCGACTCATGTTCTGAGCTCCCACTAAAGCACTAGTATGGATGTCCTCAAGATAGTCTCTTAGTAAACAGAACTGGAAGTCATCCCAGATGAAGTACATATGCAGCTTTCAGTGCTACAGAAAGTGTCTCTTTGCTTGTCAGTAAAATCTATCTCCATGAATGATTCCATACAAATAAACAGGTCACATTTCAGGCTTGTTTTCAAATGCTGGAAAACCATTATATAAGCAAGCATAGAACTTGAATGAGTATTTTCTGCAATAGAATACATCTGGCAATGTCTTATGAAAACGTACATTTTCTCTTCCAAGACAAAATAAAACATTGTTATTAACTGTCAGAATTCCTGAAAAAGGAAAGTTAGCTGAGTATTTCAGACAGTAAAGAAGCACTTTAAAAGAATCACCCCAGTGGATACATGTGCGAAATACATTATTTAGCTAATGTTGCTAATTTTAGCTGTCACTGAACTTGTAATTTATTTTGACTTTCAGAGTGCTAAATTTAGTTACCATTTTATTATGTCATAGCTCAGCAGTGGAAAAATCTTCAGCAGGTATCCATACTCAAGTTCTAGTTTTGGCAACCATGAATACATGTGAGTCATCAGTAAACACCATCACTACCTCCTTCTTCCAGGTGATTTAGGACACTTTGAATAGGGTATGATCTATATTCTCCATATTTATTGGATGCTTCCAGTAGAGTTGTTAGGCCTGATCTTCCAATATAAACCCCATATTTACTCTTCTGTAAGTTAATATAGCTGTCTCCTAATTCTTTCCTTATTACTGTTTCTATCAGTCTACCTTACAGAAAATTAGATTAGCCATCTTAAAGCACTCAGGAAACACAGAGCTTGTTTTAGAGACTGGTGTAGTTTTTGTGTCATGCTATTCCTCTGGCATTGGTAATGTTTTCAATAAGAGATTATGCAATAGAGCAAACAGCAATTTCTAGTTCTTTCAGAACAATTTTTAGGATGCTTTTAAATTTTTTTTCTTAACATATGTAAAATTTGAGGAGAATGTAATTAATGTTAGAGTGACCTTCACCCAGTACAACACTTAAAGGGCCTTGTGTTCTTAGGATGGATTAGCCTTCTGTTGTGAGCTTTTGCTACAGAAAGCAGAGATGGACATGCACATGTGCTGTCTACATGACTACCCACCCATACAATAAACATTGTGCAGATAACTGAATATTCTTGCTTCATTTGAAGTCTCTCAATCTGTTGTAGTCAATACCATCTTAGCAAACAGTTTAAAGAGTCAACAAAACCAGAAGTACTGTTTGCAATTACACTGATGCTCTCTGATGTGTCAAAGCCATATTGCTTCTAATTGAAACTCCATTTCACTTCCTCAGAAATCTGTAAAGAAATAAATGTACCTCATTAAAGTCTGAAAAAAGCCCATTAAAAAAACACAATGGACATTTACTGAAAGACAATAAATGGACATTTACAGAAAGACAAGTGATGCAGTCAGCAAAATATCTTCATCCTGACATTATGACAAAAACGTTGGAAATAAAAGTGACCATATTTATATCCCCAAGAGGGGCAAGTCTGGTGTGTAAACAAGTTTCTGAAATTGAGCCAGGAGAATTCCTGTCAGTTCTGTATCTCTAATGATAATAAGCTAATGTTCTTTGCATTTCTGTAGACTTTTCAATTTTAAGGTTTAAAAGCAATTACCTGATCTTGATAATGCTTCTATGAGACAAACACACATTATGCCTTTATTAGCAAGGGAGATGGAGGCACACAGTTTTTCATTTGCCATGTAATGAGCTGCTAACCATAACCACCAGTGAATCACTCACACATCCCCTCTGCTTGTTGCTAATATTGTTTAAATTGACATTAATGTCATGTCTGATGACAAATGCCTACCTGGAACGCTGCTATGATGGTCCTACAAGACTCGTAAGAAGGGGGGGAAAAAGGTAGAAACAAAAGAGAAACTGAAGAAAATTACCATTATTTTACTAGTTCTGCTTCACTTAAAGGTCAAACATAAGAAAAAAATTATACATATAACCTCGAGCTAGAAAAACAGACAATTTTAGCTGGCCAGAGAAGACCGGGTCATTATCTCATTCGTCAGCTAAAAAATTAACGATGGCTCTGAAGCCGTTCCCTCTCATCCTCGGGGCAGCCCATTCCCTAGGGCCCAGGCCGTGCCTCCCAGGGCCTCACGCGTCCTGCTGGGCCCAGCCCGGACACCGCGAGCTGGGGCATCCGCGCCTGCCGAGCAAAACTGCCCCCGCCGAGGCTCCGGCGCTGCCCTTGGCCCCGGGCAGCTGCAACAACCGCGGGGGAGCCCGGCGCGCCGGGCCCCACCAGCGCTGCGGCTCCGCAAGGGCTCGCTCGCTAGATGGCGCCATCGGCTGATGCGGGCCCCGGCCCCGGTCCTCCTCTGCCCTGCCGTATCTTGTCCTCCTCTACCATGCTGTCCTCTCTTCTCCTCTGCCCTGCGCTGCCCTGCCCACCTGTACCATGCTCTGCCCTGCGCTGCCCTGCCCTCCTGTACCATGCTCTCCTCCTCCTCTGCCCTGCTCTCCTCTACCCTCTCTTCTGCTCCCCTCCCCTCCCTCTATCCTGCCCTCCGCTCCGCTGCCCAAAACTCATCTACCCTGACCTCCTCTGCCCTTCCTGCCTCTCTCCTGCCCTGCCCTCCCCTCCTGTATGGGGCTCAGCGCCATTCCCGGCTCCGTGTCGGACTCGGAGCCCCACACAGCCCCAGCTGGCTCCCGCAGCTCCCACAGGCGGCAGGGGAGGCTTGCAGTGCGTGAGGGCAGCGCGGCCGCTGCTGGCGGAGGGGCCCAAGGCGGGTGTGAGGTGCGGGCCCTGCAGCCCCGCCGGGATGATCCCCACGTCGGGAAGGCTGCGGGACTTGGAGCCCGGGGCTCAGTGAAAAGGATAGAAGAGCGTTCAGTCTCCCCTCGCTTTGGGGCGCTGCCCCTTCGTGAGGCTTGGCCGCATCGGACGCCAGCCTTGGCCGTCCTCTCCCTCCTTGGCAGAGGGAGAGGATGGCCAAGCCACCGAGTCACCCCAGGGTGGGGTTGGAAGAGAAATCACCCAGTCCAGCCCCTGGCACCGAGTGGGGCTGTGAATATCTCCCAGCCTGGAGACCCCACAAGCTCTCTCTCAGTGCTAGCCAGTGTCAGACTTGGAGGCACACACCAAACCTGGGTTCTTTCATTGTTCCCAAGACACACTCTCCAATGGTCATTCTTCAGCCCAATAACCAGAGCAATGAGAGACATCTAGAAGTACTCCAGGGTGGAGAGGATCCTTCTTCACTTGCTTTGTAGTTCCAGGAGGAAACAATAAAAGCTTATTTATCAGCTGGTCTTCAATGAAGCCCTGTCCTCAGTGTGTGGGTCATGGAAGATTGGGATGCCAGTGTCAACTTGTCATCTGAATGTCATTATGGGAAAAAATTTCTCCATTTTGCAAATACCTGGAATATACCTAGAAATACCTGTAACCTCACTCAGACAAAGTCCAGATTGATGTAAACCATTCAATTTCCTCTTTCAATTAAAAAAGGGATCAAGTAATGAAGTTGAACAATTTCCTCTGAATATGTAGCAAAGTTATAAACAAGAAATTATGAAGTTAGGAACAGCTGGGAATTGCAGAAACCCACTAGTGAGTGGACAAAAGTAATGTTCAGGTAGAAAAAAAAGTCTTGTTTGGTTGTGCTTGAGTGCTAAAAGAAAATAAACTGTATCATATGCCAAATTTCAAATACTCTTTCTCAACCATAATATTTGCAAAATATTAAGCGTTTAACGAACACACTGAGATTATTACATGAAGACCTTACATTTAAATGTCTTTCTGATTGTGTCTTCTAAACTTGTATATGGTAGATGGAAAGTTTGGGAAATGGAGTGAGTTTTCTCTTAGAGAATCCTACAGCTATATGACAAATTAGGTAACAGCAGTCACCAGTCCACTTTCCTTGATGTAAAAAGAGGTAATGAAAAGCTGTGGTGTAACACTTTGATCTCCTTCTAACGTTTCAGTTTTGAACTTAATACTAAAATCTCAGCAGGGAAAGAAAATTAGGGGGAGAAGAGAGGTGCTTGTTAAGAGAATGGTTCAAAGCTGCACCAGGAAAAGTTCAGGCTGGACGCAAAAGGAAATAACCTAGATATTGGTGGTAATCATCACTGCCAGTAACTGGAAGCAGTTGGCTGCTAAAAAATACTTTGGGTGTATTTTAGAGGGTGAAAAGTGAGAAACCAATGTTCCTTTGAAAATGTTTTTTTAAAATATTTGTTGAGACAAAATTTATGAAAATGGCAGAGTTTGGTAGAGTAAAGAGAATAAACTTGAGGAAAAGGAGAAGAATGTTGCTTATATTGCTATAAGTTAATTTCACAGAATCCTAGAATGGGATGGGGTGGTCCACAACTTTCTGGGCAACCTCTTTCAGTGTCTCAGCACACTCACAGTCAAGGATTTCTTCTTAACATCTAATTTAAACCTGTTCTTTTTAAATTTAAAGTCATTCTTCCTTGTCCTATCACTACATGATCTTGTTAAAAGTCCTTCTCCAGCTCTCTTGTAGCCTCCTGTAGCCCAGGTGCTCTAAGTCTCCCTGGAGCCTTCTCTTCTGCAGGCTGAGCAACCCCATGTCTCTCAGCCTGTCATCATAGCAGAGGTGTTCCAGCCCCCTCATCATCTTGGGGCTCTCCTCTGGACTTGGTTCAGCAGGTTCATGTCCTTCCTGTGCCAGTGACCCCAGAGCTGGATGCAGCACTCCAGCTGGGTCCCACTGGAGAGGAATAGAGGGGGAGAACCATCTCCATCGCTCTGCTACAGCCCGGGACATGTTTGGCCTTCTGGGTTGCAAGGGCAAATGGCCAGCTCATGTCCAGCTTCTTATCCACCACCCTCAAGTCCTTCTCAGTAGGGCTGCTGTCAGTCCATTCTCTACCCAGCTGTATCTGTGTATTTGTGCAAACAATTTGAAAATTATTTGTTAATACAGTTCAAGTAATGAGCCATTTCTGATCACTTTTTGCCAGTGGAACGTGGCATCATTTGAAACCATTAGCTGTATAATTCAGAAATCTTTCCTACCTTGCATGAGGACAGCATTGGGTAAATTGGCTGAGATATACAAATATTAATAAGTAATGATATTTAAATGGTACTTAAGATTTATCTATGACATTATGTACCTTTGCCATAAGACTTATCTATGGTATTGTGAACAGAACTGGGGCTTACAGAAATTAAAAATAAATTCTGTTCAGATTTAGCTGAACTAAAAATTGAACAATTCTTGGTAAACAGCAATTACCAGCTTAGTGTCAAGATCATGGATACAGAAGGAAATAGATGAGAGAAATAGAAACAGAATATAGCCAAAGCAGGTGCAGCAATTTTATGGCAGTCTGTACAGAATAGGAGAGGGAACTTTTAGCAGCAGCACTCTGTATGGGACTGAGCAGTACTTTTATGCTCGGTTTTTCTACTTTTTGTATCAGTGGTGGAGACAGAAATGGCAGAGCCCTCATTTTTGGTGCTTCACACAACTTTACCTTCCCGAGGGTTCGCTGCTGTGAGCACATCAGTACCTGCTTGGGGAAGCAGTTTGGTGTGCATTAAACACAGAGATTATATCAAGATTATAAGCAGACACACTTCACTGATTTTTCACCTGTTCTGGCTCTAGGTTAAGAAGTGTTTATGGAGGTACCAAGGCAGATGCTTGCCTTGGAAGTTTATTTGTAATTTTGTAGGAACTTCTGTCTGTGTTCTTAACATTTGCTTAAAAAATGCTACCAGCTCAGTCTCTATTCTGAATTAGTGTGGAAAATAAAATCAACAGAATTTTTTTTAGTTTGACAGATGCTTTGTTTCCAAAAGCAATGATTTTCAAGCCAGGGGAAAAATCTACAAGGAATTGTTTTGATAGAAGTTTTCTGAATAGCCTGGAGCTATTGATGATGACTGTAATCAGCTAAAAGCTATTAGTGTGTTTTGTACAAAATTGCATAAGATATCAGTTAAAAGTGGGTTCTGCAGAACTCATTTACTGTGAGATAATTGTTTTAGGCTTTGTGTCAGAGAGAGTCTAGAGTTCTCTTCAGTCTCTAGACCAGATCAAGTAATCACACCCTAATGTATCCATCCTTCTGTGCTGACCACAGTGCTGGCCTTGGGTGAGTAGTTCAGTTAGGTAATGCTGCATTTTAGATATCTACATTACATGAGATGAATTCCATCACCTTCAGGCTGCTTAGATAGCTGAGCCTATGTATGAAAGGGATTATGTTGTCATTGCAAGTGGTAATAATTAAAACCGGCAAAAATTGGGCACCATTTATTTATGAAAATGAGAAGAAAAACCCCACATCACACACATTAGTATGAAACACATCAGTGCTGAGGTGTCTTTTCCACTCTGAATCTAATTTAAACAGCAGCATTCACAATAGGCAACTTTTTTACCTATTCCAAGCACTGAACTGACAGGAGAGTGATTTTAAGTATACAGGACTTTTTGGAAAGAAAAGAGAAACATGCAAACAACTTACTTGAGCAGAAACACTGGGATTTGGGATTAAGCATGGTAAGGCCTGAGTGCCTTCTGTGTTTTGTGGAGTTTTACCAAGAGCAACCCAGCCCTCTTCTGTGTCTGAGCAATGTATGAGGTATGTGGACTGTGTGTGTGGACTGTCAGGTCCAAATGACAAATGCAGAAAAGTCTGTGCTCATATACATTGATCTCTTCCCCAGTGGCTGTTCAGTTGTTTGAGAGACCATAGGCTGAATGGTGTGTCCTTGCTCTGGCACTGCTGTCCCATGCTGCAAACAGCAGCTTATGGTGACAGTGGCTGCCAGGTGTGAGCAGATCTGGTCTGGGCTATGGCTCTCAGCTCCTGTTCCCAGGTGTGAGCACCACTGCACTGGCTCACTCTCCACTCACTTTAGTTTCACTGCTGTTCTCACTACAATGCTCTCTGTCTTTCTGTAGGAGGCATTTTGGATCAGGCTCTGGTCTCTCAGTCCCTTGCAGGGGATCAGCAACATGTGATCCTGTCCAGTTTTTGTTCAGTCATGATGTTCAGTCCAACTATAGAGTAGCTGGACATAAAAATATACATATATTCAAAATATTTTCATGTGATAACACATGGAGCTGGTATGCAGAGCAGCCTGACTGTTGAGCTTTCCATGCTTCCTGCGTGGTGGTGCAAGGCTTCTTCTCTGAAGAATTAACAGGTGCTCCCAGGTGCTGAATTTTGTCACCAGAACACTTCTGTCACAAACTCCCAATTTTTATAGTTAACTTACAAATACCTTTAAAAAAACAGTCTTTTCTATTGTATGTTTCCTTTTTTCTTTTGGGAAAGGTAACTTTAATTTATGAGATTCACTAAGCTGGGCATAAGCACAGTAGGACCAGCAGCATGTATGCTTGAAAATGTAGACAAGAAAAAGTGCTTGCCTTACTAACTCATCCAAAGGGCAAGCAGAACCCTGTATTCCCAAATATCTGTAGTACATACCAGGAAACAATTTTATCTCTAGTCACCTCCATGGGAAGCAGGTGTTGTTTTTCTCATTTGCACAGTTTTGTGCAAAGCTCTCACAGCTATTTCCTATTTCCTCCTGAAAATGGCAACGACTTTCTTTATTGCAAGGAGTATTATAGGACTTATTATAGTAACTTCAGGGACTGTTATCTCTGAAGGCTTTTATCTCTGGGCTTTACCATGTTCAAATGACATAAATTGTAAAATAGACTCTTCATTTACTTAATTTTTAATTTTATTTTAAATAACCTGTGGATGGGAGTTTTCTGTTTGGGTTTTTCTGGTGGTTTGTTTTGGTTTGTTTTTAACCAGGTCTTTTATGTATGACATTACTTGGTTAAATAAGAAAAGGAAAGCCACATATTCTTCAGATATCTTTCTGTTTCTCTGATTGATGAGAATTCTTCACCAGCTTAACCAAAGGTGTAGAATAAGGTGTGGAATAATGTGTGTCCATCCAGCAAAGGAATGCTCAGGAAAATTGAACTCTCAGGAGGAAGTGTTACCAGAGGTGACCCATGTTTCAAGATAGCCCTTGTTAAAATATCTGAAAGGAATATTCCTAGAGGAAGGGCGTACTTCCATTATAAGTTACTATCAATAATATTTTTAATTAGAGTCCTTTATTGCTTGATGGATATCTGAAGAAATCTAAATAATAGAGGTAATTCAAATGTGTTCTCAAGCTGCTCAGGAATAGACACAGAAGTCCTGGTGCAGAAACCTGTTCCACTTATTCCAGGTATTTTCTTCCCTTGCAGATATTTTTAGTGTGGCCACGTCTTTTTGTCAGTCAGAGACCATAAGCATGTGGAGTGAGTGAGAATTCTCACAGAGGTGCCAAAGAAGGAATCTGTTGCCCAATACATTCATTAGGTAGAAGCTCCTCTGCTCTAGTCCTGTTCCTCCATATGGCCTTCAGTGAGGCCTGTTAGTGCCACATGCCCTCTTGTGGCTCGGGGAAAGGTGTTTCCTTTTCTCAGGGGGGGTGATGCATGCCTTAAATATGCAGAATGATAAACTGCCCCCTGAGGCAAACCCTGCTACTCTGTACAATGGAAGAAAAGAGCTGAGAAGGGTCTAGGCAGCACCTTGTCAAACAAAATCACAACAAAGAAGAAGGAATGTATTTTCAAAAATTATCTCAGTGATTCTAGATCTCTGCTCCAAAGAATTACAGAAAGCACTATAAGATAGCCATTTATTATAAATGCTTGGATTTTAAAAGGGGAAACTCTGTATACTAAAAGAATCATTACTGAAATAAAACCCAATGGAAAGATCATCTCCTGTTGTATCTTTAATATTAATTTGAACTGCCAAAAAAAAGAGGTATTTGCAGAATACTAGAAGAGTGCATGGCTGTAAGAAATGGCATAATTCAAAAATTTAGACTGGATGTAAAATTAAAAGAGCCTCTTCAATTTTTTACAATTTTCTGTCTTTTTTTTTTTGTAAACAAATAGTACTTAATGCGCAGATGCAGGTATCATAACAGTTTTTACATTAATTAAAAGATATATCATAAACTATGAAGCTGAAAACCTGAAATGAGCAGTGTTTCATAGGTTAGACCTGATGATCTCAAAGGTCTTTTTCAGCCTAGCTAATTCTGTGATTGTGTGATTCCCATAATAGTCTAGATACCACTGAAGTAACACACAGGGAAAAATAATTTAAAGTAATGAGTAATGATTTCCCCTGTGTGTAAAAATGGATAATTTCTACACTAAGCTAAATAAAGTAATTTTCGCATCATAAATATCTGCCAGACTTTCCCCATAACACCTCTGGAGCCATCTTTTCAGCCATGCCCATTTATATGAAAAAACACATATACATTCCCCAGACTAAACAGCTCTGGAACACTTTGGAAGGAATTTTGAAAGATGTGTGTGTATTTGAGAAGAAAGGAGACTATTGCCTGGGTAGGAAAATACAAAGCTGGGGTAAGATTTCACTGATTTATAGCCTGGTTTTTGGTAGTTGGATCACATGGGCATTTGGTCAGGCTACATGTCTGAATGTGTGTCTTTTACTTGAATATCCACAGTTGCTTCTGATCCACTCATTCTGGTTGAAATATGTGGCAGGTTTTGTCTTTTCCTCCTCAAGCAGAAATAAATTGCACTTACAGCTCCAACTACAGAAAGGGATAGAAGAACGAACAGCCAAATGATGCCAGCAGAAAGTACTTTCTCCATTTTCTCTTCTGTAAGGATATACAATGGAAAAAAGGTTAAAATATTTCTGAATTTAGCAATAAATGAGACTTCTGTAACAAGAAAGCAAAAAAATAAAATCAATGTGCATTTAGATTTCCAGATCAACATGTGCTTTTTTTTTTTTATATCAAACAAAATAGAAGTGAATCTCATCAAAGACCAATATTAAAAATATAAACATAAAAGTAAATAAATATTTACTTCAGGATAACCTCTATATCCTTTATTGAGATACAGAGTAAAACTTTATGGACTTTTTGTTTTTAAACACTCTCAAAACAAATACTGTAAAACTGTGTAATTCTATTCCTGTTTTATTTTAGCATGCTCTTATTATTCTACTTAAAAGTCAGTATGCTTACCTGTATTTTCTGTTGATATTTCTTTCTTTTCAGGAGCTTTTGAAAGGAAAAAAAAAAAGGTTATTCTGAATGCTTAAAAAAAAAAAAAGGCATTTCAAAGTTCCTAAGTACCCGTGTTTCTGACAATTCCCCCTGAATTCATGTGTTGGTGACAGTCACTCTTCCAGAGGGATGGAACTAAGCATGTGTAAAACTCTACTAGGCTGAGTTGGTCTTTCATCCTAAGAGCATCTGATTTCCTTAGTCATGATGCCCAAAACAGCATGTAGAGACAGACAGATTTCTGTTATTTCAAAAAGTGTTTTCAATTATGTTTATTTCTGAGAATCTCCCCACAGTATCCCTAGTAATTTTAAGGTGTTTCTGAAAGGAGGTGTTGAATGTTAGCGGTGCATCATGACCATTATACTTGACCTGAAACAACTTTTCTATTGTTGTAGCCCCTTCTGTGAGACATGACCATTACATGTGGATGTGGTTCCTATGGTAATTGCTCTTCTTGAACTTAGCAAGTAATACAAAGGTAAACAGAAATATGAAGTTCAACCAAACAAAATGTCCATATTCTGGACTACTCTGATTTAATCTCAGTTGGTAACCTAACTTATGCATTTTCTTACACATGATAATTGTGTATCAGGATACTACCAGTATTTTATTAAACATGATTCTGCCATACTGTAGATAAGAATGCCATAAGAATGTTTGCCATGCTATTCCTGTAATCCATCAGATCAGTGGTCAGTAAGGAAAGGAATCACCAATTCCAGCATTTCTACAAGACAGTTTGCATTGCACTCATCAGAACAAGATTTTGTTTGAGAATACATTCAGCTGAAATGAGACAAAGTGTTGCTTTTGAGCTTAGCTTTCACCTAAACTCAGGGGCCTGAAGTATTCATGATGGCTGCACAGTGCTGATGGTAGTTTTAGAGGACGCAGGGGAGATGCAGCCTTCTGAGAAGTCATTCAGAAACCGTGTGGGGCTTGCCAGTATTTAGGCAGCCATTAGAGTTAATTGGTTTTGCACACAGACTTATAGTATTTTTCATTTCTGTGTTGCACAATGAAAATACATTAGTAGACATTATTAAACTTAACATATTAGAAATACTACTTACTTTTAATTTTTTTACAGATATATCCTTTCTTGAAAGAACAGAGGTTGGTGTTCCAGGAGCCAGACAATGCACATAGTTCTCCACAGTCTTTAAGCCTTTGGTTTGATGGTTCTCCCAGTTGCCAGTTGACAAAGTCCATTGCAGATTTATCTGTCCATACCCACCGTCCTAATATTAAAAATTAACATGTATGTATAAAATGCATGGATCTAGACAAATACAATGAGTTGTAATGGAGAAAACAAAAATTTATAACATGCATAGCCAGTTAAATGTTTCAAATATATTTTTAAGCATATTTAGGCATAATTTGAAATAAACTTTGTGTAATTTTTATATATATATAGATGTACTTTCAAGTCTACAAAGTTGATTTCTTTTTAACATAACATGAAATTTTGTTTGATAGGGTAATGTGATGAAAGATATTACCTCTGTCATTTTTCTTGAGCCCTACCCAAAAGTTCAATGATTTTCCATGGAGTATCTTAATGGTTTCTGACAGAAAGTTTGCTTCACTATTGTCTCCTACTGATACCAAATCAGCACCTGAAAAAATATTAAGGAACACATCCCAGTGGGTCATTTTCTTACAGCTCGAGTCAATAAACACATAAAAGATATGCAAAAGTATATAAAAGACACCAAGTCTTCTATATTATTCACTAGTCTTGTTGTGGGTATTGTATCACTGTACATTATTTTTTTGAGCATAACTGTGTGTTGTATGGATGCAAATCTGCATAAAGATATGGATTTTCTGAAATGTTATGGATTTTTTTAGTCTTTTCTATTTTAGAGAAGAACAATTGCTCTCCTGTAATACTTTTTGGACAAGCCTGACCACATCCCAGATTGTGGTGCTAGTAAGCTGAAACAGGTACATGTGATGTAGTCACCACCATGCTTCTTGCTACTACAGCTTTGTCCCTCATTGGTGGCTGGGCAGCAGTTTTGGCAGTGCCTGTTAATAACAGGTTAGGAGGTTAGGTAGGATGTGTCAGCAGATGGAGGTTGCAGTCCAGACAATGTCCAGAAGTTGATTTATAATTGTCCTGTGCCCTGCCATTGGAAATACACAAAGCTGTGCTGGGAGTACAAGGAAATTACCACCTTCCTGGCTTGGCCAGTGGGTAACAGGCAGGCAAAAGTGTAGGAATTTAGAACACAGAGCAGTGTCCAATTGTAACCTTTCATCCTGGTTATTAGTGTAATGTTTACTTTTTGTGGTAATTATGTGATTTATCTTTCTACAAAACCACTCTAGGAATTCTGTTGCCATACAGCTGTAGAGCAAAATGACTTTACAAAGCTATTTTTTCTGTTTACTCAGTTATAGGTCAATGTTTTCAGATATATGAGGAAGTGCCTTTGGAAATGTATAGGATGTTTCTTATTCTTACTCACACTGAAATATGTGTTGCACTGCACCAGTTCTCAGAAATGTGGAGCAAAGTGCCTTTTCCCTTCCCTGATGAAGGTACCGCTCTTCTTTCCATGGGGGCAGCATGGGGCTGTTCCAGAGCAGGAACTTCGTGGCTGGGTGTGTTTTACTGGTTCATGAAATAGAAGAAGCTCCTCCATTTATTTGTTGCCAGCCACTGAGATCCACTTAATGACCTGTGCCCTGTAACTAACAAACATAACTATCCTATGACTTTGTGTCTCCCAGATTGCACTGAATGTGGGGTCCTTTTTGCTTGGGGAAGGGAAAGCCAGTGCTGCAGCCTGTGCCTTAGCGGGTCTGTAAAAGTGTTTATTTCCCTATCTAATTATTTTTTGCCAAAAAACTAGTAGGAATTTAATATTTTTGAGGTACTTGTATTTCAACTGATATTTGAGATATGAGATGCTGCTGTCTCTGACAAAAGCTACGCTTATTGTGAAAAAGCATGCTCAGAAAAGCAAACAAAAAAAGCATTAAATGTGAAGTTTTGAAGTAATTTGAGGTTTGCTTGGCAATATTATCCATTATTTTATGTCTTTAATTACATCACCAATCTTTCTAAGACTAAACACTCACCCAGTTGGGCACATTCCTCATGAGCTTGAGACCAACTTCTTTTCTTGGAGGCCTCAAAGTAATAGCAGTGTCCAGAGAAAGGTATCCAAGATTTGTGTCCTCTTGATTCAGGGCATTTTCCAGGAAGTTGTGGGGGTTCAGTAGGGGCCATTACTGAGAAGAGATCAGGTAGTTGGAGTCCAGCCATTTTATATAACTTGTTTTTCCCTTTATACTAGTATGACAAAACTAATGTTTGGTTTGTAATTTTAGAGGAAATTAAGCCTGTTCTAAGAAGAGCTTGAATATCGTTCTTTCTGTTTGAGACAATATTTTCCTTCATATTTATTTATCAATGTGATTTTACCATATCAAAACCTTGTAAAACCTGACAGTAGAAACTGTGACTGTGAATGAAAGTGTTGGTATAACTAAGCATAGCTTGCAGGGCTTTTTATCAAACTGCATCCCGAATACATTCCATGATGACTGATATAATAGGAACATTTCAGATGGGTAGATAGATACAGATGGAATGTAAATTATATGTTCTGCCAAATTACCTTTTCTTCCTGTAAGTCTTCTACAGTCTGTTGCTTTCCCCTAAGGAATACTTAGCTCTCAAATGAGATTTCCAGAATCATAAATCGAAAAGAGGCATTATATATGAATTTTGAGTTTTTTTGGTCATATTAACACATCTTAGAACATAATTTGCCAGAATATAGCTAAATTTTGAAATAATATTTATACTTATTTCCATATAAATTATAAAGGAGTGTGCTTTCCAAAGAGTTATTTACTTCATCTTTGTGCTTACAGGTGACATGAAGCTGATATTTTTTTTTTGACAGATATTAGTCCTGTCTGTTTTTAGCAAGCTGTAGTGATGGAGATTTGCTGATCTGTTCAGAATATTGATTAAAGACTTCTGTACTGATAAAATTAGAAGGTTCTCCTTGCTGTATTTACGTCTGTTACCCCTATCCAACTCATATCAGACACAAAGAAAAATTAAATTCCATCCTGTAAGGCTCATTTTTAAATATTTAGTATTGATAATATGATTTCTCCTAGTCTTTGGTGTCTTAGTCTTTTGTCCAACTCCAATCTTTTCTTTAAATTATTGTTACCCAGTGATCTGAAAACCCAAGGTGACCGAGAAGCTTTTCAAACTTTGGTACCCCAAACTGGATACAGAATTTTCTATAATGCCTAATAAAAACAGAACGTACAGCAAGTGAATTACTTTTCCTAATAGGATGAATAGTTTTAAAAAGTGAATATTCAATCCTTTGTTTTCAGGCTTTTGGTAATTACTACGAATGAATTAACTTTTGGAAAGAATTCATGTCAATATTTAGAACTAGGTAGGCAATCATTTCTTCCTGTATACTGGTGCATTAGCAAATTTTTTTCCAGTGACTTATTGCACTCTACAGCCTCCAGTCAAGATGCATGTATGGAGTTACTCACCATCTGATTTTTTACAGACAGAAAAGAATTTTTCCTCGCAAGAATCTGTCTTCCAGGTGCCATCAGTGTCTAGGTAGACACATGCTAGTGTCTGCTTTGGTTCTCCACTGGCCCACTTGCTGTAAACTAAACTCCATCTGTCAGTCCATTGATACTTGCCATTGGTCTGGAAGTAAAATCTATATGGTAATTTCATGGTTGCTTACAGTGACACAGCTACTATACAGGATCCTCAAGAGGACTCTCACATAACCTGTGTAGAATCATCTGCTTATTAGTGCCTCTTCTTAACTTGTAAATGCTAACTGACTAAAATGTACAGTGTCTGTCATCCACAAATGCGAATGCCTCCAAAAATATCTAACATTAATTCAGAGCATTTTTTCAAGCATTGGGAAATGGAAGGGAAAAAAAGGGGGGCATGAGAGAAGGCATAAAACAAGGAGTCAGATAAGATATCCTGTTGGTATGACCACCCAAACATCTGCATGGAGAATGGGAGTGTGTGTGGGAGTGCTCTTAAGTTGCTCTGATCACCATTGCTTTTGTTGTAGTTGTCGTGACTGTGATTCATGATGAAGAGTGTAGCCTGTCAAAACACACCTACCATCCAAATGCTCACCCTCTCCTGTCATACAACTGATGCAGCCATCTCACAAACAGAAGGGATTATTTTTCCATAATATTCTAACTTCTAATGGGAGCAGTTATGCCAATTTTCAAATTTAAAAAAATCCAGCCACAGTCAATATGTACCATACGATATAGCCTCAATATTCCTTTTACTAGAATTTACTCCAGTTTCAGTTCACAGCTGTAGTTTGCTATTGCTACCATAAATAAGACCACTCTAGTAAAATGTGTGAGCATAAACACACACATAAAAATTGTTCCTTATCAGGTGTCAGGTGTGTGACCTCTGATACCTTGTCACTGATCATTGAGGTGCATAAACACATGGCAGGAGGGCAGGATGCACATTGTACCTGGAATCACTTTTAGATTAAAATCCACTCAAAATGTAGGAAATTTTACAATTTATATCTGAGATATTTTAAACTACTCCAAACAACGCACTGTGCTGTTGTATACTGGTTTTACAGGAACATTTCCTTGTGCTAAAGGAAATCTCTACTATATGAGTCTTATTTGAAGATTTCCAGTGCAAATGGCTGTTACATTGATGTAACATGCTGTTTTCAGCACTACACTGGCAGAAATCCCAATGGGCAACAAGATGAGGGCATGAAGTAAAATCAGGTTGTGTGTCAGCCTGACTGCGTCGTATGCAATGCCTTTGTTCTTACCCTGTTGCTGTTAAGACCAATCCACAGAGGCTCTCCATATTCCTTTGCAAGTAGGAACAAGAGTGCCTGGCTATGTGGGTCTAAAATGCTGGCAAGTTCTGAGGCATTGTTATTGCAGTTTTGTTGTGCTTCCTCCCAGTTCATTTTTGAAAGAGTGACAGAATAGCTAATCCCACTAGAAGGGGCAAAAGCTAAGTCCAACACTGTTGCTGGTGATTTAAAAAGTTCAGGATCTGTAGGAAAAAGGAAAAAAAAAAAGCACTTAAATCTGGAGTCACATATTTGACTTGAGGAGTTGAGTAACATCAATATTTACAAACCTAATATAAAATTACTAATGGAATGGAACATCTTCTTAGCCATTTTTAATTAAATATAACATCAAAACAACAGTTCTGATAAAAGAAATGTATTTTCAACCTCTGACAATTTTGAATCAGCAAATGCACAGTATTTTACATTGCAGAGGAAAATTTACCCCATCATACAAAAATAACACACCTGTCCTGCCTGCTTTTAAAATATTCTTTGCAGCTTAATGACTATCAGGTGTTTATGGATAATATTAAACTTATTAGTTTTGTTGCCCTACAGATCATCACGAACATATGTAATTAAAATTGTTTGGGCTTCATCTATTAAATTACACTTTTAAAAATAAAATAATTTCCTTTTCCCATTTCTGCTATGTTCGTCTCAAAAACATTGCTAAGTAACACAGGGAGGCAAGATGGGCCCTTAGGTTTTACTGATCCTTTACCTAAAAACCAAAACAAAATGAAGCAAACTGAAATAAAGTGTGTTAAACAAGAAAATTTGTTTTAATCCTTATTATTTTTTCAAGACTAACAGTACAGAACTCACCGCTATTCTTCTGGCATATATACCCTCTGTACTTATAACACTCCTCATTATTCCATTTTCCTGTGTCATCAGCAGGACCTCTCTTCAGAGAAACACAGTCAAACTGTTGGAATTAAGGAAAAGAATATTCATGCCTATTAGAAGTTATAAAACAGAGTACTATAACTGAGTAGTTTCAGGTTTGGGTTTTGTTTTTGGTTTTTTTTTGTTGTTGTTTTTGTTTTTGTTCTGGTGTTGTAGGGTGTGTTACAACTCTAGAAATACCTTTCATTCATCCTTCTCTGTCCTTTCTGATCTCCCTTGTGGCGGCCAGTTCAACTCAGCCTGCTTGTTCATTTAGTTATTTTCCAGGAGACATACTTGAAAGACGTTATTATCTTCAAAAACTTTCTTCCACATTATCTATCCCAACTAGTGGGTGACTATCAGTACGGTTTTGAATAAGAATGAAATAGAGGTTGTACTTTGTATTTCACTTGCAAAGACAGCTAGAAATAGTGCTGATTCTTGACAAAATCACCTAGATTACAGTCCTTGGCAGAGCTCTCATCAGCTCTAATTCTTAGAATTTCTCTTTCAGCTACATGAGATCAACTTAAGAAGCTGAAATTTATTACAAGTTTATTACAAGCTGCAATCTCCTCTGATAATCTGCCATGGGGTAATTGTGGGCCTTTGAAAAGGATCCTCTGTTAGTGTCTTGAAGGTGAAGAAGAAAAGTAGGATGTACCTTTGCAAAATCATTTTTTCCTGCTTGGTATTTCCTAGTGTTATGAGAGCTGCAGTGGAGCTTTGGTTTCTGCAGTGTCATTTATGTCTTCCTGCATGCCTTGACCAATGGCTATATGGGAAAGAGCAACATGAATTGGCTCAGGTGTAGATTAAGCTGATTGCCCAGATCCCTGACTTCTCTAAAGGTATGGATACAAAAATGGTGGGAGAATGGACAGTGAGTGGAATGATATATTGTGAAGGGCAAGTTTGGAAAGCAAGATATAGAAATAAATAGAAGATAGGCAATGTGGCTGTGCAAATCAGTCTGTATTCATATGTAGAATGCTATTTTAATCACAGCATTATGAGGTTTAGTTTTAGTGCTAGCAGTGGAGAGAGTTTGATGGGCTTAGAAAGTAGTTGACATCTTGGCCTCTAGTAATTCAATTGCAATTTTAAAATGGGAAAAAGTTAAAATGCTTAAACTCTTTCCTCTTGCATCCTCTTCTCCTTCCTTCATAGACATGAAAGTAATTGTGTGTTGACTTCTAAAATTCTAAAGTGGCATTTATATTCTCTGAAAAATTAACAATTTACTATGAAAAAGAAAGTAA
Source organism: Emberiza elegans (assembly GCA_024865655.1). Lineage (NCBI taxonomy): Eukaryota > Metazoa > Chordata > Aves > Passeriformes > Fringillidae > Emberiza > Emberiza elegans. Next base: position 24,137,930 of record JALJVW010000206.1, read on the forward strand.
CTTTGCTAACTTTATTCAGTATATACAATCTTTTTATTCAATCTGTCCATTGCTGCAATTTTGCCAAATATTTTGACAACATTACAGCAATACCATTTTATGCTCTGAAATAGCTAGAATATTCAAACACTGAAAGGTTTTATGTCTAGTCCCAGAGTAAAGATAGGTGACCAATCAATGCAGAAGGTTGGGCCAAGGTCTGCAGTGAAGTGAGCTGCTTAATGGGAGTGGTATTGCTCCTCAGATTTAAACTTGATGGCAAACACTAAGCAATATTTACCTGTTGCCGATTTTGGCCATCTTCTGGATGCAGACTGTCATACAGAATAGGTTCTACAAGTTTTGGGGAACCTTTAACCCAGTTTGTATATGAGACAGCACTTCCATCAGACCAAACAAAGTTGAGCTCACTGAGCAAATCATTCAAGCCAATCCAAAATCATTTGAAGCCTCCTTCCAAATGGTACGTGAGAAAAGCTAGAATAAAAAGCCAATAGAGGAGAAAAATATTGTGTTACATGATCAGTCAAAACATCAACTCATAAACAAATATTTATCTGTTTCTTTCATTAAAATCTTATAAAAACATTTTAATTGATCAGAAATTTACCTGATTTCATTTTTTTCAAGGTTATGCCAAGCCCTTACCCATGAAAAATCTCAGAGTCCAAATATTTGGGAACAATGAATCAATATTGGAAAGAGGAAAGGAAAAAAAAAGCCTGTCTGACCAGCAGGATATCTAAAGAGTTCACTTATTTCAGCAGTCAGAATGAGCCACTTGACTGATGGAAATATGTACAGCTGCAAATGGAAGCCAGGGAACACAGGCAAGGTGAAAATATGCCTTTCTCTGACATTATACTAAATCAAGTTGCTGAATTTAGGCAGAGGTATAGAAGCATACCCCATTCTATTTCTGGCAAAAAAAAGACCATGCATTCTGTTTTTTTCTCTGTGCCTAAAGCCATAAATGCCAGATCCAGATTTTTAATTTTATCTTAATTCATGTCTATAAATAATAAGACACTTTGCATGTAACATGAAGAAGCAATCCTTAGTATGATTAGCATGCCCCAAACAGATTGTTCAGTTCTAAAAACATTTCATGCCATGGCCATATAACCATAATTTGAATACACAAATTATAAAAAGCATATATTTACATACTGACACTTGCCTTCTTTGCAGGAAATGTCCATTGTATACAGAGTAAAGGCTTTCTATTACCTAAGGGGCTGTTCCACTATACCTTGAACTTGTTCATTAGGTATGCTTGCCAAGTCTCCTCCAAGGCTCATGCAAACTCTTCTTCCAGTACTCCAGGAATCATAGCCAGAGCCAAAAAATTTGTAACACTAGGGAAAAATAAGTACAGACTGTTAGAGTGACAGGACAAAGAATTTAGGTATGAATTACACTAGTTTAAGTAAAAACCAACCTAATTCAGACCCCCAAAATATTTTTTTCAGTTAACTTGGATCAGGAGCCAAATGAAAACCATTTACAAGTTTTAAATTTGCTCTCTGTCTTTCTGCAAGGGATTGAGAAAGTCACAACAAAACTCAAATAGCTATTTACAAACCACAGAAGGAGTCTGATGAGAATCTAATGTTTTAACTAACTCAGAGATTTCTAGAAGCCATACACCACCACAAGTAAAAGACAAAGTTCTAACTGTAGGAAAAGCCCAGCCCAGGTGTGGAATTGCTGCAACTTCTGAAAACCCTTTTTGACCTGGTGTCTGTGGTCAGAGCACTCTCTTGTCTCTTCAGCCTTCTTTATTATACAGCTCTCTCATTAATGGAAGTATGTGACTCACTTCTTAAAAACTGTGTAGCCATCACATTACCAATACATATTCACCCTCAATGGTTCTGATAATTCCAGTGTGCCTCCTGTGCCCTCCATGTTTGCAGCTCACCCTCTGCTCTGTGTCATGCAGAGTAGCACAGTCGCACAGTCAGAGAATTATCTTGCAAGGTTTGTGGAAATAATAACTTTGATGTCTGTAACCTGGCATAAACTCACCCGGTGTGATAGCTGTGGATGCCTTCATAACTATGCTGGATGTATTAGGAAAGAGAGCCCTCACTTATTAAGCACATCAAGTTTGTCTCTTTTGGGAAGAGGCAAGCATTACATTGAAGCCTGTTTAGAAAAAAGTTGTCTTATTTCTGATTTGTTCCATCTCAAATGACTGATTTTGTGCTATGCCCAGTGCTTTCAGACGAATTCAGTCCTTCAGTTTCTTGAAACATATATACAATGTAACAGTTTTCCCAATGTGCCTCAGGTGACCACTTCTCAAGAAAACAATTAAACATCTGTAAACCCATCATTTTGCAGTAATTAGCCAATGGGTTAATTTTTTAATGCAACTGACAAAACATATCTGAGAGACAAAAGGCTTTAAGTGTATCTTTAACTATCTTCCCAAGCAGTAATATCATTGTGCTTAGATGAAAGTGTCATACCTGATTTTTAAATAAAATCCAACCTGCAGGACATCCTCCAGGAGCTGAAGGTACTGCTGAAGGAAGGGTTGCATTTATAAAACTTCTGTGCCTCTCACAGATATAGCCATTGGGAAAACCACAGTTGACATCATTCCACAAGCCTGAAATCAATTAAAGTTTAGGTAATAAGACACTGAATAAGATTGAAATTTGTGGGACAGTGAACTGGTTTCTGAAGTTCAGAAGCAATCTGCCTGGGAATGTGGGATATCCTGCCTTAGCTCAGCTCTACCTCCCACTGTCCCTGTATACAGGGACAATTTGGTCCTGCTGTGACTGGGGGAGAAGTGGCCAGATGAGATGGCCTCTCAGTGAAACCCTCCCTAACAGCTTTGTTGCACTCAAAGATGCAAGTGTCAAGTTATGCTGAATCAGTGAAAGCACCACAGAATGTGAAAATCTATATATGTTCTATTCCTTTGCTAACAATTACTAAAAATATGATCTAATTATTAAAAAATAAATTATAAAACTATTATTAGAAGATAAAATACTTCCTATTATTAGGAAATATTTCCAATTCACTATTATATAATTATAATAATTTTAAAAAATAATTGCTGTTGATTTGAACTGAACATTTTCTTTGTGCAGCTGAAAGACCAGTGATGAAATTGCCACTGCATTTCCCATTAAAATAAATTTCTTAGACTCCACTTTTATGGATAATATTGCCCCTGAAGAAACTTCAGATATAGCAACTATTCTTTATAGTGCATATTTCTCAAAATTTCTGATAAAGAATGGGTGAAAATTGACAAGAGATTTTAAACAAACATTGGAAGAGCAGCAGCCATAAAATTACTTTAAAACCATAGTTGTGTAACTCACCATCTTTTTTATTTAAAACCACACAATTTTCTTGAGCTGCTGCAAAGTTGGGCTCATCCTGTGCCCAGGCTGCATAGTGCACTGGGCTTCCACTCATCCAACTGAAAAACAGAAGTTGTTGCTGAGACAATGTCCATGAAACAGTTGAGAAAAATCTTACTTAACATACTAAAAATATTTTTTAAAAATTACAGCTGAGTCTCTCTGCAAAACTCTCTGAGTTTCCATTAGGATTAAAAGACCTTGTATGCATATCAAGTCAAAGACAAAATATCTTCATTTTTAACAGATATTATTGACACAGAGCACACAAAAGTTCCATTTAGAACTGTGTTTGTTCAGTGTAGTAACCAAGGGAGAGCACATATTCCAACAAGCATTATCACTCTCTGAATCTGCATTTAACTCCTTTGTAGCAGTTCCTCCAGAAGGAACTTTGGCAGTACAATACTCCTACAACTGCTCTTATGAATCTTGATGTAGCTTATTTACCTACCTGAACTGTTGATCAGCATTCTGGATTAATCCTATGAGATATGAGTTCAGTTTGCCATTTTTTAAGATCTAAGCATAAAAATATATATTTTAATTAGAGTTTTATAATATTTATTAGTCATCTAATACAAAAAAAATCTAAATATTTTTCTATAGAAGCAAAGAAATGAATACATATTCTTTAAATGACTGTGCACAGTTGCCTGAGATACCATACAACTTATAGTTTTGCTTTATTATTATTTTTGTTGCTACATTCCCATTTTTGGCTGAATTACTGGTAGAATCAAAGCTTTCAATGTTCTGTTCTCAATTTAAGAAAAAGCCATAGAAGACATGAGAAAAGCATGAAGTATAAAATTTTTGATCCTATTCTGGTTGTAGGCAGCCATGTAATTCTTGTGTCTCAAGCTGTCTGATCTCTCCTCCTGTCATATCCTTTCCCACACGATAAAAGCAAACATCTAATAGTGTTGCTCAGAAAGGTGGTTGTATGGCTGTGTTGGTATTAGCAAACCAAGCAGGATTATGGCAGAGGTTTGAGGTACCATCCATGCTATTAAGTTGTCAGCATTCCCCTGCTGTGCTTCAGTCATGGTACAGGAAAACCGATCCATGAAGGGTTGTTGGAATGATCAGTCTAACCTGGACCAGCCTTTCTTTGAAAAGCTGTTTTGGAGACCAATATGACCATCAGGCAGGACCATCACAGCTACCCTGACAGTTGCCTGACTGATCTCTGTGCAACACTGTGTTCTAGTATATGATATTCAGAGTAGAGGCAACCACCCTGTCAGAAGGAGAGTTTTCTGAGAATACACCTACCCTGCCTGTTCATTGCTCCTTATGTATTTGCTCAGAACTCCATTCAGACCAAAAGAGACAAGAATATACTCATCCCAGTGAATTCTTTTATGGTTTTTTTTTCCTAAAGTGAAGATTCATTTAATAGAAAAAATATTTTTCCATAGAATATTTAAACTGAAACCTAATAAAATTTTAGTAGTAGTAATATTTGGTAAAAGTGGTAACATTATGCAAAAGCACATTCTTCTGCACTTCACAAGCAGTGGATATGTACAAAGGGTATATAAGCCATGTAGTTTATAGCATAACAAAATCTCCTCTTACATATTTCCACAAAAATTTTCTTTCACTATTATTTTCAATAGTAGCAAGATTTCCATGACTGTTTCTGCAGAATGATCTGGCTTTCTCCATAAAGGTCTTTTCTGGGCTGAAAAAATATTGTTTGTCTCCTTTTACAATCCAGCCATCTTCTGTGACTTCATATGCTGCAACACAGAAGAGAAACCTCTGCATTCTTAGTTCTTATGCAAAATGGTGTTACATTGCACCACCCTTTAGGCAAGTGGAAATAAACAGAAGCTTACTGGTAGAAGGGCCCAGAGGTTCTGGTTTCAAGGGTATCCCTGTAATGAAATGGGATAAAAAAAAGATGATGTAAAATATTTCCCAAACATCAAGCCAGTATAAGTATTCAATTAATGGAAATTGTTTTAATGTCTATTAACTTTTCACATTTACATATTCAATGCAGAATATAATTATATGGTATCTTTGGTGCAAATTTAAAAATGGATGCTTGGTGAATAAAAGATGCATTACAGGCCTGCATCTCTGTCTTGGTAGATTTTTGATAAGTGCATCTTAAATATCTTGAATATTGCCTAAATTGGATGTCTGAAGTTAGTCTGAATGAGTATTTGTTTCTGAAAGAACACTACATAGAGAAAATACTCCAACATTGGTAGACTTTGAACAATTCTTTATGGACATTGTGTTGTATTTGAACAAGAAATTCAAATACTAAAGAAATTTTTACTTTTTTACATATATCTATATCTAAATCTATATTTATATTTATATTTATTATTTGTATGTAACATTTTATTATTATGTATTTGTTAGTTAAACTTTTTTCTGTGTAGCTGCTTTGACAAGAATTACATTACCATTTTTTGAAAAATAATTTAAACAAAAAATTTCCACATCACATGGAGTGTGATATTGGAGAAATGTTTCTCTAAATATGAAAGGCCAAGAGCTATAAAAATGTAAAATAAATGTCATCTTTATAATCTCCAGGCAATCTGAATGGGGCTCTGATCAACCTGGTCAAAGGTTGGAGGTTGCAACTGGATGATCTTTAAGGTTCTTTCCAACTCACCCCATTCTGTGATTCTATGTTTTTTTCCCCACAGGAATTTATTGCAACATTTGTGTTTCTGTATGTGTAATTACATTTATTAAGTGTGTGAACATATGCTTGGGTTAAAAAAATATGTCAGCTTTTAAAAATAATCTATTGTATGATTGGTTACAACCTTAAAAAGAAAATGGTTACAAGATTTAAAAGAAAAAATCCCTAATATATCTGTTCTGGAAGTATGAAGTAATCTATTTCAGCATGCCATTCTGCACTGCTGACTAATGATGGCAATTTCTTCAGGCTGTAATTTCTGCCATTCATATGCTAGTACTAATTAACAGTAAACAGCTACTATCGACACTTTGCTAATGGTTTTTAGCCGTGGTGATTATGCAGGTGAGAACTCACAAAGGAACTTAACAGGAAAAATATCTTCACAACATCTCTCTGAGACAGAGGTCTATGATTATTGCTTTATAAGTATAAGAAGCTGAGACTATGTGCCTTGGCTAGAAAATTGTTTTGAATAATTCAGCAGCACAGAAATTGTGTCTTTTAGAGAAGCACCAATTGAAACTAGTGTGAAGGAGCCCAGGGAGCCACCAGAGGAACAGTTCTGTTACTGTGGGAAGTATAATATGTAGCCCAACACATAGCTATTCCTCTCTAATTTCACTGAATATTTTTCCCAACAATAGATGAGAAAAAAAAAAAAAAAAAAGAAGTGGAGATTTTTCTCCTAGTATATGATGAAGATGTGAAACTGTCTTACGTTTTGAAACTTTCATTACCATCTTCTTGTTACAGCAGGCCTGTTGTTACAGGCTTGTCATCTTACAAAAAGACTGATTCTATAATGCTGGTAGTGTTGTTTAATTTAGAGTAGGTGGCTACTGTGCTGTTGTGTACCAACATTTGAGGAGAGGAAGTTTCACTTCACAAAGGATATGGAAATTCAAAATAATATTTTGCTTCTTCTTTTTATCTTTTTTTTTTCCTTTGAATTGTAGTCCTCTCTTCCTTCCTCAGTCAGAATTTTTGTTTTGACAAAAATCTGCTTTTGTGCAGAGCAGTGAAAATTGCAAGGTAAGCTCTTAAGATTGCTTTAATCATATTTTCTATTATTACACAATTACATAAAGAAGTGTAATTTTAGTAAAGCTTATCATAGAATATACTTTTTATAATGAAACAAAAAAGTTTATTATTAACAGCTGAAATCTTGTATACCAAAGGTCTTGATCTACTTTTTCGTGTGCAAAATTCCTGTGAAATAAACAAAACTTTCTACCAGTATGTAACTTGTAGAGTTTCGTGTTATGATAGAATGGATTTAACTTGAATTTCTTCCTAAGGTGAGTTTAGAGTAAGAAGTAACCTACCTTTTTTTATTTCACAAATCCAGTTATGACTGTATTCACAGTGCTCCTTAATCCATGACAAGGAAGGGGTTTCACTGATTGCTCCACAATCTTGAAATGCAGTATTGCAAAAATAGCCTCTTGCTTTATCTTTATAATTCACCTACAGAGGAAACACACCTGTGGTTTTTATTTTAACCTACAGGGGAAAAACTGTCCTCTGTAAGGAACGAGAAGTACAGTAAAAGTTTCCAACCACTCCTTTTCCTCCTCCTCTGGCTGTGAAGCCAATGTGAGCTACTAAAGTAATTACAAACCCTCTGCAAGAGGAAAGAAAGGCTCTGAGTTTATGCAGCATCTAACAGACTGCAGCAGTCCCACAAAAACTGGACTCAAATGAGTCCAGTTATAGATAAAAAGCAGGAAAAATCTCTGGCAATTTATCACCAGAGACCAACAAAAATCAGGAGAGACCTTTCTCATATATTTGTGACTTGGATAATAATTTCTGTAGCTGAAAGAAGTCCTTTGTCTTTTATCACTTTTGTGATGGTATAACCACAGGGTTTATTAGCCTCTTTTGTTTTTTTCCAATCTAGTATGAAGAATAATGATTCAGAGTTACCCAGTTGCAAAACAGGCATTTTTGGGAATTCTTATGCACATTTTATATACACCAGTCATGGAAACTTCAACTGAAAAAATGTCAGAACAGAAGGAAACTGGCATGGTGAAACACTCACCGGAGAACCATCACTCCAGGAAAGTCCACCGTCAGGATCCAAACACTGCAAACCTATCCAGAAAGGCTGAAATGATGGGGATTTCTTTCTAGAGTGTAAAAAAAATGTACAGTGGAAGAGGATATATGTTGTTAGCTCTGCTCAATTTTAAAAGTTACGTGGGACAATAACACTGACACTTATTGAACGCTTCAATGCAGAAGTTTCAAAAATAAAAAGTACTGTTGGTCAGCAAACTCCAATTGGCAAGTACACAAAGTTCACACCTTAAAATTTCCTGCTTTGCAAATGGTTGTATTGAAAACACAGCATGTTGTTCTTCTGTGTTGATGTTGTGATTTATAATGGTTTTTTTTCTCAGAAATAAAATGTTCAGGCTACTAGAAGACAAAATTTGGTTTAAAAATTATTCACTAAACAAACTTAGAATAGGGTTTGTGGAGAAGCATTCAACAAATTCTATTGTTGGGCTGGTTTTTATCTGAATTTAAAATGTTCGCAGGTTATGACACTTTTTAGGAGCTCCAAAAATTCTTTGAAAACATTACTCATACGAGACATTTTCTCAGTTACTTTTCTTATTGTTATGGTGAAAACCAATAGATTTTAAAATAAGTGTCTCAGGAGCAAAACAACAATACCATTGTTTATTACTGTATCATGTGTTGTTACACAAAGATATCAATTATTAGACAGTTTGCTTCCTTACTTTATTAAGTTTTCTATCACTGTTTGCTCTTCTTCATTTCTAATGGCAGCCAGGTCTCCTCCTATTTCTCTGCAGAAATCTCGGGCTTCAAACCATGTTTTCTTTTGGTCTTCTTCTCTCACAAAACCCTGTAGATGCAGGTAGAACACTGTGTGTTCAGTGTGCTAAACATGAATCTGCTGGCCCCCTTGCATAAGAAAAACAAGTAAACCTGCCATTACAATTATCCATTACAATATGGATTCAAAAGTAATTGGATGACCTTTCTTATCACTGATAGAGTGAAAGCTGCAGTGATATTTGAATAGTTGTTTAAAAGCTTGCTACATTGTACCATTCTGTGGTGTTTAGATTGCCTATTTATTTGGCAATAATTTGGCAATTATTTTGCTGTCCTGTTTCCCAGGTAGGATTATGGCAAAAAGCAATACTTACTCTGAAGCAGGAATTAGTGCTATTGCTTGTATCCCAACCCAAGGGACATTTGGAACCAGAAACTATTTCAGAAACAGCAGGAACAGTGACTTTTTCAGCTAATTTTTTGCAGAGAAATTTTGCCTTTACTTCACAGTTCTGAACGTCCCATAGTCCAGCTGCATTTCCAGTCCTAAGGGCAACACAACCAGCTTCCTTCCCTTTATGAGATAAAAAAGAAAGTTGAAATGCTTTTTAAAAAGGCTCTTTGACTTTTTATGGCTCATGTAATTAATTTACAAGATACTATTTGAAATATTAAGTGTAGTGTCCACTCAGAGGAGGAGGTTTGTGAAAAGAGGAAACCAGCAAGTCCTTCATCACAGACCTTCCCTTTCAGTGCATGAACAACTCCTTGCCTGCCTCTTTCCTGTCCCACTTGTGGCAAGGCTTTGGCAGCACATTGCTAAGGCTGGAAGGGATTTCATTCTTTCTGCTCAATTTGATTTTGCTCTTGGAAACAATGAGAAATCAGAAAATAAATATTTTCATGCCATCATAGAAAATCACACCATAATTTAGGTTGGAAAAGATCTGTAAGGTTATGGAGTCCAACCAATTAACACAAGTCCACCACTAAACCATCAGTGCCACATCTACACATCTTCACATCTTGTAAATACATCCAGGGATGGTAACTCAACCACTTCCCTGGGCAGCCCATTCCAAGGCCTGAGCATCCCTTCTGAGCTCTCATCACCCTGGGATGGATCCCATCTGGGCCCATAGATTTATGAACATCCTCCCCCCTCAGATGGAAACTAAACTTTGTTTATGAAAATATGTCTTGAAGCGCTATTTTTCGGCCTTGGTTCACAGAAAAAACAAGATAGGATGGGGGCCTTGTACCCCCTGGGCTTTGGAGCTCTGGAATATGTTTTGTCCTTTTGCATAGGGAAAAACACTGGGACTAGCTTCTAGTATCATAATAAGCATAATATATGTGTAAAGAATACAGAGAATATAGAAAAAGAAAAAGGCAAAAATCATTTGGCTTCAATAGAGTACCAGGCATTGCTGCATTCCAGTTTGTGTACAGAACACCTTCACCAGTCACCCACTTGAAAATCCCTTGCTCTTCCATGTCTGAGAGACCAATCCAAAAATACTTCTCAGAGCTCAGACCAGTGAGGCTGGTCAGGTAGGCTTGCTCATATCTGAAATGACAGGAGTCAGACGGGATCAAGCCCAGCTTTCATTCCATCCTCCACTCCTCAGCATCCAAACTTCACACAGCTAGAATGAATAGATTTTCCATTAAATTTCCTCCTATGGGCAACATGTTGTTTAACTGGGTCCCAGCTGCAATAGGGGGTGGAGCTGTGCTATATGAAAAACTATTCCTTAATGACCCAAAGTTGCTGTTTTCTGTTCTTTCAAAGTTAAATACTAAAAAATCGTTGAGGTATAAATTGTTTTTAGTAGGAAAAGTCATACTATGTTTATTCTTTTTTTTTCTTCAGAAAAAGGATATTCTGGGGTTTTTTGGTTTGTTTTTTTTTTTCCAAAAGTTCTCAATTATTTTTTAAAATTCCAATATCATTGCTTCAGATATACAATTTTTAAACTCTTTTCATACCTGTCTGCTATAGTTGTTAAATAACCACTGCTCCTTTCACAGGTTTTCTTTGCTTCTGAAAATGTTACAGAGGTATGTCCAACCAGGTAGCAGTAAAAACCATATCTTTTCCAACCCTGTCAAGAACACATGAAATAAACTTGCAATTAAAAACAACATATGTTCTAGCACTTGGATTTCAATGAATACACATAAGCCAACATATTTTTAATATAACTTAAACTGATTATGTATAAATCTGAAATTCAGCCTAGCAAATATTCAGTGCAGAAAGAAAAGCTTTAATGCCTGAGTCTCATTTTTTTTTGAAATTAATGGATAAATTTTTACTGGCATGAAAGTCAGAGGGACACAGAGATGAATAAAGTTACTCTTTGCTCAGAACTAAAAAGAGCAGTCTGTATTATAGTAGAGATGATGACTCAAGTTTCCTATGTTTTCAAGGCTAAAGGGACAGTAAGTAGACTAATTAATTGATTTAATACATCAGGTCACCTAAAAAGTCTGACTGAAGAGGTAACATAAAAGCACTGAAGAGCAAAATCCTCAAAATTACAGCTGAATTCCAAGTCACTTTTGCCCTCTATACCATCTGAAGATTTGCTTGCTGCACCCAAGAAAGGTAAATAAACTCTGTGTTCAGTAATTGGCTGCTGCTTAACTCCATTGAGCGCAATGAGTCTCAGCTCTGTTCCCCATATGGGTTTGTGGGAAAGGATACTAAATATAAAATAGGAGTAAATAGGAAAGTATAAAGAGGGAAAAAAGGAAAAAGTTGTAGGATACAATAACTTGCTCAAAACAAATTCACTTATAAAAAGGATTTTATTGTTTTGATTTGGCTTCAGTAGTGAGATTTGTCATCATCTGGCATCATGCTGCATATCCAGAATTGTTACCAATCCCTTCTACATGTTCAATAACCACATATGGTTGTAGAAGAATATAACAAATATGCAGACAAACACAGAATTTGCTTTAGCCCCTTTCACAGAAAGTTCTGAGAGGTAATAGGCCTGACTTATTACTATTCCTTATATGGGAATGTAGTGAAAATTATCACCCTGAATTTGTTCTGGAATAACACTTGTTAGGAAAGAAAAGGAAAAAAAAAAAGATCATTTCAACGTCAAGAGGAGCTTGTGAAATTTTGCTAACCAAATTCTTGGTTATGCTTTCTTCTTACCTTTAGGCAGGCAGGATCAGTCTTTGCTGTTTGAGCAACTCCTTGTAGTGGGTCTCTTCTGCAGATGTAGCCTAATTTCCTGTCACAGGCACTGTCTGCCCAGTATCCATCCTAGTTGCAGTTTGGGAAGAGGTGAGAAACAGTGAGGCAGAGCCTTTTGACTTTAGAAACACTATCATTCTTTTCAAAATACTGTTTCAATGTGAATAGCTGTACTTTTTAGTGGATTCCAGGTATTTAAGCTTGGAGGTGAGGCTATGTTAAGCTAAGTGGCACGGACTGAATGTTAAGGTTTGCTTGGCATATAATGAACATTCACAATCAGACATGAACATTTACTATTTATATGGAATTTTATTTAAAATTTAATTTATAACAACCATATGTCTGGGTGAATAAAGATAAGATTCTTTGATTCTATGCAACTTAGCAATTATGTTAAGTTGCATTAAAAATCCCCCTAGAAATATAGCCAAAAGTCAAATAGTGCAGTGCTACACTGAATGATTCACGTGGAATGATTCACCTTTCCTGCCATAATGACACAATCTTCTTGGCCAGTGACTTCATGGGTTGGTTCTCCAGGCAACCACTTGGTATATGTCACAGGAGTCCCATCACTCCACTCAAAGTACATTTGAATTTTGAGGTCGTTCAGGCCAATCCACAGCTCATCCACAGCTCCTAAGGACAGAAATTCATTTGTGTTATTACTCAAGTTGAAACACTCCATAGGAGCAAGATTTTATAGAGATGAGCTGAAATTGCAATGTTGCAATGCAAATTCATCTCTATTAAAAGACAGAGGAGTTTATTTTAAAATATAATTTGCATTCTTCTTTCAAGAAGTTAAAAAACCAGTAGGAAATGAGATTTGTCAGCTTTATCAGTGAAGTACATTACTGTATCTACAGCTACAAGGTGTCTGATGCAGATAATCCACTCAAATGCTGCAGTGACTAGAGCTGTTATTTCCTTCAAGTGACTTCATGCAGTGAAAAACAAAAGAAAATCAAAATGAAAATGATTAAAATGAAAATGAAAAGACCATAATGACTCCTCTTGTGAGTTTTTGGCTTTCAGGTTTTTCTAACCTATGTATCTGTGGCTTTCCCTATAAATATTGATAAAAAGTAAGAAACAATTATTTTATTTAAATCCTGTAAGATTTCTAGTAGTACAGGTCTCTATTTCTACCAAGCACTGCCCTGTAGAAATACTCACTGTAGCCAAGCTGAGACAGTATGAAGCCGTGCTCCTCAGGGTTGTGGATACTGGCCAGGTCACCATTGCTCTCATTGCAGGAAATTTGGGCTTCTCTCCATTCTTTGGGGTCTCTATGAACCATGAAACAGTGACCTCCATAGGGCAACCATTCTTCTGGGCATTTAACAGACTCTACATCTCCTCAAAATAAATAGGTATTTCAAGATTTTAAATGGTGCAAACTGAAGTCTAGAATAACTGCAATTACATTTGAAATTTAGCTAATTAATGAATTGGAATGAAAAGGAGGTGGTAACAAAGAAGCAGTACTTCATTCCTCACACATGTTTTAGTCTCTATGTTGTTGCTCATGGTATTTATAGAGAAAGCAAATTTCATTTAAACAAAGGAGAAAAAGACTGGAGCCAGTTGTCACTGGGCTTCACTGGTGTAAAGTATTCACTGGCCAGAGGAATATTTTGGAATTTCATATGCAACATTTCCACACAATATACCCCACCTAATTATGATTTATATATTTCATAAAGGGAAGGCATTATTACTGCAGCACAAGTAATTCTCTGCACACATGGCTTTCCATGCCAACTCTCACTAAAATAAACCAGAGAGAAGTATAGCAGAAATGTGGTCCAAAGGAAGCTCCTTTCTGCCATGTTTCTAGATCAAAATTTTAGCAATATTTATAGCAATCTAAAAAGATTGCCATCTTTTTGCCATCAAGAATTTGCTCTGAGCCTACTGATCCCATTTTCCCAAGCCTTGTGTGACAAACCTCAGTGTTTCCATTAGAATGCACTGCAGGAAGGGTGAAGCACCTCTAACTTTATTTTCATGTCCATGCAGACCATGATACTTTCATGAAACTCTATGGCTTAACCCAGTGCCTCTGGAATTGTGAATAATAACATAAAGTAAAAAATGCTGGTGTGGTTAGTGGGCTCCAGGAACATTTTCAGTATTTAAATATATTTTGCCAAAGAAATACCAATATGCTATGTTCTGTACCTGTCATCATAGCAGAAAACCAAATTTCAATGCTTGCTTTTTCTTTTTATTTTAAATACCCATTAAATTTAACTTTAATGACACAAATTATGCCTTTATCAAAAGGTTTTTTATTTGCTTGACATACCCGATGAAAGAATTAAAGGATCCTTTGTAGATTTTTCCTTTTTACAGATATAGCCAAGTTTCAGCTCACAGGGCTGGTTTTCCCATTTAGCATCTCTTCTGGGGTTTAGTACTGCACAGAGTTTTTCAGACTCAGGCTCAGGGCTTCCTTCGTGGGATAAAAACCAAATTATTTTTATGTAGCACAGGGTTTATGTCAGCAGCTGAAAGAGCAATTTACTGATCACCTTTTCATGTGTCAATTATGGGCTCATTATTTCACTCCTACAATTATTTTTCTACCAGAGATAATGAAATGTAATTTAGAAGTACCCATCAAAATATTTCTTTTGATGCTTATTGCATAATTCACACATTTGATTACAGAATAGTGGTCCTTTTTGCATGTCCCTTTGCAATTTGAATGCAGATTTTCTCCTTGCTGCAAGCAGAACCTCCTCACATTCCCTCACAATTGCTGTCTCTCCTCTGCCTGCCTTTTCCACCAACACCCCCCAGAGTTTTTCCAGAGGACCACTGTCCCTGGGGAATGGTCAGATTTCTTCTCAGAGAGGCCCACAATGTGATTAATTTTTTTTTTTCCTTTCTCCCCACAAAAGTTACAACTTAATTCTGCAGTGAACTGGGAGCGTGTGGATTAGCTCATGAGCACAGCCACTGCGTGGGGACACAGGAGCCCTGGGGCTGTGGGTTGAGTGACCTGAGAGCCAACCTCTTGGCCCTGCAAAGCTTGAGGAGTTTGAGCAGCTCAACAGAAGGTAGAAAATCTTCCACCAGACTCAGCAACTCTGGGCTTTCCCTTCATCTTCTGTGCCAGGCAAAAGCAGGTGGCACCTCTGAGTCTTGGGAAGGCCAAAAATTGGACTATGCCTGAATTTATTCAGAATTTGCTGCAGCTAGCTGTTGCCATGGCAATAATTGACTTTCAAAGATAAACTGTCAATGCCATGAACTCTTGAATGAGAGGAAGAGTAAAAAAGCATAAGAAGTGAAGAGGAAGGCATTGCAAGAGCAATGCTCACTGGCAGCTGAGTCCTTGCAGGATGCAGGGTCTGATAACCCTGTGCAAGTTGTAGAGACACAGAGGATTTCACTGACTTGAAGGCATCCCCAGTATGATACAAGCTCAACTAGTGCATTTTACTTTATCTGCCTCTGATAGGAAATGAGGTTATTTAGGTCTTTTGCTTGAAATTCTGTGAGTTATATCTAGGGAAGAAAAGCATAATTCTCAGATTATAATTCCAAAAATTGTTTAAAAAGATTCTACCTGGTGCCCAGTTAAAGTATCTGAAGGGAAAGCCACCACTCCACTGCCAGCCACTGTTGAGATTCAGACTGTTAAGCCCAATCCAGAGAGAGGATCTCTTGCTGTCAATCAAATCTAGATAACCAAAAGAATTGAATTCTATTGAGATTTGCTAAGAAATGTTAGCATTTCTAAAGTTTAGAAGATAATAAAAGTCTGCCTAGTGATTTGTAAGTTCAGTACAGAATTAATGCTTGCTGGTAATAAACTCAGAGGTTTTTTTTCTGTAGATAGACGGTAGAGAATTGAAAAAGATTATTTTACATATTTTACATATGTGTTTATCTGAACTTAATGCTATTCTACAATTATAGATAAACAATAAGCTTTGAAAATTGAAAGATTGAATTTCTCTGATTAATACTGTTATAACTTTTCTTGCTTGTGGTGCAATTGATATAGGATCTTCGTTCTACAGTGTGCATAAATGTATAATCTGTATAAAATTCCTATTGTA
This sequence comes from Emberiza elegans, assembly GCA_024865655.1. Taxonomy (NCBI): domain Eukaryota; kingdom Metazoa; phylum Chordata; class Aves; order Passeriformes; family Fringillidae; genus Emberiza; species Emberiza elegans. The sequence goes on from JALJVW010000206.1 coordinate 24,154,124, forward strand.
TTTCAAAACAATTATTTCATTAGATATACACGAAGGATACTGATTTATTAACACAAAATATAATAATAGAACATGTCATATAATATAATTGCCATATAATGGCTGTCTCCTAAAATGTTTCTTATTTTAATGCCCTTTTCTGGGATTTTTCTGGTGTTTTCAGAGCTTAAGCTAACTTTTGCTTATTTAGCTGGAAATCCTCACATATTTTCATAAAATAATAATAATAATATAAATAATTTCAAATAAGAATTCCACAACTTACTGAAGTTCTACAGATAAAAAGCTTGATGTACTTAAATTTTGTTATTTCTGATTAGTGTAGATACCATTTTCTTACATCAGCTATTCACTGTAATGTGATTAAAGCATTGAAACATTTGTAATCAGCCAAAAAAACCTTTCAAAATAGTTTTACTGAATCTGGCTTATTAGTTCACCTCTTAGATATATCTGTTCATGAATCTCCGTGACACTTAATAATTCTGCATTCTGCTGCTGACAGCTCTTCCTTGCTTGGTGCCATGTGAGAGCTGACTGGTGGTTTATCTGGTAGCAGGTTCCTGTCAAAGGATCTGTACTCCAAAATCTGTCAATGTCTGTGTGAGAGAAAGGTGATTAAGTACCTGAGTTTGTAACAAACATTCTACACAAAGTGTTATGGCAAAATTTAACTGCAAGCTTATTTGTGAAATAACTTTTTGGAGCAATTGAGGTTTAGACCCACAAGGTATCTTGATCTTTGTTAAGAAAAGAGGGTGTGTTATTGACATTATCAGTGATAAGCTTTTCATCCTTTATTTGCACTTTCCCCTTCAAATTTTATAATCTCCAGGAGAAAAAGAATATTGTAAAGAGGCCAATAAATCAAAACTGTGTCTTGGTCATTGTCTTCCCTGAGAACCTTTTCAGAAGCTCATAGGCTATGCCCAAGTTTTTTCTTGGCTGGAACACAGCTGAAATACAAACATTTGCAGTAATGAAACCTTTCTTGTGAAACTATGCCATGACTAATCACATTTACAGTGCTATAGGCTTGGAGAAGAGTAGCTGGAAAGGTGTCCAGTGGAAATGGACTTGGGGGTGCTGGTTTATAACCAGACAAACATGAGCCAGAGAGAGGCCAAGAAGGCCAATAGCATCTTGGGCTGTATCAGCAACAGTGAGGCCAGCAGGAACAGGGCAGTGATTGCCCCTCTGACTCTGCACTGGTGGGGCCACACCTCAAATACTCAGCTCAGCCTTGAGCCTGACTGCAATAAAGCACCGCTGTAACTCAGTGCATCTCAGTTTTCAGGTGATTCTAAGCTGAGAGCTTAGAGAAGAGAGCCATATTTAAAGCACACTGGTTTTTCCTCAGTCAGCTGCAGATGGACACACCCAGAAAACTTTCAGCCTTACTGTAGGCTATTAGCAAGTAGATTTGCTATTTCTGTCAGGAATGTTATTGTATGAAAAAGACATTTTTGGGTAAAATATAGGCCACTGCAAGGTTTTTCCCTTCAGCATTATTAACAGCATCTCAATATTGATACATGTACATAGCAGTGTTGTGTTACAGGGTCTATGTCAGCATGTGGGACTTACTGGCAGCTGGACAGAATCCAAACAAATGGTCCTCATCGAAGTTGGGAGTTGTTGCACACCAGAACAAACCGTCTGACCTGCCAGCAGCTGTGCACTCAGCGTACCATCTTCCACTCAGCAGGAAGGGGAAGGCACACGGAGCTCCATTGGAATTTCCTAACAGTGTAAACGTGTCTGAGGGGCAAAAAGAGAAGTTTTAATATGGCTCTGTGAATATGTGTGTCTGTACTCTCCATGACACTATGTGGAGAAAGCACGACAAGTGTTACAGCCGTGTAATTGGGGAACTGCTGCCACCTGCAATGTCTTCCACACAAGTTCTTGGTAGGTCTCGCAATTTACCCTTTGCTTCTGGGGTACATCATCAGCTGTACCAGCTAGAGATTGAGCAGTTTCATTCTGTAGACAATCATGAAAGAGCTGCAGTGATTTTTATATATAATATGATATGATATGATATGATATGATATGATATGATATGATATGATATGATATGATATGATATGATATGATATGATATGATATGATATGATATAATATAATATAATATAATATAATATAATATAATATAATATAATATAATATAATATAATATAATATAATATAATATAATATAATATAATATAATATAATATAATATAATATAATATAATGGAATAGAATATATAAATTTATATTATATATAAAATATAATAATGTAATATATTTATTTTCATCTCATATATAATTTTCTAAATATAATGCTATCTTTTTATCATGTGCCTTAACTTCCACTTCATGTGGCTTAATGTTGTGGGATTTTTTGGCATCTGAAATCTCAGAGGGCAACTGATGGTACTATGCATGGAATTATTTCCTTACATTTAATATTGAAGTGTTAAACTTAGAGATTTTTTTCCCCTTCATCTAATGATACTAATACAATCTCAGTGGCAATAGTATGCAGTTAAATAAAGTGCTTTGATTGCAAAGTCACAGAATCACAGAATGGTTCAGGTTGGAAGGGATCACAGAGGGTTGGTTATCTGGTGCAAGCTCCCAGCTCGAGCAGGGCCATCCCAGAGCACAGGGCCCAGGATGCTGTGCAGATGGCTGTTGAGTATCTCTGGTGAGGGAAACTCCACAGCATCTCTGGACAATCTGTTCCAGCACTTGGCAAGCAGAACTTTGTGTGCTTCAGTTTGTTCAAGCAGAACTTTGTGTGCTTCAGTTTGTTCAAGAAGAACTTTGTGTGCTTCAGTTTCTGCCATTGTGTTATTGCCAGGCACCACTGGGAAGAGTAACTAACACTAACAAATTAAAAAAAAACCTACATCCACATTTGCTTTAAAAGTAAAGAACAAAAAATATGCTCATTTTTTGCACATACTGCATTCTGTCTGGACCTAAGCAGCTATTTTTCTCTAGGATGGAGTGATACAGGCCTGAATAAATTAACAAATCATTCTCTTGCCCACCATTGCCTCAGGGGGAAAAGCTGGTATTAGACTAAGGAGGGCAGAAAACAAAAGACCCTATCTTGATGGCAAACAAGTAGATTCAATAAACCACCAAAAATAACCTTTAAACTTTACCTTCGTAGATTTGAGAGCACAAATTGTCCATGGTTCCGTAGATCTTCCATTTATCCTTTGCCTCTGATCTTGTTTGCAGCACAATATTTTCTTTTTTTTTGCCAGCACTGAGAAATAAATCTTCCCCTTGGATCGCCAAGGCTGCATTTCTGCATTCCCATTTCTGGAATTCACTTTTCGTGTTGCATGGGTACAGAGAAATTTTAGCCTGGTTTCTCTTGTTGGGCACTCCCAAGCATTGTGCAAATGCCATGCTCATTAACTGATGATCAGAGACCCATCTGAATTTTTGTAAATCACTGTTTTTCTTGCAAGCAGCTGTTGTGACTGCCTCAGAACTCTGAGCAATTAAACAGAACTTAGTATCCTCATTGAATATTAAGAATACTTCCTTGTCTGTAAAACAAAACATTCAGAATAACTGGTTAGGGTGAGCACATGTTAAGGGGAACTTGTGAGGAGAAATATGTGCTGTTTATTCTATGTTGATCTACGCTATGATTCTATTCTGACTCATGTCAGGAGGCTGCAAATTTTTACAAGGATCAAATGGGATTTTCAAGACACATTTCATTCAGGGAAGGAAAAGTAAGTACAGCTCAGTAAATACATGGGAACACAATACAGGGGAATAAGAACACAAAAACTACATTAAGACAGCTTCAAATATGTGATCATAATAATGGAATTTTATCTTCTGAAATGCACACTTTATTCAAGAATTCCAAAAGAGACCTTTACTGAAAATTTGGAAGTTGTCCATCACTTTCATGCATTATAGATTTAGCTCCTGTGACGTGCATCTCCATGGGATCCCATTTGTGATTAATAGAGTTAGCAAGTGAGCCTTCTGTGACTCTTGCTCCTTCTGGAATTTACAAGTTCTGTTATGGTTTGGGGATTTTTTCGGAATTAAAAACCATGTAATGGTGACTTGTTACCTTGCCTCCATCCACTATCCTTTCCTTAGCATAGCTATCATAAGAAGTCAACATAATTTGCACAATAAATCATAAGCATTGTCACAAGAACAAACACTGCTGTAGATATTGCTACTATATAGATACCATAGGTGTGGGCCTGTGCATTGTGAGTGCCACACAAGATAGTTAACTCTTCCAAAGGGTTACAGGCAGCCTGCTGTAGTAATCCATTGAGATTAGTAAACCCTGCTGGGAAGGGCTGTCCAGAACTGCAGCTCTGCTGTGGCACACAAAGCAAGTCCTCCTGGGCAAACAGCTGCTTGCTCCTAAAAATGCCAGGTAGCATGCAGCTCTCACTGGCTTTGGGTCATGAGGGATTGAAATTTGGACTACAAGGAATATTTTAGGACCTATAGAACATGAAGGCAAGGTTTTGCCCTTCTCATCTCTGTGCCTCAATTCACACCTGGAAAGAGAGATGCAGCATCATTGCCATATCCATCTGAGAGAATAGCTCACAAGAGGCACTGAGACTCCCCTCCACATGCTAAAGTAAATTTTTAGGACAAGTGTGAGATGTTAGGGCAAGTCAAAGTTGGGTAGTGAACAGAGGAGAAAGTCTCGGAAATTCTGGGAGGGTATGACAGAAAGAATATTGAGCTCTTCCAGAACATCCCTTTATTACTTTGACCAGCTCAGTAATATACAAAAGTTTCACTTCTGTAAATCTAAATTTGAAGCTGAGACTTAGTTTCTTGTTTCCTTGTCCATTTAGACAAAAAGTTTTAAATATTATAAAGTCTTTAATTTCTTACTGCTCAGTAAATAAGTGCTTAGTGTAGTCCCTTAAGCACCAGCTGTCGTCCCTCATCAAATTTTTGGGTGTAATAATAGGAGTTCTTGCTGGAAACCGTGAGGTTTCTGCTCTTGGGTCGGGTTCCCAGTCACAGAGCAGGTGGGAGACCCCCTTTTTGCGCAGGGTAGTGCTGTCACAGCTCACAGGGAACAGTGTCTGCTTTGGAAGCTGTGGTATGCACCCCACTCCACACATCTAATGAACTGACGGATGAAGTAAACACATCTTTGAAAATTATCATCATACTTACTTAAAAAGGGAACTGTGATCTGCCTTTGGCCAACTTCAGAGACTTAAGTATCCCTCTCATCTTTACTCTTACTGCTGTAATGGTTATTCCACAGCTGTTCTTGACTCTCAAATATTTCCAATTTTTTTTTTACTGGTTTCTTCTTAGCCACATTGCTACACCTTACATCGATCCACAAGTTCCACCTCATCCCACACAATCTCATACTAAGGCTAGGAGATACACATGTAGCACCCTGCTTAATTCCTTTATCCTTTTCATTTTTTTGTGAGTCAGTCACACATACAGACAAAGACTATGGAGCACACTGTGAAGTCCATCTACTTTATAGTAGCAAATATAACCAATATATAAGTTGTGCCCAAAAGGCACAACTTATTTATTATAAGTGTTTATATGTGACTCAGTCCTGACTTCTGATTCCCAGCTTTACCCCATTTTAGATATTCCCCTCTCTTTAAAAGTAAATAAGCATCTCTGTATCTGTTTTGTGGAAACTTCTGTGGATCACTTCCATTAGCAGAAATATGAAATGTAGAGTAGTAAATCTATGTGAAAATCTTAAAGATCCTGAGAAACCAGCAAGACAACAAAGATGCCCACTTTCACATCCACTTTTGCAGGGGATAGTAAAAAATAGACTCACCGAGTGTCTGAAAAGCAGTGTGAACAAATGAGAGGAAAACTAAAACTGTAGAAAAGGTCAAGTTTTTCATTCTGTCTTCTTATTCACAAAGACATGAGATGAAATTAATTGCTGCAGTAGAGGTCCTTAAAGAATCAGTTGGTGCTGGCTCCTTCTCGGTTTTGGAGATTTTTAGTTGAAAGAGAAAACTTGGGGCTCTAAATAAGGAAATATCCTGTCACATGTGGTATTTTGAAATCTATAAATAATTAAAAATTCAAACTTTGCATCTGAAAGTGAAGTTTCTATCCATTCAAATGCAAGTGGCAAAGTTTGAACAGCTCAAGATCATTCCACTGAATTGTTTTTAACTTTCTTGGTTCTGTGCTGGAATTGTAACATTCTGACCCTCAAAGACAAAGAAGCAGGGAGTGCACTTTAAATGGATATATCTTAAATGTCAGATATATGTACCTGAGAAACTCAGAGAAAAACATATATGCAAATTTCTTAGCCAGAAAGGTCTTCACTGATGCAAAAGATATGTTGATTTAATTGACTGCAGTGAGCAATATTGACTATTTCAGTATGAAAAATTAACCCCCACAGGACAATTTATTTTTGCTCGGTGACTTGACAAAATGCATGCACCTGCCTTTATCTATCTGGTGTATCATCTAGTAGAAGTAGTGTGCTGTTATTTCATGCGAATTTATCTTAGAAGAACCAATACAAATTAGCCAAATCTTTACAAATCTTTCTGTGATTTTGGAAAAAAAGTGTTTTTCAAAATTATTTTATTCATAAAGTAAAAATGAACTTTCGTACTTCATTCTTTCTTTGTACCAAGCATAAATGAGACAAGAATAGAGGAATAGTTTCAAATTTTACAAGTGAACTTTAGTCATTTATTAGGTGGAAATGAACTACAGCTATAATGTACAATCCCTTAGTAATTTTGAAAAAAAGGGAGGAAAGAAATTCAACTAAAATTGCCCTTCACATTTTCTCTCATTTTTCTTGGCTTTATTATGAAGACAAATCTCATGGTGTTTTCTGCAAGAGCAAAGCATCACTTAATAAGATAGAAGAAACTCATTCACACAATACAGTATTTGGAGTTATGTTATCAATAAAAATATAAAACATTTAAATAATGATATTATGTTGGATTTTTTAATCTGTTTATTATTTTCATTTACTTTGCCTTTATCAGTAGCCATCAAACAACACAGAATCCAGTTCCATGTTTATTTAAAAAAAAAAAAAGTGTATTCTTTGTAGCTTACACAAGGGGGAAAAAAGAAGATCAAGAGGATTGTCATTAAAAGTAGTTTGAGTAAAAAATTGCCTTTATTCCTTATCCTCTGCAATATCTTTTGTTTAATTGACAATCTATAAATTGTCAATCCAATGTAACATCTCCCCTGCAGTTCTTATGCATTTTCTAAAGGTTTGTAATTCCCAGAGACCCTTGAGATCTTTTTCTCTTCAGAATGTCATAGACAACACAGAATTCCTAGAAAACTTAAAAATCTCAGTAAATCCCTAAAACATTTCACTAGCAAGGCACTGTTTTGTGCCCCACTCTTTTACTGGGCCTGAATCATGGACACAGTGCCCAGTTATCCGTCCATTTATGAGAGAGGTGGAGGATAGTAAACAAAGCTGTCCTAAAATGAGTGATCAAGTGGAATAAGACAGGAATGCATTATTTCAGAATTTATTTGGCAACTACTTTATTTTATAGTTTATTTATGGATTTTTAGTCATACACCGTGTTCACATTTCTGTGTCTCCTCCTGTCAGCCTCTTTTTTAAGGAAGAAGACTCATTAGATCAACAAACCATGTATCATCTCCACATGCTGATTAAACACTGAAATGTTGTTGTGTAATATATAGATTGTTTATTGATATAGTCTCATGTTCATAATTGATAAAAACATTCAAAGTCATAGAATAAAACTGTAATAAATGTAAAGATTTATTTGTTTTGCAAAATTCAAGTTGAAGCCATGAATGAAGGACAAGTATTTGCATTTCACTTACAATACTATCCCAAGGAAGAAATTTGCGTTAAGGGTAAAAAACAAGGGCAGCAATGGGGACAAACAATTTATGTAAGTCTCTGTTTATTCCAAACATCAATTAAGTAACAGTGTGCATGCTTCAGAACAGTAAGGTGAGATACTCTCAAAGTGTAGAACTAGGGCTGAGCGCTCTGCCAAGAGTGCTCAGTGTTATTCTTGACTCTGTATGTGATGCTGTCACAAATTCCTGAATAAGTAACCCATTACATTTAAATCTAAATTCCCACTAGTTCTGTTATTGTCCTCGATTGCTTAATTAGCCATTTTGTACAGTTCTAAGTCAATAAATACCTGAGAGTATTTATTGAGGAGCATACAGCAATAGTTCCTAATCTTTACCAAAGGAATAAGTGCCAATTTTACTTCATAGTAAAAGTTACAGGCACCTAAGAGAGACTAAGGTTTCCTTTCATTCAGCTATATTTTTTTCAGCTTAACCATTTAGTTTGGCTGTGTTATCCCATCAGACAACACTGTGTTCATTTTTTTCTTTGTTGCTGGTAGCATCAGTTCCATTGTCCTCTGCACTTGGGGCACACGTGTATTCCAGCTGCCTGCTGCTCTGCCTCACCTCTCTTCCAGTTCCCCTTCCAGTTTTGATCTTGAACAAGAAATAAATCGTGAAGCCCACCCCCAATAAAATTATTAGGACCAGAGTAAGTAGTATCCACATATTCAGGTGACCACTGGCTTTGTCCTTCTTGGCATCTGTAAATAAATAAGAAGTAAATAGAAATGAATAAGCTGGAAAATCTATTATAATTTCTCTGTGTCAGTCTTCCTCACAGATATTACCAAAAGGAGGATCTTACAAAGGAGGATCAGAGAGGGGGTGATCAATTTGACAAATAATTTGATTATTTTGGGGTTCCCTAAGGGTGTTGCAGGTACTGATAAATTAGGCTGGGAAAAAATTCAATGGCAACTAAGTAAATAAAGGTCATATTAAAAAAAAAAAAAACACAATGAAAAAAACTAAATAAATAGTATTCAATTTAAGCACATATCTTTGAAATTAATTGGAAGGGAAAAAAATCCTACCTTCTGCATTTCCAGCCACTTTAGGAATAGCTGTCAAAGAAAAAGACAAATGTTTAGTCAAAATCTAGAAAGGTCACATTTTCTTCCTGACAGTTTGATATTACCAAAAGGTCTGGTAACCTGCACATCATCATCACTTCTGGAAACACGTCTACTAAATTAGGAGAGCTGAAAAGGCACAAAAGATTTTTAACCCCATATTCCCTACAATAAAACTGCAGTTTTTTGCATATTACATCCCCCTTCTTGCTTCTTTTGTAATAACCAGAACATCTCCAAGCTGAGTAGTAATGGTTCCTGACTGTTTCAAGAGGTCTCTCCTCCCTGATTGATTAACCTTGCCCTTTCCACCGGCTCTATTTCTTGTGGAGTCCAGGAAAACCTAATCGACTGCTGAGGACAGTTGAGCTTTCCTGTATCACACACAACTCTTTTGAGACCCAGCAGGTCTTAATTTACCATAATTTATTTGCATCAATAACAACACGTATGAACTCAAGCCTTCTTGTGCAGCTTTTCCCGGCTGTGCGCAGAGGGCGCCGTCTGCAAGGCTTTTCCCAGCCGGCTGGGTGGGAGCTGCTGGGAGCTGCTGGATGATGCTGGATGATGCTGGATGATGCTGGATGACGCTGGGAGCTGCTGGATGATGCTGGGAGCTGCTGGGAGCTGCTGGATTATGGCCACGGCTCTCCCCGTGGGCAATGGGAGCCCAGGGATGCTCCAGGAGCCGGGCACCTGCAGCAGAGCCAGGGCAATGCGTGGGGCTCTGTGTGTTTTTAAGTAGGGAGGAGAAGCATCTGTTAAATTTGTTTCTTGAAAGGGTGCAGAGCTGGCTGAAATGGAATAAACACCCGTTCTGCTGGGGAAGCCGGTGTCAGGGAATAAATACCCTCTGTACCCTGGCATTGCACATCAGGGCCACGCACAGTCAAACCCATCAAATAAAGTGTGTGGTGATAGTGAGTTTCAGTTTTCTGATGTCTGGCAGCAGAGAACTGTCATTCAGTAGTGTCTCTTGCCTGCAAAGAAAACTAGGCATTGTCCTAAAAGCAGATTTTTCCTTTCAAGAGCATGCCCGGAACAGTGCTGTGATTGCTGCTTCCCCTGCCAGTTTTGGTTTGCTTTGGTGGGGGAAAGGACTGAACCTCAGAAACATCCTGAACCTTGGGGTTGTGAAACAGGGCAGGAAATTGGACTTTTCTGCAGAATTAACAGTTAAACTCCAAAATACCACATGCTTGCTTGGCTCACACTATTCCGATATTTCTATTTCCTGACTAAAGCAGATGGTGCTCAGTTATACAGAAATACAACATTAAAAAAAAAAAAAAAAGCTAACCAAAACACTTCTACTCTTTTCAAAGGTCACTATATGCTCTCTGGATTGCACTTCCACTCCTATTTAAATAGAATTGCTTCATCCATCTCTTGCTGGAACAGCATGTATCGTAGTAGAGCAAGAGGCAGGATAGCAAATTATTGATGCTACTCTTTTTCTATAGAAAGAAAATAGGAATTTCAGTAGAAAAAATCTGTTTATGTTGGAGGGGAACAAAAAAATAAAGAAATTTGGGTTTTTTTCAGGAAATATTTATGTAAGAAAATACAGTGTAAGAAAATCTGAGGTTATGAAGCAAGAAATCATAAACAGGGCAAACAAAAAAAAATACACTTGTATTATTTTTGTCTGAACATTGAAATATTTCTGTCAGTCCTTTGCAACACTCATATTGTGCCATTACTACTGAAATAAAGCCATAAATGGAAAGAGTGAATATTAAAGAAGTCACTTACTCTTTGGTTTCTTACAAATAAAGCCCTTTTGGGAAGAGCAGGGCAGGACACTCCAGTAGCCCGTGGCTGCAGACAGCTCCACGCAGAAAGCCAGCTCATCCCCCGAGGGCTGCCCCTCTGCCCAGTTGACAAAGTCTAAGGCACTCTTGTCTTGCCAAAGCAGCTGCCCTGATGTGGCAAATGTTAGTATCAATACTAATAGATCCATAGGAAAGATCTTCACCTTAGTGAATATTGACATAATATTACTTTCTTCAGCCTATAAAGCAATACTGCTTTCTTCAGAAATTCCATCTGTGGTTGTTTTTTGATGTATTTTATCTCATTTGATTCTTGTCTCAAAAACAATAAATATAATTGCTTTCCCAAATTGTGATTTGCATATTTATCAGTTATAATAATATCAGAGTTTTAATTTATATTTCTCTGTGTGTTTGTCTAGGATATTAAAATTTCAAACTGAAAAAAGTTAAATTCAGAATTTTTGTAAAAAATTTCTCAATTATTATTTCATCAGCACTCAGTGAAAATCAAGCAGCTATACATTTAGTTAAAATTAAAACTTTTTTTTTAACTCTAAAAAAATTTTGATGTTTCAATGGGCTTAAAATAATCTAAACTAAAACCCTTTCTGACTGCTTGTAGTCTGATAACAGTGTTTTCTTCCAGATGCATATCTTCTACTGAGTGCTTTAGCAAGCAGCCTTATTTTCTACATACAGAGTCACAGAGGAGCTTGAAGCTGTGGGCTCTGGCTGGAGTCCCACAGGCCCCACACGAGTCTTCCCCAGCCAAGAGAAGATGAGAGCCAGTCAGGACTTTTTCCCCAACAGGAAAAGCTTTCTCAGAGATCAGGAATAGGAGACAACCTCTGAGAGGACTCAGGTCTGAACTCCAACTCTACTTCAATTGGTTGCTTAAAACCTATTAATTTTATTATTTTTTTCCATTTAATAAAGTCTGTTTATGATTATTTATAGAACTTAAAATAGTTACCATTTACATTTCTGTATATTCCTATCCAGAAGCCACTTGTCTTGCTTGCATAAAAATCTGCATGTTCTATTAAAAAGTTTGATTCATACAGATCTTCTACAGAAGCCAACATACCACCTATAAAAAAAAAACAGTGTGAGATGATTGGACATATCCCTGACATAATTATAGCTTTTGAGACAGGATAAGGTTAATAAAAAAAGCCTCTCCCACTGGTAGGGAGTAAAGAATTTAAATAGAGACCACAAGGGAGTGTCCAGCTGTAGGGGAACAGCACAGGCACTGAGAATCTCATCTGAAGTGAAAACACACAGGCACAGAGAAGATGATGACTTTTAAACACCAGGCAAGGTGCACTATGTTTTCAGGTGACTGGATGTTATTGTTCATAGGAATTATGAGTGATTATTTGTTCTTCAAGGTTTGACAGAATGATATGTAGCATGAAATGCTGTGCAACAAACAAATCTGCAGTTCAAACCAATGTATTAATTTTTGTGGCAGTGGTGGTAGGATAAGAGGGTTAAAAAGTATGAAACAAAGGATCCATTTATTTTCTCTTTCCTGGCCTCCTGAGACATGGATGAGGTAGCTGATGACTCAGCAGCAAAGGTGAAAGAGTGCCAAGGTACTGCTCCTATCTTGGCCAGGAGCAGATGTCTCCAAGAAGAAGGAGGGAAGCATTTTCCCTCCCCAGGCTCTGCACTCTGCCAGGGAGCCTTGCTCATAGAGCAGGGGCTACCAGGCAGCACAAGGAACCCCTTTTGGATGAACCCCTTTTTACACACAGCCCATGTAAAAATGAGTGACTGTTATTATGGTATTAACTTTGCCTATTGAGTAGAGAAAGATATGGAAAAAAAGGGATAAAGCCAGAAAGAAGTGAGTTTTTTCAAATCACGTGAAATTTAAGATTTTACTAAAAAGAGAGATTTTGTGAATGAAGAATTATAACAAGAAACAAGCACAGCTGGAAAAATAGAGCAAGGACATCACCTTAACCACAACATAACTTAAAAGCACATAGCAATAAAAAATAAATGAAACATATAGTCCTTATTTTTAATATTTTTAGATTTTGCATTGTTACTTTTCAAGATTTTTTCAAGACTTCTTTTCAATGTCAAGACTGAAGTTCTATATTTGGGTACATATAGTAATTACCTGATTGAATGCACTGAGTCACAGACTGAGCCCAGCTCATTTCATTGGCATTGAAGTTATAGCAGTGGCTTCGGAAAGGAATCCAAGATATGTGATCAGATTCAGGACATTGTCCAATATCCTGGGGGGGATCAGAAGGAACTACATCTAGAAGAAATGAGATATTATAAATGCTTTCATTCAGTAAGGATTGCAGTTCTTCATATATGAAATCAAACATTAAAACCACCTTTTCTTAAAAGTGTTTGAAGTAATCTTTGGCACACAATGCTAGAATTATCAGTGTCTAAGTCAAAAGTGATAATGAGGATCAGGACTGGTCAGCTGTGAGAGGATGACTCAGTGTGAATCTGTGTTCTTCTCTGTTACTAACTAAATCAAACTTGGACTGTTTTAAGGATACTTGAGTGTTGAAGAATTTTGGTTCTAGTTTGTTTTGTTATAATCCACAAATTTATATAAATAAAAGACGCATTAAAAAGTAGAAAAAACCATCCCTAGAAAACTTCCAAACACTCTAAAAGTTCAGATAAGTTTTATTTAAAATGAAATATCATATAATAGAAATTTCTCATTTAATATTTTCCTCAAGATAACAATCCAAATTTCTGAACATCTTTGTGTCTGACAAAGCATAGAGTAATCTCAGGCTGATTTATAATTTATGTGGTAACCCCTCATTTTCCTACAAGCAATGACATTATGAAAAAGGCAACATTGTCTCTTAATACTTGTGGTTTTAAAACAAAAGTTACAAATTAACAGCTATGAAGTTCAAAACACGGCCCAGAAAAGAAAATAAAAAACAACCAACCTGTTATGAAACCCATAAAATACCCAACCCAACCCAAAACAAAACCAAAACCAAAACAAACCCAAAAATCCCCAAATAAACTGAGTTTCCATCAAGTGTGTGTCACTAGAGCTAACAGATGTTATTCTAATACAAATGAGAAAGCAAAAAACCCAGTCCCATCCTGAGGTTTGCCTGTAGTTTCACTGTGTAGTATTCCTCCCATACAAACCCTATGACGTATGAACTTTTTTGGGGGCCAATAATAGACCCTTTTTTATCAGATACAACTCCTCCTATATCCAATTTTTGGAATCCAACAGTAATGATATAACAACCAGTGTAGGAATGATGTGTTTATATTGAAGAAATGAAATTTATTTTATACTCAGTGGAATTCATTGATTACTGTAAAACCTCTGTCAGCAAAACACTTTACATTCTACATTCAATGTGAGGTGCCTGATGTTCCCACAATTTCTATGATCTGTCTGCTGCCCCCATGGCAGCTATCACTCCAGTCCAGTAAAATGGCAAGATCTTGGCTGGTGAATGTTAACTCCATCAAAATAACACATTTTCATGCAAAATAAATGTATTGACCGTACATACCCAGCCTTTCTGTTCTTGAGATATATTTAGAAATTTGTAATTCAGGCAAAGCTTAGATTCAGATAAAGCAAGGTTTCTGCCATAAAACCAAAAGTCATTGCCATGGCTTACCCTCATATTTTTTGCAGACAGAAAGATGTTTCTCATTACAATGTGCTGTTTTCCATCTCCCAGAGAGTGCTAGATAGACACAGGCTATTTTCTGTTTTGGTTCTCCATAGTCCCACTTAGAAAAACTTACTTTCCTTTTATTGGTCCATCTATAATATCCATAATTCTGAAATTGAAACAGACATTTGACATAACTTTTGTAAACTCATATCTGCTGTTTCATCTAAATGCAGTCATACAGAAGCACATTTTCAAAGTGAAACAGGCAGCTCAGTTTGTGTATCTGTGCTAGTTCTATTAAAATACTGGTTGAATCAGGACTCAGCAACGTAAAAACCAGACAGAGCAGGATGGCTCCCATGCTGGAACAGACCATGGAAGTTTTTTAGAAGACTAAATATGGTCCCTGGGGACTCAGTCCCTTGTCAGACAATGTTGTAAGATGGAATCACCACCCCAGAAGAGTCAGATTTCCAGGAAAAGCAGGAAGACCATGAAGAAGCAGGAAGACCAAGAACATGAAACCAGTGGAAAGCTCAGGTGGAAATGGGTCTTAGAGTTAGCTATCAGACAAAGATTCTAAGCTCCAGCAGTTTGGAGGAGAAACATTCAGGAGTAAACTGCAGCCATCACTATGAGGAACCAGAGAAAATTAGTACTTTGTGAGAAGCAAAAGAGAAATATGTTGAGCAGGAATTCTTGAGTCTTTGTTTAGTCTTTCTTCCTCCTCCCCTTTTTCTTTTCCATGAAGAATCAGAAGAATTACAAGGAAAAGTGAAAAGACACAGACAATATATTGCTGCCAATAAAAAGAGGGGGATAAGATGTGATCTCACTGCAGTGTCTTGCTGTGTCAAGAGAGATGCCAGGTGCACAAGGTCATACTGAGCTTGGCATCGTCAGGGCAAGGTCACTCACTGCCTGGGGAAAAGGAGGAACCACAAATCTTGACTCTGCAAGATCAAGGAGGCTTGTTTGCAAGTACCAGGGGACTGTCTGGTGATTCAAGCTTGATCAAAATGGGATTTTAGCTGCTTTCTAAATCATATTGCTATGACTAAAAACAAACAACTTTCATATCAAGTGGACTTAAACACTCTTATTTTGGTTTGGGTAGTGATGCCCTGTGGACTTTTGCAAGTGGAAGGATTTATTTTAAGGTTGGTGACTACTCATCACTTATGTGAGCATTTTTTCTGGTGGAGGCAGAGATGGCACTTAGAGTAGTGGAAATATGTATTGTTCAGCAACAAGTTCATTTTATCAGACAATTTTTTCAGCCTTCTGAGGGGCTTTATCAGAGTCTTGCTGCACCATAAACCTGGAAATGCTATTTTTACACAATACTTATTATATCTATCCCTAGGGATACTGAATTTCAGACATGTTTTGCAGTGCTATATATCAGTATGGAATCACAATTAGTAAAAACAATGAATAGTTAAGATGACTATTACTGATCAAAAAGCTCATTTTTATTATCAAGGTGGTTTAGTCAGATCAAAGAACAATGAAATAGAAACATGACAATTAAGTGCATTTAGCAACTGCATATTCAGTGGAGAAGCTGAAGCTCAATATGCCACTCAGTCACAGAGCTAATAAGAGTGATTGGCACTCGGGTGTTGCCTTACAAAGTGGTGGACCTGGATCTCAGTGTTCACTACATCTGGTGCAGTATAGCTTTTACTGGTTTTAACCTTTGGGGCCCAGCAGGTATAACAAAGAGTGTGTGTTCAAAGGTGTGTGGTTTGGCCTATGAACCCTTCTGAACCAAAACATAATGGAAAAGCTACGTCTGCCAATGATCATGAGGCACCAGCCCTACTGACCATCTTGCACTCTTTGGGCAGGGCTCACCTCTCCTAAAAATGGCCATCTGAAAGTTTACCAAATGTTTTTACCTAAGTTTCCAAGATTCACATAGAACTAGTAAAGAGAGTCCATCACCACCAAGGGTTCTCATCTTTCTCCATTGCCTAAAATGGAGTTTAATGATTTTAAATCAATGAAGTCAAAAGATGTGAGACTGTCTACCATTCCTAGGTTTCTAAATCTGTTCATGCTATAAATCTCCCGCTAATAGTAGCAGCATTTAACTTTATCAACTATTAATTTTTTAATCTTACCACATTGCTGTTGAGCCCAATCCATAAGGGTTCTCCATACTGCACTGCCTGCAGCAGCAGGAATATATTACTGTAATAATCAAAAATGCTGGCAAGCTCTGAAGATTTCTCCTTGCATGCTTTTCTTGCTTCTTCCCAATTCATTTTAGAAGGAATGATTAAATAGCTGCTGTTGCCATAATGGACAAAATCGAAATCTGGAGCACTTGTGGGGTGAAACAATTCAGGCTCTGTAGGAAAGAGGTACAAATTTGAAAGGAAGAGGAGAAAACAGTGAAAATTTACTAGCTGCTGGATAGCAGTATTACTTTTGAGTAACAGATGAATATAACATGGCAGCACAAGCATCAAGTAACAGCATTTTCTACATAAAACCAAAGAGATTTGGTTTAATGGCATTTTGGAATTATTTTAAACTAAGGTGTAAAAACACATTCAAGGATTAGAGAGAGGCAGAGCATGAGCTGTGTGTATCTACAGACAAAGACTGTCCAGATTAAATTATGCCAATATTGGTTCCACCATGATCCTCCTCCCAAAGCTCTCCATGTCCCCCCACCACAGTGCAGGTGAAGTTTTCCCCAGGGATGAGCACAGGACAAGATCTTCACACCACTTCAGTCTCAAAATAATTTATTTCTAAGCAAATTTTAAGAACATGCTGCTACATCTTTCCCTCGTAGGATGAAGTGAAAAAGGAATCTGTATTTGTACCTATAATTGTATATGCAGAAGTAGAAGGCAATGGCCTAGAGGTAGTGATGGGGGCAGAAGAAAAGACCTAAACTTTGTGTTCAGTCATTGTTGAGGACTCCCTGGCAATTGTTTTTGCTGGTGCCATCCTCATGCAGCTTTCTGCACTTGCATAGGACAGAGCTGTGAATCATCTGACCCAGCTGTGGCTTCTTCCTCTATTTTGCCTTGCTGCTCAGCAGTTCCCTGTTTTTGTTCCTGCAGACTCTGCAGTGCAGCTGCGCTCCGGATGTGTCTCCCACCCTAAGGCCCCGTGAAGAAAACTGGAACTTTTGCCCTTCTGAGTATTGCTGTTCTTGTGATAAGAAGGCCTTGCTAGAGACTGATGAGCAAACCAATCAGTTTAATTGGCCCTGGTTGACCCCCAGCTGGGGGTCACTGGGGGATTTGTCTTTTTGTATTGTATTTGCAAAATAATTGCATTCAGCCACCTGTCTCTGTGATAGTTGGGTAAAGAACAGATGGCTACACATTTCTGTTAATAGAGAAAACAGGCATTTTGAAGACAGAGACCTAGGAACCTAGTTTGGGCATTTTTCTTATGATTAAGATGTTGAACCCTGTCTTCAAAGTGTCTACGTGCCAGGCACCTGATTTAAGTGTGGATGTCTGCAGGGTAGGTGAGGTCAGCTTCCCTGAGTTTCAATGGTTGCATTGTTCAGTAAATGCTTTGCAACAAAAGAGAAAAAAAAAGAAAAATAAAACTTACCACTGTCCATCTGGCAAATATAGCTTTTATTGTGCTGGCAGTCAGTATTTTCCCATAATCCTGCATCATCTACAGACCTTCTTGTCATTGCAATACAATCAGTCTGGGGGAAAAATGAAAAATTGAATTGTTGCTGATAAAATGCAGAATTTCCAGCAAAATAATAGAAATAGGTGTGAGGAGAAAAAATTAATAGCTTTCTTTTCTAGTTTTCTGGTTCTTTTCATGCATTGCTTGTTGGAAATTAAATGTATTCTATAATATATCTTAAGCAAATGTACTTTCATTGGCAGATTGCTGCAAGAACTTTTGTCCATTCATTAAAATTCCTTGGAATTTATTGAAGCTATTTTTACTATAGAGTTAATTGTAATCTGTACTAAATTTGTTGGAGTTTCATTTGGATTTGCATCATACAAGGAAAAACAATAAACCAGAATAAAATGCACAACTAGTAACGCTGAATATTTTCACTAAAATATAATAATTATAGAAACTGTAATTAATTCTAGCAGTAAAGATTCCTTTTCTGCATTTCTAGACTTTGACCAAGGAGAGTAAGCCTAGATACTAAACAGGCCTATCAATTTCCCATTAAAGCTTTACAAATTTGATCTTTGAAATTTCAGTCCACTTCTGGTTTAAGCTATTAAAGATCAGATCTTTGCTGAGAGAGAAGTCAGGCTGGTATACTCAAACATTACGTCATTTATGTTATGCATTTTCTGATTTATTTCTGTTTACCTCTATTGTAATATACTTCCAGTCAACCACCATGTAATTATCTCTGAATGGGAATCCTCGGGCCCAATTTGAATAGTCAAAAACGCTTCCATCTGTCCAGAGATATGTATTCTCACTGTTAATGTCATTCAGCCCAATCCATGTTTCACTGGCAACATCCTTTAGGTGGAAGGTGAGGAATGCTGATAGAAAATAGATTTAAAAAATAAAATAAAAAGTACCTGAGGAGTTTCCTTTTTTCAAATTCCATGTAAATCAAATTATGAATAAAACAACAGCCATTCATTTCTAAATATATTGGAAATACCAACCTCAGTATTATAATGCTATAAATGAATGGTAAAATTAAAAAAATTACAATGGGTAATCAAGCTGAAGCAGTTTGATTTTAGGGAAAAAAAAGAGGGGGAAAAAAAGGAAAACATTTTTTGATAAAAATTATTTAGACTTGTTGGAAATATTATAGACATCACAGCCAGAAGTGACTTCAAAAGGATTGTCTTTCCCAAGGCAGCATCAACTGCAGATATGTAATTTCTGATGGATGTCTGTTTAATGTCTAATTTGAATATTTGTGAGCATTTCATGACTGTAAACTATTTCAATTTATCCCATCTTCCAAGACCATGGGCACTAGATTATTCTGTTCCTTCCACGGATGATGTTTGCTAAAACTCGGGAAGTGTCATAATATCCCACTCCAGTCTTCCCTTTGGATCAAACACCTCCAGGTCTTCCTTCACAGGTTCTTTAGGTCTAGAGGTATGCTCAGCCTCACCATTAGATGGTGAAATATGTGGCTTCATACACAGTGCTGTAAGGCTCAGTTGTCATACCTTGCACTTGGTTATTGTGTATAGAGGCCAAATTTCCTCCTAGTTCTCTACAAACACTTCTTGCTGAGTGCCAAGTTAGTTTCTCTTCTTCTCTGGATCCAAATATTTTATAACACTATGGAGAGAATAAAGGATTAGACAGACTTCTGGGTGTCAAATAATATTAAGAACATGGATTTGGATTAATTCTGTGCTAGTCCCTGCATGCAAGGAGCTGCAGATGGGGGATCTGCTGGAACGCAAATACTGTCAGCCAGCAGGAAGGAGACCCAGCCAATCCCAGGGCACAGCACTTACCATCGTGCGGGACCACTACTGGGAAAGAGCAGACTGCCACCAAAAGCTTTTGAGGAATCAAATTACTGAAAAGTGGAATTTTTGAGGGACTGGAACTATTTCCTGATTGTGAACTTAATTTGGAGCAGGTAGTAAATTCTCAGGTCAAGTTTTTTCAATTATGGACCACAGATGGAGTGCTAAAACCTCAGCTCATGTGAGAACTCATATGAGTGAAACAGTGTGAGGAAGAAGTGCCCCTCTGAAAGGGTATTTTCCCTGAATACCTGTGTAAAATATTTTTTGTGTATCTTCTGAGGGGTAGAAGACACAACTCCTCCCTCTTCATGGCCTTTGAATGCATAAAAACTTTTCCTATTGATTGTATTGTGGAATTGACTTTTGGGTTTCCTCTGTTTGCTTTTAGGGTTTTTTTAAAAGTTCATATGTTCAGGGGTTTTTTGCTTAACTTAGCAGAAAGCAATGCTTGCTTGTCTTTTATATTTGATTTGACATTTATTGCTTTTTATGTTACTCAGCTTAGGATGAGTTGCTGTGATGGCCAATTACTTATGAAAAGTGTGACCTTTCATTTTTTCATCTTTGTTACTCAGAAAAACAGGGCTACATTTACAGACAAGGATAATGGATCAGGATTTCCATGCAGTAAATATGCCCAAAATAAGCAGAAGTATCTAGAAACTAGAAAAGTAGCTATAGCTGAAGGCACATGGTCATTTACAAAAAGTATAATTTCAAACATTCAAATCATCATTTTTTTTGATATTTAGTTACAAATTTGCCAACCTGAAAATGCAGTGCACTGCTAACTAGCATACTTCTTAATAAATTGGTGTTTAAAGAGAGAGAATTTATTTAATGAGATAAAAGGGATAGTTATTTTCTTCACCTAGAACAAATTTGCTAAATATGGCAGATATTTATTTCTGTACCTTGTTTTTAAACAAAAGCCAGGTTTCAGGACATCCTCCCAGAGGTTGAAGTACAGGAGGAGCAAATCCTGAGTAAGTTGAGTTTTGCCTTTCACAGATAAAGGCATTTCTCACAGCACAACTTAGGTCTTTCCATAAGCCTGAAGAAAAACGGAATACAAAGAATTGTTTAAAGATTGCAAAATACAGAGAAAATCTTGTGTAACCACTACATCAGTCAGGCTCAGATGGCATTCATAAAGCACAAATGAAACCTGTTTACCCAAATACACTCCTCCTTCCTCTGCAATATGTTTCTTTTCTAAGTGATGACACAGTTTCGAACTTGAGTGGGTTATGAAAAGATGTCAGTATTGTTGAACTACCTCTCTGTGGGGTAGCCTCAAATTTATGTACCAAACATTTTGTGTTTTGATGCTAAATTTTACCCAAATATTTCTTGTTGCTATTTTACTCACCAAAATCTTCTGACATTACCACACAGTTTTCATCATTATTTGCAAAATTGGGTTCATTTGGAGCCCAGGCAACATAATTCACTGGGCTGTCATCCAGCCATCTGGAAGAAACAAGGGGACAGTGGCTGCCAGCAGACATCTCAGCAGTCAGTTACTCACAAGGTCTGTTTGGGCACAGGGCTAAGCAAGGTATTAGAAATTATCAGAGGACAAAAACTCGACATATCCTGGGGAGGACATAGCCACAGCCCTACTGCTGCCTCTCATCTGTTTAGTACTACCACATTCAAGGCGTGGATGGACATCCTTCACATCCCAGGAAGGTGTCCTCCTGAAAGTCTTCTACAAATGGATTGTTAAAACAAGTTTCCTACCAGAAATTTCAGAAAGCTCTTGGAGTAGATGCTACTTATGCTTCTAGCTTCCAGCTCACATAACTTGAACCACATGGGAATAATCTGGTCTAACACTTACATATATATTTCATCAAAACTTCCCAGGCTTTCTCTGTAGCCATTGGAGATCTGGTCAGGGTGAATGTCACCCTTAGGTTGATGTCAAGAGTGGGTCAGGTAAAAAACATCTTAAAATTAGCTGCTTCTCCTCACTACTTATGCAGGGTTGCAGTTCTTGCAGTGTAAAGCATTAAGTGAGCTGAATCTTAGCCATGAATTTTTTTGGGTTTGCTCTCCCAAGTTTGGAAGAAAAATGCATTTCTCTGCTCAAATATAGAAGAATGCAATACTTTGGATCTGAGATATCTCCTTAAAACTACCCAGAAGTCAGTTGTACAACAGTTTTTAACTTGTAAGATGAAAGCACACAGAAATGCTCCCTGAAGATGAAACTGCCCTCATTTGTTGTCCATTACATTTTTCTTTACTCACCTGAATCTCTGATCAAAGCTGACAACTAAGCCAATGAAAAATGATTTTCCTCTGTGTTTTGTGAAAATCTAAAATAGAAATAATTAATAGTTAAACACTAAATTGCTCCTCAATGTCAAGTAAAAATCTGAAAGGCAATTAATCATACCTGCAATTTATTTTTCTTTTTTTTTTTTAATTTGAACCTCACATAAGCATATGGTAGGTTCAGACTTAGCTTTCAAGCAGGCAACAGAGATATGTGGAACATCCTGGAGTGAGGAACCCACTGGACAGGAAAGCAATTATCACTGTGCTGAACCACTACATATATTGGAAAAGATAAGCAACCTGGGCCTGAGCTATCCTTTGCTGCACCTTTAATATTTGCATATCTCTTGAATATTTGCATTTTTCTCTACCTATTAAAAACAATAGTAATTTTACAGGTCCTGAACAAATCTATTGCTCTAGAAATAAGTAATGTAGGACAATAGCTCAGGACTCCAGCCTTGCTAAATATTGAGTATGTTCCCTGCATTTTATCACCTGCTGTGCTTCAAACTTTAACTATATATAATTAATAGGCTTCCTGCTCACATAGTGCCACAGAAATCGTCTTTTGCTTTCTTTCTCAATGATAACAAGATCAGCAAAGTTCTTCTGACAAATTCTCCGTGCTTCTTCCATATGGACATGTTCTTTGCTGAAATAGTACTGTTTGTTTTCATATATAATCCATCCATCACTGGTGAGCTGATAGTCTGAAAGATAAAGAATCATATATAATGCTTTCCTATCTGGTTTGTACAAAGTCTGAAAACTATACAGTAATCTTTGTGAAAGAGGGAAAAAACCTACCAAGCTTGTAGTTTGCTTCAGGCTTTATCAATGTACCTGTAAAATAGAAGATCTTCATAAGCAACATCCCAAATTAAAAACAAAAAATCAGAGATGTTTGCTTTAAATAGTTCCACATGCTTTGTAAAATGGATGGGAAAAAGATAATACCACCAAGCAAACTATGAATCAGATAATGCATTTTAGAGAATTTAGAGCACATTCTCCCATATTAAAGTAAGTGTATAATTTAGAAATATTTAGCTAGTGAAAAATATGTACAGGAATGTATATCATTATATCATATATTACAGTAATGCATATCATATATTACAGTAATGTATATCCAAAAGCACTGTGTCAAAAAATCCATGTTTCACAGTAAATTTGTGGTAGATTAAACAAAAATTACTTTGAAAATTTGTTTTAGCATTTTCATTTGATACTCTATGATTACTTTTTTTTTTAATATTATTGGGATCAGACACAAAAAAAATAATCCAATATAGTAAATTCTAAAGCTTACTGAGATGGTAATAGACTATCCGCAAGTACTGAAAATGGTTTATTGCTAATGCTGGTTTATTGCTAATGTCAGATGTAACTGCCAGTGTGTCAATGAATTCTTCCTTTCCTGATGACTTGGCTTTTACTAGGATAGTCTGTTTTAGAGCCACTAGGTATCAAACTCAAGTATGTGATTACAAATTGAACCAGGAGGAAGCAAATTAGCTGAATTCCCAGAGCCAGCTATAGCCTCAAAGGAAACTCTGTTTTCATATGAATGCCTGTTATTTTGTACCTCTGGACTACTGATTCTCATATTTCTTCTGTGGTTTGATGGACAGAAACACATTATTATAGAAATGACAGAAATAGTTTGATGAGAAATAAACAACAACAAAAAAGAAAAATCAAGTAAAATATTTTGGGATCATTTAAACACTTTCTTCTTAAGTGGTTAGTGAACAATAGAACTAAAAATATCTCAATGTCTTAATTATTAATTTATATACTTCTGGTCATTTTGATTTTGTTGTTTAATCCTAACATAACTGTAACATTCATTGTTTTTGGAAAGCTGGAATATCTTTTGTAAATAGGTATCTTGAGTGCACGAGGGAATTCACATCTGAGCATGCTGTCTCTCATACAGCTCATCACATAATCTAGATTCACAATTACAAAATTAATTTCTTCATTTTTTTTCCTTGCTTTTGAAAGGTCATCTAGGATCAAGATAAACTGATTGGAGTGCTTGTGTCGTGGTTTCCTGAGCTCCTTTTGAGTAATCTCACCAAGAGCAGAGGGACACATCCATACAAAGCAACATGCTCAGTGTGCCAGAAAGGGCTGCACAGGATGTGCTGCTTTGAGCTGGTATGCACAAATCAGGGCTTGGATGGTGCACTTGTGTGACTAATTTACCAAAAGGGAACAGTGATTCTTCCTTTTTGGTTAAGCAATTTTCAATGTTACCATGGTGCCTTATTCAGCCTTCAATGGTTTTGTTGGCAGAGTCATCAAATATTAGATACACTCAGTGTTTCTATGTAACTGCTTATCCCTTCCCCTTCCTATTGTGCCTCCTAGTAGTTCCCTGTGTGCATCCAACTTTCTTTTCATTTGAAGAAGATTTTCAAAATCTCCTTCTCCATGGAGACGCATACAAATTTACAGTTTACAACCAGGAAGCAGGGATGTAGAAGTAGAACTGAGCAAGCAAAACAAGTTGTTTCATTCTCAGCTGTCACTTGATGTCTTCAGGCCATGCAGACCCCATTTCTATCTCCTGCAGGGGAGCACCCCAACATCTTTCAGGTCCATTTTGTGAGCCTGGCACCAGGTGGGGGAGTTTTGGCACTGGGGTCCTGCTTTCCAGGCAAAGCTGGTGGATGCAGGAGTCTATCAAGGTTACACCAACCTCCACTTTTTATGAGATTGGGTTTTCAGAGTTGCTGGTTCTTATAAGCAACTGATCCCCCTCTTGGTTCTCATTAGTTGTTTCACAGTGGGAAGCAAAGGTTTTTTCAAGTCCATAGAGAGAACTCTACATCCTGCATCTACAGCTATCCCACGTAAGCCTGAAGCAGATAGATAGAAATAGAGGGACTAATAAAAGGAGAGGGGATAAGTACCTTTGCTTCACAAATTTATTGAACCCATTCTACAAAGAGATAAAAGTAGAGATGAAGTAATAGGGTCACTCTAACTTCCTGCACCCAAGGACAAGAGAAATAGTTCAGTTCATTCTGCCTGCTTTATGTGTTGCCTTCACTGCAACAGGTTTTAAAATGAACAATTCCCAGTGTCTTTCTTCCTTTCAATTTGTTTAAATCCATAAAATTTGCTTTTTAAGCTTGCGTTTATTGCTCCAATTAAATGGGGAAATAATAATACCTTTTTTTGTTTCACAAATCCAATTAAGTAAACGTTCACAGCGCAAGTCATTCCAGCGCATTTGGGGTGATCTATTAAGCATAACACAATGTTCAAGTTCTTTGTAGTTGTTGGGTTCATCTTCCTCCCAGTTCTCATAAATTACCTGTGTTGGAAATACATATCAATTACTGTGTGATTTGAGCTGAATAGAAGTAATTGAGATTGCCATCGTGACACAATTTCAGTATCTCATCATCTCAAGTACCTTTTTTATGGGATCAGGAGAAGTTCAAACAGACCTGAGACAGCTGTGAAGGTCATGCTG
This sequence comes from Emberiza elegans, assembly GCA_024865655.1. NCBI lineage: Eukaryota > Metazoa > Chordata > Aves > Passeriformes > Fringillidae > Emberiza > Emberiza elegans. Next base: position 24,179,813 of record JALJVW010000206.1, read on the forward strand.
GTCAGGTTACTTTTCCCACCACCCCCTGAAGAAGGTGAAGAGACTACATGGTATAGAAAACCATGTGTTTGATAAAAGAAAAGCTGATGGACAGAGGGAGTCACATTTATCATGTTTTGTGAAAGTTGGCAGCTGGACTTCCCTGGACTGCCACACACCAGCGCCCATTTTGGGAGGCTGTGAAGATCTAAGGGCACAGGCTGTCAAAGATGGGATATAACATGGTACCAGGAATGAAACACAGGCAATGCCGTGTTAGGACAGTGCACTGCAGCTACTCAGTATATATTCTATTTTCTAAAAGACAGAAAGTCAATTAATATCCAGAAAATAAATACTCACAGGGGAGCCATCAATCCAGGAAAATCCTTCATCAGGATTTAAGAGAAACAAACCGATCCAGAAAGCCTGAGTGTTCAGTCCTTTGTCCCTAAAATAATTCATACAATATAGACATATAAGCATAGAAAGAGAGGCTGGGATATAAATCCTGAAAAGCATAGAAATATCCTGCTTTCTGTCACACCTGAACTGGGAGCTGTGGCCCAAAGCCAAGCTCACTCCCTGCACTCTGTCAGGAAGGTGATAGTGCTCTGTGTTGGGCTAAGACTTCTCATATTTAAAAATAAGTTAAAGTGATGTGGCCCAGAGCCAGCTCAGGTTCCCATCCCTGTGGATGCAGCACAGATCTTGGTTGTAGTATGAGGTCAAAGACAGACACTTCAGCAAAAGTAAAACATAAATAGATGTTTATTTAACTAATAAGAATAGTGAGGATTGATTTTCAACTGTTTTCATTTGCTTCTTAGCTCTTCCGAAGTAATTTAGTTGATATTTCATGCTCTTTATCTTGTCATGCCTATGGACCAAATAAAATTACTATTTCAGTCACTGCATAACACAAAGATTTCCTTCCACAAATATTTTATACTCTAAGGCAGAGACTTAACAGACAAATGAAACCACATTCAGGTGATCACAATACTGAAATATATTTAAAAATTAAAGGTAAGATCACAAAAACTTTTCAATAGGAAAATTTTAAATCTGTGTCAGAAAGTAAACTTCAATTCTCCACTATGTGAAACAGTTTTGGTTAAAAAGCTGTATATTATGTGTCATTGACCTGTCCTGATATTATGGAATACAATCAGAATATTGGTCTAATTTGAGGAGAAAATAATGTCACAGTTTATACATCATGAGCAAGACATAGCATCTACAATGCCACCAAATGGTTAATTAAAATGAATTATTCTTTGATTTCAGGATTTTTCAGTTTATAGTGAGAAAAAAATCACATTAACTCCTTGAATTTTGGTTTATATTACATAGGGATTTTTTCAAGGAATTTTTGAATGAGTTGCTTAAAGAAGAATTGCAGACAGTTACAAAATGCCAGTTAGAGCTGAATATTATATTTTCTCCCTTTAGGAAGAGGGATTAATATGTAAGAAATTGATAAGATCTGGAAAACAGCCTTTCTAAAACCTTTGATGAAAATTTACAAAATATTAAGCCTCTTTGAAATACCCAAGATTTTTTTTTTAAAGCAATGTTACAGGATGCTAAAATCTTGTATCAATGTAATTTAAATTTCATTGGTTTTATTCACTCACTTGTTCAGCTCCAGATATGCTTAAGTACTTTTTATTTAACATAGCAAGAACATGAAAAAGAATCCTTATGCAAGTACTTACGAAGCTAATTGCCATAATAAAATTTGATCTTCTCTTGTATTGATTGTGACCAGATTTCCACCTATTTCTCTACAGAACTCTTCAGCTTCAAACCAAGACTTCTTTTGGTTTCCCTCTCTCACAAAAAACTATTGACAACAAAAAGTAAAAATAAATTAGTAAATTTTTGAAGCTTATGAAATATGTGTAATTAAAATCAGTATCATTTTAACACGCCTTTATTCTTGAGTGAGACAACATGACACCTGCCCAAGCCTCTAATATTAAACATTAAAAATGTGAAGTGTAAATGTTTTTTTCTTAGCATCATCTATTTTAAAATAAGGCAAAAGTAGTATAGCATCTGAGGAGAACAAAAAGTATTAGAATGTACAGAAGACAAAAAAACTAATCTGTAACTTATTTGGAACTTTGTCCACTGAAAAGTTCAAAAAAAGATGGAAAAACTCAACCATGGCATTTTCACAGTATAAAGCAGAAGATTTTTGAGAAAAGGAAGGGAAAGGGTAAGTCAGTGAGTTGGACTGGAAAAGATAAAATGGATACAGAAAGTTGTTGTGGACCCCAGCTGAGGAAGTTGTTTTTGTATTGAGGTGAAAGCATAGAAATACAAAATACACTTTGTGCCATGAGGAACGTACATTCTTGGACTAAGGATATGTTTAAGAGGACCAAGTGCTTGACATTTTATAGAAATGGCAATTAACAATTTGGTAAATGGCAGAACCATGTGACATAGAAGCTCAGACTCTTGTAAATACAGGAATAAAATCAGCTTTGGTCTCCCAACAGGCAGAGACTAGGAAAGAAAGTGAGAGCAGACTTATGTAAAGACATGGAAGAGCAATGTTGCATATTTATTTACTTGATCTGTATTGCCTTTTCTTTCCTTTTTCCTTTGCAAAAAAGGAGAGCTTTTTAAGGCATTTTTAGCTAAATCAAGAGAATGCTCAAACGTTTTACTTGCTGTAAAGAGTCGCCAACTAAACCCAGATCCAAAGTGTTGCTACAAGTATCACATGCTGTGAGGGAAAAGGGTGTCAGAGGGCACATTTTCTCTCAGAAACATTGTTTTATGTAAATGACACTGCCAGCTCTTGAGATGTAATACTATGTTTTTTCTTAAATTCCAAACTCCTGGAAGCAAATGAAGTTCTCACCTGGCATTCAGATAAAAGAAAGCATATTTCTAGCACCCTGCATTCAGTTACATGTGATGGATCTTTTTCCCCATGTTTTCTTGCTTTGAAAACCAAAGAGAAGATCATTCCCAAATGATGCCCCAGCATCCTGGTGACGAGGGCACTGTCCCCTGGTCTGGGCCATGCTGGGTGAGGTGGACACACACTTACTTTGAGGCACGAGTCTGCCCGCGAGGCTCTGTCCCAGCCTTCGGCACATGCGGCCGCAGGGACCTGGTCTGGAGGAGCAGGAGGTGGCACTCCTGCTGCCTGCTGTTTGCAAAGATAATTTGATGTCTTCTCACAGCTAACAACATCCCATAATCCAGCTGCAATTCCAGTTCCCATGACAACACAGCCTTGCTCTTTCCCTTTGGGATGTGGAAAAGAAATGAGTAAAACCAAAGCATTAATTGTTGTCTAAGGAATGAGACCTTTGCTTTTATTAGTTGAAATTATGAAAAAGAAAGATGCAGATTATGAATATAAAAATATCCTGGATATAAAACTATTTTTAATGTCAAGTATCAAAGGCCAGATATGGGCCAATGAGTCCCACAGACACAGCTTTACCAAAGCCAGAGATTTGCAGCTTCAGAAAACAAATCTTCCTTATTTTGCCAACCCAGGGGAAATCTCAGGGAAAATGGCCCTTGATTAAATTTACATATGTAATAGATGACCTGACAACTACTTTGGAGTTCTCAATATCCTGGTAACTCAATTTCACGAAGGGTGATGTCAAGTACAGCAGGTTTGTTTTAAGGCATAACTAGCTGTGTGAAGGCAAGAGCTCAAGGGTAGCTGCTAAACTGTATTGCTGAAATGCCAAACTGCTCCATGTTCACTGCTCATTTCTCACATATGCACATTGTGGGTCAAAAATCAGTCCGGAATAATTTTTCTAAAGCTGATGAGCTGTTGTTAATTTGTTACGAATGGCAAAAATAATTACACCATGGACCATGTTAACTCATACACAGTATTGCCTTCAGTCTACCTTACCAAAATCTGTCTCTGCACACCTTGGCAGGAGGCTGACTTACACCACCCCCTGTAGCTCAGCTGTGACAGTGCTGGTGGCACTGGTGTCAGGCACAGTGACACAGTGATGGTGATGGCCACCTACAGCCACAGGCGCAAAACACGGTGCCCACTCTAATTTCTAACCAGGGAATGGGAGCACGAACCTGTGTGAGCTGCAGCTGCACTCCTGTGGCAGGGGCTGAGCCCATGCAGAGCTTACCTGGCATGGCTGTGTTCCAGTGTGTGAAATGAGCAGTTTCTCCATTGGTCCACCTGAAACTCCCTCGTTCTTCTGTGTCAGAGAGACCAATCCAGAAATGTTCTTCAGACCTCAGCCCCGTCAGACTAATCAGAAAGGTTTGTTCATTTCTGCAGAGGGAAACAGTGTCCATTCACAGCCTGCTAGTGTGCAATATTCATCTAAATGATACAGAGGAGTGTTAACATCACCCCAAAACACAAGCTCCTCAGTGAAGCCCAAGCAAAACCGTGGCAGCCTTTAAACTGCAGTCAATAGAATTTCATGAGAGACAACTTTCTCCTTACAGCTGAATGCATCTGAAACATCACAAATTGCTGCTCCCATGGGTTTCTAGTTGTATTCTACTCTTCTCACTGTCTTTCCAAATCTCTGAGGTGCCTCAAACAGACCACCAAGACAGGACCAAGCTGTCAGCTTTGCTACCCATCACCTCTGAAGGCAGTCCTGTTCCTCAGGGGCCATGTAGCCTCTGAAGCCTGACAGGGATGTAGGTAGATTAGAGATGATGCATTCTGGCTGTGGGAGAGGGCAGGTTCTGGGGAAGATTTCCTACATTTGTTCAGAATTTGCCTTAGAAGATAGTTTAGGAAAATATTTTATTAAAGCTTTCCTATTGTAATGAGAAACCACCTACCATCTACGAATAAGTAGATGAAAATTGTAGTACCTACTTTCCAACAGAAAAAAATCCCAGCAAACCAAAAAACCCCAAAGAACCCAACCAAACAACCAAAAAAACCCCAAAACCCCACCAAAGCCAGAAGTTGCTTTAATTATGAATTGAAAGATAAGAGGAAATTGTTTAATTCAAGAAGCCCTGAAATTTGAAATTTGCTGTAATGGATTAAGTGATAGATGTGCAACATTGAGATGTTTGTTTTGGGTTTATTTTTCATGCATGGATTATCTTTGCATGCCTTGCTACAATAGTATTTTTGAAAATGCTGATAAAACACTTTGATGGGATCAAAAAATTGAAAATTCTTGGAAGTTTCTCCATTAAAAGCATTGATTTTTAAATAAGTTATTTTCCCACCTGCTTTCCACTGTAGCTAGATAAGCTCTGCTCTGTTCACATGTCTTATTTGCTTCTGAGAATGTCAAAAGTGCAGAACCCACCAAGTAACAGTGAAAACCATATCTTTTCCAACCCTGTGAAAAACATAAGATTTTTAAAGTGCAATGGAAAGATACTTCAATGTAGAAATTTCCCTGCTCTAATGTGTATAAATATTAAATGCTCAATTTGTTGCAGCTGAGTTTAAAATTAAGATGAGACTGGGCTGATCGGTAAGTTAAAAAAAACACATTTTTTTTATGCTGTTCACTCCTACAGGAGGCCTTTTTGTTCAAGGGATGACATTAAGATCTCAGTTTTCATCTCATTTTTTCATACATGACTTTTCAGAGAAAATTGTGACTATGCTGTTTGCTGTGGCTTTCAGTGCTCTGTAAGGTTGAGATTATGCAAACTGAGTCTATAAGGAGCCTGTGATTTATTCAGGGGGACCTTCAGCCCCAGCTTTCCAGGGATGCACAATCAGACATAATGAAATACCAAAATATTGCAATGCAGAAATGATTTCACATTCAAGCAGAGCCCCCCAGAGCTGTCCCTGTCACTCTCAGGTACAAGGAGTGAGGAGATTTTCTGAGCCAAAAGGAATCCAGAAGTGCTTGTTTTCAGGGAGAGCAGAAAGGAGGAATATCAGTAAAACAACTCCACTTATTCTGTTCTTACAGAGATCTCTGCTGACCAATACAGACAAAATGCTTTTCTGAATCACAGGGCAGCTCATCTGGGCATGGAGGGCAAGGCAGTATTCACTTACACATACATGAATCTCAAACACAGACTAGGTTGCCTCAACAGCAGATTTTCTGTAAGATGCAAAGACAGTATCCAAAAGAAGCAAGAACTAATAAATTAATTCCTGTACATTTTTTCAAAGATTATTATTTATGAGAGGGCATTTACTTTCTGGCAGCCTAGGTCCTCGATTATCTCTTTTTCAGAGGATTGTGATGAAGGCTTCTTTTTACAGATGTAACCAAGTTGCTTATCACAAGCATCAGTTGCCCAGTATCCATCCTAGAACAGCAGGGAGAAGGAAAGAATGTCAAGAAAGGGCACACAAAAGCACAGCTAGTGGTTTTTCTCTTTCTTCACAAGCCCAGCTGGAGATTTATTTTAAAAAGCATACACACCTGTAAGTACTAGTTTAAAATTAATTTAATACTGTTTTCAGGTGAAAGAAGGAAACTAACATTTTGAAGTCTCAACATTACTTCTTGTCATAACTTTTAAATGAAATGGTTTGTAAAGATCCATCTGTGCTGATAGGATCGGCTTTTGGAGAAAGATTATTTCAGTACAATGCTGGAAAAAAGATTAATTAAACTAAACTAATGCACATCTGCGAGGGTTGCAGTAAATCTAACTATTTTATCCATCAAAGAATCTGAATATGACTGATTACTTTAAAAAAATATAGTCTATTTAAGAAGAGCTTTCCCTTCATCCCCACATAAAGTCTGACTTAGGATCAATTTTTTTGGTGCCTAATACTGACAAACATTAACATTATTCTATGACATAAAAGTTCTCTCAATAACAGCATGCATTTAATACCAGCATTTTAAATTTTTTTCTTTCAAAATTCATGACACTTTCTGTGTGTGCATACATGTGCATGCACATGCAGATAAATGTATCAAACAATCATGTGTTGCAAGCAAATAAAGTTTGTGAGTCAAGCAGTCAGAAATACTGTAGAATTTTACATTATTTTTTTGGCAGGTAGATGACAGCTGGAGAAACTTGTCCTAGTGCCAAGTCTTTGTGTCTCTATGCCATGTTTCAGTGACATGACACTGAGGGACAAATTTGTCTGTCTGATTGGAATATGAGGCATGCAAATAGCATCTATGGTATCCACACAGGGTATAAACTAGTTCATCCCTATTCCTCTCCCAGAACTTAAACTTTTTCTTTACTGAAACCAAGGGAAAGAATTTAATGTAAAATTTCTGGATCAGAATTTTCACTTGACAAGGAATTTCAGAAGGGGGTACTAGGAGAAAGCTTCCTCTCCTTCTGATGTCTCCTGACCTCTGAACTTGTCTTCTGGTTAATACCAAATTTTGGAGCAAAACTATTTCAAGATAACATGAAGAATGATCCCTGCATAAGCACATAAGTGATTTTGGGTGGGTGCAGTCAGTAATTTGCAGTGCTGTGAGAGGAGTGCATGCTGTACCTGCCCCTTCATAGCGACACAGTGCTCCACACTGCTGGTGTAGGAGGGATGCCGGCGCTGCCATTTGGTGAAGGTCACAGGGGTCCCGTCACTCCACTCGAAGTAGAAGTGAGTCTTCAGGTCATTTAGACCCAGCCACAGCTCTTCTGTTGGCTCTGAAGCATAGAGAAGAAATAGGTTTGGTTATTTTTCACCGTGCAGTGAATGCTTCTGCATGCAGAACAAGCAGGGAGTGATAAATTTGGCATGTGGTACACAAGAGGTGGTCTTGGTGCTTTTATAAAAATGCTATTTCCTCTCAGATCTCTATGAGAGATACATTGTGGGAAAATCATCAGATTCCATTCAGAAATGCTGATTTTAATGAACACAAGGCTCTTTACAGGTGGCAGAAGATTTTTGAAAGTTTTGTGTGATTCAGAACATCAAAACAGTCCTGAGCATGAAGACACTGAATGGCTGTGGGTGTCCCATCTCTCAGGAGGTCATACTGAGTCCAAGCCATGAAGACACCTGCCAGGACATTAGAGCTCTTGTTGGCCCGTCAGGGGTTGGCCCATCAGGTGTGTTCACCAAGGCCAGCATCTGCAGTGTCAGAACTGGCTACTACAGATCCAAGGAGTATCAGAAGTGAAAAGATATTGTTTTCTTAGAGGTTAGCATCAGCAAGAGGTTTTAATCTCAGCAAGAAGCTTATCTTCTAGGTTTGTAGCTCAGTTCTAAAGCCTTGTACATAGAATTTAGGTGCCAAAAGTGCAATCATTAGGGATCTTTATGTGTCTCTGGAAAGAATACCGTTTTTTGGTTTTCTTTTCCAGAGACGCATAAAGATATAATGTTTTACAATGTGGATTATTCCTTGATAACCATAGATATAGTTCTGTACTTATGCAACAACAACAACAACATAAAAGAGTATGGTAAGTTGGATTCAGTCTTTCCCTTGTGATATTTCAGAGAAATATTAAGCCTTAAAATGAAGTTCAGCTTTTATGTCACAAATAGAGCAAATGCAATACACGCCTACATAGATACTCACTGTAACCAAGCTGTGACACTACAAAGCTGAATTCAGCAGAAGGTCACAGGGGTCCCGTCACTCCCTCGAAGTAGAAGTGAGTCTTCAGGTCATTCAGACCCAGCCACAGCTCTTCTGTTGGCTCTGAAACATAGAGAAGAAATAGGTTTGGTTATTTTTCACCGTGCAGTGAATGCTTCTGCATGCAGAACGAGCAGGGAGTGATGGATTTGGCATGTGGTACACAAGAGGTGGTCTTGGTGCTTTTATAAAAATGCTGTTTCCTCTCAAATCTCTATGAGAGATACATTGTGGGAAAATCAACAGATTCCATTCAGAAATGCTGATTTTAATGAACACAAGGCTCTTTACAGGTGGCAGAAGATTTTTGCAAGTTTTGTGTGATTCAGAACATCAAAACAGTCCTGAGCATGAAGACACTGAATGGCTGTGGATGTCCCATCTCTCAGGAGGTCATACTGAGTCCAAGCCATGAAGACACCTGCCAGGACATTAGAGCACTTGTTGGCCCGTCAGGGGTTGGCCCGTCAGGTGTGTTCACCAAGGCCAGCATCTGCAGTGTCAGAACTGGCTACTACAGATCCAAGGAGTATCAGAAGTGAAAATATATTGTTTTCTTAGAAGGATATATAGGAAGAAGTTAGCATCAGCAAGAGGTTTTAATCTCAGCAAGAAGCTTATCTTCTAGGTTTGTAGCTCAGTTCTAAAGCCTTGTACATAGAATTTAGGTGCCAAAAGTGCAATCATTAGGGATCTTTATGTGTCTCTGGAAAGAATACCTTTTGTTGGTTTTCTTTTCCAGAGACACATAAAGATATAATGTTTTACAATGTGGATTATTCCTTGATAACCATAGATATAGTTCTGTACTTATGCAACAACAACAACAACAACATAAAAGAGTATGGTAGGTTGGATTCAGTCTTTCCCTTGTGATATTTCAGAGAAATATTAAGCCTTAAAATGAAGTTCAGCTTTTATGTCACAAATAGAGCAAATGCAATACACGCCTACATAGATACTCACTGTAACCAAGCTGTGACACTACAAAGCTGAATTCAGCAATGTTGTGGATGCTTGCCAAATCTCCATCTTGCTTTTTACATGAAGACAGAGCATCTTCCCACGTTTTGGGGTCCTGGTGAATGCTGTAGCAGTGACCTGCATACGGCCACCAGCCATCTGTGCACTGAACAGACCTCAATTCCCCTAAAATCAGAACACAATTTTTCAGAACAAGAGGAAAATAAAGGACACTAGAATGAGGTCTCTTGAGTACTCTTTACAAAAATGGAACCATATGAATAAACATAAAGCTGTAGTTGGCAATGCAAAGTGCATTCAAATTAAAAGCAAATATCATTAAGACACAGGATGCTAAATATGTAAATGCAATGAATTCTCCTTAAACAGAGAACCACTTAAAAATGCCCACATTGTTTCAGAAATGCAATTTGAAATAATGATCTGTGAGAAAAGAGAGAACAAAGCAGACATCAGCCTCTCCTCTCTTTGTCCCCCAGAGCCATTCAGTCTTGTGCTGACTGTGGTGACTCACATTGGCTCTGCCTGCTGCTCTGTGGTTTCTCACAAAAAAACTTATTTTCAGGTATGGAAAAGCCTGAAGCAGTTCTTTGACAACTGCAGGTCAATAAACCTTGTAAATTAGCGGGGACTTTGCACATCCTCTCAGTGGCATTTTTATGCCTTATATTCTTAAAAACCTACCTTGGCCTTGCTTGAAAGATAGAATCCTATGTTTCTTTTTAGTGTTAATAGTGGAATAAAGATTCTCTGAATTTATTTGTCTACTTTCTTTAGTATAACTCATTCGTTAAGAGTAGATTTTACGGCGTTCCCAGGTGACAGCCTCCAGGGGACCCCTCTCACGTGGGCCATGCTCACAGCCGTGCTGGTGCAATGGGGGAGCCCACGGGCGCAGCAAGGTCTGTGCCAGAGTTGTTGCTGCTCCTGCTCTGCCCATATGAAACCAAAGCACTGCAAACTGCAGACATCAGACCCAGGAGAACTGTTTCATGAATGCATGAGTAACTGCAGGTATTTATTTGGAGAAAAGGAGAATAATATTTGTACCATATTTATGCAAATTTGCCTTTTGGCTCTGGTTACCATGACGGAGCATCTACAATCTGTCTTGCAAGAATGAAAGGCAGAGTGATGGAACAAAATAATAATATTCTCCTATGAATGTTTAATACACAAAGGGAGAAAAAAGGCAGCATATGAAAGTCTGTGTATTGTGTGCAGCTCTGTTTTTCAAAGGTTTCTAACATCTTTGTTAAAAAATAATGTTACATACAAGTTTATCTTTCTAGAAGTCATAAACAACTTTCTTTTTATTTGACTAACCTACCTTTGGACAGAATATCAGGCTTTGAACTGAAGAATCCTTTTTTACAAATGTAGCCTAGTCTCTGGTTGCATGCCTGGTTTTCCCATTTACCATTCTTTCTGGGATTCAACAGTCCACAGATTTTCCCAGGGAGCAGGAAGGGACTTCCTTTAAGTAAAAGAGAAAATGGAATGTCACAGCAAGAAATTAATAAAAAATATTAACAGAAACATCATATTACCAGTGGACACATTTGCTTTTTATGATTCCTTGAATCACTAACAGGAAGAAGCCCTTCCCTACAGGATAACTGCCTTGAAGTTCATACAATGCTACTTTTAGTCAATAGTCTGAGAGAGAAATGATGACCCTCCACTGACTTTGTTATCAGGATAGTACTGGGAAATGTCTTATTCTTTTCCTGACACTCTTGTTCTTACAGGAAGAACTGCTGAAACTGGACATTTATCTTGTCTCAAAAACTTCCAAACTTTTGAGTATTGAGTTTTAAACTATATTATCCTTCCAGTATATTTCAAGAGTTTCACAGTTCTGCTTTCCTCCGAAATAGCTTTTTTATTTTCTGTTGCAGTGTGTACAAACCTCTGTAAGCAGCAAAGGAAATTTTCTGATACAGCTCTTAAAAACTTAGAGAAGAGTTGAATTTTTCCTTTGACACCTTGAAACTTTTCCAAATCAGGAGGCAGATTGAAATACTCATGGCACAAAGCAAACACAGAGCCAAAAACCCAAAAAAAGCAGAGAGAAGAGCTCATCCTGTATTAGGAACACCACAAACCCACCCCATTTCCCTTCTTGGAGTGGCCCACTGTAATTTGTCATAAACTGTTAAGGAATTATAAGCTGCCCCCCTAAACTTCTCACTAGTGTTTAGAATTTTTCCCACACAACATATAGCCATTATTTGCTAAATATTTTGCTATGTTTGGAAGATTTGACTTATGTTCACACTCATGGACAACATATTATGGAAAATTCTGATCTTTGATGTGTAGGGTTATGTATCACTCCAATGACACTGCTTTCATAAACAAGCTCTCTGTTTAGACAAGAGAATAGAATAAGGTGCTATAACTGATATCCACAATGAACTTTGTAATTTGAAAGTGTTCATCTTAAAACAGGGATCTAGATCTTGAGCTATTGTAAATCAGAATGGGCTTTCCTGAAATAAAGTTAGGTAGGGCAGTTTTTATTAGTTGTTTTCTTATCAGAATTAATTCAAAGATTACAAATTAGATACATCTCTTACCTGGAGCCCAGTTTAAATATCTGAAAGGGCTGCCCCCAGCCCATTGCCATCCACTGTTGAAATCCAAAGCATTCAATCCAATCCAGAAGGCAAAACCAAATTCTTTAGTTAGCTCTAAATGAGAAAAAAATCCATCAGTGATATCTCTCTATTCTTATTCACAGTGAGATCATCTAAAAGAAATTAATTGTAAAGTAAGAAATTCATATTTCTTATTTTAAACCAGCCCCAGATCAGTACTTTGTGCATTACTGAGATGCATTGATTACAAAAAGTGAAATTTATGAATGAACCTATATTAATTTACCAGAGATCTTAGTAGGGCAAATCAACATCTTATTTCACTGTTTAAATAAGACTTTCTTTTTCTCAGTAGCTTTTATTAGAACACAAGACATGTAAAAACTCCCTGATATTCATAATTTTGCTAAAAGTCTTCTGTAACAGATTTAATGGAGTAAAAGAAAAAGTCAATTTGTCAATTTTTTTTCCAGTTTTTTTTTCTATGGGAGTTCTTTCAAAGCCTCCTTTACACTATTTATAACCAAACAGATGCTGTGATACCTGTACCTGAAATCCACAGGAGTTGTTTTGATTTTATGTATGCAAATGTGTCCATATTAGGACCAATCTAACCATCATCATATGTTCTCCTGAAAATATTAATAATCCTTGAAGCTCAGTGGGAAAAGGTAAATTAGAGGACCAGCCATAGCCCTGGTCAGGTTTGAGTGCCCTTGCACAAAGGTGAGCAGAGGAAATCCTTCCCCTGGGACAGACTGCAGGAGCTGCAGGAGCTCCCACTGGAGCTCAATGCTGGCATGGGGACATTTCACTGCCAAAGAGGTTTGTGAGCAATGCTTCATTAAAAACCCCAGGCAGTGCAAGGGCAGTTCAGACCATCTTCCTTTGGTGGCTGCCCAAGCACCCCTGGCACCCTGCCCTCTTTGTTCCCTGAGGCAGATGGCAAGGCAGCCCAACACTTCAGCACAGCGTTTTCTAAGGTCTTCTTCTCTGTCCTTTTACCTCCTACATATGCTTGCTCCTGAGTCTCTGTAATGCTTAGTAGTTCTGCATTTTGCTGCTGACAGCTTTTCCTTGCCTGGTGCCATGTTAGAGCTGATTCTGAGTTTATCTGATAGTGAATGCCGGTTGAAACATCTTCTGTCCAAAATCGTTTGGTGTCATCTGGAAGAAGTGACATAGAGCACTGTTCTAGTGGACTCACATATACTAACTAAAAGAAAATAAAGTGTGTAACAATGCAGAATCTCTAAAGATGCATGCTAAGCATCAGAAAAAAAAAAAAAAAAGTCTAGGCACCAAATTAGAATAGTGTATATATTTTAAAATTAAAAATATTATATAAGGTTTCTGTATTTTTAGAAAGGAATTATTTTTTTCCCCAATATTTGCTTTTGAATTTTCTCATACTGCAGATGCAATTCTAGGTAAACCAGACATATCGATTGATCGAAATAAGGAGTTCCAGGGTAAAGTCAGAGAAGAAAAGCAAGTATGTAGGTGAACTATGACCCTGGAGGCCTTTCATGCCTCCAGGGTAGGAATGGGTAGGAAGTCCCTCTTAGCTCACCATCAAGAGAAGCAGTTTTTCCAAAAATGACAGAAAGTGGCCTTTGACAGCTTGAGAAACAACAGAAGAACTCCATGTAACACCAATTTACAGCTCAGCTGCTGTCTTTGCAGAGCAACCACACCTGGTGAAGCTGTTGTGTTATTGGGAAGGGCATTGGTGAGACCAATGTTTGTGTCCTGAACTGGAAGGATCCAAACATAAATTCAGTTCAGAAGACATAACAAAGTTAGGAGAGGAAGATAATTCTCACAGCAGCATTTTTGCGTAGCCTGGCAATAGGAAACTAGAATAAGGTATAAAATTAAAGGGAAAAAACTAGAAAATAGCAGTTAAAGTGAGAATTGACCTATGGGGAATGCCTGAGGGAGGAAGAAAAATAAGAATGTTTTGAAAAGAAGATGAATGTCTAAATAATAAGATAGATGTCTAAATCCATGCTGTTCATGCTATGCACTTAAGTCCCACACAAGAACCTCTTCACCTCTCTGGTTCACTGAGGGAAACCATCACCTCCAGCATCTGAGTCAGACCCTTTCTGACTTTCTGAACCACTCTTTGGTGGCACCTCTGGCTCTCCCTTCCCTTCAGAGAGAGCTCTTGGCCATTGGGAGTAGTGTCCATCAGGTGATTTTCATTTGGGCTGCTCTAACAAGGTCAGGCAGGCAGGTGTGCAGGTGGTGGCTCATAAAAACCTGGTAGCTCAAGAGATGGTCTGCTCAGCAACATTTCATGACAAGTTAATGAATAAAATGGAAGACTTACTTATTAGTGGGCAAAATCCATACAGATTATCAGCATCAAAATCTGCAGTTGTTGCACACCAGAGCAGCCCATCTGACCTGCCAGCATCTGTGCAGTCATTGTACTGCTTGTCTTTGTATTTGAAAGGGAACACACAAGGCTGTCCATTGGCATTTCCTTGTAATGTAAAAGTAACTAGGAGGGAATAAAAGTGTTAAAGGACACAAAAATCATAATAAAATCATATAACTAAATTTCAAGTAATGGATCTATCTATTATATATTTGTCTATCTAAATTGAGAAGTCATGCAATCTTTTAAAATTTCTTTTTATTACAATTTCCTCCCTAGAGTGGCTACAGATTATAAATAAAATGTTTTAGTAAAATGAGATGTTTAAATACTGTAGTTAGAGTTTCATATGTATACACTGTAAACAAGTCAAATTCTATGATGAAAAGTTGGTGATACCTTGTAGTTCCTGAAGAGAGAAAAACTGCAAGAACAGAAACAACAATAAGTTTACTGCATTTTTGTTTTTTGCACAGCTCAGTAAGTTTGCTTTATTTGCTTGATTACTCTTTCCATCTATTCCTTAGCTGTTAAAAGGAAAAGGGTGGCTGACCAGAGAAATACAGACCAGATTGTCATGAGCATATTTACACAGTGAAAATTTTAGGTTTCAGTTGCACATTTCTCCACTTGGAGAAGTCTTGCAGATTCATCCTAAACTCAGGATTTTTTTGCTTTAAGGTTAGCAGTGTTTCATATTTTAAACTATTACAGTATAATGGGAATGTTCTTTTATGGTGATATTTCTGATACAGACTCTCGGTCTCACATTCATGCAAACTCGTTCCTCCACTCAGTTCTCCACACATTACTGCTTTACCATTTCTGTCTATAACTATACCCAATGACTGATAAACATCTTGAGAGTAGAGCTGTTCTAATTTGGTGAGGCTGGAGGGGAGGAGACAGTTCTTCCTTCTCATACCTCATGTTGTGGGGCAAAAAGAGAAACTCGCACAGCTATCATGTAAATATGTAAATCCCTCAACTGATCACTGCACTGTGGGTGTGATGAGGAAGGTAAATGGAAAGCAGTCCATGCTTCTTCATCTTTCATTTCCCTCCTGCACAATGCCATCTAACTTGACATTTCCACAGAAAGAAATTCCAGTTTAAAGATTCTTCTGTTATTGCCTCAATTTTCCCATCATCCCTACACCCCCCACCCTTTTATTCTGTGAATCAAGAACTGCCAGGGTACCTAACATACTTTTTAGATAATGTATAAAATTTGATAAACATACAAAATAATCAATCTATGCATTAAAACTGTAAAGCTGCCCAAGGTAAAACATTTTCATATCTAGTTTAATACAAAACTAACAGGAAACTTACCTGATGACTGTAGTGAACATTGCATGAGGGAAAGGAAAACTAGAAACCTGGAGAAACTCATTGCAAATGTAACTTGCTTCCCATTCTTCTGCCAAAAGTTGGATTGGAAGATTGGCAATATATAAAAATCCCTCTCTCGGCAGATAGTGATGGGTCCTTCTCTGGGTTGATGGATAAAGCTCTGTACTCTAAATAAGGAAATGTCCTGTCACATGGTATTTTGAAATAACTGGAGGGCACACTGTAAACACTGCTCTCTTTGAAGAGCAAGTCCCTTCCAAAACTGAAGTCTCCATCCTTGTAACTAGAGGAGGAGACATTTGTCATTTTTTGTGACATTGGTAACATTAATTCAATCAGTCATTGGGGTGCTACACAGGACAGACCTGGAAAAGCACCTTGAGAACTGGGGAGAAGAAACCAGCAGTGAAATATCATCAATTAAAGCCCTCTGTTTTAACTCTTACATCTCAGAAACAGAGACAAAATCCCAGCGGTTCAATACATTGCAATAACATCACTTCAC
The DNA here is from genome assembly GCA_024865655.1 of Emberiza elegans. Classification (NCBI taxonomy): domain Eukaryota; kingdom Metazoa; phylum Chordata; class Aves; order Passeriformes; family Fringillidae; genus Emberiza; species Emberiza elegans. Next base: position 24,196,178 of record JALJVW010000206.1, read on the forward strand.
TATATATGTAGAAGAAAGAGAGCAAACTTTACAGAAACTGCTGGTTTTGGTGCATTATGAGCTCTTGCTCACTTTGAGGCAAAATTAGTATTATTATCTTGGTCTATTTGATCCCAGTTTGGGGCTGGGTTTTTCATAATTGCTTATCAAAGACCTGAAAAAAGTGATGTTCAACACTGTAGTCTAGTGGTAAGCTTCCATGTAACAGAAAAAAAAATGCCTGGACTACTTTAAAACTTAACCAAGTAAAAGGATATGTTTATCTATCTGAGAAATTCCTAATGAGGCTGTTTCAAGACAAAGCCAAAGACGAGCTAAATCCCTTTAACCTGTGAGCAAAGTGCTCATCTGAAGACTTCTATTGGCATGGCAATTTTTGTACAAATATTCTGCAATGCCCTACTGCAAATGTTCACAAGTCCTATTCCTTCTGTTTATTTGCATGAGTAAAATTAAAAGTTGTGATAAAAAAAATGAAAAAATCAAGAAGTGAAATAGCCAGTAGTGAGATATATATAGCAGCTGAACAGTAGATGTCTGGAGGAGCAACTATCATTGCTTTTGTTTTTAAAAGAGTGTTGGGGAAAATTATTGCAAGAACCAGACAAACCTGTTGACTTGGCTATTGAAAGTAGTAAGAGAGAAAAACATTTTCTGAAAAAAGTGTCTGGATTACAGCAAACTTAGGAATTGAATGAATTGTTTAACAATAACTATTTTATTTACAGGTCACATGAAGGGAGGGTTTAGCATGGACAAGTCCTGCAAAGTAGGTCTAAGTCAAGGAGCTGAGTGGTGCCACCAATGTGGGGTGGCACAAATAAAAGCTGACTTTCCTGAGTGAAACCATATTTCAGATACATCTAAAATAACAAAAAAATTCTCTGACAAAGGAAATCCCAAGGTAAAACACTTGGAGGAAATAATCCCTGTCCAGTTCTCTCATTTTGCTCACTAAGTGCCAGCTTGGGTCTAGTTCAAACTGGGCTTTCATCTCCCTCTGGTATAAATGGATGTTTGTGAGGATTTGTCCAGGGCTAAGTGGTGGGGAAAGATTAATGCAGACACTGGGGTAGCTAAAAGAGGAATTGAAAACTTCAGAGCTCCCACTTTGGCACGACCAACTAGCCTCATGCCAGTTGCAAACGTTTTGGGGTCAGTATCTTGTGTGCTGCGTAACACATTGTGCAATAACCTGTTCTCAGCAGTGTCCTACACTCTTGCTTGTATTTACACCAAGAAAACTGGATTTCAGTGCTTAGGAAAGCAATTTCATTAGTTGGCTGGGGTTTTTTTTCTGGTTCTTCTTTTTCCTTTTTCCCAATTTTCCAGCTTGCTCGATAGACTCTGTGCAGCCTGGGGAAGGCAGGTTGTTTCCTGGGGATATCTACTAAGCACTCTTTCTCATAAAGCATTTAGTTTGTATTTACAACTCACTTAAAAGCTATCTTGTAGTGCTTTCTACTGTTTTTCTGACATCTAAAATGTAGTCTCTTGCAGATTTCTAGTACAGAACCATCTGCTGCATTCCTTAGTTTCCAGTTCCTTTTTCTTGCATTTAAAAATGGGAAGTTGGTGCTTATTCAAGCTGAATTCAAAGTGGTGAGGAGAGAAGCCCTTCTTGTTATTGACAAAAGAGTTATTGTGCTGATAGGAGCGCACCCCCCCTCCCCTTTCTCCTCACTTGATTCACAGGGAATGCTGAAGCTGAAAATTATACTAATAGAAAATTTATTTATTTATTTATTTATTTAAAAGCATTAACAAAAAAGAAGTAAAAAATGTCAGGGTAAGAATATTTTAATTCGTGTAAATGAATATAATACAGTTAAAAATCACATCATTGAATTGAAAATGATTACAACTTATACCTGGTCCTAATATTCTTTGCTGACATTAACAGTGTTTTCCACAGCAGAAAATGAACATGACAAGGTTTTCTATCCCAAAGTTTTCTGAGGAAAGAATGTGAAGCAATTTTATAAGTGTAATAGGATTTAACCATAAAGAACAGTAAAAGTACTGCTCTGATGTAATGAAGTTTGTGGGGTTAAATGCGTTCAAGTTTGCAAAAGAATCAGACAGGTTCTAATTTTTGAGATTTTTTAGTGTCCAAAATGTCACAGCAATGCAGCTCTAAATGGCATTCACACTTTATTGGGCATTCATTCCTACAATTGACTTTCATAATCCTTTTTCAGTACATGGAATTGTTTTTCTCAAGTTTGGTTTTTTTTTTTGCAACCACCTTTGCTAAAGCACTTGAGAACATCTTGACCATTACAAAATTGTGACATCAAACTCTAACACTGACTTTGTAAAATATGCATGATAAAAAAAATCAGCTAGTGCTAAAAGAGGAAAGTGATTTAATTTGTGTAATGTTTAATGTAAGGTTACACTAGATCTCACTTAAGATCTCATTACAGACTTTTAACTGATCATCCTTTAATTTCAGCGAATAACTTGCTGCTCCAAGTAACATGCCAGAGGACCCATTCTCACCAGTTCTTCTGTCACCAAGACATCATCTTAATAATGTTTCATTGCCAGAATCCGTTGAGAGCTGGTTTTGTCTTTTTCTTTTGTAGAAATAGGCTGCCATGCTAGCTCCAAAAACAGTTAAAACAGCCAAGAAAATGAGTGGCCAAACAGAGACATGAACAGGTGGGCGAGTCTCTTCATTCTTTTCCTTGCCTGAAATGAATCCATATAACTGTGAGAAATCATAGTAGTTTTTATTTCCACATATAACATGAAAAGCATGAAGGAGATGCCCTCTCCTGCCTGAACTTGAAGGCTGTAACTCTGAGCCCTGAATTGCTGCTGATCAGTAGTCAGGTCTCTGTTCCTAAAGCTCATGTGGTTTTAGTGGATCTGGGGTACAGTGATGTACAATGCATGCAATAGACGCTTGCAAGAATGTAATGAAAATGTATGCCTTAGATGGGTATGGGATGCTCATTATTGGAAATTAGTTTTACAATATTTTAGTTACATGATTTGCAATATTATCTTTGTCAGAAACTTTCATATTCATCTACATAGTTTCTAACAGCCTATTAAAGCACTCTGTAGCTTTCTCAAAGTTCTTCTCAAGTGTGGTCACTGCTGAGCTTGCCAGCTCAGGCTTAGCCCTGAGCAGTCCCACTGGCCAAGAACAAATCAGTGATCCTGTGCATCCTGTGCATCCTGTGCATCCTGTGCATCCTGTGCATCCTGTGCATCCTGTGCATCCTGTGCATCCAGCTCAGGCTTAGCCCTGAGCAGTCCCACTGGCCAAGAACAAGTGAGTGCTCCTGTGCATCTGAAAGGCACCATGGGGTCACCCCGAGTGACTGATAACTGTGCAACCCTCAGTAGGACTTGTTCTCTAAAACACAGTGGTTTCGGAAAACTCAGATTAGGTTCTTCCTCTGTTTAGATTTTTCTTAGTTTTCTTATGAAAGCTCTTACCTTTTTGCTTTCTAGGATTCCCATTCAGCTCAACTTCAGCGAATTTCAGAGAGAAATCACATGACACTTTATTAGAATCCGTACATTTGACTGCTTGCAAAAATAGTACAGGAACAAAACCCCCTGAAGTTCTATTAGTAACAAATATGTCTGCTATAAAAGGCAACAAATTGAGGCAAAAAATACATTGCTAAGCTTTCACCTTCCTACTTAAAATTACTTTCTCCACTTTTGAAACTTTATATTGTTTTTATATTACCAACTTTAAAATACTGATTATTTTCTATGTTCATTCAAAACATCTTTTCACATTTTTCCTGAAATATTAATTTTAATGTACTAAGAACATAATATATCACTATGGAGATTAGTTTTACATGGCACATTTTGGGAAGATCTGCGTGTCTAGCCGCTACAAAATTTTTGATTCCTAAATGTCTTCCCAAGAAAACGCCTACTGAACCACATGAGTAATCTTCCTATTCAACTCTGTGTAAGACAGAGAAAAATGAAAGATCTTTATAACATTGTTTTGTTGCTGTTGAAGAATTGCAAAAACCGCAGTTTGGCACTCAGAAATGAACACATAGAATTAAAGAATTCTAAATTATCATGAAAATATTTCTCTTCTTGGCTCTTCGACATTAATTTGCAAACACCCTTGATACCCACAGGAGAATTTATAAAGGCAAAATGTAAAATGAAAGCAAAGCAGAATGCAAAATTAATAGATTAAAAAAACCTACAGTAATCCCTACTAAGGCAGGAGATCGTACGTATGGGAGCTGTGTATGATTCAATGGATGAACTTTAGAGATTCCTTATTATTTTAGTACTATGTAGGATGGGATGTAATTTGAGTGTTTTTAGTAATTATTTAATAAGGATTAATTGATTTACTGCCATGGGCATGTGCTGATTTAAACACAGAAATTAACAGTGCATGGGAGATGACGGGAGATGATTATTTCTTGGTTACAGTTCAGCATCTTTTTCTAATTAAAGACTACTTGGAAAATTAGTAAATGCTAACTCAAATTTTCAGATTTTTCTTTCACCACCTACCATGTCTTGAGATGTCTTTAGCATTGAAATAAAATTTTTTCAACTTTTCATCTGAAAACTAGAATCTTAAAACTGGCTTTATAACCAATCTTTTTTTTTTTTTTTTTTCAACATAGGACAGAAATGCTACCCACGATTTACTGGGAACAATGCACAATACAAAAACTGGAAAATTAAACTTGATCCCACAGCTACTACAAAAGAAAATGCAAAGGTTTAACAATGGCTACCTATCATTTTTTTAAGTTAGATAGATTGACTTTTAACATCTAAGTTAGAAGAATAAAATGATAATGCTTTCTTGCAGACAATTTCCTTTGTATCTCCACTTGGGAATAATTCATGTAGTGTTTTATCTCTGAAGCATTAGTCTGGTATATACAGTACTGAATGAAATTTTCCAGAAATGATGATGAGACTTATGAGCTTCTCTAATAACTTGAAATTTTCATGTAGAATGGGAGTATTCCTCACAGCATTCACTATTGCAATACAAACAGGTGACCTTTTAGAATCCCTGAGGCATTACTGAATCAGGGCCAACATGAAACCAGTTTGGTACGTTGGGAAGTTATATATTTTTTGAGAATGACAAGCTGGAAGAGAAAGATTGATTATTCACATTGATTCCTCTTTGCAAGGGTATAATAACTGTTACAATAATCAGTTCTTGGAATGGTCATACTCTTGCACAGCTGTTTGACATGTGCCATATCAACACCTGTGTTAGGTACTCAAAAGTTTCTGAAAGTTTCATTTTCAACCTAGGCTGTTCAGGATGGCACTGTATTTCCATGTAGACAGTGATTTGGAGAGCTTGCAGTCTGCAAAAACAGGCAACTACAAAAGGTTAGAGAAGTGGGATATGCCAAACCAAACTGCCAGGAATGATTTCCAGAGCTGTGGTGAAGAGCTATAAGAGCTCCTAGTGAACAGATCTGACCTGTCACTAAGGGCTGACACACTGAAGACTTACCTTTGGGTTTTTTGCAGATAAATCCTTTTTCAGCAGAGCAGTCACTTCTCTCCCAGTAGCCAGATGGTGCAGTTATTTCCACACACTGATGCTCCACATCCCACTCTTTCTCCTCCCAGTTAACAAAGTCCAGGACAGCATTATCTAGCCACAACCACTGGCCTACAGAGCAACTCGCAGATTAAAAAAAAATTAAAACTTATCTATTTCATTAATATTTTAACTCCTTAGCTCTGCAATTTACTTTTAATAACTATAGTAAAGCCACTCTTCAGCAGAAACCCATGTTGCTGGATTGGTTTATTTTTGTAAAATACTATAATCCTCAATTTTCTCATATTAGCAATGAACTTTTCCATTAAAAATTGAAATTTAGACATACCTTCCACATTCCGGTAAAGTCCTATCCAAAAGCCTTCTACTTTATTTCTAAGTGGTTGAATTTTATGAGTCAGAAAGTGAGATTCATCCATGTTTTCTACTGAAACCAAGGTAGCTCCTGAAAGGCATTAATAAGCAAATAACCATAACCTACATGAGTAACCACTCTAGTGCCCTCCTCTTTTCAGTCTGTACAGACAACAGCTCCTGTACTAATGCTGCTCTGTTGGTGTCTCCACTGCTTCTTGCAGAAGACAATGACCTGGAGGTAGTTAGAGGCTGTGGCTCCCACTGCTGCCCTCAGGATGGTATCCCACAAGCCAGGACATAATGGGGAACTCATACACAGGGAAGCTGTAGACCTGAGAGGACAAAAGGCTGCACAAAGTGGCTCAAGTCAGCTTATTTTCAATGTGCCAGACTTGGAACAGCTTAGTAGGTAAAAAAAAAATATATATATATTCTTTTTTCTTTTAAATGAATATGTTTATATTTTTTTTATAGTTTTATAAAGACATTGGTACAAATCTTTTTGGTTGATAATGAAGGCTCTCACCTAAGTGAGCACATTCAAGGGAGGCCAGCCCCCAAGTTCTCCCAGCTGATGCCTCAAGGTAGTAGCAGTGATCATGGTAAGGGATCCAAGCTTGGAGTTCATCTCCTTCAGGACAGTCTCCAGGCAGCTCAGCAGGGTCAGTAGGAGCTATCTCTAAAGAAGCCATATGGGATGAAATTGGTATTGCATTGTGAGTCATCTCTGATTCTATGACATGTGTGTAAATTGTGTAGGATTTCTCTCACCCCGCTTTAATTGTCTTGACATCTACTCATGACTATTCCCACATTCCCTGAACCCAGACAACACGGAGAGCCAAGCAGTCAAAAGTGTTAAACATCTTATTTCTCAAATCACATTTCTCAGGACAAGGAATCAAATTGCATCCTGCAACATTTAACTAACTGCCTTGGCAGTACTGTGAGGAAAGCAAACCCTGAGGGATGATACAAATCTCAAATTTGCATTTTCACAACACAGAAGCTGTTGTAGGCTAATGAATCATTAATGCCACAGTCCCATGTTGTCTGGCTGCTTGGTCTCTTAATGTTGTCACTTTATAGATAAAAAAAGCCATCAGTGGAGCATGCCTCTGCCAAATCAGAGTCTGTTTCTGATCGTGGTGCAACTCCAATTCACTTTGATGGATTTTGCACTGCCAAATGTATGCAGACTTAAAACATAAAGGAAGGAAAACAGCATGATTATACAAAATCTAGATGCAAACATGCCTCTGCATATATCTGCAAAGAGTTAAAGCAGCATTCACACTGCCAAGTCTCTTACAGTTTTAGCTCTAGCAATAGTGAATGGAAGTGAAACTCTTGGCTGTGTTTTGGCTCAGTGACACTCGTGTGTGACCTTCCCCAGCTGAAGTTCATACAGTCAGTGCACAAACCCAGCATGTACTTGTACTACACACAGACTCGTGTGATTTATGGTCATGGCTTGTAAAGAGCAAGATATATTTCGAAGATAGAGCTTCATCTTATGGAAACAGCTTTAACATGATAACAGTGCAGCCAGATGGATTTGTACAAGAGCCTTTCCTGTGCCTAAATTCAGTCATCATCCAATAGCAAACATCCACATTCTGCTGGGAGGTGGGTGCTACCCTGAAGCATAGTCCTCTGCAGGGGTAGCCCAAACCAGAGTAAAATCTCTAGGATTAGGCAGGTTTATGGAATTAGGAATGTGTCTTTAAAATTGTTACATGCCTTTGCTTACCATCTGATATCATGCAAACTGAAAAGTAGCTCTCATTGCAAGATGCTGTTTTCCAAGTACCATCAAGATCAAGGTAAACACAAGCATTGTTCTCCTTTGGTTCCCCAGCTGCCCATTTTGTGTACCTGGTTTTCCAGTTATTGGTCCATTTGTAATACCCACCAGTCTGAAAACAAAGGAATTCTGGTAATAGTGGTTGGGTTTTTTTTAACATAAAAAATTCTGCTATATAAGTATAGTGTAAATATAATCATATGTCTATTTGACTTTTTTTGGAAAATAAAGGGCCATTTTTTAAAACCCCATTCAGTGTGCTAAGCAATGTCCCCGGGCAATTTGAGTTACACAAGAACTATGTATGAGCAGTGTTCAACACCTCATTGCTTTTGGGAGGGTTTTTCTGAAGTAACAAACTTCTGCAATAGGGCAAGAAATTCAGATGAGGCCATCTTAGGTCATTTAGTAAATCCTACATCAAGAGAAGCAATTACAGAGAATTTGTCCTCTCTGCTCTGCTTTATTTAAATTAAAATTCAGAGCTATTTGTGCATAAAGATTACTTCACATTAAACACTAAACAGTCAGCTTAAATCTTAAAATATCTCCCTAATACTCACAGTAACTTCTATTAATATATTAATAGCTCTAAGTGTCCTCCTGTTTAGCAGGACATTTCACTTTCAGGGTGGCCAACAATCACTTCATGATAGCTGCACTTTTTGACTCTCAGTCTGCAGCTTGACTTCTGTTACTGTTCCTAGAACTTTCTACTTTCATTTTTTGCTTCTTGCTAACATTTTCTGTGATTCTTCACTCTGTTTGGTGGATGAAAATCCTTGACTTATTCTAACAGTACCCCTATATTTCTGTGCATTTACACAGTGAAGCCATTCAGAATACAATTGCTCCACTGTTCAAAACTGGTTGTCCAGAGGACGGTTAGAGCAGGAAAATCCCCTGAGCACCTGCCCGTCCCATCTATCCAGCACTTACCATATTGCTGTTAAGACCAATCCATACAGGTTTTCCATATTTCAGCATCTGGATCCACAAGAATGAATGGATGTAGGCATCTGAAATGCTGGCAAGTTCCGCAGATTTGTCTTGGCAATTTTTTCTGGCCTCTTCCCATTGCATTTCAGATGAAATGATTGAATAGCTACTGTCACCATAATGAGTAAAGCCAGAGGCTGGATTTGTTGTTGGTAGTTCAGGCTGTGAGGGAACTATGGAGGAAAAACTGAATGGATAAATCTACAACATATTGCTCTTCTGCAGCATTCAAGCCATAAAAAATTGGTCAAAAGGTCCTAATCAATAAGTCAAAATCTAAGCTCATGAACAAAACAACAACAAAAACCAAAATAAAAACAAACCAAATACCCCCCCCAAGGCCCCCCCCCCCCCCCCCAAAAAAAAGCCAAACATAACTTTCAAGACATGGAGAAAATTTGTTAATGTAATAAAATGAGTGAAATCCTGGATGCTCTGAAGTAGAGTATACTTTCTGTAGACTTGACTGGTCCAGTCTAAGACTCCTAAATTGCATATTTCAGATTTTGTGCTTTCTTTGACTAAATCTGAATATCTGAGGATACATTTATTTCTGATCGCTGGTGGATAGAACTTAGGACAAGGCATTTAAGGCATTAACTGTTGTAGTCTCTAGACTCAGCCTAAGATTTGAGACCTGTTGTTAATTGATCACCACCTGCTGTTCACTCCAACTTCTTTGCCTGTCTGTAAGGGTTGCCAGAATTCTGCCTGCATATTTGAGTCAGGCAGTGTACATTTCCACCCTTATGATTGTAAATGTATTCCAAGGAGCTGGAACTGGGATCAAGAAAATTAAAAATATCTCCATAAAACTATATATTTGCTGTGCGGGGAGTGGGTCATCTTAGAAGCATGAGAGAAGCTGTGCTGAGAGTGAACAGGCTGAAGTGAAGGATCAGAGAATAATTTTTACTTTAATAAAGCTGAGGTAAAATTTTTTTGTTATCAGTGCTTTGCCTTCTCTACTCTTGTTATATGCTTGGACAGCTGTGATTTGTATAACTAAATTTCTACAGGAGTAGAGTCAACATTCATTACTCATTTTGGTGTACAAAACATAACAATATTCTTCTACAATAAAGATACATCCAAGAAGCTGTACATTTTGATTGACATCACATAGCATTCAGTAGAAATTGTGAGAGATGATTAAATGCTCTGCTCAGATTCATCCAAGAGAATGGGAAGATCACTGCAGGAACATGATTTATACTGCACTTAGGATGCCTAAAGCTCTTATACTTCACTGACAAAAAAAAAAGCCATTTTCATTTATTATTCTCTAGTATTACTCATGATTAGGTACAAACCCCCTGATTAAGATAGTGGCTCCTCTCCAGCAATTTCTGTGAAACAATTTGTACTTTAAACATGGCACTGCCTTAACACTGATGGAGGTCTGAAAGCCTGAGATTCAGAATGAGGCTCAAAGCTGGAAGGAATCACATCAGGTTATATATTCCTTCTATCTAACCAACGTATTCTTCCTTTTTAGAAGACTGGGTCGAACAGAACTCACGTGAATTCATCTGGCACACGTAGCCTCTTTCGTTGTCACAGCTATCATCTCTCCACCTCCCATCTGACTTCATGATGAAGACACAATCTGTCTGAAGGGGAGGGGACGAGGGACAGCCATTACAAGAGGCAGTGGGGAGGGGGTGAGCTGAAGCTCCTGTACTGCTAGTGCAGGCCTGATGGCAGAGAGGAGAGGAGCTCACTGGACACCTGCGTAAATTAGTTCAAATTTCCTAAGTTTCTGCCGAGCAGCTTGACCAGGTATTTATTAGTGACCCCTTAAACCTGAATCAGGCTTCCACTGGTACCAGTTAAGGTCTGAAAGAAGGCAATTTAAACCCATTGTACCAGTGTTATCAAGAACCCCATAATGACTGTATAAGTGACTAAGGTACCTGTAATAAATCTTTGTTCTGATTTACAGAATTCTCTGTAAATCTTCTCTGTTCTGATTTTCTCAGTTATGTAGATCTGTTTCAAAACATTTTTTTCAATGAGAAAAACAGTATAACAACTACTGTTAAAAGCTCTAGTCTACACTAGTCTAATTGAAGCAGACTCTCTTGCAGAAAGCAGATGCTCTTTGCTGGTTTTTTGTAGTCATTATCAAGTCACCATTATCAGATGCAACAAAATATTTTCTCTTTATTTCCTTATGTTTACTTGCTCCAGTATTTCCTTCATGACTCCCCTGATTTCAAGATTGGCCATGGCAATCTTTTGGCATGTCATCCAAGTTTCTCCTTTATGCTGATTTAAATAAGTTTTAGTCATCAGCTAAAGTTGACTGATGGCAGATGTTAAAAATCTTGGGTGAATAACTGCCAATCATTTCCCCAGAAATTACCACCTCTGAGTTTCTGCAGAGAAAGAGTAATTTCACAGAAGATATCAATTTGTACCATCACAAATGAGTAAAGCAGTGTGGGAGAACATTAGCCGGAAGTGGGACTTACACACAGCCAAATTATTGTAGCATCAAAAATCTTAATTTTGGTTTATCATACCTTGTCTTTGTTTGGTGTTGCATTAATGCAGTTTGGGGAGGAACTGATATAAGTTTCTCCAAGCTTCTTTTACAGAGCTGGTTTGTTGCAACAGTTCAAATGGAAGGCTTAAAATCCCTCTTCTACAGAACCTTTGCCAAACATTTGAGTGTATTTGGAATCATTATCAGATGATTTATTAAACCTCATTGTGCTTACAAAAGGACTTTTTTCAGCATCCTATTATTACTGCTGTAAATTTTCTTTTAGGAAAATCAACTAGCTGCCCATGGTATAGAAGTTACTTAAATTTCCTGTACCTCCAGAGCATCATCTGTCAATATTTCAAACTCATAGTAGTCAAAGAAGCTTTGCTGCTTTTCTGGTGCACCATTAACCCAGTTGGTGTAGGAAACAGTGCTTCCATCTGCCCATAGAAATGTGGACTCTCTGTTGATATCATTCATCCCAATCCAAACATTAGTTGTGGCGTGCTTCAAATGATAGAAAATGAAAGCTGGAGAGAAACAAAGATTTCTCATTAACGAAAGCTCGTTGTGACTTGCCCAAAAGAGGAAAAATATGCAAAAGCCCAAAGTAGGGGACATAAGGATAACATTTTCCCCAACACAGCCCATTGCCATTAATTAAATGTTTAGATAAGCATCCCTTCCCCACGGTGTATGCACACATAGTGTTTCAGAAAGTCCTGTTGCCAGTGAGAGAAACAGGAAATACAGATTTCTGTCAGTATGAGAGAACAACCCTCAGAACACACTGGAAGTTTCATGAAAACAAAGCAGCTGAAAAAACAAGAAACAAACTTTATTTCTTATATGTGATAATTTTAGCTATTGCCTAGGAGTTTGAAGTTAAAATAAACCATGGAGTGACCTGGATAATAAACAATTTTCATCAGGTAATCCCATATTTTATATTGGAGAGTATAGCAGTTTCTTTAGTGAGATATTGAGATTTTTTTTTCTTTCAATAGAGCCCATATTCATACCTTGCACTTGTTCATTTGGTATAGTAGCCAGGTTTCCTCCCAAATTGAAGCAAACATCTTGTGCAGCATGCCATGTGAGATTTCTTGTTATATTGGAAGCAAATACTTTGAAACACTGGAAAAAATCAAGCACATTTTCCAAACTAGTAAAGACTGGAACTATTACATGTAAATGTTATCAATTAGCTCTAAGATGTACTTTTCTGCAGAAAAAGAAATCAGGGCTAGAATGAGTGACAGAGCTGAAGAGTAGAAAGTCTGGATAGGCAGACCCAGGCACACACTTATCCCTCCTCATTGTACAAGGTGTAATCTGGGAGTCTGGTGTCAAATGAACTGATTGTAACGAGGTCAAGTACATAATCACTTTTCACATTTTCATCTGCCTTCTTCCCGCAGTAATAGAGGCATCATTTGAAACCAAGAAAATGTGACTTTTGGTGACACAGATGCAGGGAATTATCTCTACTGTGCTTTGTCCTCCTTCTCATGACTGTGGCTACAACTGCTCATCCCACAGTGTGATGAGGGTGTGAAATATCCTTTGGCACATTGACCCAGAATTCTGAGGATGCAATAACAGCACAGTGTACATAAAGTAGACAAAATAGCCTTTGGTAGATGGACCTTCAACTCAGATTGGTACAAACTCTTGTCTTGCAGCGATGAGTACTTCCAGACTGTGTCTGAATGCAAAGCTGTCCTCAAAACAATTGTAGAAGGCATCATCTTTCTGAATTCAAAGCTTTGTGAACCCCTACAGGCAGAAGGGATTGCTCAAATACATTCTTTATAAACCTTTCCACCTTTTTTACAAGATTGACCATTACAAACTTACATTTCTAAACAAAATAACATACATGAAGAGAGGAGGAGGTTTTCTTAAACAGTAACAGTCTATATTAAGATTGCACAAACTGTGCTCTCTGAAATGTACTCAGCATACATCTTTTACTGTATTTCTCTGCAAAGTTAGATGTCTAAGTCACCTCAAAAAAAGCCCAGCCATCCAGTCTGCACATTTTGACTAAATAATTACTCTCCAGATTTACTTTATATTCATTTAAAAAAATGTGAGGTTTTCAGTATTTTGTCTTGAGTTCTACTTCTTTACACAATTTACTGAAGAAGTTTGTTGACATACCTTGTTGTTAAAAAAAATCCAACTTTCTGGACATCCTCCAGGAGGCAATGGAGAAGGTAATGTTGAATTAATAGAACTGTTATGTTTTTCACATATAAATTTATTGGCAGAACCACAATTAATGTCATTCCACAATCCTGAAAAAAAAAGAAAAAATTCAACATGTTATAGTATTTAATATTTAGTAATAATAATTTATCACTTTTTTAAAAAATAAACACAATTTTCTCTATTTTGTATTTCAGGCTACAGCTTGAGCTGAAGGCAAAGTAACCTGGCACCTTCAAGTAAGCTCTAATAGTAACAGTACTGTAGCCCCTTGTAGTTAATTTGAGCTCCCTGACCATTTGCTCCTTGTTCATGGCCCTCTCTACAGTGTCTATACCTGTTCATGGGGATTTTTGTGAGCTCTGGCATCATCACATTGCAGGCAACAGGGGAAATACACCAATAAGCAAATTTGAAAAAAAAAAAAGGTTTAGAAATTGATGAGATAAGAAACACCAAATCAATCTAATGGCACAATAGATGTTCAAACATACTGCATGGATTATTTGTAAAACACAAGAGATCAATACATATATACAAAATTCCCACTAGCCTCATTAAAGTTACAGAAATGGACCCAAGAGGAAGCAGAGCTCTAGGATTTGCAAGAAATTTCCATTCCGGTGTACTTGTAAACATATCTTAGGACATTAGAAGTATTTGTTTGTTTCCTCATTGACTTGTACATTCAACTCCAATTTCCTGTATCTGCTATAAATCTTTCTTTTCTCTATTTTGTATTTCAGGCTACAGCTTGAGCTGAAGGCAAAGTAACCTGGCACCTTCAAGTAAGCTCTAATAGTAACAGTACTGTAGCCCCTTGTAGTTAATTTGAGCTCCCTGACCATTTGCTCCTTGTTCATGGCCCTCTCTACAGTGTCTATACCTGTTCATGGGGATTTTTTGTGAGCTCTGGCATCATCACATTGCAGGCAACAGGGAAATACACCAATAAGCAAATTTGAAAAAAAAAAAAGGTTTAGAAATTGATGAGATAAGAAACACCAAATCAATCTAATGGCACAATAGATGTTCAAACATACTGCATGGATTATTTGTAAAACACAAGAGATCAATACATATATACAAAATTCCCACTAGCCTCATTAAAGTTACAGAAATGGACCCAAGAGGAAGCAGAGCTCTAGGATTTGCAAGAAATTTCCATTCCGGTGTACTTGTAAACATATCTTAGGACATTAGAAGTATTTGTTTGTTTCCTCATTGACTTGTACATTCAACTCCAGTTTCCTGTATCTGCTATAAATCTTTTCTTAAGTTCGTAGTAGAGAAGATAGACTATTCAAATGTTTACTGAAAGAAGTAGCGAAAAGCCCTATAAAATGGAAAAAAACAAAACAGAAAGAAACCTCTGCTTTAAATTACTCATGGTACTGAAATCTCCCCATTCTAAGGGCATAGACTCTTCCATGGCTGGTGGTCTCATGACTGGGAAGAGTTACTGCATTGTGTTGGTTTATCACTGGAAAGAAATTGCAGAAAGCAGCTACCAAAGATTGAGTGACAGTTGACAGCAGATGTTTGACAGCACTAGTTTTAACCCCAGCAGAGACAAATAAAATCTAATAGACTTGTATTGTCACTTACCATGCTCTGACAGCATAACCACACAATTTTCCTCATTATTTGCAAAGTTGGGTTCATTAGGAGCCCAGGCCACATAGGTTACTGGCGTTCCATCCACCCAGCTTAAAGAAAAGATATACAAGTAGTTATTAATTAATACCTTCATTTGTGACATGGTAGTCTTAAAGAGCACCTCATGAGTAAGAATGTCTACGAGGATTTATGGAAACAGACTACAATGGGAGGGACTATTAGAGATTGCCCTTTCTTTACTTGATTATTCTAATTTGAAGATATTTCTGTAAAATATTTCTGGTTGCAAATTAGAAAAAGAATACACCAAACACATTTTCTGTTAATGGCCACAATTGTTTTGATGACATTTAATAAGAGTAATCAAAATCAGTTATTCATAATACATACTACAGAGAAGGATATTAAAATTTTATCTTAATAGTTATTACACTAACTATTTTATTCCTAAGTAATACTATGCTTTTCAGTCTTAGCGCTTGTGGTGATTTTGTAGGTGAAAACAAGAATGAAAATACTTTTCTCTGGATTTACTCTGCTCTGTGGGGAGTAGGGGGAGTGTTCTATTTTTCTGTAAACTAAAGGATATTCTGTCAACTTTAAAACTGTCCTTTCTAAAGTACCAAAGTTGCAACTTTTTCCTCAATGTTTACCTGATTTTTACTTTAATACATTGATATTGGGGGAAGAGGAGGTTTTCACCACATTTTAATCAGTATTTCAGAAATTAGATCAATAAGCCTGAAGTGGGAAAAATTTCAGCTGTATCATCTATGTCTTGCTGCTGCTGATGCAATTGTTCTAAATAAAGGAGATTCTCACTGGATCCATGGAATGCTCTATGTCCCTAATTTGACCCCTAAATCAGGAAGTTGAAGTCATTTACCAACTCAGTCACTATTACTTCTCTCCCCACTCCTCTTCTTCCTTTCTCAAGATAAGTGACTTACATACATTCAACAGTGGCATTAAAATAGAAAGGTTAAAGTCAAATCTCCCCTAACCTTTTCCAGATGAACCTCAGAAGGACATTTTTCACCTCCCAGGCACATCCTAACTAGCAGGTCAGAAGGTAAGCAGTGTATCATGCTCTTTGGTATCTCTTAGCTAAGTTTTGAGTTGATTTGTGTGTTGGTCTTTTCAGAATACTTGTCACTGTTTCTGTACTGTAAATTTCTGCTGACTTTTCTCTTGGAATAGGAGAGACTTCCTTTTGCAGTCATTGCCTATGTCTTCCTAACTCTGGAGAACCCCTCTGATATATAGATAAAAAACAGAAGAAAGCCAAACCATACCATATAGAGCATGTTTTAAGTGTATGTGTGCATGTTCATAGGTATAAAATTCAGTATAGCAAAGTATCACTCCAATTTATAGGACAAATCTCTAGAAGAAACTTGAGAAAGTGTGTATGGAGAGTAGAGCTGCCAAGATTTTCTTTGCTAAGTGCTTACTCAAGGAAAAAAAAAGGTTCGTTTACTATTTCTTTTTGGGGAAACTACTGCACTTTAGAATATTCTAGTACTATTCCATTTTGCTTTGTACATGGTATGTGAAACAGTCTTCAGACCTTCAAGAGAATATTGATTCCCTCCAGCTTCATAAATATTCCATTTGTTTCTACATGTTAGAAGCTGCACCAATCATCTTAACTTACCTGAACTTTTTATCAAGGCTCACTCTTAGACCAATGAAGTATCCTGTTTGCTCTCCCCCATAGCGCTCCTAAATCAGAAAGACACTACTTCAATTAAAAAAAATTTTTGAAGCAAAGCAAGCAGAAATTGATACACCATTGATTAGGTCCAAAGAGCAGCCACTGAAGTCCACAGCAGTAAAGCACCTGCTTGCAGTTAACCACTGCAACGTGTCTATATGCTCAGGCACAGAGGTCAGGTTTTTATCTGGGACATCAGAGCCAAGACCTGCAGCTCTGAAGGCCCTTAGGATGGAGTAGAAAAGAAGCAGATTTTGAGTCAGAAACTCGTACTTCTTTTTTCTTCTCCCTCAAAGGCCAGCTGCTTTCCAAGGCAGTTGGTACCTTCCCACATCACTCTTCCTGTCAACTCCATCAGCACAGCTGGCGTGGAGCAGGGAAGGCCAAATCCTATGGGATCAAATGGTGTTTTTGGGAATATTTCATTAACAAAAATGCTGATGCTTCTGCTTCTGAGACAACTCAAGTTTTACAAGCAGTTTGTCAAAAGCATTTCTACTTCAGGCAGTCTGTTTATAATGATTCTTACATTTTCTTTTAGTGCTCTCTTCAGGAACCTTCTCTCACTGTTACTATTAACAACAGCAAGGTCTGCAGAATTCTTCCTGCAAAACTCTTGGGCTCTTTCCATGGAGACCTGTTCTTTGCTGATATGGTAGAGCTTATCTTCATATATGACCCATCCGTCTGCAGTGGTTTTGTATTCTGGAAGATAAGTAAGGTACCTTAAATTTTATATGCATAAAACACAATAGCTTTTTCTAGAATAACAATTTTAGGGAAAAAATATTAACAATAAAAACAAATAGATACAAAGACCTACCATATGTGTCAATTGGTTCAGGTTTTAATGACACTCCTGCAAAATAATAAAATAAAAGGCATGATACATCTCTTTAGAGTGTTATGATGTAGCTCACGACTGATTGCAAGAAGAGACAGGAACAGAGCAGGATTCTTTACCCCATTGCCCTTGACCAGTAAGCAGGCTTAGCCACACAGTTCAGCTTCACATTGCTCAATATGCAAGGTCATCAACTTCAATTTTGTATCATAAGCGGCGCTTCACTTCAGCAAAGCCATAGCTTTGGCTGAACCACATTCCTGCACAAAGCAAGGCAAGGGAAAATTGTTCTTCCATGCCTGTAAGTCACAGGAGACTTTATCTGAAACACTTTAAACTGTGGCATGCAGCTCCTTTACAGATCCATAAGTAGATATTCCATAATTCACTTGGGGGTATTTTTATCAAGAGGGAGGAAATCTCCACTAAATTTATTTTAGCTCTATCAAGAAAACTCTCTGAGTAATATTCATAAGCAAAAAGAAATATGACTTTATGAACGTGTATATATATATCTAGGCATAGATATAGATTATATAGATATATAAAATAACTGTGAGTTATTTCTGGTTGGGATAGAAAAAGAAATAGCACTGCTATGAACCATTGCTCTTCCAAAACCAGTTGAATAATTCTACAGGAGAACCTGAAGTACCAAAAAATCTGACAAAGATATCTTGATTTTTGGGTTCACCTGTGTTAGTATAAAAACCAGTACTGTAAGGAATACAATGCTAGCCTTTACAACTCCTTAACTCCAACATTACAAAAATAAAAGACAATGTTACTTAATATCAAAAAATTTTGTAATCTTGCAAATATATGGATTATTTATACATCCTATTTTATGTAAAAAACATTCAATTCATTCTTATAATTCATAACTGAAAAATCTCAGCCCATAATATGTTACATAATGCTCTTGACCTCCATTTGAAAAAAGTAATTCTTCAAAATTTTGTCTCTTTCTCCAGTAACTTAACTTAGAAAGCAACTAATAATTAAAGATTTTTAATCTTCTTGCCAAAAAAGAAGAAATCTACCTTGTTTTATTTGGCAAACCCAGTTATGCTGTACTTGACAGACCGAAAGAGACCATGGTTGAGAATCTCCCCCAAGACGGAATGAGCCGCAAAACTGGAGTCGTCCTGAGTTCCTTGGACTACCATCCCAGTTTGTGTACCTGACCTATAGTAGAAATCAACTTTGTTACTCTTTTCATCTCTGTCAGTAGCTTTCCACTGGAAAATGGAAACAAATTGCTTTTGTCACAAAGATTCTGGTTTTAGCTAAAAAGAGCTGGAAATGCAGGGAAAGCATTTCACTCCACATCTGGCCTGGTTCAAAATTACATTGTCCAGCATCTCTCTGGTGGCAGTGACCATGTCGTGCATCAATTCAGCATTACTTTTTCCCTTCCCTGTGGTTAATGAGGATGCGACTGTGACTTTAGGTAGGGAGGTCATGTCCTAAAAATCTAGAGGAGGTACCTCTGAAGAAACTGACATCCAAATGGTAAATGAGACACATGTCATACAACCTACCTATTATTGCCAAGAATTCTTGATAACATCTTTTTCTGAAACTTTTGTGGAAAGTAATGTGAACAGGATAAGATAAAACATCCTTGCTTGTGTTAAAAAACCTCCAAAAATAGGGTCTAATAGTAAATGGAGGGTAATAAAGAGTAGATCCTAAGGAATGTTTTTAACAGCTGTTGATACTTTCACAGGCTCAAGAGATGACTGCATAAACTCCCATAAATAAATAAATAAAAATTACAGATATGAGCACCAGTTTGAAAAGACCCTGAGGCATCACTTACTGGGGGATTCAGGAATATACTGGGAAACATGCTCACTGTTTGATTAACTTTTATACATTTATATTTTTATGTTTTGACCTTAGGTGTAAATATTATCTTCTTGGAAGAGAAAATAAATTGGAGTGTTAAACAGAAAAGCTGCAGAATCTGATGAGATGCAGATAATTTCCATGTATTCAAATGTTTAGCTGTGATATTAATCATGACAATACAGATTAGCAGCTACATGAATGTTTGTAAGATTGGTGGTTTCTTTAATGAGGATAACAGCAAAAAGCCAAAAAGTACATATACAAATCCAAAAGTATCTTAAGCAAACAAATATGATGAAAAATTAAGATACTCACAGGAGAGCCATCACTCCAGGCAAATCCTTCATCTGGATTCAAGGAAAATATACCAAGCCAAACTGTTTCAAACATACAGCGACAACCTCTAAAAGAAAGTACAGATCAGAGCAGTGAGTAGACATCCAGAAATACATAGGTGAACTTCCTAGAACACATTGTAAAAGCAGTGAAGTTGAAAATTTCCTTGTTACCTTTGGTGAAGTGCATACACGTGTTCTTCATAGAAATGTGTAATATTTCCCTGGTTCAGTGTCAATAGCTTAGTTATCATACTTATTAGTAGTATTGATCATGTATTGCCCTAATATACTACTGAGTCAGGGAAAACCTTCACAGATTCAAAAAGTGGTTTCAGCACTGACCACTGAAATGTTGATACATACCTACTTCAAGCAGACACATTGATTGTATTTTCTACCCTTGTAGAAATATCCACTAATTTAATGTTTCTAAACTAAATCTAGTAATCTTGATACTGGTGGAGATTTAAAAAAAATTTTCTGGACACAAATCACTCTTTTTTCACATGAAAATGTTAAAATAGTACTGAACAAATAAATTTCAAAGTATCACAGGTCTTTTGGCTTTTGAGGAATCCATACATTTTAGAAGTCATCTAGGATCATTCATAATAGTTCATATGAGAAGTTTTTGAATCTGGTAAGATAAACACACATCAAATACCAACCGCATTGCTTGGATTAGTAATGGCATCTCCTCCTTAGTGTTAATGGTGACCAGATCCCCTCCTATTTGTCTGCAAAAATCTCGAGCTTCAAACCATGATTTCTTTCTAATATTTGATCTGCAAAAACACTATGGAGAAATTAATTTAAAACATATCACATACATGTTACAATAATAAAAGAATTATAGTCTTGCTTAAACATAAATGAGGTTTCATATGAGCCAAGTAAAAGTCCATAAGAGAAATAGCATTTCCCACTGGTTTCTAGAATGTTGACAGTACAGCTGCCTACCTACTTAGCAAAGTGGTAAAAAAAAGAATTGTTAGAGGAGAAGAGGGAATACTGCTCCCCAACTCCCTTTAATTTGTTTTAACTGAAGAAGAGCCCAAGACAGCTTCCATATGAAGGGAAAGAAGAGTAGCTGTGGTTGAGAGGCAAAATGGTCTGGGAGGAGTCTGAAGATTCAAGCAAAAGAATGACCTCCTGGTAATTTACAACTCTCACTTTACATTTGCAGTAAGATGTGTTACTGGTTTAAGAGACAACAAACACAGATTTTGACCAAAGTTAAAATTATGATTTGGGGATGAAGGAGCTCAAATAAATGACATTCCAGATGAATTTGAACTAAATTAAAAAAAAAAAAAAAAAGAAGGACTTATTAATTCAATAAAATGATAAAAAATATTAACACCTGACACTTAGCACATTTCAACTTTGCATGATCCCAAATCACTGTTTGCACATTACACTCATTTC
The DNA here is from genome assembly GCA_024865655.1 of Emberiza elegans. Lineage (NCBI taxonomy): Eukaryota > Metazoa > Chordata > Aves > Passeriformes > Fringillidae > Emberiza > Emberiza elegans. Next base: position 24,217,404 of record JALJVW010000206.1, read on the forward strand.
TTGTTCAAACTCCTTTTTTATGCCTGCTCAGATACAGATGACTGCACTTCAAACACAAGTTTTCTGTAGCTTTGCACAAGAATCTCTCCAGTAAAAGTCCTTCATAAACACTGGTTTAATTAACCTTTCATGTGACTTTTTATTCTTTTTTTGTGGGGTAATGTGCTGATTTTAGCAAGCTCCAGACTTAGGCATTGTGCTGCTGGATGCTACACTTCACTGTTTCTCTGTTTGTTCCCTGAACTGCTCCATGTCTCAGGCAAACACATCTTTGCACAACAGGCATAAAGAGCAGCACTGACAAACCAGCTTTGCTGCCTCTGCTGTTTAATACAGAATTTTGACATTTTCCTTTTAATAATTTTAATATGGAGTTGTTTCCTATTTTTTCTTTTTTTCTTTTTCTTTTTTTTTCTTTTTCTTTTTCTTTTTCTTTTTCTTTTCTTTTTTTTTCTTTTTCTTTTTCTTTTTCTTTTTCTTTTTCTTTTTCTTTTTCTTTTTCTTTTTCTTTTTCTTTTTCTTTTTTTTTTTTTTCTTTTTCTTTTGTCTTTTATTGATATTTATGTTCCCCTTCTTCCACTTCCTGCTCCAGTTCCTTCAACCCCTGAAGCACAAACTTCCTCATTTTCTTTCCTGTGCCCTTCTCCCCTCCCTTCCCTTCCCTTCAACCTTATCTTTCTTCCTCAGTTTCTCCCCTTTCATGGATATTTTCCTTAGAAGAATTTTGGGGGTTTTGTTTTTTGCTCTATTCCAATCTCAGATATTCCAAAATGAAGATGTCAGTTCCTTTTTTTTTTCTTGTTTATTTTTTTCCCCACCCAAGCTGCTCCTTTTAACTATTCAGGCACTTACTTTAAAACAGGAACTTCTATGGTTGTTTGATACCCAGCCTTCAGGGCATGTCGGGACCAGAGCTGTAGTTGGAACAGGTGGAACTGTCGCACCCTTTGCCCACTGCTTGCAAATATATTTTTGCTTTGTCTCACAGTCAAGAACATCCCATAATCCAGCTGCAATCCCTGTTTTCATGGCTACACATCCTGGATTATTTCCTTTATGAGGAAAAAAAACAAAACAAAACAAAACAAAACAAAACATGCAGGATATTTTTTAAAGTGTGAATTATCTAATTCTGTCAAAATCTTTGAGCAGCAGCCATTCCCTTTTTGCCATGCAATAACATTTAAAAAGAAAATTTGTGTTTGAGGTGATTTTCATACAGGCAGATTATCATTTTCTGTTTGAGGAGGTCATGATCAATATAGAATTCTACTTTTCTTTTTTTTTTTCCATTTTAAATATGCTCCATAATTAATTCTTTGGGTAGAAAGTAGAGTGAGAGTTTTTAGAGTGAAATCTTGTGTTTTCAAGTGAGAATCTCATTTCTATTTATGTTAAGCCTGTTTTACATGAGATAACGTTACCTTGGTCACAAGTGGTTTTCGCATATATGGCAGCAGCCCCACTGGTGCATACAGAGGGAAGGGATGCAAACCTAGGCAGCTTCAGGGTGAAACTTGTCCCATGATGTTTGTTGTAATTTCAGATTGTTCTCTCAGAGAGAGACAGAGCTGCCTACATCACACAAGATGCAGTCAAATGCACAAAATGGGCTTATTCAATGGCATATTTGAGCTCCTTTTAATTTCCTAAGCATTTTTAACATTTTATTTGGGGATTTTTGTTTGTTTTTTAAAAATTTTTTTGGGCACAGACCTGATGTCTTAATGGACTGTTTACCGTGGTGCCACAAGCTGAAATGAAATTCAGCTATAAATCCATAATTTTATGGCAATTCAATACATGCGTTTGTTCCTAAGAGCTTCCTTTGCCTGCATCAAAGTTCACCTACTCTTTTACTGATCATGCTCAGTCACTTACTCTTCTGATACTGTCCTGAGTTTTCTCACAGGTACATCTTTGCTATCAGAAATAATTTACTCTCATCAGCAAATCTTGTCCCTTCACCTTTGCACATTTTCCATTTGGTCTGCAAATATATTGAACAGTATGGGCTTTGGCACAGGTCATTATGGGGTTCTGTTGGTGAAAACACTTCCTCAGTTAAAAAATAGCCCCCATTAAAAAAATCCACCTTCCAGTCAGTCCCTTTTTATCAATATTTTTAATCATGTAAGAACTTTTCTGCTTTACATTAGATTAGCTGAAAGGCTTTTGGTAATTGAGATAGACCACACTAACTAGATTTCCCTCATTCATTTGCTTTCACATACTGTGTGGAGCTCTGAGAGATCTATAAGCATGACCTCCCTTTCCAGAAGTGATTTTATGTATCTTTCCCTCTATTTGCTCTTTATTTCAGATTCAGCTAATTCACTAATGACTTATTCATCTGTATTTCCCCATATCTCTCTGTAACCATTTTAAAAGTTGGCACCAAATTTGTCTTCTATCAAAGCTTAGATGTCAAGGCAGCTTTAGCAGGAAAGCTAAAGCTCTCTTTGCACATTAAACAGAAGGGTTTATTTAATGTAATCTTAACAGTTCCTGAATACTTCTGCAGCCATGCTTAGTCCTGACTTCATGCTATCAATTTCCTCCATAATCTATTTTCTTGATACTTCAGCTTGAAATAGACTCTTCAAAGATACCCTCACAAAGACACTTTCCAGCACAGAAAGTCCATTTTCCTCTCAGTGAACACAGATGAAAAGAAACAGATTTTTCTTTACTGTTCCAGCCTGATTGTTGAGGAACCCATTTGCTGCAGGTACTTTGGTTTGCAAGCTGCAGTGCCAACTTGAGACTGAGTTCTGGCTGGTGGCACCCAAGGCAAAGGGCTGTGAACTGGTGCTGACCCTTTGCATAACAAAGGGCACAGACACCAGTGGTCCAGCCAGGTGACTGAGCACCCTGAGGCTCAGCAGGGGCCAAGGACCCCAGACATTGCTGCATTTAGACTGTAAAACAGCCCAGGGTTTCCTCTGTTCATGGCTCTTCCTTGGAGGCACTCAGCTCAAGCTGTCATTTTTTATTGCACCATGATTGAATTATTTTAGCGACCAAAAAATCTGGGGAAATGAGTTCAAGCTGTTGAGGAGACCTTGTCTGACTGTGTGAGTGTGGGGGTGTAGCTGGGGAGGACCTTGGTCCCAGTTCAGGTGGTGTGAGTGTGACCCCAGAGTGGCACTTGGATGGTCAGAGAGGGAGGATTCCTTAACGTGACCTCCGAGTGCTCTCCTCATGCTCTGATCATCTTCTGACAGCATAGACTCCCTGGCAACATTTCTTCTTATGGTATTTGTTAGGGTTTTGTTAGTCTTTGTCTTTCATATTTTTGTTTTTATTTTCTATTTTATAACCTCACTGAAGGTTTTCAAGAAAGTCTTCAGACAAATAATCACTGAGAGGAACATAGTATATCCCACAAAAAGATTTCCTCATGGCATCGTGAAGTCTTGTTTTCTGTGCTTCTGTACAGTATGAACTCATTAATGCAGTTTTCTTAGTATCACACATAAAAATAATAATGGCACAGTGATTTTTGATACTTTGAGTTTGGAATTCTAACTTAAAATCCATATTAAAGTTGCTCTGTTTCAAACTCTTCTCCCAGGCTAACTTTTTCACTAGAGGGACAAGTGTGGAATAGTCTTAGGACCCATTTGTAACTCCTTTTATCTCCCTGTGAAGATGGGTCAAAAGTTAATTTTATGGGTAAATCTATCAGATGTTCTAATATAAAAGTGCAGTTTAAAATTTTCTCTTTGAAATTAGAATATGGGATATGAAAAACTGCAAGTACTTGTAAAATATACAAACAGTCTAAAACATAAAATTCAGAGGACTATATACCAACAGAACCTAAATAGGGGCCACATTGTCAGAGAGCACCCACCATCCCTCACCACAGCACCTACCAGGCATTCCTGCATCCCAGTGTGTGAAGGAGACAGCTTCACCATTGGCCCAGCTGAAAGTGCCTTGATCCTGTACATCAGAGAGGCCAAGCCAGAAATATTTCTCAGGCCTCAGCCCAACAAGGCTAGTCAGATAGGCTTGTTCATATCTGTAAAAAACACCATCAAGATGCAAGTGAAAACAAAGGCGCTTCCTGTCAGTCTAAAGTGATAATGCAATTTTTTCTCTTATTCCTTGCCTCAGGATGGGGGAGAAGACCCTACATAGGATTCAGATTCCATATGAACAACAAAAAAAAGCAAGACTTTTTTGTTATTCAACTAGAGACCTCATCTGTTACTTAACTATTTTGCTGCTTGGTGTTATGTTAGCTTTTCTAGGAATATTTCATAAGATACAATCTTTAGATATTTAAAAGCAAAGAAAAAGTCATTATCATACCTACTTTCTACTGTGGCTAAGTAGCCTTCTTCTCCTTCACAAGTGGTGTTTGCCTCTGAAAATGTTGCTGGAACATGTCCAATAAAATAGCAGTAGGTCCCATATCTTCTCCAGCCCTGTAGCATGATTTTAGGATTTTCATACAAATTTTAAATAATTCGGGTATTGTGTATTAAATGAAATATGACATTTAAAAATTAATGAAGCACAATGATCATGAATATTATGAAGGAGAAACTTTTGCAGTGAAATTACAGATTCCTTCTAAGTGGTTTCTGTAAATGGTTTTTTAAAATTTAAAGTAACAGAGAGAAAGGGAGAAACCTCATAATAAATAAAACAAAAACCCTTCCATGTAAATAATACAAATAATTCAAATAATTCTAATGGATTCTCAATGTACCTATTTCACCTGAGAATCTGACGGTCCGTTCTCACATACTTACTGTCGGGATCATTAGTTTATCCCAGTGACCCCAAGAAAAGTTTGAGAGTCTCTTTTCCCAGCCCAGCACTTAAAAAAGGAGTCAGGGCTCTTCATCTCACGGTCTCAAGGTTGTTTATTATTTCTTATCTACAGAATTGTTCTCTCTGCCCAGCCAGGATCTGGCCAGCAAGGCAGCCACAAGCACTCTGACCGCCCACGGGGCGGCCATGTCTTCTTATAGTGAAAACTACATGTAACATATTTACCTTTTTTCCCCAATACCTTTCACCCTTGTTAGACAGTATACCTTCACCATGAACCAATCTAAAGTGCCCACATCACACATAAGATGGATAACAAGAAGAAGAAAGAGGAACCATGAGGCAGGCCCTGATCCCCCCTGTACCAAAATCCTAAAATCTACTTTTCCACCCTGTGATAACTTCACTAATATTCTGCTTAACTGTTGTGGCTTGCTGATCCTCATACAAGGTTGGCAATTTGCTCCACGTGTCATAATCAAAACTGCAGGCATTTTGGGCTCCATGCCAGGGTCTCCGAAACCCCTGGCAGGGGTCTTGGCTGCTCAGGACAGCCAGAGGGATGTTCTGGGTCCTGACAACTTACTTTTTTGCAGCCTGCAAGGCTACTTTCTTTTTCACCAGCTCTTTGTGATGTAGCTTTTCTTTTACAAATGTAGCCAGCCTTCTTCTCACAGACGTGGTCTGCCCAATAGCCATTCTGTGTCAGGAAAAATTTTGAAATAAAAATAAGATAAAGATGAAGAATCTAAAGGAGATAAATAATGTCTTTCTTTATAATGAAAATTATTTGTTTTCTTTCTCCTTTATTTTTAAATTGAGTATTTTTCCTTATCTAATTTTCCTACACGATATCAAAACCAAATCTGCTCACATTCTGTGAAATAGTAGACTAGGCTATAGCAGTGTAGCCTCAGCTGGCAGGGATAAGAAGGGAGGAGGGTGCATGGAGCTGCTCCCTGACCTGTGTGATATTTTCTGCACAGGCAGTTGTGCTATGGGATGGCAAAGAAGCAGGCAAAGAGAAGCCAACAAGAATCAGAGATCCCAATAAACCATCATTACCACCAGAGGAAAAGGAGAGAATGTACTCAAAATACATTCAGAGACCTCTTTTGTAGCCCTAATCATTTCCTTTGTGACTTTCAGACGTACTTAAAGAGAAAATTTCAGCAGCGATGCAGTAATGCTTTTGGGTTTTTTTTTAAAGGTCACATTCAATCTCAATCTCATTCAATTCAATCCCTACATCTCATTTTTTCTGGCCTTAGCCATTTGCTGCAATAACAGAGCTTGTTATTCTTTTATTAAGTATTTATTTTTTATATGGAAGTACAATATGTATTGAGACGTGTCACCTGGCCCTTGATCAGGACACAGTCTTCTGGCCTGTTGTGTGTAGTGGATGGCTCTCCCAGGTGCCATTTTGTGTAAGTTGCTGGGGTACCATCACTCCACTCAAAATACATTTGAACCTTACGGTCATTCAGCCCGATCCACAGCTCGTCTGTTGGCTCTAAAGATGGAAACAAAGATCTCTTTTGGCACTCCACCCTTTTCACAGCACCAACCATTAGGCTTTGGACATACAATTCCTTTCACAAATTTATGCATCATGTTCTATGATAATTTTATAAAATAATATTTTCATACGGATACAAAAATAAAGACTGTAAGTTTTGGAAAATTAGGCTGTAAGGAAATTCTTGCACTGGGTGAAAAATGTTGTTCTTCCTCCTCATAACAGTGGGTGTGAATTACCAGCCTAATGCTGATACACCACGATGGTAGGATAGAAGTCTGAATAGTTACTTTTCAGTTCCATTTCACTGGTCAAATTTTAGAATACTTTTTTTATGTAGCTTGGAGCATGAATGTTTTAAGCTTCTTTCAGCAAAATGAAAAAAAAAACATAGAAATCTCCTAAACCCAGCCCCCCAGACCTACTTCAATTAGTTTGGCAATAAATAAAATGATAGTTTTGACAACATACAGAATTCAGCAGAAACGAACAATTCAGCTGTCTTGTTTTCCATACAGGCAAAGGCAAGAGACCCCCGGGAAATACTCACTGTACCCAAGCTGAGACACCATAAAGCTGTGCTCCTCAAGGCTTTGGATGCTGGCCAAGTGACTGCCTTCCTTCTGACAAGAAGTCAAAGCTCCTTCCCATCCTTTGCTGTCCCTGAAGATCTTATAGCAGTGATCCACATAGGACACCCATCCAGCTGGGCATGTAACAGGCCCAGGGTCACCTAGGAACATATCCCAAGGCTTTACAGCTCCAGTTGTTGTGCAAAGACACTGAAAATATTTCAGACACTGAAAATATTTCCACCTCATCTGTGCAAAAGTTCTAAACTAAGAATTTTCTTTTGAAATTCTCATCATTAGGAAATGATGAACACAAAATGCAGTAGACATAAATGTGATTCTCTAAACCAGGCAATTTTTAGCTTGGAGAAGGAAAGCTTTTTAATACAAGTAATATCTAATACAAATTCTAAGTTTACTCAAATGTTTGCAACAAATATATTAATTTTGTAATGTATTAATCAAATGTAATATTTTTTAATTCATTAATTTTATTAATTTCTGTATCACCTAGTACTTATTTGTCAGATAGGAGAAATCAGACGTTATCAGCAGCTAACATAGAAGCTTTATGAATTTTTAAAGGATTAAGTATATTGATAGAGTAAAAGTCATCAAGACAAATTTATAGCTAGATGAATACATAGGGTCACACCAACAGGGAAATCTTCATACACTTAAAATATTTTTTCTCACTTCAATGTGTTGACCTTTCACTATCTTGATCTTCCATCACTTCTGCAGTGAACTCTGAACTTCCTTATCTGGATGCTGGTTAACCACAAGTCATGGAGAATGACTTAGAACCATGCTGTTAGGCATCTTTCTTTCTTGGGCTTATATTTACTAATGTTCCACTTCTGAAAAATAATTTTGGGGTTGTTCTGCCTTTTGACAGTCAGCAGTCTGTGGACATAAAGGGGAGACCTGGCCCCTGAGACACAGACAGGAGAGACTAGTTGGAAATTCTTTGCTTTTGTCTGTTACAGTCTTTGTACTGTGGAACTGGAGATCCAGAGAAACTAGAAATATTTCTATTTCTAATAAAATTCTTCTGCTCATCTTTGCCAATATGTTGGGTGATTCAGATAACAGCTTCTACTTTAATTATCAATATGTATCAACATACCTGAAGGAACCAAAGTAAAGTTCCTTTTCTTACAAATATAACCAAGTTTCTGATCACATCCCCAATTTTGCCATTTAGCTTTTGTTTCAGGATTCAACACCACACAGAGCTTTCCAGATTCTGGAGATGGACTTCCTTTGGGAAAAGTACAGAGAAAAAAATGAATTTTTCTGAATGAAAAACAGAGCTCTAAAGTCTAAAATGCACATAAGAGACCACTCCTGGATGAAGTGATGGAGGTCATGTCTTTCCCAGCTTTGGTAAGAGCTAAGGTATGTTTCCAGTAGTGGAAATGTCTGTATGAAATGTGTGTAAGTTAGGTAAGAGGATACAAACCTGTAAACTCATGCTTTGTTAGTCAAAAAATGGAAGACTGAATGTTTTTGGGACAGGCAGTGTTGCTTACACAGCCAAAATATTTTTGCTATATGTTGAAGGTTTCTTTCTTATATTGCTATAGAAAAAGAGATTTTTCTAAAGCTAAAGCAAGAAAAGCTAAAATGCTTATCTCATGGCATAACTGTCTGATAATAAAGTTTACAGCAGTATTTGAGGTATGTATCTTTTCTCTTTGGAAATACAAAATCAAACAAAGTCACCTCTACCTGGAGCCCAGTTTAAGTACTGGAAAGGGCTGCCTCCAATCCACTCCCATCCACTACCCAAGTCCAGTCTGTTGAGTCCAATCCATAGTGCAGAATCTGTACCTTCTGTTAATTCTAAGTTGCAAAAATAAGAGGAATTATTTTATAAATCTCTTTTATATTAGCAATGGTCACTGACAATGTCTTTAGGAAGACTTGTATTCCTAAATAGCTAATTGTAAATATCTGTACATACTATGGAACCTAATACATTGAAATATGCCAAAGTTTGAATACTGTACGAAAGCAAACAAACATAAACTCACTGTTTTATTCTGTCAACTAATGCAAAATGCACAGAGTATATCCAAAACAATTTTTTTCTGCAGAATAGGCAAAATTCTGTACATTGAAGGAGAATTATTGGTAGAGTATAAATAAAAACAATAATAAAAATTTGTTAGATGTTAAATTAATCCTTAAAACCAACAATAAATATTTCTTCCATATATTTTTTTATCTATATGTGGATACATAAGGCTGCAATTCGATATCTGTAAATAACTGATATTTTTCAGTTTGTCAAGTGAATTAAAAAAACAGCTGTCAAAATGGCATTTGAAACAAAGCAAGTCCTTCTTTTGGCATAAAGATTAATCTTTTTTTTTTTTTTTTTTTTTTTTCTTTTTTTTTAAGTTCCCTTTTTATCAAAAGCAAGTCTTTAATTTACTTTGCAGGATTTTCCCCTCCATTATAATATATATATATATATATATATATATATATAAAATAGGATTTGTAAATATGAAGTCAAGTTACACTTGCAGGATGCTGGAATACTTTGAATTCTATATAAATTTGGCAGCAATTTTGATATGAACTTGCAAATTCTAAAATATTTTGTTTTCTTGCCCATATATATTTAGGTGCAAAGGCGATGGCCAAAATCATATTAAATAATCCTTAGCTATTATGATGGCCTGAACAGATCCTGAATGTAACCCAGGGTTTGCTGTACTGCCTTACCTTTAAGGTATGTTTGTTCATGAATGTCTGTGATACTCAGTAATTCTGCACTTTGTTGCTGACAGCTCTTCCTGGCTTGGTGCCATGTGAGAGCTGAGTCGAAATTTATTTGGTAGTGAACATTTGTTGACAGATCTGTAGTCCACGTGCTGTCTTTATCTGTAGAAAGAAAAATAACAGCAGAGGTCATAGTAACCTGCCAACAGAAAACTGAGTTGCAGGTTCTGGTTCTCTGTAGCAGGTTTTCATTCATCTCCTTAAATTTCACCTGGGCTGCCCTTTCAAGACCACTGAAATGTTATGAGCAGATGGGGAAGGAAAAAATTAAGGCCAGTAAGCTGACAGGTAAAGCTGGCCTATAGTGCCTCCTGTTCCATGAAGAGAGACAAGTCAGGGATTACCACAAAGCGAGTGATTGCACACGAAAATACATTGCATGGAGTGCAAGGAGTCCCAGGAGAACGTTTTGAAACATTTGTGCAACATTTCCTTCTCTCTCTGGACAGCAGCTTCCACTGAGAGCTGTAAGAACTTATTATAGACCTGAATTTAGCATCAAAAAATTTCATAGATAACTCCCATTCCCATTCAAAGAGCCTGTGGATGTGCCTGTCGCACAGCAATGGTGCTGAGCAGCACCATGCTCCTCCTCTGATTACCTTTGCATCTTTGATTTGTTGAAGATATCAACATGCTCAGTCAAGCACAACACAAAATATTATCAGGTAGTTGATGATTCCCAAAACTCAGTATGAACATGAATTTTAGAAAAAGAACTGAAAGCTGGAACTGCCTTTCAAAAACTATGAAATTATTCAATTACCCTATGTCACAGCTTCAGGGCTCAGTGTGTGAGGTATCTTTGCAGGAACCTGGAAAGCACAGTTGACTAGGGATGTGTGCCCCATTGAAAATCCCCTTTACATTAAGTGGAGTAAAGGGGCATTCTGATAAAAAATGACAATGCTGAACAGGAGCCATGGAGAGCAATACAGAGGAAAGATGAGATGTGTCAGGTGGAGATTTAAACATCATGAATGCAAAGCTCTCCAGACTGTAAAGGGAGATAGAGGGGGAAGTGACCCCAGAAATAAAAGAAAGTGATGGAAATTGCAGAGAAATGCCAGGCAGATGTCAACAAAGTGGAAAGGCCACTTCCTGGACGATATGAGCAGGGCTTAAAAGCATGGATAAAAGGAGACATTCCACTTTAGCAAAAAAAATATGTTCACATGAGAATCATGCAAATTGAAACATTAACTTCAACATCAATCTTCCTACAGTGCTCTTTTTTGTGCCCACATCCATCACAACAGGAGTCCTCAGAGAAGGGCTGTACAACAGTGACAGCACACATCCTGGCTGGGAAGCAGTAAGGAGCTCAGAATTATTGTGCTGCTCAGCAACACCCCCACAGCAAGTGGGAACTGAATGCTGATTTACTCTTCAATCACTCTCCTCACATCTTTGTGCAACGTGTCATTTCTTTGCATAGTGAGCTGCAGCCTGCAGCAACGCATCATATACTAAACCCCATTCTTGTGAGTTATGAGTTCTTATTATAAAGATGATCATATTCTGCTCATGCAGGTTTGCCAGAGGCCCACAGCGGGCACCAGGGAGGGAGCAGGTGCCTCACCTGTGGAGGGGCAGAAGCCGTATCGCTGGTCCGTGTCGTAGTTGGCGGTGGTGGCGCACCAGAGCCGGCCGTCAGCGCGGCCCGCGGCCGTGCACTCCGCCCACCACTGCTGCTGGTACCTGAAAGGGAAAACACACGGCGCCCCAAAAGCATTTCCCAGCAGCGTGAAGGTCTCTGAGGAGACAAAATGATAACATGAGTATGAAAAGTAACAAATGTACGTAAACTAGGAAAAAAGTAAGGTCTGGGGCAGAATTGCATCTCAATGGTTCTATGGTTCCTGTCCCATAATCATAAAAAAAAACCAGCTTTTTTTCAGATTTCCGCTGCTGACATATGTTTTAGAGCAGTGCTATTCTGATATAAAATAATGTATCACATATAAAGTCTATAATTAAATTTCTGACCAAGACTCTTTTACAATCTTAATAAGGATCCAGAGCTCTACCCTAAGATACTTCTATTTCAAAAACTTTTAAGATTTATATCACATGTGCAAGAGCAGGAACTAGTATTTATAAGTCTTGATTCCTGGGAAAAAAAGTAAACACATATTAGACTCTCTGTGTTTTTATTTCAGTGACTATTCTAAGTATCTCATACAGTGAAGCAGCTTCCCACATGCAAAGCTAAGAGTTCAGTGTTCAAATATCCTGTGAGGTGGCTTTTAGAGCATTCATTCTGGATGTGGGTAAGCCATTCAGAACAATCAGACTTCAGCTAATCAAAAAAGGTAATTGCACTGGTGACTGTAATTACTCCATGAGCATCCTCATCTGCTGAATCAAAAAAGCCATGTTTCTCTGCTTAAATCATAACTTTCAGACCTTTCTCAGCACTCCCATATTGTCCTTCATTCATGGGGATGTAAATTTCATATCCCTCTGACTGTATAAGAAACTTATCAGTGTTTATGTGCTCTGTTAATAATGTAGTGACACAGTGTGGTGAGCAAAAGTGATTTTAGAGAATACTTATACATAGTATAGAATGCTATACATAGTATTAGACTAAGTATGTATATACATATTCACTAATAATATGTATTTATAGAATATATAAAGAGTACATGTAATACTTATAGTACTCAAAATACTAATGTACTATAATGCATACACTAAAAAAGTGTGCATATGTAATACACGCTTGGACATAAATATTACATTAAATTCAGAGTTAAGTACCTCAATGCATGGATTTTCTAAACTCTGGTGGTCAGTGAAGGAGTCAGAATAGTCAGAACCAAAGATCCTAAATATTCTAACACTCACAAAGTAATTAATGCAAAGGAGGAAAGAATCAATTTTTTGTACCTTCATATCCTTGGGAACATAAAATATCCATGGCCCCATAGATATTCCATTTATTCTTTGCACTCAGCTCCTTCTTTAACAGAATGTTTTCATGCTCTTCATTGCCAGGACTGAAAAATAAATCTTCTCCTTGTATTGCAAGGAGGCTTTCATTTCTGCATTCCCACCACTGAAGCTCACTTTTTGGATTACAGGGATACAGGGTGACCATGGTCTGATCCTTCTTCAATGGCACCCCCAGGCATAATTTAAGTTTCACACTCATAAGCTGATGATCTGTTATCCACCTGAATTTTTGTGATTCGTTGTCTTGATTGCAAGTGGCAGTTCTAACTGACTGTGCAATAGATGCCTCAAGACAGAGCCTGTTGACTTTATTATACAGTAAAAATGTTTTAATGTCTGCAAAACAAAACAACACATAGCAAATAGTTATTATAGAATATATATGTATAGTGGATATGTGATATTATTCTGCTTCCCATTCACATGAACAAGAAGTCATTGCATTCATGTCAGATAAAAACATTCTATTTTTCAACAGGGTCCAGAGCCACATCAATTCTACTGATTAAAAATAAAGTAGGCAATAGAAAATGTCTGTCATGGTTATACATTACCATACTGCGGATCAGTGGTGGGCAGCAGCAGCAGCTGAGCACAGCCTGTTGGATGGTTTTACATCAGCCCTGAATTCCCTCAGCCATTACCATGGCCTTGCTCCATCCAACCTATCCTCAGAGACTTGGCCTCATGAACCTCTGGCCTCTACAAACTTTTCTCACCCTTCCAGATCGTTCAGGTCTCCTAGTGGGCACACAGCCATCTTTGCTGAGCCATTTGCCTCCCTTCCCCCAAATCCACCTTTCCTTTCTTTTCATGATATAAATGTGAGTGAACCAGTCTGGGCTTCTCAGGGGTCACTCTGAGCTCCTCAGCTTCACTGACTACAAGATCTGCCATCCCCTACTCTGAGCCATGGACTATAAAACTAGGAATGACTTTGGGAAGCCAGTTGCAGTCTGAGAAAGTAGCAAAGAGTGGGGAGTAGTAGCATCTGGCACTTGCCAGTGTGTAAAGGCTGGTGGAAGTTAGAAGGTGCACCTGCACCAGAAATTGGGTCCCCAGCACTCCAGGCAGTTTATCTGATCATACCTGAAGTGTTGGCTTCAAGGTAAGGTAGAAGCGAACCCTGCCTATGAATTTGCTCAGCTGCCTTGTCTTGTACTTTGTGACCCATCTGGTTTTATTTCCTGCCAAAACTTGTGGGATTCATAACCAGTTTTCATCCCCAATACATGTCTTGAGCAGTGGGTGTCATATTTAATAAAAATGTATTTAAGAAGTTAAAGACATTTCCGTAAAAAGCTTGCAAAAAGATTGAAGTCAATGTAATTGATAATATACAGTACACTGAAAATAATTCTTCTGGTCTGCAGGGAGACTGTGGTGATTAAAAAATACCATAACTCTGAGGCAATCTGTGAAAATCCTCAGGAGTTAGAAAGGTGAAAAGATTTAACCTTAAACATTCAGTTCTGCAGAATACCTACAAGAGAAATGCAGCTAAAGGGATGGCAGTAGTGTTGTACACTGCAATTCCACAAGAGATTTCCTTAACTTAATCCAATTTTATTTTGAAAAAATCCATCCACTTTATCAAGGCCAGTGAATTCAATGAGTCTGTTCAAAACAGTGAATAAAATCCATCATCTGTGAATATCTTAATATCCTACCAATATTTCTGCATTTCACCACTCCTGAAGATTTTCCCTGCCTGATTTTGCAAAGCATTACCCAGACACCAACAGCTCAAAATTCAGTAGTAAAAAATTAAATAATTTTTTAAAACAGCATTTAAACATGTATTTTATTAGGTCTGATCTTCTGGAGTTATTAAAATGATAGTGCCACTACATATTAATAAAACCATTAAGGATGGAGTCTCTGGCTCCTTCTCTAACCATTTCTTTTTCCTGTGAGATTGTTCCCCTGCCTCTTGCCTGCCATTAAGAGGTTCCCCATCCCCAAACTTATAATATACATTGGCAGTACCACAGAACCACAACCACCCAGAAAATCCAGAGGAGTGGAAGCACTTTCATGACAACCTCCACAGGAAGCAAGCAGGAGGCACTTACCCGCCAGCTGCAAAGAACTGTGAACAAGAGAGAGAACAAGCAAGAACCCAGAGAACATAATTGGAAATGCTGTTTCCTTTCCTTTCCTTCCCTTCCCTTCAGCAAAACCTGGATGGGGAGAGTTGCTGGTGGTAAAGTCCTGCTGAGGAGAGAACAGTGGCCGGTCCTCCTTGGTTTTGCAGGCTGGATGGCTGGGTAAAAACTCCAACTGCTAAATAAGGAAACATTCTGTCACATGCCACATTTCTACAAAACAAGACTACGTGGCACAAATTTTACCCTCAAAAAAGAATGGCATCTCACTGAGGGCAGACCACTCTTCCTTGGGAAAGCAGGTGGTCCCAAGTTTATATCTCACTACATTCCCACTGTCTCTGCTGAGGAGATGTGTGGAACTTGTGGGATCAAATCAACAACTAAATACTAAAGACAGAAATGCAGCCTTAGCTTTTAAATCTTACATCTGAATGTTGGTTTGCTGATACACTCATCAACCTTTTGTACCACCTTTTAACCGCTTCTTGTTAACCGAGTTCAGCAATCATTGGAAATAATCAACATGCATTCTTGGACTATTGTTTAAATAATGGATAGTGGAAGAACAAATAATTAGTACAGTCATATTTCCTGAATACCAGTATATAGTTATAAAAATAACTGGAAAAATGCCTGTTCTTTATATTATCTCTATAATTAGTCTTTGTTCTCTTCCTTTGCTTTATCACTGTTTCCTTTATTATTAAAAAAAAAGTCTACACCATTTTCCCATGGGCAAGCACTTCAAGGAGCATATGGGCAATGCTTTTAGTCATATAGTTTAGTGTTAGGGTGTCCTGTGAAAAACAGGCAATTGTCCTTGATGCTCCATATGACTTCTTTCCAACTGAAGGTATTCTATGACTCTGTGACCTTTTTTTCCAAGATTTTAAAATCCTTTTATATTTCTAGAATTCCCTACCAAATTTAAACACCAAACTTGACTTGAATATCTTAGAAAAACATGCTGAAGTAGGAATGTTGGCAGGAAAATGTATTTAAAACATTTTCTTCCCCCACTGCTTGTGGATTGATGAGGTTCTGAACATGATTTAAAGATGGGTAACCAGGGTGTGTGAAAAATTCCATATCTGAAAAATGTCTAATGCCCAATACAGATTCAGGGCCTGACCTATCTCTCAGTCTCTCTTGGGGGGTGTGACTGAAGTTTCTTTGCAACCATTGGCAAGGAAGACACTGGACTTCTTCCCCTCCTCACAAACCTTCCAAATACAATTGTATCAAGCCTGTTTCTGAAAGAGGAAGGAAATTTCATAATTAACAGCACAGAAGGAGATAGCAGAGAGAGAGCAGACAGTCACATGGACCGTTACCAAAGGAATCTCTTAACTGCAAAACTATTAAAAGATATGTAGGGTTTAGGTTTTGTGGTTTTCTTTGGTTTTGTTTTTTTTAATCCTGGTAGGTTGCACACACTAGTTCAAATAAAATATCAAAAGGAGTTCTGTAAATAGTTGTAATGGTTGGCTTTAATCTGAAGTAGTTTCCAGATTTCCTTGTTATAAAGGGCATCTAAATCTCTCACAATTCTTCCAGGCATAGTCTGAGCATTGTAATATCACTGCAGTGCATTTTCTTCTTCTTTACTTCCTTTTGTCATTTGAATGTCACTTCCTGCTCTGTAGGAGCAGACAGTGATTTGCCTGTGGCTCAGTCATCAGTTCAGTTTACCTACTTCTCAGGACTGTCTAATGCTGAAACTATCACCTTACTTAGCCTGAACATGCCCTAGGCACACTATGTTGGTCACACCATTTGTGCAGAATCTCCTGTTTTGGAGAGAAAGGCACCTATCCTTTCCCTAAACTAATCCACATTTAGGAAGACAGTCAACTGAGTGGTAAAGAGCTACGAGGGTGATGGTCATGGATGGGATTTACAGTTCAGATCCCATTTTCTGGACAAGTTTTGTTTGCTTTGTTAGTGCTGACAATGCAAACTGCTCTTGCTGCAGGGAGTCGAGGCCAGGCTTGTGCTAGCCCAGCCACCAGCCACGGGCACCCAGGGAGAGCAGCCACTCCCTAACTCTCCTCTCTCTCTTCTCTCACCTACTCCTTGCTGTATGGACACAAAAAAGGGGTGGGGAATGATCTTACCTGAGTTAAACCAAGCACCACATTCAGGAATTTTGGAAGAATATGATTCAGCTTCCTTTACCTATTGCTGGTAAAGGAACAACACCTTGACTGTTGTGAACAGTCAGTAAACTGCAGCCACTGTTAGCACCTTAAAACCACCATGTGTAACCACCTTTAAAAATACTTCATCAGACCAGAGCACTACCCAAAGTTGCCCTGATTTTCAACACATGTAGGAAAAAAAATTCATCTGTTCCCAGCTCTGCCCCTGTGCCACCTATCAGGTGCTCCTCCCTTCCACAGTCAAACCATAAGTCCTCTATTTTTTGCATCTGCACAAAATTATTGTGTTGTGAAGCCTATATGACATCTAGAAAAATATTTTCAGTTCTTCAGATACAAGACCTTGTGTCATGGTACACTGATTAAAAACTGCTAGGATGATCTGAATCTAGAAAGCTGGTGAGCCTTGGTCAAAGCTTCAAACTCAAGTCAGAGCCAGCTTCCAACTAAAGGACTATCCAAGACCACACTATCTGCAGCCAATGCCAGGATTTTTTCAGTCTCCACTTTTCTCTAAATATTCGTCGAAGTAGGCACATCATCCATCAAAGTAGGTTTTTTTTGGATGCTGTTCAGATCACTGCATGTACCCTTAATTTAGCTCATTTTCCATATTATGAAGCCAATGTGCATTTAAAATGAGTTGGAGCTCTTGCCCACATTTTCAATAATCTCACACTTTTACTTGGCAGCATCACAGTCTATCACACTTAAGTCTGCTCTGGAAAGCTTCAGTGCCGAATACATTTTTCTCCTCATTTCACATGAGACAGTATTGCTGCATTCATGAGCTTAATGCTTCCTACCAAAACATAGCATGCAATGTTTAAAGCCTGCTCTTCATTTCCATAGCATTTTGTCAGACACTTCATTAGGAGGCCTGTAAACAATGGAAGATGAGGAAATATTTGCAAGACTATTTTCTATACCAGAAGCATTGTTTAGTTTATACAAATTGTGCCCAACTCTGTGTAAAAAAACAGGACAGATTAAAGATGAAAACCTAATGTGATGTTTGGGCTGCAAAGCAATCCCATTTTTTGTTTTTTGAATTTGATTATTTTTAACTCTTAGAGACAAGCTGTAATACTTGGAGAAATTGGCAATTCTCAGTAAACACTGGGGGAAGCTAGGCAAGGTTTAAATGTATCAAAACACCAAAGAATTATAACACAGGCAGACTAACCTGAATTCCTGAAAAAGTAATAGAAAAAGAAGTACTATTTGCTAATCATGAGATGATGACTGGATAATAAGGAATCATAGCCCTAAAAAAAGAACAGTAATTAATAGCTTATGTTGAGTTGGCAGGTGTACTGACAAGGGTTTTATGGAAAGATTTGGTGCCATTCTGTATGTTAACAGCTCAAATAATGGAAAATGTACTTAATAAATTATTTAAGCTTAATTTCATGGTTTAAGCCCAGCTGGTAACTAGGCACACTTAATTAATTTAAATTAAATAGTACTCAGGAAAAGGCAATATTGCAGGGCTGTCTATTCTGTAAATGAGTGCAGGCATGTGTCCTTCACCCACGACAGTGAACACTTCCCCAAAGGGGTTTCTAGGTACAGTTTGGCATGTCCAGCATCCCAGGGACCATTCCCATGATGCAGGTTGAACACAGCTGGTGCCAGCCTGCTCTGGAGCAGCCAAGAGATTATTTGGGCCACTCTAGCCCAGCTGTGCTGAGGAGCCAGCAACACAGCAAAGCACTCCAACATTATCAGTACAGAAGCGTTGGCATGGCCGCCCCAGAAAGAGGTGAAATCATGGTTGCTGTTGGAAATTTTAAAAGAGGTGTTGGATCTTTCAGCAGCTGGTCAGTTTTAGCTGACACTGCTTTTGGGCAGGACCTTTTCAATTCCCTATTTCTATTATGTATATGACTATAGGTTTCTATTCACAGGATATACAAAATTCAAAGACCTTTAAGCTTTAAATTACATCGTGCCTTGTATTGTGTGCTTTAGCATTTGAAAAAAGAAATGGCATTCACACTTCTCTTTCAGTAGCATTCAGAACCATAGAGAGCACGCTTATTCAAGCATCTTTAAAATCCTTCCTAAATTGAAAATAAGGTATTTTGAATCTTAATGATACAAAGTGACACATTGTTTCACAATACAATTAATGTGACATGGAAGTAACACATTCCAGTAGGTGTGTGTCTGTGTACTAAAGATTTATATGATGTTTGTTTTTATAAGAATATAAAGTAAAGTACAAGGTAAGAACTTGATAGTTGCAGCACAGCAACAGACTGGCCCAATGCTGTTTGTCAGGAATTATAATTGTCATTTTTGCAATTGCCTTGCTGAACTTCACATTTTGAGTATCTCTGAGAAAGGATGCTCCCATGTGATGCATCATCACTAGCTTTTCTGCACACACCAGGTGAAGCATCTTCTGTGCTTTCCTCTGCTTCCTCTGTCTATTCACACAAACAGGTGTGATATCAAGAAAGAGACTGGATCCATTTGTGCTCCTCCATGGCAATCTCCTTTTGCAGAGACCAGTAAGTAGTGGGCACTCATTGAGGGACCCTGCACATCAATCTCTTCATGAAGAGATGGAGGAAAACAGGGGTTTTGCAGGGGTTCAGGCACTAACAGGAAGCAGAGTATTGAGAGGCAGATAGAAGTCTTGGAAGAGAATCTGATACTGGGAGACAATATAAGTGACTTCAGAATGACAAACAGGTACCCACAGCCACCCAGAAATATGAGGATGAGGGAAATAGCTGCTTTTAGTTCCTATTTCCTTAGTTTCTTTTCACAATTGAGTTCTTTGGGTTGTTTTATTGTTGTGGTTTAATTTCACACTTGCAATAAAATTAATTCCTTAAAGAATTGGGACCCCAATTTCTTGAAAGCTCACGTCTGGTTTGGACCTTGATTTGGAATGTAACTTTTACAACCTACTGGAAGCACTCATCTACTTGATAATGGGATTTGAATATATGGGAGCATCAACCCAGCTTTCCAAGTGGGTTAATGTAGTAAATGCAGCCACAGGAAGAGACTCAGGGTGAGTGTCTGACATAGGACACTGTCCCAAGAAAGGACCAGTGAACTATAACGAGTAAAGATACACAAATTTTGAAACTAATATTGTTTTATAAGCATCTCTCTCAGTTGTTAAACAAACAAAACAAAAATCTGGATTTAATACTTGATAGAAACTATTTGACAGTGTTGGCAAAGATAACCTTCTATTTGCGTACCCTGATGACAAGCATAGCACTCACCCGTGCCCTGAGCAATCTGGCTGTGATGCCAGGCACAGCTTCACTGCCAAGCTGCTCTGAGCAAAATGTCACACAGCAATTGTGGAATCCAGACTTGTACATCTGTAGTCTTGTTAAGGACTCCACTCAGTGGTAAATGAAAGATGCTGCATCTCTAAAGTGCAGCAGCATGTCAGGGAAGCTGCTTGGGGTCCACATGCCAGAGCCATTGACCCAAGCTGGCCTGGGATCACCTCACTCCTGTCTGCAACCAAAGCCTTGTGCCCAGGCTGACCTGCTTCAAAGGGCAAGAAAGGTGCCAGAGATCCTCGTGGGCTGTCCTTGCACCTGCTCTGCCTCTGGAGAGGCTGGGAATGTCCATGGCTGATCCCATGGGCGTTGCAGAGCTACAGCACAATCACTCACTCACTAATGAAGAGCAGACAGACAGCTTCCCCTGAACACAGTAAAAATAATGAGAATATTTCAAATCATAGAGTAAGGAATTCCTTTCTTTCACTACCATCTCCATCCCTATTTCAGCAATTGCAGGACTTTTCCTAAAGCATTACCAGTGATACAGGACCTTTAGTTCATGTTGTGGACAGACTAATTCACAAAATAGGATGGCTCTTCCAAATTTCTTTCATTCTTACTCTTTATCAGTAACTGTACTTAATAGCCACACCAGCATGAATGTGGCTTTTCACTTCAGGCATTTTTACATGTGGAAACATATGTGGTCTATTTTCACCACTGTTTAGAAGACGTCCAGTCCTGCAGTTTCTGGGCATGTACACTTCCTGATAAAGTCCAAATAGTGGGGCACAGAGGGACAGCAGGAAGCATCCAAAGACTAAAATACAGAGTGAACTTCATAAAGAATATGCAGTAACTGACTTGAGAAATTAAATGCAAAATTGAAGATTCCAAAGTAAGGAAAGACTTATCAGAGAAAATTTCTTTTAATGAAAGTAGTAGTAAAAAATACACATGCAGAGCTACCATTGCTCTTCATGGAAAGGAGTGAATCCACATTTTATTCCTCTGAACTAAATCATAATAGTCTACCACTAGGCCATTTAGAGAAAAGAAGTGTATTGTTCTTCAGATATGTTTCTTTTAGAAGTCATCAGTTGAAAAATTATGAGTCAAGCTGTGTTGGCATGAGAACAAGAGTAGAATGTCATGTTATGTTGAACACACTAAATGTGAGAATAGGCAGAAACCATTTATGAAATTCACTCTGAATGACACTTTAGTTGTCTGAACTATCAAACACCAGATGAATAGTTGAGGAAAAAGCAACTTATAAATAGCTGGAGAAGAAGAAAATATTCAACTTCTGGAATTGAAATTGTTATAGTAGCCAATGCAGTTTTAATCAAATTACAAAAGCACACAAGAAGCAATGGAAAATTATTAAAGGAAGAAAATTCATAGACTGTGGTTTTCTCTTGTGATTCTTTAAGTGAATGCAAATGGCTTTCAAGCAAAATTTTAGGATTTCCTTCCTTTTTATCTTGCTTCCTCATTTGTTTAAAGGACCTTCCCAATTTGTGTCACTATGCTAAGCTTCTATATCATTGAATGTCACATATTCAGTGAAGTAATTGTAATTTAGCCATTTCTTTGTGGCATAATCAATTCCTTTTCATTTGTAATTCAACTAAGAATAACAGTTTCACTGTTATATGAAGTTAATGATACTGCTTTGGCAAATAAACAGTCAAGAAGATAAATGGTTTCTTCTTTTCCAGGCTTTTGTTATCTTTGCAACATATGGAGATTGCACATTTCTAATTTCCTACTTCCTGTTAAAATTTTGTTGAAAATGGTTTTAACTCTGAAAAGATTCCAAATTTTGTGCACTTTAAAATGTATGATTAAGCCAGTGTACAAAGCAAGTGGTGCCTTTGACAGAAGCTTACTTTCAAAAGCAGCCTGACAAGTATGACCATCTCTGTGTGGTAGCTCTGAAATGAAAAGCATTATTATTAGGAGAAAAGTTCTGTTCTGTACTGTT
Source organism: Emberiza elegans (assembly GCA_024865655.1). Taxonomy (NCBI): domain Eukaryota; kingdom Metazoa; phylum Chordata; class Aves; order Passeriformes; family Fringillidae; genus Emberiza; species Emberiza elegans. The sequence continues at coordinate 24,239,575 of JALJVW010000206.1, forward strand.
CCCACTGCCTAGAATTTTAAAAAAAATATTTTCTTGAAACATGGAGTGGAGGAGAAATCCTTGGGCAGATGGGAGATGTGTAATCGAGCCTCATTTTTACTATCCCATTTGCCCTTTGACAGGTAATTCACCCCCAAAACTCCCATCACTAATTACAGGCCAATATACCTTTTCTTTTTACTTTTGTTCTCGTTTCCCAGCACCCACTGAGAGTGAACCCCAAGGGGGACAGATCCAGCAGGTTGAAATAGCAGCAACTTTTCTTAAAACTGAATGTGTTGCAGAGGCAACGAACAGCAGAGGGTGTTTGTTCTCTAACAAAATGTTTAAAAACAAACATCTCCACTTTTCACAGTAACTTTGCAGAGAAAGTGCTTGCTGTAAGCTTTCTCTCAGTGGCTTCTTGGGTTGCAAAACAACCCACACAGTTCCTCTGTAGCACTCTAACAAAAACCTCTTCCTTTCATTGCCCCAGAGGCTTCCCCACAGGTCCACTTTCTGTTCCTCTTAGGAAAACCCCAGGTTCCCTCCCAACCTCTTCACTCTAGCATGATGCTCTGAAGAATCAGCCACATCCTTTGCACACCCACCACTCTCAAGAAAGAAACCATCTCCTCATTTTTCTAGATGGCTCTGCCCTGTGAAAGACACCAGGAGCCAGGCAAAGGGGAGATGCATCCTGCTTTCATCCCTGATTCCCAGATGTGGCCTTTCCAAAGAACACAAGAATACCCAGGCAAATAGAAACAAACATACAAAGCCTTTACCCATCCTCACACACACTCTCTTTCCTGGTTTGAACAGTGTTCCTGAGGCAACAGTTCACTTTAAGTGCATCAACTTTTTTTCTCAATTCCCATATGCAAAGTATGTTCAACCCTCTAGTCCTTCCCCACAGCCAGAAGTCTTATCCTCCTGCACTTTTCCCTGCAGCATCTGCATTTCCCAGACCTCTGCTTTGCCATGTTCAGCCTTGCCTGTCTCTCCTAGGAATGGTCAGCACTTCTGGCTCAATTCAAACTCCTTCATTTCTACTCCTTCAACCTTTCCCTCCAATCTCCTTTGTTTAGACACTTTGCATTGTATTTTTGTTTGCCATCCTCTTACCAGCCTTAGTCAATGTTTTTCACTGCACAAATCCTTTTCCCTCCAGTTACTCAATATTATTCTGTCCTATGTCTAGAGACCCTTTGTTATCATTTGCCTCTTCTGGTGGGCGACAAAACAACTGCAAGTCCTCCACATATATTCCTGATTATCAACTATAAAGCAAAATTATGTCAGTCAGTTCTGAAAGTAGGTGAGATGCATTTCATCTAGATGTCTTGATCTATAGTCTGGGTAAAAATCCAGCATAATGGTTGCACTGTGTACTTCATCCAGAAATGAGAGTAAATATTTCCTCAGAGGAACAAGAACAACTAGCCACATCCTTAAAACACTAACCAAATCCTTCAAAAGATTATATGACAGATAGTGAATTGTTGTGCACAGCAAAAACTTGTGCCCAGAAAGCTGGATATGTTAGATAAAGACACAGCTGAGAAGAGACAAAATGAAACACTAACTCTTCCTCTGTCCGGATGCAGTGACATCGGGACCACGTTCTGCTTATGGAGCAATTTGCACCTTTCCTATTGACCCCGGAAAATGTGGCTCTTGCCCATTGGAATCTGGCCTGAAGGCACTAGCTCATTTCACAATTATCTATCTATTCTCTTTGTATTTATAGAACTTCCTTACATTTTGCTCCAAATTACTCTTCACTTCCTTTTTCAGTCCCCTAATTTCAGAAAATTAAATGACAAAAGTAAAGATTTGTGGTTCAACAGTCTCTTTTTAGACCCATGTTTAGCCAGGGGTCTGAATCTTATAGGTACTGATATTGATATAAGTAAATTTTCTCTGTAAACTGGTATTCTTTTGGAGGAGGAGGATGCTCCCTTCTTCTTTGTATATGTGTTGCCATGACTCCCTCACTGTCCAACCTTAGAGAAAGTTACAACAGTGTATTTTTCCACAGCTTTTTCCTTCCTTAAAGGCAGTTACTACTTGCATTATTGTAAGTTCAAGTAGAGAAACAATTACTTCTTCATCCATGTTATAGGCTAGGGATATAATGAAAATAGGTGAGAAAAGGCAGGACATTCTCTCTAAAATACCATCCTAATATAGAGAAAGCAAGGGCAAGCAACTGAGAAAGTAGGTGTCAACATCTTTGGAGAGGCATTTTACAAATGCTATTTTGTTGCATGTAAGACCAAATCCAGAATCTATGTGGAAGCAAGACGAGTTGACAAATTGTGTTTCCCACATTTCTGTTTACAGCAGTGTAATGCTGAAGGTTCCAAGGCCTGGTAGAAAGATTGCTTTTACCACTAAATTCTGTGTCCAAGCATTTGATGAGTACCTCTTTCCTATCTCCACACAAGTAGTCTGTAAACTAGGTACTGGACCTGTCTTGCCTGATGAGCATTCTTGGAGTTGGTCTGTTGGCTAGGATTTGGAAGGAAATAGTGGCAATGGCAGCTTCCCTTCAGAAATCTAGCTGCAGGAGACTAATTTGGAATAAAAAATATCTACAAGTAACCATGAAGTTTGAGAAGAAAATCCATCAAATTAGGATGTATGGAAAACTAAACTTTCTTGTAAATTCCTGCTTCACTGATAGGGAAGAATAACAAGCGAGTATTTACACAGCACATTTGACTTCTTTACTCACAGAGCTCACTCACAGGCAATGATCAATATTGGTTGGACCAATATTCTGAAACTAATCCCAGCTGTACTCAGTTTCAAAGAGCCATACTGGCACTCCAGATAATTCTCAGGAGATGTCTGGGAAGTTCCTCAGACAGTCAGACTTTTCAACACCAGGCACCAGCCACTGCTGTCTCCAGCACAGTTCAAGCAAGACACACAATCCTCTCTCTGCTGATGCTCGTGGGCACTCAAAACTCCATACATTCCTGGTGAACTCTGGGTTCAATTCTCACAAATGCAACAGGACTGCAAAGGTTTATCAGTCCTAGGAAACTTTCACTGATTAAATTCTCATTAGGTATATTTCCTGAGTTTGGCCTATTGTTTTCTGGTAGCCACTTCTTTTTCCACAATTATGCATCCTGTGGAACTAATTCAGACAAGCCAGACAGAAGGATCCTTTATGGAAGATGTTACAAGAGTGGATTAAATCTTTTTTATCTGCTCAGTGCTGTGAGGATCTCAGCTGAAATACCTTATCTACCTATCTCAGCTGAAATACCTTATCTATCTACTTTACCTTACCTTATCTGGTGTAGTGCACTGTCAGAAGAACCTATGTACAACAGCAGAGGGTCTAGAAGGAAACAGCAGAAGGAATGAGAGACCTGGAAGATGTAGCCAGTGAAATGCAGAAGGAAGAGCTAGTGTGGCTATCAGCAAATATTGAGAGGAGACATGAAAGAGCTATCAATATATAAAATCTGTCTCAGAGACTATTAGTGCAGACCAGCCTAAATTACAGCACTTTCATTAGACAGGTTAAACCTTCAAATGTTACAGATAAAGAGCAATGAGACCTAGTTTCACAGATTGGTAAGGAGCATTAAGAACATGGTAGACTAGGAAAAGTAGATGCTCATTTGTGTATAAAAATTTAAGAGTCCCATCCCTCCTTTCTCTTTTTCCTGTTATGATATTTTTTTCTGTTTAAGAAGAGACACACACTTGTACTTAGAATCAGCCTTTTAATTCCCATTTAGTGAACCAATGCAGAATAAAAACTTATTTACACGTTTTTCATACACACAAAAAATATTTTAACTTAAACACAATTAAAACCTCTCAAAAGATTATAATATCAAAAAGTATCAAATTAAATAAGGACATCCACTGCACTAAGAGCTTTGAGCCATTTGGTTGTTTGCATTTGGCATGAAAGACATTTGGAAAGTGAAAATGAAAAACACCTGTATGCGAGCCTACTTTAAAGTTTATGAAGCCTGAGAATATACCAGTAGACCAGTATAAGATGCAATGCCATCAGCTCCATCATGATGGAAGTCTAGAATGAGACTCAAAGGTTTAAAACAAATTTGGACAGGGATAATTTGGTTAGAAATTAGAAAAGACTTTCTAAAGGTAAGTTTCATTAGGCTAAAAATTTATGAAATCTACACTGGCATTGGAGATATCAAGAATACTTTTTACACCAATATTCAGGTATGAATTAAGTTTAATTTCTCTTTCCTTCCTGCCCTTTTGCAGCATCCTTGGAGATCCCTACTTGACTGTTTAAACTACTTGACTGTTTATGATAAACCACTATATTCACAATACCTTCCCACCTCTCATCATAGCTGTTCTTTCCATGCATATGTTACAGAACTACAGCAGAAGAAATACAATTTACACTTTGCTTTTCATCAGTCATAAACAGAGGAAGAAATTATGGTAATTCTGATATTATGGGCAACACAAAGAGTTTCTGTGGTATCTCAGTAGCAAAGAGAAGACATGGACCCACAGCACTGGAGCAGTTGCCTGGCTGAGATAGGACCTGGCCTTGCTTCAAACAGGGATCTGCACCAGGTGAGCTTGGACATCCTGTCCAACCTGTGCAATTCTGCCAGTGCTGGATATCAACAGGCCACTTTCAGGGTACCTACAGGTCTGGATAAATTCTTTGGAACATGCTAAGGACCATATTCTCACAACTGAATATGATGAACACAGTTCTTGTGCCTAAAGATGACGCTGGACATGTGCAGCGTCTGGAGCTGCCTGAGTGTTGGCTGACACAACATAGCTCCAGGTCTGTGTGAAAGCTCAGCAACTCTCCCAGATACTAAAGTTTGTGAGCAAATATCTGTATCTGCCTGGCAACTTTGCTTGTTCCTGCTAGTAGAGTAAGCAAGAAGCACCCCATGCAAAATTAAATAGAATTTCCACAGGAGAATATTGCTTTCCTTAAGAATCCTTGTATGCCAACACTTTAATTTCTTTCAATATCAAGCCCAAGATTACCCAGCCTATTAAATTGTTGCCTGCTCATTTTCTTCAATATTGGTCACAAGGCAATTTGATTCATGAGTTCCAATGTCACCACGGTATATGGCATTGTCAAACCCAGCTGTAAACATTTGTCGATCACGTCTTCTTTTATAGAAACAATACAGTGTGAGGCCAGTGCCAGCTAGCAGAAGGAAGACCAGTACAAAAATCATCCCACCTAAACCCCTTGATGATGAAGCAGCAGCAGCTTTGTTTCTTGATGCTGTGGAAGACAAAACACAACAATTGCTATAAGTGCCCAGAGGGTGCTGCTGCATACAACAAATATCTCCCTAAGTAAGCAACTGAGTTAAAACAAAAGTACTGAACAATCTTAATAGCAGCTAAAATTGATGCATGTTCCAGCTAAATAACACAAAATTTGGCTCAATCTGTTCTAAGGAACATTATGTTATACTACATATATAACTTGTAAGGAAAAAAAAGAAGACATCCAGTTTGAGAGAAGTACTCTCATTTTAAACAGATTTAAAATAAAATAATCATGACAGTTAAATGGGTATTCAAGTGAAAGTTTCTGGAGGAAATTCCACTCGTAAATAATGAATGCCTATAAACCTATTGATATTTCTGTTTATTTGGCTTAAAAGAAACCAACTTACCGTTATTGACAGGTGAATCATGGGTTGGCTCAACTTCAGCAACTTCAAAATTAAGAAATATGTATATTATACAGTTTGAAAGCAACAGTTCAATGAAATAAATACTGCATACATAATTTTTACTTTATGTTCATGACAAATTTCAAATAATCATAGAATCATAGAATGATTTGGGTTGGAAAGAGCTTTAAAGATCATTGAGTTCCAACCCCCCTGCCCTGGAGAGGGACAGCTTCCAGAGACCAAGTTTCTCACAAGCTCTGACCCAAACGGGCCTTGAACATTTCCAGGGCTGGGTATCCACAACTTCTCTGGACAAGCTGTCCCAGTTGCTCACCACCTTCACATTAAAGAATTTCCTCCTAATATACAATCTAAACATACTCATTTTTATTTTAAAGTCCCTTGTCTTGTCACTAGACACGCTTGAAAGAAGTCCCTATCCAGCTCTCTTGTGGGCCCCCATTAGGAACTGGAAAGTGCTATAAGGTCTTCCTGGAGTCTTCTCCGCTTCCGACTAAACAACCCCAGATCTCTCGGCCTGTGCTCATATGGGAAGTGCTCCAGCCCTCAGATCACCTTCAAAGTCCTTCTCTGAACCAAGCTGAGTAGGCTAGTTTAAAAGTAGGTTATTTCAAATGGTTTAAAAATAATCTAGTTGAGTTTTTCCTGCGCTGGGGGTCCCAGAGCTGAACAATGTGCATATGAAAAAATATATGAAAATGTATTTTGGCAAATAATGCTAAATCCATTAAATATACTTGCTAAAAACATTTGGAAAGAAGAAGACCTCAAGACTAACCATCGTCATTCATTACTTTGAGCACTTTTTATGTAAGGTAGATTGTGTTCAAAGTTTTTACTCTTCCACAGTGTAAAGCTTAACACTTCACACTAAAGAATTTCAGTTTTAACACTAGCAAAAATGAAAAGCACAGTTGTACCTAGCACTTTAGCTGTATTTTTAGGCAGATTCCTTCTCCTCCCCCATTGCTTGGGGGGTATGATTCAGTTAATTGCCTGCTGGACTGACTGACTGGGCCCTAAAAAGTTCATGGATGACTCCATTGCCAACCCACCAACATGTGAAGATCCACAGGCAGAGCTGGTCCCCACTACATCAATTACATTTGTGTGGTGGATCTGTTGCCAGTAGCAAATGTGACCTATTCCACACTGTCTCCCAGCTGATGTGTGCAAACACAGCTGGGTCTGTGCACATACACTGACCACAACAGCTGCATGTGTGCAAATTTACATCCTTCACGTTTTATGCAGTACTGCTGTGCACACAAGCAGGACTCGCCCCAGCCTGTGACACCCAGATTCCTCAGCAGTTGTCATCTAAAACACCACAGGGCCACAAGTAACCATTGCAAATAAAGTATTCCGTGCTCTTTTGTTGTCCTGACATGTCTCACTGCGCCCCTGTCAGCAGAGAAATGAATTGGGCCCCACTGCCCACCCTCTGATGCTTTCTTCTTGCTCATCCAGCAGATCCCAGCACAGTTCACCATGGTAGTATTGTCCCCACCAGTAGCACTCACCTTCTCTCTGCAGGAGCTCGGTGACTTTGCACTGCTTCCCCTCGCCTTACCTATCAGGAGAGTACCTGTCTTTCTCCTCAGCACTCTCCAGTTTAATCATCTGTTCATCATCTACTGCTCCTTGCACTCTAGCCATAATATCCATGAATCTTCTTTGCACTCTCAGTAGATGATATGTCCTTCCCTACCCCAGGGCCCAGTAAATGCCCAGAAGTCAACACTTTTAAACTGAGGGGAGGGAACAGTGACTCAGATTATTCTCCAACAATATTTCTCACCATTTTAAACAGAAACTACTCTTGGCTTTGCTTCAGATGCACATGCATCAGCATCAATGCATGAAGTGTACCCAGTGCCTAAACACTGATGGCCTGATGCATAACTACCACTTCTTTGAAAATAACCCAAAGCACAGAAATTCAAAACTTACTTTTGGGGATTTTACAAATAAAATTCTGATCAACAGAGCAGTAATACGTCCTCCAGGTTCCACTTGAGACATCCATGTCAACACAGTGTTCATCAAAAAGTACTGTAGGCTCTCCTTTCTCCCAGTTGACATATTCTACTGCACTTCTGTCCATCCATATCCATTCTCCTAAAATCAAATATATTACCTAGTGAGTGAAGTGGAGAATAACTCCTAGTCTACTGGTCATAATGACAGATCAGATCAGATCCAGAATTTTTTAATTGATTCAACTGGCACCACAGAGCACCTATTTCTCACTCTAAAGCACTTATTTCTCATTCTTTTAACACCCAGCACTTTTCAGGTGGGAGTGTACCAAATGCAAATGCTCACAAAGTTAACTTCATTAGTGTTCACAGCTGTCACTGATGTAAGGAAGACCTGTCCAGCTTCCCAGGGACCTTTAGCTGAAGCCTGCACCCCGGACTGTGCCTGGGAACCTTAAGAAAAGCAGAGCACCTGTACAAGCCAGTATCAGCAGTGCCAGCATACAGAATGCTCAGGAGATTTTCTTTATATGCATATCCAAGATCAGCAAATAACTACTTTATTAGAGCTGGATTAATTAATTATCTTTGCAAATTGAATTAGCTCTCTCTTTAATCATCTCATCTGCTGACTGTCATGCATCTCTCATCAATTAGGAATAATAGCTATCTTCCCTGCCTCTGTGTGTGCTTTTGTGGCAACGTATCCTGGCATATCCAGCTGCCCCAGTGCCACTTCCTCTGCCCCTCCCCTGCAGCTGCACCTCCCTCCTGCCCCTGCTTGCACAGCACTGTGGCACTGTAGGGGACAGGTCAGGAACAAGTCACTGCCTTTGTAGGGCTCATTTTCAGCTAGGACAGATCAACCTGGCCCACCATTCCTGGTGGGGAGAGACACAGACTTGAGCAGAAGTTGGAGCCCAGTCTAGACTCAGTCTGGAGGTTTACCCTCAAAGTCTGCCAAGAAAAACTGGATTCAGAATTATGATGATATAGAATACAGTATCAAATTTGCAGTTACAGCAGTTTAAAAAAACCAAAAAACAACGCCATTAAATATATTTGGATAAAAATGAAAGGTTCCACCAAAAATTTATGGAAAAAACCACTGAAATTTAGATAAATAATTTTTTCTAGGCAGCTCATATGAGATGCTATGCCCTGTGTTGTCTAGAAATAAATTTAAATTTCATTAAACTCAGCATTTAATGACAAGACAACATTTTGCTTAAAATACTACAGTGGTTAAATGTCAAGTATTTTGAGTTTAAAAAGGCATTAGGAAAACATTTTTATTCAACTACTGCATTGCTAAGCTAAAACCCTTTACAGACAAATATACTCTAATTGCAACAAAGATATATAAAACATAGACCTCTGGGTGGTTTATGTTTTACATGTTTTAGCAGAAAAGCTATTGAATGTTTATAAGATTTTTTTCACTGATTATTTGTTAAACATTTAGCATATTTGTACTATTATTTAGTTTGTTAGTAGTGCTCAGTATTTACTCTCTTTACTTATTATCTATATTCATCTCAGTATGCATTGTGAAATAATTACCATCAATATTTTTGAACAATCCTATCCAAAACTTTCTGAAGTCACTTGCAAGTGGAGACAAGTAAAGTAAGAGAAAATTCATCTCAGCTGAATCTTCTATGGAAACCAGAGAGGCACCTAAAAATATCAATTAAAGATTACATACAATTTCAGTGAGATTTTTCATTATAAATTAATTATCTCAGTAAAAATTATTACATGCTCCATGATCAGCATTACCATATAGTAAAAATGCTGGATAATAAATTTAAATTAGGTGTAGCTTATAATTGATACACACATTAAGTATTATAATTTGGTTCTGGATTAAAAAACCAAACACACAAACAACATGTAAAATATCCTAATAAAAAAAGGGCACTTACCCATTTGAATACACATCATGGAAGCATCAGGCCAGCTTTCCTCAGAAGTGGTGTGAACATAGTAACAGTGCCCACGGAAGGGAATCCAAGATCTACCACGCTTAGGTTCAGGGCACTTCCCAGGAAGCTGAGGTGGCTCACTAGGGATTAACTCTATTAAGAAGACACACAGGTTTCAGGGGAGTTTTAAAACCTAAGGGAAATATTTACTCCTGAACCACATATCAGCCCTACAAATATGACATTTATTCCAGGAAAAGAAATACCTCATACATTTAGCTCATTATAAAGTATTGAATTAAACTTGACAAACTAGTAATAAACTATCCTGCTTGGAGCTGGTTCTCCAGTCTGCTAAAGAAGGCTTACACCAGTCTAATTGCAATTGTCTTCAACACTCCAATTTTTACCTAAAATTTGTGAAACAGAATGAGGAATGAGTCAGCATACATAAGGGATCTCAACACAACTCTGTGTCTTGTGTCTAGCCAGTTTCTAGAAAAGTCAGAGAAGTTGTCTATTCATGCCCTTGTGCATCATACAGCCTAATCAACATAAAAACAGAATTTATAGCCTATTGCATCACCTGATTAAAGTCAAAACAGAGCTTAAATTAGAATAAATTTTTTTGTGAATTATGGTGCAGAAATTATGATTTTCATATATAACTTGTAACATGTTTGAAACTTGCATGCAATATTTGAGTGCTGATGTATTTGGGCAAAAACAACAAACTAATTGATTTGGCTCCTACACTGACAGAAGTTTCTTAACTCACAGTATTTCAAAAGATACTTTTAAATGTGAAAATATATTGTTAATATATTCATAGTTAGGCTAAAGTTGATTGGTTCTGTAGTTCTTGACAAACATGGATGCAAAAAACCACTCTGGCATGTGGCATGGAATATTGCAGCTGATTTTATGATGTGCATTTGTTGACTGGTCTGTGAAATGAAGTGTCTGGAAATGACACAATACAGATTGGATCAGATTGGATCTACTCCTTAAAAAAAGTAAGAGTTTATCACAAGGCATACACTGTTTATCACAACTTTTGCATATGTGGAAAAACTAAATCTAAATAAAGACATTAACTCAAATTCCAACCTCCCAAAATACATTTGTCCAATTCAGAACTTACCATTGGATTGCTTACAGAGGGATAGAAATGTTTCATTGCAAGATGCTGTCTTCCAAAAACCATCCAAATCTAAATAGACACAGGCCTTGTTTTTATTTGGTTCTCCACTGGCCCAGTTAAGATACCTGCTCCGCCTTCTATCTGACCATACATATTGGCCACCAGTCTAAAAGCAAATCACAGTTATGATTATGTCACCTACAAGAATTAGATTGGAAGAACATTAAGATTGCACTTGAATGCATGCAAAAGTTGGGAAAAAATGAGAATCATGGTTTCTTGCACAAGATTATGTAACGAATGTATAAGAAACTGTTCCATACTCCCACTCTCCACAGCAGGTGGTGGGTGGACCTCATCTGTGATCCTACAGATGTTTACCAGACAGCCTACATTATTCAATTCACACCATTTGTCTCATGCCCTAAGTGGGCAAAGGGTCTTGAGGTAATAAATGTGAATATACAGATGAAGATTTCATCAAATGAGTCCACATATACACACAGATCAAATAAAGATTGCAGAGAAACTATTCCTCTAACATAAGCTTGTCTAGGTATTTAGAAAGCAAAGAGGAAAATCTGAGGTTTCACTGGAGAGAGAAAACTGATGAGGCTTTCTTGGGTCTGGACCACAGAACTCTGTCACCCATATTAACCTGGGCTTGTGGTAAGTTTGTGGGTCTTGCATGGGCCAGCTACCAGAGATGAGCTAAGCATGTATTTTGTCAGTGGATTTCACCAGTGTTTGCAGAGGATAACTGACATTAGTCACACCCATGGTTTCTGCTACCCCATCCTGTGCAGCCTAGATCCTTCCTTCCTACCATCGTGTTCTTTGGGCCATTTCCTTTCCTGTCTGCTTTGAGACCCTTGACCATGTTTCATTCCAGATTCCTGCCTAATCCCAGTTCCCCAGTGCTCTCACTAAGGTGCAACTCTGGTTCCTCTCACCTCAGTGCCTGTGCCCTATCTCAGACCTGTATCCCCCCAAGCTCTTGCTCTACCTCTCTCCACTTGATTTCTGCCCAGCTTCAGTTCCAAAAATATCCAGCTACATTTTATTTATCTGTGTTCTTTTTTACATGCCTCTGTTGATGCTTCCCATTTCAGACCTTTCCACCCTTAACTGTGTTTTTTGGCAGTTTTACACATGGCACCAGCTGCAGCTCCAAAAGCCAGCCTAAGGAGTCCCCATTGCCAGAGCCCTGCTCTTTCCACTATTGCCCAGCATGAGTTCCTGTACTGCTGGGCTGTGAATTGAAATAAAAACTTGAACTCACAAAGAAGGAACTATTTTTAACCCATTTTTTCCTTTGGTGTGCTCCACAGTGTGCCTTCAGAAAGCACTGTTCCCCCACAGGAGCATGCGGTAGACCATGGAGGAGGAAGTGAGAGCTTCATTGCTGCTTTTACCACTGAAGCCACTCAGGGCTGCGGCCACGTCCTTGGTTGTCTTTGAAGTGTGGGCTGTGGCAGTTCTTGTTTACAATATGGACAAACATCTAGATGTGTAAATCCCCCCAAGTGGAGGGAAGTCAGGAACCTCTGCAAGATTTTGATTCCTGTCACCCATCTATGGATCTGACCAATAGTTCATCTAAGGTAATGCTATGACTGTCACAAGCAATTGGGTTGGACTCACTATGTTGCTGTTAAGGCCAATCCATACAGGCTCCCCGTGCTTTAATATTTGTAACCACAGGAAAGATTCAGCATAAGGATCCAGGATACTGGCCAGTTCTGCAGACTGGTCCCTGCAGTTCTTCTCTGCTTTTTCCCAGCTCATTTTGTAGTTGATGACTTCGTAGCGGTCATCACCATAATTGTTAAAGCCAAACACCGGATCTGTTGGTTGGGAGTGCGGCAGTTTGGGGTCTGTAACAAGCAAAAGAACAATGAAAAATCTAACTTTTTATTGGCTCAGACTTATAATCCTAAGAGAAGATCTAGTATACTGGAATTAAGAGAAACTGCAATAACAAATTAAAATATATTCAAAAATCGCTGCGGTGATGAAAGCCACATGTTCATGTAGTGTGACAAAATTTTCTAATACTTGTCAGAATTACTTTTTATCATAAGCATCATGCCCAGAAATACACTTTTTAAGCACAGACCTACCTAAATCATACTGTACCATATGTAGGGCATTAAAGGGAACAATTCCTTCAATTTTTCCACTATATATTGGCATTTGTTGTATTTCTGACAAGGAACAGAGTATGATAAATGCACCATGAGCAAGCAGAGGGATGTGACTGCTGCTGCTGAAATTGTCTGAGCAAGAATGTAAAGGAAATCAAGCAGGGCAGTTTAAAAAAAAAGAACTTGCAGTGGTTTTAGTATACCATTAAAAATTCCAGTTTTGAAGATGCAAACACAATTCACTTAGCCACCTTTGATTGCTAAAAGTAGTAAACTACATGATGATACATAGTTCTATTTTGTTGTTTTTGCTGTTGTTGTTATTTACTGGTCTAGTTTTTGAAATAGAAAAAAAAAAGATAGTTTCTCCAAATAAATAAAATGTGTGATTATCTTGTTAAAATAGTCCATAATGCCTGTGATAATGTCATTAATTTCAGTTAGGTTAGGGCAAAATTACAGGAAAGTCACTTTTAGCACCAGTTTGAAATTACCACAATAATCAGGTCTAAGTGGTGAAAGAAAACTTACCAGAACTTTTTAGAAAGTGGTGAAAGAAAACTTACCAGATTTTTTTTGGCAGATGTAACTTTTGCTTGCTTTACACCCTCCATCTTTCCATTTCCCTGCCAGTTCAATAGGGCTCTTCATCAAAAAGACACAATCATCCTACAAAACAAGTGAGATTAACAAGAAAAAAGATGTGGGTAGGTAGGAAGCATTCCTACTTCTGGACACACAGACTCATGTATCACATACAAGCACATACAGAGGAATAATATGAAGTTCATAAAACTCATACAACCAATGGTCAGACACATTGTATGGCAATAAGCCTTTGCAACTCAGCCCTATAAAAGTCTGCCCTTGAATGATGGAGGGAGTTGCAAAGCACAGCACAGAGGCAGGAGGATGTGTCTGGGGCCACCTGGGTGTACCTGGCTCTGTGCATGGCCCTGAATGTGTGTGCCTGTGTGTGGGCTCCCATGTGTGTGCTAGGGTCTGGCCCATAGGTGTGCTGCTGTTTTCCTGGAAGTTGTGGGGAATTCCTCCTCAGCACTGAAGCTTACCTGGAGGGTTGAATTCCTCCTTTTGCCCCAGTTCAGGACTAGGAAGCAAAGTGGTCAACACAGTGCAGTAATGTAGAGGTAGTTCGTCAGAAACAACCTTTTGTTGGGGAAACTCCCACACCCTTTCTGCTGCACTTTGGACCCTTGACCTTCCTCCTCTCCTCCCACAGCATGAGAAGATGTGGCTTGGTCTCCTGCAGGGGGAGGCAGTAGCTGTCCCCCCTTGCCTCAGTATAACCTCCAAACCCCCTTCTGGCACTAGCCCAGGTCTTGTCTGCAAGAGACAGAAGTTGTATGTGCAGCAGTTTCTGGAGGGGAATGGTCACAGCCCTCTGCAAAAAGCACAGACGTGTGAGATGGGGAAGCCTGGAGATTCCAAAAACCCTGCTCTAGCCTGATGGTAGCTGGACCTCAAAGAACCCTTTTCCATTTTAACTGAATATGAAGCAATACTCTCAATGAAAATAGAGAAACTTGGTAGAGCTAGCACAGGGGTATAGAAAAAACATTATTGGGCAGTATTTTACCTTGGCCATTTCACAATTACTGAGTAACACTATGTTTTGTCTTACAATTACACACAAAAGGTATAGAGATGCCAGAAGTTTCAAAGCATAGAGAAATGATTTTTCAAAATGAAGATTAGGAGAAGATAAAAATTAGAAAAAAACTCAGACTCCCTCTTTTGAGTATTTCATTCAATGCATTTATCTTGACAGGCCCAGTGCCAAGAAATGTCAATGCAATGAAAATATCTGAGTATTTTCATCAAACCTAAATAACACTCACTGCATCCCAAGTTTATATAGGTTATGCTATGGTTAATTTGAATATCCTGATGAATCAAGGTAAAGTGAGGGAAATTGCTCACATGTCTGAGTTTTGCACAATTCTACCAAACCTCTGCCTGGACTCATACAGAAGCTGAAAAAAAGTTCGTAGATACATCTCCCATAAGGATACTCTGCTTTTAAAAAGCAATAAGACTAGTAAAAATCTTCATAAAGGAAAAGACTGATATACAATTGTAGCTACATACATTTTGCTCATCTACCAAAGTTGTAATGTTTAAGTGACAAGCAGAAATTGATGCTTACCATACTATAATAACTTCGGGAACCTTTTGCCCAATTTGTATAGTCTACTGGGCTTCCATCTGTCCACAGGTATGTGTGATCCTGATTTATGTCATTCAGTCCAATCCAAGCATCAGTTGCAGCATTTTTTAAGAGGGACATAAGGAAAGCTGAAGGGAAAAAAAAAAGAAAAATGGTATAAGTAAGGAAACTGAATGCACTCTTCCCCAATGCCACAGACTTTGGAGTGCCTGAAACCAGGATGATGAGTTTTCTCTTTATAATAAGGTGGCAATCTCATGACAAAAATGAAATTTATATATATTAATGGATATTTGACATCAGTCATCTGAAGTTAAAATTGGAAAAAAAATGTATACAAATTCAAGGATGGGCAAATTTTTAATGAAATGGGAATTTATTTGTACATTCTTCTATGTTGTTCATCAGCTGAGGAAGCATGGAAAATATTCTAATATATTACAGAAATTAACATGAGTACACTAAGCCTTGGCACATAGAAATTGAGTCCACTGAGTGTACACTCCCTTTTCTTCTTTGGTTAATTCTTTTTTATCCTGACTTAATAACTTAATTTCTAAATGGGCATAACACAAAATAAACCTTACTTAGTAACCAAGTATGTATGAACCATGTATGAATTTGTGGAATACCAGATGCTGCTCTCCTTAATTCCTACCAAGACTGACTGTACCCTGAAATAATCTCCTTCTTCTGCTACAAAAAAGAAATTTAAACCACTAGCACTGATGGAGTGAGGTAGGAGATCCATGTGCATCCCTCAGGATCTGAGGCAGCACATGTCCCAAGCAAACATGAGGTCTCTTAAAACATTTGCAACATGCTGAGCAGCAAGACCAGCAGGTGCTGAGGTCCAGCAGAACAAGGGGAACAGGGGAGCTGGAACTCCAGTACTGGACCTTTCTGCTGCCTGAGGATGTGTCCTCCACTGGCACCCACAGCACCTGCTCAGCAGCTACGTGCCCAGTGATTTGGGTTTGGATATTACTCCTTTTGTGTGCCATTTTGGCATAGAATCATACATTGACCAGAGATGGATGTCACCTCAAGGATGAGCTAGTTTCTTAAAAAAAAACATAGTGGACATTTAATTATATGACAAGACTCTAATAAAAAATAATAATATTTCAGCAGTATGTCCTATATTAACCTGCAAACTATGCTTTTAAGATTTAATCAAGTCATTAAAACCTGTGCAAGCATTTTTTAAAGGTGAAATTTTTCATTCAGCATAAATTTGCATTGATATGCAATAAATAACTGCATATATGGCAGGAGCTCTGACATATTTTTAAATCTTTTTATCAGAAATTACATAGTGTGCCATCATTGTCAAAACATTGGTACATTATACCTTGCTCTTCCTTTTTTGATATAGTAGCCAGATTTCCTCCAAGATCAATGCAGTTGTTTCGTGCAGCATGCCATGTCAATGTATCATTTTCATTAAAGCCAAAGACTTTAAAACACTGAAAAAGAGAAGTGTGCCAAATCTGAATCTAGATGCTGTTTTAATTTCTGATGAAAACAACTCTGTTTGTAGCAAACAAAATAAACTGGATATTTTATGTAAAAGGGGAGGTTAGCTAATTTACCAGTATTTTCTAGTTTGCCTTTAGGTTTAAATGACAGAGAAGACCTGTACTAGAAAATTAATATAAAGCCCAATATTTTGGCATATATTTAAAACAAGGGATATGTCAGTCTACTGATCTCAGCAGAAATTGCATTAAACCTGAGCATAATTCTGAGATGTGACCATGAGAGGAATGCTGAAGAAGACCTCAGAAAACAAAAAAGGATAAGATATATTATTGAAGCAAAATATCTCATCTTCTATTGCCTTATTTGTCAAACAGGATTTGGTTCTCACAGGAAAATCACAGAAAGAAAATTATTCTGACATTGTAAGAAAGCCATGAATTTATCATTTCTTGTAATATGATCTTATGAGGTTTAAGTCATTAGACAACTGTCAGAGTCAAGCAACCCAAATGTGCTACCTAAAGCACCCAACTGAAAAGTCAAGCAGTTATTTTGTGGAAAAATTGAGGAAAAGGAAGGTGGGCAGAAGTGGTGTATAAATACTTAGGGAAGAGTCAAAGGAAAAGACTTTAAGCTCCTCTTCCAGGAGAAGAGGAAGAGAGAGAGATTTTAGCTTGAGAGAGCACTATGAAATGGAAGACACTGCATTTGTGACCTTTCCTCAGGACTGAGAGAGAGAAGGGAAAGGAAGACAAAAGCCAGTGGATCTCAAACAAAGGATCTCTATCAAACTGAAATATTTTTGCTCAACCAAATTTGTGATAACTAAAAACCCTGCTACAGCTGAAAAACTGATTCAAAGATCTTTTTCATTCTGCTCTTTTAAAAATACAATATATTGGCATTTCATACTGCACCTTGTTATCAAAGAGGAGCCAGTCTTCCATACACCCACCCTTTGGTGGTGGTGAAGTGGGAGCAACAGTTGGACGAACTGTATTGTTAAGCCTTTCACAGATGAATAACTCAACACTGCCACAGTTGATATCATTCCATGTACCTGAAAGCAAATTAAAATTAGAACAAAACAAAACAAAATGGCAAACAAGACTGAAATAAAAAGTGTCTTTTCCTAAAGAAAATCTATTGTAGGAAGTAAAACTGATTACAGTATTTGTATTTCTCTCTCCCAGGAATGAAAAGTCATTGTATGTCTGCTTCTTCAAAATATTCACATCTTCAGCAAAATTTAGAATATAAATAATTTGTCTAGAAACAGAGATATTTCAATATTGCTAAACCATTGCATTGACAGAGGGGAGTTTTAGTTGAAATGCTTAAATCTTTTGAGGTCTGTAAAGCCTCTGAAATCACTCTGTCTATATATAAGGCACTCAGTCCTGGGTACCTTCCTACCCTGAGCTTCTTGCAGTCCTAGAGTATTCTGGTATATTTTCTGCCTATTGCAGTGGGCTTTAAGATGATAACATTAACATCATCCTCCACCATTTTACAGATCAGGAATGAATAAGAAAATTACATACATTTCATTGGCTGCAGACATTTACAGGTAACTTCCTACAGCAGAATTTTCCACCCCTAATGTTTAATGGAGGTATTGTCATTTTAATTCAGAAAAGTTAAGGACATGACTCATCTTATCTGAAAGAAGGTTTTCAAAACAGTACATAATATTTCCTCCCTAAAGTGTCCATATCCTTCCATTCACGTCTAAGAGAACCTTGGAAAATCACCTCAGCTATAGATTTTGAGACCAGAAATGATTAAAAGTAGAAGAGGTTTACTGGGCCAAAAAAAGACAAAGTTCTTGGCTAGTATAAACACAACTGCTTCCAGTTCTCTGTATTAATGGATATTAAAGAATATTTTCTTTTCATTTAAATATTGTATAACATTGCTTAATAATAATCCAAGCCATGGCCAAACCCTCAGTTATTAGGAACTGCAGAAACAAAAGCAGATCACTAATATTATGGGGAGGTGGGCTCCTAAAAATAAAGTGGACAGAGGTTAGAGGAGAAAAAATGCTGACTCTCTCTGCCAATTGTCTGATGCTTACCTGATTTATTTATTCACTTAGAAATTTTACTACAAAATTGCAGGTGTAATTCAGTGTGTTGGCTACATAGAGTTCAATTTTTTCAAAGTACATAAATAAAAGAAGAGGCTATAATTCATTTTCCTTTGCTTTTTGAACATTGTGAAACATCAGCCTGCTCAGTATGTTAACCCATGCAGTCTTGCCCACACAGTCCTCCCAGGCCTAAGGCACATTCTACAGATTGAACGTTGTTACAGCACCCACCTGTATGCGTATACATAACCACACAGTTTTCATCATTATTTGCAAAATTGGGTTCATTTGGAGCCCAGGCAACATAGTTCACTGATGTTCCATCCATCCACCTGAAAGAAGTAATTTGAGGGAATTATAATTCAAAGTTGAATTAGTTAATATTTCTGAGCAAAGGATACATTTGAGTTTTGCATTTTAAATTTCCTGCATCGTAGCTTACAAACATATGTTTTTTCTGTTAAAAGGAAATGAAGACCTTCCACTTGGAATTTGTGAAAAATATTTTCATATCAGCTGCCTACACTGTTGACACAGACCGAGTCTGAATAAATCATGTTTACTGGTGGTCCCAACTTGTCTTGGTCTCTCAACACTGATAGTGTGCTGGAAATGCACCAGTTTAGGACTGAACCTGGATTTCTCTGGAACACAGAAACAGACACTTGAGCTTATTCTAGAAATTTCCTAGGTCAAAAGCAATAGTATAAGATCTTGTAGGGTAAGAAAGGGTCTTGAATCATATACTGGGAACCACTTGAAACCATTTTGTTAAGCATAGGAAATCTTTCATGCTGTTTACCTATTTGTTTGTTTTTTTTTTTTTCAAATATGCATTAATTGTTTCCTAGCTTGCTGATTTACAAATTTATTTTTCAAAAAAAGCCAAGAAAAAAGTGAAAAGGCCTCAGTGTGCTGGAAGTCAAGTGATGAATCAGACAAGACTGACAATCTTAAGGCAATAACACCTCCAGGACAATTCAATGTTTTTCCAGTTTTGGAGATTGAGTAAGTACATACATGCTTTTGGAAGTAAATTACAGATTAGGAGTTCATCAGGATGCCTAGCTGCTTGCAAACCTCCTGAGTCAAATTAGAAACACCAGTACCTAATAAACCAGGAGAAAGAATACAAAGCAAATAGTGGCACCTTCATCCAACAGGGAAGAGAATGAAACTATTGGGAGAACAAGGGAGGACTGGGAAAACAACGACCATCTAAGCAGTGAATGTGATGTAGAAAGCAGAATCTCCAGGAGCTGAGACTACAGAGTCTCTGTGGTTTGTGGCCAACAGAGGCAACCTGTGACAACAGAAGAAAGACTAAAATGAAGAGGCTGAGACTCATCTGACCAATCTTTGAATCCCAGAATAATGCACTAGAAAAAGTTGCAGTGGGAGAGAAGAATGCCACAGGAGACGTGCAATACATCCACGGCTCCAGGAGACATTTAAAATAATTCCAGGGCACTTTGTTTCCAAAAACGTTGGTAGAAGAGTAGCGACTCCATGTCACCTGAAGCTGTCCTGCCCTGAACTCTGAGAGTACAACCATCTGGAAAACGAAACAAGGGCTCTCCAGGACTGATATTTCACTTCTCAAAACCACTTTGATGCCTCTCACTTCAGGTTTCTAGGGTCCTTTTTCTTTGATCATTTCAACATTAAGTAATGCCTACAAATACTGTCTGGAATATCCTAAAGACCTCCAACCAAAGAAAAGAGGATGACGCCTCACTTACTGTGATGCAACATCTCAGCCTCAGAACACAAAAGCAGGGTAAAGAACCAAAAGAGGTAGAAATAGATAGTGGAAATATAATGGGCAAAGTGCTTTGCTGAGGAGCAGAATCCCATTTTAAAACTTTATGTGAGGACATAATCCTGTCTCCATGTTGTGTTAGTCGTTGGATTTCAACTATCTCCTAGACCAACCACGCTAAATCTGAATACATTATGAGTCTGACAAAATTAATTTGTTTTTACTTACCGGAATGTTCTGTCAAGGCTCACACTTAAGCCAATGTAGAAGTTGTTCCCCCAGTCTTTATAGAAAATCTAAAACAAACAAACAAATTTACTTAGCTGTAATTAAACAGATTTCAAATAAAATTTTAAAATTTCCAAAAATGCTGTACTTTCTGTTGCTCAATTGCATAGTATGTAATGTGCAGGGAGTTTCTGGAATTATGTGCCCAAACTGCAAAATGCAAAATTTTCCTCCAATTTTCAGTATATAACTAGGGGAAATAAAAAAAAACTAACACAAAAACAAAACAAAAACCAAAATCAAAACCAAAAACAAAAAAGGTGCAAATTATCTGATAAAGAAATGGAGAAAAAAAGCTATGTTGAGTAGGTAAGAATGACCTCTTAAGAAGGCTTATAACAATATTTTTGAGTGTTTTAGGAAAACATTGTCAGAATTTGCTGAAAGGCTCCTAGTTAATCGTGGGGGTTTGTACTTAGTCATATGGAGGAAAGAATGTAATAAAATTTGATTTTATTTTATTCCAAAACAGTATATCATCACCAGGCAATTCCTCTGCTATAAGACTATATCCTAACTTAAACCTTTTGCTGCAAATATGAGATCTACTTTGACAAAGAGTTTTTATTGAATTCTGTGAAAAGAATGAGTTAGAAAAAAACATCATTAGTAATTGCCGCTTTCAGCTAAACAGAACAAAGTCTTACAGAACAAAGTCTTTGAAAGTTGCACCCTGAGAGCATTCCTGAAAGGAAGCTGAGAATTCATCTATGTATAGCAAGGTATTAAAATAATTATTATAATAAAGCTTTTAAGTAGATGAGCCAATGAAAGGATGAAAGGTGGAACTGATTTTTTTATGATGGGGACCACTTTCTAATATTTCACAAATGAAAAATTTTTTCACATTGAAAAAATGTGCCTCAGTTCACAGAAAATGGTACATTTTTCAAGCAAACATGTTTCTTACATATTTCCAAAGAAAATTTTTTTCAGTTTCACTCTCAATGACAGCAAGGTCACCACCATTCTTCTTGCAAAAGCTTCTGGCTCTTTCCATAGACATCGCTTCTTTGCTGAAGTAGTATTCCTTGTGTTTGTATATTATCCAGTCATCTTCACCAACAACATATTCATAATCTGCAAATAAAAACATTAATTGCCTGTAATAGAAATTAACTTCATTACATGTTAATTAATTTTTTTTTTTTCATTGGAAGCACAAGACTTACTGAATGTGGAATTAGGCTCTGGTTTCGGTGAGGTTCCTGCAATATAAACAAATATTTGAGTATATTATGTTTCTCAGTTCTCTCTCAAATATATTTACACAGTAGTTAGCATTTTAATTACAAATAATAATCTTAAGGGTTCCTCAGTATATGCTTATTTTTGTCACAGAATTTCTCAGAATATCTGAAAAAAGGGCTACATTCAGCAAACAGCATGTTAGGAGCTCATCATAAGTCAAGCTTACAGAAACTGCCCAACTTTAGGCTGTTGTGTTTCTCTTCCCCAACATACTGTATGTACCTTCCAAACCGGCCGGTGCATTTCATGGATTAATTAATAGTTTTCAACTGCCTTTACTGAAATTGTACATATAAACTGTTTTATTGTGATTGATGGCACAGCTGTCTCTAACACATATAGATAGTGTGATCTGACCTGGGAAGGATGTTCTTATCTACCTCTAAAAGTTGCTAAAGAGAGAAAGTTATCTTACCTTTTTTAATTTGGCAAACAAAGTCCAGCATATGCTCACAAAATAAATCATTCCAGTTCATATTGAGATAGCTAGTAAACACACCACATTTTTCATTCCCATCATAATTGTTTGGCTCTCCATGTGACCATTTTTCAAAATTTACCTGTAGGGAAAACACAACTTTGTTACTATTTTCCTTTTAAAAGGAAACAATCATTCTGTTAAAGAAGAATGGACTTTATTTGATAGCCAGACCTTTTAAGGAGAAGAGTATGACACTTGAATAGAGCAATAGTTCATCTGTGTGTTTATATGCCATGTTAGTAAACCAGAAATTCTTGCCCCATTTGTTACCAGGAGATTTGGTGATTTGTTACCAGGAGAGTTGATGTTCTCCTGTAAAGCTTTAAAAAGAAATATGTTCTCTGATTTCTGGGTTGTTTGTCCTGCTCAGATGTTCCAACCCAAGACAATCCATTGGTGCTGCCATGGCCTTGGGCCTGGCAGATCTTGATCCATTTAAGACAATGAGGGCAACAAAGCTGAACTGTTGTAGATGTACAAAATTATTTATTGCAGCAAATGACGAATGGGAATATAGAGATTAGCAGAATCAGACTTGCTTGAAACAGGAACTAGACTCCATCACCTTTCATTACTTTAAATGCTGCATTTTTATCTATAACTATGAACTATTAGAAGATTTAACATTAATTCCTACAAAGAAATCAGGTACTAAAGACTTAAGGTTACCTGTATTTTATATAGGAGTTATGAGAGCTTTCTGCCAAGAGAGACATTAAAAAAAAAAAAAAAGTAAAAAACCTGGAATAACAAATTATTTACTCACTGGTGAGCCATCACTCCATGTAAATCCACTATCAGAGTCCAAGGCATTTAAACCCATCCAGTAAGAATAGTGACTATAACCTCTGTCTCTGAATGATTACAAATAGAGAGAACCAGACACACCATGAAACAGAGAAGGGGAATGTACAGCATTATATTATTATCAGCACACTTGACACTCTAAGCATAATTTGAGACAATCATATAAAGTAATCATTCAATTGTCATGTGGGGAAAATCAGCCTGGCACTACACATGCCAGGAAGCAGTGAAACACAGAATTTTATGGAAAAGATCACAAATGCCGTAAGTCCACAAAAACTGAGTTAAAAGGAAATATATTTAAAGTTCTTGGTTCCATTAAGTAGCTTAGACATTCAAATTCAGACCTGCCTGCACTCATGGACTTGAAATATTTATACAAGTATATCAATAGGTTAGGCTTTTCTTAGTCTTCCAATTTTCTATCTTACTTAAGGTAGGAAACCAGCACAAAACATTCTTTTAATCAAGAGTATTTTATCTACTGATCAGCTACAAATAAGGTAGCTGATATATATAAGGTAAGAAAATCTGTTTTATCTCTTTGAATTAACTTCAGTTAAAACCAATTTTGATGATTCTTCTCTCAATTTTGTTTATGTTCAGGCAACTTTGGTGCATGACACCACCTTCCCAGAGGTGTGTCAAGAAAAATTTTTGCTCACCTCTTTTTACCCATTTTTTTCCTGCCACTTTTTACACCATCTTTGTAAAGTAGAAATTGATCATCAGAAATCTTTTATGTCTTTCAGAGAGGCATTTCTAAAATTTTTTCTTCTTCTATTTAAATAATGGACTTTGCAAATACTCACAGTCTGGGTATCAGGTTTTGTTCTTCTTCACTGTGGATACATGCAAGATCTCCTCCAATAGTTCTGCAAAAATCTCTTGCTTCAAACCATGTTTGCATTTTTTCCCTTCCTCCCTGAAAAATCTATAGAAAGTAGGCAATTAAATACTGTATCGGATATTACAGATATTTAAAACCACAAATTTGGTCTTCTGTCTTGCTTCTGATTTTCTGGTCTCATTCTATTACTGACTATTTAATTGTTTAACCATTCAACCTGTGGCTGTCAATCAAATTTGATTATTGCTTTTCCTGTAATCTCAGAGTTCCTGTGGCTCCAAACTTCACACACATACAGCTTTTTCCAGCATTTTCCAGCCATACCACTTGGGGATGTTTGGAGACACGTTACCACAGACTGTCTGTCAAATAGGCAAGGTAAAATCTACCTTCCATGCATGAACAAAACATATTCTTATTTAAATGGCAAGCACTTGCATTCAGAAATGAAACACCTACTTTGAAGCAGAAGCTGCTCTGAGAAACAGACTGCCATCCCTCTGGGCAAAACAGGAGAGGCGATGTTGTTGGAGGAGGAGGAGGCGGAGTGATTCCCTCCACCAGCTGCTTGCAGAGAAACGTGTTTGTCTCTTCACAGTTCAAAATATCCCATAATCCAGCTGAACGTCCTGTTGCCATGGCCACGCAGCCTGACTCCTCTCCTTCATTAAACATAAAATTGTTAAATCTCATTGATGACTACATCTTCTCAAAATATCTGCTACTTGTTTAGGAGTAACCTGTTCCCGCTGTGTTTGGATACCAATAGCTCACAATAGCTTATGTGCCTTCCTATTAATCATTAAAAGATTTTTGTAATGTAAGTTTCTTTTATGTTATCCTAGGAGTTACTTAAAAATACCCATCAAATAACAAAAATCTAATGATACCAACAGACATGTGCTGTCCCAAGTGATTTCCTAGCAGGAGTTACAACAATCCCTGATCTATTCCTTTAGCACAAATAGTAAGCAGCATTACCCTTTCTGCTGCTTTGTGCAAGAGAGTTTCTAAACCACTTTTTAGCTTTCAAACCCACACCTTGTCATTCCCCAGAGCAGGAACTCAATGGCCCCCATGGCACTTACCAGGCATTCCCACATTCCAGTGAGTGAAGCTGACGGGATCTCCACTAGCCCACTTGAATGTCCCCTGCTCTTCCACATCTGAAAGACCAATCCAGAAGTATTTTTCTGGTTTGAATCCAATTATGGAGGTCAGAAAAGCTTGTTCATATCTGTGAAGAGTAAGCACCAAATTGTTGTATCACATTTTATCAGAATTTATTCATTTCTTCAAGCAGTTCATGGTAGTAAATCTGGTAAATTTAAGGTAATTTCTCAATATGTATGAAATGAAGCAAGGTTAATTATCTTACTTCTGTGGTTCTAATTATCATACAAAATAATTTTTCCCTTATATTTTACCAATTAAATTATATCTAGAATTTTGGATGATTCTATTCACCTTTTATACTGTGCAATGAACACGACCCAAATCATTCTTAAGGTAATGTGTATGCATTTCTCATTCTGTATGAATAAGAGCTACAGTATTTTACTGAGCTTTATGATAACTTCTAGATCTTTAAATCTTGTTACTGTGGGGGAAAAAAAATCTACTTTTATTCTAAAATTCTTCCAGATCTGGCTGCTGCAAAGAAATAAATAAAAGGCTGAAAAGCTTGAACCCAAGAGAAATAAATAGTTCCATGTTTATCTGTCTATTTTAATTCAAAAAGTTTGAAAACAATCTGTTTGTTAATCGGGGGTTGTTGTGCAGGTGACCCAATTTTTTAATTCCCACAGGCACCAACAGTGTAAGGGTAGTAGCAATAGCCTGAATGTTTGTATTGATGACCCTAAAGCCCCTGATGTATTATGCAATACTTCATCAGCTCTACCTTAAATTTTCCTGGGAAAGAGTGGTGTTACACTAAACAGACATTATGAACAACTGCTATGTAAGAAGAAATTTCTGTTTAACACTTCATCCTGGTTACACACATTAGAGGACAAGAATTATATTTCCATACCTGTCTCTTACAGTAGCCAGGTAACCTTTGTTTTCTTCACAAACTTTTTTTGCATCTGAAAATGTTGTTGGCAGCTGCACCAAGGAGTAACAGTAAAAGCCATGCTTCATCCAGCCCTGTCAGTGTAGAAGCAGAGATGTGCTGAGAGGCTGTCAGATTCCATGTCTTTGTGCACTTCCAAAAGTGACACTAGTACCACACCCCAAGTCATAACTGATCTCAAAGGCCATGAAAGGAACCAAGAGGATAATCAAATATAGCTTTTGTGACCATAACTCCGTGTCTTGCCCCTTGATACAGGACACACCATGGGTCTTTGCAAACAGGGAGCCGTGGTTATACCTTGGGGCTGGCATCCACAGCCACTTTGCAGATCCCTGTATAAAGCTTGCTCTGCCTCCTCAGTGCATTAGTAGCTGCTACAAGAGTTTACAACCAGCAAAACAGTCAGTTCAAATATTCCTGATTACTGTGGCAGACTGATGGAACTGGGGAGGCATGCAACCCTTGACATCTGTGTTACACCCTGAGAAGATTGCTCTGCAGAGTGGCTTTTATGGGTGCAGTGATCAGTTCTGCAGTAGGAGAGAGCTGAATTTAAATACATTTGTAAGGAAATACAAAAAAGAGGTCAATCTACATTTCATTAAATGAAGCAAAAGTTTCCCTATTGGTCTAAGAAGTATATAAAATTAACAGCTTTCTAGGGTCCACCAAGAACATTCAAAGTAATTTACTTCTGTCATAGTTATTATCATGGGAGTGAAAGTAATACACAATCACCTTTTACTGCTTTTGTTTTACACTTACTTTCGGGCAGCCTGGGTAAGTAACTTCAGCTTCCCCTGGATCTTCAGACAATGGTTTCCTTTTACAGATGTAGCCAAATTTCATATCACAAGCACTGTCAGCCCAGGATCCATCCTAAGTATTGTAAGAAGAAACCACAAAGAGAAGTAAAAACTAGACACAATTCAGGTCCATCCTCAGAAAGAACCCTTCTGTCTTCCTATGGCTGAGGCTGTTTCAGCTCCCTTCCTTGCCTTGGATTTTTCTCCAAAACTCCCAAAAACATACAGTAAGGGCCACATTTCCCCAGATATGTGAGAATGTATCTATTAAAGATTCAGGGACTAATGCAAGCAGGAAAGAAACATTAGGTTCCTCTCTATTGTCACCAGCACAACATCTATTATGGTCATATAACCAGATGACTATGGCAAGGAAATGCTTGATAAACCATACATAAAATATGAAAAAATGTCTTGTGTAAGTCTTTTTCCATTACCCAAAGCATTACCCTTTTATTTTTATAATGAGTAGAAAACAAAATAAAATCTGGGTTTGTGCCTCCAAAGTAACTCTAAAACCCATATATTTTAGTAGTTTTAGAGAAAAAATGAGAAAATATGTGCTCCAAGAATCTATTCGTCTATGATCAATCATGTCCCATGTGGATGATGAGTGATTTCAACCAATTTCAGATGAGAATTGCCTGAAAGTCTCCATGCAGTGCACTGCTTCTGGTGCATCACACAGCTTTCTAGATCTGCTCTTGAGTATCCCTCCACAGTAAGATATCCTAAATTAAACCAAGTTTTTTTTTTTTTTTTAATCATGAATGTTTTCATTTTAGGAGGCAAAGGGACAGAAAAAATATGAGAGTGGGGAAGGGATTTTTACCTGTCCCTTCATAAGGACACAGTCTGCTTTATTCCAAGTGTGGGTTGGCTCTCCATGGTGCCATTTGGTATAAGTCACAGGTGTGCCATCACTCCATTCAAAGTACATTTGAATCCTGAAGTCATTTAGACCAATCCAGAGTTCATCATCTGGCTCTGGGAACACAAAGTTAATTGGGTATGGATATATCTTAGAATAATTACATCTCACACCCACTCTTGACTGAAGAATTTAAGAAAAAAATAAGACAATGATTAAACGAATAATAGCAAACAGTATAATCCCAGATTAAAAAAAAAAAAAAAAAAAGTGATCTTCAGGAATACTCACTGTACCCGAGCTGTGATACTGTAAAACTGTACTCTTCAATATTATGAATGCTTGCCAGCTCTCCATCCTCTTTTCTACAGGAAGACTGGGCTTCTTTCCATATTTTTGGTGTTCTATAAATCCTGTAGCAATGACCTGTATAGGCCACCCATTCCCTGGGGCATTTAAAATGCTTTGAATCACCTAGAAAAATTATGTTATTAATGAGAAGTTCTATTGAGTATTTTATTCACATCAAAAATAAAATTATCTGTGCTGATATGAATTTGAATATTGGAGCACATACTGAAAGAGGAGAGAAGCCAAGGTCTGAGGGTACAAAGATTAGCAAACAAATTTTTCCCTCCTATTTGTGCTTGGAGCTCCCAAAAATCTGTTTTACTGGATTAAGTAAATACTGAGTAATTTGGCATGCAAATGTACAGGGCACAACTCCACATTAAATCCCTCTCAGTGAGGCTCTGGGTACAGCCAGATTCTACAGAAAAGAGCCTCTCTTCCTGCTCAGGGACATTATATTGGTAATTTTTATAGCTTTTTATATTTTTTTTTTTGTAAACAGCAGGTGCTCAGGAGCCAGTTGGAGCTCCTACGCAGCCCAAACCATATATCAGAGAGTCCAGACACAACCACGTTATACCAGAAATGTTATACCAGGCATTCCAGCTGCACAGAAATGCCACACACTTTGTTCAACACTGATTTCTTGGCATGAATTCAGGATGGCCAGCTCACCTTCCATTGCTTGGAAAGTTCCCATGCTCTGCACCTACAGAGCAAACTGAAGAGGGGAGGATGTGTGCCCAGAATTGGTGTGTGGTCAACTGCTTTGTCTGATGCTCCCTAGACATGGTTTGGAGCTGGGCAAATTGCATTCCTCTGAGCAACATCCTGACATGGTTTGAAGGTTAGCAGGGTCAGAAACCTTTCCAAGTGAGCTGCCTGGATACAGCCAGAAAGTACAGGATATGCATGTTCCC
Organism: Emberiza elegans; assembly: GCA_024865655.1. NCBI lineage: Eukaryota > Metazoa > Chordata > Aves > Passeriformes > Fringillidae > Emberiza > Emberiza elegans. The sequence continues at coordinate 24,268,695 of JALJVW010000206.1, forward strand.
CTGAGCTGTATAATCTCAGATACTCAAATATATTAGGGGAGGGAGGTACTGTGAAGTCAGTTACATGCTGAGAATTCCCAGCACACCTATTTCTATTCCTGCACACCTATTTCTTCTAGCTAACACCTAGTCTGCCTCAAGTAAAAAGAGAATTCAGCAGGGGAAAGGTTTCTGATGCATAGTCTGATTTTTTCTTTTCAGAATAGAACAAAAAGGGTCACAGAGAGCAGGGGAGCATGAACTCTGGCTCACATCTTTTAGGAGGACATAGGTTTAGAGTATATATCAGAGCAGAGGATATTTATCAGTATTTCATGGTCTGGATAACATGGCTAAACACCTAATCTTGCCTTTTTCAGTACCCTAGGTTCTTTCCAAATGATGAACAACATTTAGACATCATCTTTAAAATGAGCCCGAAAATTAAAATCTTCTCAATATTTGACCCAAGTCAACAAGTGTAAACCTTCTGTTTTGACAATATGTTGCCTTTTCATTTATGACATCCTCCCAATATTTCTCACTGACCGTAAAAGCAGCCTTAGCTTTTAACAGTGTACCTGAAGCAATGGTGAAAGAATCCAAGGAGGTGTTTCTCTTTTGGCAGATATATCCCAGTTTCCGATCACACAGCTGGTTTTCCCATTTGCCATTCCTACCTTGGAAGGTCCCACATATTTTTCCAGATTCCATAGAGGGATTTCCTTTAAAAAAAAGCAACAGAATCCCTCTGTTAACAGTAAAACTTTTCACCTCTTCACAGGAGGGAATGTGCAAGACCTTTGCAGCTGCAAAGCCACAGGGGTATTATTCTTTAGAGTGAAAAATCCCAAGAGGTGTGACAAAGGAGCATCACTGTGATGAGGAGGGGAGAGAAGGAGAGAGAAGGGGAGGAAATTTTGGCCCAGATGTTGATCATCATTTAAGAAAAGTGCACTGACCTGGAGCCCAGTTTAGGTATCTGAAAGGACTTCCCCCAGTCCACTTCCAGCCACTGTCAAGTGCACCATAGAGACCAATCCAGAGCTTTGCCTTGATGCCCAGGTCACTAGTGAGCCCTAAATGTCCAAAACAAATAGCCAAGTTTTAAATGACTCTGATTTTTTAAAATTAGTCAATAAAACTGGAAATAATATTTTAAAGCATGAGTAATACAGTTTTTTAGTACAAGTTAGATTATTTCCATTCCTTTTAATACAGGGTTTTGTGAGAAGGACAACTCTTATAAGAATGTCACTGGGACCTATTTTATGAGATAAATATAAGCATTCAAGTTAAAGCCTTGGATCTGACTTACATTTTAAACAGTGCATTTTTTATTATTATTATTTTAAGGTATTTTTACTTTACCTAATAAATACATTTCTTCACGAAGGTCTGTAATGCTCAATAATTCTGCATCCTGCTGCAGGCAGCTTTTTCTTGCTTGGTGCCATGTCAAAAGTGACTCTGAGTTTATCTGATAGCGTGTTTCTGTCACAGGATTTGTTTTCCAAAAGTTATTGTGGGTGGTGTCTATAAAAGATGATACCAGCAATTTGACAAGATAATCATGTTTACTTAGAAAATAAATCTTTGAGGCAGACTAAAACTATATAACTTTGGGACTTGATAATTTTTATGTAGCTTTTGCCTCACATACATGTATTTTGTCCATACAGTATTAAAAATATTTCGATCACGTAAGGAATTATTCATCCTTACAAACCTAAGTTTTCTACATTTACCCTGATCCTTTTTATTTATGTAACTCATCTACTTCTTTCACCTTTCAGTCCACATTAACCCACTCACTGATAGATTCTACCTCTACAAATATTTCTCTCTTCATCATACAGAAGTTTTGGTCTCCACACCCATTTCTCAACTTCAGATTCTTTTATGCTCTTCCAGACCACCCAATATAACAGAAATTGCCATTTCCACACAATTACCTGTGAAGTGAGGATGAAGGGGCAGGGAATTTGTGTATGGAAGCACTGAAGGAAGGTGAAGTTTGCTGCCTTCAGTGTGTCCTGCACCCTTCCCTTCACTAAAGTCCTCCTGTTCTCTCCTCCATCCCACACCACAGTCTCCTGAAAAATCTCGCCTTCCTCATTCCACTGCACTTCCTTTTGCCTTGAAACCCAGTCCTAGGGGTTTCCTCTTCCTTTATCCATCAGTCCCAGTCACCACCCTCAGAATACTCCCTGTAAGTACCAGTTTGGGGACACTGTAGGACAGTGGGAGAGCAGAGCAGATGCCTCATGTCCTTGTTGCACAGCTCACCAGTGAACTGGGCAAGCCACAATTCAGCTCACTGTTCAGTGCTTCTTCCACATCCAAGAGCCTCTTGACCATGACAGTGCATGACACTTTTTCTTAACAGCTTTCCTGAGATTTTTATAAATAAATTACCTTTAACTGGGCAGTTTCCAAACAACTGGTCTTTATCAAAATCTGGAGAAGTTGCACACCAGAGAGAGTCTGCATCATCCCTCCGAGGGATGCATTCAGCGTACCACTTCCCCTGGTGCTTAAAAGGGAACACACAGGGTGCACCAAAGGCATTTCCTCCCAGGGTATAGATATCTATGGAGAAAAGCAGAGATCAGTACTCAACAGTCAGCTGGCATCACATGCTCACCACAGTGACACTCATAGCCAGTTTTCCGTGGACAAAACTGAGTCATGCAGGGCTCAACACACCAGTGCTTTGTTACCCTGAACCTCTAAAGGTTGTGCCAGTCTGAGGCATGACTATGAACTATTCAGAACTTAGACTCTCAAATACTTAATTGGGCCTCAAATTAATTTTTGTGTAACTTTGTCATGCCATTGCTTTCTGGACTATTGTGTCAGAGGTCCCTGTGACTCAGCTTTTCCCATGACATACATACTTCTGTCCTTAGATAATATATATATTCTCTTTTTTTCCCCTGCATTGTTGAAAAAATTTGTTGAAAGGAGATATCACAACATTTTTATGAGTCTTCATGAGAGGAAGCTGTGTCTTAAATTTGCAAGGACTCTGCTAGGAAGTGACCCTTCCATCACTCTGCACTCTAATTTACTGCTGTCTGTGCAAAATTATGACCAACTTCATTCCTGTGGAACAGCTGTAGTGTACAACAAAAATTTATTCTATTGTTATCTAAATTTCCAACATATCAGTGTCACAACAAAAGGACATTGACTACTTGATCCTGAATGCCCCCTCTACATAGCCCAAGAGCCATAAAATTGTAGGAAAATGAGATCTTACTCTCTAGGCGTCTTTTTCCAGGATGATAAAACATTGCATCCCAAACCATTATGCACCATTTTTCCTTTTGTTTTTCTACTTTTTTTTTTACTAGGCCTAGGAAACACTAGGTAAATAATGTTAACTGTGAATTCCGTCTACCTAAACTAGAAATTCACTTAGAGATTATTGTTCATCAAACCAAATAAAAGCAACAATAAAAACTAAATATAACACAATCATTTCTTCTACAAGTTGGTCAAACATATTTTTAAAATAGTCATAGGTTTCCTTTTGCTATTGTTGTGCAAACAGAATTACCATTGTTCCTTATGTTTGTATCATGGGCCTTTGTAATTTTATTCTATAATATGAAAGAATTGTATTTTACAAGGTATGTAGAAATGTATGCAGCTATATTTGCTGAAAAGTATACAGATATATTCACCTTTCATTTCTACATCCTATTTATAATTAGCTCCTCTGCTGATGTCACCCTCAGAAAATGATTGTTGCCTGTCCAGCAGGCAGTGGCATGCTTTGTAGGAAGGGGCAGCCAAGTTACCAAGAAACAGAGATGGAATTTCAGTACTCACCTTCATAGCGCTGAGAGCACAAACTGTCTGCACTTCCATGGATTTTCCACCTGCTCCCTTTGCTGGATACCTTGGACAACCTCATTTTCTTCCCCTTCCCCTTGCCATAGTTGAGAAATAAATCCTTGCCGTGGGTTGCAAGTGTCTCATTTCTGCACTCCCACCACTGGAGCTCGTTTGTCCTGTTGCAGGATTCCAAGGTGACGGCAGCCTCGTCGTCCTTGGTGAGCACTCCCAGGCACAGCTTGAGTGCCATGCTCAGCAGCTGAGTGGGAGAGACCCACCTGAACTTCTGAAACTCATCACGCTCATCACAAGTGGTGGTTATGACTGAGCTAGAGTTCTGAGCTTGGGCACACAGCTTGTTATCTTCATTATAGATTGAAAATATTCCCCTACCTATAAAATTAAACGATAGTGCAAATATTTGATGAGAAGTTTCTTAGGAGATAAAGGCAATTAGTTCCTGTATGATGGTCTGCTACGCAAAAAATCCCCAAAAACCAAACACCAAAATAAAAAAAAAACCCAAAAAAACCCAAACCAACCAACCAAAAAAACCAAACCAAACCAAACAAACCCAAAATAGCTTATATAGTTCACAGAGAGATAAATCAAGGGAAGTTAATCATTGGTATGAAGGAGATTTATGAAAATATTCTTAAAATGAAAAAACACAACAGCTGAAAATAGAGCTCTTTCAACAGAAATTGCTCTTCTTCATATCCCTCCTGAAACCACAGTGGTCTCAAAAAGCATGTCAAAAATGACCTCCCCTACATTTCATCCTTTCTTCAAAGGTCCACAAAATCATTATTTTATGGGCTTTAATTCTGCAAGTAAGAGTACTTTTTTGCTTTAGAGCTATTAAAAATCATTTACATACTCAAAATTATAAAAAAATTATATTTGGCCCAGAAAAACACTGTAGTTTTCAGCTCACCAAGAAAATGGTGTGTTTTTCATTTTTGTTTAATTATCTTGGAAATTTTTAGCTGCTGTGCAAAAATTCATTTCTTCCCAAAGTTTTATTTGTAAGTTTCTCAGGAGGGAAGCCACAACTTGCAGCATCATCAGTTCTAAGAACAGTTAAACTACGCCAGTATCCAAAGTGCTATTAATAACTACATTTGTAAATAGAAATGTGAGACACTGGACATCAGGGTGTTGTTTCTTAAGATCATCAAAAAGCCTCCTGCAAATCTTCACTCTTTTTGCATCTCAGCTTGCATCCCTTTGCTCCCTTCTAGGTGACAGGCAACATCACCCAACTCACTCAGCAGTGCCATCGACTTTTACCCAAGGGTTCTTGCCAAGGCCAGAGTATTTAACTGGGCCTTCATAACCCTCCCACCCCAAAGCTGACAGGGAATGCTTGAACAGCCCTGGTATTGTTGCTCTGAAAGGCTATAGATCAGAAAAAGCCAGGTAATATTTTCTCTGACAGAGCTCTCTGGCTGCAGTGGTTCCTGGGCAGGTTAGCAGAGGATGGGTTAGGGCTGCCTTGGTCTCACCCAAAAGCATGCCCAGAAGAAATTGCCTGTGGTGGATTAGATCACTGGTGCATTGGATGGTCCCTGCTGCCATTCAAGCAATAGTACTGCACTCCCAGATTTCTCTAGCTGGGAACTTGCTATGGAAAAGATACATTGTCGTTTCTTTTTCCTCTCAGCAGTAGGAGGGTGTGAGATCTAATGGATGGGAGATTTTGAGGTCCTTCCTAAAGTTCTCAGCTTGGAAACGAGTTTTCAATATGCACTGATCAGTATGCTATGGTCTATATGAGCTGCCAAGAAACTCAAAGCAGGCATCAGCCAGTAGTTCTGTGCATGCTGAGTTCACTGCTCGGTACTGAACCCTTCTAGCCTCCGATGGAGTAAAGTGAAATCAGATTTTGTCTGCTTTCTCAAGAATCAGCACTGCCGAGGTTATGGCCACATCTATTGGCGCATTCCTTTCACTCATGTATCACATCGAAACCTGGGTTAAGGAAAGAGAATGCCCATGCAGATATCACCAAACTCAAAGCTGAACATAACATTTTCAAATCATATGCTGTGACTAGATCTAAATTCACTGCCCACTAAGGGAGATAATTAGAACACATGTTAAAGAACTTGAAAGCCTTCACACAAAGCAGAGGACAAAGACTTACCAGACATTTGAAGAGATGTACTAATGGAGAGAAGAAAAATCAGGGACAAGTAGAGAGACATGGCAAATATTTCACTCCCTTCTTCCCTTCACCTCGTATTGATCCTAAAAACCAAATCAGTGCCTTGCAAGGAAACCCCACTGCACTGAAGTGGATTAACAAACCCTTTTTAAGACCCAACAGATACAGGGAAGTTCTGAGCTTCAAATAAGGAACTGTGTCGTGTCACATGAGTAATTTTGAAATAATACATTAATGAGTAAACTTTGCTTCCTAAGCTAGTTTTTCTAATGTATAAAAGTTTGCCAAGGAAGTATAAGATCTAACAGGTAAGATTTTAGTGTGGATTTTTTAAGACATACCTTGTAACTCAGAATCATTTTTTTACCAAAAGGTGAGATTACTGTCTCGTTTGCAGAAATAAATAAAAGAAGTAAAAAAGAAGAGAAAGATTTGTCTGTATCAATACATGATGAAAAAAGCCAGAGTGCACTGCAGTATTGTGAAAAATCTGCTGGGACACCACACAAATGAAGTAACTATGACCTTGGAGTCAGAGAGAAACAGAACTTTTCATGCCTGACATTCCACAGAAAAGAAACAAAAAGCCGTAGAAAGTCAGATCTGTGTTCTTAGGAGACACTTATTCTTTCTTTTGCTCCATTCTAGACTATATGCAGGAATTATTACCCAACTGACAGCAACAGCTGAAAAAAACTGGAAAGAAAATACACAATTCTAGGAAGAAAAGAACCTGTAACTGGGAAATACTGGATTTTCAATTGTTGCTAGTGAGGAAAACTAAACTGTTGGGGAATACTGCCTCATTTTTCATGCCACTAGTCTGTGAAACTTTGCACCCCATATAGACCCTACATTTTGGCATTCTGACAAAATTCTAATTTTTACTTTGATAAAGCTTTCTCCATGATAGTCTAATGAGCTCAAAAATCTTAGAGCACAGGGACAATAAAAGGGACTCTGGTGGAAGCTTTCCATCAGTTTTTGCATGTGGACTTTGAAAAATTTCATTTCCCATACCTCCAGGAGAGGCTGGTGTGGCATACCTTTCCCAATATTGCATCTGCAGAAAAATTGCTGCTGTTGCAGGTAGTGAAAACCCTGGACACCCACATGAAGTTGTGGGGCTCTGCTTCTATTACTCTGGCTCAGATGTAGATGAATGACTGGGCCTGAAAATGTACGCAGGGAATTGGAGTAGAACAAAGCCACAACAGTGAGGGAGAATGGTGGGGCCTCAGGGCCAGCAGACACAGCTGGAGCAAAGCCATGCAAAGAAGGGAGCCTGAAAAGGATACAGGGACCTGAGCAAAGAGGAAGAAATGAGGGCTGCTCCACAAAGCAGGAGAATCCAATTACTCACTAAGCTATGATCCATATGTAAGAATGGCTGCAATCAAGCATTTTGGTACTCCCCAACACCAGAGTGTTTGAACATGCAACCTCAATTTTCCAACTTTCCTTCCTTCCTTGTTCAGGAGCAAGACAATTGTGTCTTGTGGTTCTGCTGTTTAAAACGTCTCAGACTACCCAAATCTACCAGGGTGTAACAATGATAATTACAACAGAGAAAAGGAAGCTGGTTCTGTTCTGAACAAGGATCAGTGATTGGTGAGGGACTGGTACTGGCAATCTGTTCAGAGAGGCTGAACAAGTGTAAAACAAACTAAAGTCAGCTTTACCTCAGTGGTTTTGTGTTTGAGCAGATTGCATCATAGCCCACAAAGCGGGAAAGAAAACCAGAGGGCTGGGAAGATGTGCTCCAGGATCTGCCATTTGGCAAGGCACAGCTTGACGTTTTAAAAGTGGCGAGGAACAAAAGCTGCTGGGGTTTGTGTTGAGTCAGCATTGTTCCCCTGGCAATCTCTGCTCCCAGGCAGGAAGTTACACTCACAGTGTGCAGATTCACCACCTTTCTTCTAAAGTCCAAACTTTTTCAGAGAAAAGGGGAAATGAGAATTAAACACAAGTGTATCAAGAAACACAGCAATGTGAAGAGACAAAACCTTAAACACTATTGAATATTGCCATCAAGTCATTCCTCAGGTGCTCACAGAAATGGGTGGGTGAGGTCCTCTGGGTTCAACTAGATGCTTCCCTACATTCATTAAAAAAAAAACCCACTTATATTAAAATATGAAAGTAATTTTGTGATCATTTAGCCTGATATAGTTTGATATAAGATTTCAATCCAGAATCCCCACACATAGGACCATCACAGTTTCCAAGTTATAAACATTTATTTCTTTCAAAATAAACCGCTCTAAACTTCAGTAGGAACATTCTAGCCTTAAAAAAAGGGGAAAAACCTTTTTATTTTTCTATTTTCAAGTTACATGATGAATGATTTTTTTCCTTTCCTTTTTCTAAAACACCTGATCAAATGTAAGAAATCTTGCCAGCATCAGAGGATTATAGATACAAATTATTTGGGATCTGTTAAAACATTTATTTGCTTTTCTGTTCATATTCCCTTGTTCATACTATTCATCATCTTGTTTTTCAGGGAATTTTTTCCTTGTTTTTACAGTAAGTATGTTTCAGAAAAGGAAGAACCCAATTCCTCTGTGAATAAAGATATATATACATATGTATGCAAGCCTGAGACCTCCCCTAAGTAATGTAATTTACTTGGGAGACAAAGTAAGAGATCACAGGAGCAACAGTTTGATTCTAAGGCACCTAACCAGTCCCAATATGAATAGCAGTCAATAATAGAAAATGGCAGAAAGATTTGCTGAAGGATCAGAATATGTAAAATATAAAATTAGAGTGTGTCCATATGAACACGACTAATTTCCAGTAAGATACATTTCTTTTTTCCAGTCAAATAGAGAAGAATATTTTAAAAGGTAAAAGCTTTCCTTTTGATCTTATATTAATTAGATACTGTTTAAAGTGTTCAAATTTGTTTGTTTCTCTACCTTCTATTCAAAAATTTCTGTTATAGTTTGTGTATAAAGTATTAATGCTCATCTTCTGCTTAGGACATGGAACTGAAAGGATTTCCTGTGCTGTAAATGCTACTGTTTCTACATCAACCTTTTTAATGGGAAATTTGCTTCAATTCCATTGTCTTGAAATAGGAAATACTGTAAGCCATGCAGTTTAAATTTCCTCCTCTTCTGAAAATCTTTCAAGTCTTTTAAACTTACATTCTTTCTAAAATGAGCAGGCTAAGCAGCTCCATCTTCAGCATAGGGCTTCTTATTTGGAACTTTCTCTATTTTTCCATACCTGTTTGGAGAGCAGAGCAGAACTGACACAGAAGCACCTATATCTACTGCCAGCTATTAACTAGCATGGCATTTTTAATAAATGAATGAATGAGCTCAGAACTATCCAGGCTCCAATGGCTAGATTCCCTCCTTGACACTTTTTAGTGATGTACTTTATGAGGGAGGCAAAGAACCAGAAATGAGATACCGACTCTATTTTTGTCTTCTTTGCAGCCATACCTTTGCATATGTGCATGGGAATAAAGGTTATCTGGAAGAATTACTCAGTGTACAGACACCATTTTAAGATTGTGCAGGGCCCAGAAGAGGACTGAACTTCTTTTGGGTGAGACTGCACCTGTTTGTTGCCTGCTCAACAGCCAGCACAGTGAGGCTGGGATTTCAGTCAGGCTCCCTTGACCTTTCATTGTCTGTTTCACATAAATTTCTGCCTGGCACCATTCCTCCATATAACTGAAACAACATGACCCTTAGTATCATTAATCAGCCAGGAGCCACATCAGATGGCATAAAAAAACCATTAGAGGTACTGATCCTTGAAAAAACATGCTTAAAAAATTGCATATTAAAAGTGGAAACAGCAGTAGGAACAGTGCAAGGAAACAGCTGGGAGAAAGAGAACAGAGCCAGAGGAAAGGAGTTCCTGGGCAAATTTTCCCATCTTACCTACATATGTATGTAATTTAAGAGTTTTACTAAATCCCTCAACTCACATTTTTGTTTTGTCTTTAAGCAGATTTAATCCTGGGACAGATTCAGGAAAATATGGTTAATATAATACTTGTTAACAACTTTTCCTGGAACGTCTCCCCTGAGGTATCATCTCCTTTTTCACTTTATCATGTTACAGTGTCTTATATAGATGAGACTATAAAATACAAACCTATTTTAAAAATCAAAGATAGTTATTTTTTATTTCACAGAGTAAAATCTGAAACCATGAAATCAGTTCTTGCCAACATTTGTAAGCAAGTGAGGAATCACGCATGATTTACATTTCACAGGATCTACAAAAACTAGGAATATAAACTCCTTGAGGAATAGAAGATGTTCATAAATAGTAGCTGATTTAACCATTTTTGAAAGCAAATAAAATCAGTAGTAACTATTATATTGGTAAAGCTAAATTGTTCTCTACTTGCAGCACACATCCCACAAACCTATGCTACTTATTGAGAAGCTGTAAGAGAGCAGTACCAATATGTGATCACCATAACAGCTCTGCAGAAACCTTCTGCTCCTAAAAAACCTCCAGAACATGTGCAGGCAATCTTCCTCCCTCTCCCCAGAAACTGCTGCCTGGTAAGAAGGAAGTTTTGCCATGACCTTCATCACCTCTCATCAACAAACCCTCTTGTGGCCAGTCAACACTGGCAGCTAATATCAACCACGCTTTTCCACTCCAGAGGTCTGTCTTGAGATTTCACCTGACTAAATCCTAGAATACATAAACTGCAAGTACTACATTCTTGGTTTTCTGTGTTGTACGAAGTTGTGGAACTGAAATATCACAAAGGTCTTTTTGCCCATGTGGTCCAAAGGGGAAACGTGCCCAAATACAGACTTATTCCCTAGTGACTATGCCTGTACTTAAGCCCATGGGAATATTTGAAAGATGGTAAAATTAGAATATGTTTACTGAAAAGCTTTGAGTTCAATAGCATGGTTTGAAACAAATCTGATGCAGAAACCTCAAATCTTGCGTGTGTTCTTCAAGATGCTCTTGGATTTTACTTTATTTTATCAATTTTTATTATTCCATTTAATAATTAATCAACATTATCACTTTTCTTAAGACCCACATTCATCAGGGCGATCATCAAATCCTGAGACCTGAAATCTTTCACTTTATATAATGGCTACAAAATAAAATAACTGCAGTGTATGACATTATACACACACAGAAACAGGCTAGTACAGTAATTGCACATGAGAAAATACCTTTGGCTTCATTCTAATTGCATAATTTTAATAAAACAAGGCACATTTTATTACATTACATTTTATATTACATATTACATTACATTTCCTTTTGTTACAATTACAGTGTTGCATGTTCATTCTGCTCTATGTTGGTCACAAGATCCTTTGTGTCACTAATTCCAGGAACTGCATCACCATTAAAATACAAATTATTCTCAAAGCTGTCATTTGTTGGCAAGCAATTCTTTCTTCTTTTGTAGAAGAGATATCCTGCAAGGCCACTTCCAACTAGGATGATGACACCAACAATAACTATAACTCCTGTTTTGCTGTGGTTTAGGGTAGAAGCCTTCTCATCTTTTGTCATTGCTGAAAAGAAATAGGAAGAAATCAAGAGAATGCTACGAAGTCTTTATCTGATTGCTGAAAGCAAGTTCTCTAGAATGCATGATCTTTTGAGAAAAAGGGGTTAATTTGTTTTGATGCAATGAGAAGAAGTTGCAACATAAAATAACTTGATTTTAAATCACTAATATTGCATGCCAAATCACAAATTATTATTTTTTTAAAATCTGCATTTGGAGGTGCACCCAAATAGGCCATATTGTGTATTACTAGGAAACAGTGTCATCTTAGGAAATAGGAACAGTACTTCAGTATAACAGAAAATTTAAGACACATAATACAAAATATTTTTGGTTTATGATCTTATGGGGACTAGTTTTTTTCTACTTGAAAGACAATATTCTTACCCATTGTAGGTATTTCAGCTGGTGGCATTTCAGATGCTGGTGGCATTTCAGTTGCTGGAACTTGAAAACATTAAAAAATTATATTTTTGTATTATTATTTATTTCTACATTTTTATATTTTGGAACATACTGAAAATCATGCTCAGATAAATATATGATAATAGAAACCACTAAATACTGAGAATACTTGGGTTTAGTTCATACAAAATTATATAATCCTAAGGCATAGCACAATGGTCTAGTGTATTCTGGTCTCATAGGTAGCTGTTTACACAAACTAGCTGAAAAAGAATATCAAAAAGCCCCATGAAGACTGATCCAGACATTAGAATAAAACCAAAAGAAAATCTATACAGTATCTTGAGGATAGAAATGGTCAAACATAATCCTCAATATAATTTAAAATTCTTCCAGTACTTGTAATATAAACATAGAAAGCGTAATAAATTTGGTTTTCCAATAAACATTGATGGCTTACCTGCATAGACACTTGAAATCCCTCATGAACTTCACAGTGCCCTAGCAGGTATCACATCTGAACTAAAAGGTTTGTAGCTCATTTAAATTTTAACATCAGGCCATGAAATCTGGCGTGCTGGGTAAATGAGCCATCTTTTAAGATGAAGGTATTTATTTTGCCATGTGGATATAAAACCTGGTTATTATTAAATCTTGAATCAATGCATCATGTTTCAGTCTGGAAAAGGTGAGCTCAGGAATTTAAATTATTTTTACCGGTCCCCACTTACATCTTTTCCATAGTTCTGCCCAGTGACAGAACAGAGGGCGTGGGCACCACCACTGTGCAACACAAAGGTGTTCCCCCTGAATATCAGAAAACACTTTTTCACTGTGAGGGTGACTGAGCACTGGCACAGGCTGCCCAGGGAAGTTGTGAATTTCCATCCGTGGATTGTCACTAGCCCTTGTAAGAAGTCCCTCTCCAGCTTCTTGTGAGCCCCCTTTAGGTGCTCTAAGGTCTCCCTAGAGTCTTGTCTTCTCCAGACTGAGCATCTCCTCACTTAAGAAATAGTTAGATACTTTGTGGGATAGACCTGCTACAGAACTCTCAAATTACTGTGGTAAAAATTAGCTCAACAAATGAAACAGAAAACAACATCTATTCTATGAGAAGACTTCCATCATGTTTTTGTGTTTCCGTCTCTTCAGAAAACAACAAACACAACCAGCAATAGTCAGTGCAATTTGGTAAAACCATGCTTCTAATGCTCCATTTATTGGTCTGTAGCTATAACAGTTTGTTTAAATTCTGCACATGGAGCATTGTCACAGTTCTGAAAAACTATGCCAAGAAAAGCTGCATTTCTATAACAATGTAGGACTAGATTGTGTTCTGTTTTGGGGTGAGTGACTACACAACCCTTGCATTGACACTGGAATTAGGTTGAATCTCTGGCATTCCAGAACAGTAGTCTAGACTGGCTAAAGCTAATCCTAGAAAAAAGTAACTACTTTTCATCTGCTTCAGCTCTTTAGTCAGCATCAAAAGAGGTGAATGCCAGAAGCAACACAAATAATTGAACTGAGTGGTCAAAAAGGAGCAGTGGCAATTTATTTTAACTCTTGGTACCCATGTCTATGAATACTTGTCAATGACAATACAAAAAAGATTGATAAATGGACTCTGAAAGGGAGGATATACTGAGATGTTGCAGTACTTCCTGTAAAAGACACAGTCATCATTACAAGCATTTGAGTAAGTAAGAATAATTTTGCATGAGCACAAATTTACAGAAAGTATAGCAAAATCTCTCTCATTTCCAGTATTGTAGAGGAAGTCAGTATATTGCAGCTACACATTTCAACCTTCTTAGAAAGCAAAAGTAAGAGATTTTGGTATTGCAATATATGCTGAAAGAAATTATTATGATGACTTTTTAGGAATATATATATATACTAGATGTCCCTACTGTCAAATTTGCATGTTCAAGTATTTCAGGACACCTTCAGTTTAGCACATTCAAACTATGCTGTTGGTTTTGCTTTTCATTTATTCATCTTTTCACGGCAGGAGGACACAGAGACAAAAGATCCCAAGCTGTTAAATAAGTCACATTTTATAAATACTCAATTAATAGAAACACTACATCATACTCAGAAAATATGTGCACATGAGACTGGCAGAGGGAAATAAACAAAGGCTACTCCATGGGCAGAGCAGAGGGGATACCCTGAGGAATATGTCTACACATAGATGAGACAGATTTTTGTATACAAGGCATGGTGCTCACATTGTGATTTCTCAACAACTGTCGATAGAAAACACACAAACTCATCAAGTGCATATGCTAGGTACAGCTAAGATATGAACACAGTCTTCTAAAAGCAATTCTTAAGGGACTTGACTACTGTCCACAACTACTTTCTATACAGTCATTCTATCTTTTTGTTGTCATGGAAATGTGCATCCTTTGGCATTTACAAAGACTCAGAACATCCAGCTGAAATGCATTGTGTCCAACAGCCATCTACTAGTACTAGCTTACAGAGAGCATATTCCATACATAAAACAAAATCATAAATGCAGCACTTACTTTTTGGCTTCTTACAAATATATCCTTTGTAGGAAGAGCAATAGAAATTATTCCAATACCCAGAGTCTGCATACATTTCAACACAGTGCTCATTTTGCTGAGAAGAAGGTTCTCCTACATTCCAGTTGACAAAATTCACCGCACTGCCATCTAGCCACAACCATAGTCCTAATAGAAAAAACATTGAATAGGGAAAAAAAATAGTCTTAATTTCCATATTTTCACATGCTCCATATTTATTGCCTTCCTGAGAAATTTACTTGTCACCACTTTGGAGAGAGACCACTAAACTATTTATTTCTGACACAACATGTTGCCCCTAAGTTTTTATGTAAATTATATAATATCAATATTTGGAAAATGGCAAACAAATCTGGCTTATGGTGTTGCAAAGGCAAGTTCCAAAAAGAATCTCCCACAAGTGATAGCAAAGGTGCAGTGTCAGTTATTTATTCCATTTATAGAAATAAGTGATGTTAAAACATAACTTCACCAGAATGCTCTTTATTTCAGTAATTTGTAGGAAGGTTTTGTGCTACTCTTTTCAATCCCACACTGAAGTCTTTCTAGGTCTAATTTTATTTCATTTGTTTTCCAGTTTCTACTCCTTTCCACAAGCTTTACACAGACGATCTTCCTTTTATAGATCTCCTTCCAAAATCTTGTGATCACTGTTGCTCAGCTATGCTTGGGACTTTCTGTTTCTTCCTTCCGGTTCCTTTTTCTTTCTTTTTTTTAATAGTGCTATTTATTTAGAATAAATGTACTCTTTGTGACTGTAAGTTGTACTCAAAGCAAATTCTTAGACTCAGCATGAAAATTGTATTTTGATTTTTGTAAGACACTATATATTTTGCATTTGTTTTGGAACAGTAGTCTAGACTGGCTAAAGCTAATCCTAGAAAAAAAGTAACTACTTTTCATCTGCTTCAGCTCTTTTAGTCAGCATCAAAAGAGGTGAATGCCAGAAGCAACACAAATAATTGAACTGAGTGGTCAAAAAGGAGCAGTGGCAATTTATTTTAACTCTTGGTACCCATGTCTATGAATACTTGTCAATGACAATACAAAAAAGATTGATAAATGGACTCTGAAAGGGAGGATATACTGAGATGTTGCAGTACTTCCTGTAAAAGACACAGTCATCATTACAAGCATTTGAGTAAGTAAGAATAATTTTGCATGAGCACAAATTTACAGAAAGGATAGCAAAATCTCTCTCATTTCCAGTATTGTAGAGGAAGTCAGTATATTGCAGCTACACATTTCAACCTTCTTAGAAAGCAAAAGTAAGAGATTTTGGTATTGCAATATATGCTGAAAGAAATTATTATGACGACTTTTTAGGAATATATATATATACTAGATGTCCCTACTGTCAAATTTGCATGTTCAGGTATTTCAGGACACCTTCAGTTTAGCACATTCAAACTATGCTGTTGGTTTTGCTTTTCATTTATTCATCTTTTCACGGCAGGAGGACACAGAGACAAAAGATCCCAAGCTGTTAAATAAGTCACATTTTATAAATGCTCAATTAATAGAAACACTACATCATACTCAGAAAATATGTGCACATGAGACTGGCAGAGGGAAATAAACAAAGGCTACTCCATGGGCAGAGCAGAGGGGATACCCTGAGGAATATGTCTGCACACAGATGAGACAGATTTTTGTATACAAGGCATGGTGCTCACATTATGATTTCTCAACAACTGTCGATAGAAAACACACAAACTCGTCAAGTGCATATGCTAGGTACAGCTAAGATACGAACACAGTCTTCTAAAAGCAATTCTTAAGGGACTTGACTACTGTCCACAACTACTTTCTATAGAGTCATTCTATCTTTTTGTTGCCATGGAAATGTGCATCCTTTGGCATTTACAAAGACTCAGAACATCCAGCTGAAATGCATTGTGTCCAACAGCCATCTACTAGTACTAGCTTACAGAGAGCATATTCCATACATAAAACAAAATCATAAATGCAGCACTTACTTTTTGGCTTCTTACAAATATATCCTTTGTAGGAAGAGCAATAGAAATTATTCCAATACCCAGAGTCTGCATACATTTCAACACAGTGCTCATTTTGCTGAGAAGAAGGTTCTCCTACATTCCAGTTGACAAAATTCACCGCACTGCCATCTAGCCACAACCATAGTCCTAATAAAAAAAACATTGAATAGGGAAAAAAAATAGTCTTAATTTCCATATTTTCACATGCTCCATATTTATTGCCTTCCTGAGAAATTTACTTGTCACCACTTTTGGAGAGAGACCACTAAACTATTTACTTCTGACACAACATGTTGCCCCTAAGTTTTTATGTAAATTACATAATATCAATATTTGGAAAATGGCAAACAAATCTGGCTTATGGTGTTGCAAAGGCAAGTTCCAAAAAGAATCTCCCACAAGTGATAGCAAAGGTGCAGTGTCAGTTATTTATTCCATTTATAGAAATAAGTGATGTTAAAACATAACTTCACCAGAATGCTCTTTATTTCAGTAATTTGTAGGAAGGTTTTGTGCTACTCTTTTCAATCCCACACTGAAGTCTTTCTAGGTCTAATTTTATTTCATTTGTTTTCCAGTTTCTACTCCTTTCCACAAGCTTTACACAGACGATCTTCCTTTTTATAGATCTCCTTCCAAAATCTTGTGATCACTGTTGCTCAGCTATGCTTGGGACTTTCTGTTTCTTCCTTCCGGTTCCTTTTTTCTTTCTTTCTTTTAATAGTGCTATTTATTTAGAATAAATGTACTCTTTGTGACTGTAAGTTGTACTCGAGCAAATTCTTAGACTCAGCATGAAAATTGTATTTTGATTTTTGTAAGACACTATATATTTTGCATTTGTTTTGGGGTTTTTTTTAATAATTCCTGACACCCTTTGTGTGAGGAGATGGCAACTGAATACAATCTAGATACACACATAAAGGTAGGAAATTTAGCTTTAGCTATGCAGTTATGCTGAAATTGCTATAATCACTATCTAGAGTGATAACGAAGAGCTAAAGAACTCTTGTGTTTATGATCACTGTGAGAAGTGTGCTGCTCTACACTGCTTTAGAGACATGTTAAAAACACTTTTTGTATCAACTGACCTGCATGAGTAAACCTCAGCTTTTCTCTATGTGTCATGCATATAAATTACTACCCTCAAATTCTTTCCTTTACTAAAAATTTTCACTATTCCTGGTTAAGATTCAAGCAATGTAATTGAAAAGTTGTCTTATCCCTAAGAAGTTTGTCATTCAAGTGCTTGGGTAGGCAGTTGCAAAAATAATCTTCCGAAACTCAAGAAAATCCCTCCTCAAATCACCTGAACTATTTTGCAAACCTGCCACTGACAGTTATACTGGTATTTTTTACCTGAGCAGTACAAGACCGTACTTTAAAGTCTATCATAAGGACAGAAATATCTATCTAATTGAATATTATTTGCATTAATGCGAAAGCAATAATCATCACATATAGGATTTAATTAAAGCAGTCTCTTGCCTATTCTGTCTGGCTTTATCTTCCTTATTACAGAATTATAACGTGAAATTTTCAACACTCATGTCAAAAAGCTTGCAGTAATTATTCACTAAAAAAAAGACATTAAAAGAAGAGAAAGTACCATCCACATTTCTGTACATTCCTGTCCAAAATGTTGATGTTTTGCCTTCAAGTGGTTCAAGGTTGTAGGTCAGAAAGCTGGCTTCAGCTGAGTCTTCAACTGAGACCAAAGAGGCACCTGGAAGACACAGGGAAAGAAAAATCTCTTAGAGATATTTCACAGGGGGAAACGTTCTCATTGCCCTGTTAAAAATCTGCTTCAACAAAATGCTTCAACCTGAATATCAGAAAAGAGAGGGGGAATCTTCTCACCCAGTACCAGGTGTCTACATTTCTGTGTGTTTCACTTGTAGGTTCTTATTGAGCACATGACAATATATATTTCCAGTGAAGATAAAGCCATAATTAATTCCTCTGGAGAGTGAACGAGATCTCTGCATAATCTGATGGGAGACCAGACACCTGTGTCACATTGCCACCAATGCCATAACCAGCAATGCTACAGACATATGAAGTCCATCATAATCAATCTTCATCCCTTTCCCAAAAAAGGAAGTTGAGAGAATGACACTGCACAACAGCCCTAGTTTACTCATGTATTATCCAGACTAAACAGCTTTCACTCCAGTGGTATAAAACTGTAATAATCAAGGGAGAAATCAGATCAAGAATACAAAAGATAAAAATTCCATTAAGCTTTAGTGACTGCTGTGGATGAAGCTGTTTATCTCCTGTCAGGGTAAAAGTACAAGATTTGTATTTTCATGATCTTCACTCCAGGCCACACAGCTCCTCTCATGCCTGGTCCCACATGCATGAGGCATTGTGAGCCACAGGTTTTCCATTACCTCTCAAATTAACCCAATAATTGGATGCAACTGTCTTGTCCAACACTTGGACCATCCTTGAACTCACAAAAACACAAAACACTTGTTCAGCTTCCCACACTCAGGAAAACAAGTAGGTTTTGTTACTTGATACTTTTGATGCTTGTTTTAGGAAAATACTCACCTAGTCGAAGGCATTCTAAAGATGCCTGGGCCCAGTTTCTCGAAGATGAAGATTCAATGTAGTAGCAATGACCTCGGAAAGGGATCCAAGATCTGTGTCCTTCTGACTCAGGACACTTTCCCGGAAGCTGAGGGGGCTCAGTGGGAGCTTGAACTGATTAAAAATAGTTAAAAAAAAACATGTGACTACTTCCTTACATTCACTGCCTTTTGATTTTTGCAAGTTTTGACATTGCAAGCTTATTCAATAGCAGAGTAGTGTGAGTCTTAGCTTTGCAAAATTTGTCTAACACTAAATATAAAGTGATAACTAGCACTTGATATAAAGTGATAGCTACTCACAGTCACACTAGCTCTTTCTTACTTAGTGATTGCCCTAACTTTAAAGTAGCCCAATTCAACCTAAGTAAATTCTGATAATTTCATCTATTTAGCTCTGGTTTATTTCCAGAGCTAAATAGATGAAATTATCAGAATGATAAACATCTCTAATGAGATGTTTATTAAATTGCAATGGTCAGATTTCAAGTTCTTACCATCAGATTTTTTGCAAACAGAGAAGTAACTTTCATTGCAGAATCCTGTCTTCCAGACTCCAGTAACGTCAAGATAGACACAGCCTAGTTTTTGCTTTGGCTCTCCTTCAGCCCATTTCGTGTACTTCATTCTCCAGTTATCAATCCATTCATAATTCCCATTGGTCTAAGGAAAAAACCATCAGCTGGAATGATTAAACTCTATCAATCTACTCTGTCTACACAGTACTTCGTGCTAAAAGGATTGGGGCTTTTCTTAGAAACAAATAACAAATACAAATGGCTCAAATTTTGAAATTTTTGTTGTGACAAAGAGATATTTATTGAGAAATACAGCAGTGTAACAAGTGCTTCTCAGCAAAAGAAAATGCAAAGTGGCATTGAGTTAATGTTGAACTTAACAATGCCTTTAATTTGGGACTAATAACAATTTCATTTAAAATAAATTGTGGGAGTGAAATTCTGATGACTAATTTTTGCACTACCTCTTTCCCCAGAAGTTTCAAGACACGTAGATTATTTTAACTTGAAATACATTTAAATCTGTAATCATTTCCCACCAAAGCTGGTTAACTCATTTATCCTGCTGATTAATGTTAGAGGCATCTTCTGATTTTTGGGAAGTGGTGTGCTATGTTCACATATGTGGGTTTTTTTTTCACTTGCTCAGCCAAACTGAATGTGTGAGACAAGTGTCTGTGCCAAGAAGAAAAAGATATCTTATTTAAATACACAGAAAGTATTAAAATACCAAACAACTGAGAAAAGGGAGACAAATACAATTAAACTAGGTAAACTAATTAATTATTTTGCTAAATATCCTCAAAAGTGTTAAAATATTCATCGTAATAGCACCTTCTTGTACTTCTTAAAATTAGGTATCCTTGTTAAAACAGATGTTTTCTTCTGTAAAGTCTAAAATATTAGGATTTTATATCACATATAAATCACACTTATACCTCAAATATATAAAGAGATATTCCAAGATGCTAGACTGAAATGCCTTATTTGGAAGTGCACAGAGTGGAATATCACAGAAAAAGTGTGAAAAGCAGGTGCAATATACACAATTTAATCAGATTAACAAAGAGGATAGATTCCTCTGACAGTACAAAGTATTTAGGTCCAAGATGTAAGCAAGTAAGCTAAAGTAAAAGAGAGATGATAACGCTTTTCAGTTCCTGACTTGTCCATGAGAAAAGCAGCATCATGTTCAATTAGTTTAATGCTCTTACCACATTACTGTTAAGACCAATCCACACAGGCACCCCATACTTTAATATCTTCAGCCACAGGAATGAATGACTGTAGGGGTCTAAGACACTGGAAAGGTCAAATTGATTTTGTTTGCAGTTTTTCCGTGCATCCTCCCATGTCATTTTGGTGTGGATGAACAAGTAACTACTATTCCCATAACGGATAATGTTGGATGGGGATGAAGTTGAAGAAGGCAGAAATTCAGCATCTGTAAAATAAAGCATGAAAAAAGACCCATACACTTGCTGAAAAGGGGAGTATGATTTCACTGTGGTTGCAAATAGAACTAAACAAAAGTCTTCCTTATTTCATATTCCCTGGTTTATAATCAGCATGGGTAAGATGCACTATGCTTTAAGCCAGCAACAGTAGTAAAATTCAATTACAAAGCTGTAGAAAGGAAAAGAGCTGCTTAAAGCAACTTCTGATAAAGACTAAAGGAGCATTCTGTGTAATCATCAAGAATAGTATTACTGAAATTACTTAGGATTAGGTCATGATTTTTTCATAAAATCTTTTTTCATCAAATGAAATGGTTTGCAGAAGCTTTTTGGTTTCCCAAAGATTTTTTTCCCAAGAAATAAAATGGTCACAACAGATCAGTCCTTAAAAATTACACAGATACTTAAACGGAGGACAGATTTAAATATTTTAATCTCTTTTTTAGAGGCAATTTTTCTCACGTTCAATGCAGACAGGTTACGGTCTCATTCCAGACAGTTTATGCTACATGTACAAACCAGTATTTTCCATAACATGTTTTGAAAGCCAATGTACTCAGAAAATTAAAAAAGTATGGAACAAATGTCATATCAAGGGTCATACTAGACACAAAGATGAAGATACAAATTCCAGCTCAGGAAAATAGCAACACAGCATTTGCTGGGAAGGGTCAGATGAGAGCAGTGACTAACTGGACTTCTGACACATGTGACTATTTGACCCTTTTCTTCCTGCCTGAAGAACAATTTGTTCACTTATCTTTATTGGAACCCAAATCATGTTTAAACCCACATATTTAAGCAATTTCCTGGGAAAAAAAAAAAAAAGAAGAAAGGGGTTTGGTTTTAACTAAAAAGATAATTACCTGCATTAATTTGGCATATATATCCTCTGCTGTTATCACAACTCTGATCAGCCCACTTCCCTGCTTCTTTAACAGATTTGTTTTTCATGGCAACACAATCAGCCTCGAGGTAAAAAGATACAACATCAGTTAAAAATAGCTGGAATAAGCAAATATGGAACTTTTGACCCCCATTTGCATCTTCAGACACAAGTAATGCTGTAATTTTAGTCTCATATCTTTGTAACATTTAAGAGCACAAGCTTTAAGTTACACAAGTGATGTGGAAGTTCTATTCCTCTTATACTTCACAAGCTTCTTTGTTACTTTCTACTGCAATACACTGGGGTGAGTAAGAGGACCAGAGGAATTCTAGTATCTCAATCCCCAGGCATACAGCATGGAGAGGAGTCACAGAAAATTTAAAGAGAAATTAGATCTATCATTGCAGAAAAGACTGGATAACTTTGCCCCAGAAATAAAGCAGAACGCTTACACTGTAATGAAACAATTTATTATTTCAGGCTGTAATAGTACACACAGCAAAGTTAGAACGGCTCCTGCTCAAAGGCAGATGCTGCTATGTCAGTTCCAGCCTTACTGTGACATTTCAACTTCTCTGACATGGACACAAGAGCTAGAAATTAGATTAGCACATATTAAATTAACAGTGATTAGTACAAAAGCCTGCAGGGTTACAACTGGCTCTGTGCAATGAAACATCCATATTTATTTTACTGTTTACTTGTTTTGGTTTTTTTCTGATTTATCTGAGAAGATGTTCAAATAATTACTTCATTTTTGGGTGAAAATCATTTGGATTTAAATCTTTCAAACTGTTTTTCTAACATCAAGTAGACTTAAAAACAAATATAAAATTTATGAAAAAGGGACTTTATAAGTTGTCACATAAGATTTCATAAAATCCTGTTATTTCACTTTAAAAGGAGACAAACATATCTATTTTTTGAGAAGTAGCATTTTTAAAATATTTTCCTTTAGAACTCCAAATTCCACCTAATTTTCTTCCTCCTTTAGAGATAAGAAGCTCACAGGTGCTCCTTTCAAAGACACAGAAAAGGATATTACACACAAAAATCAAATTTCCACATTAAAAACGTCATTCAAGAGAAACATAGTTAGCACTATAAAGTGCTGTAGTTCCAGAGTACACACACAATCAGAGAGAAAGGAACTCTCTGACCAGATCAGTTTGTTTGACAGAGAAATAGAGAAAGTGATTTTCTGGTGGTTTGGGGTTTTTTCCCTTGTAAAAATTGAATGGCTGTCTTTTTATAGACTCATGTTCTTTCTGCAACTGTGACCAGCAGAATTTATTTATTTGCTGTAAGACACCAGCTTCAGGGGAATGTTTGTGAATGCTCCCTTGAAAACTACATTCCTACTGGGGAGCCTGCCAAGTTCCAGCACAGCTGTCACCAGAGGACTGGAAGGATGTTCCCATTGTTGTGCTTTTGGGAAAATGCCAGGGGGCAGGAGAACCACTGTCCTCTTTACACAGCCCACGAGAGAACACAGGCTGAACACAAAAGCTGTGGAGTCCTCACAAACTGAAAACTGAAACAAGTCTGTGTATGAGCACTGCACAGATCCTGTCACCAGCTGATACAGCAACTGCACAGGGGCTCAAAAGCTTCAATCTACCTGGATTTATATCCAACACGTATATAAGTATGAAAGTAGTAAGTCAAGCAGTGACATACCTAAAATCCCCACAAATGCATGAATTCAATCTTAGGCAAGGTGGGTATTGGTCTCTTTTCCCTAGTATAACAAGTGACAGGACAAGAGGAAATGGTCCAAAGTTGAC
The DNA here is from genome assembly GCA_024865655.1 of Emberiza elegans. Classification (NCBI taxonomy): domain Eukaryota; kingdom Metazoa; phylum Chordata; class Aves; order Passeriformes; family Fringillidae; genus Emberiza; species Emberiza elegans. Next base: position 24,292,428 of record JALJVW010000206.1, read on the forward strand.
ACAATAAGATTGGATATGAGGAAAGAGTCACTGAAAGAGTTTTCAGGCATTGGAACAGGCTGCCCAAGGAAAAGTGTTTAAGTCACCATCCCTGGAGGTATTTAAAAGACATGTAGATGCAGCACTTAGGGTCATGGTTTAGTGGTGGCCTTGGCAATGCTGTATTTATGGTTGAACTAAACAATCTTAGAAGCCTTTTCCAACCTAAATGATTCCATAAAATCAAATTTCAGTGAGCAATTTGTGATTGCTATTTACCTGGCCGCTGTACGCATATAAACCCACATGGCCCGACGGGAAGCCTTTGGCCCAGTTTGTAAAGTAAACCCCTGTTCCATCTGTCCAGAGGAACCTCATTTCATGATTTATATCATTTAATCCAATCCATGTCTCAGTGGCAAAATCTTTTAAATGGAAGGTAAGGAAAGCTAGAATAAAAAAAAAAAAAAAAAACAAGAGAAAAAGGCAAACTATTTTAATACAGGACAGTTGAAATATTTCGTCTCACTGAGATTGGTGATATTAAATACTTTTTCTGAAATACAGAACACTCCACTGCTGATAACACAAGCAGGTGAGATGAAAAGGAGATCAATGCTGAGTTTGATGAATGGATAAGTAGATGTATAACTGTGGCTTTGGGCAAAATACTTCATCTAAGCATATAAGCTGGTACTGGAATGAATCCCAAAAACATTACAGAAATTGTTTTTATAGTGTTCCAAGAGACTTTTGAATCCTGGTTCACAACATTAACAGCTGTGGGGATCACACACATTTTTGGTAATCCCACAAGAGTGGTTGCCCCCAGTGACACAACAGCACCACCGTGCCTTTTGTGTATCTGCATAAGCTGTGCTGCTCCAGAGCCACCAGTGTTCCTTCCCTCCCTGGACAACTGGGCAACAGCCTGCACTGCCTTGGCAGGGTGCAAAATGCACAAGAAACATGCTTCAAATGAGACTTAACAGAACTATTAAACACAAGCAAATCAATTTTATCACTGCTTTGCACAGTCCAGGTGGGTGCTGATGTGTCTTAGCTAAGGTGGCAAGCTCACAAATAGAGCAGGGTGGGCCAATTGATATTCATCCATCATGAACATTATGAATTATATTCAATCTACAAATCCATGATGCATTGAATGTGGTGATAAAATGAATATACCATGGTTTTCCCAACCGCTGCAGTTATGGTTATGAATGCTTTTTCCTCTGGAAAGAATAGATTAATTTCTTCCTGCTCTATTAATCATTCACCTTCCTTCAGCATATTTAAATGTATGCAGTTTACTCCTCCAGGAATGAAACCTGTAAATTTTTTTGCCAAACATTAGCATTACTGTTCTGCCAAAAACTGTAACAGCAACTCAGGCCTTTATGCCTGCACTTCCTGCAATGATAATAGCTTAGTTCTAATAGCTCCATTCCTCATTTTGCTTTTACCTAGAATTCAAGTCCTGTGCATGAATTAACCACTGCAGAAATTATGTAAAATAAGAATATAACTGTTTGAAATATGAAAGTCTGATTCCTCAGCTCTTTACAAGTCGAAAACATAATTAGTACTAAGTTCTCATCAGCAGTTTAAATTAAAACTATTTAGTTGCTCAGGTTTCAATGCATCATTTTACAATGGTTGAGTTTTCAATGTGCTCTGTTGAGTTCACAGACAGTATGTGTTTTGCAGCTTTTTTTAAATCACATTCACATGTAGGATAAAACAGCATGCCTAATAAAAGGGTCTATCTATCAAAGTCAGTCTAACATCTATCAAGGTCTTCCCCTGTATTTAGTTTGGATGTGTGCCTTGTTTATTCAAGCATGGTGTAGCTTTCCCCCTCTCATCTCCCTGAGGCATGGAAGCAGCTCTTGGGTTCACAGCAATAAGCTCCTCCAGTGAAAAGAGTTGCACTTCTGCGTGGAGAGCTCCGGGTATGGGTGAGAGCACTCAAGCCTGTTTCAAGATGCATACAGGCAGGTTCTCATCCTAAAGGTGTTCTACTTGATTTAAAAGGAAAGCCATGCAGCAAGTTAATGCCACCTAGTGAAACCACATTGTTTGGATTGGAAATTGCAGGGTCCAGCTGGCATCATGTGCAAGCAGGAAAAAGGAAAAAACACTACTTTGGCGGCCAGGTTAATTTACACATATATATCTCTCTGAGCCAACACTAAAATTTGGTAGATTCAAGTGAAGACCTCATTGTAGATTTCAAAAAATTATATATTTTAGAACAAAAATCAAATATGCAATCATTATTCAAATCTGTTTGTATTCAGACAAAAACCCCAGCCAGCCTGTAAGGATTAAATGTCATCTCATCTAGCTGCTACAAAACTGTGCACAGTACCTTGCACTTGTTCATTAGGGATCGAGGCCAGGTTTCCTCCTAAATTCATGCAAGCTGTTCGTGCAGCATGCCAAGTAACACGTTCCTCTTCTGTAGATCCAAATATTTTGTAACACTAAAATATGAACAAATTCTCTATATATTATCTTTACTTCAATATCCCTCAATTGATAATCACTGTTTTAAATAGAGCAGGATGGAAAAAAGGCAGTAAAATAATGCATTTATCTGAAAAAAATACATTCAACTTTCAATGAGCTTTTGTGTTGGTCCTAGTTCTACATATAATTAGAAGTATCACTGAGGCGTTTTGCTCAACAACTAGATCTGATCTGAAATCCATAGAAAACAAGCAAATCCTGACTTTTCTATAGACAGCTAACAGTGCTAAGTTATGCATGACTGATCTTAGTCTGCCTGATTATTAATTTTGTTCTACAACACATACCATGTTAGTAAAGTTAAGGAAGACAAAATGTAGTCAGTAAAAAGGATTACAGTTTGGTTAAAAATCACCAAGATCAAGGCATCAATACTTTAGGAATTCTGACTAAATGTGTATCAAAACATTTGAAGAGATGAGCAAAGAATTGTCTTTCATCAACTGCAACTAATTTGCTTCATTAGAAGCATCAGAAAAGCACTTTTCCTGCAAAACAATGGAGAGGTAAACAATGAAAAGCGTGCATGTGTCATAGCTCTCTGCATAAAAATAACAACAGTCTGTTTTAATAAGAAACAGTATGATTTAAAATTTTCCTTGTTTTCTATTTAATGCTTTGCCAAACATCCAGCATAGACGGTATTTGTTATGGTACCTTGTTACGAAAAGAAAGCCAGCTTGGACGACATCCTCTTGGACTTGGAAATGTTGTTGGAGGAACCGTTGAATTAATGGAACTGTTGTGCCTTTCACATATGTAGGGATGTGGATAGCCACAGTTTATATCATTCCAAAATCCTGGGTGTAAGATAAATGGGGAACTGTATGACACCACATCTCAAGCTGGTTAATGGAAATCCGTTTCACACAATCTCACGTACAGTGCTTTCAGTTGAAAGATAAGATCAAAGCTGTGTCTCAGTTTATTATCATTCAATATCAGTGTCTAGGAAAAATATGTCACTTTATACACGCTGTAATTACATAATTTTAAAAGCTTTGTAGAACCAGGTAATAGAAATTTCATAGTCACACATTAGGCCAATTTTAATTAAAAATATAAATCACAACAGCAATCACAACCATAGACCCCTGGCCACAGACCTCTATCAGATCTTCCCCATTTAGGCTTCAGGTAAGCACAACAGTACAAAACTATTTAGTCCTGTAAGTAATACTCTGGTCTACTTCAATATCTCTTTGTAAAGAGGAAAAAAACCAAAAACGGGAAGAAGGGATGCTTTGCAGAAGAAAAAAAAAGTTGTGACACAAACACATAAATAATGAAATTCATGAAAGAATATACAAAACTCACCTAAATTCTTATACATAACAACACAGTTTTCATCATTATTTGCAAAGTTAGGTTCATGTGGTGCCCATGCCAAATAATTCACTGGAGTGCCATCCATCCAGCTTAAGAAAAACAATCCAAAAAAATGCTTCTTTAACATAAAATAGGACTTCCTCCACGTTAAAAAAGTAAGTTTTTAATATACTTAATATACCTGCTCATAGTAAAATGTACAAGGTTTTTTGACCAAACTGCCTCTTTACAAGTTGCACTAAACTTACTCTTTGCTCAAAGACATACAACGAAAAATACAAACATTGGAAAAACTGAACATTCATGTAGATTAGGCAATGAAGAACAAAATTGCTACCAAGAAAATTATTAGGACACATCTTTCTAGTGGTCTGCAAGTGACAGAGGTGTCCAGGCTCATCCTTCAGACACATGCACAAGGTACTTAAAAGTATATTCACCTTAGGGTCCCTATAAAACCACAAGGTAGAAACACCTCATTTTCAGAGGCTCACCTAACATCCTAATTATCCTCTGAAGGTTCCTCATTGTTACTGTAGACTATAAGGAGAACTGAGAATTACTAAGCATCTATCCAGGCGCTTCAGACACAGACTGAACTGAATCCAGGCCTAAATAAATAAGGCCTGGATTTGAAACATGTAAATAAACATCACATGTTCAAAATCAATATGGTGCTGCATACTGACATCCAGAAAGCAACAGCTATCATTGTTCTAGAAAAAGAAAATAGATTTCATTTGTTCCTTTATTAGAGTTGGTTCTCAACAGTTAAGGATGGGGTAAAAGAACATTTTACCTACAAAAAGTCTTACATATTAACATCTAGAACGTCTACTTATATTTTCAGCATAAATCACATAATAAAGGAAACTAGAATTCCTGAATAAAAATTCAAAATACATTAGCTGCAGTGTAATTTTCTGTCTAGCTTTGAGAGAATTCTATTTAGGAAACATGCAGCATTTCTTCTGGATAATCTAGAGCCAAATTAAGATGTAATTAAACCATTTGAGAATAGAATAATTTTTAAATTATGACTCAAAATTGGGTATGACCTACCTCGTACGTTGGTCAATACTCAGTTGTAAACCAATGAAATATGCATCCTCTTTGCCATTTTTCAACACCTAGAATGCAAAAATTAAAATTGTACACATTGCCTCTATTGTCACATAAACTTACTGTGTTACTGATGAGTAATATACCTCTAACTGACAGAGGATATGAACTGGATATATTCTCTAGCTCCAATGTTTAAAGCAGCTCACAGCTGACAGCCCACAGTCAAACTTCACCATTGACCAAAAGGTGTGGTCACTGCATCAACACTTCTCACATTTTACTTGAAAGCCACTGAAATCAGCACCTATTGCACAGTCTCTGCAGTGGACTTTATCTGACTAATTTCTTGCAAAGACAAGCCCCTTCTTACATTTTGGATATAAATTGATACATGTCCTGTAATGTCACTCTTTAGCCAGCTCAGGAAATGTTCTATGTAGTTCAAATATAATTTTAAAGCACATTCCTGATTAAAAATAAGTTTACTTCAGCCAGCATAAAAAGCAAACAATTCCAATTATATAGGAAATATGATTTCAAAGCTCTTTCTCATGGCATAATCTATGTCCCAATTTCTTCTCTGTCCATATTGATATTCTCACAAGAAGGAGGCAAAGGAGCAAACTTGAGGACCAAAAAGACACTAGGTAGACTATAGCTCAGCTAAACAGATAAGATTTAAATCCAATGTTCTGAGTGCTGCATGTAAGTCAACTGGTGCTTTGATCCACACTATTTAAGATATCCTACACAATCATAACTCGCCAGCATAATACTTTTTGCTAAAACGAAGCCACAGATCCCTTAAAAGTTAGTGATAGTTTGTTCTTCATACCAATCTGGCTTAATGCAACTGCAACTTCACTATCAAAACTTGTAGGGAGAACACCATGGTGAAAAGGATCTGTGCCCATGCTCACTTGTTTTGGATGGTTTATTCCATAGTATTAATGATATTAATGATTTTTCTTACATATCGCCAGAGGAACTTTCTCTCACTTTCACTCTCAATGACGGAAAGGTCTCCAAAGTTTTTTTTGCAGAACTCACGACCCTCTTCCATAGGAACAGTCTCCGTGCTAAAATAGTACTGTTTGTCCTCGTGTATGATCCATCCATCCTCAGTAGTCCTGTATTCTGTAAGAGAATTGCCAAGCTAACTATTCTGCTCCTGAGATACGAGAGTCCTCCTTAATAAAATTTTAATGCTTTTGAACACAAACACACACAAAGAGCAATAGCAGGAACACCTACCGGGTGTAGGAGATTCTGTTGGTTCAGGCTTCACACTTGCACCTGCCACAAAAAATACTTATTATGAATTTATACTTTCTGCCTGAAGAGAAGATATTTACTGTGTCTGACAGGCATGTTTTAATATTGACATCGACTTTCACCATTAGCAAAGGATTTAACACCAAAATGCAGAAGGAACTAAATAATTTAAATCTCTCATTCATTATATAATATTCAATTTTAAATAAGTAGTCTTGTTCCCTAAGGATATTCCTTACATGCAAAGTATTATAGATACCTTGAACTTTACCTGAATCAAGTAATTTTTTTACTCATTGAAAGCAGTAAACCCTATGTACCAATGCATTAACTATGTTAAGACAGTTGTCCTGGATCTCCATCTCTCTCTCTTCCCCTGGCCACAAATACTTGAATTCTGACTTAAACCAGAGGCAGCTGGGTTATCATGTGATGGGGTGCCCTAACTACTACAGGGTGAGGTTCTTTCCATCTTTCTCGGGTTTAGAGTAACTTCTACCTTGATCTTACAAATTTCCCTAAATAAAATCTCACTGGAAAACATTCCTTTTTTTTTTTTTTTTTTTCTATGGCATCATGGAGACGGGATCTTGGATGTCATCATTAGTGTCCCAGGAAAGGAATTTATTATACAGAAAACCTCTGTCAGTTTAGGCTTACCAATTAGTTTTTTACTAAAATCTCAGTAGTGATGTTTATCAAGAAAATCTATTCCTAAGAAGTTATCTTACCAATAAAAGGCAGAGCTGATATTTATTGTCAATAACATAATGCAGCATCTTTATTTTGCTCCTCTCTGTCCCACTATAAGAATTCAGTAAATCACTTAAATGTGCTGCACTTTCTAAAAAGCTCAAATGTAAATAGATGCACTGCTAGTGAAACTTAAGTGCTCCCTAAATTATAAATATTTTCTTGATATCTTCAGTAAATAAAAAGCATCCAAATACAAATTTCATGAGAATTCAGCAAGCAATCAATATGTGAATATAGAAATAAAGTATCTTGAAACCAGGCTCCATCCTCAAACTACATATTCTTATCAAACAAAGCAGCACCTGAAGCAAGTGAAGGAGGGAACTACTCTTATAAAGAGGTTTTGAAATTTTTTGTTTCTTACAAGGTAAAAGTCAACCAAGAACATCTTCTTATTACACTAATATGCAGGAGTGAGCAATACCTTTTCTTATTTGGCAAATCCATCCATACATATAATCACAGTGCCTGTCATTCCAAAACATGCTGGATTCACCACTGATCTCTGTACAAAGTTCAACTCCTTGATAATTATTTGGTTCTCCAAAGCCCCAGTTTTCATACCTCACCTATGACAGAAGAAGTTTTGTGAAGATTCTGTTATGTGGAAATAAAGTAAGGGAGAGAGGGAGGAGAGAGCATCAAAGAACAGACCTACAAATTGTTCCTATTGTCAGGTTAAAAACTGAGGAGGAAACGAGGATCCTCCTGTGCAAATGCTGACACTTCAAACTTTTTTTCAGATTGCAAATTGATTGCTGTTTAGGTAACAGTTGTTTTTGTACACACTTGGAAGAATATAAACATTTTTATGGGACCTAAATTCTTTAAAGTACATTTAATAACAATGTTACATCAATGGGGCATGCTACATCTTGATATTAAACTAGTTAAATATACAATATGAGTAGAAGAGGATATTATTCAGATGCAACAAAAGTGTTGGTATTTGCTTCAGAAGAAGTATTACTGCTATTCCAATTTTTCTACATAAAATCTAGTTTCAGATTTCTGTATTGTAAATCCCCATCAATATATCTTGACCAACTTTGTATCAAGTACACCTACATGTCCAAAATCACTTTCATTTCTACAGTGTTATACCTTAGTTTTAAGTGCAGTAAGTCAAACTGGCATTAAAAAAGTGTCTTCATCTCCATGGAATGTAAGCCATTGCAGATAATAAGCAAAGAAAAGAACAACTAAAGAAAAACTATTTTACACAAAAAATCCTGGCATTCATAAGAATATCCTTTTAGTCTGCATGTATTTAGTTTCTTGTTGATTCAATGTGTATCTTATCAAAAATCCATATGTTTTAGCCAAAAATATCAAGCCACGAAATTGCTATTCATTAGCTTTCCTAAAGAGTGCACAATACAGAGGGTTATGATTAAGCATAAAAACACACAGAAACACACACACTACACATAAATAAGAAGCACAGGGAATGCAAAATAACAGCTGTGGAAAATTAAATAACTCACTGGAGATCCATCACTCCAAGCAAAGCCATCATCAGGATTCAAGTAATATAAACCTATCCAGAAATTCTGGTGGTAATATCCATTGTTTCTAAAAAAAAAAGTACCAATACTAATAAGGGAAATACAATATTTTTAACAATCTACCCTGTACTACAGTTAAGAGTTCTCTAAGGATAATGTAATGTTGCTAAAACCAATAAAAACCAAGGTGGAAATAAATTAAAATGCAGCTGCTTCTAGCTGTTATCATTATGCGTTAACTCAGATTGAAATATAGATCAAGAAAATTACCAGATACAACTCCTGTACATAGAGGGGCTTAATACCTTAGTCTAATGGTTCACTGGCTACTGTTGCTCCATTTCTCAACTCCTCATTTTCTCTGTAAAGGCACTTACAGCTTTCAAACAGAGAGTTACTTTCTGCAGTTGAATCACATTTTTAAAATATCACCTTCAACTAATCATTGTCTGCAAGCACACACACCTTACTGATTAATCTGAGTATATTGAGTTAATTTGTGGCAATGACGCATCTGAGACTTCTTCCTTACAGTAAATACATGACTTGGATTCTAGTATGCTCATAGCATTTTGCAGGGCCATGGTACTTCAGTCTTGCTTCTTGGTTAGCCAGGCTTGAGCCTGGTTTATTCCGGTCATAGTGCAAGTGTTAGTTTTTCATCTTACTTAGAAATCTCACACCTGTTTTTTGCAGTTCAGGGACTTACTAACCTTATTTACCTTTCTTATGTAAGAAAAAAATTAATCTGAAGTTGCCTCTGCTTTTTTATTAGTTCATAAAAGTGACAAAAAAATCAACATATTATCCAGATTTATTAAACTGGACATTTGTTTTCACACTTACGTGAAAGCAACGGGCATCTGTAGTAATTATATAATATCAACAACTCCACAGTAAATAGCTTTACTTCAGACGATAAATGTTGCCTTAACTAGATATCTGGCCAATGCCACTTCAGCACCACCTTTTGAGGTTATTGCTGCTAGTCATACAACTACTTCCTCAGCTCTATGCTTTTGCTGTGTGTTTGACACAGACAGGGACTGCAGACTGGCTCATACAGAAGCAAACACAACGACAGCTAAGAACTGTTTCAGGAAGCCCCAGAGGTGGCTGGGGTGAGGCGCTGTCCCCGCGGACACTCACGCGATGGAGCGCCAGATCACGAACTGCTCCTCCTTGCCGTTAATGGAGGCCAGATCCCCCCCGATGGAGCGGCAAAACGCCTGCGATTCCAGCCACGTCTTCTTGTGCTCTGCTCTGGAAAAAGGCTACGGAGACCATTTTGACATCAGAAAAAACAGACATAGAGCACAAGATCAAGAAATATTAGCTACCCCAAGCAGTTGATTTACAATTATATTCTGTGGGGGTTACAGAAACTCTGAGTAGAGGGCTTAGGAGCGTTCTCTGTGAAACACGGGCTTGGAATGAACTCTTTAAGTCAAGTTAAGCACACTGCATTGCTGATAGGAATGTCTATTGCAAGATGACAACCAGACCACAAACTTACCAGAACTGGAATTTAAGAACAAAAGGTCAAACCTGAAGATTAGTCTTTAAGAGAATAAACAAAACCATGAGCATTTCAGTAGAAAGGAAAAAGACTTCTACGTATAATCTGGAAAAAAGATTATGGAAAAATAGGACACACATATGCCAATTTTTATTGGGATCACAGAATATTCTGAGTTGTAAGGGACCCACAGGGATCATCAAGTCCAACTCTTAAGTGATTGGCCCATAATGGGATCAAACCTGCAACCTTGGCATTATAAGCACTATGCTCTGGCAAACTGAGCTAATCACATGTAGGTGAAGCAAACAGAAACTACCTTAATGCAGAAATAACCAACGTACTTACTTTGAAACAGAAGCTAATACGATTGCTTGAGTCCCAGCCTTCTGGACACCGGGGAATAGGAGTCGTTGTGGGAATGGGTGGAAGCGTCACTCCTTCTGCCCACACTTTGCATATGAACTTTGCGTTTTCTTCACATTTTATTACATCCCATAAACCCCCTGCTATTCCAGTCCTCATGGCAACACAGCCTGGCTTTCTTCCTGATTGTAAACAGGAATGCAAAAAATGCCATGGGTGTTATAAGAAGTTAGAAAATTTCATATTTTATCCTGGCAGAAATAATGTCGTTGTACAGAGTGAAAAAAGTTTCTGTTAGAGCAGGTCCATGGGAGGACCACAAAAATGATCATAATGCTGGAACACCTCTCCTACAAAGAGAGGCTGGGGGAGTGGGGCTGTTCAGCCTGGAGAGCAGAAGACTCCAGGGAAACATTACCTTGACTACTCAATATCTAAAGAGTGCTTATAAGGTGAAGAAAGACTTTTTACCTGAGCTTATAGTGACAGAATTAAAGAGACAATAATTTCAAAATGAAAAAAGGTAGATTCAGATTTGGCATAAGGAATGAATTTTCTTTTTTATTATGAATGTAGTGAGTAAGTGGAACAGGTTCCCTGGAGAAGTTGTAGATGCCCCATCCATGAAAGATATCAAGGCCGGGTTGGACTGGAATTTGAGCAACCTGGACTAGTGAAAGGTGTCTGTGGCAGTGGGTGGGGACTAGGTGATATCATTCTTTGATTCTATGATTCTAATTCACAAAGAAAAAAAAAAAAAGACAAAAAAATCTGTAGTTCATCCACTCCGAAATACTGAATTATGTTTCATACCAAATCGCATGCAGTGGCTGGCTCTATGTAGGTCATAACCTTAGATCTAAGAAATTCTCCCCTAAAACTAAATGTGGTTAGAACTAGTTTCTCAATTTTCTCTAATTTGATTAAAAATTTTCAAGAACTAAGTGTATATATAAGCCTACATAGCCTTACCACTTCACCTGACACATTCAAATCAGCAATTAGTTACTGAAATTAAACAGAATCAGAGGACCGCCTGAAAGGCATATGCAACATACCAGAACTTTGAACACTAATAACCACCCACTTTCTGATGTGATCATCTCAGATTAAATGACCTCCCATTGTTATATTTTGGCCCTCTTTGGCCTTACAATCCCATTTTCTCTAGGACTCAGGGATGCTTGATGCATGCCGATATCCCACACACTCAGAACGTGCAGTGAACAAGTGTGCTGAGATATGGCTGAGCAGGCAGGGCTTGCAAGGAGGGTCACTGGGCCTGCAGAGATTGCTCCTCCAGAGCAGTACTGGCACAGACTTCCCCAGAACAGCTGCAAATCAGGAACTTGATCTCAATGAAAAATTTCTTCCCAAACTCATACCAAAAGCTCATTCCAGCACTAGGCAGGAACTTTCCAGCCACGCTGGATTCTTGGGGAGAGCAGCCTGATGCATTTGAAAGCCATTGGCCATTATGTCATCAAGAGAGCACTAAGGAAAAATCTTCAAGCAGTGAGCGACTTACTTTGGGCCTTGGACCAATTGAAGAGCACGGAGTCATACCTACCAGGCATTTCAGAATTCCAGTGTGTAAATAAGACAGATTCACCATTAGACCACTTGAATATTCCCTTTTCTTCTACATCTGAAAGTCCAATCCAAAAGTATCTTTCTGTTTTTAGCCCAACCAGGCTGGTCAGATAGGCTTGTTCATATCTGTTAAAAAGAAATCAGTCAATAAATTAATACTGTTAAATTTATTTTTTAAAAGTTGCAAAAGGCTTGTTATTTTCTCAGAATTAGAGCTGCACCTTCTTGAAAGCATAGCTTGAAGGTTTTCTTTAGCAAAGAATATAAAAAAAACCATTAAATAATAGATATTTTGTAAGCTTCAATATCAGAGTAATTTGCTTTTCTCAGATGCCCAGCGAATAAGATGGCCTAATCTTGGTCTGACAGGAAATTGATGGTAAAGAAGAAACCTGACATGCCTTATGTTTTAGATCACTTATTTTGTGAGTTTCTAGTACTCTTGTATTTTATTATTTCTTGCTTCAGACAAATCCAAACCTGAAAAAGGAATCTCAGCATTACTGCAGTTACAAAAAGTAGAGACTAAAGTAGTATGATACTAAATTATAAAACAAAGGAACACTGTAAATTGGATCCAATGATTGGGCAAAACAAGTTATGTTTAGCAAAGAAACCTACATAGAGGTAAAGCCTGTCATAGTTCACTATGGTGTTTAAACAAACAGCTCTTAAGCAATCAGAGCAAATAAAAAAATCTCCTCCTAACAAGGTGTAGTCAGAAGGCCACATTAATGTTAAAACATTTTTATTATACAGACACAAATAAGAGATTATGTAAGGCATCAAGTCATCTGTAAGACAAATATTTTGTTTCTTAAACTTTCTATTTTTCCTATATTTCACATAGAGTAACATGCACCACTTCTCCAGAAATTTTGCACTCACCATATGCTGGCTGCATTGAGACACATTTTCAGCTACCAAGCGCTTTACATCATTTGATTTCTCACTTAATTTTTTAAAAGTATTTCAATTAAAAGACCAGATAGTTGAAAATTATATCCTCTTGCTCATTTGTACTACCTTTTGTAAGGAATTCAGAGCCATATCTCTTCATTTAATACTCAAAATTGGATTCTGTACTCCTTATTCAAGTAACCCACAACAACTAAGAAGTAGAAGATACAGTTCTACTTTTTATTTGACAAAACCATCTATATCAATACTGATTTCACAGCCATGACTTATTTTCAGTATAAACCAGATTCCTGGATTTGAATTTACATGTAAAAACTGTGAGAAGTTCTGTGTTGACAGATAGCTGTCCTCTGAAGCTGGATGCTTGCCCAACCAGAGTCTTTATTTTGATATGCAGGTGATGCTAGAAGTTGAATCCTCATGTGACCCCCTCAGATAATTAGACATTTACACACCTGTCTTCAACTGTTGCTAAAAAAGCCTGATGCCTTCCACAGGTTTGATTTGCTTGAGGAAATGTTACAAATGTATTTCCAATGAAGTAACAATAAAAACCATGTCTTTTCCAGCCCTGTCAAAATAAATATGAAGTGATCACAAAGTTAAAGGGAAAAGGAAAGGGAAAGGGAACCAACAAAACAGAAAACTGATTTATACCACCATTACCTAACCTCTAGTCAAAAGGACAATGTAACTGAAAAAGTCAGAGTGGAAGCAGGCAGGACCAAAGTTTTTTAGAATTTTGTTTTATAAAATAATTTTTTATATCTAATTAATTTTCAACCTATGAATTCCCCTCACAAAGGGATGAGAGGCTTTGCTGTGCACCTTTTGTGCTCAGAACAGGATTATAACCAGCACATAGGGATCATGAAATCACGAGGACAATCTTGAAAAGCAAATTTCAGCTTGAATTTTCAGGAAGGGAATGACACCTCAAACAAGTTTGTTAATTCTTAGCTCACATTAAAACTCACTCCCAAAGTTTTGTCATTCAAATATCATTTACTCAGAAACATGCTCTCAGAGAAGGTTGCTGTGATCAGCCACAGTTCACAAAAAAATTCTTCTCATGGTTTTTAATTTCACACTTTTGAGACACATTTTTTTCTACAAGCATGCACTTCATTCTGTAGGCAATGGTAACATCCATAAGTATGAGGAACCTTTTATTTCCTCCAACACCTGTAAGAATTCCAGGTACTCTTTACAAATACTGGGAATAATCATCAAAGACTTTTTCCGAGGTTGTGCAAAGCAGACTTGGAAGAAAAGTCAGTTTCCTCAAGGAAAACAAATACTCAATAAGATTTCCTATGACATAAGAAATTTCAGTAGTTTTTTTGTAATTACTGGGTGTTCTGTCATTAGAAAGCAAGCAAGTAAAAAATAGATCTGCTGACAATTCAGAAGAAGCACAATAGATTTATTTTATTTAGTGGTAAAAAGTTATTCAAAGTAGAGAGCATTGCCAGAGACCACAGCAAAGCCCTGAGAACAGTATTTGGACAGGGACACCATTCCTGCTATGAATAATTTTGTAGAAAACTGTAGTCAGAGCCGAAGTGCAGGTGATGGTATAGGCAAACTCTCTAGGGAATCTTGAATGCCAATCAAGGACAAATGGTCTACTGCAGGGATAACAGGTTTGAGATTTGGTTTAAGTTCTGCAAAAAGAAAGTATTGAAAGCCAAATGACAGTCACAGATTAGATTTAGTCATATTTAGTCATTCTGCCATAGAAATGAGAACGCAAACTCTTCTGATTATAATGAAACAGAACCTATTTTTCATGTTTTTTCTGCCACCTAGGTGACAGTTTCTCTTTTTAATCATTCTTAGCAGCCTTTTCAGATCAGACAGATCTGGCACTTACTCTCTGGCAGCCCATGTCGATAGTTTCCTCTTCTGTAGGAGCATCTGACATAGGTTTCCTTTTACAGATGTAGCCAATTTTCTTTTCACAAGAATGATCTGCCCAAAATCCATCCTGAATATACAAACAGAACCTGAGTCAACTGGGCTTTAATCTCAAAAAAACGTGATTTATGCTTCTAAGTATGTAATAATCTTTTGCTAGCTTTCAATGGAGAAAATCCTTCACCTAAGTTCAATACATAATTGCAACATCTTACTCCTATCTCATTTCTTCTGGAGATGATTTACCATTGACTTACACTTTCTTTGATTATCTGCCCTTCTGAAAAGCAATCCCTTGAGAATGACTGCAACGTACCATCTTTACAAAGACTGCTGATTTAATAGTCATGTTGGAGGAAAGGGAGATATCAGCTTCCCAGAGAAATACAGCTCTAACACCAAAAAAACAACACCAGAAGACTGCATTCCTTAGTTAATACTTACACCAAACTTTGAAGATGCAAAAAGTTCTTTGTCAAAGTTAGAACTAATATTCTTATTCCTCTTTCTGCAGGTTCTCAGAAGAAACAATGACATTCAGTGGGAGTTGTACTGAAAGTAAGGAACATGACACCATGTTCCCTAAATATTTTATGTATATTTTGGCTGAACAGATGAAGTAAGATATTAGGAGATAAAGAGAAACTTGTGCATCATTCACCTGTGCCTTGAAGACTACACTTTTACAACTGTAATTTCACAGCAGTTGATGGCAATTTCTTTTTTTTTTCTTTTTTCATTTGTTTTAGTCTTTCAAACCCCCTTCCCCACCAAAAATGTAAAATAATCATCATGTTAATACACAGACACTTGTGCCACAATATTCCAAGTTCCCAAGACACTCAAAAAACCCTGCTTCCAGCAAAAACTCTCCCAAAGCTCAACACTTCTGCCTACAACAACAAAACCTTGGATGTTCACCTGGAGCTTGTGTCTGTCCTATGCTTACTGCAAGGAAAGTCCATTGGTGGCTGTCACATCATTTCCTACCATGTCTTTCTCATAAGATTGGTAGACCCTTCAAATTATCACCTAAATCCCTGACCTTCTCAGTCCGGGAGAAATCAGCTTTGCAAAACCTTCAGACTTCCTCAACGCAGGAAAACCTGCTCTGAAGCTGTGGGTCTCTGCAGGCACACAGTTTGTGGGAATTGGGAGTGGGGCTGCAGTGGAGCCTCATCCCCAGTGGGCACAGCTGTGAGCAGCTCTGACAGCAATGGGACAGGGAGTGCCCAGGGGCACTGAGCCTCATCCCCAATGGGCACAGCTGTGAGCAGCACTGACAGCAATGGGACATGGAGTGCCCAGGGGCACTGAGCCCCATCCCCAGTGGGCACAGCTGTGAGCAGCACTGACAGCAATGGGACATGGAGTGCCCAGGGCACTGAGCCTCATCCCCAATGGGCACAGCTGTGAGCAGCACTGACAGCAATGGGACATGGAGTGCCCAGGGGCACTGAGCCTCATCCCCAATGGGCACAGCTGTGAGCAGCACTGACAGCAATGGGACATGGAGTGCCCGGGGCACTGAGCCCCATCCCCAATGGGCACAGTGTGAGCAGCTCTGACAGCAATGGGACATGGAATGCCCAGGGCACTGAGCCTCATCCCCAGTGGGCACAGCTGTGAGCAGCACTGACAGCAATGGGACATGGAGTGCCCAGGGACACTGAGCCTCATCCCCAGTGGGCACAGCTGTGAGCAGCATTGAAGGCAATAGGACATGGAGTGCCCAGGGCACTGACCGAACACCAAAGGGAACAGAGGGCACACAGGTGCACTGCATCAACATGAGGGGTATAAAAGGCTGGGCTAAAGAACAAGAAGGGCAGGTGCTTGAAGTCTTCTGATATTGTATGTGATACTCTGTGTATTGTGGCCATTTCAACTGTGACATGTGCTGCAACCTATGCTGTGACAGGTCTCTAGTTGCAGGAAGATCACTTGCTGCCTTTCCATAATTATGTTTTCAGTGGGAAAATCATGCAGTAATTTCTATGTCTTGTGAGCTGCCTTCTGTGACTATATCTCTGTTCTCTTACTTTCTCATTAACTAAACCCAAACGCTTCCTTGAAAAAGGTGGTGTTACAGACAGGGCCAAGCTTTGTTCCATAAAAATAAGTGATAGATTCAGATGGCTTCCACCAAGGACTGATCAACCCAAAAATATCATCAATGGAAACATAAATATACTTAGGTAGGTAAATATCAGCGAACTGAGAAGGTCAGCCTATAGTTATGCATTGTTAATTTTGCAAAATAAGAAAATACCTTTAGTAGGTGTACAAGCTTTTTTTCTTTCTGACAAAATAGGCAAACTCTAAAGGAGGTGGTAAGTTTAATATTTTTAACTCTCATAAAAAGGAAAAATACAACACCAACACAGACTGACTTTTATGCCCAGTTTTATCACTGCTCCTGTAATACTCCTAGGTCACTGATCATTGCTAGATTCCCAAAAAGAGCCCTTTCAAAGCAGCCTTTAAGTTCTAGGTGTACAGTCACTTCAGAAATGGCTTTGACTAATGCCACTGCTAAATACTTTTCACTACTTCTCTCACAGCTCTTCGTGTGCAGTGTAGATACAGCATAGCAATTAAACCACCTAGATCCAAGATTTATAACTTTGCCTAGAAATATAACATTATGATTTTTATTTTCTTCCAAAGAGGTTACTTCTCTCTAGCATCAATAAAAATTTGCTACTGTAATTTTTTTAAGGTGAATCCCATATTCAGTCAAAACATTAAAAAAGCCAAACATATCTGAAGTGTCTTTTTAGCTTCCTGAAGAAACACGTTTGTCTGCTTCCTGGTGTAATTATAAGATTCTTTTAAAAGTCCACATTCACAAACTGAAATCCAGAACTATGGATCTTTAGGGGTAGTTGCCACTACTTTTCTGCTTCTCAGGAAAGACAGTGAAATTTTCTGGAAAACTCAGAGATCCTTCTTCAAAAAAATTAATTTCTGACTCCAAAATAAGCTCCTTCAAGCAGTAATATCCCCATTTTAAAAATTATTTTTTATTTGCTCTTGCATAGAAAAACCTAGAAATATAAAGGAAATCTTAAGACAATTTAGTCAATAGCTGTGTGACTTTACCTTTCCCTTCATAACGACACAGTCCTCCTGCCTGTTGTTTGCGTGGGTGGGTTCCCCACGAAGCCACCTGGTGTAGGTGACAGGTGTTCCATCACTCCATTCAAAATACATCTGAACCTTGAGGTCATTCAACCCAATCCACAGCTCATCAGATGGCTCTGAAACATACAATTAACAATCCTGTCACATAATATGAAATATCTTCTTTGTGGAAAAGAAAAAATTTATTCTCAGGAAGTTGAAAAGGCAGCCAGGAAATTAGGGTTCTCAGCCTAACAGAGGTCAGACTGATTCTCATACACTCCAGTTGTCAGGAAAGGCCTGTCACTAAAGTGGCAATAAAATAAGGGTGTTCAACTTCAGAGAAAACAACCAAAATACTCCCTTTTCTGAATTATGTTGCAACACAACAAAGTTCATGTTCTTTTCTGATTCAAAACTCTTTGATAAAGATATGAATAAACACCTAAGTAAGGTATTATCTGCTCTTTTCCTCCTACTTTTAGTATAGTGAATAAGATATGTCCTATTTTCTAATGCTAAAACACCTAGTGATGTCTTTTAGAGATGAAAACCAGAGTACTTGCAAGTTTTTCCATTATTTGTGTTCCTATATTATATTTTATTTCAGAGTAAAGTGAAATTAACGTGATTGTTGGATTTTTTTTCACTTTAAAATAAAGGAGTTAGCTGTTAGCTATTGGCTTGAAGGGAACTGCAGGACTGCTCAAGAAATTTGCTTGACACTATCTGTTTCTGAGAGGTTTCCCATTCTGGCTGAGATGCTGCTAATATCCCCCTCCCAGCCAGTCACTTGGATGACAGAGAGAGTCAGTTCTGTGCCCTTTCTCCTCCCTTCCCTTGACTCTCTTGCCTTTATTAGACCTAAGTGTGATCAGCCCCCATAACTCATCCACAATTTCTTACCACCTCTTCACCCCTAAGCCCTCAAATTCACAGGCTCTCAGGCTTCATTTTCAAACACACACCTTTACCCTTTCTTGCAGACTGTGTTTTATGCTCAGAAGTCTCCCAAAATTACATTTCAGTACCCTTGTTTAAACTCTTCTGCTAACACATTGAAAGTTGATCCAATTCTACTGCCCATCGTGTTCTCATTCCCTCCTTGCTAACTGCCATCCATGATCTTTAATTTATTTTTGTTCGGTTACCTCTTAAAATCTTTCTGTCTGTGTTTACTGAGCATTTAGCACAGCAGAGGCATTGTCCATGCTCAGAGTTCCTACAGTGGTGGGCTCACACCATGGTAATATGAGCAATAAACAACATTCTTTAACAAAATAACTACATCAAAGCCATCTAAATAAGCCATGCAAATCTATGGAATCTCTTCCTACATAACATTTTTTCCCTCACTAGAAGAACTGGTGCTTTTTTGCAATCATCTCTACAGCTGTATGACTAAATACCAAGAGAGGCTTTTTCCCAGCAATTTGTAAAGCTGCTTCCCATTCTCAGTCATGCTCTGGGCCACATTTGTGCCATGTCACATGCTGGACTTCCGTGTAAACATCCAGAATGCACTTCTTTATTCTTCATGTTCCTCTCTAAAGTTCTCTTTTGTGGGTGATGCCAACAAAAGCTCAGCTACCATGACAATATTCATCTCACTGTACCCCTTCTTCCTTTGTTTTATCATGGGACTGTGAATTGTTTAGCCACAAAGATAGACTTTTGTTCGTTCTGTACAGCAGAGCTCTGATGCAGACAAGATTTTTCTAGGCACTGCAATACACAGTGTTCTCCTCTCAGTGGTGAACAAGGGTAATCTGACACAGTCATAAATTGTCATAAAAGCTTCTTTAGTTGTTCCAATTTTACCCCTCTGAAAAGAACACTTTCAAAATAGTCTATTGCAGCTAGTGTGTCATTTGTGAGAAGACTGGTTTCCTTCAGGATTATTTGCCTTTCAAAAACACTCAGTTTTGCAGAAACAGAAGAGCAGTCAGTTCAGGAAAGGTCTTTGGAGGTGGTATCAAACTATGAAATAACCTACTTTGTATATGAAAGGTGAAAATACAACTAATTTCCTTTGAATCTAACCTCTTCAAATGTCCTGATGTCTCATCAAGAGGTCCCACATTTCCTAAGAATACCTTTTGAAAGAGTAAAAGTTTCATGAGAGACCAAGTCACTCTTTCAGGAATGTGACGATAAGCACAAGTTGCCGCAGAGGTAGCTAGGATACAAAAGTAAAGCATATCAGCTGTTTTGGGATTTCCTCTCCAGGACTGTTGCTGTGCTGCATCTCAAAGCACATGGCTACACTTTAAGTGAAGGACAAACTAACTCATCTTTACCTGGCACTGAAAGCACATATAGGATCAGTCACTGCCAAGAAGCACCTGTAGGTGTGAACCTGCTTCTTCCATCAAAAACCAGTTAAGTGTTCCTTCATGTAGGTTCATGTAAAGCAATAGCAGCCATGAAATTGCCTCAGAGTCATTTCATGGCTGCATTCTCCTAATGAACACATCTTGCACCTGCAGACTAACTTGCCTTGCAACAGCTCAAATATGTGCTCACAAACCAAGCACATAAATTCTGTATTTGATATGGGACACATCTGAATCCATGTACTGGGACAGATGGATTCTTTTTTCAGGAGAAACACAGTGAGCATGACTTGAAACATTTAGGACATGGCAGTGTTAATAATAGGACACGTCTTCCCAAACTTGGACCAGCAGACCTCGCTCCGCCCCCCAATTTATTTTTGAACATCAGTTGTTTTATCTTTTATCTTATGAAAAAATTTTAAATTGCTTTAACCTGTATAAAAGGAGAAAGGAAGGAGAAGAAGACCCTAAGAAATAGGAGTTTGAAGATAATGCAATTTGCATCACTGACCACAGCTTTTTTGTAGTAGCAAAGCATTTTTGGTTTTGTGCTCCTATTCTGTGTTCTTGTTTTCTCTGATTTTTTAGTTTAAAACTGAAGTCCTTCTGTACTCTGTGGTCAGGACAATTACAGGATATTATTATATCCTATTCTGTGTATATCCTATCCTCTGATTTTTTAAATATAAAATTTAATTCCTTCTTCACCCTGTGATGAGGACAATTAGTATTTTTAAACAGTCTCCTCATTTTATTAACTGGTAACACATATTCAAAACACCTCCTTTACTCAGTATATATAGATACATGTTATTGTGAAAAAATACTCACGGTACCCAAGTTGAGAAATAACAAAGCTGTATTCTTCAACATTATGGATGCTTGCCAGATCTCCATCCTCTTTCCTGCAAGATGTTAAGGCATCTTTCCATATTTTGGGGTCCCTATGAATTATGTAACAGTGACCAGCATATGACGTCCATTGGTGAGGACACCTAATAGGCACATTAGTCTCTGAAAAAAAAAATTGCCATGAAGAGTTTCAGAATTCTCTTCTCAACTAAAGACTAAACATCAGATCAGAAAATATTTAACAAAAATTTAATTATATATTTTCTTCACAAAGAACTGCAGACTTGAAAAATATATACAGTGATAAAAATTTGCATGAATAATTGAAAGTTGAAACTTACACACTTAAAGAATACTACAGTTGCAAACAAGTGCTTGAAATTTGAGAAAAGACAGTTAAAGACAGTTTTGTCTTTTATATGCATGCGTATATGCGTACTAAAATGTAAGGTCTGCAGAACGGTGCTTCATAATTTTTCTACAGTGATATCAGTCAGCTCCTGTCTTTAACCCTCATGCTATCTGTTAAGAACCTGACTTTACAATACATATTTATGAGAGAAATTATTTTTCAAAAAATCTTAGGCACTTTATGGATTAGCCCATCTGCTAGACTACTGGAAGAAATAACTGATTATACACAATCCTAAGAGAATCCAAATAAGACTACTGTTTTTAGGAATCCTTTTCAGAAGCTTAACTGAGAAAATTATGTTGTCTAAGTAAACAATTTATGCTCAAAACTTGCTTTCAGAAGCTCAGTAGAAGAGCACCAGGGTATTGCCAACAAATACATTACTGTTCAGCAAACAATTCAACCTCAGAAGGAGTGCCACCTGAACATGTAACAGAGTATTGCTGTTGTAGAAACAAATTATGATTCTTGCAGCTCTTTATTTATAATCAGCAGATGGGTTTAGCAAACACCAGTATATAGAGTAGAACAAGGACAGCAGGTTTTCAGAAATTCTGCTGGCAAAAAAACTTGTATATATCAGAAGAAGGAGCAATGTGTTTGTTTAACAATGTGCTATATCCTGTAGAAATGTTTAAATAGGCACCCAAACTCATGACTGGTCAAGCCCTTGTTGCAGGCACATATCCTGTTTCAACTGGATGATACTGATGATTAAATAGATACTTAGTGTCATAGCACACAAACACATTTCTGTTATTAACAGCACCTGCTCTTTCAGACCTGCAACTAAAAAGTGCCAGCACGTTCTCACCAAGTTTGAGTAAAACTACTTTTTTCCCCAGGACAAGGGGAAATGCTTGGTCAGAGACTTCTCAGGTCTGCCAAAGGAGAGGGAAAGGTGAAATAGAGGGTGGGGGACCCCCAGGAAAACAAACTGAATGTATGTGGTTTGGGAGAAACAAGCGAGCACAGAGGTGACAAACGCTGTTGTAGGAGTTAGTCTGATGCTTCAGAGCGCTGCCTAATCCATTTTATACCTGCTCTCAGCTCTGAGCTTATGCTTTGTACAGTGCTTTTGCCATAAATCAGAGAGCACTCAACATACCCTTCTGCAAACTACAAACACTGCATAGAACAGAAATCAGCAGTTCAGACATAGCCAGAGAGAGTCACAAAGGTATTTATGTCCCAGTGAGTCCAATGAACATCTCTTTTTCAATTGGATGCAAACTGTGACAATATCACCCACTAAACACTAAAGCAGCTATGGCAGGAGAGCAAACTTTTTCTTGTAGACCCAGTAACAAGAGGGAACTTGTTGCAGTCCACAAAAAAGAAAAAAAAATTGTTGATGGTCTAGTTTCTTTGGTGTAAGTCTTATTGAATTACATTGCTGGGGATTTCTTAGTACTAGAAACTCTTCAGTTCTTCATTTCAGCTACTCAGCAAAAATTAATTCTGTGCTTCCCCATTCTACTTTTAAAGAGACTACTAGACAACTCAAAGCCATCCAGTTCACTTTTTCATCCTAATGGAAACACGGACTACTCCCTGGACATCATTTCACTTAAACAAAAGAAGCAATGCAAATTATCACAAATAAAAGGTAAAAGATAATATTACATTAACATTCAAACAATATTATTCCAAATGTCAAGCTGATAAATGTATTGGCCTGTAGCTGTAGAATAGTTATTCCTCAAATATAGAGCAAGTACTCTTGTGAAGCTGACTTTCTTGTAAGCTTGACTTTCTGAAGTCTGAGAACTCTCACAGTGCTTGACTTGTGTGTGTCTAAAAGGGTGAAAGCACTAGCTGAAGTCAGTTTCATGATTCTGAAATTCAAATTTATCTCTTAAACCCATCCTATGTGGTCTGATAAGACAGAGATGTACAGCATCTCAGCAATAACAGTAAGAGTATTTAGTTCTTCTAATCGAATATTTAAAGGAACATTTGTAAACAGTGCTTTAGGATCACCACACTTTGTTGGCTTGGGATGAAATCTACATTGGCAGGCGCTTTGTGGAGTGATTGATAGATAGATGGGTAGCCTTTCTTTTCAGCATTTTGAATTTGAAATTAATACATTTCGATTAATATATTTTGCTGGGTTACAGAACAAACGCTCTGTAGCCTGAAGATACTTTGATGTACAACATGATGTGGCCCCCTGCTGGAAAATAATATTTTGTTACAAGAAGCAAAAAACGAAAACAAAACAATCCAGCAGGTGTTTGCTTTATGAAAATCCATCTGTAATGAAAACAAATATTCTGTAAAGATTATTCCTGACTTTGTTTTGAAAACAAGCATGATTACATTCTGCTGTAAACGTTCCTCTGTCCCACATACTGCCCTGTTAGACATAATTATAACTTCTAGGGTTAAAATTTCAAAGGCTTTTCTTTGTGTTTAATGTCAGGTGAACAACTAAGTGCATGTATGAATTTGCAAATTATTTATTTCTTAACTCAGGAAAACATAATCTGCCATGAGTTTTCCTTTACACCTTTAGAAGCTGAGGGCACCTAGCACCTTGCATGATTCCATACTTACTCCTTTTATTACTTCCCCCCATGGGACATTTTGGAAAATATTTTATTAATTGAACTACAGCCAATCTCTGGTTTATCTGTCATAGCGTTTACTCAGCAATTTTGTTTAATTGAAAACGTTTTTCTCTTCCTTCAAATTGCTGGTAAACTGGAGGGTGGAGGTGGGGGTTAGGAACAAAAGCTGAATGCAAAAGAGAGTAATGACCATTAGACACACACCTCCCTCCAAAAAAAAACCCTGAATTTAAATAGAAATAATATAACAGCCAGTCTTAAACTTATATTTATAGGCATCAGTGTTTCAGAACTGATGTATGAAACCCAGAAAAGCTGAGCAGTAGCCAGCAAAACAACCTAAAACAACCTCTATAAATGTAACTATTTGGGTATCACCTGTATACAAATACTGATGAAACTTTACATCTTAAATTCTGAAACAATTTTAACATACATTGAAGTATTTCTCAGCTAAAGCAATGAATGTACTTGATTTCAATACCAAATCATCAATTGAATTACTTAATATGTATTTCAATATCTAATTAGTGAGACACCAGCTAATTCTTGTGGTTTTTTCTCTTTGCAACAAAGCAAAAAAAATGAAGCAGAATTATCTGTCGTAAGTGTTTTTAACAGGACTGATTCTATTTGGCAAAAGCAAAAAAAAATATTAAAAACATTAACTGTTCTTTAAGCCAAATATCAAACACTGATTTTCCAAATTATCTGCTTTGCAAGTAGTGATGCATATTAATAAATGAACTGGAAATCTAATTCCAGTTCAGCCTTCTGCTTCTAAAGCCTATACAAAATAATATCCGTGGATTTAAGAGATACAGGTATGACCTGGAAAAAGAAAGGAAATTGGAAAGAACAGAAAGAAGGAATGAAGAAACAAATGAGTAAGTTACAAGGTGTTTATAGTACACAGAGAGATAAGGAGGAAAGAGGTCAAAATACATCCTATCCCTCTTCTGTCTTTCTTAAGTATGTGAGGGAAGTTCCAGAGTTACATTTCTTCTGAAAAAGTGTATATGAATATATATTTTAAATAATTTATTAAAGAATTTTATATGCTTTTATATGTATACATAAAAATAGTTTTATATTTCTATATAAAGATTTCTATAATTGTAAGACATGTAGATACGTTAAAAATATCTAATTCAAAAGAATTTTAAAATATTGTTCTACTCCACTGCTGATTTGCACCAACTCATAACTAATAAAAATTACAAGAAGAAGTGGATTAGTTTCATTGTGTACATGGAGTTTCAGACAATTACATCATTTTAAAAACATTAAATTCATTTTTCTTATTTTATAATCAGAATCAGACAGTTCTGCTTGCTTTTGGAAAAGAGTTCTAAATTGCAAAATTGTGGAGTTCTCAAGATGACTGAAGATTATTACACAGGAAAAAGGGAGGCCAGAGCAAAAAGGAAAGTACACACTGTTTACTTTTAGAGGGAATTTTGGTCAAACCACAGTCTACAGAGTCCTTTTCTTGGTTTTACCACATGAAATAGCACCTATTCCAGTTACAGATACAAAACATTGGTCACAAAGAATTTGCTGAGGGTTTATTACCAAACCTACCTCTAGGAATAATGAAAGATTCTAAAGTGGCATTTCCTCGTTTACAAATATAGCCAAGTTTCTTATCACACTCCCAGTTCTCCCACTTAGCACCTTTGCCAGGATTCAATGCGCCACAGATTTTTCCAGGTTCTGGAGAAGGATGGCCTTAAAAACAAAAAAAAACCAGAACAAACAAAACAAAAAACTACCACCACAAATCTCATCAACAACAGAGTATAAGCACAACGTGGTTATCCTCCCAACTCTCACATTCCCTTCTGGTCCATACTTCAACCATAAATTGCATTAACACATAGACAACTGTGGTACATGACAGTCCTTTAACCTGAAGGGGGAAGTTCATTCCTTTAAGAGAAAATTTTCCACAGCAGCTACAAGTTGCAAATTTATAATTTAACAGCCCATAAAATGTTCAAAGTCCTGGTAGAAGGTGTTAAAATGTATGTGTTTATTTTCTTTGGGAATTTTTCCTTTTCTAAATAGAGAATGTCTAAGCTCCAGAGGAACAGTCTTCAGGTAAAAAAAAAAAAAAAACTGTTCCATAAACTAATCAAATTCTGTACTCAGTACAAGAACAATAATAAGTAATTATTTTGCTGATGTGAACTTCATTTGTCTAAACAACATGACAATATCAGGATATTGATCTATTTGTTATAGTTGGTTAACATTAATACTAACAAAAACACCTAGAAGAAAAGTAGAAGCTGTAGAACAGAATAATTTCAGCAATAGACCAGGTGAACTTTTCAAGATCAGACATACTGTTATTAAACTTAGCATGATTTTTCTTTAATTTCTGACCATACGCCACTAGACTGTATAACAAGCATTGGTGCTACACAGAATAAACAAAACAGAACATTATTTTTAGAGTCCAAGATTGTTCACTGAAATTTTCTTATATCATTATGACTTCATTACTTTAGATTAAATATAGTCTTATATTTGCAGTCATATTATGTCTTCTTCCCACAGGAGAAATAAATATCCTTACTTCAAAAATACAATTTTAAATTGTTTTATTGCACAAAGAAGTACAGCTATTGGCAGCTAGATCCCCAAAATGTCTAAGCAAAATCAGTTTTGTTTAAACAGTGGTAACTGTTCAATTTTTTTCTATTAATTTAGGGCTAGTGAGATGGAAAAATATGAAGTTTCCACAAATTCCCTTAAAACGTGTTAGTGAAAAAACAGCCAGTTCTTAAGCATTCAGTGTAATGGGGATGAGACAGGGAGGCAGAGCAAACATAAAGTCATGAAGGAGATAGCACAAATATAAGATATGTTATATGGACATAAGAGTAGAGTATTACCTTTGAATGAAATTAAGGACTGTAAAGAGTTAAGGATAAATGGAGTCCATTTCAGTTACATCAAACCCCATCTTAACTATTTCATTCTTTACAGTACAACTGAGAGTTGTCTGCAGTTTTAACAACCATGAACAGCTCCTCTTGCTGCTTTGGCTCCATCTCACAACCATGTTTCCCCCACTCTTCCTGGTGTGCAGATTCTCATCAGTGCACTCAGACTACAGACCTGTCAATACCTCCACAGCAACTTGCAGTTCATCTGTTTGCCTCTGTGCTCACTCCACTGGAGAGCTATTTATAAATTAGTTCAACTCACTCTTCAGAGCTTGCCTACTCACAAAGTTTGTCCACCTAAAACGTGCTTTTGGCCTTATCTACACAAGGAAGGCCCTGGGTGATATACTGGGGCATGCACTTTTACTTACTGATGATTAAATGCTCAGTGAAGATAAAGTGTATTTACACAGCAGAACTTCAGACACCTACTTTAAATTAGTCTCCAAAAGCTCCTGAATAGCCAGTGCAAAGGAACAAGGCAAGGGTCCTGCAAAACCCACTGTTACATAGGCACTCTGAATAGTCAGCCAGAGATGCAGCCCTTCACCATGTGCACAGATGGCACAGAAACTTTCTAATGATGCCACCAGAGTTCAACACTGCAGCCACAGCTGTGGAGTAGCTGGGCTTCTGTCAAAGCAGTCTAGCCTCAAATGTTCAGCTTGATATGTGTTACTGTTGAGGGTAGGTTAACCCTAAATGAAAATGAAAAGCTATTCTTGAAGGAAATAAAAAATATTGAACAAAAACAAATTGGAAAGGAATTTGAAGAAAAGGAAAAAACAAACAAACAAAACCACCCCACCACTGATCACTCTAATCTCACAAATTAAGACTTCTACATCACTTGATTTCTTCTGCATTCAAAAATAAAATAAATTAGGAAGATAAGCAAATGAAGTGTTAACAAATTACTTAAAACTTTCCCATGGATTTTGAGCCTACCATTTCCATTATGAGTAATAAATTAAGCCTGGGGCATATCCCTAGAATAAGGGCCATTACTCACAGTGTTCAAATTACAATCAGAATCTTTCAGCATCAAAACAAGTTCAATGATTGCAGGAGAACAGAATGCTAGAAAGCATACTTGTTACACAATGACCAAATTTTTGCCTTTTGAACGGAGTAGCAATGCATTTAACCTTACCTGGAACCCAGTTTAAGTACCGGAAAGGAGCACCACCAACCCACTGCCATCCACTGTTGAAATTCAAACTGTTGAGGCCAAACCAGAGAGCTGAACTCAGTGTGCGAGTCAGACCTGGGTAACAGAGACAGAGGGGCATTGGAAGTCCACAACAAGAAAAAACACTCCCCAAAACTTGAAAGCTGAATTCTTGTTAAGCCTTCTCTTTTTCCCTAGTACAAGTTTTAACAATTTTTAACATTCTAGTTAAGGTGGTTATGCTAAACCTGATAAACAAGTCGTCCTACATTGGTCAGTTTAGTTTTAGAGTTTGACTTATTTAGGTTTGGAGAATTTTATTACAACAGAAAACAAAATGACTCTGCTACCATTGATAAAAACATGAAACTTTTTTTTTGGAACTATAAAATATTAAATGGATAAAGTTGCAGAAAATGTCACAAAACCAAAAATCAGTTTTCTAAAATGAAAGATGTAGTTTCCCAGTGTGTATTTTCTCTTCCATAAAATTAACAAGTGTGAGTTTCACAATGTAAAAGCCTGTTCTCATTTATCAAAATACATTAAAATGCAATCATTGCAAACACCACGTTTTTACAGCAGTTTTTCAGACTGATCTGATTTCAGTTCTTTAGCCAATGTTAAATCAGTTAGCCAATGTTAAATTTTCAAAAGAAAACCAGTTCAAATTTATTCCTCTAGCTCTCAAAAGCACTTAGAAATATCATGCTTATGTATGGCCCTGCTGAACATTATTCATAGTCAGCACTAATCAATTTTCTATCTCTGCCCATAGTATAAGGCTTGGAAGAGCAGCTGGATGCCTGCTGATTTTTTAAATTTAAGTGTGTTTCTGCATATTTCACAGAAAATCATTGTGCAATATGTATCATTTGTTTCTGCTTCTACTGATGGCATCCTTCCAAGATGTTGCAGTTTGTAGCTGCCTTTGACACCACAGTGATGGGCAGCACTTGAAGCATGGCAAACTTAAAAGGAGAGGTAGTTGACTGGAAAGAATTGGAATCTCAGACCTGGTTTTGCATCAACACATCAGCATGCTCTATTACTTCTTCTGGACAAACAATTTGTAGTTAAGAGAAACTGAGAACTGAGCATGACAGGAAATCCTAGTACTGCCAGGACAATTGTATAATGAAAAACTGATCTTCACATACATTTAGCAGCCATATCTCTCAGTTTGAAATTAAAACACATCAACAAATAGCTATCTTCTGTATCAGCACCAGTTTGCTCCCTTGAGCGTAATTTCAACAGTAATTTTCTCACAGTCATTTGAAAAGCAACCCATGTTTTGACCAAATCTTTAAATTGAAAACAGAAGTTTAGACAGAATGAATTGTTCATAGCATTAAAAATACATTTCTCATTCCTCTAAAGTGGAGAGATATGAATTTGATTAATGAACTACTAGATGGATAAGGAATTGGCTGGACGTCTGCATCTAAAGAGCTACAGCCAGTGGCTTAGAATCCAAATGGAAACCAGTACAAGTGGAGTCCCTCTAGGGTCTGGATTGGGACCAATATTATCGATATCTACGTCACTCACACAGCAGTGGGATTGGGTGCCCCCAGCTGAGAGGTGTGTTTGGCTCATGGAGGGAAGCAATGGCAACCAGAGCTCTCTGACAGGCTGGAGGAGTGGGCCCATTGAAGTTCAACAAGGCCAAGCACCAGGTCCTGTCCCTGGGTCATGGAAATTCACAATATCAATATGGACTAGGGGATGAATGGATTGAGAGCAGCACAGCACAGAAGGAGTTCATGGATGAAAAGCTGGACATGACCTGGCCATGTGCACTCACAGCCCAGAAAGCCAAACATGTCCTGGGCTGCCTCCAAAGCAGTATGGGCAGCAGGGCAGGGGAAGGGATTCTGACCCTCACCCTTCTCTGGGGATTCACTCGGAGTGCTGTGTTCAACTGTGGGGTCCCCAGTACAAGAAAGGCATGGAGCAAGCCCAGAGGAGGCAGGAAAATTCATCAGAGGGCTGAAACATCCCACCTGTGAAGAATGCCTGAGAGAGCTGGGGTTGTTTAGCCTGCAGAGGAGACACCTTATCATGGGGACACCTTATCTGGCTCTTCAATAAATGAAAAGGACTTTATAAATTTGGAGTAAGACTTTTTATCAGAGCTTGTAGTGACACAACAAGGGATAATAGTTTA
The DNA here is from genome assembly GCA_024865655.1 of Emberiza elegans. Lineage (NCBI taxonomy): Eukaryota > Metazoa > Chordata > Aves > Passeriformes > Fringillidae > Emberiza > Emberiza elegans. The sequence continues at coordinate 24,322,803 of JALJVW010000206.1, forward strand.
AAAAAGAAAGAGGTAGATTTAGACTGGATATAATGAAGGCATTTTTTACAATGTTGATGGAACAGGTTGCCTTGAGAAATTATGGATCCTCATCACTGGAAGTGTTTAGGGTCAGGTTACATGGGACTTTGAGCAACCTAGTTGAATCCATGATGTCCCACACCATGGCAGAGAGGTTGGATTAGATGATCTTTAAATGTTCACCTTTCTACCTAAACCATTTCCTAATCCTCTTATTCTACAAATTTAGAGAGTACAACATATAGGTTTTGGTATAGAATATTTTATCTTTCAACTGATGCACCATATTAAAAATATTTTCTAATATATTTAATAGATTAATCAGTGAACTGCTTCATATTTGTACACAGGTTGAGAAGGTAATAAAGAGTATTTTCTCAATGTAGAATGTAAATATATTCAAGTAAAATTTAAGAATTTTCTCATAAGAGAGGTGTGGAAACTCCTTCTAAAAGCATTGAAGGAGATTGAAACTAAAAGAGAATATTTATGAGTACTTTTGTTTATTAGTTGATTTTCTTTTCATATTTTAGGATATCCTGAAGATGCAATGGCTTTAGTGAAATAGGCAAAACTGCTGAATAATACACACTACAAGAAGAGTGCAAAAAGGATGCAATCTTGATATCTACATCTTCAATTTACAAACTGCTTTGCATTTTTCTGCATTCCAACATTCATTATTTATTGCCTACATTACTTAATTGTAGTATTTTTTATGTCACTATTAGTTTATGGCAATATTTAATCATGATAAAATAAATATTATCTGTCCTATATTTCCAGATGAATCATTCAATATAACTATTTCAATTTACTAATTACCAGAATTGAAAAATATAATATTCAAGATGGAACATGCCATATTAATGTCACTGTTGCAATAATACACTTTTTAAAGGAAATTATGGATAATATTAACCTACCTGTCAGGTATGTTTGTTCATGTAACTCTGTGATGCTTAATAGCTCTGCCTTCTGCTGCTGACAGCTTTTTCTTGCCTGATGCCACTTCAGAGCTGTCTCAGAGTTTATCTGGTACTGGACATTTGTTAAAGGGTCTGTGTTCCACAAATCATCACTAGTAACTACAGAGAGAAACAAAAATGCTGTAACTCATCATAAAGACAGAGCCAGATAAAGTATACCAAAAAAATTGCATAGCAAAAGACAAAAAATGCCTGAGCACTGCTGTGGACAAATGGTTTGAAAAGAATTCTGAGTGTTCTTTAAGTTATAGCAGATCCAGGACAGTAGACAGGGTATGAAACAAGGTGGCTGTTTTCTCTGGTGCAAAAGAATCTGCTGTTTAAGGTAAAAAATAAGTGGCTAAAAACGTGCTAAAAGAGTCGATTTGTGAATGTGGAGTAAAAGACTAAAAACTTTCAGGCTGATGCTAGCTAAGGTGTATATCAAGCTGACCTTATTTTCTGAGATAAACCCCAGATTTTTTACTAATTTGGGTCACTATATAAAGTGGCTGTGGATTTTCTTACTGTGACTGTGGTAATCTGACCCAAGGCTGAATGCAAAGCTGACATCATCAGTATCCATCTCACGTTCCCCTGCAATTCCTGATTCCTTAAGCATGTGTCTGACATGGCATGACTTTCTCCTCCTCCACACAGGCTGACTGAACTCCTTGAATACCTGAATTGGCACTTTCAGGCAATGCCAGCGAAGCATCACCCAAAAGGACCCAACAGTAGAAGCTGCCCCAGAAGGCACCACACTCTGTACACTGCTGCAGTCTCTCCTGCCTCATCTCAATTGTTTCTCCACAAACAAGCAACAGAAAACAGTGTGATCTTGATCTGCCAAAAATGGAACCTACGTGAGGTCCCAGCACTGAGCTAAATATCACATGAAGGGAATAAAGTTGCATGACTGAAGCAGAACACAGCAGAGATCAGTGCATGTCTGCCAACAAGGAAAAAAACCCTGAATTCCTGAAGCCTTTATCAGCTTCTCAAGTTGCAATCTGAAAAGCTGAGAGAAAGAGGTCTTTTCTAAATTCAGAATGCTCAGAATACTTCAGTCTGCAAATAGAGGGAAATGGGACAATAAACAAAAAAAAAAAAGCATGATACATGTTAAGTACCAGGAGGTCACTTACCAGTTCCACTTTTTCCTGTATTAAATCTGATTATCTATAGGTAATATAAAGTGCTTATTTTCACAATATCTTTATTTTTTAAAGAAATAAAATATAACCTACTGTAATAATAACATTTCAGTAAAAATGGTAATTATCCTTATCCACAAATCAACTTCTGTCCAAAATATTTTATAACTATCAAAATCAAAACTTTTTTGCTACATTATGATCTAAAAGACCATAAATCCCTGTACACAAGCCTGGGATAAAATTAATATTGCAAAAATAGTAAAATCTATATTTCAGTAAAGAGAACTGGCTCTGACTTGACAGTAAGGGGTTTGTAAATCTTGTATAATTATTACAGAGAAGAGGTAAACAAGTCTTGGGCATTCATCCAACCTTCCACCTCAGTTCCCCTGTCTCATAATTTATAGCTGACTTCCATATGGTGCTCTCTTGTAGAATTTTGGCCTTTCATAAAAATCAAACTAATTTCTAAGTCTTGAAAATTTTGCTTTAAAGATGCCTGAGTTTTGAGAGTTTTGAGAGCAGGATTTTGGAAAATCTGTATGCTATTGTTTAAAGCTTAGTTCCCCAGAGAAACAAAAAGATGAAACACTTTACTGGAATATTATATTTTAGTGCCTAAGCTAAATTAATGCTAAATCACACCTGTCCTCAGTACATAAGTAGAAAATTAATAAAAATCTGAACTCTATCCCTACACAAATTAATTCAGCATGCATTTATTTTCTGCAGGTTTTGTTTCTGTCCTAGTCACCTGCATTTATGCATTGCTTAATGCATAAAAAACCTTTCAGAAGAGTTTCTGAATCCTACATCTGTCAAGAGAGGCCTCAATGGACTTTTTCCCACTGGAATAGAGCTATATGAACACGTTGAGTCACTCTCCTGATGGTCTTACACTGTGCAACTTGTTTTCCTCCCAGCACCTTCTTTCAAAGCAGCATACAGTTCAAGAAGACATGGTGAAACCTATAAAGAAGCAACATTTCCTAGGCTACTAAAAATTGTTGGAGCAACACTGCAACAACACTGTTCAATTCCTTTCCTTAGGGTTTAAGCTTCTTCTGTTACTGTCTCAGCATCTCTTTCTAAATCACCAAATAAAGGGTCATAATCTCAATTATAGCACCTCCACTGATAAAATTTCTCCACCTCTATTGATTTGAATAACTGTTGCAGGTGAAGCCTCATGTTCTCTTCATTTTGGAGAACATCTGAGGTGGTTTTGGTCACAATGGGAGGTGACTGGGTCAGCCACAGACGTTTCACTGAAGGTCCTGGCCCCAGTATGAGCAGCTGCAAGAGTTTGCATCACATATTTTCATGCTTGCACCCTTGGCCTGTTTAAGAAGATGGTTTAGAAAACAGCACTTTATTCTTAGTAAATAAACTTTAACACATACAAACTTAAATATCCTATTTTTAAAGGTGTTGTTGAAGTTTATTAACTTATCACACTCTCATATCTCATTCATTTCTCTTTCATAGGGATGACTAAAACTCTGCTACTATGGCCTGTCTCTCACTAAAATATATGACCCAAACTTGAATATTTTATAGCTAGTACTGAAGAATCAGGAAGGAAACATGCAGGCAGTCAGCATAAAGCAGCTTTTTCCAAAAACAATCACTGCCATCAGAATGGATTTCCTTGAATTATGCCAAAGAATTAAACAAAATTTTAATGATGCCTCCTATTTGTTGTAGTCAAATAATACCAAAGAGGGAGTACTCTTAAGTCAGCTTTGCATGTGCTTTATTAATGGGATTGATACTCCCAGCATGTTTTTATTGTCCTGAAAATGATATTGGCATGGAAGAAAAAAAAAAGTGCAGTTTTTATTTTCTGAAATACTGAATGCAAAATTCATGGAAATCAGGCAAGGACACCAGTATTTTGTCATCAAACCAGTTAAGATCAACCCAAACAGTTTTCTTCACATCAAAGGGAAGGCATATTTTTCTCCTTATCTCTGCTTGCAGTCAGCTGGAGCTTTACAGCAAAACACAATAATAAAGAAGAAAGGAGGGAAAAGTGCTACCCTTCTCAGCATGAAAGAAGAAGCAGCCTGCAGACAAAATGTTTAGTACATATTTTACAGAGGTCCAGAGAAAATCATTAAAATTTAAAAGAATTCAAATACATGCAGGGATAAATTACTCCCATTTACTTAAAGTAAGATCAACGTTTCTAAATAAAGTTCTGTATTTTGATAGTACTGCATTTTAAACACCAAGTATATGCAAACCAGGGAATTTAGAATACACATACTTCTATTTGAGTTAAAAGACAGAACTAAAATACACAGATTTGGGAAACACTGGGATGTACTAAAGAGTTCAAGAAAGTTCCTTCATGTCTAAAAGGCAACTCATTCTCCAAAGTAATTTTAATTTTCAATTAAACTGTATTCTAGCTTTCAGTTCCATTTCATAGATTTCTACTTTTTGACCTTTTATATATACTACTTACGCTAATGTAAGCATCTAATTTACTTTCTATTTAACTAAATGGTGTACATAGAGATTCCAGAATGCAATTTAAATACTTTCACACAGAAGTAATTGGGCAATGTTTTTTATTCTGGGTCCTGTGTTTGGATATTTATGTTGCTCTTAAAAGGAAAACAGCCTAAACAGAGACATTTCAAACTGTAAGGCACATGTTATGGACATATTTCCAGGCAGCTGAGTAACAGCACAGCAGAACTGTGAATGTAAAATCTTACATTTCATTGGGCAAAATCCATACTTCCTGTCCACATCATAGTCTGAAGTGGTTCCACACCAGAACCAGCCATCTGATCTGCCAGCATCTGTGCAGTCAGCATACCATTTACCACCAAACTTAAAAGGAAATACACAAGGGGCTCCATTGTCATTTCCTTTCACTGTGTAGGTATCTAAGGAGAGACAACAATTCAAAAATGCATAAAAATTAATAAGCATGAGATATATAGGAGCTTGTTTTTATGATCCTATTAAAATATTATGGTAAGGAAAGCTTGCCAGCTTAGTATACAACTGTACTAGAACTGGAACATTGATCATTTTACTCTAGGTCTAAGCTGATACCAACGTTCACAGTGATTCAAATTTTTGTTGCTAAGGGAGACAAGAGACCACAACTGACTGAGCTAAGACAAGTACATTCCCATGTTAAATTTCCCATGCATAACAATCAAAAGTACAATACACACACACTTATGCCATCTTTTAAAGTGCAAAAGACTGTTGAATGTTCTGTCAATAACCCAGTCAACTGCTGAGCATTTTGCACATGGACAAGCATGTCCATGTAAACCTGAAAGATATATGCCATAGAGTGACTTCAATATCTTATGCCCAAATAAATTGTGTATTTGCATGTAAAGATACTTTTTGTTTTATCAGAAACCTGACTCAATGGAACTTATGAGAGTAACTAAAGCAGCTTTCTGTGTGTGCACATGTAGTGTACATTCATTGATGGAAGGACATACAGGGGAACTGGACCTGACAAGGATTTTTGGAGAGGTGACATACCAGGGTCACTGTCTCACAGAGCTGCTAGAAAACAGAAGGAGGAAGGAATAGCAGGACATTATTACATCTGCCCCCTGTCTTCTTTCACATAATTTGCTTTGCTAGGGTTCTTCTATTCTGGCTTCTGGCCAAGGACCAGTACTGTAATCAGCCATAGTGTAAACCACAGAAACTGCATCCATACCGCCCTCTGTGACCATTTCTGTTTACCAAAAAATACTAAATGGGAAGTCAAATATATTTCCAGATACTTATCATGAATATATATATGGAGATGAATGAATGTATATAAAGATGTACTATACATAACTTTTTCAAATTTAACTATTTAAAATGTCTTATTTGAATTTAACTATATAAAATATATGTTTTCATTGTCTAACATTTTAGCACCAGCTTCAAATACCTAGGAAGACATCTGCAATACACTGGAAATTAACATATCAAGAGTTAACTAATATCTTACTGCCAGTTAATATTTGCACTCCAAGGGAAAAAAATATAACCAACAGACTAAACACTTAGACTATGTCTTTCTGTATATATGTAGTAAATAGTAAAAGCTATCATCAACTGCTTTGTAATAGTTATACACATGTTTTGAATAATGATAAAAATTTTATTCTCTCCAAATGAATCACTACCATGCATGGTTATTCATCTATCAGCACTTTGACAAATTTGACAAAAACCAAACTGAAGTACTCAAAAAACAAAAGGCACACCCACTCAAGTATTGTTTATTTCACCTGAATTCACACTCACTGATCATTAATAAGATTAAGGAAATTCTTCTACACATATAAAGTATTTTAATTGTCTACACATAAAAACAAGTTTGAAATACAGAAATTAATTTACAGAACTTTACCTTCATAGCCTCGAGAACACAGATCGTCTGTGGTTCCGTAGACTTTCCACCTACTCCATAAACCAGATCCCTTGTACAGCATAATATTCCTTTCCTGTTTGTTTCCATAGTTGAAAAACAAATCTTCCCCTTGGATTGCAAAGAGAGTCTCATTTCTGCATTCCCATCGCTGAAGTTCGCTAGCCTTGTCACAAGGGTACAGAGTGATGGGAACCCAGTCTTTCTTCGAAGGCACTCCCAAGCACAATTTGAATGCTATGCTCATAAGCTGGTGATCTGAGACCCACCTGAATTTTTGTGACTCATTTTCTTGAACACAAGGAGCAGTAGTCACTGAATTAGAACTTTGAGCCAGTACACAGCGCTTGTGATCTTCATTATATATTAAGAAGATGCTAGTATCTATAAAAAAAAAACCACCAAAATACTGGAATGATTTGGTTTGAAGTAACCTCACATGCTATCTAAATGAAATATGAATCTGGACACTCCTCTTGGTGTGAAAATCTCATCATCTAGTCAGCAAAAGAAGGTGTGGACTACACCTACGCCTGTTGAAGTGGCTGTGTGGTGCAACTAGCTCAGATATGAGGACATTTCAACTATTTTGTGTCAGTGAAAGCATCTACACACAAAAGCACAAGGCAGCAGAGGTGTAGACCTAGTGTCTCCTGTAGGTTTAAAGCATGGGTTAAAGTGAAGAGAGACAACACACTCATGGTGTTAATCCAAGCTGCACCCATGGGAATTACTGAAATGAGGGAGCATGGACACTGTGGAGAGCAGATCCTGACACTGAACTCTCCAGCAGCACTGGCTCCCAGGCGTGGGGAGATGACAACAGTCACTAAGTTCTTCAGGCTCCATTTCCTCACAGTGGAGAGCTCTGTTCCCAAAAGCCCTGCTAAAACCTTTAAGGTATTAACTGAGGAGAAGGGTATGTTTTTAAGCTTTATACTCAAGCTTCTTGTAGAACATATTTATTTTTTAATTCAGCCATCAGTGATTTCTTTCTTGTATCTCTCCATTAGGACTGAAATACCAACAGCAGTAGGATTTGCCATCACCAGTTGTCTCTTCAAGACTTATGAAAATATACAAAGCTCTTCATAGCTTCCCAGGTTATTTCTCCCTCTTAGTAAACAATGCTTCACAGCATGCATTTTCACATATTCAAGGTTGGCTTCAAAGTTGTAGCCACTTGAAAAGTTTTAGCATCTTTTGCACATGGATGCGCTATGAGTGTATCATTTCTGAGCCAGTCTTGCTGAAAGACTGAAATTTTTTCCTCTCTGATCCACCTGAGATACCTTTTGGCACAGTACCTTTATCATGCTCTTTCACATAAGGCAACAGGATGCACAACATTTTAAAGCTGCATTTTAACTGGGCTATGAGATAGGAAGGAGAAATATTAATTTATGTCATTCTGGGGATGGAAGCTTTTTAAAAATACTATTTATTTTAGGGCATGACTACCAAACTAAACAAATTCTATAATGGAGAATTAGTTAAGGGGAAAATAGGTTAACCACAGAAATTCTTCCCTTCTCTGCTGAGGCTCTAATGTGGAAATGATCATATTTTTCTGCAGAAGAACATTCTGGGGACAAATAACCTCTCTCTCAGAGAAAGAGCTGACCTAGACATATCTCATCTATAGTTCAGCTTCCTTCTCTTGTCCTTTGGCTTACAACTCACTGGGAAGTAATGTAAAACTGATGAGCACTGGAGGCAGAAATTGTTGTCTTTTGCCAATCTGTTTTACTCACAGACAATACAAGGAAATGTATAATTATCACTGCTGGTGACAACTTCTTTTTATTCTGCTTTTCTACTAGCATTTAGCACAATGTTATTGTAAACTGATATATGCAGTGCTTGCAACTCTCCTTTTCCTGCAATCATGTTCAAAGTTTCTGGATAAAAGAGATGTCAAACTACTTCACATGTATAGAAAACGCTACCTGATTTTTCAAACTGCTAAAATTGTATCTGTGGCCTAAAATAAAAGTCCTTATTTTCTGGTTCTTGTGGTGTTAAAGAGAAGATGCTATTTCACATGAAAAAAGTATCCCTAAGTCAAAAGCCTGGATTATTGCATCCAAGCATGAGAGTGTGCATAGTTTTGGCTTCAAAAATGAAGTTAAAAAGCTGAACAAAACAGTCTGGCCAGTGAGGATGGAGAGGGGCACAAAACTTAGGCTCTCTACTGTTCCAACGGTGCCTTTACAAAGGATTAGAAGTGTGTAAACCCAACCCAACTGCTTAGACAAGGGCATATTCCCAATGCAGGCAGTAGTGCATATGCAAGCAGCTAAAAGGCCAACTCAGCCAAGGAGGCATCAAAAATAAGCTGACACCAAAACAGGAGAACAGAACAAGAGGGAGCAGGATGCTGGACCAACTGTGGCTGAGGCTGTAATTGCAGGATTTCCTTTCCCCCAGTGTTGCTCCTCTCTAATCCATGGCCATTAAGCAGACTCATAACTTAGTGCTGTATTGCTCAAGTTTACAGCTTTATTTCTGTTTATTCTGCCATCCTGCTCACCAAAGGGGATTCCCATATGAAAGTATTTGTGTGAGTAATTAGATTGCCTAGAAGAAACAAACCAGGTATTTGTGCTGCACTTCCTCTGCCCTGCCAAGAGCTCCCTGTAAACACTTGACACAACTCTTGCCAGCATGATGAGCTGTATCTGGGAAATGGGCTGAGCAGAATCACACATAGCACCATTAGCTGTGTCTCACTGTTCTGCTTCAACATTTGTTATGGAGCTCTGTAACAGGTGCTGTTCTTCACCACAGATGAACTGTGGGTGGAACACTTTAAGGTCCACCACAGTGTGCTCATGAGTACCACAATGTTAATACTTTGAATTAAACCTATTTCTAACAGTAAGTCGTATTTTGAAACTTACCCCTGAAAGGAAGGTCTTTAAAATGCGCAAGAACATGCCAGGCTTAGGAAACAACTTCACCACTACCAGTGCACAAGCAGCCATTCAGGGAGATCTAGCATCTTTTCCCCCAAAAGTCTCAAGTAGATCCCAAAGAATTTTTCTCACTGGCTTTCATTTTTCTTTACTCACTCCACTGTGACTGTTTGCCATTTATCTCTGGCCCCAAGTTGTATTTAAGAATTGTGCCAAGTACTTCACAATCTCAGTGGACAGTATCATTTCCATGGTAGGGATTTCCAGAATGCCAAACTGACTTCACACTCTGCAGCATTTCCAAACCATCACAGATTATATGAGCGTAAATTAGGAAGTAATTTGAGCAGCCAGTGAAGTGCTACCAGTGTTAAACACTAATGGAGAGCACCAGAAGAACAGACACAGAAACAGAAGCAAAAGAGGAAAGAGCAAGGAGGCAGAAGCAGGTAGCGTGACTGTTTTCCCTACACAGGCTCTTGCCTGCCAGATGCCTTTAACTGATTGCTGCTGGTTACACAAAGAAAGGTTACAAGGCAGTGTTGCAAAGATTTGCGTTGCTAGATCTCAATCCAGTGAGCAGGGGATGCTGAAGGGTTTTCAGAAACGGCAGGTGCAAAACATTCACTGAAAAGTAGCTGTGAGCTGGAAATCATGGCAAATCTCAGAGTAAGTGGATTCAAACTCCAAGTATCACCAAGTAACACAACTTCCCCCTGTTCTCGCATCTCTATCCATCCCAGCACCTCAGCTACCCTAACAATCCCCCATGAAACCAGGGCCCGTCCTAGAGGGCTGGAGGACAGGCAGAGCCCCAGCACCAGGCAGTTCCACAAACCCCTGTGGTGAGCGGGTCTGTGAGGGAAAGCTGCTGATGGTGTTAAATCAATCAGGGGCTCATCGGAGCGGTGGGGAAACTGAGGCAGCGCCGGTGACAGCCCTGTTCGGCGTCCCCAGCGCCGCGGGCACCCAAAGGGCAGCTCTGCCCGCCGGGCACCTCTGGGTGCGGGCGAGGAAGGGGTCCCGAGGGGAGCCGCCTCCATCAGCCGCAGAGGGGCTTTAAATGTTCGTGGGCTTCACCTGCACCCGCGGCTCCTCCCCGCGCCCTCCGCCAGCCCCAGAGCGGGCTCGGCTCTGTGTGACCCCTCGGTTCTCGGCCGGCCTCGCCGCGCAGCCCCCGGGGCACTCACCCAGCAGCGGAGCAGCCCGGGGCAGGAGTCCGAGGAGCAGCAGGAGCAGGGACGGAGCCATGGCCGAGCCCCGGGCACAGCGCTGAGCAGGGCAGGGCAGGGCAGCTCCGCCGCGCCTGCCGAGGGCCGGTGGATCAGGGGAAAACTCTGGGCTCCAAATGATAAGGAAATATCCTGTCACATGGGGCGTTTTGAAATAACAGGAATTCGCTGTTCAAACTTTGCTTTCCTAAGCTGATTTTTTTCCCTGAGCGGAGGAAAGAGCCTTCTTCCAGGCATGTGCAGGTGATAAAGCGGCGATAGCTGAGACGGGCGCTGCTTTTATCGTTGTTGCCGTTGTGAGCGGCGTTTGCTTTTTTCCTTTTATCCCCTTTGCGACTCTGACAGCGTTGCATCTGGGTCAGTGGTTTGTCTTCCAAGAAAATCAGCCAACCCCGCTCGGAGGGAGGTGGATCTCCCCCTCCTTTTCTTCTGGGGTAAGGAAAGGAGAAAGATAAGGGAAGAAAGTCAAGTCTCAAAGAAAACCCCTGTTCGAAAGCCTTGCCTAGAAGAAACAAACCAGGTATTTGTGCTGCACTTCCTCTGCCCTGCCAAGAGCTCCCTGTAAACACTTGACACAACTCTTGCCACCATGATGAGCTGTATCTGGGAAATGGGCTGAGCAGAATCACACATAGCACCATTAGCTGTGTCTCACTGTTCTGCTTCAACATTTGTTATAGAGCTCTGTAACAGGTGCTGTTCTTCACCACAGATGAACTGTGGGTGGAACACTTTAAGGTCCACCACAGTGTGCTCATGAGTACCACAATGTTAATACTTTGAATTAAACCTATTTCTAACAGTAAGTCGTATTTTGAAACTTACCCCTGAAAGGAAGGTCTTTAAAATGCGCAAGAACATGCCAGGCTTAGGAAACAACTTCACCACTACCAGTGCACAAGCAGCCATTCAGGGAGATCTAGCATCTTTTCCCCAAAAGTCTCAAGTAGATCCCAAAGAATTTTTTCTCACTGGCTTTCATTTTTTCTTTACTCACTCCACTGTGACTGTTTACCATTTATCTCTGGCCCCAAGTTGTGTTTAAGAATTGTGCCAAGTACTGCACAATCTCACTGGACAGTATCATTTCCATGGTAGAGATTTCCAGAATGCCAAACTGACTTCACACTCTGCAGCATTTCCAAACCATCACAGATTATATGAGCGTAAATTAGGAAGTAATTTGAGCAGCCAGTGAAGTGCTACCAGTGTTAAGCACTAATGGAGAGCACCAGAAGAACAGACACAGAAACAGAAGCAAAAGAGGAAAGAGCAAGGAGGCAGAAGCAGGTAGCGTGACTGCTTTCCCTACACAGGCTCTTGCCTGCCAGATGCCTTTAACTGATTGCTGCTGGTTACACAAAGAAAGGTTACAAGGCAGTGTTGCAAAGATTTGCGTTGCTAGATCTCAATCCAGTAAGCAGGGGATGCTGAAGGGTTTTCAGAAACGGCAGGTGCAAAACATTCACTGAAAAGTAGCTGTGAGCTGGAAATCATGGCAAATCTCAGAGTAAGTGGATTCAAACTCCAAGTATCACCAAGTAACACAACTTCCCCCTGTTCTCGCATCTCTACCCATCCCAGCACCTCAGCTACCCTAACAATCCCCCATGAAACCAGGGCCCGTCCTAGAGGGCTGGAGGACAGGCAGAGCCCCAGCACCAGGCAGTTCCACAAACCCCTGTGGTGAGCGGGTCTGTGAGGGAAAGCTGCTGATGGTGTTAAATCAATCAGGGGCTCATCGGAGCGGTGGGGAAACTGAGGCAGCGCCGGTGACAGCCCTGTTCGGCGTCCCCAGCGCCGCGGGCACCCAAAGGGAGCTCTGCCCGCCGGGCACCTCTGGGTGCGGGCGAGGAAGGGGTCCCGAGGGGAGCCGCCTCCATCAGCCGCAGAGGGGCTTTAAATGTTCGTGGGCTTCACCTGCACCCGCGGCTCCTCCCCGCGCCCTCCGCCAGCCCCAGAGCGGGCTCGGCTCTGTGTGACCCCTCGGTTCTCAGCCGGCCTCGCCGCGCAGCCCCAGGGCACTCACCCAGCAGCGGAGCAGCCCGGGCAGGAGTCCGAGGAGCAGCAGGAGCAGGGACGGAGCCATGGCCGAGCCCCGGGCACAGCGCTGAGCAGGGCAGGGCAGGGCAGCTCCGCCGCGCCTGCCGAGGGCCGGTGGATCAGGGGAAAACTCTGGGCTCCAAATGATAAGGAAATATCCTGTCACATGGGGCGTTTTGAAATAACAGGAATTCGCTGTTCAAACTTTGCTTTCCTAAGCTGATTTTTTTCCCTGAGCGGAGGAAAGAGCCTTCTTCCAGGCATGTGCAGGTGATAAAGCGGCGATAGCTGAGACGGGCGCTGCTTTTATCGTTGTTGCCGTTGTGAGCGGCGTTTGCTTTTTTCCTTTTATCCCCTTTGCGACTCTGACAGCGTTGCATCTGGGTCAGTGGTTTGTCTTCCAAGAAAATCAGCCAACCCCGCTCGGAGGGAGGTGGATCTCCCCCTCCTTTTCTTCTGGGGTAAGGAAAGGAGAAAGATAAGGGGAAGAAAGTCAAGTCTCAAAGAAAACCCCTGCTGGAAAGCCCGGGCTGCAGAAGGAGCAGGGTCCTACTTTTGGGATCCCGGGATCTGCGCCGCGCCCCCGTGCCCATCACTCCTCCCCTGGGCGCCAGCGGGAGCGGGGCGCGGCTGCCGAGGAGGGGACGAGGGGCTTTAGGGACCCTAAGAGGCATTCTCTGAAGCCCAATAAATGAACTTCAGCCGATTTGTTTGCTTGTTTATTCTACCGACAGTGATGGCACTATCTGCTGTTAACAGAACTCAAATCTTGCTCGTGAATCAGCGCGGGAAAAGCAAAACCTTGCCTGCTAGCTGAGTTTCACGAGCTGAAGCACCTGCCTGGAATTAAATGATCTTTCTGAAAAGGTGCCTTTAGAGCATCGTCAGCCTTGGTGATTTTACAGCTTCTTGCTGTGCTGGATGCAGAGCAGCACGCTACTTCTTTGAGATCGCTATCAATGTACAGCCTGAAGAATCCCAAAATGGATTGAAACACCATTCCTACTGTTTTTTACATAGAGAGGCTTTTGTAACACATGGGACTTACTGGGTATTTTGATGGGGCGTACATGAGGCTCAGGGAGCACCTTGCTGCTCTCTACAGCTCCCTGAAAGAAGGGCTTAGTGAGGTGGGGGCTGGTCTCTCTCCCAGGTGACAAGGGATAGGACAAGAGGAAGTGACCTGAAATTGCACCAGGGGAGGTTAAGACTGGATATTAGGAAAAATTTATTTGCTGAAAGAGTGGTCAAGCACTGCAACAGGCTGCCTGGGGAAACAGTGGAATAACCGTCCCTGGAAGTGTTTAAACATGTGGAGATGTGGTGCTTTAGAGGCATGATTTACTGGTGGGCTTGGAAGAGCTGGCTTAATAGTTGGACTCAATGATCTTAGAGGTCTTTTCCAACCTTAAAAATTTTATGATTCTATGAACCTGTAGGGCTCAAAACTACCATGTATATGAAGCCTGTTGTGCAGCAGGCCCTACCCCTGTGTTGTCATGCACTTGGAAATCTCTGATAAACATTTAAAAATCATCCAAATCCTCCTTGATGGAAGTTCTGGGTGGGAAAGTACAGCACATCCCGGGAAACACCAATATGAGATTAGTATGGAAAGAGGCAGAGCAGAGTAAGAAGGTACTTTGACACTTAAAACAATAAGAGAAGAAGAAACAATGGAGATGAAAAACAAGCTCATTTGAAGTCAGTGAAACTCCTGCTAACATTGGAAAGGATTCCAGCCAGGCACTTCAGCTGTGCTGGGTCCTCTTGGGGGCTACATCAGGGGAGTAAAGAGGAAGTGCTTCATAATTCCCCTCAACATCTGTAGAACCACAAAAAGGTCAGGAACAGCCTGGCCCAGAGACAGGAGGTGGGAAGTATTTCAGCCATAATCAGCAATGTTCTGTATTGTTGTGTTGATGAATTGTCATGTGGGAAACTTAATCTCCTGCTGTAGTATACGGGAGATATTTATTTTTCCCCTGATTATTTGCAAAACCCAAAAGCCCGGGAAAACATCTAGTGTTAAAAGGAACAAGTCAGAAGACTCAGAAAAATGCTGCTGCCCTAATAGAACACTTCAATTTCTAAGACAATCACTGAAAGTTTGGATATTTGTGGTATTCTTTTGCCTCAAGACAAACAAAGAAGGGAGACACTGTGTGAAGTTCAGTCCCAATATAAAAAATTAAAACTGCTACCAAAGTCTTTACATGGTTATGTAAGACTGAATATATGATGATTACATGCAACAAAGGCTGCATGTAACTTAAATGGATAAATGTGTTGCACAAATAGGCATAAAAAGGGAATTAAGTAGTGAGAAGCAATACCTCTTTGGCTGTCAGTGGCTTTATGAGGAATGAGCTATTCCTCTAAGTGGCAGAAGAAGTTGTTTTGGGCTGTTCTTGGAGCTCCTCAAAACTGAACTGGACAAGATACTGAGCAACCTGATCCAAGTCAACCCTTCTTTAGAGAAGAGGTCATTCTAAATGACTTCCCAAGGTCTCTTCCAACCAAAATGAGACTTCAGAAGAACCACTTCCAAGTGAAGTACTGCAGCCTCCCTTCCTGATCTTAAAACTGCCTTTTTCTCATTGTCCCTTACACTCACTGGACATCTATACTGGAGATATTACCAGTTCAGAGACATTTTGACACAGACCTGTGTGATACACACCTATATGTCTACGTTTGTATACATATGTCTACACATAGCCCCTGTTTAGAGCAGCACGGGTCTTGATGAGCTTATCCACGTAGCCTCTGTGTCTCATCTGCAGCACACTCATCAGTAATCATATCTGGATCTGGCTCCCTCTTTCACCATGAATCAGGTATTCTGATCTAATATAGTCAAAGGGAAAGATTTTCTCTCTTCTGAGACAAAAGTATTCAGCAAAGTCTCAGCCTGTAGTGATTTGAAGGCAAAAAGTTACCAAAAGCTCAATCTGCTAAATAACTAATGGTGGGGTACATGTCCTAGATAGACATATGTTCTCATCTTTCCTGTGGGTAGGAAGCCAGCTGACATTCACACGGAACAGAAAGGCTTGAATTCCTCAGAGGCAGGTCAGACCCTCTCTTCTTGTGGCACATCCAGTTCCAGTTCCAGGTCATTCTTCCTGGCAAAATACGTTGAAATCCTGAAGCCACAGTGGCCCTTGACTTTTATAGCAGACTGGAAAATGAAAAG
The DNA here is from genome assembly GCA_024865655.1 of Emberiza elegans. Classification (NCBI taxonomy): domain Eukaryota; kingdom Metazoa; phylum Chordata; class Aves; order Passeriformes; family Fringillidae; genus Emberiza; species Emberiza elegans. The sequence continues at coordinate 24,338,758 of JALJVW010000206.1, forward strand.
TTCAGTGCTAAATGAAATCATATCCAGATTTTAAACATAATATGTGTGGAATAATTGTATGTGTGGAACAATTGTATGTGTGGAAGGAAATCAAGTGGATTACTATCTATGCTTTTACATTTGCATCCAAGATGCTTTTTGATGTTTCCTGTGGGAACCTGTATCTCTCAGATAGTGTTCAATAGTTAACTACATATTACTAATATTTTCATGGGTGCTGCAGGGGGCTACCTGCAATGGAAACCTAAAACCATTTTTGTATTTCATTAGTCATCTTAGAGTACTTAAACAACATTCTCACACTACTGAATGATTTGGGAGAGAGCTTCCTAGAAGATTGTACCATTGTAAGAAGATAATTAAAATTAGATACTATACAGGTTTTCACTGGGATGGAGTTGATTTTCTTTGTGGCAGCTCAGATGGTGATATGTTTTGGGTTTATGACCAAAACAGGGCTGATAACACAGGCATGTTTTAGTTATTACTGAACAGTTTTGCACAGCCTGAAGGCATTTTCTGCTTCTCATGCTACCCCATCAGTGAGCAGGCTAGGGTGGGCAGAAGCTGGGAGAGGACACAGCCAGGACAGTTGGTCCCAGTGGACCAAAGAGATATTCCACACTCTATGATGTCATGCTCAGCCATAAAAGCTGGGGAGAAGGAAGGGGTATTACAGTTTGGAATGGGAGGAAATTTAGGGAAGTGACGTCAAGTTTTTTGTGTAATTGATAGTTTGTTGAATTATTGAGAAGTTGGATACGATTTTGTGAAATATACATGTTAGAGATGAAAAACTTTGGGGATTTCCTTTTTTTTTTTTGGTTGGTGAGGATGTGGTAGGTTTCAGTTTTGACTTTTTTGCTTTGGTTAGGTTGGGTTGGGTGGTTTTGTTGTGGGTCGGGTTCCTTTTTCTCTTTTCAGGTTGTTCATCAGTTCCTTTTATTGGATTTGTTTTGTTGTGGGTCGCGTTTTGTTGTTGGGTAAGAAGATGGAGAGGTTGTGGAGTCTTGGTCAGAGTAGGGTAGGTTGTGGTTGTGAAGACTTTGTCATCAGGCCCTTTTTTTAGTGTGGGTGAGACTAGAGACTTCTGTAGTTTATGTAGAAAACCAAAGATTAATTATGAAGTTGATTTTGATATAGTCTAGTTATAGCTTTTTGTTATAAATTATTGGTGGGTTAGGTAGGCTTTAGGTGTGATATTAATATTTTTGGTGTTTTAATTTTTTTTGAATGAGAGAAAGGAATAAGATGTAAGTATGTAAAGGAATAACATGAAGATATTGAGGTTAGTGAGGAAGAAGTTAAGTCTTAGATGGGAGGGAGTGAGGAGATATCTAGATTTTGGGGTTGAAATTTTTTTGTAAGTTATGGAGAAAATACTTTTTTTCCAAATATGTATGATATTATGGGGAGATTAAAGTGTTCAAATCAATATTGAATAAAGGCTTTTATGTTAAGTAGATGCTGAAGTAGTTGTGATTTCATGAGAAGTTTGAATAGAGAATGAGAAGGGTAGTTTTGTGTTTTTAGAAGAAGATTTTTGTTTTTAGGGATGAATATGATTTTAGGAATAGATAATGATAATTTTTACTTTTAAGTAACTTATCTTTAAAATAATATTTTTTAAATTGACATAGTTTATTGATAAGTTGTGGAAAGGCTTGAGGAAATGGGAAGGACTTTACAATAATAGGGTTCCTTGGGTGGCTGTTATTTGTGACAAAATAGAGAGTTACAAGAGAACTGTTTTCTTTCCTCTTGTGGAGAAGTCTCCATAACATTAACAAGAGAAACTTCTCTCCCTAAGTTAGCTGAAAAAAGATTATTTTAGAAGTAGTAAACTGACTGGAAATTTTAGGTTTAATTTCTTTACATTGTCAATAGGAAAGAAAAGGTTGTCGGGGGAGGAGAAATGTTCTGAGGGGTTGGTTTTGATTATTTTCCTTTCTTTTAGTTACTTTAATAACATTTTCTTTATATCCTTTTAAAGTTTTGAGCCTACTTTACCTTCCTCCTAATCCTGTCTCACAACAAGGAGTGTATTAGTGATTAACCAACACCAAACCTGCCACAAGGAGGGACATTCAGAGTTGTGGTGTCTGTCATCCCAAGGCCCTGATTTCCTTGGGAAGTAGCTGGACACCTGTCTGCCACTGGAATGTAGTGGAAAAAGATCCTTTTTTTGTTGTTTTGTTCATGTAGCCTTTTGCTTTCCCTATTAAAATATCTTTATCTCAGCCTATGAGTTTTCTCACTTTCACCCTTCTGTTCTCTCCCCCATCCTGCTGCAGGAGAGAGTGAGCAGCTGTGTGGGGCTGAGCTGCCAGCTGGGGTAAAACCACAACAGACACAGATTAAAACATTATTTATTAAGATCATTTCAATAACTTTACTATTCTATACATTCTAATTAGTATTTAGGAGTGAGAGATTTTGCTTTTCATTTAAACCAGACTCTTTCAGGATCAAAAGGAGTTAAAAGCTAAGAGGGAAATCCCAGAAAATGGACAGAAATCTTAAATTTTCTCAAAGGATTTTCAATGTCAAATTAAATGTATTTATCAAGCTGAGGCAAAATTGTTTAGCTCTTACAGTGTTGTGTATAAACTAACAGAGCCAGGACACAAATCTGTGAATGCTGGGTCTGGATCAACAGCCACCACAGTTGATTCAAAGTGTAGCTAAAGCTGAATCAGACACATTTCCTCCATACAGGAGCTAGTAGAAGGAAGAGCTATGAACACTTTGAGAACTTTTCCGCCTAATTTCATGCTCAAGGCTTAAGCTCATCTTGTTGACTTCTGGAAGCCCACAACACAGCTAATGGGAACAATGAACAAAACACATAAGTAGGATCCAGTCCAGCACTGGTTTTACAATACCATTACCTTAACAACAAATTGTGACCACTGGTGAGAAAAAAAAAAGGAAAAATAGTGCAGTAATACACTGCCAAGAAATCAAATTCATCTATAGTCTCTTTAAATCCCACCAAAAGAAAAAACAAAAGAAAAAAAAAGAAAATACACAAATATATCCAGCTCTTACACATCCTAAAACTGCAGTACAGTCACCCTAACCTCCCTTTGCTGTCAGTGGATGGAGCAAAGAAGGAGCAATAAATAGAGGAGCAATTTAGATGTCATACTCTTGTTCTTGGTCTTACCTAACCTGAGCCTGAGCTTGTATTTCTGAACAAGATATATACATCATTGTGATGAGTAGTACAAAAGAATAAATATTAAATCAGAATGACTTTTTGATTTGTTTTTCCTCAAGACAATACCTCAAGACTTTATTGTGAACCCTATATGTCTTCCCTTTTTTAATTGCAATAAATCCATACTACAAATCCCCTACAGCCAGAAGGCTGAAAGGGAATTCTACTGTAGAAGCATTTTTTGATTTTCACAGCCTATTCCACTTTCTTTCTAATTCTGTACTAATGAGTCACTCCTAACTATCACTGTGAGAATTTTTCTTTAATTACAGTATTCTACATGTTAGAACAGTGGGACCCATGGCTCTGTTACCTACACAAGGGACAAATACTGGACTGCCATGTCTTTTTTGTCTAGGTACAATAAGCCTTCTGATAAGACTACTTCTCTAAAGAAAATGAAAACATACCTTTAATCCTGGTCATAATTTGTGACTGCACCAGTGGTCTATAAGATTTCTCCAAGCATTGTAGTCACAGAGAATCATCAAGTTTGGAAGAGACCTTAAAGATCATCAAGTCTAGCCATCACTACAATCTCCCCTAAACCAAATCTCCAGATCCAGACATCTCTTGAATTCTTCCAGAGACAGTGGAAGAGTCCATCACATCCTTGGCCAATTATACCAATGTCTAACCACTCTTCCAGGGAAAAAAATAATTCTAATATCTAAAATTTGGAACTCAGTGGGAGTAGAGCAGGACACACTTGAAATTAAAATAATGCCATAACCCACTTATAGCAGTTACTGCCTTGAGTTGTATGTTCATTTCCAGTGATTTACCATGGTTAAAAGGAGAAGTTTTGCAGTAAATATATGAAACAGTGTTTTCTAAAGCATGAAGAGGAATAGGTATTTCAGAAATGAATGGCAAAAGATGATACATGAGAGGAAAAGTATCAGATGATAGGAAAAGGTCCAGAGCTGATTTGTATGTTCTATTTGCCATATCACAAAGAAAATATGCCAAAGAAAATCTAGTTTAATTCAGAAACAACAATCTTCATAGCCACTGTCATTATCAACTCAAAATAGAGCCATGACATGAGCACAGAAGTCCTTCAAAAACCTTCAGGAGAGAAATGAAGCAGTAGGAGAAAGCTTTTAAGAAGAAACATCCAAGAGGGAGGTTAAGGGATCAACAGGTAGAGAGTCTGGGCTTTTTTTGCAGAGAGGAGAGTTCCTTAGGGCTTTGTTTGCTTGGGCTTTTTAACTTCAAATAATCAAATTTTGGATTAAATTATGGGCCACACTCCTTAAACACAGATTTGATCCTGTCTCACTAGAATAGGAATACTCTGGCATCCCTGTAAGTATTAAGAGGATACCAAGAAATCTTTAAATCATTCTTTTGGCACATCTTCTGTTGAGCTGTTGTTAAGCAATGGGTTTTAGTATCCTGTACTATAAATAATAGTCTACAACCATGATCAGTATGCCAGTAAGTCTATGCCAGCCTGAATACTCATTCAGGATAACTACAGTAGTAAAATACCACACACCTGATTAAGAGAAAGGAAACAGGTTTCAGTGCAATTTCCCAAAGAACTATGAAATTAAACAATAATATGAATTTTAAAAAGCATGTATTTTTAAAACAGATTATACTATTCCCTAATGTCAGTCACATAATTTCTACAAATTGCTGCTAGTCCCAAATTTATAAACATTACTCATGGAATAGGATTTACTCATAGTCAGAATATCACATTTTAATGGAAATTTACCTAATTTCAGTAAAAGTACTGAGAACTGCAGTTTTGTATATGATTTAATGTTCAAACCTGTCTGATTCAAGAATTCTTTATGCTGTCTGCATTTTATCATTTTTTTCAGAATTAATTTTTTTCAGAAAGTCAACAAAGACTGAAATATTATGAATTATTACATAAACTAAACAGTCACTGAGGACACATTATTGAAGCATCAGCATAGTAGGAGAGGAAATTAAATTTTATTTCAGAGATTATGTTTATATTTCATTCTAATTTCAACAACAGGATTTTTATTTTGGCAACATCTCCTGCAGAACAGAATAGAATTTCCATGCCTCAGTGACTTCCCCTTAGGCCAGCTCCAGCACCATGAGGTGTCCCCGTCCCACTACAGCTCACCTTCTGCTTTACTCATAAATGTGCTGGGTTTGTCTCTCCTATGGCCAAGATTGACAATCATGTTTTTTATTTGATATTGTTTAGTCACCAAATAATGTCCCTTTGTTTAGTCCAAAAATTGTTTGTGCATTCAGATGTAGCTCTTTCAATTTGTCTGGAGAGGGATTGTCATGCTGGCTTCACAAGCAGGGTGATCCCTAGAGCACAGCAGCTGCATCAGGTGTGTGCAGAGCCTCACAGAGCATTTCAGACCTGAGCACGAGTCCTGTCACTGCAGCATCACCCAGGAACAACACCAGCCCCGTGAACACCCACAGCTCAGCATAAAGCCCAGTCCAGGCACCCGGCCCCATAATCCCACACTTAACTCACCCTTCAAATAACACAGTTACTGCCTCCTTTCCCTTACTAGAGAAGCATATGGGGTGAAATGTATATTGAATACCCAATATAATGAAACTTATGAGCCAAAGTAGATGAGAATCTCAAAACTGTTCTCCCCCAGCCTACTTCCAGTGAAATAAAGGCCATGTAAAAAACCTGTAGATTGCAGCCTAAAGAGCTGTGTGTGAAGAAGGGTGACCTGTGAGACAGGGCTAGAGGGAGGGAGGCTGGTACCACCTGGTGTGTAGGAGAAGCTCTGGTAGAGGGAGCAGAGCTGCTGGAGGTGAGGAGGAGCTGTGGCACTGCCGAGTGCTGCTGTGAGAAGGCACATGCTGAAACACCAAGCTGGGACTGGTGTAAAGCATATTTTGGGGCTTAATCCTTCCCTGGATCTCAGGAGCCTGCTGGAGTTGCAATAATGGGCCTTTTCACTTTTTCCTCCATCTACTCCTCTGTAACTGAACTTCAGGGCAGTGTGGCTCCAAGAGATAAACAGTTTAGCACTTCTTGATGTAGTGTGTCCTGCACAAGGCTTAGTGGGACAAGATAAAGAGAAAACAGAAGTTTGAGTTTCTCTCTTCCTCTTGTGAAGTTTTGGTAACGTAGAAGGGGTAAGTCTAAGTCTGTAGATAATAATTTCTGTGAAATTCACCAGCCTTGCCTTGAATTTTTCTTTTTTTTAGCTCCAAAGTTAAGAAAAAATGTTACAGTTAATAAAATGTGTTAAATACATGTAAGCACTACACCGCCCTGAAACACCTGCCTCCTGCAAAATGCTGGGTGAGCCAGTACTGAAGTGACTCAGGCCAGAAGCACCTGAGTAAGGGACTCAGATTCCATTTTCCTGCATGTTCATGGTACATGGCAGTCACCACATGCCTCACTTCTCCAGTTTAAGGCATGCTGATGTAGTGTCCTGTGAAGGTCTATCAATACTTGCAGGATGATGGCAACTCCTGGCTGAGATGGTTCCATCATGATACAGCTTGTTGGCAGATGGAACTATTAAATAAAATCATGAAAACTGCCTTCAGAAGAGCAGGGAGCCAGGTGGGTCTGAAAACAACATCGAAGACCAAAACAGAAGGCAGCAGCACCTGGGTCCTACTTGGAAAATGTCTTGTCCAATAAAACTATTCAGGATACAATACTTTCACAGTATTTTCTGTGATTATTATATTCTTTTTTGCACCAGCAGTGGAAACCAGCCCTCACACATGGGGATATTGACAGCACTAGAGGGGTGAGGAGCCTCATACAATCACCCCATCTCTCCTACAAAACAGTCCTGTACCTCCTCCTTGACCAAATAGCAGCAGTTCTGTTACCAGGAGAGCTTCATCTCCTGTTTTCATACAGATACAGGTTGTCTGTGGGTGGGCTAGACTCCAATTTCTGTTGGTATTTCCATAGAAAGAATCCCAAACCAGACAGAGTTTGGATTTGATATCTGCCTTTCCTGGTGCCTTGGCTAATAGCAAGAGATCAGCAACAGTTGTGGCAAATTTATTTTGATGCCTCATTTCAGTGGGAGTCAGGTATAATAACTTTGAAAATATGAAACCTAGATGTTAGTTTAATTCTGAATGTGAAGTTGCAACACTGATTAAATAGCAGTTAAATAAGAAAAAAATCAGATTAAAATAATTACTCTGGTAGGTTAAGAATAGTTTCCTGATAGGGTAGGTATTTGCCTTTTTTGAGACTTATTTTGACAATATCTTTTCTACAATTTACCATCTCCACTATTTAATATAAGAAACTTTTAAATATTTCAAATTAATTCTGTTATTTCAAGCACTGTGAGAGCTCCTATATAAAACAAACCAAATTTTCACTGACTAGTAGCCAGCTATGCTATCTGCATTTAAACCCAAGCTAGGTTTACCTCCACCAGAAATGAAATATCTGCAGCATTCAGTCCAGTACCAGCGAATCTGAGAGTCTGTTTCTGAAGGTACAGCAGCAACTGTGCCATTTGTTGTTTCCCCCAAGGCTGTAGCTGCTCAGGCAGCCCCACTGTGGCAGCCTGCCAAGCAGCCCAGACAGCCACGAGACAACAGCTTCATCCTCTCTGTGTTTCATTCTGACATTGTCACCTTATCTAAGCTTTCTGTAGAGTAAGGGGTTTGAAATCATGAACAATTCAAAATATCTGTATTTTCTGAGTACAGCTTCCTTCTGCAGTATCAAAACATGACATTTGCTTTTTCTTCCTAAAATAAAAATACTCACCTCAGCTCTGTTTTGCATGCAGGATTTTAGTGGACTACTCTTCTTAGGAGTCCTGGCAGCTCTTCCTGCCTGTTATCTATGACCAGAAGTGAGCTGATCCATCAGTTTTCACAGGAAACCAAATCAGCAAATGTCACACAGGCAGCAAAGCAGGATATAGTAACCATGCTCCACATATACATCCTGAGCTTCCTTTGCACTTTTAAAGCTGAGACCCAAGTAGCAAACAGAAAACATAGGAATAGGGGGGGAAGAAAGCTGAAGAGCTTCATAAATCATAAAATCTGATTATGCCTACAAACCACTCAGTACAAATGTAAACAATTGAAGGTGAACATTAAGCGCTCAACATATTGCATGCCATTGGAGTCAAAACATGGTACAAAAAGGCGTGCCCTAAACATCCTTAAATTTTGTTTGTTTTAGTAATTCTTCTGGGTGAGATGTTTAACTAATGCACTCAAAATAGAAAACTTCTGTAAATCTCTTGAAATTATAAAACATATCGATCAGAACTTTGATTTCCCTCAGAGGCCTGATTTACTTTTGACACAGATTTTAAATACTGCTTGGTTTACAGAAATTGAACGTTTCTGTGGATGAATCCTCTCTGTACAAAGCATGTGTCCTCCTAGAAACCATGCTTTATTGCTAAAGACTCATTTATTTGCATGAAGTCTTCATCCTTCTTTGTCTCTCCTAATTGCATCATTCACCTCAAGTTCTCTCTTGCTTTTATCTTTCAACCTCTCCACCTTTCTCAGTTCCTAGATACCTTGCCCCACTTGCCATGCTCAAAGTGAAGCCACATTTGGCAGTAAAGCACTAAGAATAGGGACTAAAAACATTTCATGATGGTCTCTTGCTTGTCATTGCTATTCCAAAGTAGAACATTACCCAAAAATATTGACTAGTACATTCCATGTTTTGCCAGAGATACATACCTTCAACAGCTGCCTCTTATGTTCCTTTCTGCAGGACAAACAAATATTTTTAAAAAAAGACTGAATACCTGTAACAAGCTATGGATAGCCTGTCGAGTTCAGCTGAGAAATTCAGACAAAGTATTTCTGGGTAATTATGAGAGACTGAATCTGTAGTCAAGATCCACTTAACAGCACAACACCCCTTACAGTTTTGCACTGGGAGTCACAATCACTGGAAGATTGAAAAATCAGTGAGGGAAAGATTACTATCCATGCAAAGCATATGCCAAAAGGTGACATCTGTATCAATACCTGAATACAGCAGTCTTCTACCAAAGAAGACAAAGATCCTTTCTTATCAACTTTCTCAAATGAAACACAACCTCTTTAGTCTTGTGCTGCAGATACTGATCTTATGCAAAACTGATTATTATTATTTTAATAGAAATTAACCCAAGACTATTGTACATCAGGGGTCGAATCCTTTATTTTCCAAAGGACTTTGTAACATCAGTGGAAAAAAAATAGAGACAATTTTTGATATTCTAGTAAACTCTGAGTACAAGGCAGGCTTAAATATTCTGTGAATATGTAGACAATGCTACAGCTGTCCTGAAGGATCCCAGAGTTTAAGAAGCAATCATGAAAGGAAGACTTTTTTCTGACTTTGTTGATAGGAAAGATTTTTAAGCCTACAGGATTTACTGTTGTGGAACATGCAGTAGGGTTGCTGATAAAAACTGGCTGTGATGAGCCAGGAGATCATATTCCTTAATGCAGCAGTAGAACATTATAAAAATGAAATTGAACATGTAGGAGATCAACACTGGTTTTACTTGACTGCTGCCTACATGTGACACTGTATTGCAATGCAATAATAGTTCATAACAACTGTTAAGAACACGTCCAGGGAAGTTGTGGATGCCCCATCCCTGAAAGTGTGCAAGGCCAGGCTGAATGTGGTTCTGAGAAAGTGGAAGATGTCTCCGTCCATGACAGGACATTTGGAACTAGATAATCTTTAAGGTCCCTTTCCACCCAGACCATTCTATGATTTTGTGAATCTTGAAAAGAACACACAGTTCCTCTGTGTGTTCTCACAGAAAATTACTCATAAAAATTTATGATGGACTTGCCACACATACGACAGTATTTGTGTTTCTGAATCCTGCAATGAATAAAATTAGTAAGTAGGATGGAACTGCCAGCATGTATCATTAAACAACTTGGAACCAAACTTCAATCCCCAAGAACAGAGGTTCTTCTTTCCTGGGTTGAAATCTGGCCAATTCCATTGATGTAACTGCACCACTGATGAAGAGAAAATAAAGTAAGAAAGCAATGATCCCAAGTTAATGGCAAGGTGCTGTGAAAAGAATACCTGTTAGGCCAAAGGGATATTGCAGAAACATGAAAAATACAAAGCCCAGTTCCAGCAATTGTGTGACTGAACCAGTGATGAGGGATACTACTTCAGAGGTTAAAAATCAGGACTGTCTGCATTTCAGAAAACAAGGTAAAAGGCTCCATAAGACATCTGCATTATGTGGAAGGACAATCTGCAGACTAGAAATATCCAGAGAGAGAGAGGTTGCATGTATGTGTATATATGAAATTAATTAGATTTATGATTAGCCATTAGTATTTCTGGGCATGCTTGTGAAAGGATCAAGTATGGAAAGCATATGAAAGGAGATAACCATTAGGAAATACATATACTACATGAAACTGATTGAATATATATATAGAGGAGAGCTGGGATTTGGACTTTCTGCATTGCTGCTGCAGTACAGGAGTCCACTGAATGCTGCTCAACTCTATTGTTCACAGATACACAAAATTATTTCATGCTACCTACTGTCTGTCTTGAATAAAGAAAGCTTTGGAACAAACCGGTGTCAAATTGAGCTCCATGGATGGACAAACTCAAGGAGTCTAGTTTTTGGAAGAGGCAATCAGGAATTGGTCTGAGCAACTAGGACACATAGCTGCCCCCTAAAGTGATCAGTGGGACTCTGAAACCTTGGAAGGAAGAGCTAACATTTACAGAAGGCCTTGATTATCCGGAAGATAAGAAGCGCTCAAGAGTAGAAAGTTTGTCTGTTTTGAGATATCAAGCTTACTAAAATAAACTACTGAATTAAAATCACCTTCTTTATACTTAAGTGAGCAGGAAGAGGTTTAAAAATTCCTAATGCAATATCCCAGTGGATATAGTGGAGCGTCATTAGCCAGACAATCAGATAATATAAATCATGACTCCAGAGAAGCTGCAAGGAACTGGCTAAAATGTTAGATTGTGGACTTGAATAAAACAAAAAATTCTTCACTAATTGTTTTCCCTCACCCCACCAGGAGGAAAGGGAGCTCTCTGAACAAACACACCCCTAACAAGTTTTTAGACATTACTCATGATTTCTCTGAAAAAGAACCCACCCAACTTATCTGGAAGTTTCAATAGCACATTTCAGTGAAATGCTTGCTCCTGATCCTGTGCTCAAACTCAGGTTCAGAGAACCATGACTTCTCTGCTATTCTCTGGAGACTTCCCTTTTTTATGAAAATCATTGTATTTCCTATAAATCCTCAGGCCATATGATTTTCGCTGAAGGATTTGCCTAACCATTCTTCAGCATCAGTTATGACAGTGGTTCACAAGGCAAAGAAAAAAACTAATTTGGCGAAATTTTCACAAGCCTGAAAGCCATTACAATCAAGGAAACTAAATGTTCACGCTCCTTTAAAAAGCACAGTAATTTGGGACAGTCTGACACGGAGACTGCAAAATAAAACACATCTGCATAATCCACAAATACCTGAGGATGCATGAGTCAACAGGGGTGAGCCATCACAACGGGCCAGAAACAGATTCCGGTGTGATTTCAGTAGCAGTCAGTGTCATTAGTAAATCAAGCTTCAGAACTGTGAGTGGTCCAGGTATGTGTGTATTGAAGGCTTCCATTCCTTGCTATGTATGCTTCCTGTAGCCAGAAAGTGATAAACAGAGACACTGACCAGCCAGGTTGTGGTACTGAGCAGTGTCCCAATGACAACAGGCTCTGCCAAGCACCCTCCATGTGGCTGCTGTGCTCTGCTCCTCTGCAGGGCTCCAAAGCACAGCTGCTAAGGCAGGGGATGTCACCAGCATGGGAACACGGGCATAGGCACCAAGCTGCACTGTTTGTTAGCAATCAAAGCTGCATGCAGAAGGACTCAAACCCATGCTGAACAGGGTTAAGCAAAGTCAAAGCAAAATATTAGGTGACACAATCACCACATTCCATATATATTATATCAGAAGATTGTATGCTAAAAATGCATTTGTCTCTTTTAGCCCTATATGATTATCTGCATTAGTGTGTGTTAACCATGTACACTCCCAAGGTTGATGAATTTTAAAAAGTACAAATCAGCCTTAATCAGAGGAAGTTCTCCCAAAAGTTCTCTCATAATGGCTCAATTCTCATTTCTCACTTAAAACACAGATCACAATCAGTATCAACAAAAACAGACTTGACTTAAAATAATCTAGAAATTTAAATTTAAAAATATTGTGAGAGAGAAAAATTTTTATCCTGCAACATAGTAGAATAAGATTTCAAAAATTAGTTAGAGTAACAAGACAATTCATTAAGGTCTCCAGCTTCATAAATATGATATTAAGTGAATGCTATGAAGAGAGATTATATATGAACCAGTTCTTCAAAAGTTTAAGAGTTGGTTTCAGCTCCTTAAATACAGACTTCATGCCTATATTATCTCTTGTCCAGGTTCATGGCAACAGATTTTACAATAAACTTTAAATACTATGAAACAGACACACAAAATCTATTTTTATCATAGGCATCTCAACAGAAGTGCTTATCTAAAAGAGATAGGCAAAAGCAAACTCAACATTAATTGCCTTTCCCTGATCCAAAACAGAACAAATTTCATTACTACAAAATTTGCAGAACTTTTAATTCTGTCAACTGAATAGACATTCTCTTGAAAGACACAAAATATCCTACTGAACTAACCCACAATCCACATAACCTCTTGTTCTAAGGGGTTTGGCTCACATTTTTAGGAAGTGACACTAAGAACAGGCAAACTGATACTGCTGCTCACCGCTCCCCAAGTCCCACGCATGGTGTCTACATCAATTTAAGCAAGAAATTTATGCTTGTCATTGTTTTAAGAACACAGCACACAGTCAAGTCCATTAAGCTTCAACTCTAACAGCACTTTAAGATTCATTAACCAGGTTTTAGCCTGATCTGCAAGACATTTCACATTGATCAAAACACCAGGTTCTACTCTACTTTGGGTTGCTGTCATCAGAAATGGAATGAACTGTCAAGCTACCATAGAATCAGCTTATTCATCTGTAACCAAATATATACACCAGACAGTACAGACACAATTGTTTCCATTTGTTCTTTAAAATACTGATGCTGTATTTACCAAAAGACAGAGGACATGCAGCATACTTGAAATAAGACCTACAATGGATTATCTGGGTTAGCTGAAGGAAACCAATGAGAGATTGCATTTAAAAAGATAATGTAATTTATGTGTAAGCATCAAACAAGAACAAAAAACCTACAAATCCTCCCCAACCAGAACAAAGACCCCACCTGAAACCAGAAAATGTAAGTACTTCTAACAGACCTTGCTTATTGTATCTCTAAGTCTTTCCAGCAAAAGAAGTCCTTTTCAGAATATTCTTCTATAAAATTTATAAATTGACTTTGCAACATAATGAACTAAATACTCCAACTTTAATATTTTGCATTCATACCAAAAACAATTAACAGTTTTTACAAATAGTGTTATTTACTAAAACAATTCTTGTACAACAGTGCAGTATATCTAAATATATACATATGCCAACATCAAAGGGAGCATCAAAACAAACAAAGCCAAACAAAAATGCACTTTGCTACTGTGTACACTTTATTAAAACCAAAGCAGACTGCAGCAGGTTTTTATTCTTCATGACATAGACAAAAAATATTTGGATTCCAGAAGAACATGCAGGATAGAACAAAAACTGCTACCACCTTTCTGCCAAGGAAGCAGCATGAAAAGGGAATTTTAGATCTGCAATTTACATAGTAGCAAATGGAATGTTTTTAAACACAACCATCCTAATTTAAGAAACAAGGCTTCAAAAATGTACGTGGTGTTTTTTACATACTGAAGCAAAAGTTCAAATGTCAAGGCTTTCTCCATGTTTTCCTATGGTGTTGGACAGTGTATGTATGGTCAATGTTCTTCACTGCAGCTGAAAATGAGAAAGGAATAGCTGTAGTGTGGAGCTGATCAGCTTTACTAAGGTTGAATAACAGAGTAAAAAATGATTCTGCCTGCTGTTGGCAATGAAGGTTTTTGTAACTTTTATTCTACCTTTATCTTTAAAAATAACTCCTCCAGTTCTTAACTGGAAAAATTATGCTCCCTTGTTCTTCAAAACAGATACATACATGTTCTCCAAAGGAAGGTGCAGTTGTGTAATTCAAAGTGCCAGTGTAGCTGCTCTAACTAGAGATGCCTTTTTTCATTCTGTGAACCCCGGCAGAGAAGGAATAAGACAAGACCTTGGTATATAAAGACTGCACAGATATCTTTGAAATATGAGTGAAAAATTATGATATTAGAGAAAATATTTTAAAAAATTGGAGAATGAGGTATTAAGCAGTTCTCCAGTGTAAATTTGATGCTCCTGCCATCTAGAGGAAATCAGAAAACTATAGTAGCAGCCTAGAGTTGATCAGCAAAATATACATATGGTATTAAAAGCAAATCCATCTCTGTTACATCTAACCATTTGCAATCTGGCAGAATTTTCTGAAGCTTGAATTCATTTTAGTTCTCCCTGCCTCAAAATTTATGAACAGTATTTTGACACAAATACTGTGGCATGAGGGCAGTATGCTGTTCCATACCTGTTGAGAAGCATGCAGGAATTCTTACATTTTGCTCCTTTTTACTGTTGTCTCTGTGCTTTGGCCAATGACATTACAGACACATCTATACAGCACCAGTTACTAAACAGAGTTGGGCAAATATATTGTGACTGTTCCCACAGCTGCACACTCTGGAACACTCTGCCATGATGTCCATACAGAAAATTTTAACATTGTATCCCAGTATTTTTCTTGGGAGGTTTTACAGTAAATCTTGACACCTTTGTTGTGCCCACATAAATTGATATGATACACATGGCTAAAAAAAATTTTGCTCATAGAAGTGAAATGCACAGAAGGCACTTCCCAGAGTTTGCTCCAATTCATGCCAACCAAGACACTGAAAGTTAATTAGCATTTTTGTATTCCTTAATGAAAGGGTTAAGTAAAAAAGGGTTATACAAACTATCTGGAAGACATTTTAGCCTTAAACAGACAATTTACATGTAAAGAAACAAGACATTCAAAAATCAGGTCTTCTGTTGGAACATGAATAACATTTCCAACGATTCCTTACTTTCAAACAGTTTACATTCTGACACTTTAATTGCTAAAAAGCTTTTCCACACAGTAGCTGTACGTGTGCTTTCCCTTGCTCACTAACATTTCAGTGTTCAACACCATAATAAGGTAGAACATAAGTGAACTTGGTCAAAACAATGCATGAACAAGGAATCTGAGAATAAATCACGGCAGAGAAGCACCAGCAATGGCATCTCCAGGTTCATGATAACAAACCAGCAGAGAGGAGGTGAACTGAAGTATCATTTCTGAGCTGTAAGAGAGAATATGAGAGGATGACTGCAGGAATTCATGCAGTGAAAGCATCTAGCAAAGTAGGAGAAGGCATCACTTCAGAGTATCAAGCATGCAGGGCACAACCAAGCAGAAAGACATTTTCTGATTAAAAAAATCAATATGGAGTAATACAGCTCCAAATTCAATTTAATCAAAAAAATGCACGTGAAATGGAAAATGTAGGTTGCAACAGAAACACTAAGACTCGAAACCTAAAATTATAGTGACCTACTCCACCAGTTATAGACAATGAACTCTGATTCAAAGACAACTAAAATTCCCAGCCTGCTACAGGAGATACTTTAGAGCAGTGACTTTAATAAAAGTATGAAGGAAAATAGAAAATTTCTATCTTTTTTTCACAGCTTTCATTATATTGAATTTAAAGGGGCACTGAATTTTAGAAGTGGGTTTTTTTGTCATTATGATCATGAAAGGTGATTTTAATTTTCATAAAGATGGATGAATGACCAAAATAAGCAAGTTGGAGAGCAGAAAAACTGTGATGCACATAAGGGTTCAGTGTTCAAATGAGAAACCAGGATCGAACATTTCTGTAAATCAAGGAAAAACTTCAAAAGTTTTAAAAACAATGACAAATTACTAACAAAGTGTATTTTTTCTGGGTCATTTCTGTGTGGAAGTTCCACATACCCTTATTAGGGAACATGTGACACAACATATGAAAACCTAAGAATACAATTGTTAATATCAAAAAGACTATCTTGATGCTTCAAGCTTCTCCTTGAATCAGGGACTAAGAACAATGGAATAAAAAAATTATTTTCACTTTTGTGTATAAATTATACATTTCTATACATTGACTATCTGATTTTGGAATGAGATATCTAATGCACACAGAGAACACTATCTAAATTATACTACAAGTTCTTTTTAAAGACATCACTTCTTCAATCCATAAAAAGTCATCCATGACACAGTATGACAGATTATTTTTTTCTTTAGTATTTCCTTTCAAATTTCACAGCCTTTTGTGATGACATCAAGTACTGAAAAAATTAATGACAGTTTGCAAGGATGCTTAAAAATTTTAAAGAAAACAAATATGTGAAAATCCTAGCATTAGATCAAGCAGCTGGCTAGAACATCTCCAACTGGAATAGATCAACCATGGGCACGTTTTGCAACCACCCCTGTCAGAAGTTATGCAAAGCAGTCATCGGAAAGTATCTGGCAAAACACTGACGTCAATTAAAATAGTGAAACAAAGGCATGTTAGGTAACTGTGAACAGATGCAGGAGTACATGGGATAACAGAGCTCATTTTATAGTATAATGTACAATTGCAACATTTAATTTCAGAAGCATCACACTAAAATATAGTACACATAACAAACAACTTCTGACATACACACAGGACTAAAACCAGATGTGATGTTGAAGCCACCCAGTATTGCTCTAGTGGAAGTTAGAGCTGCTGGAAAAGATGAAACCAGGATGCATTGCAAGATGGAATACAAATACAAAGTAACAACAGTCTTTGTACTAGAAACTCTGCTCAAGCACACCTGAAATGCTGCCTTCCATTCCCACATTTCTTTTGCAGCACCTCATCAACAGAAAGAAAATACCATGCTGTACAAAGCCATGTGGCTAAGTTACTGAGGAACACAAGGGTTTAAAACAGGCTAATGCATGTTGCTGCAGAAGAGAATTTAAAGTAACCTAAAAGTGGATTTAGATGAGATGCCTCATTAACTATTCAAATTATAGAAGGGCTAATAAACTCAAATGGTACAACTGGAAATTGAAACAGACATTTAAGGCAGAAGTGCTTGTGTTAGAACAGTAAACAGAACAAATTGTTAAGCAAGGCCACAAGAGATATAATGAAGCCCTGAAGGTTTGTTCAGCAAAGTGATTTACATGTCCATGATTCTCCATGTTCTAATTAAGAAGACTTGAATAAAATAGTGTAATTCACGTTCTGTGTTCCAGTTTAAAACTCCATTGTTTCTCTTTCAAATCAATTCCTCTGACTTTCTTTGGTGTAATCTCTACCAACACACACAGAATACAGTTCTGGTTCTCATTTTAAAAAACACCTTGGAAAAATAAATTACATGCTTCTCATGATAAAATGCTGTTCTGTTTCATGGTCCCATGACATGTTTAGCAGCCTCTGAATAGTAGTTTTAAGTTAGTAATTATGTCCAAAGCAGAATCATAATTTGTTGTTATCCCCCCAAATTATTTACTAGTTAACAAGTTTACTTTGGTAGATAAGCTATCTAATAGTCATGATACACTTGTGTTCAATTCAAGAAGTAGTGAAACTTAGATAAGTTTATAAATTCATATATAGACCTTAGCTTGTAATTGTAACCATGATATGCAGAATTACTGTTTTTCCTGCACTGGAAAAAGACATTGCATCTGTCTTAAAACTAGACAAAACTATGAAATATGGTTGTCAGTTCATGATTAAAATAAAATAGTAAAACAAATTATTTTTAAACATTGTGTTAAATATATTCACATGACCACCATAGTTATACAAAATGGGCACTACTGCAATCACACACTATATGTACATAACATATATGCCACAACAGTTTGCAATGGTTGAGTTTTCACAAACTAGCCAATTTAACCATACATAAATAATCTTGTACCAATTTTAGGCATTTTAAAAGGAATTAAATTTCCTAAATATATCAGTTCTTCCGCAAAATTAAAAAAAAATCCTAAAAAGTCAGTGCAAATTGAACTTGTTCACCAAGAGAGATTCTTATTAAGCTGAGGATAAACAAAGTTTAAGAGATTAAATGAAGGAACTCATAGAATCGCCAACCGCCTTTAGCAGAGGTTAAAGAAGATTAGGAATCACAAGTCCTGGACCCTATAGCAGAGCCTTCTGTGAGTAACTGTGCTGTGCTTGTTGAGGTGGTGGAGGCTGTGGTTGTTGTGGAGGTGCTTGCTGACTGCCTGCTGTCTGTGGCAGAGCTGTAGATGCTAAGTTATAGTTTGGCACCTGGGACATATTAGTTCCAGCATTCTGATAAGCAGCAACATCAACAGTACCAGGTGGTGGACTATACACTGAAGGCTGGTTAGAGAAGGTACTTCCAGCAACAGAACCAACCATTGCACTGAAAAAAACCCAAAAAACAACAAAAATGAGAGAAAACATATTTAAAGTAGAATTAACAAACAATTTACCAACAGAACAGCTTTATTGCTTCTTCAGTTGTTCTATTTATACACACAAAAATCTTCTAACTCTGGAAACATTCCATATTTAAAACCGTAGCCAATAAGTATTCCCATTAAAACTCAAACACACTCCTCAGATTTAAACATACAGTAGACATTCCCTATGGATTTAAAATTAGACCATGTATCTGTACTTCTGATTTATTTTAAGGTGCAACATGGAATACTATCTATCTTCCCATCTGTTCATGAAAAAAAAACAAAACCCAACAAATTGTTTTAAATAGCAAGTCAGATGAATATGCAGAAACTCACTTTATCATTGTATGCTTTGCTATCCCAAATAAGTACCTCTGGGGACAAAGACTAACAAATACTTTAATGACTCAGATGGATGTGTCTCCCAATTTTTTAGAATAAAATTACTTTCCACAGAGAGTAAACAAAGGCAAAAAACCCTAACAAACAAAAACCATTTAACAAAAACCCACAAACCCTTCCACAGTATAGGTAACTTCACCAAAACTTAGCATCTCTGACCATCCAGCCAATGTAAAAAAACTCTTTTAGCTTCCTTATTTAGGCAAGCTGTATAAGCTTTAGTCAGTATTCATAACCCATTCACTTCTTTCCCAAAATGAACAGAATTCTCCCCATTCTTCTATGGTAAGATATTTGATAAGGAACAGTAGAATTTACACTCTCAGAAATTATGCAGAGCCAGCAAGAGCAGCATAAAATGTATCATTCAGTTGTGTTTATAATTATACTTCTGTAATTTAAAAAAGAGTCTCTGTTTAAATTGATTTAAACCTGAATAGAAAAATATTTAAAATTACTTTGTGTAAGATGTCTGTGCAGGCTGACCAGGAATGACTGAGCTGGCAGATGGAGTAACTGTGCCTTGGCTGAGAGAAGGGAGCTGTTCTGGAGGAAGATTGTAACCTTGAATGGGGCCCATCTGTGCACTCCCTGCCACCAAATATGCATTACCTTGAGTTTGCCCTGGATAAACCTAGGAAGTAAAATAAAGCAATATTAGAAATAAAATACAAGAAAATTTGCTATTTAATATCTGACTTTAGAACTTAAAGACTACTCAAATGTTTTAGTTTCCTTTTATTTTCAAATATCACTGAAGAGCATTTAGCATTTAAATTACTGCAGTTGAAAATGGTAATTCTTTCAGAGCATCATTTTCACGTTGAATTATCTATGAGTAGATAGGGAGAAATTGTACTCCTTTGGTTGCTTACTTTCTTTGACCCACTATGCAAAGCCCTGGCAGTTTTATTTTTTTTTTTTATGCAACTTAAAGGCCAGGATGGGCTTTTTCCTTGATAAAAAGGAACTGAACAGAAAAACACTAAAAGCATTAGAACCCACAAGAGAAGAGCATCCAAAGCTTGTAGCTGAAAACAAACACTTTTATTTTTTTTTTTACATACTGTGCAAAAAAACTAAGAGAAAACACTGCTCAGTCAGTGTGAACTTGATAAGGTCAATGTCTATTAAAGGCTACATCCATACCTGAGAGCCAGAAACACCAGATGACTGCATGTAATACTGCTGGTTTTGTAGTTTTGCATACATGGAATACATTGGGTCTTCATTCATCAATTTGTTATACAAAGAAAGAGCCTCCATTGCTTTAACATTGAGCTCTGAAAGTTCTGAATGTTTCCTAGAAAATACGTATTATAGTTCATTTTACAATTTAGATAACTTTATTATAGGACAGACAACACAGAGTAATTTCATTAAGTGTATTGAGTAATTTTTTTTTACTATGAAGTGATGCTTGACAAGTGCCAGAAAGTCATATGGTACAACACTATAAATTATTATGTGACCATGAGAAAAAAAATCTTCAGATCTTTTCTCAGAAAAACTACTAATAAATACACATATTTTCTTTGCCAGTATTCACAGAAATTAAGATATTATCAAGTAACAACTCTGTTTTCTAAGAATGAATTTTAATTTCAGTCAAAGCACATGAAATTTCTTTTTACCTGTCTATATCCTCCAATTTTTCATCTATGAGAGGTCCCATCTGGTGGCACATTGCTAAAATAGAAAGACATTAAAATATATCAGAGTAATAAACATTTCCATACTGGAAAGTCAGAAAGCAGTAAAAACATTAGATAGAAATAGATGCTAGTCCAATTTTGTTTTAGTTCATTACTATAATCTGTATGTTAAAAAATTTTTAATAACAGAGGTAGCATCAATGAACAACTCAAGAATGAGACCCAGCTAAAGTTTTCAGTACTGGTACAATTTTAAAAATATATTTTAAAATAAAATAAAATGAAACAAAACACATTTACCATCCAGGAAGTATAAAACTGAAACTATTTTGCATAAAAGGTTCACATGAATTGAAATCTCTTCTTAAAGGAAGAAGATCTGGCACTGAAACCTAGATCATGTGCTCATCCAACTTCACTACAAGAAGACTATGAAAACAATGAAGGAGAAAACTGGTTGCAATGATTCAATCATCTGCACATCAAATACACTAATAAATAGCACTAATAAATTAGTCTCACTAGAATTCTAACTGGAGGAAGGGGATCTTTCAAACCAGTGACATGTGCAAAAAATAACACAAAATCTTACCAAAATCAGAATGAAAAAACACTAAAATAAACAAAAATACACCCCATGCCTCCTTTCAGCACAAGGACATGGGGCTCATCTACCTGCCAAGGAAACCATGGCTAATTAGCAGAAAGGCAGAGTTTGTCAAATGTCAAACAAACAGACACAAAAGCTGAAAGGGAAATTTAAAATATTAGAAATGCAGAAGGTCCTGACAATGTCTGAGCCATGACAAGTGAAAGGACATCATTATTGAGTTCCTTGAAGGCAACTCCTGGTGCAAGAGGAGTTGTATGAGAGGTACCCATCTGCTTCTTTGAACCTGGGATTAGTAATACATTAGCGGAAATGCTGGGAAAAGATGTAAAAGCTGTCAAAGCTCTGCCTGCTTTTATGTATAGCACAACGTGTGGCAAAAGGCATCATAAGGACTGTATAGATGTCTGTTAACATGATGACTGCTCTGCTGCCAACTACAAACTTTGGACTCCTGAGTACATTAGAATGAGATGTCCAACTCAAAGACATTTGTGACTGGACATGTGGATGGCAGAAGAAAATGAAGTGATTTTTCCCTCAAACGTTGATCATCATCTGCCACCACTGGTAGGAACCAAGGACTTAAAACCCTAAGTAAGTGTAGAGCAAGTAGTTTTGAATTAGCATTGTAGAACGATATGTAGCCATATGTTTGGCAAGTGTTGTTGCAGGTAGCTGAGGAGTAATCATCTGACCACACTACTGCCTTCAGATTCTAGGCGCAGTCCCATGGTTCAATATAAAATTCAGCATTGCTTTAATGATCTCACAACGCATTTTGAAGCAACTCTTAAAGTAAAGCCATATCTGTAGGATGGTTGACAAGCACACCTTGAATTTCTCTGCCTCTGTCCTGGATCAGATACAGGCAATCTGCTTCTTAGACAACAGCCTCTATAGCTACATTTGGGACTTGAAAGAATAAAACCAGTCATGCTTCTTTTTACCTCTCTTTAGTTTCAGTGGAACTAGAATATGTGTAGACATTGCTGATGTGAGATTCTAAAACAGGATTCATTTACAGACATGATGAACCAGATGGGTGTGGAAAGATGGGAGATATCTAAAAGTTTACATACCTATGCATTTTTTAATTATTAACTTCTAGATAGATGTAGAAACTGTAGAACTGATTTGTTAATGAAGTCTGGTGTCATCTGAATTGTCAGTTTAAGCCTATGTTCTGTCTCGAAATCAGAAGTTTCCTTTCTTCCCTTTCCAAATTCCATTTGAAAAATTTTGGTGCATCTATCAGCCTAGGTAAAATGATCTATAATGTCTCTATGAAGAGGTAGTCTAACCAATGACTCAAAGAGTAGGATAATTTGTAGCACTCTATGAGTTATTTGTTAATATGCAACTCCTCCAGAAATACACATGCAGGTGAAAAGCACGTGGGACACCCACAGGTCTATTCTAAACCTCCCTAGTATTTCTGCTTCCTCTCATGGAATCTTCCTGATAATCCTTTTGCCACTCATGCTGTGCTACCCTGTGAAGGAAAAAAATTATGAATGAATATGACCAAATTAAGTATTTATGTGTCTTGAAAAGGGAAAATAATTTAAGAAACAGTTTTATTTAGAGAAAAGTAGATTTTTTTTAAGTTAATATTTTTGACTTTGGTCTTGTGGATGTGGGAAACAAGAAGTGAGAAGATAATTATGGCTCAGGCAATTTTTTCAGGCATGCTTCTCGCATACACACAAAGCTGAAGTAGTTTCAGCTTAGTTTCAATCTGCGTTGATACAGAAAACTACCAGTGAGGAAAACAACAATGAAAAACTCATTCTTTTTTGTTACCCTCAAGATGAAGCAGTTCTGGGAGGTCTGGCTGGTCATCAGATGGATCAGCACTTTGTAACATCTGCAAGAGTTGGTCCATTTTATCCTGGAACACAAATTGTATTATTAGGGCAAAAGTGACAGCAAGGGAATTAGCACTTTCAGGGTAGTAAATTAAAGCAGCTGTTCACAACAGCCATTTTGATGTCTTGGCACTTCAGAATCAACTAGACTAACTTTAGGAAATTGCAAATTATACATGCTACTTTACAGGAATGAAGATGCTTGAACAAGAAAATGCTAAATGAGAAAAAATAGTTGTAACAAGTGGAATGTGCAGAATACTCCTTTATTCCTAGAAGTCCTTCTAAACATGTATTATTTTCTGAGCAGTTCCTGTTTTTCTAGCTTAGATATTACGTATGCAATACCACCACCTAGTGGGATTGGTGGGAATGTTTTGACAGAATACATTGAGAAAGTACTTTAAATTCACTGAAAAGCAATTTTAAGTGCATGAGGCCTATTCAGTATGTGAGCCATGT
This sequence comes from Emberiza elegans, assembly GCA_024865655.1. Taxonomy (NCBI): domain Eukaryota; kingdom Metazoa; phylum Chordata; class Aves; order Passeriformes; family Fringillidae; genus Emberiza; species Emberiza elegans. Next base: position 24,362,547 of record JALJVW010000206.1, read on the forward strand.
CATTATCAATGTAAAGAAGTGTTGTTTTAAGATGATTTTTGGAGGCATCTTGGGATTTACTTCAGAATAAATTGAGCTTAAGTAAGGAGTTTAAATGCAGCCCTTTTGTAATAAAAACATCAAAGGTTAGAAAACAGACAGGCATAAAGTTTTTGAAAAATATGTTTTGTATTGAACTATATTGGTTAAAGTACCAAAAACATTACATGTAAATTATTTTAATCATTTATTAGCTGAGCACTATCAAATAAATAGCCTTTTTCACATAGAGTTATATAGGTTGTATGAACCATGTTTTGTCCTCCTTAAATGATGGAAAGGTGGGGAAAAGTCAAATTAACTACTTCCTTAAAAATTATACTGTGGCAAATTTAAAAACAAAAGAAGACACTAAAACAAAAATCAACAATGGACTCACAGAAAACAAAAGCTGAAAGACATCTCAAGACAGGCCTCAGATAATCTATATCAGCAGGTTACAAACTAAGTATCTCCTGGGAAGAAGAGTTTTTGAGGTGGGACTCAAATAGGACTTCAGGAAGGCAGTAGCTGATTTCTCATTTCAAAAAACAATGACAGAACGCATCTTAAGGTAAAAAAATAAAGGGGGGGTGGGGGGAAACTTCCTGGAAACCCTAAAGGATCACTGTGGTGAGATTGTAAATATCTTACTAAACACTACGTACACAGGAACAGAATTTCAGACTTTTCAGGGACAGAAAGATCTTTCAGTTTGAGGGTAGACCGTGGTGGTTACACTGGAAATAAATCTAAGGGAGCAGTCAAGATGGGTATCTCTATGGTATCCTGAAGTACTTTAAGCAAAATTTGAAAACAGATGTGCTACTCAGCACTAAGATTCTAGCTTGGTGGTAAACAGATGTACAACCCTCAAGTAGGGCCCTTGGAATGGAATGCAGCTCCAGTTCAGTTTCAGAAATTCCCAAAAACTCCAAGGCAACTCCAAGACTCTTAAACAAAAGAGAATACTGAAGACTTTATTTATTACTTTAAAGAAAACTCTCTTTCCATGCTCTTTTCATCATATTTTTGAAGTTCAAGATGAAAGGGTTAACATCACATATTCAAATGTCCCAGCAGTGCATTTTATACCAATCAGTATTTTTTCCATGCTTACTTCATCAATATAAACTGGTTCTGGCTCAGGTTCTATTGTCTCTACTTGAACTTCATCACTGAACTGCACTGTTTTCTTCTCAGCTTTCACTGTAAGATAAACAGCCAGATTTAATTTTATTTAAAAAAAAAAAACAATGACATAAATACTATATAACTAGGTTATATATAACCTATAGGTTATAGGATCCTTGCATTTGAAACCTCTACTGTGAAAATGTTAAAAATTAGTATTTTATTGACATTTGAAAGCCACAGACCCAGATAATTTTTTCATCTGTAAATCACATTATAAAAAAATAGATCAGTTCACACAAGTTCAGCAGAAATATGCTTTAGCAAGTAAATAGCTTTATCATAGTCTCCCTACACATCACAAACATTAAAAGGTCATTAGGATAAAAGACTGAGAAAGACTGATAGGAAACAATAGGGCGAGCAAGTCAAGTTTAAGACAAAACTGAGAAAATCATCTATGACAAACTGAGCCTTCTTTTCACCAAAGCAAAGTCCACAATTGAAAGCTCTCAAGTTTCTCTATTCCTTCTTCACCAAAACCTATATACAAAGCATCTCATTCCTCTGTAATGGAGACTAGCATAAAAAAAGCTTTATATTTAGCAAAAAAGCCAAATATGACTCTTATTAGATAGTCTTAGCATAGCGCAAATGACTGGTACAGCATGTAATTCTGCTGACCTGCTCATACTTCTAGCACCCTCAAATTGAGAGCACAGAAGATTAATCTTGCAAACCCATGAGATTTTGAGAAATCAGCTCTAGAATCTTGAAGTCTCACCTCATATTTAATATTTTTATTAAATATTTAAAGTAGATTGGATGGATATAAATAAGCTGCATGCAGAAAATCCCTCTGTCCACTATGCACATGTACATATCTACAGTAGGTAGGTTTCTTGAACTATTTGACACTGGTAATCTGTCTCCAAGTCCTATCTGCCATGGGGCCTTCAGTTCCATCTTAATTAGATATGCACCATTACAACTGGACAAAAAGGCAGTTTGGAAAAAAAGCTGCTGTTGTCCATGTCTGGCTAACCATCAATGGAATGATTTTATGAGTCTCAAAGAAGCTGCTGACAAAGCAGCAGCAGACAGCAGCATTTTTCAGCAGAAGACAGTTTGGGCAGCCTTGGTCTGACTGTTGTTTGTGATAGCATAGCAAGGGCTCCTCAGTTTTACTCCAGTTATCACATTAACTGAACACCATCATAAGGGAAAGGAAATCACCCATGAGCCATGGCAGAGTTAAACATACATACATAAATGCAATGCTACTTACTCATTTCAGGCTCAGCAGAAAGATCAGCTGTTACAAAATTAGATGGAAACAATCCTATACCCTGATGAGTTTCACCTTTCCACCAATTTGGATCACTAAAGATTAAAAAAAATATAAGTAAAGCCCCCATACATCAGAAATCCCATACTCACATGGAACTTTCCTAGGAATTGTACAGTGTAGGTTTCTATCACTAGCACATAAATATAACTTGCATATATGCAGAAATCTTTACACAGGAAATTTCATGCAAATACATTTATTTGTAAAAAATTGAGAAGATAACAAAATAAAGTATTAATACAAAAATACGTTTCCATTCATTGTATTTCAAGGTATGCTTGTACATAGAAGATACAATTATTTCTAATTAATTTTTACAGTTTAACATAATTCTAGTAGGCTTTCTATATAACTTACCTGTCATCAAGTATAGTTATAAGTTCTCCAGCTTTAAAAGTTAGTTCATTATCTTCAGCAGCCTCAAAATCGTAGATTGCACGAACCTTTCGGCCCTCATGTTTGTGGTTTGTTAAAAGGCTTGAAGTGCTTGGATACAAACTGGAAAGTGCTGTCTGCTGTTGCCTTTGTTCTTTTAGTGACAGCTCAATAGCTACAAAAGAAGAGTTACTCAGATGAAAATTCCCTATAAAAATGGGTTGATGGATATGAAAATTTAATTCTGTGAAAACTTTCAGTATAATTCTATTCCTGTTGCCCTGTTGCATTTTAATGACTTTGTGTCTTTCTCTTAGAATTAATGGTAAATAACAAAGAGAGCAGAATTCTGCCTGTGGATTTACTGAGGCTTCCAGCATGGACAGGATGAATAAATAGCATTTAAGAACAAATATAATAATTCCACAAAGTATGATATTATTGTTACAATCTTGAACCGATGTAAAATATTTGCATTCTTATTTTACATCTTACACCATGTTGAACTTTTCCAGATTGCTTGAAACATTAAAAAGATACATCTGTTCCAGTGCACACTGGTTCTCTGTTAGACAGAAGCCCTTAGCCTGGATTCACAGAATCAGATTTACACAAATTGGCTGAGGTTGGGAGGCACCTATGGAAGTCATCTGGTCCAGTCCCCTGTTCATGCAGGGTCACTACAGCTGACTGCCAATGACAGCTTTTTAATATCTCCAAGAATAAAGACACCATGATATCCTTGGGAACCAGGTTACCATGGTTATCTCATGATAACCTGTGCTAGGGCTTGGTCACCTTCATAGTAAAGTCCCTCCTTAATTCATAATTAACAAAATGATTTTTGCTTAAACAAGCACAAATTTGCCCCTTCCTTTATTTTTCTCCCTATCATTCCTTGAATAATTTCACATTTCTGGGTCATTTTCAATTGAGCTTGACTGAGCAGAGAAGTTTCACTCATATTAAACTCAGCTCAAGTTTGGAGAAAAAAATGGATCATATTTAAGAAGGGGCAGTGTGGACACAAACATTACAAAACTCATGCAGATATCCTTTTGAGACAGACTCTTTAAAAGTAGACTTTGGTGCGTTGACTATTGAAGAAACCATTTGTAACACATACAGATTGACTACTGTTCATTTAAATAAATAAATATGCATCATGTCAGCAAATAAATGCACTCACCTTTAGCTAAATCCTCCTCTTCCTTTTTGGTGGCTACTGTACCAGGATCTTTGGCAACTAGAGCTGGACTTGCTTTTGCCTGTTCAGCAGCCTAGCCAAAAGTAAAAGATGTAAAAATGAATCCAAGAAAAAACTGACAGTGCATTAAGTTCACCATTTTGCTTTGTATTCATCTGCTACATAAAAATCTAAAATAATTTAGAGCATTTGACTCCTCAAAGAAAAAATTTTATTAAGACAAGGTAGCTTTCATATTGTTTGCCAAACATTCTAGAATTCAAGACTACAAACTGTAAAATACAGAACTAAGGATAAAAATAATTTATGACACACTTTGACAACAACCACAAAAATCTAATATACCTGTGAACCAATAGCTGGGAAAGTAACTCCTTGCTCCTTAAGATTTTTTATCATAGCAGATATTAAACTAAGCTGAGGGTCATTCTTGAATTCATCAGTCCATTCCACCATGAGGGCTTTCAGCTTTTCACAAACTTTTGGATGACCCTGCATGGACAGTAGAAACTAGTTAAATGATGTAAGAATCTGATCTTAATTTCAAGTAATTGCATGTTACTGTCAATATAAAACATATAGATACCTTACTTTGTAGTCAAGTTTAGCACTCAGTCTTTATTAGAAAGGGAGAATAATACATCAGCATTGTGTTTGTGCCAGTACAGTATGTGCTAGGCCCAAAATAAAGTAAAATAAGATTACATAGAACCCCGTGTTCTATCTCCATTTCATCATATTTGTATTTAATGTTTTACTGATGCTATTCAAAGTGAAAATATAGTAGCTTACTTATGAATTAACATGCCACACCTCCCCCTGACAGAATACCTATGTTAAACTAGTATGAAGTGGCATTCAGGAAATTCTGAGAGCCACAGTCTTTACAGCCACAGTCTTTAATCTCTCCTTCCCCCCCCACCTCTTTCCAGTCCTCTAAAAGTAGATTCCATTCCACTTTCAGATTATCCCGATTCTCTACCTAATTTCACTTACAAGTGAAATGTAAAAGTCAATGCAATACATTACCTTATTCAACACATTGCTTACTTCACTGGCAAAATCTCTTGAACAGACTTCTAAATGAAAGATCTTGCCACAGTTTGATACACATGCTCCTAGAAGCTAATGAAAGAAAGATTAATACTTAGAGATTTTTTTTTTTGCAATATAGCATTTCAGGAAGAAAATTAACCACATGAAAAAGAACCTACTGTTAATGCTTGCATAGCGACGTGCGGATCTTTATGGTTCACTCTCTTCATAATAGAGCGGAGGCAGTCCTTAGGCCTGAAAAACACAAGACAGCTTTAAAAATATGGAGTGGAATGAACATTTTCTACTGCACACATGACAATGCTGACAACATTAACAGATAGCAAGATCTCCTGAACACCGTAAATTATTTAGTAGCTTATAACTTAAAACAAGAACATTTAAAAGTAAATTAAACACCATAAACAGTTGTAGCCATTTCTATCTGTAGGATTTGTATCTCTCTTAATTATCAAAACCTCTCAGTAATTTCTATTACTTCTTGTACTTAGAGTGAATTACAGTAAATACTAAGAAATGCATAAAATCCCTTAAACTGGAATTCTTTGTACTCCATACACCTCCTCCTCTATATTTCACATATCTATGTAAGAACATTTTCTTACATACTGATTTACCAACATCCTTTTGCTAATTTTATTTTGAATTACCACCATATTCTTCAGAGTCTCTTTTAATCTACAGAATAACATTAATAAAGAAGACATGTAATGAACCAATAATTTCTAAAAAAACCTCTTAGACAATCTACCTCAAAGTTTCAAAACAATTAAATACAGAATTCAAGTCTTACCTATGTTGTGGTAGATAGAAATAATATGAAAAGCAACTTCAACAAAGAATTTGAAAGGGGACTTCAGAAAGTTTAGCATATTAAAATCTATGTGACTTTCTGATACTTTGTTCCATCTATAAAGTAGTGGAAAGCTAAGCCAGGCTGAGGCAGGAATTTTCAAGCTCATACAGTCATTATCTGTTGAATAGCCCTGGAAAGATAACCCTGGAAGAGGGTAAGTGGAGAAGGAGGAAAAGAGAAGGTAAATCTAAACTAAGAGATTTTACACACTTGCAGAGTTTACACATATAGCATGGTTGTCTTTGGAAGCAAAATTATTTTTCTGTTGAACTGATATCCAAAAACTAACATGAAACTCAGATATAAGTTACACCACTGCTTGGCTATACTATATTTGGCAGTGTCTACATTTTACAGAAATGCCCACCTCATATTTAGTGGCACTAATTATAGAAAGTGCTGTCACACAGCACAAGTACACATCATTCAGTGTATACCTTCAGATACCAATTATTACAGATGAAAACTTTAAGGCAAGTACTACCTTTTATCTGTTAATTATCCAAGACTTCTCATATGTTCACTTTAGTTGAGAAAGAATAAAAGCTAAAATTGTTGGAAATAACTGCCTTCTTTAAGCATTAGTTTATGAGCAGGACTAATGTGATATGATTGCAAGCTCAAAAAAGTGCTTGCCCATCATGAAGCCAGTATTTATTAAGGCAGGGTGCAGAATCAAGAGCTTAACAGTTTAGGAACAGGATCATTAGCCTATGATGTTTTTTACAAAGGAATCCAAAGTCTTATTAAAAGTAGTAAGAAAGCCGCAAAGCCAAATGATCATCCACCTGTCTCAAGTACAATCTACTTGTTCCTATATTTAAAAGAAATGATCAATGCTTGAGTGTTAAATGTTTTTAAATACTCAAATGTTTAAAATAAGAAAAATTTTGATTACATGTAGATAAAGAAAATAATCCAGGTGTACCAATCTTTAGTCACACAGAGTAAGAAGACCTAGTCTAGACAGGCCTGTAATTCTTATTTTTACTTCTGATCAATTAATCATACAATTTAGTGTGTGAATTATGAGAAGCACTATGCAGGAACCAGAGGGAAGCATGCACTCTATGAGTATAGAATTCTGTCTACTTATTAGGCATCTCTCCAAATTGTACTATACAAATATTCGGCCACAGCTCCACTCCAATGATGCTATGATCATAATTTCAGAGGCACCACAATAAGTAGTAATAACAAATAAGTAGGGTGAAAATATGGTAATATATAACAGAAGCTATGTATCATATGTGGCATCATACGGTACCATAAACCAAGTCATATAGAAAATACAATGAATTTCAGGTTTAGTTTTAGAAAGTAGAAAAAAATCTGATTATATTTTATTTAACAAAGACACAATTAGCATTTGCAATCCAAAATACTATTCTGCATAAAACATTTCAGATATGTTCAGGCATTTGTTGTTCATTTACAGTCTAAGGTAACTCTATGGGACTCAGCTTTCCTTCTTGCTCCTTCAGAAACAGGCTGGTCATTAAGCCTCCTGGTCAGCCTGTGAGACATACACTGCAATTACAATGCAAATGCTACTGAGATTGTGTAATGTGAGGGGGAAAAATGGAAGACACATTGGAAAACTATCAAGTAAGCAAGTTTCCTGTTCTCTCTTGCATGAACAGGCACAAAAACAACCAAAGTAGAAACAGCTAACCAGAACACTGACTTACTGAGACAGTGATTAATCCTTAAGGAATCAAGACAAAGTTCGGCAAGCAGCAATATGGACAAACCATTTCTCAATGACAATTTGCCAATACCCACCCCCAACAGAGAGCGCTGCAATGAACATTTCTATTTTCTCAACCCTTGGTGCAGCCTCTCAGCCACTGATTCCATTTTTTATAGCCATCTTTTTTTTTATTATTATTATTAAGTAACTTTTCTGGAAAAAACGTGAAGTTGTGAAAATTTCAATGTAGACTGATATGTCTCATGAAATAAATAGTACAAGTGTCTCAAAGCCAAATACAAACCTGATTGGAGTATGGAACTGGCTAGCACTGAAATTACTGAAGAAGGAGGGGCATCTTTGCTAATATATACCATACCTGTCCATTAATTTTTCCTTTTATTGTGTTTAATGAACCATTCAAATTTCATAATGTTATTTTATTCTGAGATGATAAACTATAGATTCAGTTCTGTAAGCATTTTCATTGTAGAAAAGCAACACTATGCAAAAATTGATACCTTTCCTGTAGTCAGATTTTAAATGCCAGTCAATATACAATCATAGAACATCCTGAGTTGGAAGGGACCCCCAAAGATCATTGAAGTCCAATTCCTGGCCCTCCAAAGTACAGCCCCAAGAATCATTCCATGTGATTAAAACTTTTAAAATAAACAAGTTCTAAAGAATGCTGTACAAAACCAGGAGACAGAAAGGATTGCCTCTAACAGTAAAACATTTGTTTTAATCATGTTTCTATGCTGAAAAGGCAACTTGCTCATTGAGCTAATATTGGCAAAAAACAGGATGCAAACAATGTGATGTGCAACTGCTGAGCTGTATGAGCTCCTAATGGAAATTCAGAGATTAAAAAAATTGCTGTCTCATCATTAGACAAATTTTAGATTATCTAAGAACCTGATATGCGAAGCATGCAGAAAATGTTAATTCTTTACTACATAGAGTAGTATTTCATATAGGCTATTGTAAACAAGTCATAATGTTTAAAATATTGACATATTTTCTGTCTTTCCTGTGTTTTGTATACAAATTCTAATAGCAACTCTGATTTTGAAATTCACAAAAAAACAAGAAAGCAGTCAAAGAGAGGGATTCAATGGAATTCTAACTTGCTAAAAATCTGTTTTAGTAGTTCGGATTAAAGGAAGTGAGATAACATTTTCAGCAATTTGTAATTCTCGGTATGGAGAGTATTACAACATAAAAAATAACAGTAGCAATTATGTTATGGAACTGGAACTAATTTATTTTATGAGAAAATGCAATACCTTTGTAGCATAACAGGTTTCCAACAATTAATCTGGATACCAACAAGTTTGCAGACAATGCACTATACCAGAAGTGCTACTTAATGAACAAATGTTTTTCTAGGGTGTTGTGGCTTCAGGTGTAAGGCAGTCCACATCTAGAATGCTGCAGGATGCAATGGAGCTTATAGACTAGTACAAAGAAAATCCACAAAGGAGATATTTTTGTAATCTAAATTTCTTCCAAGAATAGTAACAAACAGCTTGTACTGGAGCAGAATTGGTTAAAAGACTAAAGCCGACCCCAGTTAAGAAGACTTGCATCCTAGTCAGAGGATGTTAAACTGCAGGAGAATTTCAAACAGCTAAGCATACCTCATTTAAACTTCTTAATGGGAAACATTGTCTGGCTTAACCTTGCTACTGCACGACATAATCCATTAAAAACAAAGAAAACCCACTCTCAGCAAGTTTTAACAGAATCTGAATTTAAGCAACAAGTCAGTTGGCAGCAAGCAGGATAAATACTACAAAGGTTAAAGCCCCACTTTTCTTTTATAAAACAATTTTATTAAGAAAAATATTAAAATACAAATACACAAACGAAAAAGACCAAAACCAACACAAACAAACCCCAGAAATCCTAACAGGAATTTATCTGCATATTACCAGAAGATCTCTAGCTTTATCTGTACTGCTGTCTCTTGCAGCTACACACATTCAAGCACTGTTCAGGCTATGTTGCTGTGAGACTAAATTTCATCTGTGGAAAGGCTTTCACTGATTAAATAGAATACTGAAACATTCAATAATATAGTTACTGTTACAAGCTTGGCATCAGTGTGCTCAAGGAATAGAAATGTAGTTTTACATATAAAGACTAATATGAAACATCATTAACAACTTGCCAGCTGTTATCTTAAATACAGTTATACACAACAGCACAGAAGTCTCAATATGCTGTGCTATTTTTATGTACTCCTCCAGAGACCATCTCCAATCCCAAGGAATAAGATTATTTGCAAACATGTCCTTAGGAACAAAGGTCCCAGGTGGGACTTTGCTGTCTGGCATCTCATACTGTTTCTAGCAGTTCTAAAAGGCAATCCAAGTCATTCTCAGAGAAGCCTTCCACTGCATCAGTGGCAAAACTTTCTTCTTGAGTTTGTTCCATTCCTAAATTTTTACAAGAAATGCTTCAAAAAGGTGTATTTAAAACATTTCCGAGTACTAATACTACACTGACTGAAAGCACTATAAATACTCTGAAATTATGTCTTTAAACTGTATTTTTTAGTTGCTAGTTATTATACTTTTATACTTCATACTTTATCTTTTCTCGTCCAAAAAGTAAGTTCATGCATAAATTCTATGAAAGAGCTCAGTAAATAATCAAACATGAAACATTAGCAGCCCATATTAAGATGTGTTTAATTTAGTATCACATCTCCAAAATGTATGTTTTCCAAAGCCCTGCTGACAGAGAATAGCTTCTGAAAACAAAGGAGAAGAAACACCAAGTCTTGCTGTTTTCTGTGGCAAAGACACTGGTGGTCTGATGGTGAGAACAATGGAGGGCAGTAGATGCTTTATACCTTGGTTTTAGCAAATATTTGACGTACAGCTGAAGCCCTTGTAGTGTCCTTATCACATAGCAAGTGGAATATGGGCTGGATAAAAGTGAGTGGAAAACTGGTCTCCTAGGCTCAAAGAGCTGTCACCTGTAGTGCAAATTCCAGCTAGCAGGCAGTATCCTTCAGGGATTTCTGCTGGGAACAACAGTGCTGTCAGTAATTTACCAACCAGAGCAAGTTGAAGGGGAACATATCAGTACACTAGAGGCCATGGCTGATGTTCAGAGGGACCTGGACAGGCTGGAGAAATGAGTAGACTGGAAGTTCAATAAGAACAAGGATAAGCTATTGCATTTTCAATGAAGCCAGGAGCTGACCATATGAAAAGCAGGAAATTATCTGCAGGTCCTATTGGGTGAGAGGTGTCAGCAGTGCAGCCTGGCAGCTAAGACAACCAACCACATCCTGGCTTGAACTATAGGCCAGCACAACCAACAAGGTCAGGAAAGTGACCCTTTCCCTCCATTCTGCACTTCTAAGATTGCATCTGGAGCGTTTTGTCCACTTTGGTGCTCCCCAGTGCAAGAAGGCTATTTACAAACTGCCCTAAGTCCAATAGATAGCTACCAGGACGGTCAGGGAGGGTCACAAACAAGGAAAAGATGGGAGAGGTGCTTTCAGCTTTGAGAAGAGCAGCCAAAAAGTGGGGCTTACTGCTTTCAACAAGCAATTAATCAGAGTATACACAGAAGATGCAGCCAGATTATTTCTTAGAGCTGCACAGTCACAGGACAAGATGCAACAGACAAGTTGGAACAGTAAAAATTGCAAGCAGATTGCAAAATTATTTTTTTATTTCCTGACTTGGTAAGTAGAACTAGTTAAATACTGAAACATGTTGCTCACAGAAGTTTCAGAACCTTTGACCTTGGAGGCATTCAAGACTCGACACGGTCCTGAGCAACCTGATCTAATTAGACCTGTTTGAAGCTGGGGGGTTGGACTAGATGACCTCTGGAGGTCACTTCCAACTTAGATTATGATTCTGTAAGAAAAATGCCTCATGAAACCTCCTGGGTTTACAGTGCTACTGCTAAAACAGATCAATTTATTTTATCTGTTACACTGGCAAAAAGCTGCTGTACACAAGTCCTAATTTTAACGTGTCAGCCAGTATCTCCAAAGTAAGGATTGCAAAATATTTCAGCAGAAACCCCATACATTTTCCTTTCACTTGTAATGAATTTAAGTTAAATTCAGCTGGTGCAGAAATGTGTAAAAGATAACAAAAATTCACTCCTCTCACCTGGGTATGAGTCTGAAATAACAGAATTAGAAACGTTTGGGGTGGAAATTCCTGAAGTTACTTACCCTGTGCGTGACTGTCCAACTTTATCACAGATGTCTAAGATGAGGCCCCAGTCCTCTGCAGTGTTCATCTCACTGGTTGCTTTCTCTGATAAATAAAAGTATAAGTAAATCAAAATACAAATTTTAAAAAAAATCTAAATTGTTAACAAAGACATTGATATATTACCTCTTTTTATATTTCTAAATGTATGAAAAATCCCTATACTTAATAAAACTCATATATTAACAATGTATCTAATTATTTTTAATTTTCTAATGTTCACTTGTGACCATTAATTTTCATTAATAAGTAAATATATTTTGGGGTTGTTTTACCACATCATAAAGATGCACACAAAACATGACACAAGCAGTATAGCTATCAACAGACTTTTTTTTCTATTTGAACTATAAAGTTTATTAGGATATGAATACCCAAAGCATTGGTTCACTGTTTGCAGAGTCAGATACTACTGAATTTATCACCTTCTCAGACACTAAGATGCTGTGTCTTGCAAGAAGGATTTAAAAAGTCATCATAATCACTAAACTTCTATATTCCCATTCTTACTTCTGCTTTGGATGACATATTTCACTGTTTCTTTTCAGCTATAAAGACTGCTAAACCAAAGTTAATTTCAAAGAAGCCACTGTGACTCTTCCTACCAAATTTTTTGAATAGGACAAGAATCTCTGGTAAAGACTAAAGAAATGGAGAGAGGACTTAGAGAAGAAATAGATTCAATGTGAGAAGAAAAAATAGACTCCCTCCCTATTTGTCCCCCATAGAAGCTTAGTTACAGTAAGGATAACAATAAATAAAAGCATTAAAGGAAACTGAGCCTTACAATGCAGCTCAATAGAAGATTATCTAAACACTGATACATCAGCTCAGGGCTGAAGAGCATAAAGGAATGCACCCACATTTTTAATTACTAACCAAAAAGTAGGAGAATGGGCAGAGAATAATACAAAAACTTTGTTTCCCATCCCTGCTCTTCATTTAATGTTTACAGCTTCATCTACAAAACATAAAATATGCCTCAGCAGTAAATACCATCTTTCAGGGAATGTCTTGGACTACTTAGTTTTATGAAAGGAACCAAAGATTTCCTATAAAAACTTCTCTGCCGGGAAAGATTCATTATCTAGATTAGCACTGGCAAAATTGCAAAGACAAAGACAAAGTAAAACATCTAATTTCCACAAATTACAAGGATTATTCATATCTAAGTTGATGGCTTTTCTTATGAATGAGTTTCTATGTCCTACAAATTGATGTAGGTTACAGTTAATTCATTTCTTAATTCAAACAAAAATGCAGAAAAGCAAAACTATGGTTATGTGCTCCCAAAGTATTTCTGAGGAAAAATTCAACACTGACACAGATACAACTGAAATGATAACTCATCAGCTCTATGACCTGATCCAAGTAAAGAGCAAAACAGTATAGGGAAATCCTAAATGGAAGTTAATTACTATTAACATACTATTCTGTATGTTCTCTCAGATAAAGTAGAGGGACATTACCTCTTCTCTCTAAACCATATCAGAAAACTTGCTTGATTAGAAAAAGCATTCATAATCAACAGAAATATCAAAAATTATGGGCAGACATCATGCTAACATCTAGCACTAAGATATACCAGCTGATCAACCAACCACTTCATTTTCCTTTCTGTCTGCTCTTGTTCCAATTCATGCTTATGACTAACAGTCATAGAAATTTGTGATTTTCAGGTAAGACACTTGAACTCAATGCCTTGCATGAACCATCACAGACCAAGGCAGTCTTCTGAAATTGCAGTCTATGACCACAGCAGCTGTTGTGCTCCAAAGACAGCCTCAACTCTGCAGCACCAGAACTGCTTTTCTGAAACACAGAGCCTGAGTTTCCTACACTGCGTTCCTCAGACTGAAAGCAGCTGATAAGCACAGTCCAGAGACACACAAAACAGACCACATGGAGGCAGTTTAATTCCAGGACTCCACTGCTTCAGTTCATTGCCTGCTCCACTGGAGCTGGACCAGCTCCAGTCAAAGAGTGCCTGCACAGTTCTGTCCAAAGCCTTCAGCTCCTGCCAGGCTCTGAGCTCGCACAAGGAGCTCACAAACCCACACTGGTCACTCTTGCCTAATGCTGCACTTCAGTTGGCACATCCTTTAGCAGAGAGATGAGCAATCCAATGGAACTGAAACCTTGGTCTTTTCCATTGTTCTACATAACACACAGTTGTCTGTATTTTTGACAACAATTGATCCTTCTTTCCTCACTATGTCAGCAAAGAGAAATGACATAGCAATCAGTTATGTCTTCTACAAACCAAGGATTAAACTAATGCATGTTTAATGTTTTAATATAACAGCAAACTGTGCTTTATGCTAATTTAAATACTTTGGCTAAAACTCCAAATAAGATAGTGATTGATGAAATCCCTGATCCATATTAACTACACCAACTATAGCCTTTATTTTAATTCTCAATGAGAACATTTTGCAAATCTATCCATGAGTACAATTACAAGGTTTTTGCTATGACCACGTTCTTTCTTGGCAGTCAAAGTTAGTCCTATATAAAAAGTGCCATTTGCTTGCAATGTCTTCCCCTAGGATATTTCCTCCACCAACAAAAACTAGATAGTTTCTTAGTAAATTTCAGCCTGAAACCAAGTTTCACTGTATACTTTCAGTCTTCTGTAGTAATAATCCAATAAATCAATCAGATAATAAAATAAATGGCAAGACACGAGAAAAAAAAATTGCCTCTGGAATTCTACTTAAATTTTATCTCAAACAAGGGAAGTTAAAAGTTAAGAACATACTGAGAATGTCAGCAGCACACTGTCTGAGCTGACTGTCCACAAAAAAGGCCTCTTACTAATGCTATGCCAAACACAAAGGAAAAAGGACTACATCACAGCTCTCTTCCATGAGGCTGCACTACTCAAACTCAAGGCTTTGTTTTCAGAGCACAAGCAAGGCCTACAATAGTAATTTTAAGCAGTGCAAGACTGTACAATCATATGTTGCATCCGTTTAATTTGTATAATTAATAGTTATTATTAATCCTAATTACCATTAATAGTAGTTAGTAAAATAGTAGTTTTAAATTTTTTAAACTTTTTTTCCTTGTTTTTTTTTCATTAGTTGTCTTTACTGCTCACCTTTATTTTTTCAGGAGTTATTTAATATTATTTTCTTACCAGTAATTCCATAAAGACACACACACATATTCGTAAGAGCCACAATTTCAGAGGGAAACAATAATTGGATCTATGGATTCTTTGGTCAAAAACAACAATGATTGGGCACAATATAAGAACACCTTTCTAAATTATTTCAACAATTTATTTAGTTCCTAAAACAAACACAAAAGAGACAAAAAACTTTTTTTTTGGCCACTTTGAGGTGCAGACCTTGGAATCACTAGGCCTCTCTCCTCACACTTCTGCATTCAGAGCACTAGCCATACTGGGCCAGACCAGTTCTAACTTGCCCAACATTCAGTCTCTAAAATATATATTATACCTACACCAGACACATAGGAAAACATGAAAGAGAACAAGGTAAGCATTAATTGTACTTCCCTACCAACACACCTTTCAGTGACCAACAATTTGCAGCTTCATAACTCCTGAGTCAGAATTGGTGCTCCAACCACACAAACATTGTCATAAATCACACACAGAACAAATAAAGCATTCTGAAGCAAAACACACCTCATTTGACGGAAATCTCATCTGTGTTTGTATCTTTAGCTTCTCAATAAAGCACCTACATGCTGAAATCATTCTTCCAAACATATATTGTATCTTTTTTCATGGCACTGAATAGCACCTGGCTTCTAAGGAAAACATTCCTCATTACAAATGCCATAGACTCTCACTGAAATACTGTACCTAAAATCCAGAAGACAGAGTTACACCTATTGAATGAGAAGCCAGGCCAAGAAGATCTAAATATATGAGTTTAATTACTTATGCATTGGTTGAAAGTACGCAGGCTATTGCACGGGCTCTTTCAGGATACCTAAATCCCCCTGCCTCTCCATGGGTCCTAAGGTTCATCAAGTGTGTTGAGGCCCCATTTCCCCTAATTTACACAAACCTGAATGCTTGGAGCATTGATAAAATTCTGTTTGCTCCTCTGGTTTTCTGCATTATTTATAAATTATAGGCAAAGCAAAAAATATTTGCATTCTGATTCTATTTGAAGTTCTCTATTACATTCAAAACACAATTGCAGTTGATTATTTTAGGACAGAAGAAAAAAAAAACCTTTTCTCAGAAATAAAAATTACCTAAAATACATGCCTGTCCTAAAAGAAATTTATCATTAGATTTACAAAGTACTATTAGACAGAAGAAAGGTAGTGCATGTTGAAAAAAATCCATTGCCAGATTTAGTGGTTGATGCTTTAGGTGCTGGTAAAAGGCATATAAATACTGCTGCAGATTTGCCATGGAAATATATGATAGTCACTTGATTTCTCTGCCTTAGTTCCACATCTTAATATCATTTTACTGCCTTAACAGAAATTTGCAAGAGTAAATGCTCTCATGACTGTTTGGATACTGCAGTGAACCACATGATGCATTTCTTAGGGCAGAAAACTTAATGACTATCCATTGCTAGCATCATTTTCAGAGGGAGTTCTTGGCAGGCTTGAGTTTCCCAAGCTTCAGTTTTTACTGAAGTTTATTTTGAAAGAAAAACCCCAGTCTAAGAACTGAACTATTTTTCTGCAATGAAGTCTCAAAGATGTTAAAACTAGTAGAATTTCAAAAATAACAAATCTAGATCAAAATACCTTCAAACCCAACACTTAAAATGTACATTATTTGAAGCAGTTAAAACAAGTAGCAGTAAAAACTGTCAGAAAATTCTACCAATATAAGGTTTTCAACCATCCTACTTATTATTTGCTATTACTCTATTCATGGATCTAACATCATTTTCACAGTTGGACATCATTAAAATGAAATACTGAAGTTGTAACTTCAATTACAAAGAGACAAATGGCTACAGAAAGTCTTCAAAAGAATAGCTAAAGATAGTCTTAAACTCACAGACTCATATTACAACCACTTTCTTGCATGATAAAAAATCCTCAAAAATCTCTTATATCATTATAACACAGATTTAATGAAAAATTCAACACTCCCCTAAGCCTTCTCTCTTCTTCTGCTCAAAGTTTTCTTTTCTTCACATGGCTAAATACAGAATTTCCCCTTCCCTATGAAATTGCAAACACTAAAATTCCATAGCAATATAGTTTAAATAGCACTTAAAGACTGAAAGTGACTGCAAATTTTTTTTTTTTTGCAGGCATTTGCTGAGAACTTTGGATTACATGCCACTCCACATCACTGAAGTTAAATGCACTTAAGTTGTGCTCTTTTTGTCTGTCAAATAAAAAGAACAAATACATTTGTTGGTCCATTCTACAGAAGCCACCACTTGAACATTAACCACTTTGCATTTCACTAACATGCTCAGAACTGCACAAGAAGAATACGTCCAACCAGATTCCATTTGGCCAGGATTGAAAATACTCCTAACAGGCAGTGACGCCACAGAGAGAAACTTGAATTCCATGTACCATTAGCTTTGATAAAGCTATTAACCAACTTCTGCAGTTTAACTGTACATGTGCAGTGTTCCCAAGTCCTTCTGGGAACAATTGTAGAAGGTGAAAGCCCTGCAGCTGATCCAAGGCAAAGCAAGCAGCAGTGACTGTGGCCACTTCAGCCCATTCCTTCAGAAAAATGTGTAGGATCTCACTGTGCTTACAGTGGCCCAGCAAAAATGAACATCCCTCAGCTCAATGAACTGAGCAGAATGTGGACAAAAGGACTCACAATCTAGTTAAAAAAGGCTGAAATTGTAAGACTAGCTGAGCAAAAATAATGTAGATTTTTAGATCGCTCATGCAAAACCTAACAAATCCATAGAACTCACACTACCTTTCACCCAGAAATATCACAACACAACAGGAAGGTGAGCACATTAGAGATACATCAGAAGGATGAATAGTCTGTAAACAAGGTGCATCACAGGCACGTCATATGAACATAAGGTGCCAGGATATAGTTGCAGAAGCCCACAAGCCAAGCCACAGAACAAGAAGCATTTCAGAAGGAAGATCAGCAAGAAACTTAATTTTCCACATCAGGTATTCAGTGTTATTTTTGTAAGTTAGAGGAACAGATTTTATATGTTGAAGATCTACTTTGATTTTTTTAAATTTTGCTATTATAATACACATTGTCACAGCTGAAAGGAGAACCACTTAAGTGACAGTTCTTCCCTGAGAGGAAAGAAAGAGAATTACCAGAAAAGTACAGTCTTTCACTATGGAACATACTATGTTGGCTTCAAAGTGCCCACCTGAACTGACAGCCTGCTAATTGACAGTGGAAAAGATTTTTTTTTTTTTTTTGTTGTTGGCTGATACACTGAAGGGGTATTCCACTTAGTCTTATCCTGTCAGCATTGCCATTTTTCACTGAGGACCTATCACCAAAGGTATCTTTAAGTAAGAAATTCCTGTTTTTCATAAATATTTATAAACTACTGAAAATGGGGTGGATATAGCTCATTTTCCACACATTTTCTACTCGGTTGCCCTGTTAGTTAATGTCCTTTGTAAAACAAAGCTGAGAAAAACAGTAGGCCAACTCAGGCAAAAAAGTGCCAGTCTCAAGACAAGCTGAACCAATCTTTGGAATTCATCTTTCTTTGCAGCCAGATGTTAACTCACAGTCTGCAGTGTCCATAAAGACCTGGGCTCAAGAAACTCATCTATGACAATTTTCCCTTCTTTTGGCCAACCTGGCCCAACAAAAAAGTTCAGCTCAGAGAGACATGTAATTGGACATTTTGAAAATGTTGACTAAGCAAGGGGATAAATCTAAAGAACAATGAGCTTAAATAGCAAGAGGATTTTATTTCAAGAAATTGCACCATGGGAATCATGGTCAAACCATTTCTTACATTCTAAAAGCATCACACTATAGTCTGATCATATGTAATTCAAGAATATTATTAAATATTTGAAGAGTCGATAGGATAAAATTATCAACAACTGCTAGAGTTAATAAAACATGGGGAAAATGATTACAAGTCACATCAAGTTCTACTATCTTATTAAACCACCTGCTTAATTTCCTATTACTGTAAATAACAAGCCTGAATTTCTTCTCAATCCTGTGCTGCCTCAAACCATCCACAGTAACATCCAGAGCAAGTGCAAATACTTTCATCCTTTACTGTGCATAAGGAAAAAAGAAAAACAACCCAATCCCCCATGTTTTTTAACACCTTCTCCTAATATCATGTGTGATTTCTATGACACTTTATACCAGGACCTGAGTTACAGATTTTATCCTCAAGATATCTAAATGACACTTGAGAACTGCTTTAGCAGTAAGTTCTTCATCAAACCTAGCCTAAGCACCACTACATTACTAATAAGCCTGTCATGACAGATTAGTAGACAGTCTTTTGGTTCTTAAGGCAACTGTCACCATTATTTTACCTGAGTCAAACTTACAGATGAATCTGCATTTCTCAGGAACAACTCACTGGGAATAATTTTATTATTAAGATTGAAAAATACAGCAGAAACAGGAAACCCACAAGCCTAATAAGAACATTTTTAATTCTAACTCCTTAAATGGGAGATTAGAGTTTCTTAATTATACTCTCAACAGGCCCAGTTCTTGGTGATTTTTTTTCTTTTTTTAAATTCCATTATTACACTTCTTACTTGGGCACATCATCAAAGGTTCCCCAACTTGATTGTGAAAACTTGTGTCACCACTGATCAGCATCCCTTCCTGCTAAAATACTCCTAAATATGGTAAAAAAGAAACTTCAGAAAACTAAAAGCATTTGGGCTTCATCCAGAGATTTGGACTCTTGAGGATGACAATGGTTGACCTTCTCAAATCTCTGGGCATTCTTTAATATTATTAATTTAATAGCAGTCTTAAACAACATTCTTTAGCCAGCTACACAAAAAAAACCAAAAAAACAAAAAAACAGGTGTACAAAGTCGGCACAAATGGTAAACTATTATGGATGACCAGGTTCCACTGCAGCAGCATACTAAGAGGACTAGCCAAATTCCTGAATGTCAGACATACTTCTGCTCCTCAAAATGATGGAAAACAATTCAGTTCCAGATATGTTCTCTGCAATCCATTATCCTAAATCGTTCCAAGATAATTTCCAACTACTCCACAGTGCAGATCAGCTGTTCAGTACACAAGAATGCACAACTATTGCAATACTATCAACTACACCAATGTCCACATTCATATGAAATTAAGAATAGCTGCTGACTGCCTTTCTGCTTCAGGAATCTGATTTTAAAAAGAAAACTTTCTTGCTGGTTAAGAACAAAAGAAGAGCACTCAACTTTCACTCACAGAAAACAAATGAAAAATAGCACTATGTCTTGACAACTTTCAGAATTTTCCTGAGAACATGATAGCTTACTCTACAGCTGATGCTGTCTTATGAAGCCTGCCAAAAAATTCATCCAGATAATAGCAAATTCCCAAAGGGCCCCAGAAAATAAGAGCTCAGGGATGCTTTCCGGGAGGCTTCATCATTCCCATCTCCCTGGCACAAATCCAGTTAAGTGGTGGATAAAGGCAGCAGGGTCCTGAAAGTAGGCTGTCACCAGCTGAACAACCTGCTGCTCCTCCAGTCTCCCTCAGGACACCATGAAAGGGGCCAAAGGAAAGAGGCTGTCTACCAGTGAAAAGCAGCTCATTGCCCACTCTCTGCTTTTCCAAGAACGATTGGTACTGAGTGGTTATTTCTATCTCCTCATACAGTTTACAGAATAACATTTTTGAAAATTTTTCACTTTTGGCTATATTAGGCAAGCACAGTAGGTAGGGGGTTGGCATCTTCTGCGCCTAGAAAAGAGCAACTGAGCCACTGAAGCAATTGATGGGTGCTACTGCCCTGCCTTGAGACTGGCAGTGCTGAGGAGCACATCCAGTGAACTGAGCTCTAGAGACACCCCTTCAAGCAGTCTGAGCTTCCCTGTCAGCCAGAGGCACTAGGAAGAAAAAAGCTGAACACCTGCCAGAACCTGAGCCTATCACTTTTTAATCTTATTAGTTCAAATAATTCTCTAATAGTCCACGGAAAATTGGCAAGCAGTACAATCTCTTCATCATTTTCAGCCGCCAAGTTACACTAGAAGACAGCAGAACAGCTAAGAAAAATTATTTACTGGTTTCCAAAACAAGTCAGTCAAGTTTGCTAGCAACAAAATCGTTAATTGGAGCACAGTCTTCAGCTTTAAGGTGTTAACAGTTCAAAATGAGAAGACCAAGCTATGTCTTATTTTGATGCAATAGACTAAGAATTTCTGATAACATCCATACAGACTTCATATCTCAGTACTTTGTTCAGGGACTAATCCTTTCTCCTGAAAGGTTACATACTTTTCAAACGGTTTTGACTTGGTATTTCTTTGAAGAGCGGGAAGAATTGAATTGGAGACTAAACGTCTGAAGTCTGATAAACATTAAGAAACAATGTATCTGTAGTTGAAAGTTACAGCTAGTTTAATACTATTAAAGAAATTCGTTTCTAGAGACTTGTACAATGTTACACTTCTGTAAGAAAATAACCAAGGAGTGTACTTATCCACAAAGGAGAAAAAGTCCCTTTATATTATGGGATTCCCCAGACAAAGCCTTTATGGCTCAAAGCAAAAGAGATGTCAGCAGCAGGTCAAAAACAAACCATATTACACAATCTCAAATAAAACACACAAAACTAATTATTAACTATCTATATGTTATTTTATCTTCAGTTTCGACACATCAGCATAAAGTACAATTTTTGTCAAGAAAAAGCAAGATACCTCCTCTCCATCTAGTCTGGCCTTGGAACAAGCAAGGTGGGGATAACACCTGAGCTCAGCACGTCAAGCTTCACTTGAAAGGAAAAGAGAAAGCTCCCACAGGAATCCCCTTTAGAGAACTAAATACAAAACGCTTTAATGATTTTCTCATGCCTGTCTGTGAAGCAACTGTAGATGGTGCTTTTTACTGCTCGTCCTTTCAAAAACACTCCAGCGCGGACCTTTCGCACTACTTGTTTTGCTGTGCTGCAGCGTTTCTCGTGCTGAGCAGGCCAGCCCGTCCCCCAGGGGCATCCCCGCGCTCAGCCCCGCGGCCCGCAAGGCCAGAGGGCCCCAGCGCTGTCCCCGGCCGGCCCCCGCCGGGACGCGGCCCCGGCCCAGCCCAGCCCGGCCCGGCCGGGCCCGGCCGCTCCCGCCGCACCGCGCCCGCCGCCGCTGCTCCCGCTGCCCGGCCGGGCGCCAGCGAGCCCAGCAGCGCAGGGCCGGGACAGCGGGCCGGCCGCCCGAGGGGATGGAGTCAGAGCGGCTCGGAGGGCCGGCCGGCCGCGGGGTTACCTCCGGGGGAGGCCGGGCCGCGGGAGCCACTCACCCACATCCTGGTCGAAGGGGTTGGTGGCGAAAAGCGGCATGGCGGGGCGGGGGGCGGCCGCCCCTCCCGGCGGCGCGGCGGCAGCGGCGGCGGCGAGAGAGAGCAGCCCTCGGCGGTGGCGGCGGCGGCAGCGGCTCCTCCTCCCGCCCCGGGCAGCTCCGCCGCCACCTCCTCCCAGGGCCGGGCGCCGCCTCCCGCGCAGCACGCCGGGAACCGGGGCTGGGCCCGCCGCCTGCCGGGAGGGCCCGGCAGCGACACCGGGCCCGGTCCGCCCCACCACCCCAGGCCGGCGCGGCTACCGTAGGCGGAGGTTTATGTTATTTATTTATATGGATCTCTTTCCTTCCCCCTGCTAGGGAGACGAGACGGTTTTGTATCCAGACACTTCTGCTTTCTATGGAGGATTTTTGGAGCTTCCCTATACGTTGGTCTGGCTGAATCTTTTCATTGGTAATGCTGTGGTGCTTGTGACATGGGTTAGCCTGACGGCAAAAGGCAGGCTGGTGGTTATGCCAGCATCTCTCAGAGCATCGCACGGGAGCCTGACCAGTTCTCTGCGGTCACATCCCATGGAGAGCAGTCGCTATCAGCTGGTCACAGGGCCTGGAATATCCCGAATATCCTCCGCTTGCCTATCTTGGTTCTCCACTTTGTCAGCCTATGTTGCTGGCTTCAGTGGGGTGTGTCCCACGTTAACAATATGACTCATAGGATAAGACACATTCTGCCTATTCCTGATGTCACATAAAACTCTAAGTCATTAACCTTAAGGCCTTTTAGTACTGTTCGATTACTCTGATCCAGTTAGATTAAATTAAGTAAAACTCGGCTCATGTATACACCTGGGGAAAGAGTCAGACACAGAGCAATAGGGGCATATCACAGGCATGCAAACAAGAAATGAAAAAGCTGTTTGGAGGGCAGAAACACTAGATGCAATCAATAGCACTAACCATCCTCAATAATGAATGTGATTGCATGCATTAGGCAGACTTCTGACACATCAAATGAAAACTGCACACCAAGCCTCTTCCCACAAGGATTTACAGTCACTAGGCACTTTGTTATTTTAATGGGTTTTTTTCCCAGACCTCTAGTTCTGCTTCTTTACCCATAGCAACTCTTTTCAGCAGCTAATGCAGGTCAGCATTGATCTACTGTGTACAGCTGACTGCTTGTAAGGAATTGCATGTTTTCTTTGGATTCTACCTCAATTCAATGACTAGATATCCTCAGAGGATGCTTTACCTCCTCCCCATTCATCATCCCCCATTGTGTTCACAAAAGACATATGGTAGATGATCTCTGAGCCTGTTTTATCCCCTCCTTTCTCATCCCTCCTTTCTGATGGGTTCAAAACTAGTTGTAGGAAACCCTTCAAAAGAAGCAGAGCTTTTATTCAGTAGTCCTGCAGGAAGACCTAACACAACGCTCATGGGGAACTGGGGTTTAAGACTGACTTCAGCCTAAAAGCATTCCAACCCAACATTAGTCAGACACAGAGCAATAGGGGCATATCACAGGCATGCAAACAAGAAATGAAAAAGCTGTTTGGAGGGCAGAAACACTAGATGCAATCAATAGCACTAACCATCCTCAATAATGAATGTGATTGCATGCATTAGGCAGACTTCTGACACATCAAATGAAAACTGCACACCAAGCCTCTTCCCACAAGGATTTACAGTCACTAGGCACTTTGTTATTTTAATGGGTTTTTTTCCCAGACCTCTAGTTCTGCTTCTTTACCCATAGCAACTCTTTTCAGCAGCTAATGCAGGTCAGCATTGATCTACTGTGTACAGCTGACTGCTTGTAAGGAATTGCATGTTTTCTTTGGATTCTACCTCAATTCAATGACTAGATATCCTCAGAGGATGCTTTACCTCCTCCCCATTCATCATCCCCCATTGTGTTCACAAAAGACATATGGTAGATGATCTCTGAGCCTGTTTTATCCCCTCCTTTCTCATCCCTCCTTTCTGATGGGTTCAAAACTAGTTGTAGGAAACCCTTCAAAAGAAGCAGAGCTTTTATTCAGTAGTCCTGCAGGAAGACCTAACACAACGCTCATGGGGAACTGGGGTTTAAGACTGACTTCAGCCTAAAAGCATTCCAACCCAACATTCCTTCCCAGTACCCTGCTCAACATTTTGTAAAAAGGCAGTCTATACCAGGAAGCATCTTAAGGGTCTGTAATCATGGCTCATATTTTGATTCTGTAATGATTTTTTTTTACTGTAGACACAGTGTGAAGTCCTTCCAAAACTCCATATTATATTGTATCTCTCTCTTTTCCCTGTCTCACAGCTCTATCATTTTTCCATGGCACAGCAATGGGTGGTAGTTAGAGCACTCTCCCAGGAAGTGTGGGGTTTCCCCTCTCAGACATAAATGGCTATAGAAACCAGCTTTTCCACCTTATGTGTGAGTAGTATAATGAATATGCTATTAAAAACAGGTGTGTTAATCTATATGCTATTAATAAATAGGTGTGAACTACATCTTTACTGGATGTAGTTCAAAATGCTTGTATTATTTCCTACTGCTACCCAAGTTAGCTATCTAAAAGTAAGGCGTATAGATCAAAGGTACAGTCTCAAATTGCATCTAATTTTGGGGGATCTACAGCTGAAAGAGAATGTAGCAACACTGCCCTGTGCCCACAACTATGTGCTGCCACCACATTTCTTGTATTAGATTTGGAATTTGATCCATTTCATTTGCGGTTGCACAATCAGCTGATCCAGCTGAAAACTACCTCACTGCAGAGAATTTCCCTGTTGGATCCTGTCACACCTCTGACTCACCTTGGAATTAGATCAGGCATGTGAAGAGGTGGGAAGGCATGGCTGGGGACAGTACTGCAGCGGTCTGGGTCAGGAAAAACAGGCATGTCCAGGGGATTATTCATCTGTTCTATTTTGGAGCTCATTCTGAAGATGGCCTCTGCAACAGTGACTCTGTTGATTTCACAGAGGAGCCTATCTGTCCAACAGTTCTCTGACTTAGGGCTTGTCTCTAGACAGCCTTATAGCAAGTTTTAAGTAGGGTGGGGTGTTTTTAAATATGTGCTACTTTTGTCTGAAGTAAGCAGTCTCAGATGACTGGTGCAGACATTTTTTTCTTTGCACACTTCTCTTTTTATATAGTACTGTTGTTCAGATACAGCTGAGGGATCATAGAATGCCTTGGGTTAGAATGGACCTTAGAGGTAATCTAGTTCCAATCCCCCTGCCATGGGCAGGGACACTTTCCACTACACCAGGTTGCTCATACCTCTGTTGAATCTTTGAACAGGTTTGGGGCACCCAGAACTTCTCTGGGCGCCAGGTTCCAGAGCCTCACCACCCTGACAGTAAATAATTTCTTCCCAATATTTCATCTAAATCCGCCCTGTTTCAATTTAAAGCCATTAGCCCTTGACTTATTTCTGTGTCTCTACAATGTCCTTGTTAAAAAGTCCCTCACCACCTTTCTTGTAGGCACCCTTCAGATGCCAGAAAGCTGCAATGAGGTCTCCCAGAGCCTTCTCTTTCCATTCTGCACAGCCCCAACTCTCTCAGCCCATCTCCACAGCAGAGCTGCTCCAGCCCTCTGATCATATTCATGGCCTCCACTCACTCCAGCAGGTCCACATCCTTTTTATGTTGGGGTACCCAGAGCTGAATCCAGTACTCCAGGTGGAGTCTCATAAAGGCAGGTATTCAGTCAATTTTCAGTGTAACACACTTCCTGGATTTTAAAGATGTGACATACATCTAAATTTGATTAAGTGTTTTATTTATGTTGTTTGTTTATATAATTAATTACTTTTTTTTAAATTGTGACAAGAGTTTATCCATATGAGGGTAAATTCTGGATTCTGATGGAATACAGTTATTCATTTCTCTAGTCTTCAGTAGGAAAGGATACCTAAGAGGAGCAACTTGTAAATAACAATCTGCTGGGGAAGTTCTAATGTTCTTTACCATCACTCAATTGACACCCATCTGCATTAGGCAAGCATTTTCTTAAAATAAGACAAAGCCATTGTAGCCATGGAGGCCCACTGCAGCTGCAGTTTGCTGGGGTAGTATTTTATTTGTCATGCCCATTTATTTTAGCATATCTTAGTTTTGTAGCTGCTGCATTGTAAAAATAAGGTGTATGATGCCAGGAAAAAGTCAAGCCAGTACACTTCCAGCAAGGAGACAGATATGAAGAGCAATGATTGTCTCACAAATCAGTCCCACTGACCTTTATTTTAACTGCATTTTCATTATAGTCCACTGTGTACATTGCTTTTGGAAGTGGAAGCTGTGAAGAAAGGATAATCAAAGGAAAACAGAAAGGTTCAGAATAGAGCAAGTGCCAGCCGTCCATTTAATCACAGCTTTTGTCTTTGACAGGGCAAGTACAAAATGTTTTGGATGGCATACAAGATGCTGTACTGCACAATGATACGATGATATGACGAAGACAAAATGTTTCCCACTTACAGGGCACATGTAAATGCTTTAGCTACTGGACCACAGTGATTTAATTCCCATCTATAATCTTATTGTATATGTTCTAATATTTTGCAAGTGTCCAAGAAACATGGCTTACAGTATTCTTATCTATTTCATTATGTATAGAGAAAATATATGAAACACATCAAACAGTAAGTCTGGTGTCTGCTGTTAGGAAATCAGGCTAAAATTATTTAATTGTCCCTTTTTGTCTTAATCTTTATGAAGTATGCAAGTAGGATTATATAAAGCATATGCCTGAAATTCCTTCAAACCCATGTAATCTCAGAACTAGGCAAAGATTCTACCAATAAATTTCATAAAATAGTTCATTTTGCCCTGTCCACATTAAAAACTGTGATGTGCAACCTTCTAGTTAACATTTGCACACAGATGCCAGAAACAAGGGTTTATGTCTTCCTTAATCTCTCTGAATTCAAAGCAGTAATTTCTAAGCAACTCACATGAAGTAATACTTTCATATATTTACACTGAAGTTTGTTAAGTGATTTTGAATAAAGTTCACTGAAGTCAAACACAAAAATGTGTCTATGTTATTTGCTTGAGTACTCTTATTAAGGTATTATATACCTGTGAAAGGCAGATAACCTGTGAGGTGCTGGCTGCTGGGATCTTTGGGTGCCTGGGCTTCCCTGGGGATGCTGGCCAGAGCATCACTCTGTGCCAGCTTCCTGACGCTGCTCTAGGGAACCACTTGTCCTAGTGCTTTTTTTGGCACAAACACCTGTTCTCAGTGTGGCCAAACTGACTACACCCAATATGGTCACTTTTTCATGCTGATAACTCAGACCAGTTTTCAGCCAATGATGAGGTTAAAATTAATCTTTTTGTTCTTTGCCACTCTTTGAAGAAGGAAATAGAAATACTTCTACTGACCACAGCAGGCATCAGATTGGAACACTACTCACTTGATAAAGAGCCCTTTTTAACTCAAGCTCTTGAAATAAAACTAAATAACAAGCTTAGATTGTGCCTGCTCTGAAACTAATAATGGAAATGGTCTTCTCTGTAGAGATTGTAGCTCTCACACAAGCAAGCTACCATTGAAATATACAGAAAATCAGATTTTTAATATTATTGAAGTGTGTTTTGCGAAACCTTGTGAAAAATTTGCCTGATATCTGTTGGGCAAGGTAGAAAAGCCTCTTTAGAGGAAGAATATTACTTTTATTACATAATATAGAAAAGATAATTTAAGAATATATTTATTCTACCAGTTTATTTCCAAAGTGTATTTTATTTTACTCACATGACCAGTACAATTGAAGTTAATAGTACTAATTTCAGTTTTAATCATTATATATATATATACAGAAAATTAACATTTTAAAGTGGAGTTAGCTTCTTGATACAGCCAGTCTGCAGTGTGCAAAGATTCCAACTGTGCAGATCACATAATATCTAAAATATCCCATAAAGAAAATAATTGTTGTACAGAGTTCAATTAGTCTATTATAGCAAAAAGTACACTGAGTTTGGATAAATCAAAAACTCAGATAAACCAAACTCAAATGAGCAGGATAGCCATCTCCCTTTAACATGTGTTTGTTCTTCAGCATTGCAGTTTGCATTATGGTTTTGTTCCTGGAGAGGTTTAAATAGAATACACAAGGGCATCCCAGACTTAATGTGCTTTTCAGAACATTTAATAAGCCAGTAGGTTTCGGATATGTAGAATCAATAACTTCCATACAAAAAAATTTAAATGCTCACACCAAAATTTTTGTATTTTATAACAGAATTATAAAATTCCACTTCAGCCTATGTTCATCACACTTCTTTTCCTTTGCTGACTACTTAGCTGTACAGTCAGAGGCTTAATATGAATCATTTATTTTGCAGTAGCAGTGCAAAACTCCAACTGCTTTAGAAGTGCCAAATATGAGATCTTCTAGTTCTTCCCACAAGATTTGTGCAATCCATTATGCACCATATCTTTTGAAAGCATCTTCTATCGAATTCCTAGCATAGTAAATTAAAAATTAGATATACACACCTGGATGAATGCACAAAAAGACACACAATGCTTTTTAATTTAGACCAAATTCTCTTTACTTGCATTTATCCTTGAATATCTCATTGAGTCCTACATAACATAAACCTAGAATAGTATACAAGTAGAGTAGTATGTATAAACACATTGTTGTTGTCTAAACACATTGTTCTTGCAGTGTGTTGGGAACCTTAACTGAAGACAGGGCAGAAGGACAAGCAGAATCAAAGCTGTTAAGTTGTTTAACAAATTCCTCTTGCCAGGATTTTAAGTTACTGTCTAACATTTAACTAGTCTGCAGTATAAAAGTTAACTCTGCAGGGTTCATATCAAGTATTTCTTGAAGTGTTCAATAGCAGATGATTTTCCCCTGTGACAGTGTAGCTGATAAGTCATTATAATTTTTTCAGAGCACTACAATTTTTCATTCCATAGAAGTGTTTCCATATTGAATAGATAAATTTTGTAACAAAAACCCCAGAACACTGTAGAACATTTCATTAGAAAATAATCTCGTATAAG
Source organism: Emberiza elegans (assembly GCA_024865655.1). Taxonomy (NCBI): domain Eukaryota; kingdom Metazoa; phylum Chordata; class Aves; order Passeriformes; family Fringillidae; genus Emberiza; species Emberiza elegans. The sequence continues at coordinate 24,391,942 of JALJVW010000206.1, forward strand.
CTTCACTTTGTATTTCTGGAAATAAATTGGAAGTAAAAAACTTTATAAGGTTTATTCAGCTCTATAAGGTTTTGAGTATCTGTGTGTGCAATAGGAATCTAGAAGTAAAATATATATTGATAATATCAATCATGAAGAAGACCAAGAAAACCACTTATTTTTGTAGTAACAGTATAGCAGTGTTGATGATTTGGAGCTATAGTAAATAAAGGTAAACTTCCAGGAGAAGGTTCAGAATGAATATGAAGCACAATGATGCTCTCACCTACAACATAAAAGACCTTGATCTGGCTGTCTTGAAATTTATTGGAAAGGTTGGTTTGTGTTTGAATAACAACAAAGTTCACCTCAATTGATAAGCTAGTCATAACTGATCTTAAAAGCTGATTTAGATAGTGCAATTAATATATAAGCTTATTCACTTCTATTGATTAAATTTCTGGATGTAAAGAAAATATGTCTTATTAATCATTTTGAAATTTTTGGGGATCAAAAGGTGCTAGCCAAAGTTGAAATATTAGATGAAATAATTTTGCAACTATAAAAACATTATTTCTAATTAAGTAAACATACTGTACTTAATGCTTTGAAAATAGCTGACACTTCATCAAATTCAAATAAAGGATTCAGAAAATACAGTCTAGTGACCATAAATATATACATTGTTATTGACAGAAATAATGAGTTAAAGAATAACAGTAGGAAACTTATGGAAAAGAAATTACATTTCAACTAATTTATTGCAATTCCTGGAACATGCAATTATAAAAACAGATTTGTAAAAAAAAAAGGCTTAACACAGAGGATATGTTTTGAAAATGCTGCTGAAAAAAGGTTACACAGGAACTACCCAGGATATTAAGTAGTTACAGATTAAGGAATAAAATATTTCTATGGATTAAAACATAGGAAATAAAAACAAGGAGCAACTTTATTACAGAAAAATTACAGGAGTGGGGTGTTTATGAAAGTTTTGTTATATGTTTTGTGCTTAATACTTTAATAAATGTTTGGGAAACATAGCCAAATAGGGATGAAAAATCTTGCAAATGGAACAAAAATTTAGTTTATTTTGATCCAAGAAAAGATTATGCAGATATTCACAAAGTTTTCACCTACTGGGTGAATGAGTGGTGTGATAACAAGAGAAACTGTAAGCTTAATAAATAGTAACCACAATATTAGAGCAAACACATTGAGACACTTATCCTCACCACTGAGTTCTGAATTGACTAAATTAACTGAAGACAAACCCAATCATCATAACAGATAACGTGTGCATCCAAAATCAATAAATCTGAGCAAATAAATAGGGGAAGGAAAATAATACAGAATTCTGATGAGAATTAGACAAACTGCTTATCAAATTTCACAAGATTCTGATCAAAAGTGTGGAAAACATCCGAGGGATTTAAAAATGGAAAATTTTTAATTCAGAAAGAAAATAGGATTTGTTGCCTTAAATCTGCTGTGGAAAAATCTCAAAAGAAACAGAGCAAAGGACAGGTAAAAGTAGTAAAAAATAAAAACTAATATTAAAAATTGGGATTGAGTCATGCCTTTCTCCATGTATCATAATTTAAGAAAGTCTTCATCAGTTAATGAATTCATAAATTGACAAAATCTAATGAGGAAAAAAACACCTTACACATAATATGTGGTTAATTTTTGATGCCTCTTTCAGCACTACGTTGTCAAAGCCAAAAAGTTAGAATGGTTTGAAGGGATAAGAGGAATTCAAGTGGAGAAAATGTGTAAGTAAGATAGCAGGAATATCCAGAATTAAAATAATAAATATTGAAAATATTTTTGAAAACTAAAGTTTAAAGCAACTTATATCTGTCACATTGAGATGATATGTAGTCTCAGATTAGCCTGTAATGGCAAAAATTTCTGAGTTGGGTCATTCAATCCTGTGTGGAAATTCTTTGTCTTGATTTTTTAACATCAGGATTCTCAAACTGGATTATATTTACCACTTGAACACAAAAAGCCTCTGTGTATGTGTAATATTGGTACCCAGTGTAATCTAAGAACATATATAATGTGCTCTTTTGCCAACTGCTCATTTTGCACGTTACACATTTGCTATTGCCAGTGGGTGTGTGTGTTGAGGCTGAAAGATGAACATCTGCTTGTGTATTTGGTGAGGAGGGGAGACTTGGGTTTTGTTTGGCACATCTGCTTATCTTTACATGCAGGCCCTCGACCCAAGACATCCAGGTGTCTTCAGCATTGAAATACCCACCCCATTCTAAAGTAGATAGACTTGGACTCTTTAAATTCTGCTGAACAAGTAGCATTTCAAAGACATCCTGACCCAGTTTTGGAATTCTTCTGTCTGTATATGCCTGTGTCTGAGGTATTTGGGCTGAGAGGTCATGGTCACCATGCTCAGCTGTGGAAATGAGGAGCCTGCATGCCCAGGCAGGCAGAGGCTGTGCCAGGTGTCAGGATAGTGAGTGCAGCCCACACTTTTGAAGCACCATGTCACGTTAGCTCAGCCTAAGGCTGTCCCCCTTCCAGAGTCAGTCCCAGCAATGCTACCTGTGCTGGCTTTGCACAGGTAGCAAATGCTACCTTTGCACTTGCACAGAGAGCAAACATTTACAAGGTGACCTGCATACTCAAATCTCATCCTTCAGTCTGCCATCTGCGTGCTCTTCAGGCCCTTGGAAGAAATTTCCCCTTCTCAGGTGGGAGCCTTAGTCTTCCTCATGTATTGAGGGTGGTATTTATGGAGACCTACCAGACTGTCACCCTGGCAGGTGGCTGTTTGGCCTCTGAGGTGGGGGCCTGGGCATATTCCCACCAGTCGGTCCCTGGCCAGACTCCCAGGTGTTCCCAGTCTCGGACACCTATTTCTGTGTTTCCAAGAACTGCGCTATTTTCTGTCACCTTTCTGAGGTGGGCTGTGGCGGCTGCTGCTGCCTGACGCCAGGTACCATCGCACCGGGATCTCGCCGCCGATGGAGGCTCGCCCGCCCCCGCAGGCTTCGGCTGACCCGGGGAGACCCGCGGCGCGGAGGGAGGAGCGCGCGGGGCCATGTGAGCCGCTGGCGGCGGCAGCGGCCCTCGGGGAAGACAGATGGGGTGAGAGACAGCGCCCGGTCCGGCTGTCAGCGCGGCCCCAGCCCCGCCGCGGAGGGAGCCCCTCCTCCCCGCGCTGCCGGCCGGGGAACCATGGCGTCCAGCGAGGAGGACGGAGGCGGCAACGGCGCGGTGGAGGAGAAGGAGAACGGCAAGAAGAAGAAGAAGCTGGGCGTCCTGGCCACGACATGGCTCATCTTCTACAACGTCGCCATGACCGCGGGGTGAGCGGGCGCGGGCGGCGCGGCGCCTCCGCGGGCGCGGCACGGCCGGGGCGAGGCGGGAGCCCGGCGGGGCCGGGCGGGAGAGCCGGGACCCGGGGGAGCCGCCGGCAGCGGGGCTCTCCTCGCCTGCCGAGCATTGCCTAATACGGTGCAGCGCTGCCGGCCGCCGGCGCGTCACCCCGCGCCCGCCGCGGAGGTTAAGTATAGCCGGGACCGGAATGCCGGGCGGGGGAGCCGCGTCCCGCGGCGCGGCCTCCCGCATGCGGACGGGGCTGCCGGGCGCCCGCGGGGAGCCGACAGCGCTCCGCGGTGCCCCGGGGGCTCCGGGGCCGGGGTCCGTGAGGGGCGGGACGGTGCGCCCCGGCTGTGAGCGAGCAGAGCCCGCCCCGGCTCCCGGCGGGCAGAGCTGTCCAAAGCCAGCCCAGCCCGCGGGCAGGAGCGGGGAGCGGGGACCGGGGCAGGCAGAACAGCAGCCCAGGAGGTTCGTTTGAGCTTGTGCTTCGTGCTGCGAGGCTGTGCTATGAGGAAAGAGGGTATTTATTTTGAATAACAGCACATATTCTCACTTCTTGAAAATTTTCACAGTTCACTAACTCTTGGGGGAAAAAAACCTCAACGTATTCATTTCCACGTGTTTAAAAGAGAGCTAAGAATGAAAAACTTTACAACTTCTAGTGTGATATTCATCATGAGAACAGTTTTCCTTTGGTCACTAATGGGTGGTGTCACTGCCCTTTGAATCCCGTAGAGTAAAACTAACACGCCGCAGTTGAGGCGGGAGCTCAAGCACTGCTGGAGAAAGCCAGGAATGTGATCGTAATGGCTTTCTTCACTAGCAACTGTGAATCTTGATTATGCATTAAAGTCTGTTCATATATTACTGCAGCACTTTTTGAAAAGTGCTTTTACGTGAGGTTAATGTTACCTCATTGAATTACCAGTCTTGTGCTCCATGTGTGAATTTGCTAATGAACACTGACTCTTGCCACTGACTTTTATATGTCTCTAAAAGATTATCGAACCATATTAGTTTTGACCTTAGGTGCTGCATCAGTATCTCCCACTTCCTTCTCTCTCATTTTCCATTAATATCAAAAGAAATTAAGACACACAAAATTGGATTTTTTAATGTGGAAACAGAAAAAAAAAGAGGTAGGAATAAATTCTTATAATCATTTATGTGTACAATTTAAGAGAACAATACATATTTGAAATACAGGTGTACTTAACAGAGACACTACACAGGATACATACAGTATATTTGTCCAGTTGTCCAGGTAATGCAATATAGCAAAATGTTTCTGGAATTTTAACAAACTAATGCATAACTACATGTTAACAACCATTCTAATAAAAAAACCTGCAGCTTATCTTTGTTTCTAAACAGATTTAAGGAACTAAAATGACGGATCAGTACTCAGTTTTGCTGAAAGTCCCAACTGGAGATGCTGCCTTTATTACAGACAGTGTTTTCCATTTCCTGGTTTTGTAATAATCAGTACAAGAACTTTCCTGAGATCCAAAGTCAAAGCCACTGACATCTGAATAAATCTATCTGCAGAAATTTATGTCCACATAAAAAGTCCTTTAAGAAAAATACACTTGCTGTCTTTGATTCTGAGTGTAGTCCAAAATTACTTCTCTCTGCAATGCTTATGCTTTGGTTGTGTAATGAGATGCAGAAAATGCCTTGTTAGGTTAAATGTATTATGACTTCTCAGTCTAAGTTGAATACAGAGCTGTTGCTGCCACATTTGTTCTGCCAGCTGGATGTAAACTCACCATCACCTTCCTCTAGTCAAACACCTCACTGTAAAACGGGGCAGCTCCACTGTGAAAGACTACCACTGATATTCCAGTAATACCTTGTTTCCACAGTGGTTGGAGACAACCTGAAATAAATGCACTCATATTTAAAATCCGTTATAAAATCTAAGTAACACTTGCAGGGGAAAATTTTGGAGCGCTGACAGATCGGATTCATGGGCTTAAAGTAGAAGGGATCAAAGAGGGGAATCATTCCTGCTGTGTGGGGAAGCCTGACTAGCTCTATGTGAGTTTGAGGCGCTGTCATGAAGTGCTGGAATGGGGCACACCAAGTGACTGCATAGCAGAGGCCGCCGTGCGCAGGGAGCTGTTGAGGGGCTGACACTGACGTCCGTGCCACGCGAGGTGAGCCAGGAGCTGTCAGGATCCAGGCACAGTGGGTCTGAACAAACAGTGCTGTTTCCAGGTACCCTGTTTCCAGTGCTAGCCTATACCTTATGCTCAGGGAGGACTACAAGAGGATGAGTTAAATATTTGTCCAAATGTTTATGTAAATATTTCTCTGAATGTTTGTAATCTCTCTGAATCTGTCTCTGAGTATTTCTGAAGCCCTTCTGCTTTGTCACTTGGGCCCTTCCTTAGCCAGAGTTCATGTTGCTGCAGAATATACTTGCCATGGCTTTGTGGAGAAGGAAAGGACTGAAAGTAATTGTTCCCAGCAATTTCAGAAAAGACATTAAATTAAAATTTTTGTCATTTTTGATTTTTATTTTTACCTCTCCAAATAGGCATCCATAGCTCTTGTTATGCCTGTGTTAAAGAATTTTTGTACTTTGTTAGTTTTTTTGGATTGAAACCTGAAGTTTTCTGTCTTCTTGCTAATGTGATGTTTTAAGAATGAGCTATGGATCAGAAAGGCTGAGAGAGTTGGGTTTTTTCAGTCTGGAGAATGGAAGGCTCCAGGGTGACATAATTTCAGTTCCTGAATGGAGCTCACAAGGGACTTGGAGAGGGAGTTTTCACAAGCGCCTGTAGTGATGGAGACTATCACTAGAATAAGGTAGAATGGTTTTGAACTGAAAGAAGGCAAGTTTAGATTAGATATTGGGAAGAAATTCTTTACTCAGAGGGTAGTGAGGCAGAGGTTGCCCAAAGAACTCCAGGATACCCCATTCCTGGAAGTGTTTAAAGCCAGGTTGGACGGGGCTCTGAGTGACCTTGTCTAGTAGAAGGTGTCCCTGCATATGGCAGAGGGGGTTGGAACTAGATGATCTCTAAGGTCCATTTCTACCCATTCAATCCCATGATTAAAGAAGATATAGTACACTGTTTGAAAATCCTTGTTATATAAAAATGGGTTTATTACATGGAAGGAATTTCTCATGCCTTGGATTATTTTACAGAGTCTGGGGATGTGATGGGATCAACCCACAATTTAGATGTTTATTTTTTTATCTCAATTTCCATTCTAAATCTCAATTTAAATTTTATGTCAAATTCTACTATCATTAAAAGATACTGTTACTTTTTCTTTCTTTACATTGGAAGGGTTTTTAGTTGGCATCATTGTTCAGTTTCCTAAAAAAAACCAAAATAAATTTATCCAACATTCTCAATGTGCTGGTTAAATATCTGTCTTGAGGTCAGGAGCATAGAACATCCATCTTTCAGCACTTTGGAGTCTGATTTTTAAATCAACTTTTAAAACACCTCTCAACACTTTGGAAAACATAATTATAGTGGTACCTTTGTTTGGACAATCACAAACAGGAGCATTAAGATCACTAGTCAGTCCTGAAATCAGTGAGTTGAGAGGCCATGAAAAATGTAAAACTAATGTTTATAAATTCCAGTCCTTTACTTTGACAAACTTGCAACTCAAACAGTGACTTCAATGCCAAGCTCACCATGTGGTTTCAAATAACAGTATTTAATAGTCAGGATGGGGATTTAATAGATACATAAAAATTTACATAAAAATATGTAGTCACTGCTGGAGAAAACTCTGATGGATGGGTGGTTTTGGGGGGTTCCCTCAATTTAGTCAATCCTTGGAAGGCAGCAAGTTATTCTCCATTCTTTTCCAAGTAAAGAGATGAGTGTAATGTTTACATAATATTATATACTATTTATGTCTAAAGATGTTTTTTGGTGACCTAAGAACACCGATAAGTGAAGAATCAAAGTTAACCTGTGAAGAAAAATACTCTACTAAATTATTTATGATGGATGGATATTTTTAGAATTCTAATTTGAAATGTATCCATTCTCTTTCTTTTATAGGTGGCTGGTATTAGGTATTGCCATGGTGCGGTTTTATATACAGAAAGGAACACATAGAGGCTTATTCAGAAGCGTTCAAAAGACGCTTAAATTTTTCCAGACATTTGCTTTGCTTGAGGTAAATTTTAAACCTTAGCTTGCTTTACTGGATGCTGCATATCATAGGCAAAACACATTATTATCCTGAATTTAAAATAAGAATATTATATTAGTTCTAAAAGTCCTTTTTACTTTATTATTTAATGAAGTTTTGGGGGTGGGGCAAGGTGATCACTTGAAACAAATCAGCATGTGTTTTTCAGACTTAATTCTAATATTTCTTTAAGTCAGTGCCTGGGAACTGCTTTGATTTGAGAGTTTTTAATGCAAAAGGCAAAATCTTGAAGGCATTACAGCCAGCAGATCAGCCCTCTCGTGTAGTAGATATCACCATCTCAGAGATTGAATATTTATAAAGAATATATTCTTTATACTGGACTTACTATCCTTCAGTGCCTTTCCTGCTTCTGCTTATTTTATGATGGGACTCACACACCCCATATAATCAATTACTACGGGGTCTGTGCAAGATTTGCAAAGTATTCTTTCAGTAATACTTTTGCAAACTGTGTACTAGTGGTCTCAGTTCCGGTACATCTGTGGAATGAAGATTTATTGCTGGGTTTATGGAGCACTTGCAGTTCTTTCCCAGGCACACCAAAGAATGTCTGTCTACATTTTAATTTTTTTTCTCAATCTGCCTACAACATCTCTAGTTCAAACAACTGTTAAAATCATGTCACCAGCTGCAAATAGGCTTTTGTGCTCTTAAACTTTCACTGTAATTCTATTCCAACTTGCCAAAATGATGAAAAGCACTTCATTTGCTAAACATTACTGACCAGAAAATACGTTGTATCTAAAGATTCATAGCTGTTATTGACAAAAGTATATTAATGTTATTAATCTGTAATAAATGCAGAACATTTTAAAATTGCTGTGTGTTTAGCATTCCTTATGTGACTTCCTCTACACTGTCCTGTAAAATTCTTCTTTGAATAAGGTAAAGGAAGAGAAGCTTACTAGTTGAATAAAATGCTTTTTAAGTATCTAAATGTCTAATATTTACAATTAAATTGAAAAACAAATGTCTTTCATGTATTTACACAGCTCAGATATTGAGACCATCCCAAGACTTATTGCCAGGGCTCTGCCATGTATTTCTTTTTAAGACTGTTAGTGGGAGACAAAAACCAGAATTGAGCCTAGGTTTATATTAATGTCAAAAGGCCATGTTTATAGGGTAGCTAGTAACATGCCACACATCAGTAACCTCTGACATTTTTATTTACAGGTAATCCACTGTGCAGTTGGTGAGTTCTTTGTTTTATTTTTTCCTGTAGCTAGTTAAAACATGAATTGTGGAGCAGAGATAACATGTTTCTCTTTTTAAGGAATAGTTCGCACATCTGTGCTTGTGACTGGGGTCCAAGTGAGTTCAAGAATCTTCATGGTGTGGTTCATTGCACACAGTATCAAACAGGTATGTGTCTGAGCAAATTATGTTTTGATTGCTTTTAAGGAGAACCTATTACTACAGTTCTCATTTCACAAGGAAGTCCAAGCTAAAAATTAATTCTATTCCTGTAGAGAATGCTTACATATTTCAGTGCAATTTTGGAAGTTAGGGTTACAAAATAGAATTTGTGTGATTCTTGCCAGGAGACTGAGTCTGGGTCATAGCTGTGAATCAGCAGTGTTTTCAGCATTGTGCCCTTTGTGGTCTGCCTAAACGAAATCAATGACTACTCCTATTATTTACAAGCAAAACTAGTGTTAACAGTTCCCTTTCAAAAATTTATGCAGCACTTGCTGAATTAATCTAAATAAAAAGTAAATTTATGTCTTTAAATTTATGTCTTGAATTCACATGGATAAACATGGTTGCGATTTTGCTGTTTTTTTAAAACCTTCTCAAAATTTTAATATTATGGTAATCTTAACATTTGATGACATCCAGTGTGTCACAGTGGCACTTAAGGACCTGTATAAATGACAATGGCTTATTTGCCTGGCTTTAGGTGGATGTTGTAAGGTTAGTGATCCATTAATAGAATGAAGCAAGCAGTTCACAGCTAGTAGGTAGGACATTAGGTTCAGTTTGTGAGGTGTGCTTTCTATGAAAGGCAGGTAAAAAAATTAAGTGATAGGTTTTGAGCTCCTGAATTTCTTTAGAACTTGAAAAGCTGGGCCATTAAACTGTCTCACCAGCAGATGGCATAGGCCTTTCTGCTGATGAATTATCCTAGCACCTGCCTCAGATATCAAATCTTCATTTCACGAGAGGACTTGTTTTCTACACTGCATCTTTTCCTTTAACATGGGATAAATTAAATAGGCTTTTCATAGGGTTAATTTTTTTGTTCTTTTCTCTTGTTGTTTTTTCGGTTTGTTTTGGGGTTTTTTTGTTTAGTTTGTTTTGGTTTTTTCTTCCTTGTAAGCTAGCTTTTTATATTTTTCTGTAAGGCAAAATGTCTCAAAGATTAACAAGATTCTTATATTGAATATCTACACGTAAGCTGGACTATAGCGCTGCATTTTGTCTTTTTTACTATCTGCAGTGGACTAAATCTTAAGCATATCCAGCAATTTCTTTTATTTCCTCTATCTACACTACTGTAGGCCAAGCTGTGTCCAAGAAGAAATGCATTTGAATGTATGTCTGATTGTATTTCACACTGTTATTGCTTAGCAGGCATGAATGTTCAGGGTCACTTTAGGTGGTGAGAGGCACATCAGTGATAATAGCCAGAGCCAGACCTCCCCACTTGACTGCAGATTTGCAAGGCAGCAGATAGGAATTCTCTGCATACTTATTTAAAGCTCTTCTGCTTGGATTTAGCCCTGTGACATGAATCCAAGTTTGAGTTCTCAATGTTTGTCTCTAATTGCATGAGGCAAAGAACAGCCTAGTTCTGTCTTTACCTTTGCATATTTGTTTGGGTGTCTTTACACTTCAGTTGCTGCTATTTGTTTGTGATTTTGGTGCTATTTTTATGTCTCCATTTTCTTTATGATGTTGGTGAGATCCTTCTGCTAAAATTGCACCTTCTGTGACTGACACATTGAGGGTGTGATTTTATGAGCACTTATAATTCTTTTTGACTTTTGTCAGAGTTGTGGATTTTCAGCTTCTTGGAGATATATTGAGCTTTGTCACCATGTTGCCTTTTATTTTGAAAAATCATTTCCCTCTTTTATAATTTTAACAAAACTTGTGTTGCTTTATTCTATTTCACAGACATCCCTGGAGCTTTTCAGCCTTCAGGCATAGTGTATTACAAAATTCCTCCCCTCTTAAAGGAAAGAAAAGTTGTGTGTAATTTTTCCTCACAGAAGGTAGTGTTTGTAATAGATCCCCAGGTGCCTTCTCTGTATTTGGGGACTTTTGTTTATTTGTTCACTTAGAGTGAAAAAGAACTGGTGTTTTGAAACAGCAGAAATGTGCTACTTACTGATGAGGCAGTTTAATGACTCAGAACTTAAATCTTACATGGGATTGTTGAGTGAATTTACCCAAAGCTCCTGATCTACCAACTATTCTTCATTTAGTGAGCCATCTGTGCTCCAGCTCCTTAACCACCTTAGAGCTCCCCAAAGTCTGCCAAACTTGGTCTTCTGTGACCAAGTTCCAGTTAGTAGGTTATATAAGCAATTCCTTTTGTCTAAACTTTCATGGACATGTGCATTACATATTGAAGAAGAAGCAAGATAAAAAGTAAGAAAATCTAGGAAATGGAGCAGTGAAATGCAGAATGATTAAAAAGTGATTATGAGAACATACCTTCTGTAGCATTTTTGTTGTTCTTGCTGTTTTGAGGAGGAAAAACATAAACAAGTAGATAAACCACAAATAGAAGAGGGATAGTTAGATAGTCTAGTGGAATGTAGGTAGAGAACAAAGAGGAAGAATAAGCATAATTATAGGGGTTTATATTTTGGCATTTGCATAATGGATGAAGATTGCTCAGTTGATAAATGACTGTATGTTAGTAATCACATATGTTAATGACCTGTACATGGTAATGGTTTCAGCATATCACTTTTGTGCCTAAGTTTTCCTTCTTTACAAGGTATTAGTTCTGTTCTATATATCTTAAAGAGAAGTCTGTTGCAGTTTGCACAGAAAAGAAGCCTAAGAATGAAGAAAATGTTGGTTCTTTATACTTCTGCAGATCCAGAATGAGGAGAGCGTTATTCTTTTTCTGGTCGTATGGACTGTGACAGAGATTACTCGATATTCCTTCTACACATTCAACCTGCTCAACCATTTGCCATACTTCATTAAATGGGCCAGGTGGAGATGTCTTGCACTTGAGTTTCTCATGATTCTGTGCATGTTGGTTTCACGCATGCTGAACTAACACACAGGAGAGCAGATGTTTGAGCTTTGGTTATGTGTCAGCAAAGTGCAGTCAGTTGCTGTCTGTACTTAGGATCATTGCTGCCTGGTTTAATATGTTAAAAATATTTTAGCTGAGGTTTATGGAGTATGGCTTTTTCTTTGCTTTCTGTGTCTCACAGTTTTTTCACTTACTCTAATTTTTTATTTTTTCACTTACTCTAATTTTTTTCTCTATATTTTTAATTTAATCTTATCTTTTAATTTGCAGTATAACTCTTTACGATGCTCTGAATACAGTGCCCAAAATTAAGCACCTGTGCTAGTCTTTGTGGATGTCAGTTTTTTGAAAATGGGGGAGTTGTTGTGACTCAATCTGTATTATTACTTTATAAGAAGTTCTGCTTTATCAGAGCTTTTGTAAGATTATATCCATGTAGTGAAGTTAAATACTGACTTAGTTTAGGCCACAAAAATTGAGTTCCAAATCAAAACTGTCTTGATTTTGAAGCATTCTTAAGGTTGGCTGCTAGATCACATATGCTACAGAGACTGTGTGTGTTTATCAGGAGACTTGACTGGAATAGTATTTAATGTAGTCATTATTCAAAAAATACATGTGAGGCAGACTTATTATGTTAGAAGAAGAATATCTAACCTCCATTCAGTACAGGCGATTCTTATTTAAAAGAGTTTGTTTGTTATTTTCCTTTATTTTTGTTTTATAGATAATGCAGGTTTGATGCTTCTAATGCACTTCTTTGATATGTTTGATATTTATGTCCATTCTTTTAAAACATTTCCTTTTTGCTAGTACCTAAGTGAGAGACTTGTTTAAGCACTAAATGACAAACTTAGTCAGATTGGCTATCATCAGTAGTTTTTATACAGACTTCAGAAAGAGAAATGCATTCAGAACAAATTGACAGATAATAATTTTTGCCATCAGGTCAGTGTGCCTTGAATAACAGAATTTTGTTTCCTTAATATACACAGTAGGGAAAACCAACATTCTCACTGAAAAGACATATGGTAAAATATTAATATAAACAAAACACTTGAATATATATTATTTTTTCATAAGTCTAAAATATCCCTTCAAGATTTATGTATAAACAAACACTGGGCATAAATTCAGTACCAAGAGAGATGGAATTTCTGATCTTTATCTTACAACTGCATAGGGACAAACAGTATGTAAGGTATTAGCTCCTTCTTATCTAATCTACCTTCTTCTCAGTGCTGCCAAGCAATAGGACAGGAGGCAAAGGGCAGAAACTGATGCACAGGAAGTGCCACCTGAACACAAGGAAAAACTTCTTTACTGTGCAGGTGGCCGAGCACTGGAACAGATTGTCCAGAGAGACAATCCAGTGTCTCCCTCACTGGGGATATTCAGAACCCATCTGGACACAATCCTGTTCCATGTGCCTTAGGATAACCCTGCCTTGAGTGGGGAGGCTGGACCAGGTGACTCATTGTGTTCCCTTCCAACCTGAACTGTTCTGTGATTCCCCTCATCTGTGAGTCTTCTAAGCGCTTCTGCTTCTAGCAGGATTTCATATTTAGTTGCTGCTGTTTTGGATCTCATTTCTTCTGGTCAGGGAGTGCACACTGCACCTTTCTCTCTGTGTGACAGCTCTCATTGCTGTTCCCTATATGAACTGGAGTATTGTTCCATAGGAGAACCTGCATATCTGTGGTGCACTGTGTGAAAGGACAGCACATAGCCTATTGATTACAATTTTCATTTTGCCACTGCCTATGTGGCCTTTGGCATTCAAACCACAATTTTTTTCAACTGAATGCTTTGCCTTTTATTTGAACATCATCTCACTGTAAAATGGATCTGATAAGTTTCTGGCACTGTAATTTTCTTTTCTCTTTTTATTCCAATTAGTGGTAAATGTAGTATTCCCATGTTGTAGTGAGTAAAACAGGCTCCTGATGCTTTTCAACCTTGTCATTATCTTCAAACAATTTGTACTACATACAGTTGACCCAATGTGTGTGCAGTGTGTTGAAAATATGTAGGATCATCTGAGATTCAGTCCCGGTCTGAATCCTGTCGGTGACAACAGGAGTAAGAATAGTACATTTAAAAAATCATTATTGGAAACCAAAAATTTGAGGGTTGTTCTATTAGAAAGAGATAAAAACGTTCTGACACTTCACTGTTTTAAAAAACAAAGCACTGAGGAAGGCATTCCCTTGTCAATCTAAGCAACTCTACTGAAAGTAACTGAAACTGATATTTTGTGTCAAGTCAGGATACGATCCCTGATTCTGGTGCAGGAACCACTTTAATGCATTTCTATGCCACCAATAATAACAAGTGAAAATTTTAAGTTTACGGAGTGTTTCTCACAATGTTTTTTTTAAATTATTATTATTTTTCAATACAGATACAACTTTTTTATCGTTTTGTATCCTGCTGGAGTTGCAGGTGAACTGCTAACCATATATGCTGCTTTACCCTATGTGAAGAAAACAGGAATGTTTTCACTGAGACTTCCCAACAAATACAACGTCTCCTTTGACTACTATTACTTCCTTATTATTGTCATGTTCTCCTATGTGCCATGTAAGTACTATTTAACTGTAGAAACATTTTAATATCATAAAAATAAATCTTCAGCGATGCTATAAACACTGCCTGTATTAAAATTTGCTGAAAACTTTCTACTTGTAAGAGCCTGCTTTCTGTTGTGCCAAGCTTTACTGTACTTTAATTGGTTAGGCTGAAATTTTCTGTCGTGTTGTCTGCTTAGGAACATAATCTGTCTTAAAAATTTTAATGAACATGCTAAAATTATTTCTCAGACTTGGATGAAGTAAGAAAAGTTGTTGCTTACACACAGATATGTGTGTAACTGTGTTTCTGGGACTTTCTAGTGCCTCTCCCACTTTGAAATAATGACTTCAAAATGGTTCTGCAAGTTGTGCCAAAGATTTGCTGTGGCTTTTTACTACTAATAACCATTTACCTTGGAAAAACCATCATTCAAGCATGCTCAGGAAAAACTTGAAGCAGCATTCTCTAAGATTTCATTTTCACAGAATAAACCCCCCTCCCCTCCCAAACCTCTCTGAACATCTGCAGTCCCTGGTTTAATCAGTTTGTCCTTGTACTTACGCATGCCAGAAACCATGGAGGCAACAGTAGAGAGAGTATCTCATCTGTCTTTCACTTCCAGTGTTATCTCCACTGCTACCTAACCAGTGAAGACAAGGAGAAAGCAACCTGATATATCAGATATTCCACCATGAATAGGGCTAGACCAAACTAGGCAAATGTAGTATTTCAGATAATATTAATAATAGAATATATAATATTTTAAAATACATTTTAAGTACATTAAGGCAGCAGATTAGAGAGAAATTGAAAAGCAGGAAAACTGAAGTTAAAGGGCCTGTGATCTGCATTCATGAAAGGTATTCATTTGAGAAGGTAGCATTCAATATGGACTTTTACAATATGAACACACACTTAAATTTTTGGTTCCAAGAAGTCATGAAGGCCAACAAGAGAGATTTATGTCAACAAAAAATATTCTAAGGTGTGGTAACTTACTAACAGTTTTACATCTGTTTATGTAACAACACTTCAGGAATAAACCCAGTTTTCTAGCTATTAAATACAAGGATCAACTCTGTCAGTAGGACAGTAATATAATAGAAGGCAGAGGGACAGCAAAGAGAGATCTCCTTACTTCAGAGGTGAACAAATAGGGTAAATTTGTATCCTTCTCCAAGTCTTCAAAAATGCTTAGGACAGATTTGAAGTCTTCAAGCACTACCAGAGTGTGGTTAAATCCTGTTTCTACCAGGAAACTGTTGGAGTGAAGTTCCTTGAGCACAGGGTATTTATTCAGGGATAAATGAGCTTTGAGTAATTATTGTTTTTTAAATCACTGCAATGTTCATGATTTGTTATTATTCACCTTAATCAACTCAACCACTGTGTGCCATAATTTTTACTCAGTTCATCATTCTGTAAAACAGTGGTTTTCCATTATGTGATCTGTTGAATTTTTCCACCTAATTTGCTTTCTTTTATGCTTTGATCAAGTATTTCCACAACTGTACTTCCACATGCTGCGGCAGAGAAGAAGGGTGCTTCATGGAGAAGTGATTGTGGAAAAGGACGATTGAATCAAGCTGTGTAACCATGGTGCTTTCAGTGGAAAGGAAAAGAAGAGAGGGTAAAGACCCAAAACTTCCTCTGATTTTTCTGAGTCCAAGTTTTAAAACACGGAACAAGAATAAACAACTGTGCCTGTGGCTGTGGACTGTATTATTTTTGCAATTAATATATTTTGAGACCTACCTTTTCATCCTCAGATTCACTTTGGGTTTTAATTGTTCATTTCTTCAAAGAAACATTTTCTTATTTTCAATAGGTTGATGAGTAGCTTTAAGAATTAGAATAGTTGGCTACTGTGCCTTCTGTTCAGAAAGTTCTGTTATGACCTGTAGTCATTATCAAGAGCAGAAGAAGAGTTGATAAGTTGTACTGAAAGCGAGTCTTCTGGAAATAATGGTGTGAATTAGGTAATGATGTTTTTCATAGATTAGGTGAATTGAATGGTATTTAAGCTTTATATTAAGTAATACCTTTCCAATTATAAGTACTGTAGCACATTGTTTAACATTTTTTGAATTACAGTATCACATGCAGAATTCCAGAAGGACTTTTGAAAAGAGTTGAATTCTTGATTGTCAGTACAAATTTAGACCACCCTGTATTTTCATTTGTAATTTTAAAGATAATTAAGTAATGAATATAATATTAACTGGTTAAAAGTTTGTGCTGAGGAGAAGACAGGTTGTGCCTTCCTTCCTCTAATCAGTGGCTGGAATGAGACTCCTTTGCAGAGCAAAGCTGATTGTCAGCTTGTTTCCTATTCTACATTTAAAGTATGTATGCAGAAAAATCAGTATTGCATTGAAAATCTGTGGCTATGGTGAGATATTTGACTTCTTTTCAATAGCTTGGTAGGATAAAATATATTTAAAATATCATCTTAAAATATAAATTGTGCTTTGATTCATCCCATTGGGAAATTTTAATTGCTCCCTCCCCATTAATTGTTTATACTGTGTTGACCTAATTCTATTTCATGTCTTTAAGAGTCTTCAGGAAGTATCTACAGTGTATTGATAGAAGTTAGAGGTGATATTATAGTATATGATACTTGAGTGGGAGAGGTCCAGCAAATTGGAAGATTTTGATCTAACAGCCTAGCAGATTCAGAGAAAATGTGATGCATTTGAGGAAACTTGGATACTGAGTGAGAGAGAGAGGATTGAAATGTAGTAATGTGGTACAAAGCCTTGAAAATGTAGGCAGCAAACCTGTCTTGTTTCTGGCTTCACTGATGTCAAAAGAAGTGTGTGCATATGTGGAAGAGCTGCATCAGGCAGCTGTAAATCAGAATACTTGTGGTTGCTGAGGTAATTTCTGGAGTACAGTCTTATGTTTGGGCTACCTCAGGGGTGAAGAACTGGATAATCTTCTGAAAGCTCAGAGATCAGTGACAAAACTAGCTGAAGTGACAAAGAAGTCGGAAAGATTAAGTTGCTAATATGTGTAATTCTTTGTTCAATGATAAATACATGGAAGAGCTTGGAAGTACATGGAAGTATGGAGGTGTAGCTATGATGAATTTGGAACAAGAGAAAGAGCCAATGAATATCAGAAGAAAGGTCCTACTGATTAGATCAATTATGGAATGACACAGTAATACTTATCAATGCACGCAGTGTCTTGGAAGGGTTTCAGTTAAAACTGGCAAGAGATTGAACTACATATTTGAATAAGCAGTTTCCATTTTTAGTTTCAATGATACTATGATAATACAGCTTTTTGAAATTTGTAGATATGCCAGAATAAGGTGTATCAAGTAATTTAAGAAAAAAACAAGGATTTGCTATATCCCTAATGTTTAAATTCCATGTTGTGCCTTGGGTTTTTGATATTTATGTATGTCTTCATTACACATAAATGAGTTTCCTTTTATGTGACAGGTGCATAGTGGACTTGAGACAGAACAGTTGTATTTCTTTAAATTTTAAAAGGTGTAATCTTTATATTCTTTAAATTTCACACAAGGTGCTCTAATTTAACTTACTACTTCTGTTTTATATGCAGCTAAAAATATTAAAAGTTTAAAATATAAATTACATTTACAACACTGAATCACAAAATAGTTGTGTTACTATGTGTTCAGATTAGCAGTTGTATGTGTCCAAGATTCTTTCAGTACTGTTTTATAAACTATGAGGAACATATTGGCAGTTTTGGGAAATATATCTCCATTAGCAAACAGAAGAGTGTGATGAAATATGAAAAACTAGGATTAGATTAAGTTCTGTGTCTCTTTTTACTGTCAGGGCAGCTCACTGAAGACCATTGCTATCGATTCACTGAAAATGCATTGGATTTGAAATCCTTGATCAGATGAGTGTATCCTGTAGTTAGTATTCTTACTAAAGGAAATACTTGCACTATAAAAGTGTATTATATTTGTTTTCATTGTGGCCTAAGGATATTATCATATGTTAATCAAGGACCTATTTTTATATCCTTTTGTACATATGAAATGAAAAAAACCAACGCTGTTTGCTGCAATCTTGGGTTGCACTTCCATAAAGCAACAATGTACAAGGAAATAATACAATTTAAAACTGGATTTACAGCTACAAAACAGTCTTGCTAAATAATGAATTAATAAAAGTAAAGCTAAAATTTACTCACAGTATCACATTCAATGTTTCATTGACCAGGAGATTGCCATGTAGATTAGTTTATATGACATTTAACTAAAAAAAGCAAGCAACATGTTCTTTACTTCCTCCTGTTTTTTGACTGAAACCTTTCACTGAAGCCTCCTTTTCACAGAATCAGTAAGGTTGGAAAAGACCTCCAAGGTCACCAAGTCCAACCTTGGACTGAACACCACCACGTCAACTAGACTCTAGCACTAAGTGCCATGTCCAGCTGCTTCTTGAATGTTTCCATGGGTGGTGACTCCACCACCTCCTTGCGGAGCCAGTTCCAATGCCCGACCAGCCTTTCCATGGAGAAATTCTTCCTGATATCCAACCTGAGCCTCTCCTGACACAGCCTTGAGGCCTTTTCCTCCTGTCTGGCTGCTGGTACTGTTAACATATCTTCTGAAACATAGTGAGAATTGCAGGTAAAATTTTCTTGCTATTGACTTCAGATGCACTAGGATTTTATCCTAGGTAGCTATATTTCAATTTCAGTATACTATCTTGAAACATTTAATTAACCTGTCACATGGACATTAAAACTTAAGTATGATTTTCATATGGTGCTCTCTTTCCAACTTCTTTTTTACATCTGTCTTTTTCTCTTCCTCTCTGCAATATTCCTAGTTTTCTAAAGCATTTAAATTCTGCTGCTTAGGTAAGATTAGGAATGTATTCAAACATCAGCATCTCTAATGTTTTTGTGTAGTCTTTAACAAATTGTCCTTATAAAGGTATTTTCTTACTTGTTCTATGTAGGCCTTCTGAAATGAATTCATATAGAGCATGGCTTTATGAAACTTTTTGAATAGCAGTATATAGAAATAGGGAGATTCCTGTTAATAGGTGACTTTTCCTACTATTGGTAGAAACAGAAACCATCTTTTGTATAAACTCTACCTGAAAGCAGCTGGATTTCTTGAGGTTCTCCCCAGGACTCACATACTGTGAAAAGCTGTTTTGGGACAGATTGGGTTGTTTCACAGCTCAGCCCAGAAAGTTTGGAGGCTTCAGGGCATGGGTAGCAGCAAGGAACGTGGTGCTGAGGTATTGCATTTTCTGCATTATCTGGCAAGGGGTCACTGAGGCCGTGGTGAGCAGTAGCTGATAGATGTAATTTCTCCCACCCTGCAGCATGTGAGATGAGAGGAAGCTCAGTGTGCTGTCATTACTGTCTGCTGAGGGAGCTCAGGGGGTCACCAGCTGGAGGATCTCTGTGCACAGAGGATGTGTTACAGACAGGGCTTTCCCACTCCACTCAGCTGTGGTTTGCTATTTATTAGCCTACATGTCTTGAGATATGCAGGTCTGCCAGGATGGGCATGGCACACCAACCTCAACAGCTCAGTTCAACATAAACTGCCTTGGAGAAATGGTGCAGGGTGCTGTTTCTCATTCCCATTGAACATAACATTTAGCCAGGTTCATGTTCATGGGTAGGTTGCAAGTCTATTTAACAGAGAGATGCATGGAGACCTGTTCTGTGACCAGATGGAAATATGTACATTTTAAATCTAGGTCTAGCTACTGCTCTGATTATTGTACTCTTGGTCTTCACAGTAGCTTATTTCAGTGGATATTAGGATATGTGTATGGTTCCTAAATAAAACAGAATGAAACCAATTCACAATCATTACAATAATTTATAATTTCAAATTGGTTTAAATGACGTTAACAGTTTTTGAATCGAACTCTTGTTTAATCTGCCTTAGAAAAAAAAAAAAAAGAAAGGAAAGTTAATACAAATAAATGTTCTGCACTAGGCAGTAGGGCCTCATAAATCAAAATTTTTGGGCAGGCAAACTGGCTGCATTTCATACAGGATTTTTAAGTGGGTTTTTTAAACAAAAAAGGTGAAAGCTTTTCTGAAAATCAAAGTTTATTTAATAATGTATCTCTTAAAATGTGCTGAGACTTACTGTATTATTTGTTACCAGTTTACAATTTAAATTCATGCTGAACCTGCAGTTTTTATAGATGATTAACTGTAGCCCATTAAAATGTTTCATTCTGTGTTTGTTACAATGGCTGTTTAAAGAACAAACTCCCCATTTTTCCGCAGAGCTCTGTGTTCTCTTGCTCAAGTGAGTTTCAGTATTGTTACTGCCTGGGGTGCTTTGCCAGGCTGCTGAAGGGCAGGTTTCAGTGTGCCAAGGGCAGCTCCATGAGATGCTTCCCAGGAGGGCACAGCTCCACAGTGGGTGGCACTCTCGGGTCAGTGTCGGGCACCGCTGTGCCACCAGGGCCATGCTGGGGTCTCGAGCGGTGCCAGCTCTGCAGATGTCCCCAGCTGATTCGTCCCTGTGGCTTCCCAGGTGGACAGAACTCTTAGGTCACAAAAGCAAACCTGACAAGTGAACTGAGAGCTGTCCTGAGAGAAATGCAGAGAACTGAATGTTGGCTGACTCCAGCCCTCTGGAGGAAGTTGCTGTCAGTTTCACGCCTGCAGCTGGTAGTGGCTGGTGATGTACAGCATTTTCTGTGTCATGTTGTACCACCTGAAACATGCTGTCCTTTTATTCATACTCTCCTGCCTCTCTGTTTGGTCTTGAATGTATTTGAATGTCCTTTCAGTTTATGGCTTTGTAAAAGTGTAAATGCAGAAAAATTTATTAAGTGTCTAGAATGTATATGTATAGAATTGTACTTCAAGTTTCTTAATAATGTAAATGCACTGCAACTGCTTATTATTGTTATTTCTTCTAAAATGCATTATCATTAGAAGTTTACACGGATAGGAAAGCAACACAATATAATACTTCTAATAACTTATTTATTTGCAAAAAGTATAATTTTTTTGATCTATAGACTCAGATATTTGTTTTAGTGATTGTTAATACTGTAGCACTGTAGAAATTAATCATCAATTAAAAGATGTATTTTAAACTTTGTTCTAGTTGATTTTTTAAATATTTTTTTTAGCATGTAGAAGTCAGTTCCTATAAGCATTCAGCATATTACACCAGACTGGTACTGTTTACAAATACTGTACTTTTTTTAATTTAGAAATATTTCACAAATAATAAGGTTGAGGTCCCCTGTAACAAATTAATCTTGAGGTCTCCTATTTACTCTTACCCAGACAGTCTTTTAATATTTCTTAAAATATATTCCATAGAAACCAGGTAGGTTTGAGTAGTAATAATACTGGTTTATCAAAGAAGAGCAGAAAAACACAGGACATTCAAGAGAATACCAATATGTATGAAAAAAAATGCATTACAGTGAATCCTGAAATAGATGTTCCAGTAGTAGATGTTTCAGTGTTTTGGAACAGGACTTTTTTGTGGTATTAACCTTTGAGAGGGGTGGAGGCAGAGAACATGCTCGGTCTGTCCTTTGCCATGTGACTGACAATGACATTGCAGCTATGAGGGTTTCGTTGCCATGACAGTATGAGAAAGCAGTTTGTGAGCATTCGCACCTACTTCTTTTGAATTAGGAATCAAGTGGTTGTAACCCAAAGGAGGTTAACTGCATATAAACCTTAAATCCTGTTAGTCAGATGTATTATAATGGACATGTAGATCTCCTAATCAGGAAGTCACAGTAATGGTCTTCTGATCTAAATTTACAGGACAGGATTTACATGTCCTGGCCCTCTACCAAGGTCAAGCCATTCAGATTTCTGTAGAAGCTAGTGGAAGAACATCCCCTGATCTCCACAGGAGTGTGATGGGATGAAGACATTTGTGTATTCTGTTCTGTGTAATTCTGGATTCCTGTTAGTACTGTCTGGGAGAGAGACTGTTGTGCATTATCTTGTTGTGTTAGCTGTTGCATGGTGGCACACTTCCTCCCAGCTTTGCAGGGTGCCCAGCACTGCTCCCTGCAGAATGGTCCAGAACACCTGGAAATCTCCAGTAGTACACCACTATTGCATTATACTGATTTGAATCCAGCAGAGTTGTAGAAACTCCCTTCACATATCTATGTGTCTTTAATTTCTGAAATTAATCTAGGCCCAGTGAGACATCCCATTAAAAATAGGCAGGGTAAATCATCCCTCACAGCTGCTTGGACATTCCTAGCTTGAAATGCTGCCGTCACTGAACAACTTTGATTTTCATACATAATCTCTTGGTGGTTTGTGCTCATGCCGCTTTGATAAGATGGCACTTTGCCTGCCCTTAGGTGGCTGTTCCAGATTTCATAGAACAAATTGCAAATGACAAGCAAGAAAAGACTCAGATGGGTGTCCTGCTCCACACACAAAGCACCCTCCTGTGCTCAGAAGAGAATCCCAAATCTTGGGTGTGTAGTAACATTTGCAAGCCTTTTGATCTACAATGTATGAAGCTGAATACTATAATATAGACCTTCTACTCATAAAGAAAGGAAACAAATTTTGTTACCAAATACATTACATTACAAGTGAATTAGATTTTATTCCCTAAATTAAGTCTGGGAAGACCATTAAGATTTAGACTCATTCAGTGATAAACTGGGACAGTATTGGGAATCTTGCAGCCAACACTTGCTGCCAACTGAAAGCAAGTATTTAACATTACTTCTGGTTTTGTTCAAAGTGAAGTGATATTACTGAGAATAAAAAAATCTCTTGCCAGAAGGAGGTTTTTTACAGTGATCATCTCTGACCAGTCCTTAATTTAACTCCCCAATCTCTACATTATATCCAGCCAACTCTTAATGAAAGGGTTCTGTCTCTAGAAAAAAACAAACCTGAGAACAATTCTGCTAAAGTTTCTTAAATAGAAATTGTACTTTAGACTCAATGAGATATAAACATTTTTAAACATTTTCATATGCTTGAGAAATGTTTCTTTAAATAATTTGAAGTTTGGTTGGTTAGTTAGTTAGTTAGTTAGTTAGTTAGTTAGTTCTCTGTTCTCACTACAATAATAGAATGCTTGAAAAGGCGTTGGAAATTTAGAGAACAATGCCCATATACTAAATACGCTGGTATTGGATCTTTAAAAAGATGATCATAGCTCAGGGTTACCAGAAAGAAAGCAGAGGCACAAAATAAGTCTGCTTAAATGGAAAGAGTAGCTGAAATACCACACCTGGCTGTTCAGCTCCATTTGATCCACAGGCAGTGTCCTCTGCTGTCTATTATAAATGTCACTGTGTTCATACTTGCTCAGACATTTTTGAATTTTTTAAAATCAATAGACATAAGTAGTTACTGGTGGTAGAAATGTGTCACTATGATGTGCAACTTGAGTGGGAAAAAAGAAAAAAGAGGGCATTGTATTTCCATTTCTCAGAACTTTTAAATTGAAAGATTGTCTTAAGAGCCATATTAGGCAGTGTTGCCATCATATTTTTATTTTGCCATAAACCCAAATATGAGCTACTTTTTAGAGTATTATTTTCCCACAATTTCTTTGCTGTGTAAAAACAATTCTATGGTCTTGATGATTTTCTCAGTTGTCTCAGGGTCCTGTTATTTCACAGGTCAGCAGTAGTCTGCAACTGGAAGAACACTTCATTGTGATATTCCTAAATTAGTGCAATGGCTTCAGTCTTTAGGAATAACTTTTTCCTCCCAAAAATTGCAGGATGAACATAAAATATTCTATTCTAATATCTTTTATGAATGTTCTTGCCTCCTAAAAATGTCTACTATGTGCAAATGGGTCTGTGTGGTTTGTTTGTTTAATTTTCGGGTTTTTTTGTTTCCACCTGTATAGTTACTTAAAAACTAATTACACTCTTACCTACTGAATATGAAGTCAGTGAACTGTGGTGGTTTCAGATAGGAGAGTTCCTTGAGTTTATGGCAAGTCTGTAGTAAACTTCCTTGATCATTAGCTTCAACTCTTAGCTGCAAATATTTGTGGGAAAGATACAGTGACTTCAGCTTCTGAAGTGAGCATTATACTTCAGAATATCTTTCTGAAGGCATTCAATGCTTAAACATGGTTCTCTTTTGTTCTGCTTCCTTCTGATCTGTGCAGGATGCTGACAGAGAGGGAACAATCATGACGTCTCCTGTAAATAATGTCAGGTTGTTGTTCTCTTTTCACACCCCTGGCTCATTTGAAAACTTGCAACCATCCTTGAGCTGCTAGACAGATCTAAATTGGAAGTAACTCAATCACCTTCCTCTGGTCAGTAAAGTATTCAGGGTTAGACTACGCAGAGGGCAGAAAGCCAGCAGGGAGCAATGGAACTAACGCTGTGTGCTGGGTGAAGATTGAGGGGCTTTAGCCATGTGCCATGTGTAGTGTGTAGGATGTATGTTTAGGGAACTGAAAAGGAGACTGTTTCTGAGTCACTAACTCCTAGGAGGCTGCTGTGCTTGTGACTGGAACAAACTTGCTGTTTAGCCTTTGGTATTGAGAAGACACATGAGACGTGCTTCACTGATGAGAGGTACCATTTATATATCTGCTCTTGGTTTTCAGTTCTGGGCACACTATGTGCCTGCAATTTGCATGGTTCTACATGTTAAAAGAATTAACACCTTCTGCCAGTGTTTTAGTGTATTTTAATTCTGAGATGTCAAGAACTTCTTGGAAGAAATAACACCTTGGACTGATCTGATTCCATCTTGAGAGCACAAATGTTTCAAGGAGCAGAAGTAAATCTATTTAAGGTTTTGGGTGCCCTCCATAAATAGCTCTGGCAGCTCATTCAGTCCAGTCTCACATCTTTCTGATGTCATCTTCTCCAGCATAATCTGTATCTTCTAATTCTTTCTGCACTATGAAATCTCATTACACAAAATAAAATATGTATGAAAGAGAAATAGGAGGTATGTAGCCAGCATATTGAAAATTTAGGACCTCTCCTTCCTTACTGCACAAATTGTCTTTTGTGATAATTGTGGAAGGAATATCAGACCAACAATTTTGAGGAACAACAAAACTGTTGGTCACCAGCAATGGACTAAGAGTTTCCTGACTGAAACTGTTTTAGGGGAGTCTGCTCAGGGATGTGTTTCTTGCAAGTGCTCGCTGAGAATTTCAGTCACAAGCCCTTTCTCCCAAGGCAGTCTTTTTCCTTTAAGATGATTGTGTGCACTCCAGAGGTGATGTTTAAACCTTCAAGGTATCTAGTGCTAGTGCTAAAATTTCAACCTTTCAAGGGCTTTAACCTTTCTGTGATTCAGTTATATTCCCATTACAGGCCCACAGCATCCCTCCAGTGATGATCTTTCTTCATTGTGTATTTCTTGTTTTCCTGAGACTGATGTATCTAAAAATATTCACAGCACGAGTAGAATTACCTAGCATTTCCTCTGGTTAAGAAGGTTATTTCCCTGTATTTGGTGATTGTAAGCATGGAGCTTTTTTGATCAAGGCGTGCTTAGTTTCAAAGCTGTCAGATATACAACAAATCTTCAATTGGAGGAAGGGGTTAAATTACTTCATTATTTACTAGAACCTCTGAGACTGTAACAGGTGCATATGGGAAGAGCTAATGAGACATGTTTGAAGTCAGCTGCAGACAAGCTATTATTTCACTATGTCTCTCTGAGAAACCACAGGTAGAGAATTACTTGTCTCATGATGATGGCTGCTGCCCCAGGCACTAACCAGTGTCATCCTGAACAGCTCCTCTTCTGTGAGAAGCTGAGAAATAATTACCATGGAATTAACCTGAGCTCTAAATAGCTGTTATTCTTTAGGTACACTACTTACCAAGAGGTTTCATCTGCAAATAATACCTCTTGAGAATGTGAGCAGGCAGGATGTGATAATTTAGAAAAGCCCTTAAGAGATTGCAATTTGAAATGTCACAGCTGGGTAGGTTTGCAGTTCACAGTAGGTTTGGAGATACAGATCCTGGGGCCAGATCCTTTGCTGCCATGCCTCAGGGGAATCGTGCTGACTTACACAATTTTGAAGACTTGACTTTTAAAAGAGCTTTTCTAAGAATAGTTCAAAATTTGAATAGGTAGTATGTGTGAAATGGCAATTTTTTTCCTTTTTTTTTAATTTAGAAGAATTTTAATTTATTTAACAAGTTTCTTTAATAAAACTAGAAACAGCGAGGGATTTTCTTCTGAAGCAGTTTTAGAATAAACATTTGTCTGAATATTCTAATAATGTGAAAATGCATTTTTGACAGAAAATTGCATTATTTTCCTAGAAAATTCTTGGCTAGCACAACATCCAAGTCCTGAGACTGGGGATGGGCGTAGAGGGAGGAGGGTGAAAGAAGGTGAATGAAAAGCCACATTGCCTCCCCAGCTGTGAGCAGCCGCTGGAGGCTCCAACACAGAGGCAGACAGGGAAGCAGAGAGTGGCCGCAGCAGGCGAAGGACACTTGTAACAAGGTTAATCGAGAAAAAAGACTTCCTGAGTCTTCTGCCCGCCAAACAAAACAAGGTAATGCTGCTGGAGGATGAAGGGGTGAAGGATTAATTAATCCCCAACTTGAGAAGGATACAGTCTCATTCAATGAGATTTCAAGTACTAATTTTACCTTATTCTGTCACTGACCAACTAATCTTTTGTTCTGAATTAATCTGTTTCCTTCCTATAAAAAGCAATGTGATAGAAACTTATTTTATCTTGTCACGGATCTGTTCTCTTTCCTGGTGCTTTTAACTTGGTATTTGGAGAACAGTGGCAGGAACTTGAACAGGGAAGCATTCAACTCCTTCCTGTGTTTTTACTGCAGATTTCTAAAGGAGTGTTTGGCTTGTTCTGTGCATCAGGAGATTAACCCTGATTCACCTTAGCTCTGTGCTGAGAAAATTCTCTAGGGTCCATCTGAAACACCTACACAGCCACTCCCTTGAAGGCTTTTGGTATCCCTGAAGTGGAGTTTCATTAGAATCCAGCTATTTGAGTTTCACCTCTGCCAAGGCTTTGGCTTCAGACTCTGGGAGCTTCCAGTACTTTCTGATGCAGGGGTGGATCTTTGAAAGGAACCAACCCCTGCCATGAATGTGACTCTTGTAGTGGTTCGTGCTTTCAGTCTGGAGTGTAGATAGAGTTAAAATAATCCCTGTTCTAACAGTCCACCCATCTCATTTTTACCACTATGCCCTCTGGTAAAGATGATTGACTGAAAGAACCATATTTTGTTCTCAGAAGCTTAGAAAGAGGCTTAATGCTGTGACAGACAAGAAACTTCCTAAGAAAAAGAAGGATGAAGTGACAACAAGAGCGGTTTAGAAAGTAGGAACATGGGATTTAACAACAGTGTACAGTAAAAACAAGCTAGTTCCAAAGTATAAATGCTGATCTTGTCTGAAGTAAACAGAGAAGGTTTCCATGTTAACCAGATATTTTTTTCTGACACTTAAAGTGGACAAGATGGTCATTTAGTGGGAATTCATGTAGTGCCAAGAAAGTGAAGTTTCTGGTTTACAGCAAATTATATATGGCCCTTTGTTTAAGTTTTCCAAACTGTATCTCTCTAGATCATTCTTTGGAAAGCTGAAAGAAATCAGTGACTCCCTCATTTAATTGTACTCAGCCTTACTTGGTTTAAGGCTATAGAAAATAGAATTTTTCCTCTCTGTTATATGTGGGTCCCTTCTGATACTGAGAACATTATATTGTCTTTACAAAGGATTGATGCTGTTTATTGGACATACAACTAAAGGGGATGCTAAAAACAATTATAATAGTACAGTATCTGCAGACAAATGGCTTTTCTGACACAAAACAACAAAATGAGTTATTGCTCTAAGTGCCAATTAATGCTTTTAAGAAGCTTTAATTGTACAGTATCTATTTCAGACTCATGAAATGTAGAGGTAATTTGGGCTAAAAGAAGATATGATTCACAGTCGATATGTAACTGTGACTTGACAAGGGGCTTAATAGCTGCCTGAGGCAGATCAGAATGTGTGATAATGAGAATCCAGCAGAAAAACACACCATGGAACTGAACTGCAGAGTTTCCCTGGGTAAATGGTGTCAGAGCTGGTCACACTCCTTCTACGAGGCAGAGAGGCAGAAGTAGTCAGTGACTGCTGCAACCTTGGAGTTAGTAACAAAGTACTCATTTTTGAAGTAAATACATGCATTCATTCATAGTCATATTAATATATAAATGTACATCCATTCATATATAAAACTTTTTTTTTAATGCAGTTTGGTGAAATGCATTTCAGCATGACAGAGAAGTGGGATCATGATAAAGCCTTCAATTTACTGTGCTCTGTTGTTCATTCATGTCCCTTGCCAAGTCCCTTCCAGGAAGCTGTAAAAAGAAAATTATTTGCTGGCTTAGGTTTGGACTTAACTCTGTTCCCTTCATTGCTACTGTGCTCTTCTCTGCAGGGGATCGTTTTACATTTTCTTAATTGCAGAGAGAGATCATGATGCTGGCAGTGGTTGTACTGAGAAATGGGTTTTTATGAAGTGCAGTCCACTTACTGCGCTGGAACTTCAGCACCTGCAAGCTGAATGATAGCATCCTGTCAAGTTGATGTTGATGGCTTTGTCACCAAGAGGACAGATTTATTTGCACCCATGCATTTTATAGCAAGATTGGGCTTTAAAAATGTTTTGTCATGTTGCTTTATGGCTACCTTTATTTTTCTGTTTGAGAATATTGCTACTGGGAAGTAAAACAAAGGGGAAGCTATTGGCTGGACATTAAGGTGAGATTGCTCTCAAGTAACTTTCTATGCTGCAGATGTTTGCATCCAGGGCAGGTACACAACCTTCTCTTTAGAATCAGGGGAGAGAAATGGGTGGTTCATTTACCTTTTTGTAGACATCAAATTTTAATTGAGATGAACCCTACTCCAGCCTCTTTGGCTATAAATACCATCCTGTACCTGGCTCTGCAAACAGTATTCCTAGAGGCACACTGATCAAGGACTCCACACTGCTCATAGGCTGCCCCATGAGGAGGAGACTGGATGTATCCCTGCTGCATGTCAGCTTTCATTTGAGAAACTCTCCAAAACAGATCACTCTCCAAAACTGATCACTTTGCAGGGTTGGTAAGTCCCACTTGGAGCAAATGAAGGAAAACATTGCCGACTATCTCTAGAGGAAAAAAATCCATTGTATATTTTTCAGGATCTTATCTATGAGAAAATCCTGCACGTCTTAGAGGCTTCCTAATGAGTGACATGTACTTTCAGTTCATGCTTGCTCATGTCCTCTCTCCAACAGCTTTGCAATCCAGTTGTGAATTTCACCCACATGAAAATGAGGCAATAATGTCTCAAAGACACTGTATTCCTAACCGTTTTTTAGAAAATTTGTGCTTGAATACAGAAGAAAAAGCCTAATGAATGTTACCATGAAAGAAAGGCAATACCATCAGCTGGTCATGGACTTGCCCCTGGCTAAACTGGGGTAGACACTGCCTGCCCTGCCAGCAGCAGCAGGCTCTCGACAAAGCACTGCACCCTGCTCTTTCCCTAGTTACTACCTGGGGATGCAATAGAAAGCAAGGACTTCAGAAATTTAAGAACAGAATCTCGGATTGCTGAGAGGGAAAGGCATTAGGAAGCTGCTGGGTCTGTGAGGAAATGCTGAGTAGATAAAAATCTATAGGAATCCAGGCTTAAACTGATTGTTCTGCACATGTCATTTCTAATCACTTGTAACACTGTAAATAGTGTTCACTTCTACAGGTCAAAGAAGGATCAGGAGAATTTGAGGGAATAAAATGTACATACTCTTCAGAAACTGGAGCAAACAGCTGACTTGCCTTCACCTGCAGCATCACTTCCTGTAATCCACCATTCCCTGCTATGAAATACTCTTAGCATCCCTCTGAAACACAAGTGTGAAGAAAATTGCACTCTGTATGCACTTCTATTTTAGGTAACAGAAAAGAGGTAATCTCTGCTGCCTGGGTATTGTCCAAATGTTATACTTAATGAGTCTACTTAAACACCTTAATGAGAGAAAAAGGTATGGAAAGGCAGTTCTTTTGAGCAATTTATCACAAAATAAGGGAAAGCTTGAGAGTGGAAATTCTGCAAGTCACAAAACACAAATTCAGTGTAGAAGTGAATCAGGCTGAAACATCTGTAAGAGAGGAAGAAAAACTGCGTCCCTTCACTTGTCAGGCTGGTTATAATCAACCCAAAAAACTGCTTAAAATCAGCATGTGCCACTGACACTCTATTGTGTCCTATGACTTAGAGCTCCTCAGCTTTTGAGTTTGTCTTGGGTATTCAGAGCATCTCGTGGGCCTTGGGATGTTCTGCCAGTGTTCCCTGCACTGCTCTGCTCAGTCCTGATTCTCTGGCCTGTCCTATTGACCATCTTCTTGGCCCTTCAGCTTGAGACTCCATCTCCCAGGAGTTAGCATAAATAAGTTAATTTCATGCTGTATTGAACACTGTGCATAAAACACAAAACCTTTTTTTATGCTTTTAATGGTAATGGTATGCTTTGTTATTTTTTTGTCCTTTGTTTGCTTTCTCAGAACTAAACATTTTGTCTGCCCTTTCTAGACCTTTATTGTGTTCATCGTTCCTTTTATCTGTGCATTAGCTTTCTGTCTTTATGGACTCTTTTACTTTTTAATGAGCCTGGATATTTGACCTGTTTTCCACCTTAGGACAGATGCAGTGGTCTGTTCCCTAGAAGTGAATGTTCAAGAGGTTATTGCCCTTTTGTGTGGAGCTCTAGAACACCCACCAGGCAGCCGTTCTGTGCCTGTGCTCAGCAGTACAAGGTTTCATTTTTGAGATCTAAAATGACTTCAAAAGACAGTATCAAGCTGACAAAAATTTAATAGTGATGCTCTGCTCACTTCATTCCCTTTTGAAAAATTCTTTTTCACCATGTAGACTATGAATGAGTCCTTGGTTTTAAATAGATACATTAAATCCCACACTGCAAGGTCTTACAAAATGTTTTCCCCTAGGAATATAACAGTTCTGGCCAAAGTCTGATTGCTGAAAATGTACATGTCTTGGATGGTGGTTCAGAGGGCTGCAAGAGTGCACTGATTCCAACTATGATTTTCCTTAGAAATCCACGAATTCCCTAATTTTTCTCTGTTCTTCATTGGCTAAAGGTTTAGCTACTCTCTATTCTTTAAAACTGTTTTCTGTTCCTTTCAACTCTTGCAATCAGATCTGGCTCTCTTTTGCTAGTACTAAATAATCTCTGCCTTTTCAGAGGTTTAAATCCAGACTGTTGATTGGATTTTTCCCCTTGACTTTGACATCTGATCCCCACTACAATTTGCTCTGACACAGTGATTATAATACCAGTATATGGTGTATTTTGAGTTAAGACAAGTTATAGATCTGCTATATATGGCTCAGAATTTCTTCCCCTCTGATCAGTTTCTCTTGTAAAGCTGATACCTCTCAAGAGTACTTTTTTCCTCCTAGAAGTGATACACTCCTTCAGTACTTTTTGTGCTGCCTGATCACTGGCTCAAACTTCAGCACTTCCCTATGCAAACCTGATTACATGAAAATCTAAAGCCTGTCTCCTTGCAATATTTTAAAAAATACCCACTTCAGGGCCATCTTTCTTTCATACTGTCTTCCCAGAAAACATAATGGTCACTTTTTCTCCTTGCCTGGTACATTTCTGGAAAATGTCATATTTCTTGCAGTTTTAACCTCACGCCTTTCCATGAAGCACTATATTCACTACTTCTTTCTACTTCTAAAACCTTTTCTCTGTTTTTGAATCGACTTTTTCTTATTCTCTTGCTCCTTGCATCAAGGAGTATTCTTTGGCTTGGGAACTTTTTCAGAATTCAGAATTACAGCTTTTAAGCACAGTGAGTCATTACTACAACAAAAGGTAAAAAGAAAGACAATGTGAAGAAATAGTACATTAGGGAGGGAGATTAATCTATGTAGCCCTCTCTGAGCCTGCCTACAGACAGCTAACTCTGACAGGATTGCTCCAAACCAGCACATTTCAGTCTCTGTCATGACCCCTTGTCCTCATATGCAATCACGCTATAGTCACCTGCCCTTGAGAAAAAATACTCACTTGGTCAGAAAGTCAGAAACATGTTAAAGAAATATTCTTTCTGAACACTGAAGAAGAGCTAGGTCCTCTGTGCAAGAGATGGTGTAGGTAATTATTTCAGCTATTGACAGAGTTACAGATAGCTTTAAAATATGAAACCTTTCTTAGCTGTTTGTAAAAAAAACTAGTTGGATGAAAGAAAAGATAAAAGGATAACATTGAGCTATGACTGAGAAGAGGATCTGTGTTTCTGGAGACTGATGTTTCTTAAATTATGGAGGGTTAACATGTGTCTGAAAGACACAGTTAAACCCCAAGTATCGCATCAATTGAAGGAAAATTGCACTGGTATCCTAAAAGCTGATCCCAAGATGTGCTGTTTTGCATTTGCAGGATGAACCATACTAGTGACTAGTGTGTTGTTAGAGGCAATAAATATCTCTTGGGATGGTTGTCATTGAAAGCCTTGAGACAACAGAGATGAAAGAGACAAAGGTTTCTGGTCTCAGGTAGGAGTCACAGCTCTTTTGAAAGGCACACCTCATTCAGCAACAGAGACAAGGACTTACCTAAAGCTCTGCAGGCACAACTGACAACAGGAGGTGAAGCAATTTAATGATGTGAAAGGCAGCTTCTGGGTGAAATATGGAAGATAACAGGTCTGGGAGAAGGGATGCTTCCCTTTGTAAAAAATAATTTATTTTTTCCAATAGCTGACAACAATAACAACAGCAGCTGGAAGTACCCAAGAGTGAGAGACAGTGAAGGAGCCAGAATGAGTGGCAAATGACAGTAAATAAGAAAAGTGACTTGAAAAGGCTCTGGGCCCCTAGTGGCTCTAAGAATAGTGAATTGGGACAACAAAAGCAAGAGTGCACTTTGAAAGAAAACATGAATGTGCTCTTCCTCCTGGCCGCATCTGAACCCTTTCTCAACTTATAGATCAATGCAGAAGCAAAGACGTGCTGAATCTTTCATGTGGCTGTGCTGTTCTATAATAAAACCTGAACAAACGGGTTTTGTTTACCAGCCTTCTAGAGAAGCCACCTTTTTCAATCAGGACTCTTCTCATGTACCATTCTCCAGTCTACTGAAGCAGAAGTTAGGTCTTCCCTTGACATTGACACCAACTTCCATTGGAGAGTCTCTAGCCGCTCACTTCAGAAGTGAACTTGGTAATGGAAACAATGTTTAGTTTTTGAGTATGAGGAACAAAAACTTTTTCCTTCAACCAAAGAGCTCAGTGAAAAACAGGTGCTAAAATTCTATGAGGTTGGCAACAATTTTTGGTGATGTCTGAATAGACAGACTTTGCAACTAGACCTGGATTTGAGTCATAAGCTTTCTCCCTTGAAAAAACAGCTTCACATATGTATTGTCCTGATAGTTTAGTCGCTTCATTTTTAGAACTGGGTTTTGTCAAGGAAAATAATATGCTGGGTGCCTTGTGAAGTACCTACAAACAACTTTCTTAGCCAAGGATGGGTTCTTGCCCTTTTTTCTGCCACTGGGAGTCTCAGAAGAAGCTTGGGTCAAAGTAATGCAGGTCAGGGAATTTTGTTCTGACTCAATGTACGTAGTTTTACAATGTTCCCTGTTTATTGAATTACTTATTTTTGTCTTCATATCCTTATGCCGTTTTAGCACCTCCTTAACAGGAGACTATTTTGAGGGGCAGCAGCTGCAAAGAAACTGGCAGCAGCATGACATCTCACCTGACAGCAAAATTCCCTTCTCATGGTAGTGACCACAGCTTGCACACATCTGAAAACCTTGTCTTCATTCATGAAAAAATAAACCCTCTAAGAAAAAAATAACCCTTTAACTGCTATCACTGATAGCCCCTCTCTGTGTAGACCCTGGCCAAGACATGAAAAGTCTTTCTTATACTTCCCTCCAATGTCTGAATACAATTTCATGGAAATTAAATGTGACAGTAGAACTTGCCAGTGACTGTGAGGTGACTGATAACTCTTCTCTCTGCTCCCCAGTACATTCAGTGTTCATAGCACTGAGTTTGGCAGAGCTGCTGGGTTTGCTCATTTCCTTTACTCTGAGCCAAGATTCCCAGTAGTGTCAGGACAATTTTAGAAGCAAGATACATTCAACTGAACTTCATCTATGAAGAGATGAACAGGTGCTTATAGCTGAGTTGTCAAGTCCATATATTACCTTGATGGGTTTTTTCTTTTTGAAATGGAGTCATTTTTGAGTATGGACTTTTGGCCAGTCCTCAGATTTCAGGAAGCAATCTACTCCTGAGCTGATTAATTCTGGGAAAACAAAATGCAAAGATAGAAACAAGATCTGCAGTATGCAGAGTAATTTTCAGGGCTGGAGTAGTGGGGTGCCTGTTGCTGGTGTTGGTTGCTGGGGTTGGAGCAGCTGCAGGGGCTGTTGTCACTTTGTCAGATTTAAAGGCCTTTTCCTCCTGAGGACACTGAGCACTGCTGTACATGGTTTGATAGGTCTGGGTCAGGCCCCAGCACATTGTTGAAATTTGGATCTTCTGTGGGGTGCCAGGGTGGTAAGACACTTTTTAAAGAAAATTTTGCTTCTTTCCTGGATTCTGCACATATTGAGGGATAAGGTACAAACACACTGGAGGTGCCAACTGCCCTAGGAACTTACTCGTACAAGCCCCCCCACCCCATCACTCTGAACTGTCCAGTTTTGGGGCAGATCTCTGGGTAATATTCTTAATTATTTGTCTGGCCTTAAAGAAGGTCTGAAGCATATGCAACAACATGCTGGCTCCTAGTAAAAAGACCAGTTTGGTTTCAAGGGTAGTCACAGGATATTCAAAATCTTTAAAATTCTTGACTACTGTAATCAGCCTGGAGTTCAAGGAAAGAATAAAGGAGGAGAAAAAATATGAAGGCGTTTCCCCCATAGGTTGCTCCTCTGAGAAACAGAGAAAAAAGCCAAAGGTGTGAGTGAAGGAGCCAGAATGAGTGGCAAATGACAGTAAATAAGAAAAGTGACTTGAAAAGGCTCTGGGCCCCTAGTGGCTCTAAGAATAGTGAATTGGGACAACAAAAGCAAGAGTGCACTTTGAAAGAAAACATGAATGTGCTCTTCCTCCTGGCCGCATCTGAACCCTTTCTCAACTTATAGATCAATGCAGAAGCAAAGACGTGCTGAATCTTTCATGTGGCTGTGCTGTTCTATAATAAAACCTGAACAAACGGGTTTTGTTTACCAGCCTTCTAGAGAAGCCACCTTTTTCAATCAGGACTCTTCTCATGTACCATTCTCCAGTCTACTGAAGCAGAAGTTAGGTCTTCCCTTGACATTGACACCAACTTCCATTGAGAGTCTCTAGCCGCTCACTTCAGAAGTGAACTTGGTAATGGAAACAATGTTTAGTTTTTGAGTATGAGGAACAAAAACTTTTTCCTTCAACCAAAGAGCTCAGTGAAAAACAGGTGCTAAAATTCTATGAGGTTGGCAACAATTTTTTGTGATGTCTGAATAGACAGACTTTGCAACTAGACCTGGATTTGAGTCATAAGCTTTCTCCCTTGAAAAACAGCTTCACATATGTATTGTCCTGATAGTTTAGTCGCTTCATTTTTAGAACTGGGTTTTGTCAAGGAAAATAATATGCTGGGTGCCTTGTGAAGTACCTACAAACAACTTTCTTAGCCAAGGATGGGTTCTTGCCCTTTTTCTGCCACTGGGAGTCTCAGAAGAAGCTTGGGTCAAAGTAATGCAGGTCAGGGAATTTTGTTCTGACTCAATGTACGTAGTTTTACAATGTTCCCTGTTTATTGAATTACTTATTTTTGTCTTCATATCCTTATGCCGTTTTAGCACCTCCTTAACAGGAGACTATTTTGAGGGGCAGCAGCTGCAAAGAAACTGGCAGCAGCATGACATCTCACCTGACAGCAAAACTCCCTTCTCATGGTAGTGACCACAGCTTGCACACATCTGAAAACCTTGTCTTCATTCATGAAAAAAATAAACCCTCTAAGAAAAAAAAAAACCCTTTAACTGCTATCACTGATAGCCCCTCTCTGTGTAGACCCTGGCCAAGACATGAAAAGTCTTCCTTATACTTCCCTCCAATGTCTGAATACAATTTCATGGAAATTAAATGTGACAGTAGAACTTGCCAGTGACAGTGAGGTGACTGATAACTCTTCTCTCTGCTCCCCAGTACATTCAGTGTTCATAGCACTGAGTTTGGCAGAGCTGCTGGGTTTGCTCATTTCCTTTACTCTGAGCCAAGATTCCCAGTAGTGTCAGGACAATTTTAGAAGCAAGATACATTCAACTGAACTTCATCTATGAAGAGATGAACAGGTGCTTATAGCTGAGTTGTCAAGTCCATATATTACCTTGATGGGTTTTTTCTTTTTGAAATGGAGTCATTTTTGAGTATGGACTTTTGGCCAGTCCTCAGATTTCAGGAAGCAATCTACTCCTGAGCTGATTAATTCTGGGGAAAACAAAAATGCAGAGAAGATAGAAACAAGATCTGCAGTATGCAGAGTAATTTTCAGGGCTGGAGTAGTGGGGTGCCTGTTGCTGGTGTTGGTTGCTGGGGTTGGAGCAGCTGCAGGGGCTGTTGTCACTTTGTCAGATTTAAAGGCCTTTTCCTCCTGAGGACACTGAGCACTGCTGTACACGGTTTGATAGGTCTGGGTCAGGCCCCAGCACATTGTTGAAATTTGGATCTTCTGTGGGGTGCCAGGGTGATAAGACACTTTTTAAAGAAAAATTTGCTTCTTTCCTGGATTCTGCACATACTGAGGGATAAGGTACAAACACATTGGAGGTGCCAACTGCCCTAGGAACTTACTCGTACAGTCCCACCCACCCCATCACTCTGAACTGTCCAGTTTTGGGGCAGATCTCTGGGTAATATTCTTAATTATTTGTCTGGCCTTAAAGAAGGTCTGAAGCATATGCAACAACATGCTGGCTCCTAGTAAAAAGACCAGTTTGGTTTCAAGGGTAGTCACAGGATATTCAAAATCTTTAAAATTCTTGACTACTGTAATCAGCCTGGAGTTCAAGGAAAGAATAAAGGAGGGGAGAAAAAAATATGAAGGCGTTTCCCCCATAGGTTGCTCCTCTGAGAAACAGAGAAAAAGCCAAAGGTGTGATTTTTAGTTGTTCCAGCAGATGACTCCCAAAGCACAGAGGTGCCTGCAATACTGAATACATCCACTAGGTTTGGGTCCCGACAAGCAGCGCTGTCATATCATAAACGCATCCTATGAAATACGCCACAGAGAGCATGTACTACAAGAGAGGTATTACAGGTACAACTCAGACAAAACACCACAAATATGATGGCAAATAACTCCACATTTTAAGTAGCAACTATTGCTACACCAATACAATGAATGTTTGTAGCAATTTTCTTGTTTACAAATGTGTATGAACAAGAAATGCTTTTTGAAATGTTTCTTGTACAAATTTTTGTAGCAATTTGTTTCCCCTGTTCAGGTGCTAAAAAAGGACTGTCATGGTTTAAGTCCAGCTGGACACAAAATATCATCTCAGCTGCTCACTCAGTCCCCCTCTGCCTGGTGGGTGGAATGGGGAGGAGAAATGCTCAATTATTAAGCACAAGAACTGCTTAATAATTGAGAATAGAGTAAAATACAATAATAATGGTAAATAATGATGATAAAAAGGAAACAAACCATTGATGCACAGTACAATTGCTCATCATCTGCTGACCAATGCCAGATCTCCCTTCCCAAACCCAGACTGGCCATGCTTCCAGGTAACTCCCCCCAGTTTATATACTGGGAATGATCTGTGGGGTATCTTTTTGCCCAGTTTGGGTCACCCCTCCCTTCTATGCTCCCTCCCAGTTTTTTGGTTTTGTTTTGGTTTGGTTTTTTTTTTTTTTTTTTTTTTTTTTTTTTTTTGGCATGTCTTCACTGAGACAAGGAAAAACAAAAGTCCTTGACTAAGAATGAAATGACTTTGCAAAAAATATGCATCAGTGTGTTATCAACACATCTCTCATTCTGAATCCAAAGCACGACACTGTAAAAGCTACTGGGAAGAAATTAACTCTATTCTAGCTGAAACCAGGACACTGATATAGGTAAAATAGTTGTTAAGTGATATCCAGAATGCATTCTTCCATAATACCCTCTCTCAAGCCTGCTAACTCAATGGATTTTAGTTTCTCTGTGCTTTGCTACATTGCATAACTATAATTTATATTTCAGGGAAGGAACAGAGCTGGTGCATCCACCTGTGTAAAGAAGTGATAAGGAAAGGTTATGGGGAATCATTAAGTAAGGAACTAGAGGCTAGGGAGTTCTGTGAGGAGGACATGGACATGGATAGGGCATGCACACCCTGACATGCAATCAGTGAATTTAGTCTACAGATTTTGAAATTTACAACCTGCAAGGCTGAAGACGTGGCAGTTGACATGCTCCAATTGAATTGGAAGGTTCAGGGACCCCATGCTGCTGTCCAGATCAGCAAAGGCATAAATCAGCAGGAACCTGGCTGGAGCATCTGAGTGGATGCTCATACTGCTGAGTAGTGGCTTGCAATAGGAGTGGGTCTGTGGGGTGAAACAGTTGCTGCTGGGGATCCAATGCCCACACTATCCAGGGTGGGGATGTGGAGGGGGATGGAGGAGGCTGTTAATGCCATTAATGGCTGGAGCCCACTAGATACAGCCCAACCCAGAAGCCTGTCTTCTGGTTTAATCTAGTCTGAAAGTAAGCCATCTTGTGTACCCTGAGACAACTCCACAAAGCAAACAAAAAGAGTATTGTTAGGGTGACAGACTTTAAAAACATATCCTGAGTGTAATATCCTCTCCATTTCTCTAACAATATATAAATATTACCTGAGTGGAAATCATTCCCACGGGCAGGAAAAAGGTTGCTTAAGAGATGAGCTAATACTCATGGGAAACAAAGCAGCGCTTGTTCCAGAGTTCTCTGTTTAGGATGTTGAAGTATTTCTCACGCAGCCGTTAACAGTTTGTAAAATACCACAGACCCACAACCCCGGCAAACACTGATCACCTGTGGCTTGGTCACTGGTTTCTGGCACCACAGCCCTCTGATGGTGCTGTGGGACCTGGGGTGATGCTGCATAGCCAGTAACACAAACCCGTTTCTATTTCCTCTGATCATTAATCACTCAGGATTTCATTGGTGCTTAATGGCCATGCTTTGGGCACTCCTATAAAGACTATAAGATTTCATGTGCTTGGAGCCCTTCTGCCTTTCCAAGGCACTTACATTTTCTTTTTCTAGGAATAGCCTTGCTGATAAAATGAGTCACCTAGCCCCCTGCCAACAGTGAACATGATGACTGACACTTAAATGGCACCTTTCATGCTAGGAATGTTTAAACCCATGTGTGGAATCCATCCCTGGCTGCTGGCTGTGCTGTCAGTACGATGCCAGAGCCTTTCTACACACACAGACCAGGAGGTCTCAGTGTGAGGACTCAGCACCTTTCGTTACCGCCTTGGAAAGGATCTGTGTGTGAGGCTCTGACATGGCTGGCAGGCTCAAGTATTACACAGGGAGTTGTGGTGCTCCTAGGCCATGTTGCAGGGAACAGCAATGGAAGGGAACTGTGCAAGTTCTCTGGTGAGGTTCCTGGTTCCTGCAGCCATGTCACAGGCACCCCTTCTCATCCCTCCCAATGTGCCAACAGCTTGGTCCTCTAGCACACCAGTGGTCTCCTGCGTGCTGCAGAGATACAGGCAGTTGAGCATGAAAAGGTAAGTGACATGAGCTTTATGTTTATTCTGTTCCTAACACAAGCAAGACTTGACTGTCTGCCTTAGAAGCAGGAAATAATTTCTCAAGGATGTTGTGCCTAGCAGCACTAATGTTAGAAAGAAGACTAAGTATTTAATATTGGTATTTCATGGAACACTCTTCATGGACAGAATTGCAACACAAAAGCATCTGAGGAGCAAACAGCTCAGCTGTTCCTTCAGCTAGTCAGCCAAAACATCTTCAGCCTCTCTACCACAAAGTACCTGATTCAGAAAAAAACCTGTAAACTATAAAAAAGGAATTAGAAAAGTAAAACT
Organism: Emberiza elegans; assembly: GCA_024865655.1. Taxonomy (NCBI): domain Eukaryota; kingdom Metazoa; phylum Chordata; class Aves; order Passeriformes; family Fringillidae; genus Emberiza; species Emberiza elegans. The sequence continues at coordinate 24,432,361 of JALJVW010000206.1, forward strand.
GAACTTCGTTTTTTCTTTTATGAAACTTGAACTTCTGCAAGTTCTTACAAGATAACATTGCAAGTATCACATGAAAATATACTTCAGTTACAAGGGAAGTCAGTGTTGCTACAGCCAGAAGCAAGCAAGTGGGAGATATAAGAGGATGGTCATTTGGTGTTGATGGGAGCCTTGGTCTTTTGAAAGCCTGTGCACATCTGTCCAGTGACATCAGTAGTTTTCTATTTAAAGTCAAGCACTGGTTCGCTGAACCTGACTCAAAGATAACTGCAGCTTGTTTCATAAAACTGGAAAATTAATCAGTGTGAAATGTATTGGAAAACAGAACGGTAATTCATATGCCTCAGCAGTTTCCTTATTAGGTAAAACAAGCTTTTGATTGTTCTCCTAGGGCATACAATACCTCAATATGCTGCAAAATAGGCTTTTAGAAATGAGCCAGCACAACTTGCATACCTCACTTTTGTGACAAATGCAAATGAATATTTTGAATCCAAGGTCAAAGTCTAATCATTGAAATGGCAAAGGCTCAGTCACTAATTTCTTTAGGTGTGCTCTTCACCCTACATAAACAGCCTGTCCTGGGCTGACTGGGACCCAGTGGGGTTTGCAGAGGACAGGGACCACTGGTTGTCCCTATGATGAGTTTCCCTAGATAGCTACACTGTAAATTCTTCACAGCAGATGCAAAAGAAACCAGCATGGGATCAAAATCCTCCTATAGAAAACGAAAGTACCACACTAAAATAGCAGGATTAGAAGCTCGTTAAACAAAAGGGTGGCTTAGGGTTCCAGATGTATCATATTACAAATGGTCTTTTACAGTTGGCTCTACTCCTTGGAACCACTGATTCATTTCCTACTTGGGCACGTTTGGAAATGTCATCTTTTTCCAAATGAATTCTATCTGGTTGCATCAACTAAAAATTCAGAGTGGCTCAGTGACTTAGTGTGGGAAAGACAGTTGTGTAGAAGGATATAAATGAATTCATTATCCTAGCAGAATTAATCTCATTTTAATTGCACCACCCCCTACCCTGAACAGTGCTAGAATAAAACTTAAAGGTAGGTCCTTTAGAAGGAAGTAAGTGTTCCTTTTTTGGTCCACATTGTTTTTCAGCAAGTAATGATAATAACATCCATAATAATAGGATGCAGGAGGTCTGGATGCTCTCTGCCTCCATCCCTGAGGAATGGGGTGATGAGAAATTGTGTTGACTTAACCATATGTCCAGAAGGATTAATTTTGATTCTGTAGTCTTGGTATCAGCTGCTACCTCAAAGGAGATGAGTGTGATGGTGATGTTTCTAGGCTACTGTTTACTTGCCATCCCTGACCTGAAAAACGACAAGATTCCTGATTTTACATGTTTCCAGACTCACTACAGACTACTGTTATGAGAGAGAATTATAAGAGATGGTGAGACTGCTTTAATTACATCTTTACACCTGGTCAAGACACAGATTTCCTAGGCCAAGATGTTATTTCATCGTGTGGGTTCATTCAAGGAATATCTGGGATGAGGTTAAGTCAACACCATGTAGTGCATACCACAGCAAAATCACTGCACAAACTGGCAGAACCCCTGTGGCCAGCAGCACCTGCACAGGCATCAGAGCTTCTGAGCCTCAGTGCTTAACTTATGTGTCCATGTTATGTGGCAAAATACAAAATGTGATTTGCTTGATGATTTTGGAGTGCAGACAACTAATTTTTAATACTTGTCAGCCCCTCTGTGGTTTGTGCCCTCCCTTGGACAGCCCTGCATGCCTGCTCACACCAGACAAATCCTCCAGGGTGCTCCCAGGCCATCCCCAGCAGCTGGTGGATGGACTTTTTGCACGGGCAAGCAGCTGGCATGCCACCTCCTGCCTGGTCCCCTTCCCCACAGGCAGAGCCCAGAGCAGCTGTGGGGGGCTGGTGCTGCTGGGCCATCGAGCGGACAGAAGCTTCTCTTTGAACACTGCCCAAGGGACTGGGATACAGCGTCTGCTTAATGGCACTAGTACAGACTGATGGAAAGATCAAGATGGAAAACCATCTTGATACAAATGAGTTGTAATAATCTCCAAGTGAATGATTTCTTGTGTTTTGTTAATATTTTTAAATAAATCCAACACTACATTTCTAGAAGATGTCTACATTGTGAGTGGACTTTCTCACTCCACTGATGTCTGCCTGCAGGAGAGTGGAAAGAACTTATCACAAAGCAGCATCCATGGACATGTATTTTCCAACATGACATTTATGCCCTAATCATATTGTGTTTACAGACATTCATTTGTAAAGATTTTCTTTTTCTCTTCCTGAAAAAATTGCATTTTTATGGGCAAAACAATCAGTGAAGGTGGTCACGGTGCCAATATCACTTTAAATTCAAAAATAAAAAATAAGCTGAAATAATACAAAAGGACAGCTCATTTCTATCATTCATATGCAGTGTCAATAGCTCATTAGTTCTGGTCTGTTTTCCCATGTCAAAAATCTTGTTTTTCATGCCTACAGTCATGCAGTAGAAAAAATAGTGCGATCAATGACCTCAATACAATGAAAATTATCCATTTAAAATGATCTGTTTGCATACAGTCTAGAAGCTGAAAACTTCACATCCCATTTCTGAAAAAAAACCCAACCCAACAACATTTCATGGAAACGAAATTTATTTTCAAATAGAAATTAATTCTTACTGTTTTGAGTTAGGTATTTGAGTTAATTCTTGCAAATAACACTGGTAGAAATTGGGATGAGTTTGTAAACAACCTGCAAAAAAGGAAAATTGCACTTTTCTGATAACATATCCCTCTTCATAAAAATTGCAGCTAGTCCTACTTAACCAGGAGCTGTTTGTGAAATGTGAGCTGAAATGTGAGCATTTCTCAAAGTGATGAATGGTGTCTCAGCATTTCCTTCTCTCTTTCTGATGATCTGTTATAATGACAGCAGCTTTTATCATACCTCTGTTTGTGAGGGCCCCTCGCTTTCTTCCTTCTTTTACTACAAAAGCTCTCAAAAGAAGCTTTTGTGTGTCAGGAGAAGCCAAATTATCATAATATTCAGCATCTATAAATAGTTACTTCAAATTAGGCTTCTACAAAACCTTGAAGCAATATTTCTTCTTTTTTTTCCTACTGCTGGTAAAAGATACAATCTCGTATCACATTTTTTCCTTTATAAAACATTAATGTTGTTTTTCTGATTTTGTATATTTTTCAATGCTTTGATCCAGCAGCAGGTAAAAGATAGCCAGTTCATTGTCCCTGTATTTTGAATTTGTGCAAGAAAGACCTTGTTAGAAATATGGCATGTGGTAATGGCAAATTAATTACCAAGGACAATGCCAAATTATCTGTCTTAAAGACAGATCCTGGATTTTTCATAAACTCTGCTCCTAAATTTTTTCAAATCTTTTGAGAATCACTTCCAAATGTAAAAAATTTGGAAAGAACTCATAAACTGAGAAGGATTAAGACAAGGCTAATTAAATCAATGTCTGGTACGAGGTTCATGAGAAAATGTTAGCCACTATTTGTACATCATAACGATCAAGTTGTGAAATGATCAGATATCCTATGCAAATCAAATAACAGAATTATTTCCTTTTTTTCCCACACAATTCCCAACCAAATTGTGAAATTCAATTCCATGTAACAAGAAAGCTCAAGAGGAATTTAGACAAATTCTTGGAAGAAAAAAACCTCAGTTTTTTTTAACGAGACAGTCTACAGATAACCAGTGATTTGACCCACAGAGCTGAGGGTTTACACTAAGGGAAAGCTTACTCTTTGCATCCTTCTCCTTTTGCTTTTTTTCCTCTCAGACATGGCTGGAGAGAGGCATTGAGGCTGCCCTAACACACACAGTGGTTGTTATGACCCTAAATGTCTCAGGGGTTGCCCAGGCTGCTCTCTGGAGGCAAAGACCCGGTGCCACCTGGTACGGGAGGTGTGCGCATCAGCCCTGGGGCCCTTTCCCACATCCCTCCCCTCTCCTTCGGGACACTCTGGCATCGGCACCGAGCCCCAGAGCTGAGCAGGGCTGTGAGATCTGTAGAAACCCGTTGATATAGGGGCTGATTGAGGGTCGTTGCCATTGAGTTGTTAGCACTGTGAATGTCAGTGAGTGCCAGGAAGAGGCAGCAGATCCAGCTGTGCCAGACAGGAGCAATCTGGCCCGTGTGCCGCTTGCCGTCTGCTGCGCTGGGATGGAGGAGGCTCAGAACTGTGCTCCAACAGAGGCTGCAGCTCTTCTGCCTGATCATTAATTGTTTGGGACTTTCTTCTAAGGACCAAGAGGTGCAAAATGGTTTAAAAAATTTTCCCTGTGAACTATACAGTCTCTTTTCCACATTAGCTGCTTACTAATGGCTGATAAATGGCTTTAAAAAACCTGCATAGGAACACAGCAGTTCTTCCAAAAGACCTTTTTTTTTTTTTCTTTTTGGTTTCTTTAGCACCGAGGAACTTTCTTCCTACTTTTTTTCTCCTCAGCAATTTTAAGGACTAATAATTTAGTTTTTAAAGGAAAAGCTTGTCTTTTCAGAATCTCATGACTCCAGTGACTAAGCAGTGAGGGAAACACTAAATGACACAGGATGCCTAATTAAATTATAGGTATACTTCAGTTTTTTGAGATTTTGTCCTGACAATATTTTCCTGAACTTCAAAGTGGCTAACATTTTAATCCTGGCCAGGGAAAGGCAACCACCCCTTTACAATGAAGCTAACTCATTAACAAACTGTTTGCTTTTTAATTCCATGGCAGTATAATACACCGCTATATCCTGGACAAATTACTTATCCCAGCTCATGTATATATATAAAAAAGTTATTTACATAAAGCTAGGCTATAGTATGAAACAGCTACTCAAAGAATGTCTGTTTGGGTCAAATTAAGAATAGCAGAATTCATTGAAAAAATCCTATGAAAACTATTATTTCAAACTAAGAGGACTCCTCAGTAAATATTTTTTGAGAAAAGGCAATAGCTGAATAATCATAAAGCAAGTTCTTTGTATAGCCAAACTCACTGCGCTTCTGAGGCAGTACCATCTACATTAACTACTACTTTCCCTTCCCCATAACAGTCACTTCCTCAGGAGGAATTTACATATTTAAAATACCTTTTTATTGAATAGCAGGATGTTTTGCATGATGGAAATTCCTTTAATATTTCAACTTCCTCAATTCAATACAATGACTTAAAAGCAACAGACAAAATGTCTTAGAACATGTTCACAGGAGATGTTTAGAAGCAGATTTTCCAAGAACTCAGGAACTGGAGCGTGAGGGTTTTTTTAGCACTCTTTCGAACCCTTTCTTTTTTTAAGGAGTCTAGCTTCTCTTTGTTCACTAAGATACTGTACTGTTGCCCAGAAAGGCCTCCTGCACAGCTGGGCTGTGTCTGCATTCACCGTGTTTTGAGACTCTCAGGGTTCTTTGTGCCCAGGCCCATTCACCTGGCACATTTATGGCTCAGTAGTACATTAAATCCTGTGGCAGCTGCTTTTCTTGAAGAAGCATGCTCAGCCTGACAGAATATGAGCCATAGAAACATGCAGGGGTGCCACTGAAGTACATGGTTCAGTGATGGACTTGGCAGTCCTGGGTTAAGAGTTGGACTTTATGATCTTAGAGGTCTTCCAGCTTAAATGGTCCGTTGGTTCACTGACTTGAACCTAGACTTTTGTCAATTATTATTTTGCTCATGAATGCAAATAAAAAATCAACCCAATATTCTTTTGAAGTCTCTTATAAATTTGAGAAGAAAGAACTTCTGATAGTTGAATTCCCAAAGCAAGTGCACGCTTTGTGACTTTCTCAATATGAACAGCATGAGCCACAACCCTGGTAGTGCTCTGCACAGCATTACCATCCAGCCTGGGTACCAGAGCCCATCAGATGATGGATGAGTTATTTTGGTAGATGCAGGATTTCTCTGTGTAGTTCCTACCAGATAATTCTGCTCTCTGGGGAATTTAACAGCAAAACCCCCTTTCATTTCTGTGGTAAGTGCTTGAAAAATTACACCTCCTATAAGGTGAGTGTGGCAGACATCTTCTACATGAAAAGAATAAAGGTTAATTTTGGCTCTAAATTCAGGAGAAATTGAAGTAGATAGCATGAATATAGCAGGGTGTCCACAGATAGGATAACTCATGTCCATAATGCCATGAAAACATCACAGAATCACAGAATCACTAGGTTAAAAGAGACCTTCAAGATCATTGAGTCCAACCCAGCCCTAACACCTGAACTAAACCATGGCACCAAGTGCCACATCCAGTCTTTTTTTAAACACATCCAGGGATGATGACTCCACCACCTCCCCAGGCAGACCATTCCAGTACTTGATCACTCTTTCTGTAAAAAACTTTTTTCCTAATATCCAACCTATATTTCCCTTGGCACAGCTTAAGACTGCACCCTCTCATTCTGCCAGTTGCTGCCTGGAGAAACAGAGCAACAACAACAAACTTGACTACAACCACCTTCAGGAAGTTGGTTGCATTGGAACATGCACCAAGTCTCTAAACTATTTTTCCCACATGATTAAACATGCAAGTGTAATTAAACCTTATATCTATCAAGCTTAGTCCATGTCAAAATGTGACTCGATTCAGCCTTGTATCTCTAGTAGAAGCTGTATGCCAGGCTATTTAAGTAATACTCATTTAAAATGCTTGCCGTCACCTCATAAAATAATGTCTGAATACATGAAAAAAATCAGTGGTTTTAGATGAGGACATGAATGTTTTTAATTCCCCTAAATATTTTTCAGGAGAAGATGGCTTTAGCTCACCTGTAGCTAAAACAGTGTCTCTGGGTTTTTTACACACATGATAACAAATATCAGCTTAAATATGTTCACTTTTGGATGAGATAAATTTCTCCCCAAAGTATCTTTCATTTAAGTATAAATGGAACCAGGGTAAATGGTTCAGATATGGATGTATATATTTCATATGAGTGTATCTGATAATATGAAACCCAGCCATGATGCGCCATCTGTGTCCTATAAAAGTAAACTTTTGTGTCTTTGTTTTTTAAAGATCTTTTACATAAATAGATCCAATGAGATTGATACTTTCAATGAAAAATGTATCATTTCAGCTTCCTTTTAAAACCAGAAGCCTGTACAAAGTTTTGTATCTATAACTGGCAAAACCATCTTGTTTGTACATAAGTTATTCATTTTGCATGCTGTCTAGGTAAACACAGTATCTATAGGCTATTTAAAAACAAATTGTGAATGGCAAGGTAAGTTTATATTTCATAACTTACCTAATTTCCTAAAAATGTTCTCTTTACTGAAATAAAAGTAACTACCTATGGAGTCAGGAATCTAACTCAAATTTCCAAATTTTATACTATTTTACCGTTTTGATTACAGAATAGATCAGTACAGTCAAAGGTCAGAGGGGGAGCTCTGTCACTTTTTCTGTTATGTTACCTGAACACAGGAGTACACATGCTATAGTCTACTGAAAATAATGCCCACTTGCTCTAACCAGGAAAAAAATTCAGGAGAGATCTGATCATCATGTGCCCATCACAGAGCTCCTTCAGTGTTTCTTCACCCAGAGCCTGGGGAAAACATTTCTCCCTTCCCTGCTGTCCCCTCTCACAGCTGCTGCAGTTTGTGGAAAATGCTTCGATGCTTTGTGTGTGGAAAATGAGTGTGCAGCTCAAAGCAATGCCACTCATGTCTCATGCAGCCTAGGACCTCAGCCAACTTGTACCCAGGGCATGGGTTCCTACTGGAGCTCTACCAATGCTATTCTCCCTGTTCTGCTCACATCTCCCTGGCCCACACCTCTTTCCCTAGTTTCCTGCAGAACATCTGGCAACACCTTCTCATCGTGCATTGGAAGTGCACTCACGTAGTAATGCGTTCTTGCTTTTGTTTAGCCTGAAATATTTTTGTGTTTATTAAAAATGGTCTGCACTCTGTTTGTAAGTCTAGATAAAATACATGCTCAATAAATGTAAAAGTCAGTAAATGGTAGGACAGTATTTATAACTGGGCCAGTCATTAAAGACAAAACATTGAGTTATAGTGCTGTGGTGCAGCTTTACAAATTATATGGTGTCTGAACAGAGAAATCAATATGTCACAATTTTGAATTACTTGGCACCTTTTAATTTTCAGAGATCATCTTGCTTCAGATCTTGACATGCATCACTGGGCCATACAGGAAATGGGCCCCATGACTGGTTCCTGTCTCACAGGGCTCAGTAGGCTACATGCAAATATTCTGTGCAGCAGATTTTTCAGATACCTGCCCCTACACATCATCCTCAGCTAGATGCTAACATGCAATTCAGGGCTGAAAATCTGGTTCACTGTGGTTGAGCAAGGGACCTAGTTCCAACTCCTCCAATGTGGACTGAATTTGTGGTCTCAATCTCATCCATGGTGAAAAGATTGTTGGTTGTTGGGGTTTTTTTTCCCAAAAAGGGAAATTATTCCATCATACACATTACTGAAGACTGAGTTACACAAGATAGAAAAAGATGGTGCAAAGGCTGAAGCACTGTCTCCCCTTGAAGAAGATCCAAGCAATGTGGTTTGGAGCAGTTCAGGGAAGTGCTGCTGCATCTGTTTGCTGCTCTCTGTGGCACTCTCTGGTCAGCTGTCAGCAGGGGGCTCATTCAGTTTTTCATTATTATATTGAATATAATTCCAATATGTACGGATGGAACGTGCCCGGGCTCGTCTTGCCCCTGCTACTTGGCCAGAAGCAGCAGCTGTGGTACTTCACCACAGAGATCCTTCTGGTGGCTGGAAGTAGCAGCTAGGCACTAGATATGCCCGGGCTTGTAGGAACTCAGTTCTTTACCTCTGGTGAGAGTCCTTAGGCGAGGTGAAGAGAAAAGAGTGGATTCTGAGGAGGGTTGTAATCCGGAGTTTAATTCCAAGGTCACACAGCTCCGGATAATGGCAACAGCTCCTAACAGAATACCCAACCTCGTGGCCCAGTCTTCTTTTAAACCCACAGGAAGGGGAGGGGAAGGGACAGGTGAAGCACCAACCAGGTGAGAGGAGGAGGGTCTCGAGGGACAGATGACACTTGACTTCACCAACTGACCCCTGGCCAGAGGGGGCATCCTTTGAATTTGACCAACCACACAATGCCCTTGCTGGAATGTGGAGTTTGACGGACAGCACCTAAGCAAGGGGACGAGGGGGGGGGGGGGAGGTAAGCATACCTGGGGGATGGCTGAGATAGCTGAAACAGGAAATGACATTGCACACCGCAACACATGATCTTACCCAACAGTTGTCAAAAAAATTTCACATATTGCTTACTTGTTAAATTCTCAGTTTGCTCTTGAGGACAGCTAAGCCGAGCCTGAGTGCATCTGGGGAGCCTGAATAAATTTTCTCCAGCTGCAGGTTCCAAGTGATGATTCCTTGCTTTAGAATTGACTTTTACACACACTCAGCTATTCGGTCAAATGCATACTCATGCAATATGCAAACACAACATTAAAGGCAAAGGATTTTAAATGCTGGTATTTAAAATGCACATCTCCCAGCACATGATAATGGTACTTTAAGCATCAGCATTCCTCTCAGCTGAAAATGCTTTCATCCTCCCTCCCCTCTGCCCTTAGTGCTCAGGCTCTGCACACTTCACACAGTATCCTGTCCCCCACACTGAGCCCCTATGCTCCCCATGCGCCTCTTCACTGTCCTGGAGCCTCCATCCTCCCCTCCTTGCTCCCTGTTCTCCCTTTTGGGTCCTCTTCCCAAACACTGATACATTTTTAGATTTCTTCAGATCTACTGGTGATGCCAAGACTGTTCAATATAGAAGACTCAGAAATGGTGCATGCAAACCATATATTTATAAACTTAGTCTATTTAGATGAACTTGTTTACTGTAGGGGATGTCCAGATAAGTGGTATGGTGTTAAAGCTCTCAAGGTTAAAAATGAGGTTGGTCAATCTGTAAGAAGAAACTGACAATATGCTGCAGAAAGTCTTACCTGGAAGCTAGGTACTAAATGCCTGTTCTGAAAGTAATGCTAAACATAAGAGCGGTTATTGATCCCTTCTGTTCAGATGACACTCACTCTTCCTAAGCTACATTTGGTTTTCCCCTCTGCTAGATCTTAATTATTTTCTGCCAGGCCATCAAAGGCACTGGATATAATAAACTAAAATGTGCTCTCTCTGGAAGTACAGTAATTGAGAGAGAGAGAAATAGATAAGTGACTATTTGAGAACCATAGGAGGGATTCTGGCTTACCCAGCAGACAGATTTTGCAGGAATGGCAGTATATTTGCAGAGCATAATGAAAGTGATTGCAATACAATCAGCAAGGACTGTCACTGAGGTAAGGGATATCAGCATATTTATTGAAGTCCCATACCTAGCACTACATGTTTAGAGGAGAGAGACACAGAGAGAGGGAGAGAGCTGAGCCAAATTGATGATGATCTGCCATGAGAAGGAAAATGTCCTAACTCTCTCCCTTGGCCTCTGCCTGCCACCTTCCATGCCCCTGGCCATGGTACAGCCAAGGTTTCTCACTTTCTCTCTGTGCCAGAGAGGGGCTGTGCTGCTGGACAGCACCAATCCAGCTGCCCCACTACCAGTCCTCTCCCCAGCAGGACAGCAATGGCCATGCACTGCCTGAGATGGCTCTTTCATATGTTGGCATGAGTCCTGTCATGTTTTGACCCATTTTGGACTCTGGTCTACAACCAACATCATTCAGAAAGGTGATTACTTCAGAATGGGGAAAAAAAGACATCTGAGACAACTCTGGTTTAAAGCAAGCATTCCCAAATGTCTGTATATCTTTCTAGCTCTTAAAGTAACCTGGATTTATTTCTGTTTGGAGGTAAAGGCTTTCTGTTCCAGTTTATAAATGGCTCAAGATGTTACTAGGCAAACAGAAATAAAGAATTGTGTAGAGTTTTTTCCCCCCTTGCTTTCACTGATGATTCTGAAACAGGAAGACACCCTAAGGCTAAGAGGTAGATTCTTTTGTATGGCTTATTCTCCTATACTATTTCTCTTCCCAAGATGTGCTGAAGGTTCCATGACTGTCTTTATTTTCCTCATCACTGCACGGATATGCCCCCTGCACCGTGTAAGCACTGATGTTTCACTTCAGAGACGCACTGAGCTTTCAGAGCACTCTGGCAGGTGTCTCACTAGAAGCTCAAGTTTGGCCCCAGGTTAACATGTGCTTAAAGCTGCATCTGAGCTAAGGGACCTTGTCAAACCCTGACTCTCAAGCACCCTCACAATTACTTTCCTACACAGCTCCATGAATTATGGTTTCTCCTCCAGGTGATCTCCTTCCCACAGCAAGGTATCCCAGTCACAAGCCCTGTCTGGCTGATCCCACTGTGAACACCCACATCCCTCACCTGCACCCCTTTGGCACCCCCTTGTACCATAGGCTTATCAGCATTAACTTCACCACTGCAAATAGCCTAAGAGTACCTGATGATAGAAGAAGGAAAATCTAGGATTTGCAGTTACTATGTTTTTATGGAGCATTCAACAAGTTTTACTGCAGAAGAGACTGTGAAAATCACTATTGTGTAAGAATATGTTTAGGTTACAATCTGGGCAATTATATTTTTAACTCTGTTTGATGAGGTTCATGGCTTTTTCCCAGTTTAAAGACAGAGGTCCTGTCTTTCTTCCTCCAAACCCCTCAAATCCATGAGTTCATGGTGCTCTGTACCACTTCTGTGGTGTTCTTCCATAGCAATAAAGTAGTCCATCCCCATACTTTAGCACAGGATTTTTCCTTATTTTTCCATTTATTGTACTCCATGAATTTCAATAAAGGAAATAAAGGAATGCCAAAAAAAAATCAGAAAAAGAAAAAGAGAAAAAGGGCTCCAGCTTTTTCAGTGCATTGTGATCTCAAAAAGACATTTGGAGCTGATCAGTCAGGCCACCCTCCTGGATGAAACTCAGTGGATAATCTTCCCATCCCAAGATTAGGCTTTCATACACTTGCCCCTGTTTTTTTTTTCTTCCAAATGATCCCTGCTATTTGCTCATATCATGCATTTTTTCCCCTGAATTGTTGCTCTGATTTTTCATAAACATAAATAATGCTGACTGACAATCACACCCCATCACTTGTATCATAAAGGATGATGTGGACTCTGCTATGGCCTCTCATTTCTATCACTGTGTATTTTATATGCACACTTCAACAAACACGTGATCCCAAATAGGATTTTTCTACAGATGGGCAGCTGGACACACTGTGTCACACTCAGTGATGGAAAGAAATGTTTAGTTTGACTTAATTACCTTAACCATTGACCACAGAGCCCAATGAGAGCCCTTCCATTATATGACATCCCTGGGGCATATTCCCCCTTCAGCCATGCAGGCATTTTAAAAGCCTCTGGGAGCTGTACAGTCACTCTGCATGCTGATCTATGACGAGTAAATGTTGCTCCAACAGTTTTTGTCAGTGCTAATTTACTTGCTTTGTTTGTTTGCTTGGGGTTTTAATAATCGTATTAGAAGTCTTTGCTCCTGATGTATTTGACATTGTGCCATTGGTCCATTAGGATTTTGTTGAGTGTTGTGCATTATTTTTAATTTGCATTCACAGTATGCTCTGTAATAATTCCCACTGAATTCTAGCAATGGATGCTGTGAATTTGTATTAACAGCAGCGCTGTTTTGTGCAACTGTAGTAAAATTCTTTGCAAAAGAATACTTAGCACATCATCTCCTTCAGAGAAGGAGATCAGAGTTCCAAATAACAACAGAGACTTGCAAATTGTTCCTGGGCTAATTGTAATGGAAGGATTCATCTTGGATAGAAATCATTGGTACAAGCTACTGTTGATGCCAGAAGTTTACATGGTTTCAAAAAGCAATTAGACATAATTATGGAAGAAAAATCCATGAAAGGCAACTAAACACAGAACTAGCTCTAGTTCAGAAATTCCCTGAGCTGGAAGCTGAGAAAGGGTCCTAGGGATGGATCACTGCACAGTTCTTCTGGGATTGTGCTACTGGGCACTGCCTGAAGAACATACTGTTCTAGCCTGACCCAGTACGGCCTTTTGCATAGTGTCATGTTAAGATGTTGTGCAGAGAGCCTTGAGGAAGAAAAGAGAATGGGGAAAAAAATTATCTTCCTTCAGATCAACAACTTGCAAATTTTTAGGTTTCTGAATTAAAATCCTCCTTTGTACCTCATTGTAATTCAGATCCTCTTGGCCCATCAGCTTCCTTTGGAAAAGCATACACACCGGACTGAACCACAGCCATGGGCACATGCCCACTGTGCCCTTAATTGGGTGAAGGCTCACACAGAGGCTGGCAGTAGAGCACTCATTTTCAGTAGTTATCAGCCTCAAGTCTGCTTATGCTACAAGATGCATTTTTGGCAACAAGTATTTATCTGGCATTGGGCTGGATCATCATTGCTAAAGAGGAGAAACTGGTTTCTCAGTCAAACTAAATAAAGGAATCTGGTGAAGTGTACACAATATCTTACTCTGATGGATATAAAAACATAGCTTACAACAGTGAAAAATCATTAATTTTGTGCACAAGAAGCAAGTCCTGCTGTTGGTTAGAAGAGGTAGCTAATAATACCAGGTCATGGGTTCTATTCCCATACAGGTCATTCACTTGAGAGTTGGACTCGATGATCCTTGTCTGTCCCTTCCAACTCAGAATATTCTCTGATTCTGTAAGAATGACATCTTATGAGACACTCAGAGTCCTGAAGACTTCTCCAGGTGCCCTGATTTTTTTCACCTTGACCTTCTCCAAAGAGTGAATGGTGCTTGACTGGATGAGTCATCACCGGCACATTTGATGAACATCTCAAAGTGATGGTACATGTAACTGCTTTTAAACACCTAATAATTTAGCTAGCTTTAGGTTGATCCCAACAGGCTGTTTGCTGGCTAAATTTAGTTATTAAATTATTATTTTAATAAAGACTAATTTTTAAGTCAGAGGACACAAAAAAAAAACATAGAGAAAAAAATTTAGAAAAAAAATTAAGGCAAGATAAAAAGCATAGCAGCAACAGCCACACACGTTGATTATTCAGTTTGGACTTTTTTTATTTTAAGGGGGAATAGGAATGCATTGCTTTTTGGGATTTTCCTGTAGTGGAATGATTGGGGCCATTTGATGTCCTGGAGTATGGCAGACGGCACCTTAGTTCTCACAGTTTATCACTATGTAAAACCATGTTGCCCAAAAACGTGGGTGGAAATAAATGAAGTTGTGAAATTCAATGAACCAATGACTTTTTCCCAGTTTGAAACACATATGTCTTTTTGAATTTGCTGGAAGTTTCTTTTTTGCTAAAAGCATATTGTGAGTGCACTGAAAGTACCAAAATAGTTGTCTCGCACCAACACCTCACTCTGGGGCCTCTCATACTTCCCCAGAACATGGGACTCCAGTTTCACTGAACATCCTTAGTACCTTTCTCATCCTGTTAATTATAACAGTAATTTCTCCTCCTATTTGCAATAACTAATATCCCTATGACAGCCATTGCTTAGATGAGAAGGCAGCACTAGGAAAGCATTTAATGAACATTAATTGCATCTTAATATGATTTAGCTGCTGGAAATAAGAAGGCTAAGCTGGCTCCATGTGACCAGCAGCCCTACAGGCACCTCCACCAGACTCGCTTTCAAGATGCAATCCTGCTGACCTGGGGGACAGCAGCCTTTCATGGATGATAACCAAGGCTGCATTTTGCTTTTCCAAATTAGCAGCTAAGTAGGGCTGTAGGAGCTCAGTAACAAAGTCATGATGATACCACCTGGCTGATTAGTGATCTCTTCCTTCTGTGCAAGCCAGCAATTATCAATTCCTGCTGACTTCAGAAGCTAATGGGAATCAGAGGATGGGGGATGCTGCCAAAATGCAGCTGCTTCCAGCTGTGAGGAGGATGATGATGAGATGGGACACAGACTCTATGTGCACTGTTAAGTCTCTGTCCTTTCCTGTGTGGCATCTGTGGCACCTGTACCTTCATAATTTTGATCCTCTGCATTACATTACCTGACACCATCACTTCTGATATGGCAACACCACACAAGAGAAACTTGGTCTTTTGAATCCAATATTCCTAAATTTGAATTCTGAATCACCATTGATTCTTATCTCACCATTTAGTAAGGTCACCTAAGCTTTCTACTAAGTTGCTGTGCCAGGAAATTAAGGCTGGTAACATTTAAAGATACTGTGACAATCAATCAATACCTGTTTGTAAACTTGTTAGTAAACAACAAGCACCAAGTGCCAAGTCTAATCTATATACATTCAGTTTATAATCTTCCCATTTTCTTTGCAAGAAATTTAATATGACACAAAGATTAACCTTCTGATCTCGGAAAAAGAAATCTTTACTGGTACTACAGACTAGCGTTGGCAGCAGACCTCTAACTTGAAATATTATGTCCTCACTGGCATCACTAAATTTCTCATGGATTAGCTGACGTTGATACCTCAGGACTCACAGGAAAACTGTATTGCAGAGGGAAATAACAGTGAGGGCAAAAGCCAAATCTTTTTCTGGACTGTAATTCTTAGTTGTCTTTGATTCAGAGCTGGAATTGAATACCACTAGGCTTTTAAGATAAAAGACTTATTGTTTTACATAGGGTATTTAATGGGTATTACAAAATAGCTGATGATATCCACTAACATAAGCAGGAGACTTCATGTTTCACAGAGGTGACAAGGGATTGATATTTCTAATATCTGTTTACCAATATACACATACCTTGAAAAGCTTGACAATTGCCCCCCTGCTTATTTGTACACAGTGTCAACTGGTTTTATAGGATAGGCCCAAAGCAAACTTTTAGGAAATGGTGATGAATCACCTTCATGTTCCAGACACATTCAATTACAACATTTCCAGACACATACAAATACAACTTTTGCTGGTTAGAGATTCACAACAATCTTGAATTAGCAAAGTTCTTCGGGACTTCAGAAGTCTTCACACTGGCTTTGTTTTGCTATTACAAATTAGTACCTCAAAGTCAAGAAGACAACTGAGCTGTGCTCCCAGGGGACTGTGCAATGAGCCAGTCAGATACCTGCAACCCCTTGGGACACCAGCCAACTGCTTCTAGCTCCCTCCCACCAGCACCCACAGCCCTGCTCACCAGCAAGCAAACAAATGCCCCAAAACCATCATTAGATGTTTCCCTGCATACTCCATCACAGTTACAGATGATGCTGTGTTGTTCCTCTGGTGCACTTCCTAGAGCTTGCTGCTTCTTATTGTCATATCTAACCACTCACAATATCAAGTCTGTGTTACTTCATTAATATAGAGCAGCAGAGCTCTTTGAGACTTTCTAGCCATTGTTTGATGACCAGCAGCTCCAAGCTTAAGGAAATGCTCACAGATACAGAAAACATGCAGGATAGGGAAGAATCTGCAAAAACAAGGCGTTAGCTCACGATTGAAAGAATGCTGTAAGTCACAGCATCTCCTCTACCCACTTCTAATAAAGAAGACCTAGTTATTGGCACCTTGTCACCTTACTAGTGACCTTACAGAACATCTAGTTCCAACCACCCCTTGCCATAAGCAGGGACACCTTCCACCAGGTCAGGTTAATCCAAGCTGGCCTTGAACATTTCCAGGGATAGGGCATCCACAGCTTCTCTGGGCAATCTGTTCTAGTGCCTCATCATGCTCACACTAAAGAACATCTTCCTGATATTCCATCTAAACCGGTCTTCTTTCAGTTTAAAGCCCTCCTGCTTGTCCTATCACTACATGCTCTTGTTTAAAAGGCCCCTTCCCAGCTTTCTTGTAGGCCTCCTACAGAAAGCTGTAATGAGGTCCCCCCAGAGCTTTCTCCAGGCTGAAGCCCCCCAGCTCTCAGGCTGTCTCCACAGCAGAGCTGTTCCATCCCTCAGATCAGGTTCGTGGCCCTCCTCTGAACAGGGTCACAGCCTTCTTATGTTGGGGGGCCCCAGAGCCGCAAACATAGCGTTCCACGTGGGGTCATTTTTATCTACAATATATGTAGTTTTAAAACATACCTTTTATAGGACAAAACACAGGACACATTGACTATTATTGTTTAATTCAGAGAAAGAGCTATTGAAGTAGCAGCGGCTTCAGCACACCAGCCACGGGGCAGGGCTGCCTACCCTCGCCGGGCAAGCCCCGCACCCTGCTCCCGCCGCCGTCCCGCAGGATGCCCCTCTCCCCTATTAAAGTTTGGGCAGTTTCGACTCCCTCGCTCCGCCGCCCTCGACACAGGGAAGCGCTGCGGGAAACGCTGCGGGAAGCGCCCCGAGCGGCCGCCCGCACAGGCCGATAGCAAAGGCCGCCCGGGTGCCGCCCTCACGCCGGCCGAGCGCGGCCGCTCTCCACCAGCACCGGCGGGCCGGGCCCGCCCGGCGGCCGCGGCGGGAGGGGGGGCCGATGGCGGCGGCGGCGCAGGGCTGCGGGCGAGGGGCGGAGCGCAGAGACCCTGTGGCTGCCATGGCCGCCTCCCCCTCCCCGCAGCCTCCCTTAAATACTATGGGGCCGTAGCTGCGACGGGTGCCGCTGCTGAGCGCACCATGCGGGCTGTCATCGCCTTGGCCGCGGCGCTGGGCAGCCTGCTGCTGGGAGGCTGCCTCCTGCGCCTGGGCGGCCAGCAGCCCCTCCGCGCCAGGTAGGGCGGCCGGGCGGCCTCGCCCGCGGTCCGGAACCGGCTGGGGAGGGCGGGAGGAGCGGGACGAGCCCCGCGGGGTGCGGCGGAGCCTGGCGGTGCCCCCGGCTCGGTCTGGGCTCGGCGCGGGTGGTGGGCAGGAGAGCGGTGCCGCTCTCGCCGGGTGATGTTCAATCACTGGTCCTGACAACTTTGTTTTCCCGTCTCGCCTGCCAGGGGCTGGGAGGAGGACGCAGGAGTAGCGGCTGTCACGCCGAAAGTGGTGCGAGCCCTCAGGTCTCCCCTGACGCCCCTTCCTCAGACCGAGAACAGGTACGGGCTGGACGCCCGCAGGTGGGTCCGTGAGGTCGGGTCTGCAACAGCAGAAAGTCGCCTTCGCTCTTGCTTTTGTTTCGGTAGCTTGATCAGAGAGAGCGTTAGAGATTATTAGGGCAAATGGCACTTGCTTTAACTATAATTAATTATTTGCCCATGGGCCCTCTTATTGACGGCTGTCATTCTGCCGTTGGTTTCGAGCCCAATAAAATACTGCGTAGAGCAGTTTTGTTTGCGTACGATGCAAAAAGTGCCTGCTGAATGACACGTTCCAGGTATCTTTTTATTCTTCTTTCCAGGAAGGTGGAGCTGGAGCTGGGTTATGCTGTTACTGTTTTTGTAATCTGTATTTAGTTAAAAATGCAGATTTATAATTTACAATGAAGGCAAGACATATGAAGCCTGTTTAGTTTTGGGTTGGCATTGTACTTTGTGGGAGCTCATTCATTTGATCCTGTGTCTTGACCTTCTAGATCAGTGTAAATTTTTGCTTTACAGCCTGTTATTTTATACTGTGAAGTTTAATATGAAGGTACTTTGTGAAATCAGCTGTGAAACCCTGTGCCTTACATGCAGACTTCAATACTAATGACTATTGTTTTTATGCTCTTGGGTCCCTACACACTGTAGGAAAACTAAGAGTGCAGAAGGTGGTGGTGTAATCCACACATGAGATCAATACTATGTAAGAAGTAATTTTGAAATATTTTTTGTTTCTTCTTTTACTTTATAAGGCATTATTACCTTTGCAGTTACCATGACTATTATATGTTAATATATATTACGGTCAAAACCACATTATAAATATTAGAAAGAACTTAAAAATGGGTCTTTCACAGAAATTATGATGTCCTGGTTGTGTTGAAGACAATGGTGACAGTGCAGTTAACCTTACTGAAGCCACCATCTCACTCAATCTAGCTGAATTTACCAGCCTATGCTTTCCCTAAGTGAATGCAAGTGATGTTAGTTGCAGCAATGATTGCAGTGTACCCTAACAGTGCATTTCCTATGTGTTTCTGATGAGATATCCTTGTGCTCTCTCCCTCAATATTTAAAACTTTCACAAGCTGTAAGTTTGTAGCATCTTTCAAAGTTAGAGTGAAAGAAAAGGAACAGAATTCTCCAAATGTTCCTACCTGCTGTTATGAGCTTCTAGCCTGCTTCTCTTTCCTGTTCTCATTTTTTCCCTTTCTGCTTTTTTTCCCCGTCTTTCCCTCTCTTGATATTGGTTTTTGCAGTATGTACTGTTCTGCTTTGCTTTTTTTTGTAGCCATTACTCCATTCTTCTCTCCACTCTGTTTTGGGCTGTGTCTGTGGTTTCCCCTGGCCCATCTCCTCACGCTCTTCCCTACTAGTTTCTGAGCTTCATCTCCTTTCATTCAGCTCTCTGTTATACCATGGAATTGAGTTGACTAGAAATGCTGGCAGAGAGCACTTCAGAGAACAGTCTGTTTCCCATCTGCTGTTAGTACACTCAACTGGAGCAATGAAAGTAGAAACAACATATACCAAAGTGGTCTGAAAATCCATGTCATTTTTTTAACCTTTGTAACAGGAAAAGTGAGATTGTGATTTTAAATATGTATTTTTCCTTATTCTACTTGGAGGATTTTGACACCAATTTGAAGCTAGTTTTTGTCAGCTTGAAATTGTATTTCTTCATGACTAAGTGTCTGCAGAAGTGTGTCAAGTAAATAATTCATCAAAGAAAGTTTCAATATACTCAAGCTCCTGTAACCGTAGTGTTTTTGGAGAGATGTCTTGCCAGCTGAATCCAAGAGCAGATGTGCTTTCTCACCTGACTGACTGTGTTCAGTAAGCTGGCCTGACAGGGGTTTGTGGTGCATGTGTGGCTAATGAGAAAGGAGAGGGAGCTCCTGGACTGGACTGACCAGGAGCTGTTAGTTCATCCAGAGAGCAGCAGGACTGGGCAGGGAGCCATGCTGGAGGGGTTTGATCCAGGCAGCAGCTGGACTGGGCCTGGCTAAGGGCCATGCTGGAGACGCTTGATCCAGAGAGCATCTGGACTCATTCAGGAGTTCAGAGCAATCCCTCAGTGATGGAGATGGATGGTCTGGTCAATAGGAATTAGATTCCAGTGTGCTGTGGGGTAGTGTGGTTCTCCTAAACAACCCTGATCATTTGAATGGCATTGCTGTGTTATTGGCAGCAACGTCCTTCCCTGCATAACAGTAAGAGGCTGTGTGTGGATGTTTCAAGGAAAGGAAAAAGAAAAAAACATAGGCACTATCCTTGACCTGTAAGTAGAAGTAATCTAGACAGTCTTCACAGTCACAAGCTAATCTTTTTTATCATTATTTCCTTTGCTGTTGGAGGCATATTTGTAACCAGACATCTCCCAAAGAATCTCTAATGCCCTGTTATTCTGTTGCCTTGCAGTATTGAAAGCTAATCTGTTCTTTTACTTTGAGTAATACTTTTAAAAGGATGAAACTGAAGGATGAAAGGATGAAAAGCAGGGGAATGGATCAGACTCTCTTAGATATTGAGGCAGCTATTATGTGCAGCAATGTTTAAATACATGGTGACCAGGCACCTAAAGTTCTCTGGAGATCTGTGTCTTAGTAAATAACCTTGATGATGTGGTTTGTGTCTTACAGGATGTTGCCTACCCCTTTTTCTTGTTAAGCCTTAGCTAATTGTGACTGCCTCTACAGTGTGACTTGCACATCTAGTCTTGGGCTCATTTCACAGCCTACTGTGCCTCTTAGTAGGGTTTCTTACTGAAAAGAAAGGCCATTATTAGTAAGATATGTCTAATAGTCCCCAGATTTATTCATGGAACCAGTATCATTTATACTGCAATAGAATGTTCTCTGGCAAATTCTCCTGTCTATGCCTCATACTGTCCTCTCAATTTTAAGCTGTAACTGCGAGTACAATTTATATTTTCTCAACTACAGCCCTCTTATATATCAACAGTACAACCAAAAAAAGAAGTCGTGCATTTTTCTCACCTTTAGATCCTTGGTCTTCCCTCTCTCCTTTCCTCTCTCCCCAACTGTGTTTGTACAGGCGTATTTGTTTGTTTAGTGTTTACATTAATAGTAGAGCAGAAGACTCAGTACTGCTAGTGATTGTCAGGGGAAAATGAAAATACTAAGGGAAGCTAGGTAGTATTTTCTTTGTTATGAGGCCCAGGGTTAGGTTAAATATAGGAAGAAATTCTAGCTCCTATTATAGTACCCAGGAATATGTAGCAGATAAATCATGCCAGGTCCTGCAAGGGAAGTAAAAAAATAGTACCATTTATGTATACTTTATATAAACGTAGCAAGGCAGAAGTACCCAAAAGAACTGACCACTGTTACTCTGTTAGTCTGTGTTGCCAGTTTTAAGGCATTCACTTACTATTTCCCCAGCTTGCTTTCTGTCTTTGCAGGTCCAGAGCAAGCCCAGTGTAAAGACCACTGAGGTAATTGAACAGTGGGAGGAAGTGATTGAGGAGCTATGGGTAAACAAGTTAGTGTTAATACAGTGTTCCATAGTGTTGATTTCTCCAATTCCTCTCTCAGCAGCAGATCTGTATGCAGGCCTAGGAAATAAACAGCTATACTTAATTAACAATGCTGAAGAGACCTGTACATTCTGTTTCCTGACAAAATATTGCATTCAGGCAGTCAGAAGGGGAAGAAGAGACAGGCTAATACCACAATTATGGAGTAGCCTTGTATATTGCACAAATAATTTACTATGGTTTAGATTAGTCAGCAGTGGGGGTTCACTTCACTAATTTTACTGCTCTGTTAATATTTTGCCCCTTCATCCCCAAGTGATGCATGCAGATATATTTTAGGAGCACATTTTGAAACCATGCCTCATGTATTAGTTCTGTCTAAATGAATAGGTGTTCAGTTGAAAGCTGCTGCCAGGACATATTTGTGTTCTGACAGTGGTGAAAGGTTTCTGTTTACATGGTCCATGTGAAACTGCTCTGTCATTCTATTGTGTGCCCTTGTAACATGATTTTCATGTAAGTACCTTATTCTTTTCACTTCACCTACCATGAGGCTCTGAATGTTGCTTGTCATATTACCTGTCATGCAGTTTATGGATTTTATAAATAAAAAGTATCTAATGTTTTACATAACCCTGGTGAAGGCACTGGAGGGTCTTTCAAATAATATCAAGATGCAGTTTGTGCTAAAGACCAGATTTAGTATTCCTTACATAAGCAATACCTCTATCGGAACTTGAACAAAGATAGTAGGATCAATCCCTTTAACAGTTGCTGTGACTAATGTTTCAAGACAAATTCTTACTCCTGTGGTTTGATGAAGCAATTTTTACAGTCCATTTCACCAAGAATTTTAATTGTGTATTGCCTTATTAATCAAGGTGTTGTGAACTTTAAAAACATCACTATATTCTTATCATCTGATTAATTTGAAATAGTGTCAAAGACAGCAGTTAAGAGCACCCTTCCTATAGAAGTATGGATTTCGGGTTTTTTAATAGTATTCAACAAACAGATGTTGAGATTCAAGGATAAATTAGTCCCTTCAAGGGAGAGATTAAGACAGATGATATTCATAATCTGGATAATGCTATTCAGTGCCATTTTGGTAGAATGATAAAAATGTGGCATTTTGCATACAGAAATTATCCTTTTTAGCTGGAGATGCTCAGCTGGAACATGTTTAGAGCTCTTGTGCTGCTTCAGACAGACAAGATCAAGAAGCTATAGAATAGAGCAGCAATTTATTATGCTGGGTGTGGAGTGAATAGCCAGCGAGTGGGATTTACCCTTACTTTCAGTGTGGACTTACTAGGGAGGTGAAATTTTTGTTGCTTTTACTGCTGCCAGACAATTCAATTCTGAGAAATTTTGAATATCTCATCCCACATTCTTTGTTTGTACCTGATTTTGAGGGATATGTAAAAGAGTGACCTTTTAATCTTCATGTTACAGTATAACTCACAGCACCAACTTTTCCCCTGCCCTTTCCCCCCGCTCCCCCCCCCCACTTTCCCCTCCTTCTTTTTCTCTTCATCATTCCTCCATCTTATGCCCATCCCATTTTCTTACTCTGATAACTGGGGTTGGGTTTGGTTTTGTTTTTAAAGGGTGTGCCTTTGCTTTTCCTTCCTACAACTTTCTGCTCCCCCGGAATACTGTCTTACTTGACATACCCCTCAGTCTGGTGATTCCCTGCACTGAGGTTCCGTGTTGTCTCAGGGCTGAATGCTGCAGGAGCAGCAAAATGGCTTTCCATATAGTTTCTGTCTAAAGATGGAGTCAGTCCTTTTCTTAAACAATTTTACAGTTTGAGAATCTGCTGCCTTCCTGAGAGCAAGATATAGAATAAAAACGTGCTGATAGATAAGGCACATGGTCTTAATCTACTGTGGATTTATTAAAGTACAGATGGTGTACTTCCTGAGTTTCTAGAATTACCATAGGAAGTATGTGGTCCTCAAGCTGTTCGTATATGATTAAAAAAGCCCCTGTTTTTCAGATTTGGTCCAATGAGATTGGCTTTGAGAACATCTAAGCCCAAGGGAAAATACAGCTGAAATTTCCCTGTATCATCAGTTTTATGAGTTCAAGCCAACAGAATGTTTCTACTTCAAGTTCTCATTTAGCTTAATAGTTCACGAAATTAGTTGAATGTAGCCTGATATCTGTGTTGTTAGGCATGTTATTGATTTCATTGCAGAACTTGTAGTGCTGCTCTAAGTAGTGAACAAAGACTCTCATCCACTAGGTCAGGTAAATTCATTTAGTGGTAAATGTTGCCTTGCACAATTGTCTGAAATGAGCAGAAATTTAATCTGAGTTTGATGTCTGCACAACTTTGCCATGAATAATGCAGTAGAAGTCTGGACTGTCTCTTGCACACCCATCTTTATCTAAGTGCAAAAAGATTTCACTCATGTGAAGCAGAGGCTACTCTGACAGTGAAACAGAAATTAAGAAATTTAACTTTTAATGGAATGAGTAATTGTTTTACATCTCTTGAAAAGAAATTGTTTACCCTACACAAGGAGGGTTAAGTAAATTTTATGTACAAAAAGCCACAGAAGCAGCATTTTGGTGATCTATCATGTGGCTGTAAAAGTGATTGTGAGGTTTAATGACAAAACAGAATAGGGATTTATTTTGTTCCATCTTTTTTCTCTGACTTCTTCTTTTTTGAATTTTTCCAGTCTTAAAAATGATTACATAAAAACAATTGTATATTAAAAATGAGGCAACTTGCTTGTGTTGATCTTATGAATTTTTTAAAGGACTAAAAGTCTGTGGAGTAAAGCTTGTATTTGAGAGAATATTTATTCATTGCCCCATAGATCTCAAGACATAAATTAATAGGAAACTGTAAGGACTCGTAATGGCTGTCTGCACAGAGTTGTGCAGGAATGTTGGTGCCCTCTGCTAACGCCCCTTGCAGGGAGCTGATCAAACCTAGCTGCTTGCTCTGACTTGGTCATCCACTTGGCAGTCTTCACATGTTAGACAGGGTCTCTTCTGGCCAGCTGTGGCTCAGAAGGGCTGGGGCCACTTCTCAAATCAGCATCCAGCATCCTAGGTTTTACTTATAATGAAAGGCTTATTTGCAGCAGTAACATGCACTTTGCTTTTATCAATCAGTTTTTTTGGTTTTTTTTTTTCTTTCTATTTCTTTAAGATGCTGTTCAGGCAGCTAAACTTTTGCCTGTAGCCATTTCTCTTATTTTAAGCTGCAGCTGCAGAATAATCATTTGATGTTAGTAAGTTAAAGAAGCAAGACAGAGGAAGCATGATGTAGTGCTAACTAAATTTGTTTGAGAACTGGAAAGGGCCTAGCTGGTTGTTCTGCATAGGCAGAACCCTTCGGACCAAGCTGCATTAAACCTGTGTACGTAAATTTTGTAGGCAGAATATTTGCTAGCACTTGCTATGTGAGATCTGCAGAGTTCTTAGCTCTGAACTGTGTGCTCTGAGAGCCTTCTGCTATTTGTATTTCACTCCTTGAGAAAAAATGAGATAAAGAGCTGTATGCAAAGGCAGCCAAGGAGCTCTCAGTAGGCAGTGCCAGCTGTTACTATCTATTGAAGTCACTGCAGAACTGAAAGGATAGAGGTTTATGTTGTGTTGTCTTACTGTTTCCCTGAACAAGGGGCATACAGACTGGATACTTCCTCAGGGGCACTGAATATATACTGGGAAGAATTTATTGGTGGTGGAAAGAAATGAAGGGGGCTGTTCTCTCTCCTTGGCAGCCTACATCCTGTGGAAATTGCTATTAGGAGTGATTAACTCTAGAAAATTCATGGAATGGAAAGAAAAAGAAAGGTGGTTCTTTCCTTCCATCATCTATGACCATGAGAGTCAGCTCAGTAGCAAAATAAACAAGGATTTATTCTTCTCTTCCTTCTTCAGTTAGTCTGCTCATCTGAAGTGTTTAAGAAGAGAATGCTCAGGAGAGACCTTATTGGTGCCTGAAGGGAGGGTGCAGGGGATGGAGCAAAGTTCTCATTAGTGGTGCTCAGTGATAGAACAGAGGCAGTGGTCACCAACTGGAACACAGGAGGTTCCCTCTGACCATCAGGCATCGCCCTTTCACTCTTAAGGGTGACTGAGCACTGGCACAGGCTGTTCAGGTAGGTTGTGGAGTCTCTGTGCTTGGAGATATTCAAAAGTATCTGGTACAGTCCTTGCTCACCCTCTCTAGATGGGCCTGCCTGAGCAGGGAGTTTGGACTAGATGAGCTATAGAGATGCCTTCCAGCCCCAGCCACTCTGGTTCTGTGGCTTGAAATGGCATCTTTCCCAAGCAAGTCTGCAAAATCAGCTCGTCAGAAATCTTGTTGCTAAGGGGTCTCCATGTTGTAGCAGGTAAAGTTTTGGTCCTTGTCAGTAAAAGCAGTGATGGCTCAGAAGCCCAAAGCAGGAAGGGCTTTCTATCTGTGTGTGAGTGCCTCTGTGCAGAGATGTTTCACTTGTTCTTTAAGAACAGCACACAGCCCCTCTGTTTTCTGTGTTTCTACTTCTGGTTTGAGCAAAAGGCTGCAATGTCCAAGGGCTCTGTAAGTAGTGAATCAGTGGAAAGAAGCAAAGAGGAGGGGGAGGTGGCAGGGAAGAACATGGTGAGGGGCAGGGAAAATAATGCTAGAGAGGAAATCTTTAGGAGAAAGCCTTCCACTCTGTGGATTGCCTATGTTAGAAGAGGGTGATTGTATGAGATTGGACATAGATACAGGATGAACTGAGGTGAATGGAATAAGACCTTGGTATCTCAGTCATTTACTAATTTACATCTCATTGTTCTACAAGGGCTGTCCAGAGCAAGAGGACCACACAGGAGTTTGGTGAAAATAAGACAGGAATTAAAGATCACTATCTGACACTTCCCCTGGTTCCTTTTACAAATATTTATTCTTTCTATGTAAATAAAGAATAAACAAGGCAGGAAGTATTATACTTGAATCAGTAAGTTAAGGTCAGAGTACAAAGATCCACTTCACCTGTGGATGGGCTTTCCTGTATATATTATATTCACTCCAAATATTGCATTTCATCAGCAATTTTAGGAAATCACATCTGCTGAATATTTTACTAGTGAATATTTTAAATATCTTCAAAACTTAATGTTCAAGAAGCTTTCAATTTCATTTGGTTTTTTTAAATTACATTTGCTGATTGCAGTGTAAAGTGGAAAATATAATTCAGACTATGAAATAGAGTTATTTTAAACAACCAAATATTTTATAGTCCCTAGCAGAAAACTCTTCTAATAACAAGAACTTCACAATAGAAGTCCATAAGGTTTCTTTAGTTATGTTTTCAGCTAAATCAATGGTTATTAATCCTATTGGCATAATAAAGTAAATGTGACAACATTGGTAGAATATGTTCTCTCTTTTAAAGTCTATTGCTTTTTCTCCTCCTGCTCCCTTTTAACAGAACAACTCATAATAAAAATGGAATTTACCAGTTTGAACAGGCTTCAAAATGCAAGGCAATTCAGGACAACATTTTGTCATCATCTATCAAGAAGAAAAGGTAGGTGTTTGCTGTCCTTTCTGCTTTGTTTGTTTTAAATAGAAGGGTAAACGATTGTCCTTTTTTACATAATTCTTGGTTTATTAAAGGGGAGCTATGCAACAGAAAGCTGAATTTGTTCAACTGATGTTTGCTGCATTTTTTTCTTTTACATGTATAAGATTTATTTGAGATGGGATTTTAACTTTTTTATTTTCACAATACAATATTTCTTCTTGGCAGTAGCAACAAGTTATTCACAAAAATATTGAGTAGAAGTGTGGGGTAATTTCATTTTTGAGAGTCCTTTCCCTGACTGGTGAACACTCCTCCTTTTATGAGCAACTTCACTTAATGATTCTGTTCAGCATTGCTAACTAGAGGAAGTATGGAAATGTACTAGTATAAAGACCTGCTGGTTAGTCACATGATTGCATTATGATTGCAAGTCCACAGGAAACTAACAGTCCAATTTTAGACACATTGAGGACAAAACGCCCCAAATTAATTTTGGGTTTCAACTTGCTGTTCTGTATTTTTCTGGCATGGAGAAAAATCCAACTTTGATACCAGTCCTGCTCAAATTCCTTGTCACTTTCCAAAGTGAAAAGCTGAGAAGCAGACAGTGATTTTGACAGGTAACATCGTTTCCTATATCAATGCACCAATAAACAAAAAGATGCACCAATAAATAAGACATTGAAGGTAAGAAAGACTTCCCATTAGGATGAGTTGCAGCTTAAAATGGATGGTGCCATGCTGTCTTTAGAAGTGGGAGCTTCCCTCCCTGCTCCCCTCCATTTGGGAAAAGAAATAGACTGAGAAACAAAAGGTGAACTAAAAACAATTCTATGCCTTTCCCTATTCAAAGTACTGGAGAATTCAAATTTTTAATTAATGCCAAAACAACATTAAATGATGATTTGAGTACATACTCTGTCTTTTCTGCCCCCTCCTTTCTTTTTTATTGCATTTCAAAACCTTTCACATCTCTTTAAATCATCATATTTCCAGCATTTCGTCTTTACTCTTATTACTACTTCTTTATTTATTTATTCATTCTTTTTTCCCCCTTTACAATCTCTTCTCCCACCAATATTCCACTTCTTTCAGCAACACTATCATTGAAGTTTTTATTCTTTTGAAAGGGGCTAGACCACTATGGTACTGATGCACTGATAGTGAAAGCTGGAACACGGACTGGCAGAGGTAAAACAATGCAGTTGACTGAAAACTTGAGTGATTAACACCAAGGGGAGGAAAAGCGGTCGCTGTATTGCTTTCAAAATCCATTTGCAGCAATATAAATGCTGTTGTTTATCCCACACATTGCAAAGTTTTGCAGTCTTTGGAGATGAGATTATGGGAGAAACTTTACAAAGTACAAGACTTTTATTCCATGGTTAAAGAGAAAGGGGTTGTATCACTTAATGAGGTAGAAGATTAACTGGGCAAGTAGGAAGAGAAACAGATGCTTGGGAAAGAAAAGGAGCAAGGGATTGCCTTTTGCCATGAATATTTCAGCTATTGACCTTCACTGAGAGGGTCTGCAGGGATTTTGTAGCTTTTTCAAGGTGTGACCCATGGGTGTGGTATATAAATGCTTTATATTACAGTTCTAGCCTTGGAGGGACATTCTGGACACTCCTGCCTCTTAAACTGGAAGAAAGAGAAAAAAAATTACTAATTTAAAGCTTGTCAAATGATTTGATAGTAAGAAACACCATGTAAGTGGGAAGTTGTTGTTATTATAGCAAGTATGTGCTGGTGGTGACAAAGAGCCTGAAGCGCTGAGTTTTGCTAGCAGTGTTCCATTTTTATTCTAGAGCAACCCCTGTGTAAAATCTCCTAAGGGCTTATAAAACTGATAATTTTTTTGGTAATGTTAAAACGTCCAGAGGCATAACAGAGCCTCCCCTCATTTTGCATTTCATGACACAGTTTTTCTTTTTTATTTGTTTGTTTCTTGAACATAAACTGCCAAGTAGAAATGTGTCCTTTTTTCACTCCTGCTGCTCAGTCTTCCTTCTTATTCAAATGCCTTTTTTACAAGCTGGTATTTAGCTTTAGTAAATAACCAATGAGATTGCATCTGTCTGTTCTGACATTTTACCTGTTGTCTCCATACTGTCTCTATACTTTTGTCCTTGCTGTTTTCCTTTAGATATCTGCCAAAAATTAGAAGATACTAATTAACATAGAGGGTCACTTCTTACCTGACAAATACTCTGGGAAAAAGAAAAAAAAAAAAAAAAAGCCTTCCAGGTGTTATTTGTCAGTCAGGCTCATGTAGTATAAGTGAGTTTCCTAGGACAGCAAATTATTATAATGGTTGTGGTGCAGGTGGCAGACAAAAACAGGACAAAAAGACCCCATGTTTCATTCATTCACTCTTCTCAGCACTGTAATCATTGTGTTGTCCAAGTATTTTTATAACTCAATTTACATGAGCCTTTTTTATCTTAATGATAAAACCCTTTTAGCATCAGTGAATATGTGCTGTAGGCTCCTGGGTGTCAGTGGAAATCTATGTAATGTGCCAGCTCTTTGAAATGGAAGAGTGGAGAAGATGACTGTATGGGTTACAGCAGACTCATGAAATGATTCCCTGATAGCCTGAACTGATTTGTTTGGAGAAGTGATTCCCCAGGCCTCGTTTAAAGCAGGAAATGCTAAAATTAGCTTTCTGAGAAGAAAACAAAGTTTTCTGGGCTGTAAACTCAGCTGCAGCAAATCCCAGAGTTTCATGTTGAGTCTTTAAAAAATTATTTCTAGGAATGCTGTCTATATTGGAGTTCATTTCATAAAAATCTTTTACTGGTGTGAGCAGATACCTTGCAGAGCTGCCACAGTTGGGAGCTCCTGTCCCCCAGGACAGCGTGCTGGAATGTCTGTGCTGCCTGTGGCATTGTGCCAGCTGGTAAAGACAATTTCTGACAGACCAGAGTGTCCTTGTAAGTCACAAGAGGAGCTAAACTGGATGCATAGGGCGAGCAGTGTTGGTGTTCTGACTTCTTAAGACCTGGAAATGCAGCTTTTCTGTGTGAGCTGGTGACCTTGGATATCTCTAAGCAAGAGCAATTCCATCCAGTAGAGACAGCTGTGGAAAGGCTGCAGTGATCTTGCTTTGTAATTGGTGATTTACCCCAAGTGCATTTTCTGTTAGAAGTATGAGAGGGCCCTTATAGTTTCTGACAGAGAGGGCCCATGTTTCCTATGAGGTCTCAGAACTGGCATTATGGATTATGCTTTCATTCTTCTCCCTACCAAATGTTTCCCTGTAACTTACTAAAAATTGTCAGTCAATGCAGTTTCTTTCTGAATAGATGGTAATTTCTCATTTCATTTCTGACTCTTATCTTCATTTTATCAATGTCTTTAGGCTATAATTTGCTTTTGCTATATTTTTTTTCTCCTGGATAATGATAGTGTAGGTAACTCTTTGTGGTCTGTTATCCTGTTAATTTCTGAATTTTTTTTGTAAGTCCTAGCATCTAAGAGTGATTTCTTGCTTATATTAAGGAATGAAACCAGATGAGTTATTCAACATCAGAATTGGCTATTTCGGTTTTGTGCTTTTATCTCACCTTCACCCCACAAACACTCCCTGCCCTGCACTCCTGATGACCCTTGTCTGAGCACATAGTGACTCAATTTAGGGATCAGCTTCAGCAGGAAGGTAGTTCCATTTTCTATGGCTGCAGTTCCAAGGCTGGTAACATACCACCAGGCAGCTGCCAAAATAGGAGGGTCTTGATCCCTGTTTGTCCATTTCCATCACTCTTTGCTTATACTGGCTGTGGTCTTGGATGGAGTCTTGTCTGGTTTAACACAATAAGAAGAAAATGTATGTGCATATCCTTGTCCTTCTGGGTTATTTTTTTGCCCTGTGAAGGCATTTGACAAGTGCAAAACCTGGCAAAAGAAAAACAGGGGTGGAGTCAGGTAAGTACCCATAGTGACACAAGGCAGTTGGACTGGAAGGAGGAAGAATGTACTGCACCAGCTCAGACCAGCTAAAGCTGCAATGAAACTGCTTTTTTTCTTTTCCTGCTTCTGCTGATTGAATTCCCTTTGAGTTGTAAAAGGCTCAGTAGAATCAGTTTAGTTATAATCTTCTAGTTTCATTAAGAGTTTTCTAAGTGTGGAGGATGAAATTTGTACATGTTGTCACAGGTGCAAACTTGAGCCAGAGACCAGTTTTAATGCAACATTCCTCTTAAAATTATAATTTATTTTTCCATGTGGAAATTGGACATGATTTTACTTGGGGTAGGATAAATGAGTTACCTTAGCAATTGCAGTACTTTTATGAAGCAAACAATCTTATTTATTTTGAATGTGGAACAGAGACATGGAAGCTTTCAGATAATTGACCTCAGCTGCTGCAACCACCAGGGCTTTTTTTCATATTGATTTTATCAATAATCATGCTCCACTTCAAAACAAGTGAAGTTTCTTGCCATCCCAACTCTTGTAAGACTGTTCAAAATAGACACTTCTAAGTGTGTCTAAAAGACAGCTTGAATAAACTCTTGATCATTTGGATCAACACTAAGCTATTTTTCTTAAAATAATACAAGATAGATCTTGTATGGAGACTTAAGTCCCATAGAATTTTAGTCATGTCATCCATACCATCTTTTCTTCCTATTCCCCCAGGTATCTTAAGTCAGTTATTGTTTTTAAAAACCTGCATTATAATCCAGGCACAAATGGGAGAAGCAGTAACATTGAACATGAAAGCAAAAAATATCTTAATTCTTTTGACTTGCATGTTAAAAAGTATTTAGCTTATGAACAAATTTAAATATCTTGAATGGATTTTCAAGAGCAGAGAGCTTTTTGGTTATATGTAGCAATGTAACCAAAGTTCTGGATCATGTAAAATAGCAGATTGTTTTATTTTAAAAGGAAAAATTACGTCTGTAAATATTGGTCTATTGTTTTTAGATGATTGAGCTTTGGAGATTCTATTAAGTAAATGAAAGAAAAGGCATAAGAAATGTTATGTTTTATCTTGGCCAGGAAGAGCCACTTTTCAAAACACTTTAAGGTTTAAACCACTAAGTACAAGAGAATTATTTACATTATTTTGGAATTTTGTGCTTGAGATGATTTCTAATGACTTCAAAATATTTATGGTTAGTTATGTAAGTTTGAAACAGATGTACTTTTGAAAATTTCTGAAGTCACCAGTACTAAGAAGAGATGTTTAATAGGTCATGCTAGTTAAATGAGGATAGTGCTGTTACAAATTACAAAAATAAAATAGGTCATGGAGTTCTAAAAGCAATCTATTATATATGCACCATGCACATTATTATTAATAAATGCATCATTTGAATGTTTTTAGAGACTGTTTCTAAATATACATACATATGTATTCTAGTGTTTAATGTTGTTTCCTTTTTTAGATACTCAGAAGATTATTATCTTCACATAGTCACAAAACTGCAGAACTGCACCTGGGTAAGGAAACCAGAAGAATCTACAAAATTCAGGTAATTTTCATTGTCTCATTAAGAAAAACTGTTTACCCTAGATTTTTCTGACAAGCCATAAATTTAAATATTCCCTTTTAAACAGATAATTTAGTATTGTTTTTAGTAATTTCTATCAACTTTTTGATGCTGGTGCTCTTCTTGTTTGTTGGAATTTAACTATGCAACTAGAATAAATGAACTACATAAGTAATTTTGTCTATTTTCACAATAATGAGTAGTAAACTAACTTAAGTAGAATGAATTAAAATATTGCTGACATAAAGCCTACAGTGTTAAAAAAGTACTGATAATGTTATTTTGTCCATTTGAACTGGCACTCTGATAAAAGGCTATAATGAAGCAGTGTGTACCTTACCCCAAGACTATTGCCTCTATTGCAGAAGCGCCCAAAGCTCATTAGATTTGTCACTGCATGTCATGGCCCCTGAGCATGACAGCACATGATTCCACCTGTCCTTCCTCGGGATGGCACAGAAGGACATGCTCAGTAGGGATGGTGAGCTCTGAAAAGACTAAACTCTCATTTGGAAATCATGTTGGTTTTAAAGAACAGCTTCACTGTGCCATCCCTGTTTTCTCCAGGGAACAAAGCTCTCTTGATTTACATTTTTACATAGATCATAATTAAAGATTCTGTCATGATTGTTAAAAACAAACAAACTGATCTATCTTCCAACTCTTTGGAGTTAACTAGTATTGAGAGCTTAATATCCACATGCTCAGCACAATCCCTTTGGAAGAAGCAGTTTTGGGGATGGGGGGGGGGGGGGGGAGGGCAGGGTTAAGGGTTTTGTGCACCGTAAATTGCTGTGTTTGCTGTGTATCACAGCTGACTAATGGTGTTTCCCAAAGCTGAGGTAGGAGTATACACAGAGTTAAAGAAACTTTGTATTGACTCAGGCAGGCCTCAGCTGTGCTCAGAGCTATCAGCATGACAAGGAGCTGTAAAGCAGCCCATTCCATCTCAGAACAGGCAATTGTCTTGTGCAGAGTTGACAGGAGATGAAGCTGCTCTCACCTGCTCTTCACCCTGCTACATTTGAGCTTTTTGTTTTCCAATCTATTTTTTTTAAACTTCTCTTCCTTCCAAATGGACCAGCGACCACATACCAGCTATTTGCTACTGCTTCTGCTGTACTGGGTGTTTGAATCAGTGGTGCTGTAGCCACTTTTTTGTCCAGCCTGACTTCTTTATTTATTGCTTATACAATCTCCCCTCCACTCAGCCACCTTCTACATCTTCTAGGCCTATGGGAATCAAGCATCCAAAACATCACATAAGGCTGGAGTTTAAATACAGTATGCTTGCTGTTCCTCATGCTGTCTTTGGTTTCCAGCCAGGAGTGTGGGTCATAAATAGTCAAGGTAGGTTATGCAACCAGTGATCAAACTGGAGAAATTCAAAAACAAAACTGTTGGATGCGCTAAGCCATGAAAAAGTATGGACTCCATGTACATTGAGGTGATCTTACTAATTTTAATTTAGCTCATATACCAAGCAGAAATCCATCTTTTAAGAATCCATGGTTCAGCACAGGCTGGACAAACTTGTTACTGAATCAACATTCAAGGGCTGTGCTGTTATGGTTTTCTTGGTTTTGAACATCCAAACTAGCTGGAGTATTGGCTAGTTCGTATGTACATAATCCATGCTGCAATTTAATGACAGTACTATGTATTCTGTTCCTGAAATTTGGTCTGATTTTATGTCATCAAAGATTTCCATTGACATGACTAAGGACTGATGCTTTGGTGTAGGGCATTGTGAATGATTATTTTACAAAAGATGGATCCTTTTTCATAAGTATTTTCTTTCTTTTTTCATTCTCAGTCTTCTCTATTGTTTTTTGGAAACAGTATGTTAAAATTTTACAGTTCTCCTTAATCCATGACCATACTGGAGATTTTCCAGGCTCTTAGCAGTTGGTCAAAAGAGTCTTTAAAATAAAAAGATTTTAAAAAGAATACCAAATTTTATTTAAAACTTGCTGGCTAAATCTCCATGCTTACGGAACTTCCAGACTTATTTATCAGACTTAAGCTTCCAGCTAGCTTTGGAAGGGCACTTTAGCTGAAAAATGATGCATTAATGGAGCTGTGGGGGTGAAAAAGTTCTAGAGTTGTAGTGAAATAAATGAATTAATAATCACTGGGTAGTAGATCTCTTCCTTTTTTTGACTTAGCCTAGTGTCAGTAATAGCTGTGTAATACAAATATTTTACAGTCTGAAAATCTCATTAAGTAGGTAGATAAACACACCCATTTGCAGAAGAGGAAATTAATCTCTGAGGGGCTGTGCAGCAGAAATTGGGTACTACAGCCAGCCACCTTCAGCAGGAGAAACTTGAAGCTGTGTCACATTATTCACCTGCCAGTGCCACCAGAAGTCTGCCTGCTCACAAGACTGCAGAGAAGCTGCTTGACTTCTTTTCTTGTTTGTCCATCTGTTAAATGCAGTGAACGCTGAGATGCTTCTCAGGCGCAGTGTCAATTTGATGACATCTCTCTATTTTCCTGAAGTTCTGAAGAACAGGCATGCATATTTATAAGGGATTTAATGTCTTATGCTTCAGGGCATACACTAACCTCTAATTCATAAGGTTCAAGAGCAGCTTGTCCTGGGTAGTTAATTTTTCAGAGAAGCTTTCCTGTGTTTTCCTTTGCAGCTTTTGCTGCTGGCTTCCATTGTGCTGCTAGTGGAGTGAAGGAATATGGGATTTAAGCCAGTAACTCCTGTGTTCCTAGAAGACAGCACTGTGTGCCAAGGAGTACACATCCATTCACATTGTAAGCTGCTCTCCCAGCAGATCCAGGCCAAATAAAAGACTATAAATTAGAAGTGCAGTTGAGGAAAGAAATACTTGTCTTTTTATTTGGCAAAAGGGTACAACTGACGGCCATGTCAAGCACAAACTACAGTGTTTTTGCCAACTCACTGTTGAAGAGCAGAATCCAGGCTGACCCTCTACT
Source organism: Emberiza elegans (assembly GCA_024865655.1). Classification (NCBI taxonomy): domain Eukaryota; kingdom Metazoa; phylum Chordata; class Aves; order Passeriformes; family Fringillidae; genus Emberiza; species Emberiza elegans. The sequence continues at coordinate 24,467,809 of JALJVW010000206.1, forward strand.
ACCTGGCTCAGCTTTGTCATGCAGCTGTGCAAAATGTGTCCATTTGTTGTCAGAGGGCTGCCCTTTCCCAAATGGCTCCCTCTAAAGCTGCTCTGCTGTGCTGGCTCACATGCTCTCTGGCAGTGCTCACTGGTTCTTGATGGCTACGTGATGTTTACACATGCATTTCTCAAAATCAAGAAGAATAAGGAAGCAAGTACAAGCCATGATGTTCTCTTTAATACCTCCCATATTTGCAGTCACTCTTTTGTGGTTGATTTTTGTCCTGGCTCTGTCAGGGAACCAGTCTCCTGGCATTTCACTTATTTTAGTGTCAATAGTGGTGACATCAGCATTGTCAGACATAGGCTGCCCTCAGAGGAGCAAGTGCAAGCACTTGGTTCATTGCTCTTGAAATCTAGTTAAGATTTACTGTGCCCCACAGTAGTATTTATCAGTCATTGTTAAAAGAGTGGTGCAAGTAGCATCCTACTAACAGTGATTTTTGGAGTCTTCTCCAACATTTACTTCTAGGGACATACAGAAAACTATTTTTTATTCTGACTTTTCTTTATAGAAGTAATCTTCTCTTGACCTTTTAAAAATTTATTTTGCTCTTTATGTCTCTTCAATCATCTAGCATCTCCTCATTATGCCTTTGTTTACAAGCCCACCTGAATTCTTCCTCCCTTTTCAGATTTACATCAGCTCTGACTTGTTTTAGACAGAACAAGTCCTTGGATTTCTTGTCTGTAAGGGAGAAACTTGAAAAAGTGGGGGAAATAATCTCACAGCTGCCTGGAAGGGTTATCCTTAAAGGTCTAGGGGAAAAAAATCTGTGCTGGGTAGCTTCCTCTGCCAAGGATCTACTAGCTACAGTGAGCAGAGTCTCAAGTTCCCTAGGTAACCTCAATATTAATTATTATATCAGTATTCTTCAAAGGTTTTCCGCTTTAAAGAAATACTTCATTACCGCAACACATTACAGAGCCCAGCTAAGTGGAAGCTGTAATTGTTTTTTACACCTCCACATCTGTCTGCTTTACAGATTTTTAGGCTTAACTTACTCTCATTTGGGGTATGCACCAATGGTATCAAATAATCTGCAGGTTTCCAAAATAGTTGTGACTCCAGCTTTTGCAGAAAGCTACAAAATATTTAAAACAGGCTTCAAAATGAGGGGAGAAAGGCTGAGCAGATGCTGTGTTTCAGAGAAGCCTCTGAGCATTGTATTTCTGGGCTGTCTGAGCTTGAAGCCTATCAAAACAGTGCAATAGCACTTCAGGAGTGGCATCACACTGAAATAGTGAGCTGTGGATACCGAGCCCTCTCCCCATGGAAAGACCATTCCAGACAAACCTTATTTGCATCTCATAATGAAGAGAGAAGGATATTCCTAGGTGTAAAACACAATTTTAAAATTCCTGATGTTGCACTGCAGTCTAGCTGGCAGAATACTGCCCCCAACCAATTTTTTTTTTTTTTAAAGGAACATTACTACTTTAAAAAAAGAACATATCTTCTTGAAAAGGAGAGATAAAAGATCCACCATTTCCCATGTCCTGTTATTTTCCCTCTTCTTTTTTATTCCACTTGACCTCTATTACCCTTTTCCCACTTTAATATCTCTTCTCAAAAGTGTGTGTAAAACATTCCTGCAGATTATAGAATACCACTTCTTGAAGAGATTGGTTTTGTTGCAAACTACAGTCTAACCCATGTAACAGTATTGCTTATCACATCTGTGTACTGCAATGAACCCCAGCTGAAACACAAATAAAACACACTGCAAGGTCAATTTATGCTTATGTAAGCTCACACCACCACATAATCAATAACTTATCTTACACTAAACATATCAATATTTTTGGTGTAATCTCTGAAATCTTCTAGTTTACAAGAAAGCTCACAGAACTCAGACTGCAGAGAGATTAAGAGTACATTTGCTGCACAGATTTAATAGATGATATGTAAAATAATGAGTATATATTCAAAGACATTTTGAATGTCTCCTATTTCAGGAGAGAAAAAGATGGGTGGAGAGCTAGTAATTAGTGACAGTTTGAAGCAAGGCTTGAATCTTTTAATTTGTCTACAGACTATTATATACTTTTCTAAAGGATGGAGGATTCCTATAAGTAGAATCTAATTTTGGATTAGTCTGAGCTAATTATGTCTTCATGGCAGACTCTTTAAATAGTCTTCAGTTTGAAAATTTTATTACACTTTTTACATATTCAGCCTTGATTTCAGATTCAACCCTTTTGGCTTTCTTTGTCTTCAACATTTATGATGTTACTTTATTTGTAGGCAATTCAAGGGCTGTCAGTGTAGCATTTCCCTTCAAAAATGTTCTGCTTCAGATATCAGATTTAATCACTTTTTTCTTAATTTTGGAATATGTCATAATATGCCTCATTGCACTTTGGTTGACACATTGACATGGATTGATAAGAGCCTGGAGAAACCTGTGTCATTGTCTAGAGCCCCCAGTGCAGTACAGTAAGATAATTGCTTCCTCATTATAAAATATTACAGCAATGGACATAGATAAAAAATAGTCTTCCTGTTTGTAGTTGTGCCCCTGAAATTTTGCTATTACACAGTGGAATTTTTTGTGGGTTCTTCTACTGTCACAACAGTCTCTACAGTATGAAACCTTAAAGCCTTTGATGTCTTGACATGTGCAGCATAATAACTCACATGAACTAATGATTACAAAGATCCAAGCTATGTAAACTGTTAAAACAAACTTAACAAAACTTTTCCTGGTTTTTAGTAATCCATGGACTTTTGTTGCTTGAATGCTTTGCTCTTTGTTCAAATGATCTTACGAGCTGTGCTGTGATATCCACTTAGCTCACAGGAGTCACTGCTTTAAATATTTGCTAGTTTTAATTTGTGTTTGGTTCTCTTTTATGTGATTTTTATTTTTTGTGTCTAGGGTAACTGAAAATCCACAAGGAGATACATCTATGTCAGCATTGCTGGTGTCAATAATTTGTAGGTGCTTTATAACAGGGCTGATATGATACTGTTTTTGCAAACAAACATTTACTTTATAGATGTTTGTAAACGATGACTTAAAATCAAATAGAATTACATCATTACTGGAAAAAGTTTGTCCTCTTCACTATAAAATATTCCAGTTGTTGAAATTTTGCACCTTGCCTAGGCAATTTCTTTTAGTGTGTTTCCTAATACTGAACTTAAGCTTTCTTTAAAGCAAATTAAAATTGTTTTCCTCACCTTTCCCACCATAGCCTTAAAGGACAGTTGAGCATCTTTTATTTTAACAATGTTTTGAATATTTTGATACTTTGGCAGCATCTATCTCCATCCTTTTTTCTCCTTCTCCCACTCCAGTTTAGTCCAATGCATAACAACAGTTAAATATTCCATACTGTTCTCAGCAGTGACAAATGCCCTCAGGCCACAGATCCACAGGCACTGGTGTCATACTGAAGCATTTTCAATGGAAAAAGTTCAGTGGAATGGGAAGTTTTTAAACTCTGCAGAAGCTTTTTACATAAAGACAAATTTCACACTCATTTTAGATTCTTCCCAAATCAGAGTGAGGGCAGTGCTGGCTTTTGAACCAGCTGAGAGTCTGCTAAGCCTTGACTAACCATTGATTGCTTTAGCCCTTGTGATTAGTCCACCCTGAGTTGTTGAAGATGTTGAGATGTTTGCAGTATCTTCAGGATGTGTGCACACTGTGACTTGTCAGCAGGCATGTGCAGCCTGTACAGAAGGCCTGAATCAGCTAAAAATGCATCTATTCATACTAGCACAGAACCAAGATAGCTAATTTTGCTGCTATCTTGGCTACAGAGCAACTGCAGGAGTTGCAAAGAAACTCTGTAAGCATATTTAGAGCATGTGTATTCCACTAAATACAGTTGACTATCCATATGAGGTGTGTGTTACGCAGAAAAGTTTGGAAATGTGTAATCAAGGCAACAGCCCTCTGTTACTGTCAACAGTTCAGCATGGAAAAACTGCATAGCAGCTGGAAGATAACATTATTTGGCTCATCTCACAAGCCATACAATTTTGGTAACTTTCTTCAAGAAGCCGGGATTTTTGTAAGGTCTCAGTGGCCATGAATCTGAAGAAATTATTTGGATGCCATAGGCTCAAAACTCTGTACCAGTTGAAAAACAATACAAACTTGGGTCCTGCATCCTTCAGCCACAAAGGAAAAAATTCAGTGAAAGTGTATGCTGAGCAACAAAAAACATATTTGACTCTATGTTGTCGAATGTGATCAAAACTTCCCAGACAAAAATGCAGCACACCCCTCCACTTAGGTTATTGACTAAAGTTCTGACTGTACTTACTGGGTCCTACGAGATATGTATTACCAGTCAAAATGGTGTAGTCTTTTATCAGGTTCTGATTTTGTTCCTCACTTATTACAAGTGACTGTTCTAGATAATGCAATCAAATCCCTTTCTGCGTACTTATCTTGGCGTAGGAAATATCTGTGTTTGGATTTATGCCTCAGAATTTTAAAATAACTCTTAGATATCACTCAGCTTCCAAATCCTTGCAGGAGAAATATTGGAGGAAAAGGCTTCTCCAAATATGAAACTGTCAGTAATAACCTCTGCTACAGAGGAGATATTTTCCAAAACTTGTGCCCTACAAAACTTGGGTACTTTGACTCAAGCATCACCTTCAGTCTGCACCTGTCATGCATGACTGGATCATAAGCACCCTTTGTTCTAGGGCAAGCCCACAGTCTCTGATAAAAGCTGGGCTTAAGCCCTCTTACTGTAAGCTACATTCATGTTCTGAAAGCTATGAGATGGATGCTCAGCCTGTATAGCAGCATCCTGTCTTCCAAGAGCTGCTTCCATATATCAGGGTTTTCTCCCAGTCAGAACAGACAATATGTATCACTTTCTAGTCCAAAAAAAAAGTTTCTTCTGTTTGATCCTGTTATGATTTGACTCTTGTTTTTTATCTCACCATCTAAAGTTTCCCTCTCCCCAGGTGTCATGATACATGAGTTAAAATGTTGTCTTGGCTTTGCAACACCTCACATAGAGCCCTTGTAGGATGCATGTGTTAATCTTATGAAGCAAATGCTCTTCAGTGAGTCCTCACCTGACAGACCACATATGAATAACATTAATACTCTGATGAAATTGCAATAAGAGATTGCTTGAACTGCCCAGTCTCTGCTCCTTCCTCACCGTTTGCTGTCAGTTGTAGATTACCACGTGTCAGAGCTTGTACAAAGTCCTGTGTGAGCAGATTGGTGAATTCACTGCCATGGGTATTGCTGTCTGCAGTTACATGCATTTCCACTGGAGCTCTGTACAGGGATGCTTGAGCACAGTAGGGTTCTGTGTCATTGATCATGATTTGATCTAAGTAAAATGTTTCTATTGATACCACCAAATTTTTAGCATGGATGCTCTAAGAATATTTGTCATTATTCAGTATGTATTCTCTTATTCTTTCTATGTTTCTGGACTAGCTTGGTTCTGTTTTACTTTCTCAATGAATCCATAATATTAATTTAAACTATTACTCTCTTATTAATTCTGATATTTGTTTTTCTTCTGCACTCTTTCTGCTTTTATTGAAACACTTGTTCTTTTGGAATGAGTAATAAAAAGCAAAAGCATGTCATCTCTATTAATGAATGGGATCTGTTATCAGTTTGCTTTTCAGGGTCTGGTAGGCATCACACAAAAGAGCTGTTTTACTGAATTTGGCAGGAATATTCTGGCATTATTCCTTCTCTTCTGAATGTTCAGTGGTTGACACAGATAATGTTTAGGCCTGCTTCATTCAGCTTCAAGAAAATAAACAAGGAAATCAACATTAAGGGTTATGTGATTCCTCATTTCCATGTGAGTGCCAGGGAGCAGTGAAGGACAGCTGCTTCCTGAGGGACAGGATGTGGGATCCCAACACAGTAACCTGGCCAGCAGAGGAGAAGCTGATAGCTGGGCTCATCTCACCCCTAGCCAGGAATAGGGCAGCCCCAGCCCAGGCATCCTGGGAACAGGATGGACACAACTGGAGACTGGCCCTGCTGTGGTGTTGCTGGGGCAGTGACTAATGGCTCTGGAAGATTGAAATAGGGTCTTGGACCCTAGGCAGGATAGGGGCAGCTCCAGGGTGCTGGGCAGTAGTGAGGCTGGGTAGTGCGCTCAGGACCTGACAGTGAGATCTGAATTCTCTTACTGCTACAGTATTTATTAAGATTAGAATGAGCTGGTTATAGAAAAAAGTGACAAGAAAGAAAAGCAAGTATGCTCCAGTCAAAAACCATTGCGTCAATAACATCCAGTGTTCCCAGACACCATCATTTGACTCTACTGCCTTACTGCACCCTTTTTACTTTGCCATATATTTAAAGTGGGATGCTATATACACACAGAGAATTGTTTTCAGCATTGGGTGTCTTCTGACCACAGAGCATAGTCACAGTTCCATCCACAGCCTTGGACCTTGTGGTTCTCTTTAGCCACAGATCTTCCCTGCCCCTTAAGGTTTTGAGCAGGGCAGTGGGAATCACCATGTTTGGGGAGTGGAGTCAAATGCAGCTTAAGGAAATCTGAACCCTACTGGTTCCTCTCTCAGGAGTGACATTTCCTGGTTACTCTCTAGTGTGGGTGTTTCAGATCTGTGCCATCCCAGCACTGTCTTTCCCAGTGTTCCTCACACATCTGGGAACCTTGCCAACTCAGTATTCAAAATGTGTTAATATATACCAGTAAGTCATCTGACAACTGAAATGGTCCGTCCTTCCTTCCTTCCTTCCTTCCTTCCTTCCTTCCTTCCTTCCTTCCTTCCTTCCTTCCTTCCTTCCTTCCTTCCTTCCTTCCTTCCTTCCTTCCTTCCTTCCTTCCTTCCTTCCTTCCTTCCTTCCTTCCTTCCTTCCTTCCTTCCTTCCTTCCTTCCTTCCTTCCTTCCTTCCTTCCTTCCTTCCTTCCTTCCTTCCTTCCTTCCTTCCTTCCTTCCTTCCTTCCTTCCTTCCTTCCTTCCTTCCTTCCTTCCTTCCTTCCTTCCTTCCTTCCTTCCTTCCTTCCTTCCTTCCTTCCTTCCTTCCTTCCTTCCTTCCTTCCTTCCTTCCTTCCTTCCTTCCTTCCTTCCTTCCTTCCTTCCTTCCTTCCTTCCTTCCTTCCTTCCTTCCTTCCTTCCTTCCTTCCTTCCTTCCTTCCTTCCTTCCTTCCTTCCTTCCTTCCTTCCTTCCTTCCTTCCTTCCTTCCTTCCTTCCTTCCTCCCTTCCTTCCTTCCTCCCTCCCTCCCTCCTTCCTCCCTTCCTCCCTCCCTCCCTCCCTCCCTCCCTCCCTCCCGTTTTTCTGTGTGCTGGACTATGCTTCAGTTACATCAGAAACATTAAATTATTATTATCTATAACATTGTATAATATTTATAATAATAATTAGTATTTTGTATTATTTTTATTATTGTTATTGTTGTAATTTCTCTGTCTACACTTTGATAAAGTGAAATTAAGCAAATTCTCTTAGTTGTATCTTACCCCATTAAAGTCAGCTCACTTTCAGGCAGAATTTGGCTTCGAATATTTAACTAGTTTCAACAGTTTGTTTTATTTTACACATTGAAACAGTATGAAATAAAACTTTTCTATTCCTTTGGCTCTAATGGTAATTTTTTTTCTTCTCAATTAACCTTCAGTGTGGTATTTTCAAAATTCTGGGAAATTCTGTTATTAGACTATTTTCTCTAAATTGTTCATAGTTCTCTTAGTATCTCATCTAATGAGAAAGCTGTGTCCTAGCAATTGATACATAATGTCTGTCCAAGAATATTTCAGCCTTATAGCTTGAAAATCAGATCCCATGGCAGCAGAGAGGACGTTGTTGCCTATGGCAAAATAAATTATAGTGTTTTGGCTCTGATTTCAAAGGTCTGATGGGGATTTTAAGTTAATTTCATTTCACTGTTAATAATGTAGAATGTTTGCACACATAATATTTTTATAAGTTTGGAGGTAACAGGAATTGTAAGATGAGTAATAGTCTTCACTGCCACAAAGGTTTGAGTGAATCCCTTCCATTTTAATTTATTTAAGGACTTCTGCTAGGTGTTTTGGGGAGCAGCTAGGCTATCTGTTTAGCACATCTGTCTTCTTTATGTGCAAGTTGTGATGTAATTTATTTAATGCCTGTGGTAATGTGCACAGGAAAATTGTGATGAACAGTTGCAGAAATTAATTATTGATTAATTGGCTTGCAACCATCTAGATGTTCACTAAGTACCACTGCCAGTACCTTCCATCTCTATCTCTTTTATTCCCTTTTTTTCCCTTCTTCAGCCTTCTAGTTTCTTACAGTCACTTGTTCAATATTGGTGAAAATCACATTTTTAATTCTTCAGGGACTGAAGTCTCTCAGTGTTTCTATATTAATCTTAGCAAAATATTGAGGAGATTGATTACAACAATTTCTCAGTGGGAAAAGGAGACCAAGAGATAAAAAAAGTTATCAGCTCTGATTAGATTCTGAACATTTGTGGTGAAAATGGACTTGCATAGCAAAGCAAGTCAAAGGAAATGACATCATAGAAAGTTAATGTAGCCTTTTGCAGCTAGTTAATTTAAACTGGTGTTCATTGATCTGGTTCTCTAGCACTGCCTTTCTACTTATTTGCCTCTCTTTGAGCAGGTTTTGTTTGTGTTTTTTGCAGGTCAGAATTATCTTCCTGCTGTGATGCAGTTCACAATTTTATTGCTTCTCAAAACAACAGCCCACTGGGAAGTAACATGAGTTACGAAGTGGACAGTAAAAAGACTATCCTCATTACAGAGGACATTTTTAAGATGCTGCCTGTGGTAAGAACTGTGTATTTTTCATGGTATTATAATCACAGTATATATATTTTGGGTTAGTAATTGAGATACTGTGATTCCTCTGGAAGAGACCCATCAGCCCCTGTATGCACTTCTTTATTTGCCTTGCAAGGTGTTGTTTTGTTGGGTTTTTTTCCCCTTCCTCTGCAGCGGTAGAGGCATTTACAGATATCATTGATTGGAGGTAGAGTTGCTATAGAACACTGGCTTGGCAGCCAGTTGAATTCAGGAGCAAATACTGTGAATATGTTTGCCTTGCTTTTATCATTCCTGTTTTTAAAGGCATTTCAATCTGGAGGAACGTTTCCTATTCCTCATATGCCCATGCCGTTTCCCGTGCAGGCTTGGGCATGTAAGTTATGAAAGCTATTTTGGTGTTAAACCTGATACAGAATAGCATAGAACATAATAGAGTAGAGCAGAGAAATTTCAGTTGGAAGGGACCCACAATGATCACATAGTCCATCTGCCTGATCAATTCAAGGCTGACCAAATTAAAGCAAGTTTTTGAGGACATGGTCTGAATGCCTTTTAAACACTGATGCTTGGGGACATCAACCACCTCTCTAGGAAGCCCATTCCAGCAACTGACCATCCTCTTAGCAAAATATTGCTTTTTAATGTACAGTCTAAACTTCCCCTGGTGCAGCTTGGAACCATTGTGGTGTGTCCTGTCACTGGATACAATGGAGAAGAGATCAGCACCTTCCTCTCCCCTTCCCTTCCTCACAGAACAATGAGATTACCTGTTCTTTTCTCCAAACTACACAAGTCCAAAGCCCTCAGTGAGTCTTCATAGGACATTCCTTCCAGCCCTTTCACTACCTTTGTTACCTGCTTAGGGAGGGTGTTTGCAGCAAGAAGCACAGGTTGAGAAAAGGAATCAGATTTTGTACTTCAGGATTACAGTAGACATACAAGATCTTGAGACTAGACAAAGAGTTTGTATTTGGTTTCTTGAAGCTCAGGGCATATGGGAGCCCTCTTACCCATCTCTGGCATTCTTGATTTGTGAGATCCCAGCTACCATGGGTCTAGTTCTTCCTAACACTGCTATGAATCAGTCTTTACTGACTTCATTGCAGTAGAGGATTGCAATTTTAATTCCAAAATTAACCTGGAGAATTGAAAAAGTAGTATGCTTTATGTGCACATATACATGCTAAGGTAGCCAGAATTGCCTGGCCTTTGTGTTCTCCTGCTTTCAGAATTAAACAAAATATTTGAACATGTTGTTCTGTAATATATTGCCAGGTAAATATGATGTTTGCCACTTTCCCCACAATTTTTGCCTTGTTCATAACAGTGTCCCTTCTTGCTTCTCTTTGGGCATGCTAATGAGAGAAGAAAGAAGGATAATGCTTTCCATAAGCAAGTTTTGACTCACTTTTACAACTGGGTTTAATTTCTGTACTCAAAATATCCCAGCTGTTGGCCTCTGGTAAATGTTAGTGCTCCCACAGCAGAAGATGTTGAGTAAGATGTATGAAAAGTTTCTGAGACTGGGATAACAGCCAGCTATATTAACGTCAGCCTAAATAGCCAATAATTTGCAGTAATTTTCTAGGTTGTGAACTGTGCTGGTTCTCAAGTGGATGCACTTAGCTCCCACTCAGCTTCCCCACTGCAAGACAGCAAGCTGTAACAAGAGAAGGAGCAGAGAGGGTGAACAGCCAGGAACAGTAACCTTTTCTGTGAGGTCTCACACTCACAAAGAGTTAAGCCAGGGCACATCATTATCCTTTACAGCATCTTCAGGTTTCCATAAATTCATTATTCTGCTTCAAATGTCATTGTGTGATGACAAAAGTGAGGAGAATTTACAAAGTTACCTTCTATGACCTGAGAAAGTAAATTACTATATGACAACCCTCAGTCTGTTAGAGTGCAAAGGAAAATGGGTAACTTTAAACTATCTTCAGTGTAAATTAGTTCCTTAGTTTGTCAATGTTGCAATCCACTACTAGATATTTGTAGTGTTAAGTGTATTCAAAAGGTACCCAGTTTTAACAACTCAGTGTTATTCTGTCAAAGTTCTCATAGCAGAAGTAATAGTTCTCTGTCTGTTCGTGCCTACTTTTGGCTCTTGGCTGTCCAGGTTTGGCAATCCTGTCTGCTAAATAGTGAATGCTTTTACTGGGATTTACCAGTTTAAACCTGGAAGAGCAAACAGACACAAAGAAACAATCAAAATAGTTATAAAGAATTGGCTGCATCTTTTTGTTTGTTTGCAGTCCTCTCCTCTTTCAGTCTATCCCTTCAAGAACTGTGCTGTGGTTGGAAATGGAGGCATTCTGAAAAATTCCAGCTGTGGAGCTGAAATCGATAGTTCTGACTTTGTGTTCAGGTAAGAGCTTCTTCGTTTTCATGAAGTATGTCCCCCATTGTAAAAACATGGCAGGATTGGAAGTGTGCCAATGCCAGTTTGTAGCAATGAGGAAGAATTTTAAAAATTTGTTATTTCTGCCTCTTTAAGGATATTTCTGCTTTGTAGTTTTCAGAATGCTGCTTTCTAATTAAAGAGCATGCTGGATGATACATGTATAATCTGTGATTGCTAAGTCACCTTGCAGTGATGTGAAATGTGATTATCTGAGAACCTGGCATTTCTGGTTATTTAACATCCTTTAGGAGACTGGTATTAAATGTCACGTGTATCTCTGGTTTAACAAAGCGTTTACTTAGCCATTGTTTGGCTCAACCATGTAGCTACCTAATTTCCCCAATATTTGTTTCATCTGTTACTCATTTAAAAAATTAGGCATTTATTTAAGTAGTGTTTTTAATCTCCCTGGACAGACTGGGAGAAAACCAGGCACACTCAGAGTGTAATTTTGCCCACTCTCTCAGTATGTGACTCACAGTCTGTAGTTCATGCAAAGAAACAGAGCAACAGAGGGAAGGTTCTTTTCTCAGTGATGTGTAGTCACACAGCATGCTGGATTTAATTTCCTTTTCTTATTTTTTGCTAAAATTTGGGCTTTTGAAAAGCTAAAAAAAAAAAAAAAAAGGTCTTTCCAGTTAGGTAAGTGTTTTAATAAAAATGGGAAGTCTCTGTACTAAGATGCTAAACTTACTAAGTGACTAAATTTAAGAAAATGCTTTCTTTACATTTTATAGAAATCAGTTTCTGTGATAGGGCAAGTTATGCTGTTGTTAGAAGACACAGTAGAAGACTTTCAGCAGAAATGCATTGTTTAGGAAAGAGGGGCAATATTTCCTAGCAGCTAGCATAGGGCATTCATAGACTCCTGAGATTTTGACTGTGCTCCTGGTTTGTGATACGATTTATGAAAATGAGCTCTCTGTGCCCTATTTTAACCATCTGTACAGTAGATTTAATATCTTTACTAGAAGTGCTGTAAGCCTTATTTAATATTTGTAAAGTGCTTAGACATCCCTGGGAGCTGACGTGAAAGTGTCATTGCACAAGAGAGGAATTTGCAAATAGTAACTGTAAATCATTTCTGGTGCACATCTGTTTAAGCAAATGTTTCTCAATTTCAGGTGTAACCTCCCTCCAACCGCAGGAAACATTAGCAAAGATGTTGGCAATAAAACAAACCTTGTGACTGTTAATCCGAGTATCATAGCTCAGAAGTGAGTACTACTGCAAATCTGTTTCTGTGCAATGATGTATAATTGTTTGGCATGATTTAGATTTTCATGGAAATCCATTGGGATACCAGCATAAAGAGCAGTGCATGTAGATTACTTCATTAAGCCTTAGTTTCCATGTAAAATGTGTAATAAATGGAAATCTTCTAAACCTGGCCTTTTTTGTAGCATAAAGGAGTCAGTAATACCCAGATTAGCAAGATACCTTGTCAGCTGATACTTGTCAGCAATTTATGGCAGGGTAAAATTGGTGTTTTTTTTCCCTCCATGACCCTCATGACCCCAAGCATTTAGAAGTGAATTGTAATCATAAATCAGGACAGGCTGGAAATGTGTGTCTGACTCTATCAGCAGCACTGTGAGCACGTGTTCTTAGATAATGGGCTTGGAGGCTGTTCTGATGAAGGCTGTTTCCTGAATGAGGCCAAGCTTCTCTAGTCCATTATTTCAATCCATATGAAAGCTGCTTGCTCACACACTTTTTTCTCAGCAGAGGTGGGGTTTTTTTCACCTTCTTGATGAAAAGAAAATCTAATAAGGCCAGCCTGACTAATCTGACATCTTCAGCAGGCTGGAACTGCAGCTTATCTGTGAAAGGACTGCTGTGCCATGTTATTTACTGCTTGCTAATCTGACTGTATTTTATTGTCTGTCATAACTATATTGTCAAAAAGACAACATAAGGCAAGCTTTTTATTTTCTCCTTGAAGAAGGAAAAAGTACAGTGAGTACATAGAAATTAATAACAGGCTTTTTTCATTGATTCAGGGATAGAACTTCATTTTTTGCAATGAGTACTATGTTAATGCTTACCCAAACCTTTTTGACTTTAATGAAGACAAGTTATTGCTTCTCCAAAACTAGATTTAGGTAAATTGGTGTTAGTGGGGCTGCACAGGGATATGAGGAAGGGAAATTGTCCAATGACTCAGCATCCTTGGTGACTTCTGACCTGATCCACAATTTTTCTGGGCTTAATCAAAGTGTTCTGCCACAGCTGCACTCATTTTATAGCCAAATCAAGTCACACTAGGGTTAATAGGAGTTACACTGAAGAAAATGGGAGATAAGCCTGTGGGAGGATTAAGTGAGAGTACAAGAGGACTTTATGATTTTAGAAGTATTTATTTAAATATTCAGAGAAAACTGTAAATGCTTTTGAATAAGCAGGAGGAAGCAGCTTGGTACCATTTAGCAGAACCAAGTTTGTTTCTTCTCTCAAGAAGACCTATTCCTGTAATTTCTAATTCTTTGTTTGCATACTGGCTTAGTCTGATGTTATTCTTGTTAAGGTTAATCAGCTTTTGAACTGTGTTTGTCAGCATGTAAAATGTAGGTGAACTCTCTTGAAGAAAAGCACAGCTCTTGTGTGTCCTAACTAAACTGGCCTACACTTCTTACGGTGGCAGAGCTGGAAAGGAGATTGAGGCACTGTTGAATTGTCCAGGTTTCTAGCTAAGGAAGAGTAGAGATTTGAATTCTGTCCTGGAGGCTCAGTATTTTTCAGTGAGTAAAAACAGAGAAAATTCTTGTAGCAGAGGCCAGAAATTCACCCTTCAACCACTTTTCCTAGACATAGGCTCAGGCATTTCTTGCTTGTTTTGGCTGTGTTACTCTTGCATGCACATAGGTTCAGGGTCAAAAGGAGGGCCTGAGTCCCTCTCATTCATTTGTTTCAGAGTCTGGTGGTAATGGTACTTTTCTGGGAAGTAGAAGCAGTAAGTTTAAACCCCTTCAGCTTGAGAAAGGGTGTATCACTCCTTGCACTAGTTGTGCAAGAGGTAATTCTTCCATGAATGCTTTGAATGGAAATGGCAGGGGCTGCTGTCCTCTTGTTTCAAAGTGCTACATGAAAAGAGGGTTTGAACCTACTCGAGTTGTGAAGGGAAATAAAACCAATTTTTCCAGCTTCTTCTGGAGTCGTTTGTAAAATTGGACTCTGATAGTCTTTAAAAGGTGAAAATACTGTGCTCAAATAGACAACTGCCTACAAAAGAGGACTTAGTCCTTTGAGTCCCAAAAGGGGTGGAAGCTCCATATGTTTAGGTGATTCAGAAAATTCAGACCTATAGAGGACGTGAGTTGAGTTGCATCACTTCTCAGATAACTTGGGAATTTCACTAGTCAGTATTTGGGAGCACAGAATTATGCAGTGGTGAGAGCTAAGACTCTTTGCTCTTTGTTGGTGACTGAAAGAATCTGAGAATAAATCCTTGTCCTTTGTGAAGTTAAAGCTCTAAGTCTTTACACATCTCCATGTGTTCCATTTGTAGTTGAAGGACATAAACAGGGATGCCTATATTTTTAGCTATTTTAAAAGTACATCCTGCACTTGAGTGCACACTGATCTTTAACATTCAAGATTGCTCACATGCATCCTTGGATTTCCACACAGGGCAGACACATAGATTTTGAAGAGAGATTTTTGTATAGCTGTTGATGTAAGAAACACATTTCACAAAACACATATGGTGTATATTGTAGTGCATATATTTTTAAACAGAGAAAGTATGAGCACAATACTTTTTTGCATTCTTCCTAATTTCTTGAATTGATCAATTCTGTAAACATGTCCTAGTCTCATTAGCAGTGAATTTGATCTGCTTCAGTATCTCCTCTGTTGCCAGTTCAATCCTATGTAGTGTGTTCTTATTATGTAAGAGTCAGATTTGCATAGCTGCACATATGACAACATATAATAGGGTGATATAAATTTGCAGTGTAACAGGCTGAACTGCTGCAGGGGAGTTCATAATATCTTTGCAAGTGCAGTTGTGGTGTTCTGGTCTGTAATGTTTGTATCAATACTACATTCCATTCCTAAAATGTTGTACTTTGCAGATACAACAAGCTAAATGAAAAGAAGACAGAATTTCTGGAAAACATTGCGGTCTATGGAGATGCTTTTCTTTTACTGCCGGCATTTTCCTTCAGAAGCAACACAGCCACTTCTTTTAAAGTATACCACACTCTGAAAGAGTCCAAAGCAGCCCAAAGGGCAATATTTTTTCATCCCACTTATCTGAAAAGTCTTGCCCAGTTCTGGAGAACTAAGGGTGTGAAGGCCTACCGGTTGTCATCTGGTTTTATGATCACTAGTGCTGCTCTTGAGCTGTGTGAGAATGTGAAGCTCTATGGCTTCTGGCCTTTCTCCAAATCCACTGAGAAGATGCCAATCAGCCACCACTATTATGACAACCAGCTGCCTAAACCTGGTTTCCATGCAATGCCCAAAGAATACAACCAGATCCTTCAGCTTCATGGCAAAGGCATTTTGAAGTTGCAGTTTGGTAAATGTGAATCGGACTAAAAAGGTAGGTCCCATTCTTACCACATGAAATGTCTTTATTTCACTAATGTGCCAAAGGAAAACTTGTTTTACAAAGTGTGAGTCTGTTCTTCCTTAGAGAGACATTTCTACCTTACTCTCAATGAAAGTTGTATTTCCAAATAAGTGAAAGATTGAATCTTTCTGAATAAATTTGTATCACAGAGTTGAGGAATGTTTTCCAATTGTGAATATTAGAAGGGGAGCATAGCTAAGTACAAATTATCCCCATAAATCATAGTCAATCAGAAGTGTCTCCTTATCTCAGATACATGTCTCTGCCATCTTATGTTTCATTTGGTGTCAGTTCCCAGGTATCAGCCTCCTTTAAGAATTGCTTTATTAAAGGTATTCACACATTGTGATCTCCCAAGACACCTAATCCTGGCCCAGCCTTTCCATGTGTATGGAGAGAGCAGAGTAAGGATGGAGATTGTTCCATGAAGGGGAAGCATTCATCTCTGGCCTCGTTGCCTCTTGTGAAAGGGTAGAGATTTGAGCAGTGTGTGCTCACTGCCCAGGGCTGCAGACCAGCTTGTGGATGGCAGTGAGGGAGCTGCCATACATTACAACAGATCTTGCTGAGCATTTTACCTAGAGGCAGCTCAGAATCTCAGAGTTACAAATATAGGATGAAGTGTCATTCCTTTTCCTCTGTTCTATCTGTCCCAACCCCTTGGACCTCTACCTTCTGTGTATTGCCTCAGAGAAATTCAGCACAGTCTGGCCTCTGATCTTGAGCCAATTTACTGTATACACACTAGAGATGACTCTGAAAAGATTTGTCTGCATGTTTTCAATCTTGATTTGCCCTGTTGAAAAAGTAGGGCCAATTTGTATAAGTACTTCTTCATCTTTTAAGCTCAGAAATTCCTGAGTTCACAATACTGTTCTCAGAGTCTCCTTTCACAGACTTCTATTTTTCCAGAGGGTCCAAGTTAATATAATAGTAAGTGATGTGTACAGAAGAACTGCCATTGTATACTATATATTTAATTGGACTGATGTAATCTCATGACTGTATTGTTCAAGTTAAATAGAGAGCATCATCTTGTTCAAGCCAAAAATTTCAAGCTTAAAAGCTAAGGGCACTTTTCTTCTGGCTAGGTTCTGAAATGAAAATATCCTTTTTTGATATTTAGAAAACATGTTGTCAAAGATATGTTCACACTTACTTTATCATCAGAGAATGCTGTTTTAAAATAGCAGATTGTTAGTACCAGGAAGGCACAATTTTATTCCATTTCAAGGGTTTTTTTAAGAAATAGAAAAATACATGGCTTTCAGATTATTAAAATAATATAAAACCTGTGAGAAGGGATCTAGAATCCATATAATGAATCCATTCTCCTCGTCCATGGCAGGGGATTACCTAGGAGGAATTGAATTGTGTATATATGCACTTTCATTTTTTGCTTGCAAAAGGTTGCAGTGTGTTGGAAAGGTTAACAAATACATAATGTATTTTTTCTTAGTGGCTGAGCTGTTTATATCCAGCAGTTTCCATTGTATTTGTTATTCCAATAATATAAATCATTGGAGACATACTGTGTAATTTTAATTGTAGTTAACTACATGAGATAAGAAAATGAAAGCCAGCTCCTTAGAAATATTTACTCTAGAGAGATGATAGAAGGCACAGAAATGTTTAAGTACCTGTATGTGTTAATTAAATGCTGTCCATCCTTGATAGACTGAAAACCACTTGTGGCCAAATTTGCCAAATAAGCTGGAAAAAAAAAATACAAGAAGAATAAATTGTGCTGCCCTATTTACACTTATATTTACAAAGAGAAAACCAAATAAATACTTTCAGTATGAGCTACCATTCTGCTAGTGTTAGCAACTATTAGAGATAAAGAAATTCTATAATGAGTATATTTTATTGAAGGTGACCTTTTCTAAAAATTCAACAATCTCTTTTCTCTTTTAATTTTCCATTTTATGTTCTTCTCCATGCTCTGTGTTCTTTCCTCTTACAGTGGGTAGCTGTAGGTTCCTTACACCAGTGGGTGCCCACAGAAGGCTCAGGCAGAACCTCCCACGCACACTCCTGGGACACAAAAGTTTGCTGCTGTAAATGAGAAGTGAAGGAAGCTTCTCTGCTGGGAGCACCTATATGGAGAGTATAATTGCATCCCAGTGAATCATTTTTGGCAGCGTTGCTCCTAAACACCATCCTTGCCAGTGGAATTTTTTTTTGCCTTATGTACCTTTATGATTGTGTTCAACAGACATGCACAGGTCCTGACTAAAGTTAGTGCCCACCTATCACAGAGGGTCAAGCACAAAATGCAGCAACAGCAAAATCTTGAAATATAATTAATGGTCTTTATTATTTTGTATTAGATTACCAAACAATTTTTGTTATGCAGCTGAAGGAAGTCTTATTTGTTCATTGGTTTAACCTGATAAGGGCATGTCATTAGCTTCAAGTAAATGTAGGTTCAAGGAGGGGAAATGACCTAATTCATATTTAAAAATAGAAAAAAACTGTGATTAGAAAAATTGTCAGATGATAAATTAATCAGACTAGCATAAATTTGATTGCCCAGAAGCCTGGTTCAAATGCAAATTTTGTCTGACCGAGAATCCATCAGGTTTTCTGTTCGCTAGGAAAAGACAGCAGGGCAGATGAGCATGTGTTGCTTTGACATACAAAACAGTAACTTTAAGTATCGACTCAGAGGGGTCAGTCAACACAAAAAAAACACAGAGAGGAAGAATGAAACTGAGCCTCTGAGCCTGAGGAAGAAAATAGTGCTCAATTGTCTGAGCAGAAGGACTGAGGGAATAGGGTTTTAGCAGAGGTGTGCAGGTGGTTAGGAGGTAAGAACTGCTGAACTCTCCTCTGCATATCTTACCTGGAACCTAAAAAGCAGATACGAGTTTTTTAACTCCACCAAATGATTAAATGTGATCTATTTCTGACAGAGAGCAGCAGTGACTGCCTTCACTCAAGGTGGAGCTGCCAGAGCAGCATCCTCTAAAGCAAGGGGATGCCTGCTTACTTTCTCAGCAGCTAACATCAAAAAGAATCATTTTTTTCCAAACTCTGTCAGCATGTGATATTTTTTAATCTTGAAATTTGCTGCAATCCAAGTGATAAATAGTGTTACACATAACCTATTTATAACTGTAGAATGCCAGCATGAGCTTAAATTCTGTTGAAATTCTTTTGTGCTTGTGGTGTCCCAGTGTAGCTGGAGGAATATGAACTAACCCACAGTTCAGTTAAACTTACCTTGAGCAAAATGATACCACATTTTAAAATAAAAACACCTCTGGATTCCTGTCAAGCAGCCAAATTGCAGACTGTTCTTGACTTGGGCAAATATTATCCAATGTGAAATTAGTAGATATTAACAGAAAGGTTTTGTGCCTTAAGACACCTGTAGTACAGCTTTTAAGCACACACTTTGCTCATGCATTCAGTGAATTAAATTGAGATGATAAGAATAATGTCAGTAATGAAACAAGTGGAGATAAATTGTTTCTGGTTTAGTTAAAACCCATCAGAATAGAAAAGTATAGATTAAATCAAATGAGAATTTATATTAGATTTCAATTCAAATAAATAAGTATTTATATATCTAGAAGTGTTTTGTTTGGTTTTCCACAGCAGAACTATCCTGTTGAGGAAACAGAATAATTGCAATCTCTGGTGATTTCAAAATATGAGTAAGATAATATAGTTTAGAACATACCATTTTCAAATTAGCAATGGATGTGTCCCCATGGAGATACTGGCTAGACCTGGCCTTGGTTAGGAAGCCTGAAGAGTGTGGAGAAGCTGGGATAAGTGTGACTGGTTCTGGGGGTATCCAAATGAAGGAGCCCTCCTTTAGAAAGAGCAGATGCTTGAGTTAGAGCAGGCACGGGCATTCCAGCTTAGCCAGGGGAATTCTGAGAGCCTGGGATTCTGTATAGTAGATCTCACAGAGTCACAGCCTGAAATACAGATGAAAAGCTAATGCAGAAGGTGCAATGCATACAAAGAATAAACTGTTGGCTTATTTCAAGTATAACAAGCAGTTTTTTCTATGAAAAAGGAAATACCAATAACATATTTTATTGTTTTAATTTCAGGGTGATGATCCTAAGGAGAGAATTTGTATATATCTCAGCAGTTCGGTCTTGGATTTGATCTGATGTGATTTTGTGAGCATTAAACTGCATACAGTACAGTTCTACAATAATGTTACAATGGAGAAATATTTTACACTTGGGGAGAAAAGGGAGTGATTTTTTCACACAGTGACTGCTACATTTAAAATTTTTGATCATTTTTTAAAATACAAAGTAACAATTATTTGAAAAATTCTGAAACTCCTTTCTGCTGGTTAAATGGTAGCAAAGCACAATCTCAGGATGGTGGCAATATGTGACATTCATCATGTTTTGCTTCTAGAGGATCATTAAAATATTTTGACATAAGATCTCTGGTTTTGTTGACATCATAGTATAGGCAATAGTCTCTGTATGGTGGCTGCATGAGTTGGCAGTGAACGTTTTCAATTAAGAACTTCATCCTGTAAATACTGGCATTTTTCTACATGAGAGAAGTGATGAGAAGAGCTGC
Source organism: Emberiza elegans (assembly GCA_024865655.1). Taxonomy (NCBI): domain Eukaryota; kingdom Metazoa; phylum Chordata; class Aves; order Passeriformes; family Fringillidae; genus Emberiza; species Emberiza elegans. The sequence goes on from JALJVW010000206.1 coordinate 24,488,158, forward strand.
CGAGGAGTAATTAATTCAGAGCCATGTCATTCTTAGTTTGTCCCAGGGTGCACAGATGAGAAAATCCCTCAGGTCAGAGGTAGTTAAGTGGTTTATGGGCTTTCATTCTGTGGGCAGTAAGTAGTGCTGTGGATTTAATGGGCTTTTCATTTTGTGAGCAATAGATGATGCTGTGGGTTTAATGGGATCACTCATATGAGTGATGTTAATTATGAGAACACATATATGAAGGACCAGAGCTTTATAATTATTTATAAACCACTCTACTTACTTGTGTTCCTGTCTAAGGTCCAGTTCAACTCCAAATGAGGACTTTGAACCTGGTTCCACACTACAGTCCCCAGGGCCCTGGTAGGGCATGACTTTGCACACATTCTTGCTATTCCAGTTCTGTGTCTTGGCTCATACATGAGATGGAATTTCCATTAGAAAGATGATGGGTACCAAACCTATAATTCAATTTCTTTTCATGTAATATAGCTTGTATTTATATGTGACTACAGATAGTGAAACTGCACTAAGCATTATTAGAAGAATGTTCCTCTTACCATCAATCTCAAGCTCCACTACACCAGGATGTATGAGAAAATGGACTACATTCAATATATTCAATGACTATATCCAATTTATAATCTGTGTATAGTTCTTTAAGTTTTCCATATGGTCCAAGAATACATGTGGAGCAACATCCTGCAGCAAGAGAAAGTGAAATATCAGCCCAGTGGAAAGAATAATTTTAACATTTACTGGAGCTTTGACAAGCAGTTGTACCCTAACTATTACTGCTTATATGCTTATACATTCTACTGCAGATAAGAGTTTCACTGACTCTTTTGGGAGTCCTTTGAATGGTCAGTTCAAAGATAGAGTGTCCTTCTTTTACACTCAGATACTATCAGGTATTTTGTTTAGTAAAATTCCTTTTGCTGCTGGAACATTAAATCCCAAATCAACTGATTTAAAGAGCATTCAGTATTCCACTCTTTGAGGATTATATCTGAAAAAATCCTCTTAAATGAATTGGAACTTATAAAACAAGCTTCAGAAAAGCCTTTTAAATTTATACTTCATAAGAGCATTACTGCATTGTAATATTTGAACGCTTACCTTGCAGCAGTTTTATAATCACATAAACACTCCTGGAAGTATTAGAATCAATCATTATGGTTACAGGTCTGTTGATTGAGACACATGCAGCATCTGGATCCATTTCCAGGAATAATGATATCAGAATCCAGTATTACTCCTACCCAGGCAGAAGTGTCCATAAATTCTGACTGCAAATATGAGCAATAAAGTCCATTTTTGAAAATAAGGGGTAAAAAATACATAATACTTTGAGGCAATAACTGATGCCACTAATACACATGTGGACCTCTGAATGTCAGTAGAGCTTTTAACAGAAACAAAGACAGCAGAATTGAGCTGATGAGTCCATCTGCATTACCAGCTGGTAACTGGAAGAGGAGAGCACAAGTGATTTGATTTTTTGTGATCTGTTCTAGTTCCAACATCACAATTCACATTTTTTCTTCCCCAGCTGTGAGATTTTTACCATTTTCTGGCCACAGTATCTGCTGCTCATGTTCAGAGAGCTGACTGCTGAAAGAACCTGCACCCATGTTGTGAGTGTTATGGATTATTGCGTATTGCAACATCCTAGTTATAGATCAAAGACAAATTTGCCCACAAAAGAGCATCTCCTCTGCCATAAATCACTCACATGGAGTGTTTTTAATAGAAGCTGTGCAAAGTGATGTATTTGTCTTTTGGGTGATGCAAACAGCTGAGGTTGAGGACAGTCTTGCTGCATTTCATACAGGCAGACAAAGGCACACCTGTGTTCATGTAAGGACTGTAACTTACTCCAGTCTAGTGTGGAGCAGTGAGGTGATCTTGGCTGTGTAGCAGCTACATGGTTTGTCTTGGGGAAAATTCATGCATCTTTTGCAGGTTCTTACATAGTGTCCAGAACCATTGCAAGTGCTCTATGTGCACATAGAGATATAATGCAAGATCATTCTTTGCTCAGACTAAATCCAATTAACTGCTCAGCCTGAGTAAAGGGGAAAACCTGGTTGAGTGAAGTAGAGGATGGGGAGAGGAGAAAGTTAAATTTATTTGCAGCAACGTTTTTCAAAAGCATTTTTTAGTTAGTTCCATGTGGAATTGTGTCCGAATAAATGTAAACAGTGTACCATGACACACCATAAAGCTGAAGTTATTGCGTGTCAGAACTATTTCTGTGCAGCTACATTATTTGAAAAACATGTGCATTAGTGTTACTGGGAAGATCATCAGAATACATTTTAAGAGATATTTAGCCAAAAAGAGATGATTTTCCTTGATGAAGAGTGGTCTTTACTGAAGGGATGTGATGTAGCACTCACAGTTGAGAGCAAATGGAAATTTCTATAGTGTGGACAGCCACTGACTTTTTAGCACTGTTTCCACGAAGTTTAAACTTGCCAATGACTTGAAGACCTGATCTTCCACACTCTCAAGGCTCTCAGTGATGTATGTGGACCACAGGGCTGATAAGAAATGCTTGAAGGAACTGTTGACCTTTCCTACCCTCTCCTACAAATGCTCTTAACTCTCCATAGAGTAAAAATATACTCTATTAGACTTTAGATTAAGATCCTCAGGCCTTGCTGCAGACGTGAAGTTAGTATGAGATGTTAGTTCACTCTGCAGGAGGGCAGACATTGTACTCAGCTTTATTACAGCTACTGGTGCTGTGTGCTGGGTGGCTGAGTCATGTTAATTCAGACACGGGCTGGGCAAGTTAATAGTGCCATTTCTGCATCACAGGGGACCATCAGATTGATCAAGACTTGCTGAAGTACACTAACTTTGGGAAATTATGTTGTCTTGGGTAGCTGAATACATTAGTTCTCATTTATTTCACACCTGTGCAAGGTTAATAATAATAAATAGATTTTGTACCTGAATGGGAATGTTTATGCCACTTTTGCAAGACAGAACCAACATCAGTTTGGATTAAGGATTCTTGACCAAAGGTTAGTAAGGACATTTCAGTTCCCTCCATTTCACATCAGGAATATTCATTTTTAGGGTTCGTGGACTTCCAGTGCTGTCACATGCTGTGGAATGAACATTGAGATTAAATAGTTTTCTAAAGATAGAAACACTGACAGTGTGCTAATGTTTCCACTGTACCTTTGCAGAAGCTGACAGTGTCCTTGCACGACTGCATCACAGCATCATTAGAATAAAGCCTGCCTGGCTGCCTTTATTCCTTTTTCTCTTCTGAATCTCTAATGTTGCATCCTCCTTCAGGATCCAGTGCTGCCTTGAGTTGGTTATTTGTCTCTTTGCCATGTGGAGTGTTTTGCAGCCCTGTTTAGTGTCTTAAGGAGTTTGTGTGACTGTGAGTCAAACACTGCTATGCTTGCAGCATAGTAAAACATGCTGTAAATGACTGGGTTTGCACCTCAAGGAAGGCAGCTTGGGGTGATATTCACATTGCCTAACCGGGGGTGCTAAAGTTGGTCTGTAGCTCCATAGTGACTTCAGCTGGGATGGCTGCAAGGTCCAGTCCCCATTCTTGTGCTGCCCCCCGTCCCTGCATGCCCTGTCTGGCCTCGGCCTGTCCCACACCTAGCTCTTTTGGCACTCTGAGATGGTGAAACCCTACATGGCAACAGAATGAGAAAATTGGTTCATGCCAAGAGATGGGGGATTCCACAGGCAAAGCAAAGGAGGGGGTAAGACCATGCAGGTGGGACTGTAGGGACACAGCAGGTGTCCTCTGTTATCTGACAGCTGTGGGACAGAGCCAGTGGTCCCCAAAAGCTTGACCAAGTTCAGAAGGTGACATCTCTGAGGGTCTGCCTGGTCAGAAGGGAGAGATGGGCCCTGCAAGGGGGATTGGCAACACAGCAGCTGTCCTGGTGGGCCAGAGCCCATCTTTCCCTGTGGTGCCAGAAGATGCTTAAGACATCTACACTAAAGACTCTAGGTGCCTACACTGCTGAATATTGCTCACCCTTCTCTCTTTCCCATTACAGTCATTTTAACAAGCTGTGACCCCAGCTTGTTAACAGAAATGACAAGTAGAAAAAATTCTCAGTTCACTGATCATAAACTTGCATAAACTTGCTTGTTATTCAGCATTCCTTTGTGTTCAGCCTCTTCTAATCACAGCATCTAAAACAGCATCTGCAGAGAACAGAGATGAATGAGGCCTGAGGGGGCTGAGACCAGCTACTCTTACTTTGATTCTCTTTCCTTTGTACAGTAGGGAGATGACTGACATACCACCATGCTTGACAAAAGATGAAATTGTCTGTCTTGAGTGACTCAGGAAAAGAAACCAAATTATCTAGGTGACTTCTGACCTTCTGTGGCTCTCTAAATTACTAAATATTCCTGTTGTTAGGCATTAGTTGATTTTATTTAGTGCAAATATCTGGATCAGTTAATTCAACTGGGTTAATTGAGCATGTACACCTTGAGCTTGCACAGACTCCGTGGAGGAGCTGCAGCCTAACACAGCAATCTAGGTTTAGATCCATTTGACCTACAGATCTTTTTTTGTCCTGTCACTTGCTCTCCTGTGACAAATTTGTGGAAGGAGGTTCTGAATATCCAGGCAGTAGCTCTTCCAGAGACACTGAGGTCCACAAAGCACACATCCACCTTTATACAGGAGTCTGTGAGATCAAACCCAAGGAATATTCTATGGGGTGCTTTATTCTCCAACAGCTCTAACTCAAACAGCTGATAGTCACTTGCTGCATACCCTGAAGCAGTAGATTTCTTGCACATGAGCCTTTTAGTTAAACATATATTAGTTGAAAATATTCAAACCCAAGTGATTCTCCATCTAGTGGTACTTCATCAGCAAATCTCCTTAATCTCTAGGTCTGGTAGCCAACAACAGTGACAAGGGGGCGTGCAGTTAGTTTAGAAGGCCCAACTCTCTTTATTTTGAATTTTGTCACTTTAGGCAGGACCATTCTTCTTTGAGTTTCTGGGCAGAAAAAAATCAAATGCAGCTAATCTCTCAGGGTACTCTGGGGAAATCCTTAAGGCTTTTCACCCACAGCATACAACAAGTGGGCAGATTTATATTTATTAACCTTGGTTCCAGATTCTCATAAAGTATTTAATTGGCTCGAAATTATCATTATGATCAAGTAGAGCAGAAACACTCTGCAGCATGCCACTGAACAAAAGGACTGTTGCTGTTATTTGGTGGTCTCCTTTCATAAGGGCACATTTCAGAATACCTTCCTATTCTGGGAACATGGCTAACCAGGGGAGTGACCCGGGGTTACTGGGTTACAGCTACAGGAGTAAGTAAGTGTCAGTGCGCTCCCGGTGTCAAGATTCCAGCAGTGCAGCAAGAGCTTAACACGATGGGAGAACTTCAGCTTGAGTTTGCCTCGAGCAAGGAGTGAGTGTAGTACTGTGATGGGTGGTAATTGAGCTCACATCACTCTGAGCACGGGCAATAGCAGCCCTTGGGTGACAGGTGTTGGCAGAGACTGGTTTAAGGATGAAAACAGTCTGGCTGTCATGAGCCAGCATCCTCGTGTTGCCACCAAAAGAACATTCAAGTCTGCCTTTTGCTAAATCCTGGTGTACCTTCAGCAATACATCAGTGTTTGTGGCTGCACCTGCTACTTCTGTGTCTTTGTTTCATCCCTCTTTTTTCCAGTGAGGGAGAAAACTCACAGTGTATGATGGAAGTATTTAATGATCCCATCATGGTTTCAAGGCAAGAGCCCATCAGAATGAATCATGCAAATGGTTGTGACAGGATAGCCTATTGTCAGTATTGCTGGGTTTAAATTCCTCACTGTTCACTTTAGTCCCTGACAAGAGATTGTTCACAGCAAGTCTGTAGGCCAGCAACATGCTGGGCTTCTCACCTCTTGGCTCAGCTGTGAGATGTTTCCCTAAAAATACTTCCTCCTTGGTCTGTTTATTGTCAGTGTTTGCAATACAAACCCATTCTTGAAATCTTGTCACATTGAGGTATAACAGCTAACATTTCTGTATTTTTATATGCACTGTTTATATAGTAGCTTCAAATGTATTCTTTATGTTAATATTCTTGATATTCTTTTGAGTACCTAATTAAAATTATTTTAAATATTCTTCTTGTTTAATGGCACCAGAGTAAAGTGTGTGGGAAGTTACATAATGCCACCTAAAAAACAGTCACACAAGCCAAAATAATTTAAAGGGTATTTGACTGATTTCTGGAGGAGTATTTTTTTTAGTCATTTGGACACTTGCATCTTAGATTTAGCTTTCTAAGATAGGCCTAAGAGGCAACCTCTGCTTCTGATTTAGTTCAAGATCTGCAAGCGACAAAACAGGTGAATGGAGAGGTCCTACACAGGGCTGCTCCTCAGAGATGGCAAATGTGTGGCTTTTCAGAGATTGGTCCATGTGCCAAAATGTAATTTCATGAAGTTACCATGATAGCTTTTGCCCAGAGTTTTCATTGTCTCTTAAAATGTGTATTGTTTGCATTCATTTCAGCTCCATTCTTTGCAATGCAATTGTCAAAGCAGAGCTTACTCCCCCGTGGGGCTGGTATAATTGTGCTCCTCCACATGCACCAAGCTCTCTGAAGCTGCTAGTGTAGGCTCTGCTACTGCTGTTCCAAAAAGGTTCCTCAAATTCTCTCAGTGCTGAACTTATTTATGTTTTCAGATGTGAACTTGATATTGTCTGAGTAGATGTGTGCAGCATAACATAGAAATGTCTCTGCGCAGGGTTTAGGAGGAGGCAGGAGCCCCTCAGCCGTGTGTGTGCTTTTATTACAGAAAACCAAGATGAAGTTGTGTTGTTGAGTCATCTGTTACAGCTGGTTTAATTTGTACTTTGTTTTCCTGTTTTAAGTGCCTGATGATTTTTTTGTCAAGGAGGCAATGGTTTCATTGTTATAAGGCATACTTAGAATTCTGTACTTGTTACCTGTTCTGTAATAGAATATTTTTGCAATTTATGTTTGTAAATAAAGACTTATTAGGCATAATGGTGATGGTTTTTTCTTTTGTGAATTCCTGAGACTAAACAGTAAAAAATACATCTCCTGAGGCAGCAACATATAAAATGCATTAGTCTGAATCCTCTAGAACGGTATTAGCAACTGACAGTAGAAAGATGGACAGTTCCTTAAAATTGTGCAAGTTAAAAAGCAAGCTGTGCTTAAAGGAAAGTATAGGGGATTGAGGCACTGGTGCATGTGTAAATATCTGTTGCTTAAATTGTACTTTCAAGTGATTTCAGTCTTTTCTGTTCTTGAATGGCAACATAATTAACCATCTCTTTTTGTTACTTCTGATGACTTGAAATACTTTCAAAAATACTTACTAAAGAAACATCAAACATGGAAAGGAACCAAACAAGAAAACGCAGTTGTTACCATCTTCTTCTGAAAAATCTCTCTTAAATTTGAAAATTATGTCTAAAAATAACTAAATGTTTCAAAAACAATGTTTAATGGAAAATGTTTGAACAACAGATGCAAAAGTTTTTTTTGTACAAAATACTGACCATGACTACATGTCTGATAGATGTGTATCCAGTAGATTACTATGCATATTTTAGTCACTTATGTTGGGATTTTTTCTTAATATAGGTTTTGGTCATATACAAAGATTGGATGTAGTGAATGAATTTCAAACAGATAGAGTTCAGGGAAAGAATTTTCCCTCCAAGCATTTACTTTTTACTTTTGGCAGAAGGCAGTCACAGAACTTCTGTGTCACTTACTGTGACTTCTCCAAATAGAAGCTGACTGCCTTGTTAAATCAGGTCAAATATGTACATGCAGCTGTTTTGTGAGGAGGACTATTGTCCTTTAGGGCCCTCTAGGGACTGAACTGCAATTGCCAAATTTTATTGCAGACAGAACAGAGGTTTAGAACTGAAAGCTTTTATTTGGCCTCATGGACCATCAAGTGGCTACTGCCTGAAGATTAAGATCTGGACCTTTGTGGCCTACCTCCTTCCCATAGTGCATTAATCTTTCACTGATGATCAGAACCAAGAGGTTTCCTTTGTTTGCTGTGCTGGCAGCTGGAATAGCATATATGAGTGATGCAGATGCAAATGTGTCCCCATAATCAGAGCAGGTTCTAAATCAGAAATGTGATTTCTGCTGAAGAAAGTGTCTTAGATTGAGCTTAGCCATCTCAAATATTTATGAACAGCCAAATGTTGAAAGAGCAGCACTGCCAGGTGATTTGGACTGCTTGGCCTAAGCACAGAATAGCTGAGTGCAGCCCCAGAAAAGCATTTTCTTGTTATTTGCTGTTTAGAAGGGGAGCAGTGTGGGAAAAGTTGGCTGGACAAGAGGACAATGGGAGGGAAGTGGTTGTGCATTGAGGTTGTGCCTGTCCTGCAGTCATTGTACCTCTGGACCACACCAAGCTCAACCATGCTCCTAGGGCCAGAGCACCTGCCACCAATATGGCATTCCTGCTGTGGGAAACACTTGGTCACTGGTGTTAGAAGGGCTTTAGAAGGAACATTTCCAGGAGCAATTATATGGTCCAAGACCAGGTTAGGTTTTCCTCTTGCCTCTGTTAAACAAAAATGTTGTGGGAAGATTTTGCAACATGAGGGCACTGGCTTAATCCAGAAGAAGAGCATGGCCAAAGTCCACAAGCTAAAAGCCATGGCAGTGGGCCAGGAAATCACAGCCACAGCCCAGATAGCAGCTGGAGCAATACACAAATGGGCTGAGGAAGATATCAGCATTTTAAAAGGTGAGGAGAGATTGCCTCCTTCTCAAGTATGCCCATGTTCTGGTAACTAAATGTGCCTGAGTTTTGAGATACATGGCTGAGTTTTAGCTTGCCTCTTCCATCCTGTATCTTATATCCTGTATGTCTGTGTCATCCTCACTCTGCACCAGAGCAAATTAATACTAAATAGGAATGTTAAGGTCTCGTGGCCACTGCAGACTGAGAGATGGAACCATCTGGTTAATGAAGATACCATAATGAAAGCATTAGTTCTTAAGTATAGCACTGCAGATATTTTATCATGTAAATGAAAAAAAAGAGACCCCAGTGAGGACTGAATTTAAGCTGCTGTCTGTTTTGTACAGCACAGGGAAGCAAAGCTGAATTAGTCCAGGAGCTCACATACTGCTGCTGTCATCAGAGAAAGAAATGCTGGGTGTGCTGGGAAAATTATATAAGCATTAGAAATGGAATAACTTTCACATTTGAAATTACTTTTATTAGGTAATTTGAGAGACTGTTAAGGCAGAAATATTCTGACTGAATTTTAAGCACAGTGGTGTTTGTGTAAATCCAACCCTGCAGGGACATGGATTTTTTTTTGTTTGGCTTTTAATCTCTATAAGAACAAAATTGCTCTTTTATTATGTGTAGAGTTTTAATAAAGTAAAATCACTCAGTAAAGGTCCCTCAGTTTTTGTGAGCCCAAGCAGGACACCAGGAGTGGGCTGCAGCTTCCCACTGTGTGTGCACAGAGCACAGCCACAGCTCCTTCCTCTGGGCTGCTACCAACCTCACCCTCAGGTTCCTGCCTGGAAGGTGGGAATGATGCTCTGAGTCACCTGTAGTAGAGGAAGGAGTTGAGGTGGGTGGTGGCATGCTGCCTCAGTAAATGTCCTGAAGTTGGATTATGACATAAAAGAGAAACAAAAGGACTCCTCTCTAGCTGGATTTTAAATTAATTTGTTCTCTTAAAAAAAAAGAAAAAAAGAAAAAAAAAAAAAGACAATGATGTTCTCTGAGGCATTGGAGTAGAAGAGTAAGATACAAGGTTTAAGATACTCTGGATAGGCTTGTGTGTGATGCATCATGGAGAAAGGTTATGAGGGAAGAATGAGGGGTTGTGATTATTAAGTGGCAGAGGGAGTGACTTAAATGGAAGATTGTAGTACTCTGACATTGAATTCACAGTTCTCCATCAAATGCTGGTGTAAAATAACTGTGTTTTAAAAAGCCAAACATGCTGAAGCACAGAAAGGGTGAGAGTGGGAGGCACCTCACCTTGCTCAAAGCTGAGTGAGGTGACAGGAGGAATGAGCCTGAGACTCATCTCACCACCCACAGTCTCCAGTTCAAGGTAGGGAGACTTATGCCAAGCTCCATGGTCCTTAAGTACAGGAGGCTCCTTCATAGTCAGAAATTTATATATAAGTTTCTACATCATAAAGTGCTACATTTACTAGATCAGTCCCATCATGTCCTACACTTTCCCTATTACTGTTTTTTCAACAGTGCCTGAGTCATAGAACTCTGAACTCTGTTGGCCCTGTATTACAGCTTTGCTGTAATACAGATAATAATTTCTAGGATGAAATCTCTTTTTCTGAATACATTTAACATCTTTCAAAGATTCTAAAACAGAAACTATGAGGACATTAACTTAGAGCATTTTTCAAGTTCATCTTACTTGCAGTGCATTAAAGTGAAGTGACAACTGAGGTATGACATGAAGTAATTATACTGATTGTGTTGTATGTGCTCTGCAGGAGCCAAATGATTTGCTGAGGATATTAATTTCAAAAGTCAAACAGCAAGAGATCAGCTGAGATGAAAGATCACTGCAAAGTGACCTCAGACTAGGGGGAAAGAAAAGGAAAAAGAAAAGGAAGGGAGGTGAGTATGGCTAAGATGAAGAGTTCAATGCTGTACAGTCTAGCAGTGAACTGAAGTAGATGCATTTTCACACCAAAGGTGGTTTCCATGGAACTGACTGCAGGTGTCATCACTACAGTTCAGAGTCACCACTGTGGATTCCACTTATAGTCATGGAGAGAAGTGGAGTATAATACAATGACTTGTTTTATGTGTCTGAATCAGCTTGTGGTAAATCCTGGATTCTGTGGTTTATAGAGGGAGTGTAGCTGGTCCATAGTTCAGTGTTCCACAGTGAGGAATTGGGTGAAATGCGGGTGCAACCCCAGACTGAGCTACCACCTTCCTTATTCATACGCAGCCATGATCTGACTGAGGCCTGATCATTACCTTGAGGCATTACTCCTTGTGAGCAGGGAAATAGTAGCTAAGTAGGAGAATATATAACATCCCTCAGAGACAGCATATAATGAGATCAGGTTGATAAGGATTCTCTGAAAGAGAATAGGTATAGCTTAATCTTTGTGAATAACAAACCTAGTGAACTTAATTTCTTTGACCTCTAAAACAATTTTCATAGTCACAAAAAATTAATCAGAATGTAAAAGCTCTTTATCAAATGTTCACTGTTGAAATCAGTATTGGATTTGTGTACTCCAAGTGCTGTGCAGCCCTGAATAGACACATTAAAAGTGGTTTAATCCGATTGTACTTTGGCTTTAGCTTAGTTTGTCAATCTAGCAGTGCAAGTCAATAAGCTTTCACTTAGGGATTTTCACTGCTTCCCTTGGATAAATTCATTAGCAAGGCATAAAGTAACTGTGAGTCTGAGGGACTCTGGGAGCCATGGAGATCTTCCTGATGGTGCCAGAACCTGGAGGTAAGCCACAGTAACCTGGAGGCCAGCTCTCTGTGACAGAACACTACAAAGAGAATGTCATGAAGCTTGAATGGGCAGTATTCATTGAATCTGAATACCCACACTCAGAGAAGAGGTAAGCAGTCACAAAACCATGATTTTGTGCTAACAGGGACACCCCCCACACCCTCTTCCTTAATATGTTCCACATGGCTTCATCTGTCATTTGTCAGAAAAACTGTCAAACTACTTTAGCTTCACTAAAGTGTTAACTTGGCCAAAAAACAATGTTCTGGCACACCTAGACCAAAACAATAGGCTGGAATAATCAGGGGTATCACAGCTACTGACTCACAGGCTTTGTGCAAAAACTCCCTGAGCTGAAGCCCTGGGCTCAAGGGTTCTGAACACATGTCCAAGGATCCCTGGCCCCTTGTGGTTTTGGCTGCTAAGGTTCAGTCTGTACTGAAGAAAAGCCTGGCCTATCCAGTCCCAGGGTGCCTTCTGTAGTCAGAAACAGGCCCTAAATCCCATCTATCACTGTGCTGTTATGCCCCCTGCCCCCCACCCCCCAACAGCAGAGAGACAGCTTGAACAAGAGGTTTAGGGTTTTGGCAGCAAAAGTAGGTGAAAAGATCACCTCATTTACTGGTTAAGGCTGTATCCTTGCATGGCACCATTAACTGCAACAGTACTCTGTGCAGCACAGGCACTATGCACAGGTGATAGTGAGAACAGGTGCCAAGCAATTCATGGCCATCATCTTTTCTCACTTTCCACACACCTGGAAATGAGGTGAGACATTGCAGTTCAGATGGAAGGATGCCTTTGTAGGGAACTTTTCAGTTCTTATGTAGTGGGAGTAGTGCTTTCTCTATGGGAAAGCACTTAGTCTTATATGATTCCCTCTCTGAAATGGGGACAGTAATGCTTGGTCATCTCCCAGTAATGTCATGGGAGTAGATAGTACATCTCGAAGTCTGTTTATGTCCTGTATGATGGAGACCATGCATGACCTGCAGACAGGCCTGCAGTATTTCCTGTCCCTGAAAATGGCAGTTTATCTCTTGCTGCTGTTTCTCTCAAGGTGTATGTGGCTGGCTATGACATAAAGCACAACTGGACAGTTTAGACATACAGTACTATACTTATGAAATTTAAATTACAAAGATAGAAAACATCAAAACATCAGGGAGACAATTTAACCTTTTTGATCAGCCTTTCTCCTGCATTTTCTTACTATTAATTTTAAACCAGAAGTGCTTCTTTCGTCCTTTAGTAATAACCCATCTCCTGGAAGTGAAAATACTCTTGCAAAACTAATAAATGAGAATCTATTTGCAACGCTATTTATTTATGCGCGTGGCACTTCAGGGTGCTTGGAGGGTAATCTCAAACTGTGAGCTCTGCACTGGGTAAATTTAGAAGCGATTTTTCTAAATGTCAAGTATTTATTACATGAAAAAAACATTTGGAGTGTAGAGCAGGTCCCCAGTGATATACAGTGCATTTGGGGAAGGGTTTCTTGGATGAACAGAAATAATATTTGAGAGATGAAAAGCAAATCCTCTGAAATTACTTTGTGTGCATGGAAAGGAGCTGAGCAAAAGTAGGAGACCAGTTTAGTAGTTTGTTTTGTCTCATGCATAAAATAGTGGTTTTCCAGACCTTTATAACCTTTACACAAATCTGTCTTTTCCCATCCTGCAGCACTTCTACCACCTCTGCTTCTCCTTCTTACCCTCATAACAGGTCTAGCACACTCCAGTTAGACCACAGAATGCAGAATTTATTCATGTAGATTTTTACCTATGTAATGCCTTACCTTAAACATCAACATATCTCTAAGTGTGAAGCAGTAAAGAGCAACTCTCCAGCTGGAGGCTGATGATATGGAATACAAGGGACACTAATCTATTGTGAGAAGCCTGTGATGACTGTTGTTTCACATGGAAATATGAGAACCATCAGAAGCAAGGGAAGGAAAAATTGAAGGTGGCCTTACAACGACATCAGCCAGCTCCCTCAGCACTCAGTGGCACATCCTCTTGGGGCTCGGGTTTATGTATGTCCAGTTTGATTGTGTTCTCTGACCTGATTCTCCTCCACCAAGGTACAACTTTCTTGCTCCAGTCTTTCACACTGGTCTCTGAGGATTTCTGAATTTTGTCTTTTTTAGCAAAGGCTGATGTGAAAAAGACATTAAGGACTTCAGAATTGTCCATGCCCTGCATCACCAGAACACCTGCGTCTTTTAGCAGCAGATGCACATTTTCAATAGTCTTTCTATTGGCCCTTATGTATTTATGGAAGCTTTTCTTGTTGATCTTGACATTCCTTGCCAGGGTAAATTCTGGATGAATTTGACTCTTTCCTAAACATGTCTGTTTGCTCAAAAGGTGTCTCTACATTTATCACAGGTTATCTGACCCTAATTCTATTTTCTGCATACTTCATTTTGAGGTTTGAGTTTTTCCAGAACTCCTTAACAATCCACACAGGCCCCCAACATTTTTGCTTGACTTCCTATTCTTTAGGATGCAGTGTTCTTAAGCATAAGGAAGGTGATTGTTCAATATCAGCCAGCTTTCTTGGACCTCTCTTCCCTTTAGGCTTTTATCCCAGGGGACTCTTTGAAATGGATCCCAGAAGAAACCAAAGTCTTCTCCCCTAAAGGCCAGGGTTGGGATCTTGGTCTTTGCCCTGCTGTCTCTTCTCAGGAAACTTAACTTCACCATCTCTTGGTCACTGCAGTCAAGGCAGCCTTTGACTCTCACATCCTCAGGGAGCCTTCCCTTCTTTATAAGTGTGAGGTCCAACAGGGCATCTCTCCCTACTGGCTCCACTGTCACTTGGGTCTGGATGTTTTCATCAATGCTCTCTAAGAACTTCCAAGTCTGTGCTCTTCCTCCAGCAGATATTGGTGTGGTTACATTCTGCTGTGAGGACCAGAGCCAGAGAATGGGAGGCTGGGAAAGGTCTCATCTACTTGTTCTTCCTGATCAGAGTAGACACCCTCTACATCAGGCACCTCCTTCTCCATGGAGGTGCCTGATACCTTGGGCTGGGGCTGCTCCATCTGTCATTCCACAGCAGCCTGCCCTGTTCCCTGGCTGGGGGAGATGGAACAGTCCCTGGTGGTTAAGTCATTCTCTGTCAGCCCATGTGGGGAGCATCTACAGTGCTGGTTCATCTGATGACAATAAGTCAAGGTCTGTGGTTAGAAGTCCTATGTTTCATTAGTCCATCTAATCAAGTTGGGGGAAATTACAAACTTGCATCTGAAAGCTTTTCTTCATGTCTGAAAGAAATGCTGTGAAGTTCAAAGCAATTGCTCCAAATTCAGTTAGGTACATAGGAGCTCTACTGCCTACAGAGGAAAAGGCAGATAGAGAATTCTGGGTTAAAGAACAGAAAAGCTGAAAACACATCCTGCAAAGGACAGAGAGAGACAAGAAATTTACAGCCTGCAAGGAAAGTAGAGAGGTTTGTGGTGGGCATAGCAGCTGCATGATGTACGCACAAAAAAAACCCAAAAAACAAACAAACAAAAAAACCGCAACAAGCCCTAGAAGCCAGAAAAATGAAAATGCTGATTAGACACAAAGATATTTTTTGAGACACTTTATGTCCTGATTTCATGTGGGAATAGAGTTCATTTTCTCCCTAGTGAAAGGCAGTGTTTTGGATTCAGGATGAGAATAATGTTGGTAACACACTGATGTTTTGGTTGCTGCTGAGTAGTGCTTGCACTGAGCCAAGGACTTTTTGGTGTGTCATGCTCTGAAAGTGAGGAGATAGCTGGGACAGAGAAGAGCCAGGACAACTGATGAAACTGGCCAAAGGGATATTCCACACCACAGAACCTCATGCTCAGGATATCAGCTGGGGGGAGTTGACCTAGAGGGGCAGAGCTCAACTCAGGGATGGACTGGGCATCAGTCAGCGGGTGGTGAAAAATTGTATTGCACACCACTTTTTCCTCCTGGGTTTTATTCCTCTCTCTTTTTCTTTTTGTAATCTTCCTTTTCATTGTAATTATTATTATTATTAGTAGTAATACTTTATACATTATCTAAATTATTAAACTACTCTTATCTCATTTCCTGGGTTTTACTTTAGCTGATTCTCCTCATTCCACCAGGGGTGAGGGGGCAGGGAGCAAGCAACTGTGGGGCACTTACTTACCAGTTGAGGTTAAACCATAACACCATATTAAACTGAGAGCTGCCCATTATCATGCTGAAAAGCCTTCCAGAAGAGGAAAAGGAAAAGGAAAAAACCCACAGAAAGTACCACCCAAGTTTAAAAGGACTGTGAAAGGAACTACTAGACTTTGACAGAAGTCATGCCCAAATGGGAAACCCAGGAAAGTCTGGCAGCTGAAAAGTAGATCTCTAATGATATGGATCAAATACCTGTTCAAGTGCCAAGCTGCTAATAAAAAACACTTTCAGGCACATCCAAACCATGATGTCTGCCAGAAATTCAGTGCAGCTTCAAGTGAGATAGTCAAGAAGTAGAAGGATTACTCAGCAAAAATAAGAAAAAACTTAGATGAATGCAGCTCATTAAGGAAAAGGTGAAGGAGCCCCCTGAGACAGATGAAGAACAATCTCAAACTGAAAATGTTTTGAAACAAATCAATACATTGACAGGTAAGAAGATGGCAGAATGGCAACCATCAAGCAGCTCTGCAACAACTGAGCATGAAACTGCTAATTTGTGAACTGCAATGCATCTGGTGTCAGAGGAGCAGACAATGGTTGGTACAACTTCAGACTCTCAAAAAAACACTAGAGGGTGATGCTGAAGTCTAGGGAGCAACAATGCTAATGTTTTTACTTGGAAAGATCAGAAGGAACTGTGAGAGCAGCTGAGCTGGGTAGGATTCCACACACATTTTTCCCCAGGGAAGTCACACTTCATGGATGTGGTGGAAACATCTGTAGGATTGTACAAGCTTTGTGTGTAAGGGTGGTGCAGAGGGAAGATTTTATAAAAAAAATTTATGTAACTTCAGATTTCTAAGAGATACAAAGGTCATGTTCTCCCAGTTTTAAGCCACAGGGCAGGAAATGACAGAAATAATGGAGAGGCTTAACTGTTGAAGAAAGCTGTCAGTGACCTGCCACAAGTATTTGTACATTGGACTTTACCATTCAATACGCTCCCCAGAGACCTAGCCAAGGCTATCCAGCAGATTGACCAAAGAAAAAAGGGCAATCAATGTTAATGTTGAGCTCAAAGATGCAGAAGGGCATTGTGTTCCTACATAACTGGGTGATCAAACGAGGAATGAAAATTTAATGTCAGTGACAGCAAAGTAGGGGAAAAAAATAACTCATAGCTGTTTGTCTTTAGGAAACAGATCTTTGAGTCACTTTGGATAACATTCTGAAAACATCAGCCCAGTACTGAACAGTGATCAACAAAGTAGCTAGGATATTTTTACTTACTTTGAGCACAAACCAGGAGTTCTCATTATGTCACTCTGTACTGCTCCAATGCACATGTTTTGAAGATCACTTGTTCTTAGTCACCTTGTTTTAAATAGATCACAGCAGAACTAGAATGAGGAGTAGAGTGATGAGGATTATGATGGTTACAGGATGACTTCCTGATGAGAGGCACTATAGATGTTGAAACATGCAAATGTGCTGGAGGAGAGCGAGTAGAGAATCATAGACTCACAGAATGTTTTGGGTTGGAAGAGACCTTAAAGATCATCTAGTTTCAACCTCCCTGCTGTGGGTAGGGACTCCTTTCACTAGATGAGGTGTTCAGAGCCCCATCCAACCTGTCCTTGAACACTTGCAGGGAAGAGAAATCTGTCAAATGAGGGATAACATGGAGGGGATTGAGCACAGGATGATTATTTACCAAGTTTCATAAGACAAGAACTCCTGGAAAGTCAGCAAAATGATCAGACAATAAAGATAAAATAATCAAAAGGCAATGTTCTTCCCTGGTACACTGTCACATTATGAAATTCACTCTGTTAGAAACTAAAAATATAAAACTACTCAAATTAAATCAGACAACTTCATCAATGGTCTGGATAAAGCCACTGGCTCATAAAGCCCCTGAATTTCTCTTTGCCTTAAAATAAAGGCTCTTCCAGGAATTGGAGCCCTGTTTCTTGTGCCCTTTTCCCCAGAAAGCTTTGTAGGAGGCCAGGCAGATCACTGGCCTGACCCAAAATGTCTTTTCTTATGTTGTAGGGCTCTGGCCTTTACTTCCCCCTCATCTTCCAGGTCACCACTTTCTATGGATCCTTTTTATGACTAGTCAGTAACATTTGAAGCTAAGTTTTCTGGAAGAAGTGATCCTTCTCTTCTGCACAACCCTAGTGAGACCCTCTGCAGTGCCATGGCCAGTTCTGGGCTCCCCAGTAGAAGAGAGATGGACATACTGGAACAAGCTGAGCCAAGGGCCATGAGGACAAGGAAGAGCTTGGAGCACCTGAAATATGAGTAGAGGTGCTGGCTGAGAGAGCTGTGACCCTTTGGCCTGGGGAACAGGAGGCTCAGGGGGATCACATCAATTTACATCACATAAATACCTGGTAGCAGGGGTACCAAAGACAAAGCCAAGCTCTCCTCAGTGGTGTCCAGGAGAAGGGCTAAAGGCAATCAGCATGAAATGAAAAGCAATAAATTCTGTTAACATATAAGAAAAACCTTTTCCATTTTAAGAATAACTGAGTACTGAAATGATAGAAGCATACCCTACCAAGGCAAGAATTTCCCACTCCAGACCCTTCCTAGATCACAGTCCAGTAATTTTTAGCCTAAAGGATCAGGGAAAGTACTTTGTGTGGTACAGAAACACACTTCCAAAGCCACCCAGCTGTAGGGGACTAAGAGCTGAGAGAAGAAGCTGGGCAGCAAACCTGTCATGCACTCCAGCAAGCATCACCAAAGAAGGACTGCTGGAGCTGAAAGTATGTTTGCAATTAACATCTCCAATTTGCAAAATAACCTTTAAAAATATGATTGTAATGGTTTGCAGTAGGTGGGAGCCAAGGTATGTTTGCAGTATTTAAACAACAGCTAGAGATGGGAATGGAAACCTGGTCTGCACATGGAGTGCTTCAGACTGCAAAACCTCCCCATACTTTTCTATGTATTATAAAGCTGGTTGCATAAAAGGGCAGAGATCTCCTAGCTCATACATTTCTTGGACACCCATAAACTCTATAAAGTGTCTTAAGTTGGGAGATATGGGCTTCAAACCCTCCCCTTAATTTGGAAAATACAGACTTTGAATCTGGGTCATTCTCAGATCTTGTATATGGCCTCCACCCCACTGCCAGGTACAGAGACACACAGCCCCATCTGAATTTCTGCAAGATTCTTGGCTGAGTCTGGCCCAGATGGAGTTCAGTATTTTCACAACAGCTCTGGGGGTGCTGTGCTTAGGATGTGTGACTAAAACAGTGGTGCACTGATGTTTTGACTGAACAATGCTTGCAAGGCGTCAAGGCTTTCTCCATTTCTCACTGTGACCCATCAACAAGCCTGGCTGAGGGTAGGAAAGACACTGAGAAGGGAGCACAGTTGGAACAAATTCCCTGAACTGGCCAACAGGACATTCCATACCATGCAATGTCATGTTCAATCAGCTCAATCATCAGCAATAAAGACCAAGATAAAGGAAGAAGAAGGCTTCCAAGGTGGTCATTGTTCAGAGACCAGGTAGGCCTCTGTCTGGCTGTGAGGCATAGTGTGTGATTGCCTTTTTTTCTCCCACTTTTTTCTTCACCTATTAAACTGCCTTTATCTCCACTCACCAATTTTCTTACTTTGGTTCTTCCTTTTTTGTCCCCCATCTCACTAGAAGTGACAAGGACAAGCAAGCATTTCGTAGGCGCTTGGCTGCTGGCCGAATTCAACCCACCACACTTCTCCATCCTGAAAATGTATTTATATGCTGTCTGACAAGTCTAACACATCTTCCTGTCCTGCTGACAGTAGCAGAGAATGACTGCTGGGCAGTTTTTGGAGAAAGCAGCCCCTCTCCCTTTGCAGCTATACCATCCACCCCGTGCGACTCACTGAGGCAAGGAGCCACCAGCCAGAAGAAGGCTCCTTGCAGGCCAGAAGAAGGGCTCCCTGGAGGCCAGAAGAAAGGCTCCCTGTTGTGGGAACCCAGGACATCCCTCTGGCTGTCCAGGACAGCCAAGACCCCTGCCAGGGGGCTCAGAAGCCCTGGCATGGAGCCCAAAACACCTGTGGTTTTGATTATGACCTGTGGAGCAAATTACCAACCTTATATGAGAACAGCAAGCAACCTTATATGAAGAACAGCAAGCCACAACAGTTTAGGTAGAATAATAGTGAAGTTATCGTGGGGGGAAAAAGTAGATTTTGGGGTTTCTAGAATGGAGGTTCAGGAGGCAAGATGGAGGGATCTGAGCATGTCCAGCCTTTCTCCTTCTTCTTCTTGGCCTACATATTCTGCTGTGATATTGGCACTTTTAGATTGGTTTAGAGCTCACTGTCTAACATAGATGATAGGTATTGGAAAGTAATTGTAAATGTTGTATATGTAGGTTTTAGTATAAAAAGATAACACCGCCCCGGGGGCAGGCAGTGTGCCTGGAACTGTCCTGCTGGACGGACCTCGGCAGGGCAGGAGAAAATTTTTTATAGATAAGACGCAATAAACAACCTTGAGACCAAGAACTGAAAACTCCAACTCATTCTTCAAGCGTTCAGGCTGGGAAAAGAGGCTTTTAACACTTTTCGGGGTCACGGCGACCAGCAAAAGATCCCGAGACCCTGCAGGCCAGAAGAGGGTCCTTGCAGGTCAGAAGAAAAGCTCCTTGCAGGTCAGAAGAAGGCTCCCTGCAGGTCAGAAGAAGGCTCCTTGCAGGCCAGAAGAAGGGCTCCCTGCAGGCCAGAAGAAGGGCTCCCTGCAGGCCAGAAGAATGGCTCCCTGCAGGCCAGAAGAAGGGCTCCTTGCAGGCCAGAAGAAAGGCTCCCTGCAGGCCAGAAGAAGGCTCCCTGCAGGCTAGAAGAATGCTCCCCGCAGGCCAGAAGAAGGGCTCCCTGCAGGCCAGAAGAAAGGCTCCCTGCAGGCCAGAAGAAGGGCTCCCTGCAGGTCAGAAGAGGCTCCCTGCAGGCCAGAAGAAGGCTCCCTGCAGGCCAGAAAAAGGCTCCCTGCAGGCTAGAAGAAGGCTCCTTGCAGGTCAGAAGAAGGCTCCTTGCAGGCCAGAAGAAGGCTCCCTGCAGGCCAGAAGAAGGCTCCTTGCAGGTCAGAAGAAGGCTCCTTGCAGGCCAGAAGAAGGCTCCCTGCAGGCCAGAAGAAGGCCCTTGCAGGCCAGAAGAAGGCTCCTGCAGGCCAGAAGAAAGGCCCTTGCAGGTCAGAAGAAGGGCTCCCTGCAGGCCAGAAGAAGGCCTTGCAGGCCAGAAGAAGGCCCCTGCAGGCTAGAAGAAGGGCTCCTGCAGGCCAGAAGAAGGCTCCCTGCAGGCCAGAAGAAGGGCTCCCCTGCAGGCCAGAAGAAAGGCTCCTGCAGGCCAGAAGAAGGCTCCCTGCAGGCCAGAAGAAAGGCTCCCTGCAGGCCAGAAGAAGGCTCCCTGCAGGCCAGAAGAAAGGCTCCCTGCAGGCCAGAAGAAGGGCTCCCTGCAGGCCAGAAGAAGGCTCCTTGCAGGTCAGAAGAAGGGCTCCTTGCAGGCCAGAAGAAGGGCTCCCTGCAGGCCAGAAGAAGGCTCCTTGCAGGCCAGAAGAAGGCTCCCTGCAGGCCAGAAGAAGGGCTCCCTGCAGGCCAGAAGAAGGCTCCCTGCAGGCCAGAAGAAGGCTCCTTGCAGGCCAGAAGAAGGGCTCCCTGCAGGCTAGAAGAAGGCTCCCTGCAGGCCAGAAGAAGGCTCCCTGCAGGCCAGAAGAAGGGCTCCCTGCAGGCTGTCCTTGCCTTGCAGTTCTCATCACCCACCACAGGGAGACAGCTGCAATACATCTCTGGAAAAGAAACCAACCCAAAATGTCAGGCTGAGAAATTTGTAGGGAAACTATGACACACTGCTACGAAGAGATGTGGCTGCTGTGGACTTGCCCTTTCCAGAAACAGAGTTTGGTTGCTGTGGATGGAAGCCCACCAGCAACTTTTCCCTCTGGCCAGCTCATGGGCCGAGGGAATGGCCTTGGACTGGGTTGGGAGGGGCCCTGTTACCCTGTTAGCCAGAGCACTGCTGCCCTCCGGGCAGGAGGAGGGAACATGGAATGAACACAGAACTTGGAATGTCCAATATGCTTCGGGCAGGAGAAGAGTCCTGTGGCTGAGGTAACTCTGCATTGCTGGGACACTGATTTTTTCCTGGCTGAAGCTGAGAATTTCACTTGAATTGTGCTTTACACTGGTACCCCATAAAATGTGTTAACTTCATTTTGTGGGGACTTCATCTGCAGTCTAGACTGGGAAAATACCTGGGCCTGAAATCAGTAAGTGCCTTAAAAGTACACTGTGCTAAACACCTTCCCAGTGGGACCCCTGAGATTGGTTTCCACTTCTGATCTTGACTGCTGTGCTCCATGGCCTATGGTTCAAACAGGGCTCACAATGCCTCACCTTCTACAGGGGTGTTGCAAAGGACCATGAAGAACAGCAGAGGGAACTCTAGAGGAAATTAAAAAGTCACACTCTTGAGAGCACTCAGGAAACACAAATGCAGGAGATCTGAAATGCTCTAGCAGTGAGCAGTAGTGATTCCTGAAGTGCTGTTGGGTGTGTGTACTCAGTAAGACAAGGTTCAAGAACTTGAAGATCAAATCCACAAGATTATGCATGAGCATGAAGAGACCAAAGAAGACTGAAGACATAATTTTATTTTTGGCACTTCCTAGTTTTGCACGAGTGACTGCACTCAAGTAAGTGTCTCTTAGGGCCATCTATTCTATGTTAATTACTTACAAATTTTTGGCAATATCCAGGCTTCCCTTCCCTGTGGAAGGATTTTATAATTAAAATATCCAGTACTTGTTAGGGCACCAGCAAAATTCTCTATCCAGTCACCCAACTGTTCATCCTCTCCAAACATGGGAATTTATACCCTCTGGATGCCTTCCCTTCCAGCAGTTGACAGAAGCAACTCCTGGCCAGGAGCAGGACATGATCTCCACACAGCATTGGGTCCTTGGTGACTGCCCTGGAATGTCAGCCACAAGTGTCTCCATGCTCCATGGGTGCCTAAAGGTGATGAGAACTAAAGGGAAAACAGACCAGTCTCAAAGTGCCCAGTAACCCATTTTCATGTGGGACCTTGCCCCTGCAGACAGGACTTCAATGTGAGCCCTGGAAGTGCTGTAATCACGGCTGCTGGGCCTGGGCTGGTGGGATTTGGCCCAGACCCCAGCTGGGAAGTTTCCCAATGGGCTGGGATGAGTGGTTTCCTATCAGCAGTTTTCTGAAAGTTCCTCAGATGCTTTTGTGGCTTTGCACAGAGCCCTGTCAGTCTGGGAGGCAGCACCCTGCAGCCTGAGGCCCAGCAAGGCCAGCCCCCAACACCATGATGGACATGTCCCACCTTGCCCTCAGCAGGCTTCAGCCAAAGTGTCCTGAGCAGTGTAACCTCACAGCTGAACATTGTAGGTATTTCCTCCATGCATTTCAACATGCAGATGCTTCCACCCAGCACAGCATCAGTGAAAGCACCAGATTCATTTACTGGTGTAACAACTGAAAATGGCTGCCACAGGCAGGGGAAGAGAGAGGGGTCAGAACTGTGAGCTCTCTGTGAGCCAGGTAAGTGTGTTCAACAAGGAGAGGGAGAGGGAGAGGGAGAGGGAGAGGGAGAGGAGGGAGGGGAGAGGGAGAGGAGAGGAGAGGGAGAGGGAGGGAGAGGGAGAGGAGAGGGAGAGGAGAGGGAGAGGAGAGGAGAGGAGAGGAGAGGAGAGGAGAGGAGAGGAGAGGAGAGGAGAGGAGAGGAGAGGAGAGGAGAGGAGAGGAGAGGAGAGAGAAAAGAAAGAGAGATGGAGGGAGGGAAAAGTTTGTTTGCTGTGTACTAAAACTGACTGACTGGATGACAGAAGAACTGCATTAGCTACATGTTCCCAGGCGCTTGGAATATGGAGATATGGAGTCTCTGCTAACAGTTTCTGTGGTTTTGCAAGATTAAAAAAAAAAAAAAAGGAAAACAAGGTTCTGGCTACAAGAGGAAAAAAATCTAAATTTGAGGATTCTCAGTCATCTGGAGGATTATTATTGTTGACTGTGGGAACAGCTCACATATTTGGAGGCACTGCCTATGTAAGCTCACAGGAGCAGCTTCTTGGGGCTCGTTGCGGGGCAGGACAAGTGCCTGGCCATGGATGGGTCTGCCCCACTCGGTGCAGCTGCTGCCTGCAGTTACTGGGATGTGAAATACAGATCTGAGGTCAGCTGCTGGCTCAGCACTAAGCAGCTTTCAGTAATTATATATGAGCATAAGGCTGGTGCCCCTAGATCAAATACTGAGTTTACACAGCCACTGTCCACTCTCATTTCCACCATAAGGGTGCTCTTGCTCTCACAGGGGTGCAGGTTTTTGAGGTTTCCTGCAATTTTTTTATTCCCTTAGCAACTAGGTTTATTTGTTTTTATTTAGTTTTCTATTTATTCCAGGACTGAGAGCTCTGTCACACGCTTCTCTGTGTTCTGAGTAACCCTAAACACTGAAGAGCCAGGAATAACTCCTTTGCTGCAGTCAGTGCTTGATACAGGCACTTCTTTTATGTACTGAGTGAAATAATCAAAGACAAGAGAAAACACCGAGCCATGTAGCTGGTGGCAGAGTGGAAGCAATATCTGAAAGACTATCACAGCTCCAGAGGTCAATGTGCATTTCAAAAAGCACACTGTGCTGTGGGTCTCTGCCCACAGCCACCAAGGGTTCCCACCATCCCCTACCCACAGACTGCCAGATGCCACCAGCCAGGGCTCTGACACTGCTTTAGGGACAAGAAATTATATTTAGCATTGGCTCAACTTTTTCAGTAACTAGATCCAGAGAAAGACTGAAGTAGTCTGCAACAGGCAGGACATCAGCCCTTTATTCCATTTGTCCTGAAAGGTTGTTGACACTCATGCCTATACTCAAAATTAGATATTACACATGCCAAGAGCTGTTATCACAGAATGTACTTCCCATGAAAGCTCATGTGTGCTTTTTAAAATGAGCCTGGATGTTGAAAGGTAGTAGAAAACGTGGTGTCAGTAATCTCTGCAACATGAAAAAGCCTGGGTTCACTTTGAGTTTCTAGTGAGACTATCCTACTCCCATATGTTGGACCAAGTTGAATCTGTTCTGCTTTCCTGAAGCAAAAGCTGTGGCTGAGGCTTGGGTCCAGGCACTCTCCTCAGTGTCACTTCTGTCCCTTTTTACATTAAGCAAGTCACCAGAACAAACACTGGACCAGCTGCAGGACTTTTCTCTTGGGAAGCACACAAAGCACCTGCATGCTGGAGCTGCAGAGGGTTTCAGCACACCCCAAGTGAGAAGCAGCCTCCTACTGCCCCCATCCCTCCTCCAATACCTACACTACATCCAGTTAGCCACATGCTTGAGCAAAGGTAAGGATAAGGATGGAAAAGGAGTAAATTGTTTTCATCCCTATCAGATGGAGGTTAACAGTTTTTCTTATACATCCATTCCCAAATATCTAGCATGTCTGTACAACATGGAAGTTCTACCCTTACCCTGAATGCTATCATATTAACTGAAAAAATTCAGTTTGCAGTTCCTCATTCCAGAGAATCTGTATCTCAGTAAAAGCTTACAGGAAGAAGACTTTGCAGAAGTAATGCAGAACAGAGTAGATACTTTCATGGGGATCTGCTGTGGGTCTTTATTGTGTTTAAATTTGAGAAGTACGTTGCTCTGTAGAAGAAAACTTAAGTGTTCAGAGAGGACATCAACTTCCACTACTGCCTCCTGTAAGACTATGGCAAGGCAGAGTGAAACTTCCTTGTTCCCATTCTGCTGCATTTACACTGATGTTCAGCAGAGAACACCAGGCATGGTGGCTCTCCTGTTTTAAAAGGGGTTTAAATACTGGAATTGTCAGCAAAAGGGCAAGTTAGTCTCTCCTAACCTCCACTCCAGCCAAAGCCTTCATGTAGCTTCTGTAATACCAACAAGCCTTTGGGAACTAGTTTTTCCTGGAAAAATAAGTTAATGCACCAAGTCAGCTGTTAACTTTGCAAGGTGCTGTCTGAGATAAGGGCTCACATGAACTATTTCTCTGCTACGTAAGTGCTGTGTTTTATAAAGCCAAGTTTAAAGGTACTTCAGGCATTCTGACATTTAGTAATTGCATTAACTAGTATATGGAAGCAAGATTAATATTTATTAGCTTGAAGTATCATATTTTATTCAAGTGATATCATAATACATTATGCATCTGCCAGTTATAATCCATTTTAATTGGTTCCAAAACCTAAGCAGTAAATAAGACAGTTTATCTAGTTAAACTGAAAAAACAGCATTCCACACAGCCAGTACTAAAGATGTCAACCGTATAATAATTCCAGCATTATGTTATGGCTTTCCAGCAAGTCATGAAGTTTAACAAATTAGAACACATCAAGAGCCATTTTCCAAAGATTTATTGAAGTAGCGACAGGTTGCTCATACTGTGCTGGAAAAAGCAGTTTTATTGAATTCAGATACTTAAAAACAGTATTGCAGCACAAGATATTGCTATTTGTAAACTAGACTCCATTGTAAACTCTAATCCTTCAGGGAGAGTCAGTTTGCAAGATCTAAGACCTATTTCCTAGCATAATCATCTTGCGCTTATGGAAAAACTGCAGAAAGGCACTTGAAAGCTGTTTCTTCCTTTAAGACATGGATTTTTTCAATCTTGCTGGTAAGAATTTCTCCTTTAGTAAGAATGCATCTTTACTTCGGCTTTACTCCAAGTCATCATGATGCTGGGAAGTTTCATTAATAACCTAATGAAAAACAGAAACACTTGCATTAAGTTTTAATAGGAATATTTTTGTGTGTTTTTTAAGAGTTAGAAGTGGGACATCCACTTCCAAAATGTGAACAAGAGGGTATCAGCTCTCACTTATAAGAAATTCTAGTTTGTAAATAGCATTCAAGTTTTATTTACTTACACCAACAACAGCATCTTATCCTAAGCAAGTGATGTATCTCTGTTTACTGTCACATGTTTTCCTAAGTAAATGTATTGAGAATTTGCTAACTCAGCTGAAGTTAAATACTCAATACACAGGTAACAGTCACCAACTTAAGGTTTTACTATCAGATGAATTTTGATTTTTTTTCCAGAGAAATCGGTTTGCTATACCTGTATGTTCACACAGCTTGGAATGCCAGTTGCTGTTCTACTCAACACTTACTACCACATACAAGCTGCAGTAAGCAGTAGGCAAGCTTAAGAATTTAAGGTTACCAGCGGTGATAGAAATAAAATTAAAGTTACCACCAACCTGTCCATCTCTAGTTTCGACGGTCTTAATTAGAAGTGTTCTCTTTGAGTGAGTGTCAACCATTGGCTGAGACTCAATGTTGGTTTCTGCAGAAGAAGATGTATTATTACCAATAGTCTAGATGAAGTGCCTCCTCAAAGAAATGAGGTGTAACAGATTTTAGTGTCAACTTTCAGAATCCCAATTTAGTATACAAAGAAGCCTTCTGCTCTGAATAAGCCAGGTCTTCTACATTTTTCTCTCTGTGCCCCTTAAAGCACTTTCAGCAGGTATCCAAACTAATTACTTGCTATGTATCAATATTTAAAAATATGTGTTCAGGAACAAAGGAGCTGCTACCATCCAAGGTTAAGTAGTTGCAAATACTGTAGTCGGATCCAAGAAGAGTCTTCACAACCAACTGCACTTTTACAAGTTCAAAAACCAGCATAAAAGGAACTATCCAGAACCCTCATGCTAATCATAGAGCAACTGCCTCAACTGAAATAGCAGGAACAGCTTACCTCTCAGGTTCAAAGCAGCAAAGGTTGGAATAGGCATGTTAATCCTGAAGGAAAAAAGAAATGGATAAATTCAGTTATGGGTATAAAGTATCTTCTAATAATTTCTGGCTTTAGAAAAATGTTTGCGTGTGATTACCTGCTCTCTTCACCCTCCAGCAGTTTTCTGTAGGTGGCAATTTCAATATCAAGAGCCATCTTTACATTCAGCAGGTCCTGATACTCGCGGAGATGGCGAGCCATTTCTTCCTTCATGTTCTGAATCTCATCCTGCAGGCGCCCAATAGTGTCTTGGTAGTTAGCAGCTTCCACAGCAAAATTCTCCTCCATTTCACGCATCTGGCGCTCCAGGGACTCATTCTGGAAGAGAATAGTGAAATCAAGCACTGCTGCAGTTCAGTGACTCTTCCCGACCCTCGAGACCCTCAACATTTTAAAGAAGGAAAATTGTGTTACATTAGCATCCTTTCTGAAAATGCCAGACACATCCCAAATTTGTTATCTCCTTATCCTCCCTTTGCAGAGGCAAGGAGAGTTACTCTGGCATGATCTGAGGTGTGCCACATATTTGTTGTGCCAGGTGGCAAAGCCATCCTTTACACTAAGCCCAACACATGCAGTTCAAGTTAGCATGCAGGCAGTCCTTAGTAGAGGAGATTTGCAGGTGTGCTAAACTGTTGCATCCATTTCAAGCCTGTCTTTAAAAGAGTCATGTTTTAGCAACAGCAAAATTTGCATCGTTCACTGCTCCTCCAGGTTTTTTTAGTAACTTCATCTGTACCTGACAGACAAGGCATAAACACTTTCAGAAAGTCCTAAATAAATGGTGACAATTATAGCAAGAGAATGAACTTATTGTTTACAGCTTAAGACTGGTTCAGTGTATCAATCCAGCCAGTGCACTGTTGTGCATACACACAAATTGAGCCCACAGCATCCTTTTCAAAAAGTATTAAAATGCTGCTGAATTGCATGGCAGATTACCATTACCTGCATTCACATCCAAATTAACAAACTGCAGTGCAGTGCTTAAAGCTGCAGTGAAGAAGAACAACTGCTGTCCTTTACTTACGCTTCCCTTAAGAGCATCGACTTCGCAGGTGAGAGACTGGATCTGTCTGCGGTACTCATTGGCTTCCTGCTTGGCCTGGCGCAGGGCATCGTTGTTCCTGTTAGCAGCTTCAGAGAGATCTGCAAACTGGAAAACCCCAGTCTGGTTAGCATAACACTTCAACAGAAACAGTGAAACAGACCTTCTGTGGACACAGCAGTTGAGGACAACTGGAGGTATTACAAGGGTTAGCACCTAAAATGCTTTAATATTGGTATTACTCTTAAAGTGCCTCTCTATTTCTAAATGTTATATTAGAATTCATAGCAAACTTTAGTACTTGTTTTCCTGCCCTGCACATTTCCCATCTTTTCACCATTTTTCAGTAATTTTTCCAGGCCAGGAAAGACTCCCAACTGTGCACCCACTACTTTGCTGCTGTAGTTATGGTACAAAATGTTTTCAGTTGTACCCTTCCCAGACTAGGATTTAAAAAAAGACTTTGTGTCATGGTTATGTTCATGTCCATTAGAGAGACAGAGGGAACAGCAAGTGCTACAGCAAAGCTGTTAAACAGAATTAGTTCCAGTGCCTGATGCATTTTACTTACTTTGGACTTGTACCACTCTTCAGCTTCCTGAAGATTCTTAGCAGCAACACTTTCATACTGTTGGCGAACATCACGCAGGGCAGCAGTAAGGTCAGGCTTAGAAACATCCATATCAATTTGGATGTGCTGTTCCTGGAGTTGGGCCTGCAATTCTCGGATTTCCTTAGAGAGAAGCATACACTCAACATTATTGCACAAAAGCACTCAGATCATACACAGGTGAGGACTGGGACAGAACCAGCAAAGAGCTTCCTTGCTAGACAGTCTGCGTCTAAACACAGACCTCGTTTCTCAGCTTACCTCATCATGAAGTTTCTTCAAGAAGACAATCTCCTCTTGCAGGGACTCAACTTTGCGCTCAAGATCAAGACGTGCCAGAGAGGCGTTGTCAACATCCTGAGCAGAGAGAAGAATAATTCATAAGCTTACAAAACTAATGGAGAGAAGTCGCTTACAGCAAGTTCAGCAGCATACAGGCTGATGCTACATCTGAGCTTTTGGGCAAGACAATAGGAAATCAAAAGCTGTAAAAAAACCTTTTTGCCACCTCCTACCTTAGCCTTAAACCTTAGATATGCACCTTTATTGTGAATTTGAAAACTGTACCACATACGTTGATTACATCTTTGCTGACATGCTGCTAAACATGATCACGAGCACACAGATCATAGTGGGTGTAAACCCTTCAAGAGTCAGAAGTCTGCAGTAAATGCTTCTAGCTTGACTACACTGACAAAAAGTTGCACTTTGCAAACTTCCACTCTTTTCAGTGGGGCTTAAAAGTGCAATACACATGCTGTCAGGCCTATCAGTGGGTTTAACTTATGGACTGCTTGGTGAAAAAGCACAGAGCCCCCTAGGTACACAGACCACACTTTTAAAGCATACTTGTAAAGCTGGTGAAGTGTGTATAAGAACTTCAGTATTCACAATGCAGGTCAACAGATCTCCCTTGAGAAAAAGAAGGTGTGAGCATAAACACAAACTGAGCTACTCATCATTGCCTACACCCTCGCAGTTGCTGGCAAAGCCTCCACCTTTTGCTGCACAGAGATAGTCTTAATCAACAGCAAAAATTCATTTAGAGCATAACAGAAGACACGTCATGAATGTTATAAGGGAACAACTTGAATTAGTTCAAAAATATAAGACTAAACATTGATTGGCAACTTCTTACATTTTGAATGTGTAAGGACTTTAGTTTGCAAAAGGGAAGATTGTTCCTTTCACACTAGTTACATACACAGCCACATGCTTGTGCTCACAGGGTATTAACATATCAGGTTCTCACAGCTTACTCTAAAGCTATTTTGGATTGCCCAAAGCATAAGCATTCCTAATCAGCAGCTCTCTTTATTATGGCACTTTTGAAATAAGGAGTGTTTTCTTTAGACTCCTAGAAAGCCTTTCCTTGGATCACTCCTACTCTGGGGCAAGGTCCTTGCTCCAGAAAAAATATCCTGTTTACTTTATCCAGCAAAATACCCCCTTCATGCATCATTCCATAACTTTTCTATCAATTCCAGTTTTACACCCACAGTTCATATCAGCTCTGTTTTTTAGCTCAGGGAAAGAATTTCCTAATTAATTTGTTCTCCTCCCCCCAAAACCCCTCATGATCATTCTGGCAGAAAATTACATGGCTATGACCCAACATGTTTACATAACTGGCCAGACATCCAAAGGTTTTCTAGAGAATTTTGCAGAAATCTTCACCCTGAAGGCTATATTTTAAAATAACAAATTAATAGCTACAGGATTTTAGGACCTTATAGTAAATTGAAAGCAATTTCAACTGAAGACACTTACAATATGAGGTATGTGCTTTACTATATGCTGTCATTTATGTATTCCCTATCACTAAAATTCATTGTTTCAGTAGTTTCTAGATGTGTGGAGAACCACATAAATGAATTGGCTCCTTGCAGCCTGAATAACAAGTACAACTTGTTTGCAGCTGGAATATGTGCTGATTTTATCCTAGGAGCTTCTTCAGTGCAAGCCACACACTTTGCAGGGTTGAGCATCCATGTTTACTTTAGACAAACCTCATGTTAGCCAGGACCTGACCTGTTAGGCTTGCCACAGGTCCAGGACCTATTCCTTGCTGCTAGACTAGCTGGCAAAGCTGCAGTAACTTTCTCACTGTGATGCTTGTCCTGCTCCAAAAGGAAAGTCCTCACTGAACTTTCACATATACTTTTTGCAGTACATCCCTCAGCACATGAGTAAAATCCTATCTTTGTCTGGAAGAAATAAATTAAAATTCAGTACATATGAGTTAAACAGTCTCTGAAACTGGCATCTTTTGAAAATAAAACTTAAGTTCAGTATTTTAAAATAAAGGAACAAATATTTGAAGTACACAACTGCTCCATCAAGTAAAAAGTATCTTTGATGATACATCAGAACAGGAAAGCACCTGCTGAAGTGATCCAAATCTATACAACTGTACAACTTTCCAGTGGAAAAATATAATGATTTAATAGAAAGCTGTGAATTGTTTTAAAATGGAAAGCACAACAGGATATTTCAGCTTCAGTGTTCTGTGAATTTAATTTCACTTTCAGAAGAACAAAACTTGCACTGAAACAGATTTAGGTTTCAAAACCAACATGTTAACTCCATCCTTGCCAGTAAGGAAAAATTAGGTATGACTGCTGTTCAAATCAAGCACACCAGAATGCACCACTTATGTCATGAGTGGATTTAGTGTAGAGTTTCCATAGACAATGATTTGCATTTCTTATGCACAAGCTACAACTTAGGAGGTTAAATGGATCCAATTCTGACTGTCCTGCATGCACACATCTGCCGGAGGCTGAGCTTCTGAGTGACGCCTTTCCAAATACAGGGAAACACTGGAAAATGAGTGGGGGGTAGGCACACCAAGCCAAGCTCACTTTAAAGCCCAGAGCCTCCATAAATTCAACTGGATTGAAATACAGACATGCCTAAAGTGCACCAATTAAATATGAAAGATCATGTAAAAGCCAACCATTCCATTGATCCTTCAACTGAATTCAGCAATGAATTAGAGTAGATGAGGTCTCTAAAACTTAAGTTCAACACTCCTTCATAGAACTTCACACTACATTAAATTGTCTTAGCACTCAAAAAAACCCCAAACCCATAATCTTAAATTGAGGCAGTATCTCAGACTGTTGTTTAAAACTTCTGTCCCCAGAATGCCAGTGGAGACTGAATTCCCAGGCTCTGAATGGGAGTAGGTGTTTCAGTTTCCCCACACTATCTCTTGAACACACCTGCTGTCCTTCAAGGACTGTAAATACACTGCAGTCAAAAGCCTTTCCCAGGGAAATGCTAACAATCTAGTCTTGATTTCCTGAACAGTGACTTCTGTTAATGCCTATGAAGACCTCCGGGACAAAGCCAGCCTGTACCCAGCTGCCTGGTGATAAGGGCAGTCACTTCCAGTCTGAAAGAATGCTAGCAATGCTGTTTTACACCAGGAGTTTTAGGGAAGAGACCTTGTTTTGAGAAGGCACATTCCTAAATATCTCTTAGTCCAAACAAGGCTTAATCTAAGTTGAAAGCTGGTTTTGCACAAGTGAAAACTTGAGCTTAAGAATTTTAGAACACTGTTTGCACAGTTGTTTCTGGTTGTCATGTAGATTTACTTTATCTGGATAACATCACAGCATCCTACAAAGACTAAACTCTAACATAACTTGTTTACTAGTTTTACATCTTTGTTTTACAGAGGATTAAATTTCATATTCTTAATGGACACGCAGAGGAGGCAAACTCAATCCTGTGACCTCGCCCCAAGGAACATATTGTCTACTTCTTGTCAGCAGACAACACCCACATACAAAAACCTTAAATTTGAAACTGTTGCCCTGTAATGCACTGACCAGTGATTCATCAAAAAGGAGTTCTGTTTTGTACAAAAACTGGCCCATAACAGACACATTTCGCTAGAAATATTCCCGCACCATTACACATTTAGTAAGAATGCAGCCCACTGCGCCCTCCCCTCCGACACAAAGGGATCTATTATTTCAATCTGCTGCCACCACACTTGCCATAATGCCTGTATCTGCATTCCACGGTGAATCCCATAGAAACCATTAATACCCTTCAGCCAAGCGAGCAGATGGCCCCCTTTCACTTTTATTGGATCGGAAAGTGATTCCACGTTGGGGTGTTTTTTGTAAAGCGGGCTAGACTTGGATAAAGCAGGACAATAGTTTACCTCCCCTCCCCTCAGACTGAAGCATCCCCCTAAAGAAAACACGGAGGGCTTGCGTGAGAACTGACGGAACCTCTTTGTGCAAGGAAAGCAAACTCCTGCGCTCGCACCGTCCGCCCCAGGCACAGCCGCCACCTCCTCGGGCCCCTCCCTCCTCCACCACCGCTAACCTGTCTGAAGGACTGCAGGGTGTTCTCGGCCTCCTCCCTCTGAAGCATCTCCTCTTGAAGCCTGGAAGGGGCAAGACGGCGGTGAGGATGGAGCGGGGCTTCCCCAAATCCCCCCTCCCAGCCTCCCGCCCGCACCGTCCCGCTCGGGATGCTCCGGGGCTGCCTCCGCGCCAGGGGACAGGGCGGCGGGGAGGCGGCGGGAGCGGCAGCAGCCCCAACCCGCCTTCCCCCGGGACACTCACTTCTCCCGCAGCCGCATGATGTCGTCGGCGAGGTTGTCCCGCTCCACTTCCACTCGTGCCTTGTCGTTGGTGAGCTGGTCCACCTGTCGCCGCAGTTCCCGCATCTCCTCCTCATAGAGGTCGCCCAGGCGGGACGTGCCCTTGCCCTTGAGCTGCTCCAGCTCGGCCAGCAAGATCTTGTTCTGCTGCTCCAGAAAGCGCACCTTGTCGATGTAGTTGGCGAAGCGGTCATTAAGCTCCTGCAGCTCAACCTTCTCGTTGGTGCGGTTCGCCTTGAACTCCGTGTTGATGGCGTCGGCCAGGGAGAAGTCCACGGAGTCGTGGAGCCGCATGGGCGGCATGCTGCTCCGCAGCCGCACCGACGTCGTCTTGGTGGCGTACATGCCGCCGGGCGAGGCGGACACGTACCGGGGGCTGCTGGGCCGCAGGGCGCTGCCCAGCGAGTACCGGCTGCTGGACGTGATGTAGCGGGTGCCGGTGCTGTGGCGGCTGCCC
Source organism: Emberiza elegans (assembly GCA_024865655.1). NCBI lineage: Eukaryota > Metazoa > Chordata > Aves > Passeriformes > Fringillidae > Emberiza > Emberiza elegans. The sequence continues at coordinate 24,522,347 of JALJVW010000206.1, forward strand.
CCGCCGAACATGCGCCGGTACGAGGAGTTTTTCGTGCTGATGCTCATAGTGGCGGCGGCAGCGGCGGCGGCGCGGGTTTGTAATCCGGGAGCGGAGCGGGGCGACCGGGGTGTGCGGCGAAGAAGGGCGGTGGCTGCGGCCAGGGCCCCTTCTTATGGGCGCCGCGAACCCGCCCCGCGGAGCCGCCCCGCTCCGCCCCGCCCGCGGGGAAGGGGCGGCGGCCGCGGACACAAAGGCGGCGAGCGGGGCGGCTGGGCCTGGATGGGCTCGGCCGGCGGGTGGGCGGCAGCCTGTGCTGCGGCTGGGTCCCCAGGGGCTGGCAGGTTTCCGCCGGGGCTGCGGGACGTGGCAGGGCGGTGTCCCACACAGCGGGCGCGGGGAACCCCGGTACGGCGCGCCCGGGGAGGGCGCGGTGACAGCAGCGGCATCTTCGGCGTTGGGGAAATGGGCGCTGGGTTTCCCCCTCTCATCTCGTTGCTCCCCTTCAGAGTGAGCGTGGTGGCTGTAAGAAGGAGCTGGCAAGTTTAATGTCACAGGCATGGCAAAATACTCCGAATAACTTATTAAAAGCCCACTATAGGTATGGGGTATATTTATCTAGATATCTTTCTGAGAACCTTCCCTTTCCTTTTGAGTTTTCCAAAAGAGTAAGATCAGGGAAAAATTATGCTAACTATTCACAAATAGCTGCCAAGTGTTCAAAATAAGCAGCCAGAAAATAATGTAGGTGTTTTCTTTAGCTGCCTCCCATGATAGCAATCTCAGCTCCTATGATTAAGAATAAACTTTACAGGTTAAATATGTTTTCCTTGTAGCTCGGTAAGCAGTTACATGCCTAAGGCATTATTGTAACAATGATCTCAGGAATAATTTAGGGGGTTTTTGTGTGGACAGTATATTATTGAAAATGCTGCATCCAAGATCTTGCTCCTGGAAAATAACTAGGTTAGTAGCAGGTTTAATTTTAACAAAGGTTTGTTTCTCCACTTCTGTATTAAACAGACTTTGCTATTAATTTTGATAGGCATATGGTCAGAGTCTTGGGAGAGCATCCAGCATAATGTTAATTGTTCATTAACTATGATCTGCAAATACATACAAATATGTGTAAAATAAAAGGCCAGACAAAAATCCCAGTGCTTTCAGAGCAATTTTACTATCAAAATGGGACAACTAGCAATGGAAAAGAGTGATGTAGGTAGTACAGGGCAATAGCAATGGAATAAAAGTCAACAGAGAAAAACTTTGAGTAGCAGCAGATTGTTTCAGCATGAATGCAGAGGTTGCTTAAGGAAGATGACAGAATCTCTGCCATTTAGATAACTTTAAATTTGAGTGGCCAAACCACAACTCACATTCTAAAATTCTGCCCCAATGCATCAGATAAGGGACATCTTTTTTTCTCTCTGCTATGGGAAGTGATACATTGTAGACATAGAATCTGTAATGTATTGCTTCAGCACTTGTGGGATGCAAAACTACCATTGATTTTTGCATTCTTTTTAGCTTGCAGTTCTACAGGAAGAAATCTCTTCACTGGAAGTTCTGATAAACCTGAACATGAACAGTGGGTAGAGAAAAAGGTAATCTTCACACCCCAATTCACAGTAGTCAACTATTGTACTTCAGGTAATGTACTTTACAAGGAAGAATGTGAACCTATGTATTTTATTAAAGATCTTGTTTATTTGAAGGAAATTCTGCTTTGCTTTCGTTCTGTTGGCAACCAGAAGTGCAGGAATGCAATTTGTATCTAAAAGTAAGTCCTTGAGGTTTTAATTTCTTTTGTTCACTGAAGCTTAGTCAAGCAAAGGAAGCTGACAAGGTTGAGCCACTGCAGTGCTTGCAGTATAAGTCCTGGGCTACAGCTCATTCCATTCACCCACTGAATAAGAGGCAGAGGTCACACAGCATTCCTGAGGCTAAGGGTTCCCAAAGCCCAGCCTGGACGCTGTTGTGCTGCCCAGCCCTCTCAGAGTTCTATTTAATCCATCAAGTTTGAGCTGTAAGCCTTTGAGGGCCCTGGCACAGAAGTACATACTCGTTCTGTGAGTAGGCAAAAAGCAAAACAGCACATAACCAACAATCTCATGGATTAAAGATGCTGTACTCAGAAATACTGATAGCTTTGGTAGACTGTTGTTTTTTAAAGGTGTGCTGGTGCCCCATCTGTTTTTCCTAACAGAGCACAACTTATACTTCACAAAATCTTCAATGGTACACATATGCAAGAATCATCCTCATTCAGAAAATGCTTTGCCCCTAAAATCCAAGGTATTTGTTTTAGTAAATATGACCACCCAATTCATGTTTCAAGTGTAATTTCCATATGTTTATGCCACTGCTGCCATATGTGCTCTTGGCCACCTGCCTCATTTCTGTGTCTCATTATGAAATATGCAGATATTGTTGGCTGTTGGGACTACAGTAAACCTTTTGCTGGTTGGCACTTACACAGATGCACGAATGGAAGAAGCTGTATGTTTCTTGTAAGCTGTAATAAATTTAACACCCATTTGCATTGCCACCCCCCAGGGGATTAAAATGTGTTCCCTTGAAGTGCAAAAAGATCTCTCCTGTCCTTCTCAGAAGAGACTCTGTCCCAGTGTAGCCATAAACATCGTGAAGAGTGTACTTTGAATGGAAATGGAATCACAGTAATGTCTAGTTACATGGAAAATGCTATGGGACTCTCAGAGGCAGTGGCTGATGGAGATCTTGACCATTTCTGGCATGAAGATCAGACAGCCAAGAGCGTCACTCAGCACCACGTTGGGGATTATTCATAAACTTCTGGTTGTCATCTGTGCTGTTTGCTGCAATGCCTTCCCTTGCAATTCCAGTGTGCAGTCATGCAGCTGCCTGGTCAGCTCACAACATCATCTCTACACAAGCAGATCAGAGGTTATGGCACTCTTGAAAAAACAAATAGGTATTTTTATCACAAGAGTTTCTGTTCAGACTGAAATTTTCTTTTATGCCTTTTTTTGCGGCCTTTTCCCCAGATAATTATGTATTGGTTTACAGCCAAGAATGAAATACGGAATCAAGTCCTAGAAATTTAGTAAAAAGACACCTGTATTGTGTGTAACTTTCATTAATGGGGAAAGTGGATATGCATAGAGAGAAGGTATGGGTGCCTGAATGGCTTTATACTACGTGTTGGTTGTACTAAAAATTAAAAAGTCTGTATAAGAGAATTTCTATTATTTCCTTGCAAGAATATCTGTTGGTCTGAAAACGTCATTGAAAAGACTGGCATTCACTTAATTTTTTTTATTTTTTAAATTTACCATTTAATCTAACAGTAAGAAATATTGAATGTGCTTTCCAGTTACATAAACCTGGACTAAACAGATGTGAATGCTTTTCTTAATCAGATTTATGCCCTTTTTCTAAAGTTTCTACTTCCAGAAGGTGTAGAAAAACACATAAAGATTAAATACCCATGAAAAAACATCCTGCCATGCAAATACAATAATTTTTGTGTCAGTACCATACAGCAGCCATAAACCCAGGCATGCATGGGGCTGTAGAGGCATTCCTTCACACATCCCCTGCACCATGACTATCAAACAAACTCTGGGCAATAGGGACATGTTTTAACATGAGGCAATAAAAGACCCTTAACACCCTACAGACAATTGAACCAGAGGAACACTCTGTAGTGCTCAGCCAGAATAAGGGCTGTGGCCTATCACTTGAGTGACTGCTGTGCCTGTTACTGTCTAAGAACACCTTCAGCCATGGCCTAAAAACACAAAGACTGCTATGATTTTGGAAACAGAAAGGTCCCTGTTTAATAAAAAAAAGGATTCTGGCTGTAATCTTCAGCTGTAAGAAGGCTCTCAGCTAAAGGAGGAATCCCCAAGAAAGGCCAGTGCATCCAGGGAAGTGATGGTTTTTCTGAACCCTGATAATGCATCTCCCTGCATTCTGACTAGGAAAAGCTGATTTGGATTTCTGAATATCACCAGGCTGCAGAACATCTAACAGTTTCAGCATTGAATTCTCCCCTTGTGAGTAACTTCCTTGACTAATTTTTGTCTTGATGAAGAAGCTGGCAAATTATTTTATGAAATTTATTTTTAAAATTATGTTGCCTATTGTCATTGCCAGTGTTGCAAAGCATATCAAATTGGTATGACTAGCTGCTGGTTTTTTCAAGTAAATGACTGGGTTCTATACTCAAAATTAACCAAGTCTGTCTGAAATATTCTATTTTAATGTATAATGAACTATACGAAACTGGCAGGGGTTTCATTATTAAGGAAGTGATTTGAACATGAGTCAAGCCACCCTGTCGCACGATTTACATTTCCAAAGAATTATTATTGTAGTGCATGAGGTGTCTCTCTACTATGGTTTCTAATTGCCAGAATAGGAAGTTTTTTGTATCAAAATAGGACATTTCTGTACCAAATCAGGTGCTCATTTTTAAAAGCCACTACAGTTCTGTGCCCTGAGGTTGTCTCAAACACCATGCACACCTCTAGGGACAAAGAAGAGAAGTTTTTAAGCTCTATCACAAGTACAAATAAATTTAAAAAAACATAAGAATGACACCCTGTCTCACTTCATTTAACAGCAGCAGCACTGACTGCTGAATGGCAGCAATACAGTTAGTGATGACTGGGCCATACAGAATGTGGTTTTCCAAACTGAGAAGAGATTTGTATGGCTTAAGGCTCAATGCTCAACCTGAAATTCTTTAGGCAGAACAAATTTTCAGAATACACAAAGTCTCTCAGTATTGATTTTGGGTGCCCCAAAATAGATAATTTGAAATTTTATCTCTCCATATTCTTGTTTCATGAAATTTGTTTATTGTCAAAGACCAATAAATTGTTCAAGGATCATGATAGGCACTTTATAAGGGCCATTTATCTTAAATTTCAGATACAATTAAGCAGCTTAAGTTTCCAGGAGAATTATGCAAAATACATAGTGTAGCTTTTTTCTGTCCTTTGCCACACTGCTGACCTGTCCATCTTGGCCTTGCTCAGCACTAGGTTGCAATTCCTGCAGCAAACTGTTGGTTCAGGTAGAAGTCAACAGCATGGATGAACAGTTACTTGTCACATTACAATGGGAAGCACTGTCTTGGTTCACTGTTTTAAATTTTGAGGTTGCAAACTTTTTCAAAGATGAGTCATCCATCCATCCATCCATCCATCCATCCATCCATCCATCCATCCATCCATCCATCCATCCATCCATCCATCCATCCATCCATCCATCCATCCATCCTCTCTTTGAGAAAATCTAAAAGAAGTGATTCTTGTTTGCCATTAATGAAGCCTGTCAGTTAAACACTTACTACTTCTTTTGGCCAAGTTTTTTCAACTCAAACTGCTTAAAGAGCTCCTCCAGCCAAAAAACAATTAAATCTGAGAAGTGATTTCATTCTTTTCTTTCCCCAGTTCCATCACTTACACAAAATATAAATAGCATAATGTTTTCTTGCCATGATATACCAGGAAATAATGATCTTTCTGAGGAAGAGGCAGGACACAGCAATGGAATCATTAATTGCGTGCAGCAATTGTTCCATTCTTCCCTTGAGATGCCCAAGACAAGCAGAACAGTACTAGCTCCTCGAAGGCCAAGTTTTTAGTGGATTCTTCAGCCCAAGTTCTTGTGCCAGATCCTGGGTTCCAATGAGACTCATAAACTGAGCATACATTGTGTCAGCCATTCTGGGATAAACTGGCTCCTTTCAAAGGGAAGAGGCGGTGCCGCACACACCCCAAAGATGAGAAGACTGAGTTTCTAAAAAGACATTCTGTTTTTACATGCCAGCTCTATGCCTAATTTTCAAGCATAAATACACTCTGTCCAGTTGGGATTAAGGAGGGAAGATGATCCAGATTTAAGATGCATAATATATTGTGGGCCATAAGGAATTGAGTGGAAAATTAGTTAAATACAGAAGAGAGGATGCGTATGGCTGGAGAAGGAAGAGAGCAAATGTCTGGAAGAGTAGAGGTGTCCATACCTTTTCATGTGGAACAGTGTCCTGTTTCTCAATACAAAGACAATTCACTGTCTATGTGAAATTTTTCTTAGGAATTTTGTCTTGCATATGGTCCAATACAGATACTAGGCAGGAGAGAGCATGTGTACGATGACAGGAGAAAGGACCTGACAACTATTCAGCAGCTTTGCAGATGTTTCTGTTTTGCTAACTCAGACTTTTGCCAGTGTTTGTAGCTGTTTATTTGACATGGATCAGGCATTTTTATAAACTCCATGACAGAATTTACCGGGCCTACCATGTAAGTCCAGCACATCAGGATGAAAGAACATACGAGTCACATGTCAGGATATTTCAAAGGGAGAGGCACGGTTTTCCCTGAATATGGTAATGCCACTGACCTGCAATTGTATTCTCAAAATTATCAACTTCTGTCATATCAAGAGGAATCTTGAGAACTATCCCAGAGATGAAGGACACAATACTATTGTACTACAATATACATGAAGCCTGGATTGCCAATGACAATGTGAATTATTCACAGTTTAGGTTAATTAATTACTTGAGTTTAATATTGTTAGGTTTTGACCAACAGTGTCCTATACTGCTGGAGATTAGTGCTACATCTGATGTGGCACCGAAATTGTGATAAAATCATCCTCAGGAACTTCATCTGACATGCAAGGTTCCCAATGGACAATTCCAACAATCTCCCATTGTATTTTTCTGTTGATTTATGTGAAACATATTTGCTGGAGTTTTAGTAAGCCTAACTCCCTACCGCTGAATTTTGACACTGCCAGTCCGTCTGGCATTTGTCTTGTGCAAGAAGATTTCCCTTCTTCAGAAATAACTGTTTTAGGCTTTCTTGGCCCTTTTTGGCCATGCTTTTTGGGGCTTCTCTCCCCAAGCTGTCTTGGCAAAAATAACATTTAAATTTCACAGTCCTTTTTCTAAAAAAAAGTTTGTTTCAACTTTAGAAAAACCTAAAACTTTTGTTCTTAGTTAAGGCAAAAAGGAAAGTGGAAGGGGCCCCCAAAGCAGCCAAAAATTACACTGTTATATTTTTCCTAGGTTTCTTTCACAATAACTTTTCGATTTTTCCTTTATTTCAGTTTATCCTTAAAAAATCTCAGAACTTCTTCAGCTCTCTTGTTTTATTATAGACTATTTTCCAAGAGACTTTTGGGTACATATTATATTGGTGTGTTTGACAGATATCTGTAGACATTTCCAATGCCAAAAGGAGAATATCTTAAGTACAGTAACTTTTGCAATTGCAATCCATAACTGATATCAAATAGTTTTATACTAGCTTTAAAGTAACTCATTTGCAAATGCTAGCTAGAACCAGGGTGGAAAACATCTCTGTGCTGCCTAGGCACCAAGTGCTCAGCTTCTTGGGCAGATCACACTGTATACAATTCTGGTTTAATCTAATCTGAAGGTCGCCTAGAAGGGCCACAGTTACAGCTCTGCTATGGCTGCATTAAAGTTTTTCTTTCTCTCTGGAGAAAATACCCTTCTGCTGAAATCAAACCACCATGGCAGATCTCATTTCCTGTGCTACCTAATGCTACTTGTAGTCAGAGATTAAACTCACCACATGGACTGAATAAAAAACCCCCCAACAGTTTGGGCAGGGGCTGAACTCCTTAAAAGACAAAACTGCAGTCTACAAAAGCTGTAGGTGGTACTAGATGGCCTTGTGATCAGAATGTGTGACCAACACTGACATACAGCTACAAGTCTTTTTCAGTTTGCACAGTGTAAATTGTGCAAATCATACGGGGATACCGGAGGTGAAAATTCTTGCCTTAAGCAAGAAGTGAAGAGGCATATCCAGGCTCACTGGCTGCACTTCCTTTCTTTCCCTCATCTCCCCTCCCCTCCCTTTGAGAGAGCAGCAGGCACCACATCATTTCCTCCTGCCCTTGCAAGGGAGCTGGGATCTCCCACGCCATTACCTCATCCTGAACTGATCCCCCTTAACAAATGCCTGGCTCCGTGCCTGCTGTCGCCCTTCAAAGGTCTCAGTCAAAATGCATTCATTGCACCAGTAATCTTTTGCCTGACTGCAGGGGCCTTAAAGAGCTCTGAGTCTGTTTTGTTCAGTCCAGTGAATATATAGTTTTTTTATATAATTTTTTTTGTCAAGCACTGGAATGTGAAAGTTCAAGAAAGTCAGTAACATAATGTAAACATTTGCCTCTCATCCAGCCTGAGTAGCCACTGCAGGCCAAATGTAACAAACAAGCAAGATTTATTTAGATTTAAATGTATTTAAACCAGAAAAGTAAATATTTAATTAGAGAAGCAATGTCTTTTTATTCCTTACTGCCTACAGAGTATATATGTAGCCCCAAACCTGAAAATCAAATCCTGAAGTCGAGCTATTCTTACATTTGAAAAGCAAAAGGTTAAAAATGTTTGTGTCTGACCACTCTTCCAAATAATTTCAGCTACATAAATTTCCTTGGTATAGAGTTCTTAGAAAATGCATTGAGAGAGGCTGACAAACCTGGTTTGATGTGGTTTTCATTTCTAGTCTTGCAGATGCATGGCATTATAAATGAAATTCATAGGTTTCCTTAGCCATGCTGGCACAGCCCAGCTGCTTCCTGGAAGCACCGCCTCTGTGGTCAACAGCTGCTTTTACTGTGCAGCACTTCAGCAGAAATCAACTCTGATAAATACCCTTCTGAAACATAACATCTGATAAAGATCGACTTTGATAAACTGCAAAAGGTTTTCAGTTTTATTAGTAACCTATTGGGCCAATGGTTATGGAAGCAATAATTGATACCATATGCTCTCAGGGATTTTTTCAATTCACTGGTTGCATTGCAAGGGTATGACATGCCTCAGATTCTTTCTTGGCCACAGTGATTTCTGACCCAGAATATGAGCTTCTCTTCCAGACAGATGTTCGTATACTCTTCCTGATCCTCACTTGGGTATTTAGTAGGTTATATTGGACCCTTGGAGAAAAGAAACATTTTTTGTTATTCTGCTATCAACATTGATATTTGCTTGTATGAAGTTTTGGCTGATCACTGTGAAGGCACTTTTAAACATGCAGTGTACAAGCAGAGGGAGGTTTGCCCTGTTCTCTCTCTATTTTTTTAATATAGGGAAAATGCTCACAAACACTTCCCAGCTTCAAGTACACGTCCTTTCATCACCCAGGGGTTACATTCATGGCCTGGACAAAGCCCAGTGACAGGCACTGCAGACTGGCAGCCTCCCCTCACAGCTGGGGGTGAGCAGAGGCCCTGCTGCAAAAGGGAGGGCAGGGAGGAGACTCACATGTAACTGCTTATGGAGTTTTGTGTGCATTTTTTGAATTATAGAAACAGAGCAGTGAAAATCTTTTCTTCTTACTTTGAGGGCAAGATTACATGGTCCAGTCAGATTTTGTAATTTTGTTTTTCAGTTGCCAAGTACAATGCAGAATCTTAAGGAAGGGGGCATGTTTCTGTGATGTTCTTGTATAGCATTGCTAATTGTAACGTTTTTAACAATTCTAAAGCATTTTAAGAAGAGAAAATATTGCAGTGTTTGTGGTTTCTTGTTCCTCTAACCACATGTAGCTGTTTCACTACATGTTTGTTGTATTACCAAGGCAACAATTTCAGACCTGGCATGATTATCTGTATCATACCACTCATCAGAGATGTGGGCAAACTCCAGAAACTTCTGCATTGAGGAAATGATGCTAGTTGGTAGGAGGCAGGAGTTTTCAAAGCTGTCTCAGTGAAAATGCTTATATCACATGCTTATGTCAACAGCTTTAAAAATATGATTAAAAGATCCATTTGCTTAAAATATATTTTACTATAAATATATTAGAGTCAAGCAAATAGCTGTTTCATCAATGCATTATCATAGTTCTGTAGATGTGCCCATTTAAAATAAATTAACATCATTTTAGAAAAGCCTTTGATTTGTTATTTAAAGCCAAATACATTGTGAAGCCATAATTGATACATGAAACAGCCCATACTTGTGTCCTAAAAAATGCAGAGTCCGGAGTTGGACTTTGGACTTCAACTCTGCTATTAATCCCCTATGTTAATAAAATTTAACGTTCATGGACTTTTACAGGAATCCTATCCATCCTATATGCATGGAGAAGAGTAAAAAGGAGCTGTCACAATACCCAAATTTCAGTAAGTCAGAGGTCCAATTGGGAAATTTTGCAGATATGCGGCTGCTTTGGGGTCACAAGACAAACTTTGAGCAACATTTAGCTCACCCCATGACTATGACAGCACATGTTAGCAAGATTTTCTGAGTGAAGTATGAACAACTGCTTTCACAGGGCTCACCCGCTCTCTGCCATCATTCCGGGTTTTCCTCTGAGAAGCAAGATATGAGTGGCCATGGATCTCAGCACTTCTGAGCCATTGCTCCTGTCTGAAATAAGCAGCATGCCTTAAATACTATTATGTAAGTTTGGATAAAGAAAGGATGGTTATTATTATGTTGACTTTACATTTTTAAAGTGAAGAACACTACAAGTAACTGCTTTCAGATTCCCTGTTTTCATTCCAGTTCTTTTCGCAGCTGTCAATTAATAGAGAGAACCAGGTTAGGGCACACACAGTTATACAGAATTATAAAAGTGAGTGCTGCTAGTTGTTAAAAAATAAGCACTAGGGAAGTTTTGGTGTTTCCCATTCTTTACAAGAGGAAGCCAATAAAATCCCAATCTAGTTTATTAATTTCTTTGTTGCCAGAGTGGAGCGTGTTGATCATATTCTCTAGTTTACTACAGTGGAAGAGGAAGTAGGTGGAGGATTTCCCCTGAGCTGGGAATGTTCTACTGCCACCAACCAGCACTCTAGAGACATCTCTGCTGCTTTTTCCATCTGACTCCACTTTTCCTATGTATGAATGGCAAAAATACCTTGGAGTCAGGGAAAGGAGAAGGGAAAACAGATCTCAGCCCTGTCTTCCTCTCTGATATTAATCACTCCAGGTACTGGGCAGCTCCAAATAAATGAACCGTTTCTGGCTGACTACAGCTCTCACTCATCACAGTATGTATCATTGCTGTCATCTGTAGCTTATGGGAATAGTACGACAAGAAACTCAAACTCATTTATCAGCTTTACTGATTTCAATAGTGTAAAAGTTGCCTTTTTTTTTTTATTTTCACCTTGCATCTATATTTTGAAGGGGTTCTACTAAAGTATATCTTAGCTGATAACAACCTTGCTCTTTGTAACCCATCTTTATCAATTTTCTTCAGGGCCTTCAGCATCTTTGTTCCATGACTCTTTTCTTGAGCAAGCACATTTCTAGTTTTGTTGCACCATGCGATTCCATTTTCTCAGTTCTCCATCGACCACCAATGCAGGAAACTTGCATGCAGCTGGTTGCAATGCCTGCTGCTCTCCTCTGGTGTCTCAGCTGCTGCACTTCCTTTCCTGTGACACAGACAGGGACTTGTTTAGTCACCTTCCCTGGCTTACAAATAAAGCAGCAGCCCCAGACTCTGATAATGAAGATGTGAATGCCAGGTGAATGACAGGTGAATGACAGCACTGTTTTGAAAAAAACTGGCAAGGACTGATATTTTTACTTCGAAATTTTGTTTCTAATTCCACTGTTTTCCTCAGGTCATGCATCCTGTGTTTTGAAGGAGTGCATTGAAAGGCAGCAGATTTACCTCTTTTTGCCCTCCAGTTTCAGCTAAAAATTCTTCCCCCACTGTAAGTCAAGAGGGGGGAGCTACTATGACATGCTATATGAGACAGCTTCTAAGGAAGAAAGAACTATTCCTTAAACCCACCTTGTTTTTGACAGGTTTCTTACAACAATGTAATTAAATCAAGAAACTAGTGGAGAAACATGTTCAGCTTTGGTTTGGGTGATTTTTTACTTTTTTTTTAATGTTTCATCTTCACTTTACAATCTGAATCTGCAAACTGAGGTGTAGGTGAATGTCTGCTTCACTGTGGTGGGTAACCCATGTAACAGTGTGCGACACATTTACTCTGGTTTATATATATATAGATATAGATATATATATGTCACACACACACATATATATAAAAAGTATTTTTTTAAAAAACGGACACTTTGTGGGGGAACAATGTCATTGAGCAGTCTCTTCCTTCTCAATTTAGCAAGAAGCATTGGGGCAAATAAGCGCAGTTTCATCAGTTATTTCCTTCTTTCCTGTGCGGCCTTTGAAAGGACTTCTCGAAAACGGGTCCGCACACATGTCCGCCCTCATGAGGAGCAGCCCCGCTACCACCCCGCACAGCCACCCTCTCCCTGAGCTGCCCGCACTGGTTTGGCCGGACAGAGCCCCAAGGGGGTCATGGCGGGCAGCGGGTGCCTCTCCCGTCCCCTCAGTGCCAGGAGGGCGCAGGTGGCGGAGCCGCCCCACCGCAGGGCCGGCTGAGCCAGGGAAGGCCTCGTCCTGCGGGGCCGATCCCACCCGCGGCTCCCGCCGCCCGCCCAAGCCGCCGCCGCTCCGGGGCGGCGCAGGCCGGGGCGGGCGGGGGGAACGAAAGAGCGGCGGAACGGACGGGCGGTGCTCGGGGAGGGGCCGGGCGGGCCGGCGGGCCGGGCATGGCGGCGCTGCGGGTGCTGGAGCTGTACAGCGGCATCGGGGGCATGCACCAGGCCCTCAGAGGTACCGGCGCGTCCCGCGGGGCTCCGTGCTGCCTGCCCCGCCCGGAACACCCCGCCCTCGGGGGCTCCGGCTTCTGCAGGGGGGCAGTGCAGGGTGCCCCTCTGCTCGATGGGCGGGCGAAGGTGGCCCCTTTCCTCCCATAGCCCCTTCTCCAGCCCGGCGTGTGGCACTAGGAGCACGTTGGGACAGAAATTAGTGATCCCTGCTCCTTGTTTGGCCCAGGCAGCTGCTTCTGGAGAGGCCGTGATTTTGTGTTTGTTGTTATGTGCTCTGTGTAATGCAGAGGCCCCCCTGCTGCGGACGGGATGGGGATCACTGAGGTGCCCAGCATGATAACCACATGAGCCAGGGTTTCCCACTGGCATGCACATGGACTTGGTTTCATAGGCCATAGTTAGGTGAGCAGCTGAGCCACGCTCCAATATGAGCGAGCCTGACCATCTGAGGCTGGTGTAACGTTTTATAAACATGAAACTTAAATGTGGAATTTGAGATGGTATAGAAAGTTCGCACCAGCCCATGTTCCCAGGTGAGTTTTTGACTAGGCACAAGGAACCCTGGAGCTCAATTTGCTGAATTGTTAAGGCACGGCCTGGGTGACCTTCAGCGGGTCCTGTAGACTCTCTGTGAATTGGCTTCCCCAAATAAAAAATTAAGTTTGGGCTATTGATTTCCTTTGTAAAGTACCCTGGATTTTATTACTTTGAAGTCCATGTTTCAACACACATTAGTATAACCTATGATAATCACCATAGTAATTTTAACTGTGACTACTCCTTTACATCTTTCAGTCTTCAGGAGCATTAGCAGAGAGCATTGTCATAAAAACACCAGGTAGAAACTTGCCCTATTTTGCTATTTTTCCAGGGAGCTATGGAATATTAAGAGTATGCTTACAGAGTGAAATCTGTTTAGCATCATTTATTTATTTAAAACACACTCAGAGTTGTCAGAGTGGCATTTTTCCTACTATGCTATTTTTGCTTGAATGGGTCTTAGTGCTTTATTTATGAACATAAATAAATAACATATATTTAAATGTATTTATTATGTATGTATAAATACACAACAAAATAGGTTCCTACATTGTTCCTAACCTCTTGTTTTGAGGATGTATTTTCCTTATTTCCAGAGACATTCTTAGAATATTAAGAGGCAAGTATAGCTTTGTCTGGAACTGCACATTTTGGAGTGTTTGTAGAGTGAAAAGAGTGTTTTATGCCTTGTGTAGAGTGTACACACTAATGGTAACATGCTGCTTTTCTGGTAACCAGATTCCTGAAGTGATGGCAAGCTATCCATGTTTGTTGTATTGTAGACAATTTCCATATTTCCATAGAAAGTGGACTGGTTCCTGAAAGTTAGCCTACACCATGGTTCCTTCACTCTTTACTGAATTACTTAGCTGTGTTCTTGGCAAAATAATGGATGGCTTGGGGCAGTTCAGTAGTGTGCTGCAATGTTTAGTAAATTATAATGCTAGATGTTATGTCCTGTGAGTTTCCACCTGTGAAACATCACTTGCAACTCAGTAAATACTTAGAAGGATGGGAATGTTGGGAATGCCTCATTAGATTATCAGAAGACTGCAAACCTTATCCAAAAGATACACAGAATTAGTGATGCCCCAGTGGATAGTTACTACAAATATGAAGCCTCGAAATCATGTCACCTAATGGTGTAGTTTGGAGACTGAAGGCCTTAACTAACCCCCTTGTGTTATTTCCTGAAAAGGTGAATTTACTTCCCTGTTTACTGTTTCTGAACTTGCTTAACACAACTGATTCAGTGTCAGTCTTTGGTGTAATTTCTGTTCTTATGGGTTTGCATTTGACTGAAGAAATTGCAATAGGTATGAACGGTGAGATTGAGATTTTTCTGTAGTGGTATCAGCCAAAGCAGATAAAGAGACTGTAAGTAAGGACATTTAATTTATTATTTGTGTAAATTACCCTAATTAGTTCAAAATGGTCAGGTACCAATTGAAATTTGCAAAGTGAATAGACACAAAGCTGTTTGCATTACAGCTGGTATAATATTTTTCAGTCTGGGTGCTTATGTTTCTGGGAAGCAAATGGGAGTTCAGCCCATAAGCATTGTGTTGTCACACTTCTAGATGAAGATATTGTTTAGAGTCTTGATAAAGTAACAGGCAATTTGATTAAAAGGTGTCCTACAAAATTTGCACTAAGTATTCAATAACAGGTTATTATATAAAACTGTTTTTGATTAATTGGATTTCATTTGAGAACAGAGATATACTTGGAGCATTTGATAATTTCTACTGGTTTTTAAAGTCCTTTGGACATCTGGATTCAGTTTTCTGACACAGTTTATGAAGGAACAGAGTCAAGGGGCATTGAAGTGTTTGCTTTTATGTACAAATAAAACAGAAAAGAAGTGAATGTTCCTCTGTAAGTACTTTAATAATGCTTCTTATATGTTTTTGGCCTATATGTGTACATGAAACTGTGCTGTTTGAAAAGGTCTCTGATCCTATCCTCCATTTAGCCAGTGGCAGATTGTTCAGCATCTTCTTTTAAATTGTGTATAGAAATATTAGAAGGGTTGTGGGGTTTTTTTCCATATAAATATGAAGTTTGAAAGAAAGGCCTCCATTGTTCCAGTGCTTCCATAAGCCAGATGCTCAACAGATGAGGATTATGTGTAATAACATATTATCTTAGTATGGTTTCTAGTGAATCTATAAGCCAAGAAGAATAGTAGGAATATGTAGAAAACAGAGGGAACATGTGGTATTTCAGTGGCAGCATCCTGGGAAAGCCTTGTTCTACAGAAGGGATTCTGCAATTCTTGCAGGCTAGTTCCTGGCCATGTAATGGGGTCAATTATGGTTAATTCAGCTGGTCCAACTTTCTACTTTTCTGTGAAATTGCCAGTGTTTCAATTGGCAAATAGGTATTTCTCAGGAAATCTGATGCTGACTTTTGTACCTTGGTGCCCTTCTTGACTGTGATCTTTCAGAAACTTAGTGAGAGGATAGCTTGCAGGATGAAGATGTTTGTTGTTTTGGCAGCTGTCATTAACGTAGAATGCATTTGGCACCAAATAGAATGCAATTAGTTTTGAGATTGTCCTTCCTACAGTAAAAAATAATTGAATTTTCACATATTGATGGAAGTTTAGTCTCTTGTTTTTCTCTGTAAAGAGTACATAGAAGTTGTGAGTACATAGTTTCCTAGTTTAATGACATTCTTTTTGACAATGGAGGGAAGGCTGTTTCTGAACTTAAGTTTAAATCTAAAGCTGAAAAAGAAAAATCTTGGGGATTGTCTAGCTCTGTGTTGGTGCTTTAGCTATAGATATCTCAGCACATGTAGAATTTTTGGTTTTGGATTTTGAATGCTTTATAATAATATTTTAGCACCAAAGACCTGCAAAAAGATACCATCTTTTGGTAAAGATACCATCAAAGATGGTAAAGTTGAGCTTAGTTGAAGTCAGAAGTCAGTGAGTGTTCATATTCACACTCTTGAAAGATTGAGGCAGCTAAGGGATGAAAGTGCATTTCTTTCTTCTTCCCACCCTGTACCCCAAGCTTTTTGGGATTTATAAAGATTAATGTTTAAGTCAAATATGTCTAAATCTATGATAATTTTTGTGTGTGTGAGTGAGTGAATTTGTTCTTTATAAAGTGGAGAGTTTCTGCAGTGAAAAATAGTGTTTTATTTTTAGAAAATCTATGGCTACATATTCATTTCCTTAGAAACTTTCCATGAAACAAACAGCCTGCTCTTCCTCCTTCCCAACCAAAACAAACCTAAACTGTCTTGTTAATTTAGGCAGTTTTCCCATGAAAACTGGGTTCCATGTCTGCCACAAGCATTTGTAATCTGCCAGGTCCCTGAAAAAAGTACTCTTGCATGAAACACTAAAGGATATATTCTAAAAAATACCATAAATTTGCAGTGATCAAGTTGGTGATATTTTTCCTCTGCAATTGTTGTATTTCAGTTTTGCAGAGTTACAACTTTTGTCTCTTGTGCTCTGTCATGCATGTTTGTTCATTTTATTTGATTGACTCTGTGAATTGCACAGCACAGTAAACTGGTGTATGTATTTGCACTGGGCAAAGCTATCCCACCAGGAGAGGCAAAGGAGACAAATCTGGCTTTGACATTCAGCACAATGCAAAACAAAAATATTGCTGCTTTGAGCAAGTTTTTACACCTAAATTCAATTTAATGCTTCTCCAAAATATAGCTCTTTGTAGCACAGAATGGTGCCAGTTGTGCCATTGTGTAAGTTTATAAAGTTTATATGGCTTAACATGATTGAGTCCTTTACAAATAGAGCAGTGAAAGGAGTTGCTAAGTATCCTGCAGGAACCCAGTATCAAGTTTACTGATGGTTGTGTTCACTGTAGCCATGGACAGTTCAGCCTAATCATTTCAGCCAAGAGCTGACACTCAGAAATTAAATCTTTGTTCTGTTTTAAAAGGAAACAAGACTGACAAAACTTGTGACTAATCTTCCCTTTTCCATCTGTTTCCATATACCTGTCAGAAAAGAGAATTGTTCTGGCTCCTATTTTCCAATATGCTGAAATCCACCAAACTGCCCTTGCTGTAACAGAGTGTATTTCATGTGTTCTGTTGACATTGATGATGATATTGCAAAAGTACAGTAGTGAATATAAACAGATCTATGTTAATTTTAAGGTCTGCAGAAACACATGACAAAGGAATCAATTCTAGAGAGGAAAAGGACAGATATTGTAATGTCAGAAATTTTATTTCTGGCATTTGAAGGTGACATTCTTTGGGTTTCCTTTTTCAAATCAGAAGCTAATGCAAACATTCTGTCTTTCTTTGTTTCGAATGCATCTCCTTCCAATCCTTACAGCAGTGTCCCTTTTCTTCAAGAATGACAGCTCAATAAAGGAGAGAGCAGGATTTGATTGGTTGTTGCCTCTTCAGGCAGTTTAAGTAACAGCCAAAGAGTTTTGCTGTCTGGGTCCAAGAGGTTTTAAGCTTTAGGTGTGAAATCAGTATATTACTAATAGAATGATACAAATTTGATTTCATCTGCTTTCAGCCCAGAGAAAATATTACAGTCTAGTCTGCCTAAAAATAAGATAACACCTCCCTCAGTAACTTTCCCATCATACCTGTGACTTCTGTTTGAACCATGTCATCTTGCTCAGAAATGAAAAGTGTCAGTTCAAAAACTGTTGTTGAGGAATCCTGCAAATCATGTATTCCAGCAGCCAGTTAGTTTCACTTAGGAAATGTGTATTATTTTTTCTTTAGTCTGAATAAAATGATGCTGTTTCCTGTATTGTCATAATTCTCTTAAATATCTGTGTTTTGAAAATTGGATGTACTTGTTTGAGGAGGATAAAAAAAAAATCTCCAGAACTGTGTCTGTTTCTGTATTGAAGTTTTGCTATGTATTTTGGGGAGTTGATTTAACATCCCACCAAGTCAGCAATTCCTGAGTTGGTTTTGTGCCTTTTGTCAGTGGGGATAGTTAAACACAGTCTTGATTCTGTTTTTCTTAGATTTTGCTTTCAGGCTTTTTTTATGATGCATTCCTTATAGTAATTTTCAAGTAGTAAATGTAATGGCTATAGAAAAGCAGAATATCACAATTTGACCTAAAGTTATTTAACTTTCAGGAGAAGTTATTTAAAAATGTTGCATTTTCACATTGTTTGAAATTTAGACAAGCTTTTCTTTGTTAGGTTGGATGTGTGAGAGCTGCTTGTCTGCTCGAGCTCCTTCATGCGTTTCCAGGGCATTTCCACACAAATACGCTTAATCAGCTTTTAGAGGGAGTCTGCTCTCTACCAGGAATTCCCAAGCGAGCTGCAATTTTGAAATGAAAAGGAGGAGAAGCTTTGAAAAAGTTATCAGGTCTTTGAATTAGGAAGAATACTTCAGGAAAAGTTCCTGTCCTTTTTCCATGCTGGTTTACATCTCTGGTTTAGACTGAACATTGTATTGCAGGGGGATTCAATAGGTTACTATTAGCTGTGTGCTCTCTTCCATATCTCCAGACTTTTGGGCCTATCTTTTCTTGTATGTACGCAGGGAGATATTGAATGGATGGCAGTAAAAAAACAAGTGTCTGAATCATGAGTTCTGGGAGAAATCTTGCCTTCCCAATTGCCCTTTTAAAACTAGCTATTAATTTAGATAATAATTTGAGGGTCTTGATTTTGTTAATTTTATTTTTCTTCTGGAGTACCTGGAAAACACAGTAAGAGTTAGGTTGTTAGGACAATGTGTTTTAAGAACTGAAGGAGTGAGTGAGAACCGCGGTCTCTTTAACAGTATTGGAGGTTTGTTCCTGTTACTTAGATGCTGCAGCTTTGTTTTAGGAAGATGGAATTGTTGATTCTTGAACACATTTTTAAATTGAGATATTCATCCAGCTTTCTTTTCACGCTAGGTGTCAGTGTTAACTTACCTGTTCTGTAATCTCAGGTGTAGTCATGCTATTGTCCTTGTGGATACACCTGTATTGAGTTCTCAGTTACAACTTCTGGTCAAAAGGTCAAGACAGTAATGGCAAACAGTCATTTGTATGCTGACCCTTAATTGTCTGTTAGTATTTATCTTGTGAAAAACCTTATCTTTTTGCCCTCGATTGCATCAAGTAAACCTGGAAGAACTAGCTTGGTTCTTCTTAAAATGTCTGCTACAATCTTTTCAATACCCAGATTTCTTTTTCATCTTAGATTTGACTAAGACAGCCTTGAAAGCCTGAAAGATAGTAGATGGATGGTAACTGCATTATTCAAAATTAAATCCACTGGGATCATCCCAGTTGGGCTTTCATCCTCTCAAACTGTAAATAATTAGCTGACTAGCAGTAATTCATGTGGTATCTCATAAGGTCATTTGTTAATGTGTTACTTGAGCATATTGTGAGATTATTCAAAGGCATGTGGCTATTTGCCTTGTTTCTTTTGGTTTACAAAAGTTTTTCTAAAGTTGCCTGTGTTTCATCTGAGGCTTTGTAATGCTGACCATAATGTAAATATCCTGGTGGTTGATACTGATCTCGGGTATCAGGAGGTAGGGTCACTTCTCTGCCTGCAGCTGTGACAGTGACCACAGCCCGTCTTCTTGGATAAAAAGCCTCAGTGAAGGTATTGTGTTTAGTAATAACAAATAGTGTGACATGATGAGCAATGGAGTAAACACTACTCTTTTTATCTCTTTAGCTTCTGTAGAACCTATTACTCTCTTACTTTATAAATTAACAGTTGTTTATTTACATTCTATTTTAGTATATTTTTATTTCAGGGTTTTAGCTGTGAGTTTGTTACACTGTCCTCTCTTCAATAACACCTCTGTCCAAGAGAGGAGAAGCTGCCAAGTTTGGTATTTTGGGACCTTTAACTCAAAGGAGGCAGCTGTTGAGTTTGAGGCCTAATGCTTTACTGAAATGTAAGCACAAATGTTTTTCAGACAACTTAAATTTTTATTGGAAGAGTAGACATATGTCAAATATATTGGTGCTATTTTTTTATAATGAGAAGTAGTACACCTCTAAAATAACACACTTATTTCTTATAAGTTGTCAGAGGATAAGGCAGTGGCAGTGAGGTTTGGCAGGATTGACTTAGGATTCCTGTAGCCAGGAACTTGCTGCCACAGAGACCTGCACAGAGGTGGAAATGTTGTAGAGGGGCACCCTGATTGGAATTTTTTAATCTACTTTACTTATCTACTTTCCTTATCTACTTTAGCTTCCATTTTTGGGTATATAAAGAAGGGAAGTATTGCCCATATGATTAGAAAAACAGTATGTTTTTCATACAAAGTTTCAAAGACAACACAGCAGAATTTGTGTAATTTGCCTTTTGTTTTTGAGCGATGCTGTAACACAGCTGAGCAAATACATTTTCCTAAGAGTAGTAAAGAGATGCTAGAGTTTTCAAATTATTTTTTTTAATTTTAGAAAGCTGCACATATGCAGAAGTTGTAGCTGCTGTTGATGTGAACACTCTTGCCAATGATGTTTATAAGCACAACTTTCCCAGCACGCCATTGTGGGCAAAGACTATTGAGGTGAGTAATTAATGTGTTTTTTACTGTAGTCTGGCATTTGTAAGATTTGAGTTGCTTTCACTGCCTTTATTAGTAGCAAGAGAAACAGAAATATTTATGTTATTATGAATAAAGCAGTTTTACAATAACTTTGATTGCTTGTGCTGTTTGCTTGTTGAAGTAAGAGGGATTTCATACTGCAGGCTTTTCTAGAAAGTCTTGCCTACTGCATGAAGAAAGGTTATATAAATGTTAAGAGGAATGCTTACCATCAGTAAAAGAATGTAAAAAATCATATTTTTAGATTAAAAAAATATTTTCATGTACTTTGAAAAAATGTAATTAAATTACTTGGGGGCATGCCTTTGTTTTGAAGTTACAGTTGGGTTAAGAGAAACACAACAAAATCTGTTGGACTGAACACTCTTGAATCTCTCTTTGATGGGCTCAACAGATAAAATGTTTTAGGAATTTTGTCACTTGCCAAATTATTTGAAAAATAACTAAGTAAAATTGAATTAAAGTAATCTGTTTTAATAGATAAGAGGCAAGCTAGGCATGGAGTTTTGCTTGGATTGAGTTAGAAATTACTGTATACTTCTTAATCTTCTTTTACGGTTTAACAACATGACAGTAAAACATACTGTGTCTGTTTTAAGACACCAGCTTAAGTAAGAGTTAAATAGGTGGCTAAAGGTTAAATGCTTATTCAGCACTCAATAATAACTGGCTAAATGATAGTTTTGTAATGGAAAAAGAAGATTAATCTTTGCCTGTATCATTTTATAGTAGACAAGAGCAGATTATTAGAGTCAGTGACACCTTCTTCAAATATAATGGAAAAAACCAGCAGCTTTTGTCTAGTTTTCTGAGGGTAGCTACTTACATTTGCTGTATAGGTATCCCTCAAAATATGTAAGGACTGATTTCTTTGTCCAAGTCATAGTTACTTGATCATTGTCCTTCTTTCCTCCTGGCCCCTTAATGTGTTGGTCTTCTAGTGTTGGTGTAAACTTAGATTAGAGGAATTTCTACATGTGTAATTAATTCCTACCACAGACCTAATTCTTTCTTTTCTAAGTAGGATTGTCTTTGTAGAGGAGAATTTTAGCCATACAATATCTTTGACTAATTTTTATAGGGAAAAAATTACGAAATAAACTTTATAAGGTACATTGCCAGTGAGCCCCTAAGAGCTAAAACCCATAGTTTGGATCCATAAAAATTATCATATTTACACTTGAGCTACTGTTCTTCTCAGATGTTTTTACACATATTTTGAGTATGTGAACACTGGTTTTGATGTACAAAGACTTCATATCTGAGTAATGATACTTTATTTTCAGGAGAAATAATAGGTGAGTATCTACTGAAAGAACCACTACATGCCTCAAAGAATGAGCAGATGCAAACCTCAAGATTATGTATAAATGCTAACCTTATTAGTATTAGTGTTTTGTTTCATATGAAGAGCCATGAATGCATATTTACATTTTATGGTTTGGCACAGTAGAAAAGATTTTATAAGAAATTACTAGGTCAAGTGAGAGATTAGGTGTTTTTTTGCTAAATGAAACATATCGGAAGTAAGAGGGGTAGTTTGATCTCCAAGATGACTTGAGAATTTAATACAATTCACAACACTCAACATTCCTCTATGTTTTTCTGTTTTCAGGGCATAACACTGAAAGAATTTGACAGATTATCTTTTGATATGATTTTGATGAGTCCTCCCTGTCAGCCTTTTACAAGGTAGGTACAGCACACTTGGGAAAAAAGTGCAGGTATTGCACTATATACGGTCAAAGTAGAAATGTTATCAAGATATAGTGACATGTGTGGGTGATCTGTGTATCTTTCTCTTCTTAAGAAAACGTGTTGTAGCTCTGTTCACCATGGTCTTTACTGAAGTGAAAGAAATGCAGCAATTTGCATCTTTATTCTTGATCACATTTCTTGCAAATGTATATATTAATTCAGTTTAAGTTAAGTAAGCTTCTTACAGCACCAATTTTGTGAACTGTATTATTCCTCTAATAGTGAAATTTAGTGTTGTGGAGTCCTGCCTTTCCTTTTAGATGTCAATCTAATATTTTCCTGGGGCAAGTCCAGAAGGAGGATTGGAATTTCTCAGTTCTGCCTGAGACTTAAGAGTATAATCTGATTTTATTTGTACTTTGAAAATTGCCCATGCACACAGACAGTTTATTCTGAAGAATATTTCTATTTTAGCCAAGACCAGAAGGATAATGGGTTTGAAATTATTTTGTGGATGATAAAGAGAAATATCTTGCTGATTAAAGACTAAGTTTAATGAAATGTTATTTGTCAGATTAATTTGTAATTCATATCATTTGACAGCAGTGACCAGTGGGATAAGATTCTAGTAACTGCACTCATGCAAAGTAGTAGCTTCATGAAAAAAGTCTGTTGATGGTGATAAAAATGATTGTGTAGGAAAGTATATCTCATTGAATGTTCTAAGGTTTAAAAGGAATCACTGTGAAGTGGTGCTGATCTGTACAAATGAATTAGTGCAAACCTATGATGTATATAAGAAACATTTCAGATTTTTTTTCTCTTTATAATATGATGAAAAGAAAAATCTGTGTATGACTGATTAATTTAGATACATGTTAAAGCTCTTCTACAAAGCTTCTATTCTTTTTTATGAGCTAATACAAGTATAAGCTAGGGAAACACAGGCCTGGAATCATTACCATTTTTGTAACCTACATAATCTTTCCAGTTTAGTGTTACAAAATTGATTCCAAAGTTATTCATGTGGGGCTCCATCCTGCTAAATGGTGAACAATGAGGCTTTAATTCATAGAAATAATTTAATATATTCTGTGCAAAATAGCAGGGTATTCCCAGAAACCCAGTGGGGGGTTTTGTTCATTCAGAGCCAAGTATGTTCAAAGGCTTTGCTGGACAAGACCAGAATGCTAAAGCCTTTGCAGACTGGGGAGTGGATTTCATTACTGAATGCTTCAATTTTAACTTTGTTGTGAGCTGATGGATTCCAGGGACAGACTATCATTCCTTAGAGCATCTCTCAGGACACTGCCTCTGTGAGCAGGTCCTCCTGTCTGTATGTGATGCCTTTGCAGACTTCCCTTTCTAAACTGAAAGCAAAGTGTGAGCATTCTGTAGAAAAATGTAACTCAAATGTCAGTGTGCTCTCAGTAATACACCAGTGTTTCTTTATTCTTCCTTAGAATTGGCCTGCAAGGTGATGTGTCTGATCCACGGACCAAGAGCTTTCTCTATATCCTTGATATTCTCCCAAGGTATAAACGAACTGCATCCATTGTAAAGCCCCTTTTGTAAATAGGCTTTGTTATAACTAGGTCTTCTATATTTCAGTGAGACAAGGTATCTGTAGTGTTTCAGAGGGATACTGTTGGTGTTGTGTTGTATTCTGTGTTTCTTTTCACATGATCATATGTAACTTACATATACTTGTATTTACTAATGCTGTAATCACTTCATTGTTACTGTATATGCTTTCATCGTCTGGTTTCCTTTTCATTGCATGTCTGTTTAAACTGTGCCTACACAGTAAATGAAAAGGAGTTCTTTTCAGTTCAACATCAAATTTGCATTGATTTTACATAGAAATAGGAGTAGGTAATATAGTAGTTTGCCTATTGGTCTCATGGAAACATGAAAGGTTTTTAAAATACTGGGATACAAAAGCTTAGATTCAACATATAGGCAATTTTTGAAGAGGTACCATTTAAAAATTGGTTTAAGTATGCTGTTGACTGTACAATGCAATGCATCTTGCAACCATTTCTTTCTTAAAGTCTGTTCTTTTTGGTGCTGCTTCTAGATATCTTGGGGCAGATTGTGTATTTTTGTTTTGTAGTACAATCTCTTGCTTGGAGTAGCAATACTAAAGAATTTGAATAGCACTGCATTGTCTGGACAGTGTCCTTGAATTCATCTGTCATTTTTTGCCTGGTCAGATCCCAGTTTCTAATAAAACAGCCATAAATATTTGTTTTATTGGCAGTCTTGCTTCACCTGGAGACTATGACAGCTGTTACCTATATATTCCTCCATTAGTTCATCTTGCTGTCAGGGTTGGAGAAGGACAGATTAATGTTTGGTTCTTCTTTTTTTTTTTTATGAATGCTTTCAACACAGAAGGAAGCCAGTGCCAAAAAGCCTTTCTTTCAAGCTGCTGTTAGCACTGGGAGAAAAGAGTCTTCATCCTTGTTCTGGAAACTTTATGCAGCCAACAACATTGAATGGAACTGTGTCTTTGCCCTTGTCATGAGCAGAGAGAAAGCAATGACACAGAAGGCCTGAGTGGCTTGGCAGAGCCATACGTAAGAAATCTGTGGCAGACAACACAGACCGAAACACAGATTTTGTAGCCCAGTAAGTTAGACAATTCCTAGGTAAAAAAGAATGGGTATTACTACTCCCCTGCTTCTGCTTCTGTCAGAGACACAAAATTAGGGACAGGACGTGGGTTGTTCAGAAGTTGCAAAGGATGTCTTTTTGTGTAACAAGAAATGTAACGCAGGTTTCCAACTGATCTGTTAAAATGAAAATGAAACCAGGCAGATACTAAGTTAATAATTTGTCAGAATAATAGTATCTTCCATATCCTTAAGGGCATCGTGACCCGGGGATTCCTTTCCATTAAACTGAAACATGGTTAAGAGGCTGGTTGCTTTTGGATTGTATAGTGTATTAACATGGAAATACTGCTTCCCAGTTGCTGTGGACTTAGCTGGATAAACAGCAGAACCTTTTCCTTCTCAAAACCAAAGCTTTAGACACTCCAGGACCTACATTTTTATCACAACGATGCAAAGGTCCTGGGCTTGGCTGTCTCACTTTTATCTCAACACCCCAGGAGACACTGCTAATGTCCCTTATCTCCTTGGGGAGGGTTCTTGAAGCAGCACCTACTCTAAGCAGTCACTAGAAGCTTCAACATGATGGCTTCTGTAGAGTTTCTCAGTTCCAGTGGATTTGTGTTTTACTAAGATAGCGCTTATATGTTTTTTGAATATGATACATTTGTGAGACATTAAGTATGGAGCACTTCAGCCCCGAAAAAGGAAATTCTTAATGTAGAAATTATCCCTTTACGTTCTAAATTGCTATGGAATGCATGCAGTTTATGAAAAGTGTAAAATAATTTCTCATACCTTGGATGTACTTATCTTTGTTCAGTCTTTTATAATGAAATATTGCTGAAATGAGACTCAGAGGTAGCCTGGGATGACAAATATTAGAGATAATGGAAAGGACAATTTCAAGATCTGGAAAGATTTTTGGGGAATCCTTGGAGCGCCCAGCCAGCAAAGTCCAACCCATATGGTCCAGATACTCTCTGTTTATTGTGTCCAAGCCATAACCTGGCAAAATCCAGTGCTAAAAGTGCTGCTTTTACAGAAATATTTTTAATGTTAATACCTATCAAATACTTAACACTTCCTTTTTGTACAGTGATTACTTACCTTGTGATCTGTACATCCCCTATGAGTGCTTGCATTTCAGGCTGTGCTCTGGATTCATTGATGTAAAAGAAGTTTCATAGTAGTCAATGATGAAGAGTGTGGGTAGACATACCAGCAGGTATATTCTCCATTCCTCTGCAAGGAATTTGGCTGATGCTGCTTTTCTCAGCTTAGTATTAGTTTTTCACTATTATCTTTAGTATTTTTAAGTTTGCCATAGTTTCTTGTGAGATGCATTGGTTCTTTTAATTCATATGATGTTTTTAATTGGTGGTAATTAAAAATGTGCTGAAACAAATTCTGCTGTGATTTGTTCCAATGGAAGTCCAAAGTCGCTAACTTCAATAAGCATGAGGCTGCTGTCTGGGGGCATTAATATTCTACTTCTGTATGAGGTTCTGAGATCCCAGTGTGTGACAGACATTGTGTGTCTACATTAGCCTTATTAGAGAATTAATCACTGCTACAGAATGTTCCCAGAGACTTGAATCTGAATCATCTATGCTTCTAAATTGCTGGAAGAGTCCCTGGCACAGTCTGGGCATGCTCATTTCTCCAGAAATTTAATGTGCGGTTTTTGGAATGTGGCTGTTTCCAGACCTTTGCACTGATCCTGCTAAAGCTGAGATACCTCCTTCCCCCCATCAAAATATGAAAGTCAAGTTTAGAAAATGGAGAATATCTGCAGTTTGAACTCTAAATATGTTGTGTTTCTTAAATCAGTTAAATGAATACTGGTTCAGATGTGTTATCAGCAAGGTTTATGTGATATTGACATTGATTTCAGATATAAGCACTTGAAAACAGCATTTTTATGGCTAAGTAGCAATTGGTTTTCCCCCAACAATTATATTTCCTATTATACACTGATTCTGTTTAATAATATTATTGTGCTTTAGGAAATGAAGAGTGATAAACAATTTCAAAAGTACATGCATGGAGTACAGCAGGGTACAGCTGTTCATCCCCCATAGGTGGGGTTTGTGGTTTTTACCAGCAGTCCACATTTTTAATTCAGTTGGTTTTTTTAAGGATGCTAAACTTTAACAGCTAGCATGATGTGGAAATACTTTGATCTTTCTGCTAGCTAACCAGATCTGTGGATGAATATAATGTACTTTATGTCTTGTTACACTGATTTGCTTTTTTTTTTCCTTGTAGGCTTCAGAAGCTTCCAAAATACCTACTTTTAGAAAATGTTAAAGGATTTGAATCCTCTTCTGCAAGGTAAACTGTAATTAATATATGCAGGTTTTAGTTTGCAAAAGAGATATATTCTTTAGAAGGAGAAGGGCTTTCTTTTTTAGAAGGGGTTTTTATTTCTTAGAATTGGAATTAACAAAATAGCTTGAGATGGGACAGGAGTTAAAATCTTAGGTTTTGAAAAGAACTTGCTAGATAACTGGTTATGTCTCTTAGTGGATAAAAATACAACAGCATTTTATTTTTAATTTTATTTGATGAGTATTTGATTTGATTTATTTGATGATCAGGTTTGCTTTAGAAATGGCCAGAATTAGTTTTCAAAGAAAAATAATGATAGGTATTGCACTCAGAGGTTTCAGGGGTTTATTCATGACAGGATCCCATGGTATCTTGTGTTATGGTCACAGAATAGTCCAGGGTTGATAGTAGATTATCCCTGGTTCAGGGCTGCCATCAAATGGTCCAGAGATGCAGTAAGTAGATGATACTTGGTTGTGGTCTGAAATGTGGAAGACAGCAAGAGCACTCTCTCTTGTGACCAAAGCAAGAAAGGGAGAGTTGCCATCTTCCTTCTCAGCTGGAAGAGGCCACTGGAATAGAGTGGGATCTTTCTGTGTGCTCCTTAAAGCACCAGCTGCTGCCCTGCATATCGTGCTCTTAATCAATATTGCAGGGTGATGGGAGACATGCTCAGCTGGTTCAGTGTTCATGGACTTCTCTTGTAGCCCCTGGGATTCCCTAGGCTGTGCCTTGCTGACCAGGACTTGGGACAAGCTGTACTTCAGAAAACACCCCAGTTAGGACACTTGTTTTCTCTTATGACACCTGGGATGCAGTCTGACGTACAATGCTGGGTACAGGTCACAGCTCCTGCCTTTTGTATAGTTCTAGCCTAGTGCAGTCTGCATGGAATACAGAAGAAAAGTCTTTTTAAGATTATTTCCCTTACAGTCTCTTTCCATTGTTTATAAAGCACAGTCCCACCTCACTTTTATAATCAAAGCCACTGATTTTTGTCATCCCTTGATTTAGCCTTTTTGTTAGGCTTAGCTGGTGCTGTGTATGTGAGCAGAAGGAAGTAGTGAGCTATTTGTAGTGGTTTTAATCTCCTGTTTTATGATTCCAGATAAAGAGAGTGTCTTGCCCTCTAATTAGTTTCCCTGTTGACACACCACAATTACTTTCCTAGAGATGGGATGTGTTTTGAAGAGGCACTTGCACTGTAGTAAAAGTGAGGTGCCTTTGAATGTATAATAGTCTCTAGCACTGAACTTCATATGTTGTCTCTCAAATTCAGTAATGGGTGACAGATCAATAATTTGCTGTCCAATTATTTAATGAATGCTTTGGCAAATATGATGTTGAATTTAATCTGTGTTTATTTAGGATTAAAAAAGGGGCTCAAGACTATGTGAAGGGAGTAATTGCTTTTTGATTCCTTTCAGAAATGAACTTTTGCAAACACTAGCAACATGTGGATTTAAATATCAGGAATTTCTCTTGTCTCCAACATGTGTGAGTACTAAAATTGCTCTAATATTATTTAATAGTTCAAAGTGCACTAAGTCCAAGAACATTTGACAATTCTCTTCTGTATTAGAAAAGAGAGTCATGCCCGAAGCTGAAGATACACTTGAATGAGAAAACCAACTGACATGACTTCTGATTTCTCATACTGGCATAATTGTGCTGCTGTTTGTGTTCAGATCCTAGTCCCATATTGCTTTGCTGTCATTTGATATTTTTAAGGCATGAATTTCCACTGTAACCAGGAAGGTGGTTTTCCCTGCAGGAGCCCCATTGCTTCAGAAGTGCTGTGTCTCTGGATTTCCCAGCACAGAAAATGTGACTGTTTCTTGTGGGAGGAGGAGCTTTGTTTCTGTGTTACCCTGGCAACTGAAAAAAAGTTTGAGAGAGATTTCAGATTGTGCAACACTAACTGCAATCAGTGAAGTACCATAAATATTTGAGAAAAGCTAATAGAATGTAGCTTGAAAACCAGTTGTGGTGGATTTATTTAATTGTTAGTTGTCTTATAATTCCTTGTTTAAAAAGGCAAAGAGACACTTTTTTGCTTTTAACAGAAAACAGATAGTATCTGTCCCAAGAAATTGTGAAGGCATGTAAATTTTTCTTCTTGCATCACATAAAATTTTGTCTACATTCATATTCATTTACAGAGAAAGATAAAACTATGAGATACAGAGAATAATTGCTCACTTGCATCTTTGGAAGTACCTAGGTATGGAAGTTACAAGTGTGTTAGGTATTATTAACTAATACCTAGAGAATACCCTGGAAAAAAGGAGGCTTCAGGGTGACCTAATTGCAGCCTTCCAGTACCTGATGGGAGACTACAAGAAAGACAGAGAAGGGACTGTTTACAAGAGTCTGCAGTGACAGGACAAGGAGGAATGGATTCAGACTTTTGGAGTAGTATTGGAGTAGAATCAAGAGGAAGTTCTTTGTGATGAAGATGGTGAGACACTGAGGGTTGTGCAGAGAAGCTGTGGCTGCCTCATCCCTGGAAGTGTTCAAGGCCAGGTTGGATGGGTTCTGGGCAACCTGGTCTAGTGGAAGGTGACCTTGCCCACAGCAGGGGGCTTGGAGCAAGATGACCTTTGGGGTTCCTTCCAACACAAACCATTTTATGAATCTCCAATTCCGTGAATACCGATATCTCTGAAGTCATAAAATTTATTAGTGTGACATAGTTCTGTTACTGCATGTAATGGCAGATAACTTGTATGATGCTATAGACCACTTTTTCCTACTATCACATGGACTAAAGACTTCTGAATTTTGATTACAGCTTGGCATTCCCAATTCTAGGCTGCGGTATTTTCTAATTGCAAAGCTTCACCAAGAACCATTTTCCTTTCAAGCTCCTGGTCAAGTGAGTCTGTCATATTACTTGAATTTGCTCCATTTCATGAAGATTGAGGGTTAAATTTTCAGTTTAGTGGTGTGTGTTGATAAATGGAGAAGAATGAGTGATTCCAACAGAAAAGTTAAATTCTGTCTTCTTTTTTGAGCCTGGATATTGAGCTTTGTAAGGACGGATGTGCATGTCTGTGGCTTAGATGGCTTTACACTATATAGATAGTTGGGAGATGTGTTTTCTAGCCTGATAGTGGGCTAGAAAACATGTCATACTGCTACATTTTTTACACACTTGGAAAGGACTTTTTGCAAAGGCAATTATTTGAGGCTGTTCTGACATCATTGCCAATAGGTCAACTAATCTTGATGCTAATGCTTTTGAAATCTTCATGAAAATGACATTTAAATGTTATTGTGAGCATCTCAGAAGGAATTCTTACTCTCTGTATGGTTGTTTATTCTTATTCTCTGTCAAGTTGTTTATTAAATACAGTTCTTTAATTTTAATTTTGTCATAATTTCCTCTTAGATATTGACAAGATTCCCAGATCAGGATCCAGAAGATTTATTCAAGGAAAAAGTTGCTGACAAAGTGGGTGAAGCCAGTTCTTTGTCCTCTGAGGAGAAGAATCTGGATCCAAACATTGGTCCAGATTGCAGCAGCAAGAAGAGTTTACCAAAAGGGGCCTTTCTGTTTAAGCTTGAAACAGTAGAAGAGATGGAAAGGAAACACAATCAGGATAATGATTCCTCTATTCAAATGCTAAAAGACTTCTTGGAAGAGGAAAACGAAGAAATGAGTCAATATTTCTTACCACCGAAGTCCTTACTGCGCTATGCTCTCTTGTTAGACATTGTTAAACCCACCTGCCGGAGATCCACGTGCTTTACAAAAGGGTAAGGTGCCAAGAAAATGTCTTGCTGAATCCTGTCCTGAAATTTTAAGTGAATTTTCTTGCTCGTGTCCTGTAAAATCACAGAGAGGTGTTTCATCCAAAAATCCTAGGCCTTTGAAAATCTCCTTATGGAGTGTGCTTACCGGTCTAGTGGAATGCCTGCATGAGAATCTGTCAGGCAGAACATCATGTGCTCACTCCAAAAAGGCATTCACAAAAGACAGTTGCCATTTGTTGTTGACCTTCACAGAAGCTTAATTACCCCTGCGGAAATATGGTTCCAGTAGACTGGTATAGTGCTGATTCATTAATGAATTTCTTTATATTGCTCAATGAAGTCACAAAGTGTCATGCATGACAGATCCATTCCTCATTAAATCTGTCTCCACTGTACATTTTATTGATTTCTTGGATTTTTCAGCTATGTAGATCAGAATAGCTGGGGATTGTCATGAAACCAGTCAGGTTGCTGCATTACAAATCATATTTGATGGAGCAGAACATCAGTGCTTTTCTGTCTAGTAGTTTTCTGATTTGTCCTTCGCAATTTTAAGTTTGACTTCTAGAAGTTGGTGAGTGTTCTGAAGCTCTGTGGACAACTGGTCAGGAGCTTTTCCACTGAATGCATTTGTATTGAAGCATTCCAGTTGGAGCCTGTAAATTTGTGGGAATTTTTAATACTGATAAATTTTTATAATTGGATTGGATTTTTGAGTTTGCTGAGTGTTTCAATAAAATGTCTTGGATGATGAGTTAAAGCTAATTGTAACTTTTTTTTTAATTAGGAGAAATTAGACTGCCAGATTGACAGAATTCCTGCAAATTTTTTTTGATTTTAAAGGTTTAGACAATAAAGAAGAAAAAGAATTTCAAAAGTTTGAAATTTGTGCAATGGGAAAGGTCTTCCCTCAGCTCACATATATATGTGCTTTTTCTGCCCTTGCTCTTTTGAATGGGGGGTGTTTAGCAACTCGTGAAATATCTTACTTAACTAGAATAGTCAAAAAACACTTAGCCGGAATGGTGTCTGATGTGTTTTCTGTATGCCTTGAGTGTCATCGAAAGTAATTGGCCACTTGTGGTTTCACTAGAGTACATCATAGTAGTTTGTGGTCATGTTTATCAAAATCACACTGAAGGAGGCACCTGAGTAGATAAAATCAAGTCTCTGTACATACTGGTGGGAAATCTGATACCAGGGGAAGGTGAGTCTTAGCCCTCTGCTGATATGGAGGTAGTTGTGGTGGTAGTTCTGTCTGATTTACCATCTTTGTTTTGTTTTTCAAGAGCCTTTGGGAAGGAGGGTTGCCAACATGTTTCTCAATGTAATCATCTCATTTACAGCTCTGCATTAAGAGAAGGTTTATAATTACATCTCATTAAAGTCACTTTCTGAGGCCAGAAATAAGTCCCTGCTCTATCTGTTCCAGAAGTTCTGTTTTTATATTTCTCTGAAGCATGAGATCTAGGAAGAAGACCCCTGATTGGGGTGGAACAGCACTCTGGGTAGTACAGAGAATCCCTCTGCTGCTGTGCCTGTCGGGTGTCTTTCTTGCAAGTTTCACTGACCATCTGCTTTGAGAGTGGGAGAAAAATTTCCCTCTTTTCTCTTTGGTTTTCAGGTATTTCTGGCAATGTTCATGTGATAGAAATAATCTGGATATGCCTTCTCTAGTCCTTTCTAATTCAGGGACCTCAAACACAGGTAGTTCATCAGTGATTTTTGCTATACCAGTGTGTCTTTTTCAAAAGCTTTGTGGAGTATACAGCAAAATGTAATGGCCTGTAATGCATGAGAGATCAAGCAGGTAATTCTGTGTGTCCTTCTGACACTGATTTCCTGGGCACTTAGTGAATGATTGCTGAGGTCCGTGAGACTACCAACACCATGGTTTCTCTTTGGAGTGTGTTTGTGGTGGCTGAAGTTTTGAAAGGAAATTGACTACTTTAAAGGGCAGGGGAAATGAAAATCAAGTCTAACTTCTCTAGATGTAGTTGTTCCGGACATACTTTAAATTTTTGCTATGCTATTGACAAGAGAAGTGATACCTTTCAAAATTGTGCAAATATCAATCACAGAAGAGCTTTCTTGCTTTGTGGAAATTACTTTTTGTCAGTCATAATATATGACACAATTTATCCAGAAAAAATACATGTATGAAATGAAAAGGTTTTTTTTAAAGCTTACAGAAATAAAAGAGGCAGGGAATCTTGAATCAGATGAAAATTGAAGACTGTAATTTCTTAAGCCAACTTCTTTCATTGTAACTTGTAATGAAACTTGTAATGAATCTTGTCAGAAAATCAATACATCATTTTTTTACTGTGACAAAATTTAATTATGTTCCAGGTCTAAGGTAGGAATGTTAACTTTTCTGTACTCAGCACTTCCAATAATAATAAATAACAATCCAGCTAACATTACATTAGCCATATGCCCACATTTGTATTAAAAAGGCAACACGCACACTCACACACTCACACAGCCTTCTATGCACACAGACACCAACTGGATTGTCTGGGGGAGGGGAGGAGTTCTCTACTCTAGTGCCAGTTATTTAGACAGGAATATTTATTTTTCGCAATAGAACACTTCAATACCACTCTGAATTTTACCCCATTTATTGATTTTGGCTCAGTTATATTAAACTGAAATATTACCAGATGCTATATAAGAGGAAGAGGATGAGGATTCCTCAGTGCTGTGTGTATAACATCGTTAAACCTTGTGTTGGGGAATTTGCAGAATTAAAGATTAAACCAATTAAAGATGATGTATTTACAAAACAGATTCCACATGTATTCAATCTGTAACAGTGTTTAGGTGTTCTGATCCTGAGGAAGATTTGTAACCACTTTGTTTTAAAAAACGACTGCTGCTCTGGCTGTTATTGGCAGAACTAATTGTAGCTTTTTCAGCCAAGGATGAAATACTCAAGATTGAGCCATTCTGTGTCATTTTGCTGAAGAGAAAGTATTCTTTTATTCACTGTGGAATTAGAGAGGCTTGAAACATAACTTGTGCCATGCTTTAGGAATGGGTCCCATGTGGAACAAAAGACCTTTATTGTCATTACCAATTGTCTTTACAGTTGTATTGATAAAACTAGAGAAGAGTGTCTGTTAACAATTGATGCAGACCACATCCCTTTAATGCAGGGGATCTTCTGAAGTTCTTCGGCAGGGCAAAGCCATCTGTTGTCTTGACTCTCTCTCTCTCATTTCTGTTCAGAATGTTCAATCTGCCATAGTTAGACCAACAGAGCATGTTTCTGAAAGCCCATAATTATATTTAAATGATAGCCTTGAAGAGACAGCAGAGTAAACATGTTGTTAAGCAATCAACCACAAAGCATGCAGAATAGCTATCAGTGGTTTCAGAATGCAAGTTTACTTTCTGTTTACTTGGATTTAAATTCTTTTTCTTTCTTTCTTTCTTTCTTTCTTTCTTTCTTTCTTTCTTTCTTTCTTTCTTTCTTTCTTTCTTTCTTTCTTTCTTTCTTTCTTTCTTTCTTTCTTTCTTTCTTTCTTCCTTTCTTCCTTCCTTCCTTCCTTCCTTCCTTCCTTCCTTCCTTCCTTCCTTCCTTCCTTCCTTCCTTCCTTCCTTCCTTCCTTCTTCCTTCTTCTTCCTTCTTCCTTCCTTTCCTTCCTTTCTTTCTCTTCTTTTCTCTTCTTTCCTTCCTTTCCTTCCTTTCCTTCCTTTCCTTCCTTTCCTTCCTTTCCTTCCTTTCCTTCCTTTCCTTCCTTTCCTTCCTTTCCTTCCTTTCCTTCCTTTCCTTCCTTCCTTTCCTTCCTTTCCTTCCTTTCCTTTCTCTTCTCTCTCTCTCTCTCTCTCTCTCTCTGCTCTGCATAGAGCCTGGCCATCACTCTTCCTTCAGTCAGGTTTAACTTCTGGTTCCTTCAGTGCAAAATCCACAAGGAACCAGAAGTTAAACCTGACTGAACCACTTTTTTTCTAATACTTTCACATGAAAGCTGGAGGCTCACACTAGTGGTCATCCTTTTAATAAGGAAAGCTAATTTGAACCTCTGGGACCATTTGACCTATAACACATTTTGCCCTAATGTAAAATTGGTTTAGGCAATGTAGATTTTTTTTTGGTGGTCCTATGCTTGAATTCCTTGGCTTTATGTAGTTCCCATGTATAAGACACTT
Organism: Emberiza elegans; assembly: GCA_024865655.1. Classification (NCBI taxonomy): domain Eukaryota; kingdom Metazoa; phylum Chordata; class Aves; order Passeriformes; family Fringillidae; genus Emberiza; species Emberiza elegans. Next base: position 24,557,627 of record JALJVW010000206.1, read on the forward strand.
GTGTGGATAAACCCTTGAGCACTGAGGGCAAACTCATCCCCAGAGGGCACATTCAGAGGGTTCTGCACTCCAGGGGTAGCAGAGTTTATAACAAGGCTTTCTGCTTTATCTGTCCAGGAGGCTGTTTGTTCATCAAGAGAAAGAAACCTAAGTAACCTCCCTGCACCTTTTCAATTGTCAATGCCATGAAATACAGTGAAAATAACTTAAGATTGTTGTTGTTGTTAAGGTATGGACACTATGTAGAAGGGACCGGCTCTGTTCTGCAGACAGCAGTAGATGTAGAGGTAAGTGTGTAGTCTAATATATTAGAAAGACTTGTATTAAAACTTGAGACTTGTTTCAAAGCTTGGGGTTTTTTCTGTCTTCTCCTTTGTTATTCTGAATATTATAAGAAAAAAATTGTTTAAATGTACATTTTATGGCAACTGAGTTTCCAATTTGTGTTCCTAGACAGGAATTTGTTTAGACCCAAATTATATCTGTATCTCTCTGTGAGGAGAATATGAGTTGCTATTATTTTTATCTGTTATGTCATACAGAATTTTCACAGAGGTATGTGAAAACCTTAAAAATTACTAGTTCTATGGAGAACCTACAGTACAGTGTTATGAATCAAGGGCTGGTTTTTGTATGCATATAATTCAGTAAATATTGTCAGATGTTTAACATTTTTGAATTTCAAAATTATTTATCTGCGAAGAGTATTTTGAAAAGTTCTACTATGGATAGAATAGTAGAATAGCTTCATGACAAGTAGTATTTGGGCTTTGGGGAAGGTAATAAATGTACTGGTTAATCAGCATTCAAAGATACTTTTCACAAAGCCTGTGTTGTACACAAGCCCTTCCTTCTGCACTTCTGTACTGTTCACTAATATTATAGGGCATTTCTTAGCATAAGAGGAATGCAGCTCTGGAATTCAGGATAATCTCAAAGCCAGAGTATTAAAACAGCTGCATCCACACAGCTTAATTTGTATGAATGGTCTGGTTCTGAGCTATACTGAGTCACTGTCCTTTGTCATTAACAAATGTTTGCTCTTTGACTGCCCCATTAAGTATTGGTATAGCTTGGAACTGGAGGAAGAAATTATGAATATCCTCATGGCAACATTGATTTCTTTCTTGAAAGTCTGTCTCTTGAGATGTTGGCTGCAAAACCAGAATGTAAATGACACTTTCAAGCAAAACATGCTATTGCCTTTGTCACTTTGATAATTAAGGCAATACTAATCTATTAAGATGTGACTGTAAATTTTACATATTTGGCTTACATTAGTCACATTTCTTGGTTTTGATATTCTTTATAGCTTGAATCAGTGTTTAAACACATTGATGAGTTACCAGAAGAAGAGAAGCTTATGAAATTGTCAACATTAAAACTGAGGTACTTTACCCCAAAAGAAATAGCAAATCTTCATGGATTCCCTTTGGAATTTGGTATGTGCTACAAAATACACACTTCTACATTATTCTTCAGAAATGACAATGTATTTTTTTTTACTGGGACTAATCTAATCTTTTTATTTTGCATTTTTTTCAGACCACTCAGTTCTTATGATTAATTCTTGTTGTTTGGTTAACTTTGAATTTTTCTAAATTTCCACTAGTTTTTTTCATGTATTGTAAGAACCAGCTTCTGTGATGAGGTTTATCTTCATAAGCTAATAAGAAGCTTTTGGCATGCAAAATGCTCTGTTAGTGAAGTGCAATGAAGGAATACCTTTGTTGAAAGTTGAAACAATTTATTCAGCAGCCAGTGTTACTCACAACTGTGGTAAATCAACATATCCTGCTAGCTTAGGAAGTCTTTTTGTGGTTCTCAGTGTTTGAGCTGCTTACTTTCTCCCTTCCACACATTTACAGCTGCTGACAGGGAATTTCAGATGGTACAGATAGTTCTTTGTTGAGGAGCAACCAATCTATGAAGCCATCTCTATCTTCTAGAAAGGGCAGCCCTTTGTGAGGTACATCATTTTCTAAGTGGTTGTTTTTTTGAAGAAGGACTCAAGGAACAAGACTCAGCAGTATCAGTACACTGGATACGCATCAACAAGAATTAAACCTGAAGTAAATTCATCAGAATTCTCCTTGTAAAAAAGGGCAAGCATGAAAGTGTAGCTTTTAATATCTGCTAAGAAACTGTCCTGTTGATATCACATCAGATCAATTTATTGTCACTCAGCAACAAAAGCATCCATGAAATCATGGAAGGGTTTTTGTTTGAAGAGACCTTAAAGATCATCTATTTCCAGCCCCCTTCCACTAGACCAGATTGCTCAAAGAATAAGGCAGCACTGACCTTGAGTAATTTGTTATATTTTGCTTTAACTTCCTCAGTGACTCTGAGAAACGTGACTTGTTTCTATGTATTTCTTTTTTTCACAATTTTAGGGGTTTTTTTCCTTTATTACTTGTTATATTCAGAATTGCTACATTTGGAGAACATGATCAAGGTTGCACAGTGAAACTAGAGTTGCCAGCACTAAACTAACATGTTTATGAGTATTTGCAAGTATGTGCTGTGTTGTTACATACCAACATGCAATGTTTTTTGTTGTCTCTTTTCTTTAATGGATCTCTTCTATTTGCCTTTTTGCACAGCTCTGTTTCATATTCATGTAGCTGGTGTCAGATACTTGAACTTAACAGAGCTGGATTTGGCTTGTGTAGGCTTATCATGCTGCACGAGGTCTCTTTTGAGCACAAAATTGCCCATTTTCTCTTTTTTTAAATGCAGATGGAGTTTTTCCACTGTTAAATCAGTCTCTGTGACATTACTGAAAGGTGCAATAGGGTTAATGTTGCTTATATTTTACAAAGGAAGAACGGAAACAATGGAGAGATTTATGTTTGGAAGACTCCATTACTTTGGGGTGAGCAGTTTGTGAAACCTGACTTTTATAATTTCATAGTGCTTGGAGTGATAGCTTGCTTTCTGTTCAGAGCTCATCTGCAGACACCTGTGAGGTTCAATATTTTTGCAAACCTGAACTGAACTCTGAAGACAAGTCAGGCTTTTGAATTTGAGGATCAACCAGATCATCACCATGTACATTTAGCAGACCTGTCTTTTGTCATTTGGGATTCTGTCTCTCAGAGGAGATTACCCTTTTGCCATAATTATGGCAGTTAGTATTATAACTGTTTTACAGTTCTGGCAGTTCCCGTCCTTCTCTATACTGCTTTTCCAATATTGATGACACATAAACCAAGCCCCTCTCTCATTCAGTGGTTTCCTCTGGCATATACTCCTGAGTCATAGGCAGAACATGCATTTTCCCCTGCACTGAGTCACAAGTCTGACATTTCTTTGTGTTTAAAACTTCCCCACTTTTTGCTTAAAAAAGTGTTACTTGACTCTAGGCTGATAGAAATCTTTAATGAGTTTCAGTACTGTAATCTCAGTTTCCTTTGAGAATTTTCAAGCTCTGGATTTTTTTTGAAAGTGGATATATTTATGGCTGCAGCAAAGGGTGTTGCCCTGACAGCATTTGTCCCATGGTAAACTTCAAGTAATTATTGTGAAATATGGTATTTTCAGAGCAAAATGTGTTATAAGTTCTCTGCTACTGTGTTCTGTAGTGACAGCAACATTTAGGCTGAAATGTTCAAAACCAGGGAGCTTGGAATTGTACCCATTGTAAATATGTTATTGGTCCAAGAAACTGAAGAAACTGAAGAAACTCAAAGCTGAAAACTAAGTGAAAAGTGAACTGTGAGCAGCTTTGTAACAGATGCTGTTACTAGTGCAGCTACAGTATCGTCAGAAGAAACGTGATTGTCTAAATGGCTCTGCATTTTAAGAAGTTGATGGCCTTTTCTAATATGTGAGGTCCAGAGTTAAAGTCATTGTTCATTCTTAACATGACCAGATTTATTTGTGCTTTTAACATCAAAATGTATAAATAGTAATTGCACTATAGTTGAATGAAATACTGCAGTCATTTGTCTTAGTCTGGTGGGTCCCACAGCAATATCATTAAAAGTGAGCAGAGCGTTCTTGCACCTGTGACCTGCTTTCATGAGAGTGATGTCAGGATGTGTTTTCCATTTTTCTTATTAGCAATGCATGCAACCTTTTAGGAAACAAAAGCCAGCATGGTGGGGAAGTATGTGCTGTTAAGACCTCAGTGTCCTAAGGTACTGTGTGTGACATAAATGCTACAGTGAGAGCTGTGCAGCAAGTGCCAGCATACTGGAAGTTGTTGAATCTGACCTGCTGATGTAGGCCACTCTGGAGCCAGGAAGATAGAAAATGCAACAGAATGTTAACAGTCAGAGGGAGGAGGCTTGAAATAAAGGAAACCACAAGTTCTGGAAATTAGTTTTTGGCTTTTGGTTGCCAAAAGGTAGTAGGAGAAATTTTGACATTTTCAAGATTCAGATAGGCTTCTTGGACTGCAAGTGCATGTATGTGTGTGCATAAATATGTATTTATTTTCATGTATGCTTTTAAAATGCCTTTATTCTGTACCTTATCCATCAATGGAATGGGAAAACTCCATCTAAGGAAGTGTGTGTGGGAGTGGAAGTGATTGCTCCAAAGACAGAAGAGCAGTTGCCCAAATGTGAGTGCCAGGAAGCTGGGCAGAGTGGATGGAGCTGGCAGAAAATGTGTTTACCAAAGCAGTCCACATTTGAGGCATTAGTAACTGGCAGAGAAGGATGGAACAACTCCTCCCAGACACCACCTCCTCCTCAGAGCCTCCTTTGGCTCAATAACTGTCCAACCACATTCTCTCCTCAGCTCTCTCTGGGATATATTTTTTTCTGAAGAGCTGTGAAAACTTCAGAGCATACATATCACTACTTGCCCTCACAGTGTGCATGTGCATCTGAGCTAATTGAGGTGGTGATGACCTCTGAGTCAAAGTAAGGTGTTTCTTCTTAGGGAATGATGAAATAATTGAATGTGGCCAGGTTTCAGCAGTTTACTATATGACCCTAACAGTTAAGTCACTACTGCTGTTCATCTTTTACTCAGGTTGAAGCAAATGTACTTTACCTCACAGTTGGAGTAAGGTAAGAGTGCAAACAAGGACAGAGCAGACCAGCTGGCTGCTCAAAACTGCTTCACTCTCAGGAGCCTGGTAGTCAGTACACAGCACAGCCCTTTTACAATACCTGGGCTGCTGTCCTTTTTACTGGCTCTCCCTTCTTTCTGCCAGGCCATGCACTTACTATGGGGAGGACATTTCCAGTGCTGTCTGTATTTCTGAGTGTGTTTAATGGGGTCAGCATTGAATTACATGGAAAATTGTTCAACTGCTTGATCACTCACTGAATAAGCCTTGCTCATTGTTCAATCTGTTTGGGTGGTATATTGCACTGAGAGATGGGATTTGCCTGAGCTGTTCGAGGGGATCCTTATTGAGAAGTGCAGTTTAGTCCATCTGCACAATTGTTGCATTTTTCTTTCTGCTATGGTCATGTTCTTCTGTGGATGTTATCTAGAGTAGCCATTGAGCAGGGATTTAGTGCTGCTGCCCCTCCCTGAGACTGCTGGATGTTTTGAGCTCTCTGAAGGGAAGGTAGATCAGTAGTTACACAACAGAGGAATGTTTTAAAGCTTCTTGTGAAACCTTAGAGATGGCAGTATTGATAATAGAAGAACTGATACAAATCCAGTGAATTGGTTGTGAATTGGTTTTGTAACCTTGTGAATTTTTGGGGGGCTGGAGGGAGGGTGAATCCTGCTGCAGTCTGTGATAACTGCACTAAGAAATGTTCACTGAAAAAAAAATTAGACTAAAAGGTAGGAGCAAACCCAGACTAGTGATGTTGCTCTATATGTTTTTGTTTTAGGTTTTCCTGAAAAGGTAACAGTAAAGCAACGCTATCGTCTTCTGGGAAACAGCCTCAACGTACATGTGGTGGCAAAATTGATCTCCATTCTACTTGAATAATTTAGAACCTGAAACTGATGTGTATGGACTGGTGACAGAAAATACTTCCATTTTTTAGGAGAAAGCTGATGGAACCTGGACAAATACCAGAGCTTACCAAGATACTTGTCCAGACATTTTGCTGAATTATTTTTATATATTTTTAATAACTTGCATTCATGATGGATTTAAACTGTATAGGTGTGTTATTTAAAAGGCAGTTTACAAGACTTACTTGCTTTATTTAAATGTTCTTTTTAGTTTGCAGAATGAAAAATAGCACACATGCAAATACTTCAATGGGAAAGGATAAGATTATTTTATTTTACTTTATTTTTTATCTTAAAACCGTTTTCCCAGTACTGTGTGAAACTGTGTCAAAGCTGTTTCAATTAGGTGCAGAGATCAAGTTCTATGAGTAAAATGTCTTCATCTTTAAATGTAAGTAATCCATTCTGAAAAGATTTGCTGTATATATGATCTGAAATTTTGATGTGATTTTTTTAGCTCATGAAACTAATAAATTCAGTATTTTATATACAAATTTTAAGCTGTAGTATTGTTCTTTATGGTTGTCTCACCTTCTTTAAATTCTTGTATGATTCTGGAACCCAACTGTGTTTGTCTGGAATGATTTGTTTAGTTGCAGCTGAATGAAAATTTTTCAATATTATCACAGGCCTGACAATAACTTCCCTGTTTCTCTTCTCATATTATTCAGGATAAGATCATTGCTCCTTACCAAAGACCTACATGTAAAAGCCATTAAAAAAAATTAAAGTTCCATGTTTAGGTTCCTGTGACATAAGAACTGGAGAAAAACTATATGGGCTTCTTCTGAAAATTTCCTCACAAATCTCGGTGGTAGTACTGGGGTTAGGAGTGTATGCTGAAGGGAAGCCACTGCATGTGGCCATCCCGAGTGCCACTGCTGCACAGTGCCTCATGGAGCTGGACTCAGTGGGTTTGTAATCAAGTCTTGTGAGTTCATTACCTCTGAAATTATAGAGAAAATGATGGGAAAACTGAAAGCCTTCTAAAGAATCATGTGCTCTGTTTTTCATCTTTCCTTGGGATTTTCCCATTGCTATCTAGATTAAAAACAGCTTGAATGAGGAAGAGGTGAGATGATACTTAGCAAGCATCCTTAGGGAGATTATGTGCCAGAAGACAGAAGGATTTTGTAGTTGATCATAGTTCCTGTGCACCTAAGCAATGAGCTAATGTTGCCAGTCCTGAAAATGAATGAGTTTTCTTTCCCCTCTCCCCTTCACCCATGGGATGACACAGGAGCAGTCTTGGTATGTTCCATATGGATTTGGTAGTGCAGTAGAAAGTGAAGACCACTGAGAGATACTGTAACTATTTTCATCTGCTGTAGTCCTGAAAACAATTTTAAAATAAATTTATGTAGATAAATTCACACAGCTTTATCTTGTGCTGGGTCCTGCATTTCTTCTTCAGTCTTTATTTGTATGATGCTTGTGGACTGTTAAACCAGGAAAAGCTTGGGTTGACTTAATTCAGCCTGTCTGATTCTCCAGGAGCATATTGATCACTTGGGCTGTTCCAGCTGTAAAAGAGAAATAGAAATAGTTTCTCCTGAAAGTGCTCTGGGCAAAGCCCTGGAGAAGGTGAGTTTGGCCTTTGTCCTCACCTGGTCACTTGTACTACTGACATGGCAAAAGAGCACTGCTGTGCTGGCTACTAAACTGCAAAGAGCAGGTGTGGTTTTGACAATGAACCATGGTTACCTGTACCCACAATGGTTATTGTGTAGATTTATCAGCCAGATGAATAACTAGTATCTGTATGGTCTTGTTCTTGGGAGAAATGTGGTAGTATGAAGATCTGTTGCTGTCTAATATGTTTCAAACATTGATATGAGAACAAAGGATATCTATTTGATACATAAATTGGAATTTCCTTCTGCTAAATCATGTAAATAGTCTATTCATTCTGCTTCACTGTAGTAATACTTGGAAAAATATTACTATTAACAATTAATCTTCAATTCCTTTATGTGTAGAACATAAATTAATGCTTTATACGCCACTTGTAAGTTAGCAGTGTTGAAGTGTAAGTTGAAATGTACCTAGCTTCACCTAAAACTGATAGAGTAATACAGAGCCTGTTACATATGGATAGTGAATTTTAATTCAATGTGATTGTGAAGACTGAATCTGTTTGCTAATTTGAGCTATTTCTGAAGGAAAAAAAATTTAAATAATTCAGGGTTGTAAATACATATTTGTGTATTTTACCCCTGCTAACCCTGTAATACTGGTGCAGCTAAATTGAGTGACTGCTGCTTATCCCTTTGGTTTGTTATTAATAGCCTGGTTTACTGAGTTCTGTTGGGTTGTACCTGCTTGACCTCACTTGATGATCATGTTTCTTCCTTTTCCAAGCAGTCTCCTAATCCTAAGTGCTTTGCAGCGTACATCATTGCTGTACTTTGCAACTTCAGCTTAAGCATTTTCACAGCAATGAAATGTGATTACAAAAGCAGTTGAAAGGTGAAGTGAAATCTGGAAAACAGCTTTGGAAAGGGAGGGAGATTCCCAGAATCTGATTTTTTATGTTTTACCTCATTCATTTGCATATCTTAATTACATTTCATTATCTGAGTGAGGTTATGTGGTTGTGTTCCCTTAAATTAGAGAATTTCCACTGAGAAAAAGGCTGTCATATTTGGTGGTACTATATTTTTGTAGTCATTTTCGAAGCTTGCAGATTGACTTACAAAAATCTTCTCTATACCAGCTAGTTTTTATCTGAGTTAGTCTGGAGTTTCCCTATACTCATGAAGAAACCTGTCTAGTGGCAAAATTACTAAAATACCATTTTTTTAATGCAGTGAGTTTGAGTAGTTTTTGGTGCTTGAAGTGGTGGTGCATCCTTCCATGTAGTGAATGTAAGGCTCCTGCCCAGGGCCTTTTTTATCTCACTTTTGACTGATAGGAGACTTATAAGGATTTTCAGGAATCTCTGTATTACAGTCTGGGAAAACATTGATTGATGATAGCTATTTCTTAAATTTAAACTAGGGAAAGCCCATTTTGGTTTTGACAGAGACATTTCAATAGAAACCTGAACAGGCCCAAGGCTTCAATGACTATACAATTTGTTTTAACAGTTGTCACACATTTCTAAAATCAGTAGAAAATTTAGAAAATATTTGTTGCATCTCAAGGATGAATTATTCAATTCTCAGCTCCTCCTTTGGCTCCTCTTATTGCTGTTCATACTAAAGTTTAACACTTGAATTCTTGTATAAGTACTGAATTATATTTATTTTCCTTAGCAGTTTAATATATTTTGTCTCCTATGTGTTTACAACCACTTAAGTGTTGTATTTTTTCTGCAAGTTATTTAAAGAATATTACATATTAGTAAGGATTTAGAGGAGATTAAGTAATAATTTCTTCAGAACACTAGCATTTCTGAGCAGTCTTATGTAAATATTGTATAAAATAGAACTGATCAAAGAAATACCCAAGGAAAAATAATGTGAAACCATGAAAAAGTGGACATAGAACCCGAAATTAATTCCAGTAGCCTTTTTCTCTTTGCCTGTGCAAATATGAGTATTGTGGTGTTACAACCTCATTAGGGGAAGTTTATGAAATACTGAGTAGTGATAGTATGTCAATTTAAATGTTACTGTGAAGAGCAGGACAAGATTTGTGTTACTTTTGTCTTTAGTAGATTGTGAGGTTTGGGGAATTTATATAGCCATTAAAGAAAAGAATTAGGGGCCCAAGAGGGTCAGGCAGCTGCCTATGAAGGCAAGACAACTGGATTGTTCTCTTTGACTTTCCTCTACTTGGTCCTGTTGACAGTGGGAGGAAGCTGGATGAAGAACTTTTTCAGGTAAGAGCTCTGGTGAAACAAAAAGCAGAATTAGAAGGATTTAAATCAACTGGAACACAATAATTTTAGTGAGAGAGTTGTTTGATGTCAGATGGCCACTCTGGTTGGATGCCCTTCACTTTGGGAAATTGCAGCAGAAAAGTTCCTGAAATCTCCTCCAGGGAGGAATGTCTCTGATTTTAGATGTAGGAATACATCCTGAAATCCCAGCTTCATGAGAGCATGTTTGTCTTGTTCTTTTGTCCATGTACTGGGCTGTTTTAATTCAAGTATTTTTAAATTGCCACCTGACACTTGGAAGTGAAGAATCTTGATGGTACTGATATATTTTTTCATATGTAGATAGCAATAAATAATTTTGATTAGTTCAAATGTTTGCCCTTATATATTTTTAAAAATAAATGAATCTCATTCTGTTTATAAATAATACACTTAAAATGGGATTCTTCTCACAATTAATATTTTTATAGGCGTTTTCACTGTGTATGACCACAGTTAACATATGGCATTACTCATTCTTTGCACATGTGTTATAAGGTGAAGCTGGTGGGGAAGGAGAAGATTGGACAACTTCATGTGAGAAAAATCCTCTTAGAGTACTGAGTAAGTAGATTTCTGACTGAAGAAGTTCCCAAGCTGCAAATAACTGGAGGCCAAGAGAGTACCAAGGGGAGGTACTGTATATGCTCACCCCTTTGTGTACCCTTTATTTCCTATCTGCCTTTGGCCACTGTTGGAGGGTGACCTGGATGATCCACTGACCTGGAGAGATGTTTTCTAGCTCAGGATGATGACTCTTACTGCTTATTTTGTATGGTGACAATGCCAGTACTTGTAACCACAGCCTCAAGGCACATCAAAGGCTTTACAGACCTAGCTCAGACTGAGCTTCTTGGTGCAGAACAGAGTGAATCTGAGGGAGATTGTGCAGCCAGGTCCAGTCATGGCTTATGGGTTATTAGTGAAGAAGGGTGGATATGCAACTGGAAGTTCCTAAAAATAACTGCAGTGCATGTTAAAAGGACTGGAATAATCAATAGAAAAGAATAAAACCAATCCAAATGACTGGAAGCTTTTCAATAACCTAATTGCAAAAAAGAATGAAATGGAGAATAGGAAGCATCAAAGTGGTTTATAGAAACAATGATGTGTAGGAAGAAAAACCAGAAAGACAGAAGAACTAAAACAAAAGTCTCATAAGGGAAGTAAAAATTTAACTTGGTAAATCTTACTTGTGATAAAGAAATCCAGGGAGAATTTGGACAGTAGATCAATTTCAGCTTTAGTAGTTAACTAAATCAAGACTCTTATCTTTTCATCTGCTATTAAAAACTGAAAAACTCAATTTCCTGGCCAGGTAGTTTAACTTAATTTGCAGGTAAATTATGAACTTCATCAACTGTGTTGAGGAAGCAGAATCTTAAACAGGTGGCAGGGGGCAGAATGCTGAAAAGAAAAAGAAATTCTTAAGGAGGGGTGTGAGAAATGGCTTGCAGCAGCTGCAGCTCCTGGGGAAGGTGCTGTGGCCATAAAACTCTCAAGGCACTCAGGAAGAGAGGGAAAGACTGGTGATAGGTGCTTATAGGTGAGGAACAGCAAGGGGAATGTTACTTTTCAGAGTCACCCATGTTTGATGTAAACCCCATAGTTGCTGATCCATTGCGCAGGGCCTGCTACCATCTTAGTGCTTGGTTGTCTCAGAGCTGTAGGGACACATGGGAAATGCTGAGTTCAATATGGAGCTGAGTTTACACCATGAATTTGCACAGTTATATGACTTCATATGTTGTGTGTCACTTTTGAACTCTAGAGTATTATTAGAAGGAGGAAAGATGAAGGAGGATCCAGGGAAGTGAAGACAGAAGTACTGGGAGATAAGAGCGCAGATGGGGGAAAACTTCTGTAAATGTGCTCTACTTGGTATTTAACCAGCAATGGACTGGATTTTGAATTATTTGCAAATATTTAAGTGATAACATTGAATAGCAGGGATTCTTTAATTTTTTTTTTCATCTTTAGGGGGAAAAAAGATTATTTTTTAGTCTTCCATTAAAAAATTAACCAGGTTTGAATTCCCACCAGTGGCTGCTCTTCTTCCACTTAAACAGGTAACGTTGTCAAAAACTCTCATCATGTCCATGCATTTGAGTTACTTCCTAAGAGTAATTAATGTGTATTGCATTTTGGCCATGGTTTGAATCAACTCTTGTCTTCTACACCAGCATCTTTGCATTGCAGGTACATACTGCTGGAGAAATAGAGGAATACCACCATTTCATTTCACACAGCTACACGAGATGGTGGTAAATTGTAGTCCCTGCTAGTACAGGATGAACTTCAACCAGAATTAGAGACAAACACTCCATTACTCTTGCCAAATCTGCACACAACCTATGCTCTTTAGAGCTGTTTTCTGAGCTTTCATCTTAGGGAGGTAATGAATGACCTATCCCAGGAGGAGAGGTGCATGCCAGCTCTTCTTGTTAGAAAGAACAGCTCCTATTCTTGTGCCAGAATTTTGTATGTTTTCCATTATGTTCCTCCAAAAATGATGTCTCAATTCGATATATTACAGTAAAATTAGAAGGTGTGGACTTACTTCTGTCCTCAAGAAGGTTTATAGATTTCTCAATTTGGCCAGCCTGAGGTGCATTCACTAGGAATAAAGATTAAATTCACTAAAATCTGGAAGGTCTAATGAAATGGAAAATAGTGTGTCATGCAAATAGGTGGGTGTCCAACCCTCTCTTTCCATCCTATAATCAGTGCATAGTCAAAATCAGCTGGTCCTCAGGCCAGCAATTTTCTAAGCTATAAAGCCTGCAGGAAGAGGAGGTGAATTTCTTCTTGTTCCTTGCATTACCAGCCTTGTCTTCATCCTTAATGGCTTATTGCTCACTGATTATTGGTTTATTGGAGTTAATTAGTTGGAAAGGGAAGCCTGCCTGAATCGAAGGCTGACAGGCAGGAGAAGGACAGTGCACACTCAGCATGCAAAAGAAATGTAGGGAGGAAAGAAAGGATTTTGTGGGCCACATCCAAAGGCCAGGATGGAAACTGTAAGTATACAATGGACTTTGTGAAATTAAGTTCCTGGAGTACACAGACATTCAGCCAGCCTGCTACAGAGTGCGGGTGTAGTTGGCCTGGGGTTTATTCAAGGTGACGTCCAACTGACAGCTACACAAACTCAGTAAACTGTTTTTAAAAAAAGGAAAATCAAAAAAAAGAGGAAAAATTCTCACCAGACAGACTTCAAAATCAACAGGAAGAATGTTAATGAGCACTAGTTTAATGGACAGTGCTGGGATACCCAGAGGCAGAAGGTGTCTGGTCAACTAGACACAAATATTTATAGTTTGTCTATGCTGTCCTATTCCTGACCAGAGGTCTCAGAGCAAAAAGCATAATAGTAAATATAAAAAGGGTGGAGGGACAATTCTCAGTTGATCTAAAATAACATGGCTCACTTATGTGGATTGAATGGAACAGTCATATGTCCTACAACACAATTTTGTATTTTTATGGAAATATTGTCCCTCATGTTGGTAAAGGACATCACATGGAAAATTTCCTTATGTTTCTCTGTTCTGGCAGGAACAGCTGATAGACTCCCTGCTGCAGAGCAGGTGAACATACCCAGAGCTGTCCTTCTCCTTCCTCACCAGTAGGCACATGGGATGGGCTCAGGAGGCGCTTCCCCGCTGCCCTTCCAGGTCCCTCAGCAGCAGCAGTGACTGTTGTGTTACCTGCATCACAGCCAGTGGGAGCACAAGGAACGTGGTCAGCAGGCTGGTGCTGCTCTGAATTCCAAGGTAAGTTCATGAAAACACAGATAATAAAATATAATGCAAATCTAGTTTTTGGGGAAATGGTGGGATACAGCTGATACAGCCTAAGACTCTATGTTATTCACAGTGAAGATCAGGTGATCTGTGGCACCACCACAAACATTTGCTGTCCTGATTTCACATTCATGTCCTCAGTGTGCATCTGTCTCTTTTTGAGATGACATTAGCATTTTTTGTCACCATATTCAATTTCTTCCCAGGTTGTTTTGAGCTCATAATGCTTCCATCTGTGAAAGCTGTAGAGTTCATTCAATCCCCCAGCTCCAGGGAAGGTTCCACATATCTGTGGGACATCTGTAGGTGACAAGGACAAACTGGAGCAGAAAGACTGGGTAGGGTTAGGAAGTGCGGGAGCTCCATGGCTTCCAGGAAGGTCTGGTGCTTAAAGGATGCTGGTGTTACCTACAAGCAAGAGCAGCTACAACTTTTGCTTCTCTTCTCAGTAGAGTTTTGAAATGTGAGCAACCTGAATAAGATGTCTACTAAGCAAAAAGGAAAATCAAAAACAATAGTGGTGGACCTGGATATCAGGAAGGTCATGGGGAAAGAAAACACACAGAGAGCTCCTCTAAGCAGGAAGAACAAAGCACAGCAAAGTCTTGTGCAAGGGAAATATGGAGACTCTGGCAGAAGCAAAGGGGAGATGGGACATGGTATCTCTCATGGCTTTCAGCAGCAACAGCCTGAGCCTCAGCATCTGGGGACTGAGTCACCCTTGAATCAGAGCAACCGTATTCGGTTAAAATTGTACTTTGCTGTTGTAATCCATGGCATGCTGTTCAGTACTGCTGACTTGTTTGTGTCATCGGCCCAGTGAATTACTGACTGGAAGCTTCTCTTTCAATACAAATACTCCTTGCCAGACACTGTAGGTTTTACATTTGGGGTAGGGAATTTTTTGGTAACAATTTAGGTCCTTTAGTGCTGCCAAATAATCTTTTCTTTGCTCTTGTGATGCAGCACGTGGGAGAGCACTTTCTGCAGATTACAAGGTGCTCAGGGACACAGGGGTGCTCAGCTGTACAAAGGGCAAAGACATGGAGATAAAATACAGGCAGATTCCATTTAATGATCTCTCAAAGCTCCTGAACCCAAAACACAAAAGGAGAAACATGCATTTAATGTCTAGGGGATTTGCATGTTGTCAATCTTTAATTAAGGTGTCTGAGATAAAGTTCACCCTTGCAAGACAAGGCAGCAGAATGGGCACCTTGTGAACCAGGAGTGTGTGAGAGCAAAGGGCACCTGGGCTCACAACAGTCCAGTCCAGCACTGAGGTTTCACTTCAAGCTCAGGACAGCTGGAGGAGAGCAATGCCTCGGGCTCCTGCTGCTCCTCAGCTCGTGGTTGTGCTGTTATTGCTTACTGGATTGAGCTGTGACCCAAACCACCATGAAAACCAGAGGCAGAGAAGAGCCACTTATGATGAGCAGTAAGTACCATTGCTTGCAAATGCATTTGTTGGGATGGTGGCCTGTAAGTGCTGGTAATGGGGGCAGAATGGCTTCACTGCAGCTCTATTTTACTTACTCTTTGGCAGATGTGTGTGACTAAATTATCTTTTGTTTTCTCCAACACACAACAGGCCTCGTTTATCCTCCGAGCAGGGTAATTTAGTGTTCTATGCTGGCTCCAGCAAAAATATTGAATTTAGAACTGGACCACTGGGGAAAGTGAAAATTAATGAAGAAGACCTTACAGAACTTTTTAGTCAGGTGATACAGTTATTTTCTCTTAATATATTTTCATTTTCAGTTCTACATATTAATAGTTAAATTGTTTTCACAAGTGTTTGATGTGTTCTGTATTTTATTTTATATTATCTATATCAGCAGTCTAATATGAAAGTAAGCCATTGCAGACTTGTAATCATGTAATCACAAACGATAATGAAAAGATTAAATTCTGTATGTATTAGAGCTTTCTGTGTTTAAGTGGACTCTATAATAGTAAAGTTATGCAAGGACTAAACTTTCCTAAGCTTTTGAAAAGTCAAAGTTTGTTTCACATTATCTCTGTTGTTTAACTTCAGGTTAGAGAGAGTAGCAAAGAGATTCAAGAACTTAAAAAAAGCAGTGGTGCCTTGCAGAATGTGTCCCAGCAGATTACTCTGCTGACCTCCAAGGTGAGCCAAACCTTCATGTTATCCTCCTCCAGCATTCCCATGTTTCCATTCCTCACACTAATATTAAACAATCTGATTCATTGTAGATTTCTGCACCCAGTTTAGGGAACTGGAGCAGAGTCCCTATTTAATATCAGCCTGGAGTCTGTGCTTAATTTTGAGATACTTATTCAGTAACTATGTAGACAATGGAAATATTTCTGTAAATCTCTCCAAAATTTCCAGTTACTGTGATTCTTCTTTGTTCATTGTCAGCATCTGTATTGACTATGTCCTCTAATATTTGTGAATAAATTCTGGAAATGGACCATATATGTTTTCGTAGTTGTTAGAGCAACATCCCACTTCATAGATAAAATGGGCTGTAGGGGTTTGCAGTGGAAAGGTAAGACCAGCACAATAGTTTTGTCACTTCCCTGCTCCTGAATTCTTTTTGTCCATGAAAAAATTTTTAAATGATTGCCTGGTTTAAATGTCTTTTGTTACAGTGTTTCCACAAGTTCCTTATAGGAAAATATTTTTATAGTGTAAGAGACCTTCCTTTAGGGAAATTGGGCTAATATGAATCCGTCACATTCTCTGATTCAGTGTCAGCTTGCTGTTTGTGGTTACAGCCCACTGAGATGTGGAGACCTTTTCCAGGCTTTCAGTGCTCTGTCCCAGACCTCTGTCCTTGTCACACATGTGAGGACCTGAGCATTCCCACAGGAATATTCACATTCTTGATTTTCAGCACCTGAATATATCTTTGCAAGACAGAGTCTTGCCTTGTGGATCCAAGCTGGGACATATTTAAGCCGTCATTTCCTGAACAGCTGAACCCACCAAAATCTCAGTGAATGGGGCCTCATTTGGATCTGTCACCTGGTTTCACACACCAGCTATTCTCTTTTCTCAGAGGAAAGTGTTTTGTGAGTTTACCAGTATCCAGCAAGTTCCTCTGTGGTCACTCTCATACTAAGCACAATGTAATTCACATTTCTTTTGCAGATCCTGAGTCTTGATAACCAACTTCAAAGCTTTCAGCAGGTAAGTAAATGGGAAGCAAACTAGAGATCAGAAAAGAATATCTCAGCCCCAAGTAAATAAAGTGAGGTTTCAATGATTAAACAGCTAAATTATTTCTTTCTTCTCATGCATTCCTCAGGAAAACTTTTTTTGGTAACAGAAGGTAAAAAAAAGCACCAAGATTCGTGGAGGAGGTGAAATGCCTTCTTACAAAATATAAACTGTGTAGGAGACTGCATTTCTTAACGGAAAAACACTTGTACATTCAAAAAAACAAATTGATACCAAGGAGAAGTAAACTTTCCCTTCACTGGTCTGTCAAGATAAAGACCAGAAACTTAGACTGGATTTTTATTGTACTGGCACAAACTAAGTTTCAGTTGTCACCTGCTTCTCCAGTGAGCTTGTGACAAGCCTTACCTTCAGGTGCCAGTAAAAGCAATTGTCAGATGAGATACCCATGGAATCAAAAAGACAAGATAACTTTCCATCTACACTCCCAGTCTGCTGATGAAGAACAGTCTCTATTAATAGTTAATTTTTACAGCTCTTTTCTAATCCTAGTGCTTGGCCATTCTGTGCATGAGCAATCACAGCATCATTATATTGTACAGGGATAAGTGCAATAGCTCAAAACTTTTACAAATCAACCTTGCTGAAAAAAAAAAAAATGGAGGACAGTTCAAGAAAGAATTTGGGGAAGAGAAAAAGAAGGTTTGTCTTGAAAATAAATGATAATGGAACACCAGCTAAGCAGAAACATAATTTTCTACTCTTTTCTGGCATTTCAGGACATCCAGAGGAGAGCCTGCAGTAGTAACCCCTGTAAGAACTCAGGGACCTGTGTAAACTCACTGGATGGTTTCTTTTGCCTCTGTCCCAGCAACTGGCAGGTGAGTCTTTAGCTGCCTCGACTACAGAGTGTGTAAGACTGCATCTAGCTCAGGGTGATTGCCATGCTGCACAGCATTTCGGGTTGCTCAAGGCAGAGTGAGCAACACCGAACACCAGAGCAGCAGTGTCACTCATTGGTTGTTTGCTTCTCAACAATATCAACATACACGTGTAACAAAAGAAGCCCAAAGCATTGGGCCAGACCCTGCACTGTTACATGCAGGCAGTGGCCCATGAAGTCAGTGATTCTTGGCAGTTCCCACAGCAGAGAATTAGTCTGGTTTTTGCTGAGCACTGAACTGAACTGCATGCCTTGCTGTTGACCTTATACAAGGCTAGAAAGAGGCTGGGGGAAGGGATGGATAGTTATTCAGTCTTAAACAAGTAAGACAAACTGGGGGTGTAAATACTCAGTGCCATTCTGAATTTTTTAAATCCAGAGACTTTACTAGCAAATGCTTTAATGGTGCTATTATGTGCACCAGAGATGGAAATGTTATATCTTCTTCACAAAGGACTTAAACTTAAAAGTAACCCAACAAGATTTGGGTCAAAATTTATGGGCTTTCCTGATAGAAACAGTTTATAAGAAAATTTTCTGAGTCTTTTTCTAGTTGGAAAGTGGGGGGTTGACAAAAATGTGCTGTTCATATGCTTTCTAGATCTGAGATATTTTATCCCCATCTGACTGATAACAAGGGTCACAGAAACACAGCTGAAAAATAAAGTTTTGTTATTGTGTTTCATCAAAGAATCTGTGTTGATAACAGCCCATGGTTTGTATATCTTTGAAAACTATATTAAACATGGTTTGCTTCATTTCTCAGTTATTTGGAAAATAAACTGGTTTTCCATTTCATCTTAGGGCGCCCTGTGCACAGTGGATGTTAATGAATGCCAGATTTTTGCTGGAACAGCATTAGGCTGCCAGAATGGAGCCACTTGTGTGAACACGCCAGGCAGCTACAGGTAACTTCTCAAAACTAGACACAAATATCCCATGTAGAATACTCTGCTGGTTCTGTACCCCGTAACTGTAGCACAAGTTCTAGAGTTAAGTCTGTTTAGTATCTGTGCACGATAAGCCCTGGCAGTCTGGGAACAGGTAAAACCCTTACTGCACTGTACACTGAGCGCACTGCAGACACAGAAAGGCTCCACAGCCATTTCCTGCTGTGACACAAGAGGAGCAGCAGGAGCCAGATCCATCCCACAGCCATGCTGGGGGGATGGCTGCAAATAAGGACTGGCTCCACTGACCCAGCCCCCTGTTGGAGGTGCAGCTGCTTTAATGGAAATCTCCTGCACCATGGGGTGTAGCTGGGGCAGTGAGAGGCCCATGCTGGGCTGTGACCAACACTCACCAACATGCCCACAGAGCACAGCCATGTTACCATCCCTCTGCTATCACCTACCCTTGAGATCAAAGGGACATGAAGGAGGTGATCACCCTTGATCACTGGCATTCCCAGAACACTCATTTGGTCAGAGCAGGGTGCTAATAACATCAAGATAATGGGTGCAATCCCCATGCAGCCCATTCACTAAGGCTTGGACTTGATGATCCTTGTGGGTCCCTTCCTACTCAGAATATTCTGTGAAATCAGAAACAGTTCTGTGAAATGCCTTCCTCCCCTCCAAAAACAAAGGCACTGCTGAGATGGCAGCAGAGCAAGGAATGCACAGTGCTGCCAGGCAGAAAGGGAGAAATGCTGTCTGCAACCAAGGGGGTGCCTGGGCTGCCTCTGTGCTGGGCCCCACACACATGAGGCCTCTGCAGCACATTCTTCTCTGGCTGTGCCCAGCTCCTTAGGAAACATGCTCTTGCTTACAGGGCAAGCCAGCCTGAACATTTTGTGTCTCATTCTCCAAAATGTCAAATAATCTGCTAAATAAATAACTCTCACATATAATACAAAGCTACCCCTGTGCAATGGGAACACGCACACTGGAGAGCACGCCACAGCTTTCTGCAAATTACTTTGTCTCCTGCTTCAGCAGAGAAATCTTAGCCCCCACAAATATTTGCTTGAAGTAACACTGGCTTATAGTTCTTTGTCAGTTCTTGGAAGAACTTCAAACAAAGGAAGTTCTCCTGTAGTGCTCCTCATGCTTGAACATTAACACAGAGTCTGCTGGGGTGTCAGTGCTGCGTGATGTCTCCTGTAAGCTTTAATTTTATTTTAAAGGATGTTTCTAACTTGTCTGCAACAGGTATTTGTCAAGGCAACAACAAAGCAATCTGCCTTTATTTGTTTCCTATTGTGCTCAGAGAGGTACAGGTGTGTGACTAAATTCTGCTGTTCTCACAAGTGTTGTCATTGTGTTAATACAGTCACGATTCCCCAGGCTCTTCCCTGGTGCACTGCTTGCCCTCCTTGGTACTTGCTGAATCAATGCTTCATGGAATGAACTAAGACCTCTTCATAAGTCATTGAAACCTTAATATTACTGCTTTTGCATCACTCAGGATTATTACATAGTCCCTTCCCAAGTCCATTGTACTATCTTTAGTGTCCCTTATTGGCTTACTTCTGAGTGCTCCACAAATGCTAAATCCATTCCCAGGGAGAGCATGACATCTCTTTTCTGCAACTGTGAGGACATTGCTGCTAAGATTTCTGGGGCTCAACAGCCCAGGTCACCCCACTAATGCTCTGGCATAGTTATGTACACCACTGTGGACTGCAGGGAAAGAATAGGGTAATATTTGACTTTCCACAGTCTGGAGAAATAATACCAGCTGAATGGAAGTACTGGATTAGGTACCATGAAATGGAGCATAATGCAGTCTTCTCCCCTTGTTCATATTCTTTATCTGCATGGTTTTCCTGTAACAGAGGAAAGCTGAAATATGAGGGAAAAAAGCAGGTATCCAGAAATACCTTCCTCAATCAAAATCTTAAGGGACATTGTATCAGTTGGATGAAGGGCTGTGAAAGTCCCCAAGCCTATCAGACTTCTGTGTTACAACCAAAATAACAGGGGCCTCATCACAACATGTCACGAGTCATGTGATGGAACCAGAGCAGTGCCAAGCAGCAGTGCATCACAGTTTGGCTGAAGTGCCTTGCAGTGTGACCTACTTCTGGAAGCTCTTCTCTGAGAAACTTCAGATGGGTGGCAGATTAATCTTTGCCAGAGTAGACTGGAGACAGTGCCATTGTTCTCCTCCTCTGGAGATGGTCGGATTGCTTTCCGTGTCCTTTGAAGTTGAGCATGAAGGTCTGAATGTACTTTAGACATCTAATGTCATCTGGTTCCCTGACCTGTTGCCTCTGTGCTTGCCCATGCTGAGCTGCTGCACTGATGGGAAGGTGCTGTTCTGCTTGCTGTCTCTTACAATAATGAACATGCTGTCTTGCACTGCAGACTGCAGTTAAGCATTAAGCTGTTGTGGGTTTTTGAAGCCTAAGTTCATGTGGGTTGCTTGTCCTGGATGCACTCTTTAGTTACCTGCAATTGGCTTATCAAACTGCAATTTCAGCTGAGCATGTGACACGGTGGAAGGGACAGCAGCAGCTTATTTTACATAAATTGCTTCAAGGTCCAGGTCAGCTGCACTAGAATACCCTGATTCCAATTCCAGAGAAATGCTTTTACAAAGCACTTTTCATTAGACAGCTTAAAAGCAATCCAAGAAGGGTGTGTACCTGCCATATGTCTCTGCAAGCTGCGAGCACATAACTTGAATCCAAGTAAGAGTCTCACTGTCATTTTATTGAGAAGCTAGTGATCTGATAGGAGGTTTTCTGTACATTTATATATCTTTCAGTTGCATTTCAGAGCCTCACATTTTGTCCATGTGGAAATAAAGAGCCAGAGAAAAGGGAAACATTATCCGATGGCTTAGAAGTTCCCAATTTCAGTTCCACCACATATGTAAAATGATGTAGCTAAGCTCTGCCCTATAAATAACAATGTGATGCATGTGGCAGCTTTCAAACCAGATCCTCTCAGTAGAATGCCTTCTTTCAAGCCACTGCTTTGTTCTTCCCACCCCACCAACCCCAAATGCCACTTCTTGCCCACTACATCCCTGAAAGCTGAGGTGCTGCTGAGACAGCAGCTGCCCATTGCTGTGATGTGGGGGTGAAAGTACCAGGGATGGCATTTCTGAACATGGCATCATATGATGTTCATTACTAAAAAAGGAAGTTTAGGTGCTCTTTGACTGAAGTGGGGTTTCCATGCTCATGTCCTATTTAAGTCTTACATTAGACTTTTCTTTTTTTCTGGATTTGTGCTTATGAATGTAACAAAAGGCTGTAGATTCTTCCATAGGGCCAGACAGTCATGAATATACGCAAGTCTCAAATGATTCTTGAGTATCTGCTGAACAGGAGATTTGCCTCTCTGCATGATTATTAGCAGGATTGTCATAATAGGCAAATAGATGTATTTTGTAAGGAACGCCCCATAAAGTGAAGAATGGAAATGAGCAATCTTTAACAGTGGTAGACAGACAAAATTTTGATTTTTCTTTCCACTTGCACTATTAGCTGCTCCTGTACTCCAGAAACCTATGGGCGTCACTGTGCCTTGAAATTTGATGACTGCCAGGCAGGATCTGAGAGCCTCTGTGAGCATGGCCTCTGTGTGGATGAAGAAAGGGACCAGCCCAACAGGGTAAGGAACAATGTATAAACCTCAGCATACAGCACAGCATGAATAAACAGCAAATTCTGCTGAGTTTCACAAAACTGCTTAGCACAAGTTGCTGCTGAAAACAACAAGAAAGGCCACTGTACAACATAACAGCCTCTCTGTTGTACCAAGGGTGGCAGAAAGAATCAGAAATGTCTGATGTCTTGTTAGAGGTACTTGTCAGAGTATTAGATCTACTACTACATCCATAGAGTGTTGGGAATAATTTTTTTATAAGTTTAAGTCTTATTTGAAATACAATATTCTTACTGTTCATTATTTTGGGAGTTCTAAATTGCTAGAGTATTTTACTGCTTAAATGACTGAGAAGGACAAACATCATGAATCTTATTTTTCCTGGGAAAAGTGGCACATTAGTGCCAGGGGCCTGGAAGCTGCCAGGGCTGCATGGTGACTGTGTGGCTGCTGCTCATCCTTGGTGCTCCTCAGTGTCAGCTGGACATGGGGTCTGACTCCAGGCCCGTTCTTTCCAAGCATCTGCACTGGATGGATGCTAGCACACACTTGAGTGCTCTTCTGGAGCAAGCCAGCTCATTCCATTTGGGCGAGAATCTGGGTACAGGGTGTTCACTCCAAAGGGACAGATAGACCATGCCAGCTTTGGCTCTTTCCACTCAGAGCAGCCCTCCAAAACCACCCAGCCAAGCTTGTGCTACTTAACACTCCTATACGCCCATGCACCATTCCAGTCACAGCACATACTTTTTGTGCTTTGCTATAAGTTATTTCTTTGCTTAATTTTTAGAAGCTTCAAAATTCATCACTTATTTTCTGCCCACTTTTTGTTGAGAAAGCTTTTCAAAAGGGTTCAGTGTTGGCTTAACAGTGTCTGCTCTTGTGACAATCAACAATAAAGCTCCCATTAGCTTTAATTGGACCAAAGCTAGATAAATGCTGAAATCTGGCCATTAGTAAAGTTTACTAGAGAGAAAACTGTTTTCCTAAAAGAAAATATGTATTTGCATTTTTATGTCAGTGCTGCACATTGCATAGACTACTGAATAATTTGATTAAAATAAAACAGCCAAGATGATTTCAGGTTGCTTACAATGATCTCTTTGCCCTGGTTAAAAAGCAAGTTGATGACTTTTAATGATGGTTATGTACAGCTCATAATTAATCTTATTTTCTCTGGGAGCTTTGGGGTAAATTACTGATGTCTTTTGTGAACATAATGAATGAGCCTGAGTTGCTTCCATAATCTGAAAAAGTAAATTCAGAGGAAGAAATAGACTGGGAAAACTACTGAAGCAACTTACAAAACAAAAGTACAAGCCATGTAATGCTCTGACAGCTTTCTTGCTATGGTTTGAAAGTAATTTTATGGAATTAACTCCTCCTGCCTTTTCCTTGATTACTGCAAATGCCTTAAACATGCACTGTGGTGTTTTCTGTGGCAGCCCAAGTACCACTGTGTCTGTGATGCTGGCTGGATGTCCCCTCCTGGCAGCCCTGCCTGCAGCGCTGATATAAATGAGTGCAGCCTCCCTAATCCTCCGTGTTCACAGGATCCACTTGTGCAGTGCTACAACACTCCAGGCTCCTACAGATGTGGTCCCTGCCCCACAGGTATCTCATCCTTCCATGCTCTCAGGTTGGATGGGGTGGCAGAGGTGCTACTGCCTGTGTATCATAAGCACAGACACAGGATGCAACTCCATGAAATGCTTTGGTCAGTGTTCTAGGGAATAAATGCAGGTTGTGTTTTATAAAGGTAACACAGGCAGTGGAGTCTAACGCATTATTTATCTCATCCTAAACTGAGCCACTAAATGGGTCTCATGTCCACAGGTATCTTCATGTCCATCATGTCCTGTCACCTTCACATAATTTGTCTGCAGTACTTTCATGTCTCTGTGGTTCCTGCCCTAAGGCAATATAAAAATCTGATTGTTCCCTCCGACCATATAACCTATGATTACTCTTCCTGAGCTGGGCAGGTGGTGTCTATAGGAGAAGTTTTTAAAGTATTTAAGTGAAGTTGCAATAAAGCTTTGCTGCAAAATGTACGTGCATGCACCTGACCAGAACTGCATCCTCTTTAGGTAAAAGTGTGTTTGAATCTGAAATATCCAGAATACAGTTAAAATAAAATATTCTTGTACTCACATCTCTACTCTGTTGTGTTTGAAACCTAATTTTCAGACTGGTATGAATTTTAATCAGCTGTGAGAGAGACAGGTCTGCCCTTGTGCTAATGAAGTGCAATTCAGTTGTATTCTATGAAAAGATTTGGTGAAAGAAGAAACCAAAAAGGCCAGGCATTTTCTTGCTGATGTCTTTTCTGTGCTGCTTTTTAGGGTGGCAAGGAAATGGCTACACTTGCCAAGACATTGATGAATGTGCAAGTAATAATGGAGGCTGCTCAACCGCACCGATGGTCCAGTGCATCAACACAGTTGGATCATTCCGCTGTGGGCTCTGTCCACCAGGTGAAATGGGTTTCTTGCTGATAATACTATGGAAGGGTTTAAAAGATGAAGATGCAACACATACAAGCCTGTTTTGGTGTAGATTTAAGAACCTGAAGATTGGTTTTATAGAAATATCACATACACAATACTGTAATACAGAATGCAGAGTCCAAATATATTCAAATTGCTTTAGCTATTAATGAACATTATATAGAGTATGCCTCTAAAGAGGATCCTCTGAAATAGGTTTCTCTTGTACTAGGTAGCTGTTTTCAGTGTTATAGTCTTGATTTGGTGAAGTACTTCCTTTACAAGATCATTAATGGGAAACAAGGATTGCATAATTGTGGTAGTAATTTCGTTGTCTGTATTAATTGAAGGAGTATCCTGTGTGCCATAAATCACAGACTGTATTGTCTGCAGTAAAAAAAGCCTTGATAATGGTCACGCTCTGAATGCTGTCTGAGGAGGCAATGTTTCCACTGCAGTACAGCTCAAGCAGTGGAAGTTGCAACTTAGGTCTTTATAATTTATGCTTTATGATTTAAAATGCTTTCTGAAATGTATGGAATCAATACTAGAAATATTGCAGGAAAAAGAATTTCTAATTGATTTTTTGATTGCTATTTCAGTAAGGAAGACTCCCAGTTACTGAGTGCTGAAGGGATATCACCACGCTGGAAATGTGGCCTCAGACAAGTTTTGAGGATGTCAGTTCAGGCCATAAGGAGCTGTGCTGCAGGGCTTTGGTCCTCCTGAACATCCTGAGAGGATCTGGGTGTTGTGTTTGAGATCGAAAGGCTGCTCTGGTGTGCAGGAGGAAAAAGTCTGGATGTGGTTAGGGCTGACTGGGTGCAGATGTGTAGGGAGGGCAACACATGGTAGCTTAGAGACATGAGCTTCTATGGCCTGACTTTACCTATATGTGACATACACTAATATATCTTTTTTTTTTGCAACTATGGAAGGATTTATTTACAGCCAGAATCCATCTCTGCAATGAAGGAGCCACAATAAATACGCAGGTTTTACTTCAGCAGCTATCTCAATTCTTTCTTTTTAACTGCAGAAGACTATGATTTTACACCATGAATTAGTGTTTTGCTCACCAGTTGATTGGTTTCTTTTTACTGTTAATTCTAAAAGAAAATGGTTTGTTACAGACTAACTGAGATTTACCTCTGAACAGGTTATGAGGGAGATGGACAAACATGTACCCAGGTTGATATCTGCTCAATAAATAATGGAGGGTGCCATCCTTTGGCTACTTGTACCTCAGCTCCAGGTATGATGCTTTCTTAAAGACTGTAAGGTAATATCAACATGAATCTCATGGAGGACCTGGTTAGGATAAATCCACTATAGAAACATATTTAGATTGCAGCACTTTTGCCACAGTCAGTTTTGCCTCATGCAAAAGATTTTACAGGCAGGCTAGCTAAAGCCACAAACACTGACAGAAGTAGGTTTAGGCTCCACAAAAAGAAGACTTTATGCTAAAACTGTGGAGATGTTCACCATTTCTCTTTGATGTAGTTTTTCAATTATACAGCTGCTTTTAATATTCCCCTTTCCATAAACAGCCTTTGGCTACCCCACCACTTCCCTTGAAGGTGACTTTGGACTCTCAGGTGCCCACAGCAACAACAACACTAAAAACACTTTCCATGTTCAAACTGGGCTCTGACCAGGGAAGGTGTCAAAAGATCAAGTTAGAATTATATTAAAATTTTCCTTCAAAATGTCAAGGACATTTACAGACATTGGTATTATGTTCTATGTCTTGTCTTATCTCCCAAGGGCCCATGGCATTTTGTTCCTGCACATCTGGGCTCACTGGAAGTGGATATGGGCCGAATGGGTGCTCTCCTCTCAGTGACATCTGTCAGCTGCAAAACCCTTGTGCCAATGGGCAGTGCCTGGTGAGTGCTGGGCTCCTCACACATAGTGACAGCACCGTGCAGTTAGAACCAGCCAGGGAGCCTCGCTGAGACTGAAGGCTGAGTGCACACATTCTACTGGGAATGAGGCAAAGTCAGTGGGGACTGCAAGATCAAAGGAAATACCTGAGGAAAGCAAAGTCAGCTTCAGGGCACACAAGGCATTTCTTTGTGTGAAGTAGAGGTGGAAATCTTGGCAGAAATAGTCTGAGAAATTGTGTTTGGTAGCCCACACTAGCCAATGGAATGCTCGTGCTGATGGGAGAGAACTGTTCTTGATGCCACAGGAAAGTAATTTACCACCCTGGATCATGGAGGAATTACCCATGATAAAGGCACCAGTACCTCTGCTGCCCTTCAGACTGTTAATATCCAGCAGAGTTAGTTATGAGTTCCTAGTCTGATATTGTGAGAGCGCTCCTGGAGTCTCAGGCTGCTTATATGAATGTGGAAAGGATGTTTCAAGGGAATTGGTTGCACTGGTGGTTACCAAGTCTTTTGGACCTTTGAATGAACTGATTGGTGGTATGAATTCATTCTCATGCACAGTGAACATTTAGTTTATCCTCATGGACCCTTTGAAGGCTTTTTTGTCTTCCTGAGTGAGGTGTTCTGTGCCCTGGAAAGTCCATGCTGCAGACCTGGGGTTTTTGTTGTGGAAGATATTTACGATGGTGATTTTGCTGAAAATATTCACAAATGCTAATTCTTTTATTCCAGTAGAGTTTTTTTTCCCATTTATCCCCATTGGGCTGCAGATGTCCTCATTTTGGTTGTCCCTGGAGGCACAGGGAAAATGAGATATAAAATATGGATTTGGCAGTGTTAGGTTAACAGCTGGATTTGATGATCTAAGGTTCTTTTCCAAACTAAATGTTCCTATGATTCTGTGGTGTATTACCTCTTGCTTCTTCAATTGTCTGTGTGAAATGTGACGGTCCTCTCACGCTCCACTCCTGACCAGCATTCCTTGCTCTCTATTCTGTAGGTATCTGCTGAATACTGTCTTCACTCATATTTAAAGATATTTATATCTGTTTTGCCCAGATCTTATTTTTCTGACTATTTAGTTCATTTTAATCCATCTATTAAAAGGTATGACATCTTTCCCTAAATATATTCTAACATACAACAGTGGGCAATCATGGCTACAAACTAGTACCTGAAGATAATAACACAGATATTTAAGTAATGTGACTACAAAAGCATCTTATAAAATAGAGAAACAGCAGAGCTGTATTTGGCCAGCATCATGATAGAGGAAATAAGTAATTAAGTATCAGGCAACACAGATCAGAAAACACCTTCTAAAATAACATTCAGAGCCCTAAATACACATCAAAACCCTCTTCCGTTACACTAAAAATCTCTTTGGGACACAGAGGACATGAATAGATAATAGAAAAGCAAATAGAGAATGCAATAACTGATTGTATGTCATCAAAGATGGGATTGTAGCTCGTACCTGGGACCATGTTCTGCTTTACTTCTAAAGATTGTGTCTATAAAACAAGAGATATAAGGTAAGAGAATGTATGAAATTAAAACAGTTACAGATATGGAAAGACTTGATTATATGGAGTAGTACAAGTTGTGACAATGGAAATAGAAAAGAGACATACAGAAAAAGGAATAAAGCTGAGAAGGTGATGAAATTGTTCCCCTTTAACATTCCTCAGGATGAAAATGAAAGTTAACAGCCCACATAACTGCAGCACAGACTTCCTGGAGAAAGGTCTTGAGAGAAATTACTCATAAACCAGTTATCTTGCCTTTCTATTTATAAGGTTTAGGTAATTTGATTGACTTGATTCTAGCATGATCAAACAGTTTTCTGAATGGCTAAAAGGGCATGGATTTTGATCTTCAAGAAAGTAATTTGAAAGAGCCCTGCTAAGAAATAACGTAATAGAAAAACCCAAAGAGATAATCTAATTAGACTTTATGTTTATTTTGGTATTCACCAGTGACCATCAAGATTTTTTTCTTTACTCCAATATTTCCTCATAAAATAAGTGTACACATCAGTCTTTTTGCCGACTCCATTGATTTCTTTGGTATTCATGCTCACTGTTTATTTGATTTCTTTATATCTGCAGGCAATGATCTCTGGCTATTTCTGCCTGTGTAATGCAGGCTGGACAGGCCCTAATTGTACAGAGAACATTGATGAGTGTATCAGCAACCCGTGTCAGAATGGGGGCACCTGCACTGATGGGCTCAATGGCTACTCCTGCGAGTGCACCAGCGCCTGGACGGGACCGCAGTGCCAGACTGCCCAGCAAGGTACAGCCAGAAGCTCCCCCTCCTTCCCCTGGGAAATGGGACAGCAGGCTTCAGCCAGTAGGTGCTTGGCGCATGGCATTGGCATGTGAATAACAACTGAGTTATGACGTGAAAAACAGCCCTGTGTTTGGTGGATTAGAGGTCCCAACCCAAATTCCCTCCAAGTCAGAGTTTTCCATGAGCTTTGTTTATGGCTGTTTTGTTCAGCAGTAGGAACACAACAATGAAGCTGATCTGCAGGCCCTGCTGGCCTTGGCTAGATGCCAGACACCCTAAAATCAGATCTCTGTTTCCGAGAAAGTTGTCTGGAAAGCTGGTTGGGAAAGAGGATCTGGTATAAGGAAAACAAAAGAATATATTGATGTTTCTCTTTTGTGCATAATATTTCATCTGTTATGAAGCTGAAAGGTCCTGTCGTTCTTAGTCAAGAGGAAAAGGCAGAAAAGGTTTTCAAAGAGAAATGTAATGAAAGAAATGTTGGGCATGAAAATGGGGGAATCTCAATTTTATACTGACTGCAAGGATTTCCCTTTTCCTCCTTGAAAGATATAGTTTCTTCTGTTTGTTTGAGAACTTTTTTTGCCATTAATTTTGATTAAACAAAGGTCAGGATAGCATTCCAGTGAGTCCAGTGTCCCTGTGACAAGAGTGGCTCTTTTTTACTGTAGATTGCTAAGAAGAAAGAAAATTACATTTTAATGTAATACAGTATGTAAGACTTCCACTGATCCCCTGTGAAATCTGCTGTTTTTTAGAACTATTTTAGGCTTTTTTCTATTTTCCTTAAGTATCTAACTAGTAATGTTTTATTATGATTAATTATTAATATTTTATTATTAAGTCCACAGGGGGAAAAAATATTTTTAGCCATTCATAATGAAGGGATAGAAACCCAGATTTTTATGCAGTAAGGAATCATACTGTATCACCTGTTCTTTTAGTTTTTAATCAAGGCAAAAAAAAAATATTTTCTTTCATGATCATTTTTAATCAGGTTGGAAAAAAGGTGAGGTGTTTTAGACAGACATTTAATACAAAATTATATTCTTTTCACCATTTATTGAAACAAAACAGTTTGGTGAGAAATGGCTATTTCTTTAGAATCAATTCAGTGTTAAACTACATGTGCTTAGTGCACACTGTAGCTATATGTGCATTGCATTTTGGCTGCTTTATAGACATATTTTTCTGTAGCTGTATGGGGTTCTCAGTTCCCATGCATTGAATGGTTCAGTGAGAGAAGAGACCATGGTGTATCATGAGAGGGATTATCAGGCCCAGAAATCTGGGCAAAAAGAATAAACAGAACAATAAAAACTCCTGAGGATAACTTCTATGATGTACCACTTCTGAGAAAGACAGTTTTACATCATGTTAACTTCAAAATGCAAAATGTTATTTCATTGAAAGGGAAAAATCTAGAGATCCAATCAGGAGGTATCCTTCTGGAAGCAAAGCATTTTATGGACATTATCATGAGACAGAATCAATATCTTTTGTCAGTATCCACATGATCCAACTGACATTCTTTTCTTTTTCCAAGAACTATTTTTCTTTTGGGGTATTTGTTCTTTTCTGAGATGTTACTCCACTTGAGAAGAAGTCCTAAAGATCCTTTTATAGAAGTATTTTTCAACATTATTTTAAATGTTTAAGAAGAAAAAGCTATGAAAAAAAAAGCTAGGTTTTGTTTTAGTCTGTAGGGTAATAGCACAAAATCTGTTAAATTTTCTCTCTCTTTTTGCAGTTTGTGGAGGATACCTCTCAGGCTCGAGGGGGACTTTCAGTTACCCTAACAACCCACACAGCCAGTGGTACAGCAGTGGGGTCAGCTGTGCTTGGGTTGTTCAAACTACTCCCAACAAGGTAAAGTAGAGTTCAGCTTAAAGAAATCCTCAGTCTGTAGGATCCCTTGGCTTATCAGAGCAAACATTACTATCTTCCCATGCTACATGTGTTCCTATGCTGTGATCCAATCCCCTCAGAATAAATAGTTTTTCAAAAGAATAAATTTTAGATCCTTACAACCCTTCAGTCTCCCTAGCCTAAGGATTTTCCTGGGTTAGATTTTCCAAGCTTTCCTAAGCAGCTGAGAGTTATAGTTTATTAACCTGCTCCAGCTACAGAGTTTTCTACATTGCTTTAGAATGTGATCTGTGAATGGATGCATGAGAAAAGCTCTGCTCTGATGGGCTCCACAGGTGGATCCTGAGCTGAGTGAGGTGGTCAGAGCCTGGAGCTGACACCACCAAGGCTGTGGCTTTGATCCCCACGTGGGCCAACTCTTCACTTGTCAGTGTGACTCAATGATCCTTCTGGGTCCCTTGCAGCTGGGACTGTTCTGTGATTCTGTGACCCCAAAACAATTTCCTCTTTCTGATATCTGAGTCGGGAAATGTAGAATGCTTAATTAATTAATTAATGCTTAATTAATTAATGCTTATTGTCAATGCCTTTGTGTAATAACAGTGTCTGAATTTTTTTAAGGATTGATTTTTAACTGTTGCACATAAATATATTTTCTGATCTGCAACTAACAATTCCACTTGTGTTATAAATAACAACTACAAAATACACTACTCCATAATTTAGAATTAAATTTCTTACTTGGGATCTATATATTTGATGTATTTTTCACATTTTTGTGGAATGAATTAAGTGATTTTTAAAACCAGTGCTTAACTGTTTATACAGCATTACATTTTTATATATATATATATATATATGTATATGTATGTGACAGGTCCTCAGCTCAAAGCTGGGGAGCCACTACTGTCTTCAGCAGAGCATATTCAGCACATCAGTGAAGGATCTGAACAAACTTAAAGCTGTGCATGCCACTAAATATCCAGAATAGGCTTTAGAGACACTGATTTTATTTGTGCAAAACAAGATCATTGAGCCTTTTAACTCCCATTACAACACTTTCAACCATAGCAAGGGTGAAAAATACTAACTATCTGATGAAAAAAATTACCAAGGGAAACCTGGAATAAGGTATTTCATGCTGTGTTTCAGGCTTTTCACATGGCTTAAAATTTACACATATAGATATTTTGCACATATAACAAACACAGGCAAATGGTCTCAATTATTAGTTTATAGAAATAATGCTCTTTCCAGAAAACTTTACTGACTAAATTCTTATAATTCTTATCTGTCTGTCTATCTTCTCTCTTTCCTTTTGACCCTTAAAATTCTTTGATATTCTTTTCTGTCCTGGAACATTTCAGGAAATGACATAAAAGCTCATAGATTCTCTCAGTTGCATGGATACACATATCTGCTCTATAAAGTTTCTGCATAGATAGTGTCTCAGCAATGGAGAAAAGAGATATTTTGTTTTTCCTCTTCTATCAGATTCTGCGTGTTACTTTCCCATTCTTCCAACTGGAGACAAGTAATCAGTGTAATTCTGAATTCCTTCAAATCCATGATGGCCCTTCAGCATCAATGCACATTCTTGGAAAATACTGTGGCTTCCCAGGTCCTACAGAGCTTCTCAGTTCCCACAACTCTCTGTATTTTTGGTTATACTCAAACCACACCATTACTGGAGGTGTTACTGTTCATTGGGAATCTCAGGATCCTGGTAAGTTGATCAAATGCAAAGAATTTTCATGGCTTTGGAGTAAAAAGGAATTACTTATTTCCTTTGATTAGGAAACATTAGGAACAGAAAAACAGTATTTTTCAAGGGAGTGAGGCTGAAATATATATCACTTGAAGACACTTTCCAACTCTAGCTCTAGGCCTCTGCAGGAATAGCTTTCTGCTGTTTTTTAAGGCTGCTTTACACCTCCTGTGAGGAATCCCCCAAAGAGCACGTGTTTCTGGGGATAACATTCTTTTAGTCAGTTCTCTTCTGTCACAGAAATATCTGGTACTTCGAGCAAGCAAGTTAATGGTTTGTTTTGCCAATGACAATTTACAACAGCCTAAATGTTCCAAACATGATAGATTATAGGGAACTGGATTTTGAAGAATGTGTGAGGTTTTGGTGTGATTTGTTGTATATTTCTGCCTGAATTCTTGATAATGCTAATTGGGTGATTGTTCCAGATGGTCTGGCAATGCATTCCCAGAGATAAATTTCAAATCATCTCACGTAACATTAAGGTCACTTCAGTGTTCTGTGTATTATCTTGTAACAAAATAGTGCATTGGGTTGTGTCTTGAATGAAACATAGAGTGAAAAACGCCATTTCCTTATTTCTAGAAATATTTCTTGAAATGCTTTAAATATTATTTTTGGTGGTTTTTTACTTTCAATTGTCATTATTAGATCAATAATTACTAATTGAAAAATACTGAATTAATACTTTGAGTACTGAAAAGTGAAAGCAGATATTTTGGAGAAAAGACTAGCACTAACAAAAAAAGCAAAGAGAGCAGTATAGATGAGATTAAACTAGCTATTTCCTTTTTTTTTTCTTTTTAATGGAACTAGTCTTGTGTTAGCATAAAAATGGAGACTATTTACAAAGTACAGAAATTCAGATTAATTTTGTAAATCCAATCCAAACACAGTGCTTCTGATTATTATTTTTAAGGCATGTTCATCATGACTGGGTAAGAATCTTTCTTTTACTGTGCAAATCAGGAAATATTTGGAGTTCTTTTTTAAAATTGCAGAATTAACTGCAAAATTTAAAGCGAGGAGAAACTTGCTGGTTTGTTTGGTTTGGTCTTAGTTTTTTAATTTATTCTGACCCCAAAGTTGTAGGTGGTTTTGACACTACAGGACAGTTCATCTTCCGACCCCACATGTGGTGATAAATACTCTGTTGTTCCGTGTCTCTTTCTGTTAGAATGTGGCGGTGAGCTCACAGGTACTTACGGCTCGATAAGCTCTCCAGGATATCCTGGTAACTATCCCATAAACAGAAATTGTTTCTGGACCATCTCAACCAGTCCTGGCCTCCTCATCACATTTGCTTTTGGCACACTGAGCCTGGAACACCATGACAACTGCAATTATGATTATTTAGAGGTAAAGTGTAATTGTGAATTATGACAACATTTTGCGGATATGTTATTGCAAAACAAGACATTTCAAAACTTTTTTATGTACAGAAGGGGACTGTTTGAAAATTTAATCCTGGGTTGAAATGCTTTTTTTATTTACATATTCCAGCCATCCATGCACAATCAGAGACAAAGGACAGAAAGGAGATGAGACCTGCTCCACTGAAGTCAGTGGAAATCCTGTGACAAAAAGGATGGGATTCAGTCCAAATACTTGATGGGAAGCTTTCACTTTCATACAAAGTTCAGTCTCCAAACTCCTTGTCAAATGTCAACCCACAGAGAATTCATGAGCCTATGGGAAACTATTCAGGAAAGGGATCTAAAACTAATAGATTCATATCCTAGCTCACACAGCTGCCCACAGCTTGACGTATGAGCTGAGGGCTTTTTGTCAAGTGTGACCTAATGCTTACAGAATTCAGCAATACCTTTTTATGGAAATGAGAAGCCAGTTTGGAATAGCATGTTGTGTGCAATGCAGAGCATGATTTCAAGAAAGCAATTCAACAGTAGATCTCCTGATGCTTCCTTTCTCTTTCACAAACCCCTTGATGACTCCTGGCAGCAGCATCACAGCTATGCTGGTGGATCTGTTTCTTGGTTCCTTTGTGTTTGGAGGAAACTTCCTATGAGCTCTCCCTCCACCCACTATCCATAAGACGTCTGGGGCCTCAGAGATAACTTAAGGAGTGTTGATGCTGTTCACAACTGGCACACATATGACAATCCTAAATGTTGATCTGTCATTCTGTCTAGATTCGAGATGGTCTCCTTCCACAAGACCCTGTCCTTGGTAAATACTGTAGCACTGGATCTCCACCCCCACTCCAAACCACTGGTCCATATGCATCTATTCACTTTCACTCTGATGACTCAGTTACTGATAAAGGCTTCCATATTGTGTATACAACATCTCCTGGTAAGTAGAATACTCAGGATTAAAGGTGGGTCTGTGACATTCTCGAGGTAGAGATAACACATGAATGGATGTCATTAACACTTGTTCTTCAATAAAATAGAAATTCTTTTTGATTTGCAGACATTGTACAGAGGCAGCCTCAAAAGGAGTTACTTTTGAATATCTCTTCTTTTTTTTTATTACTATAGCAGAACCAAGTTGTGGAGGAAATTTCACAGAGAGTGAAGGGGTAATCACATCTCCTTTCTGGCCTAACCCTTACATCAACAACCGACAATGTGTCTACATTATCCGACAGCCAGAGGATGAAAAAATATTCCTCAACTTCACTCATATGGAGCTGGAGAGTCATAGTGATTGTTCAGCAAATTATATAGAGGTGATTCTTTTAATCAGTTGATATGGAAGTTTGATTGCATGTGTCTACAAGAGCATGTATAACTTCTGTCCCAAGGGCCACTGCAGAAATAGGTGTTAATCAAAAAACTAAGTAGATGAATTTACTAGGGTCCAAAAGTCACAGGGGCTGAAAGAGCAGGATGGTGCATTTGGATGGAAGCAAAGATACGAGAACGAGGAAATCTGTCTAACTTAACACTAATTCTTAATAATCTGTACATGATTAAGGGGGAGTTTGAGCATTTGGTGAATGAATGTCGACTGTGAGAAAAAAAAGTAATGCCATAGCTGCTATGCAGCACTTTCTGGAGTCAAAGTGTTATATGGAAGATTTTGATCTGACACTAAAAGGAAACACACCATATAAATATTTATACACACATTCCCAGGGAAGTGGTTGAATTACCATTTGTGGAGGTATTTACAAGATGTGTAGAAGTGGCACTTAGGGCCATGATTTAGTGGTGGGCTTGGCCAAGCTCAGTTTGCAGTTGGACTCTAAGATTTAGAGGTCCTTTCCAACCTTAATGATTCTATATACATGTGTAAAGCTGGGAGTTTATTGTTGCCATAACTGAAATATTTTAAGTCTAATTCAAGAATTGTTCTTAGTCTAAATCTAACTGGCAAAGGCAACAAAATCGTACAGTTGGAATGTTTTTATATGGAAAATGTAATAATAATGCAATACTAGTGTCAGTACTTGGTGTGATGCACTTGAGGTAACTTTTTCTTTTACTCCTAGCTGTCTATTCATTGGTTTGCAATGTTGTGTTACATATAAATTTACAGCTCTAGATGCCAAATTTACAGCTGTAGGTGCAGGGAGCCATCCCTGCGGCCCCAGAGCAGGGTCCAGCACTGCCAGCCATGCAGCTCAGTGGCAGTACAGGTTGGGTTTTGTATTTAATCTCTTCTTGACCAGTGAGGAACAGGCCCCTGTGAGCTCAGTGCTGTTGGTCTATTTTTAAAAGATGTTATTGTGTTGTCATCGTTCCCTTCTCTCCTCCTGTAATTCAAAGACCTAGGTTGGAATGAAGTGTAATTAGATTCTGAAATGAGAGGGGAAGTGTGTTTAATGAAAACAGACAGCTTTTGTTTGTTTGGCCTGCTACTCCTCTTGCCTAATTGCCGGCAAAACAGCAGCTAAATTCACAACAGCCCCAGAAACAAAACGATTTCTGTTGAACACCATCGGTTTGTATTAGTTCAGCAAGGCATTTACCTCACTGTTTGTTGATCAGTCACAAGCCCCAAGTTTCCATGTGCTTCTGCCCTCCTCTTCTTCCTGCCCCCTCACTCTGTGGCTCAGCCCAGAGCAGAGAAATCAGACCAAGATCTTCTGGCTGGGGCAGTCAGTAAAACCAAAGTACCTTGCTCTGTTATTAAGACCTGATTTTTTTCACATGTGCTTTTGTAAAATACTCTCCCACTAGTTCATCTAGGGAGATAACTTTTGGGTGTTTAAGTTACTTTAAAAGTCACTCTCCAACAACTTTTTGTCACTTTTGAAAGGTGCCGATTATTCCATTCCCTGGCTAAATCAGGAAATCTGTAGACTTTGCACAGGGACCAGACACAGCTCACAACAATTGCTCAGGGAAGGATGTTTAGTTTCTTATTAAGGAAGACATCTGCCATAAGAAAACAGAGACAATAAAATTTATTTGAGAAAGGCTGTGACATGATGATGCAGAGGGAAGATGCTAACCAAGGCAGCCCCTTTTACATGCTGTCCTCCTGACTGGCAATAGGAGACATTACTCACATACATAGCTTAGAGAACCTGTTATTTTTACCACTACTCACTGGACTATATAAACAAAAAACATAAGGAGAATCAGCTCAAGAAAAACATGTGAACTCCTGTGAATTACCACTCTGGAAGTTTTCACTGCTTTCCAAAGATTTACTAAATATTTTGGTACAGATTCTGATGTCAGCTGCTCTGTCCTAATTCCAGAATAATTCTGTCACCTTAAATTCCAGGGAAATTGGAAATATCTGTCAGTCAGAAAGCCATGTCACCAGCTTGAGACTGCAAAGCTGGGCAAGCAGGCCAGCCACTGCCTGTTCACCAGGGCACTCATGAGAGTTCCTTACCTTCTCTCCCAGCCCATGTATAAATATAGCTGAGGAAGAAAAAAAATGGTGTTGAGAGGGGACCTGAAATCTGGATATCCCTGGTTTGCCAGTGAACTCACTGGAATGAGTTTTCGGTTTTGACAGCATGTAGGTGCATTTAAAAGCAGTTCCTTCTATATGAACTACCAACACTTTTACAGCAGAAAAAAGGCGTTTTGTTTCTGGGAGAATCTTTGGGACAAAAATTGTATTTTTTTGCTTGGGCAGAGAGCAAAGGACCCATCTTTAGGACCTCAGGTTGTTGTTACCCACTTGAAATGAGATGGGCATCTCAGAGATATACCAGGGCTCTGCCTGGATCTCTGGATGTAGCTATTCTTACTCATGGAATATGGATTCAGGGTCTGAAGTCTTGAGGTGTAAACAAGTTTTTCCCATCTACTCCCCTTGATAATCAGGATTTATAAACAACTTTAGGGAAAATATATAAGATACATTTCTCCTTTGATTAGCAAATTGATTGAGGTCAGTAGAAAGGCAGTGGAAGGTAAAAGCTGGATTCCGTGATGTAGCCTCATTGCCATTATCATGTACTGAACCCTTCAGCTAAAAGACTGAAAAGATGTCAGTGTGCCTCTTTACTTCTTTAGGGACTTGGGGTTGCATCTCCTGTTAGTGAGCTGTCTGCCTGCATCTATGTATGGATGCAAATGCTTGTTCTGGAGAAGTGCCATACAAAAATCACTGGAAACTTAATGGCCAGAGCAAGAAAATAAAAAATACCATCTTCTTTCCCCAGCAAATTTTAATGCTGGCAAAAATGTCACAGTTATCACTTGTGAGCACCCTACCTGTCTCTTTCATCCTAAAGGTGTCACTTTTGGAACCATAGGCCCAAATAGTGCTAAAACTGTGGCTCATAGAGAAGATCATCTAATCCTAATGTCCTGTGACAGCAGCATGTGTTTGTGTCTTCTGTGCTCATCATCTGATTGTTCCTTTGAGCTCTCATAAGTCCTGTGCTTGTGCCAGTTACAGTGATGGCTCTGTGCCCCTCTCATAAATACATATAGCAGCTACTCCATTTGTTATGTAGCAGCTCTTGGGAGATCACAGTCTTATCTGGATATCAGATCCCAGTGCATTTATGATCTAACACTATCCTTTCCTCTTTTTGATGAATAGGTTCGAGATGGTGACAGTGAGATGTCTCCTCTCATTAGAAAAATCTGTCATAATACACTCATGTCTGCAATCACTTCCACCAGCAATGCTCTCTGGATCAAATTCAAGTCTTCTGCCTCTGTACAGAGATCTAGCTTCAGGGCTATTTATCAAGTTGGTAAGTGGAACTGGTCATTTGCACAGTGAACTTCCTGTAATTTGGACACTTTCAGTCATTTCCATGATATATTATTTATATAATAAATTAAACACAAACTTCAAAAGAAGTCAGTTTATTTATTTAAAAAGATTTCTGCAGAAGGTTTGCTGTAGGCACTCCTAGCATGCTTCGAAATAGACCTTTTGTTGCTTCTGACTTTGAGATTACCTCAGATGGTTAGAGCATGGTGCTAAAACACCAAGGTTGTGGGTTTGATCCTCATGTAGGCCATTCATTTAAGAGTTGGACTCGATAATCCTTGTGGGTCCCTTCCAACACAGAATACTCTGTGATAGGATATTAATGATTCTGTGATATGGTACTAATGATTTATCACTTGATGTTGAAATATCAAAGATGTTATAGCTTCAATTCTGACTAAATTTTTTTATCATTTTGTATGTCTTTAAGTTCTGAACCACTAACAAGCCTATCTGTGTCTGTGAAACAAATGAGTCAAATCCATTAGTTTTCATGGGCACAATTTGGTCTTCTGTAGGAGCATGTTTATGTTATACCTATACCATTTTTCTTTTAAATATGCTCACCTTAAATTTTTTCTTTTAAATATGTTCACTTGTGTGATTTGTAGTAGCTGCTGTAATAAGATAATTTAGAGCTGGTTTTCTTCTAATTTCATAGTGTTACTTGATACATATCATACATCATCATTATGATAAATTCCTTGAAATCATTCATCACAAGTACCGATTCTTGGTGTCTCTTGGCAGCCTGTGGAGGTTCCTTGTCTGGAGCAGGCACAATCCATTCACCTTATTACCCCAGGATGCCCCCTCACCCAAAGACCTGTGAGTGGATCATCTCCCAGCCAGCTACCAAAGCAGTGATTCTTAACTTCACTGACTTTGACATTCGAGATACAACCACTTGTGATTCGGACTACATCGAGGTAAGGAGCCGCACACATGCACTCTGAATGTAGATATGTACCTGCAAGTTCCTTCTAATGCTCATCTCCACCTAAGTGGAAGTTCTTGACAGGTGAGCACTCCTTCCAGCAGTCACAAAAGCTTTTCCAGGTTCATAATGGGATCCCAAAGCTTTTCTTGGCTCTCCAAAGATGTTATGACTGTTTTGATAATCAAAGACAAGTATCAGGTTTCTTTAAACAGATAGGAATGGTTTGGAAGGTTTTTGTGCCTTTTACTGCTGAGGGTGTAAGATCTCATCTTTTCTCTGCTCCTCTGACAGGCAAAAGGTTTTATTTTATGTGCCTGTAGTAGAAACCACATGAAGAAAGGGTAGGGTTGACTTCCTAAGGATGTCTTTTATATAGTACTTATGAATTACTTTATGTTTAATACTTGAATGTAATAAAAAATTCTATAGCATATTTTGAATCCACTGTTCCTCAGGTCAGAGATGGCAACAATGAAGACTCTCCTGTTTTGGGGAAATACTGTGGTACAGCTGTACCCTCTATAGTGCAATCCACACGGAACAATCTCTATATCAAATTCAGAGTTTCCTCACTCACCAACCTTGGCTTCAGAGCTCAGTACTGGCCATTAGATACAGGTAAGGACTGTTTTGCTGTGTAGACTGTTTGGACTTTCCAAATTTTCCCACAAACTGAAAACAACTATATAAATAAACTATAAATATAGGAAAACAACTGTTGATCAAGTTTTAGGATGGTCTGACAGGAGATAAATTCTGAATCAATTACAATGTAGTATGCATCAAGAAAGAAATACTATGAAATTTCAGAAAGAAAAGTAACCAATTTTATAAGTGTCTAACTGTTTTTTTTATAAATATATCATTTAACCTGATGTTTTAAATCTCTGCAGTATGTGGAGAGACTCTCACTGGATCTTCAGGAACTATTACAAGCCCTGGTTATCCAGATGTGTACCCACATGGGATTAACTGTACCTGGACTATCAACATTCAACC
Source organism: Emberiza elegans (assembly GCA_024865655.1). Taxonomy (NCBI): domain Eukaryota; kingdom Metazoa; phylum Chordata; class Aves; order Passeriformes; family Fringillidae; genus Emberiza; species Emberiza elegans. The sequence continues at coordinate 24,598,317 of JALJVW010000206.1, forward strand.
TGGCTACTTTATCCGCCTGACATTCACTTCATTTAACTTGGCATTTGATTATAGCTGCAGAAAGGATTATCTTGAAATATATGACAACAGCACTGCACAAAAATTGGGAAGGTAAATATGTCCATTAGCCTACAGACCTGTGCTACTGTGGAGGGAGCACTGCTCTGTAGGTCTTGGCATTCAACTTGCTCCCTTAAGTTTTGTGTGTAGATTATTTTCTTTTCATCACAGAAACAATAGCAGCAAATTCTCTGCTAGGATAGCAAAGGCAGCTTGCTGCTTGACCGTGGAATGAGAAGCGCATTTAATAAATAATATATTGGGAGAAACTAAGTTGTGTCTAAAGGACAGCTCTTTTAAGGAAAGGTTTCAATAGCTAGCTTTGTTCTGTTCCATTAACATTTTGATTCATGGAAAATAAATTGAAAGCATTTATTTATCTTTTCCCAGAAAAGACAGAATTTAAGACTTGCAGAATTGAAAGAAAGATTACTTAAAATGCTGTACATTTGAATATCTGTAAAAACTAGACCACAACCTGCATTTTATGTGATTTAGTTTTCATTTTCTTCTGATACATGATTTTATCTTAGGGAAGAATATTTTCTTTTATTTCACTTCTCCAATTGTTGTACACAAAGGGTTTTCTTGTTGCCCTAGAATTCAAGAACATTTGAATTACTTGAGAATAGTATCCAGTTGCAGCTATAGACTGTAAAACAGTTGGCTGACATGGCAGTATTTGGAAATGAAGGAGCAAATGACTCTCATAATGAAGAACATTTTGCAATCTTAGTGTTTGGCCAGCCACACTGACTCCTCCAAAAGAACAGAGTATTTTGTAGGTACAGCACAGTATAAATTCAATAAGAATTTGACTATTTTATGTAAGTCAGAGTTTCTTTAATTTTGCCACACTTCAGATTTGTACCTTTGTACATGTAGTGTGCTATTTAGTCCCATGATGCAGGGTATATGCCTGGGATCTGTATCATCCAAAGGAGAGAATTGTGTATGTGTAACTATTCAAACTTCACAGGAAAGCTGAATTCTCTTCCAGTGATGCAGATGATAAAGTACTGCCATTCAGTTTGGGGTATCTTTTTGCTGCAGATACTGTGGAAGATCAATTCCACCATCTCTCACTAGCAGTGGCAATATGATGACGTTGTCCTTTGTGACAGATCACCGCATTGCATCTGAAGGCTTCTCAGCTAATTATATCTCCCTGGATGCATCCAAAGGTAATATGTCAGTCTGTTCATTATGCAAATCAAATGCTTTCAGCTGTCACTATAAATAACCACTACAAGAAACAGAAACATTATTTTCTGTGTTGCCAGAAGACTTCGTGGTGCCTCTTCTACTCCTTCTTATTCATTCTGCTTTATTCAGAAGGTTTTTTTACTCCCTAGGAAAGCGGAAAGCAATTTCTGTAAGCAGCATTGTTGCTTTCTTTAAAAAGTCAGTGAGAGCTGACACGGCAGAACTGCATGAATTATTTAGGAAAAGTATTTTCTGAATTTTCTTTTTCCACTCTGAACTGAGTATGGGTGATCTAGGAAACTTAGTGATCATGGACAACTCACTTGAATGGGAGACTCTTGGGTGCCATAAAAAGTTAATTTAGTCTCTGCAAGGTTCAATATTGATGGTGGGTAGAGAAAGGTCAATTAGGATGAAATTTGATAAAGCACCAAAATAACCTGAAAGCAAAAGAGATTTTTTTTCATTACAACCGAGTGCAACATTTCTGTCTTCACCAGAGTTCAGGGCTCCTGTTAAGCATTAAATACCTTCTTTAAGTATCTTCGAAAGAGCAAACACTTACATCAGTGAGGTAAAGGAAGAATTCTCTCAGTTCTCTTCTCTTTTGGACATTAGGAAGAATTTTTTCACAGAAAGGGTGGTTAAACATTGGAAAGGACTGGCCAGGGAGGTGGTGGAGTCACCACCCCTGGATGTGTTCAAGAAATGACTGCACATGGCACATAGTGCAATGGAAGGTAGAGGGACAGGGTCTGCCTGGCAGAACTAAGCCACAGAGGAGTCAGAATGGCACAGGGAAAAAAAAAAGTTAAATGAGAATGTGTTTTTAGCTGGGATGTTTGTTATCCATCACTAACCAGCTCATAGTGGTTTCTGTGTGTGAGTGCAGACTACAAGGGATTTGTTAGATGAACACCAGAAATTCACAGTACTCATCTATGCAGCCATAAACTACTGTTCATTGTTTGCTCATAGTTTCTTTATTTTTCTTAATTCCTGAATTTATTCAACCTGTTTAAAAGCAGCAAATTTTCCTAACAGCTTTCTTGGTGACATCTGGGGAAAATTGGCTATTTTGTCTCTTAACATGTGTTTAGGTGAGACCGGTACAGATTTTGCTGCTGTGGTTTTATTCACTACATCCAAAGAAACCATTTTCTCAGCTGCTTTCATTTGTATTTGAGTTATCTGGCATTGAAACCAAAAGCCAGTACAAACAATTAAGATTTAATGAGAACTATTGCAAGGAGGACATTTCTATTTCTTAGAAAGTAATAGGCAATAAAACAAGTTCTACTTTAAAAAAATCTTTCCAGGAAAGCTCTGTAATTTGAAATCTGAATTCTTACTAGTGAGAAATCGGGAAATTCTTGTCCTTATAAAGTCTTTTTTTAGCCTTTGTTTGCAACTACAAACTAAACTTTCTGTAAATATCATTGTTGCTTTTTAATCTGGTATTTTTTCTTTTTAACTCACCTCAGATTACTATTTCATGGGCGGATTGATTCCTTCCTAAGTATTTTTATTTCAACTTTTCTCAGAGTCCATCAAGATAATATTCTTTACTCAACACCAATCTGTATTTCTGTCTCTGTTGTGACCATATCTGTTTCTGTCATTTCAATGCTGTCCAGTTTCACAGTTCTGCCTCCTCTCTCGCGTATTCCCCTCCTTTACCACCGCCATGTGGTTGGCTTTTCTCACCTTTCACCCAAAGCACTGCAATACGTGTCATGTAGAGCTCCAACTGCATCCATGCTGGCCCTGGAATGTTTTCAAACAATGCCCTAAAAATGCACATCTGCTGTCTCTTCAATGCTTTTTGCTTTTAACAACTATATAATATGTTTATATGAAATGAGCGCTATGTGATATCTTTATCCAAATTCTATGTAACACCTAGGATTTTCTTTTCCCATAATGGACACAAATATCTTTGCTACTCTTCAGCCAATCTGCACCAACTCTCAAGTTATTCTCACTCTTGGAAGGATTGCTAGAATAAATGCTTTTTAGTTTCAACCACTACAGCTTGTATAAATATGGCAAAGTGAGATATAGCTGCTGAAACTGAGAGTAATAAACTTACAGGGAGGCTGAAACTAGGATTTGTTTTTTTTACAAAGATTTGTTTCCTTTGGTCCAGTACAAGTATAGCAGTACCATAAAGTTTTCGTAAATACCAGAGAGCTAAAATTCATTTTTATTAAGAATGAAGTGTTTTGAAGTTTCTGTGGCCTGAGAGAAGGCAAACACGAATGAGTATGTGGATTTTGCTGTGAGAATCAACTCCTCACTTCCCTGCAATCATATAAAGTTTTGTTTTCCCACTGTGAGATGTTTAGGTCTGATCTTCATCTCATGTATATCCAGTTACACTAAGGTAGCAAATTGCTAAGCATAATAATGTCTGAGAAATATACTAAAACTGTGATTTTTTTTCTTTACATCTGCTGCTAATTTAGATTTTTTTCTGCTAAAGAAAATATGGTTCTAATAATGTTTCTTGTGCAATAAGAATTCTTCATATTTTTCAGTTGTGTTTTCTTAGCCAGCTAGAGCATAACCAGTATCAGAACTTGTCAAAGATGTTCTGGTTCACATTACATATTTCAATAGTCTTTTGCCTGGAGTTATTTCAGAGAGAATGAGCTATTGAAAACATGGACAAGATTGTCCCTCCTCCCCCTGCCAAATAAATTGGAGTTAAAAAAAGAGGGGTATGTGGGAAAGATGTTTTTAATGCAAAATTAAATTAATTTTCTTCTCCATGCATCTTGGTAAAGAATATTTTTGTTAGCATGGCTTATCTGTGATATATTAAATACTTGAAAAGTAGCCTGAAAAGAATTAAAAGGCAAAGCTATATTTTCTGTCCAAAAAAAAAAAAAAAAAATTGAATGCCCCAAGATGCAGCCATGGCCAGGGCCCATAAAGTGCAAACAATTGTTTTAGCAGTCTGCCAGCCAGTAGCTGTGAATAGCTCATGTAGCTGCAATACAGATGGAAATCCTTCACTCAGAGCAGCCCTCATGGTACTCATTTTAACATGGGTATCACCCACTTCAACTATAGGTACCTTGGACTCTTAGTTCTTTGCCACCCTTCTGTCATTTAAAAGGGAAGGTCACATGGAATGCAAGGTAATATTTTGATTTGTCAAAGGTCTCAACTACCAAGTAGATGAATGTCACAAAAGCCATGTAAGTGTTATGGTAGATTTTAGGGGTTTCTTCTGCCAGTTTTGGCTGACCACATGACAAATAACCCATGCAAAAATATCAAAAAAATATTTGAAAGACTTCAGTCCTTCCTGGAACTTTTGTGTGAGGTCTTGATAGACACAGGGCACAATTTTCCCATAGGATTAGTAGTGGAGTCAGTGCTATTATTTTTTCCCCCCTCAAACTTCTTCACAAATAAGTGGGAGTTCATCTGTTTTACTTTGAATTGGGGTTTTGGCAGTGTGTTTGTTGGTTTGTTGGTTGGTTTTCTGTTTGTTTGGGGTTTTTAAAATATGTTTATTTCTTTAGAGATGCTTCAGTTCAGTCTTTCTGCTGGGAAAAGTTAACCATAACAAGGTTTATAGCAGATTTCCTTCCTGATTTACTTTTTATTCCTGGTCTTTCTCTGGCTTTGGTGAAAGATAGTTTTCCTCATTATCCTCCTGAATTGTGATTAGTTTTTATCAGGATATGTATTCTGGTTTTAAAAAGCTTCATTGTGGATTATATGTTACTTACAATGACTGGAGGAACCAGCATTTGAGAGGGATAAGGAAAGAGAAAAACACTGGTGAATCCATGAACTTAAAAGTGTTCCTGAAAGTGTAGAATGGACTTGTGTGTCTTCTCCCTTGATAGCTGAGTACAAGTTGAGATCTTCATTCCCCTCTTCCTGACTGAACCCAGTAATTGTTAGCAGTATATTCCTGGCTCTGGTTTTCAGCTGAATGAGCAATGATGAGAATGGAAAGCAGTGTCTGACAAAGAGGTGTGTGCAGAGATGAGCAGAGAATGGTTGAATGAGGTTGACCTAAGCCAGAAAATAAAGCTGATGTCCTCTATGTGTCTTGGGCATCTGCTCAGGTCACCCCAAGTCTGAGGAAAAAGGCTCAACTGGATGACCCCTGACAACCTGTTAGGCTGCTGTAACTTGGCAGTGTTTGATCAGGGTGTTAGTCTGCCTATAAAAGCCAAAATACGTCAGTGCAGCTCCGCAGTGTTCAGGTGTAAAGCAGCAGAAGGCAGACAGAGATTCTATTTGAACCATCTTACCCAGTATTCTGAGGGAGTTTGGGTCTAAGATGCTACGAAAGACCTTTGTGTGCCTCCTAGGTAAAAATCCACTCCTCCCTTCCCTGCATCTGCCAGCAGCAGTGGCAGGAGGCCCTGAAATGCAGATGTGCTTTCACGTTGCCTGTGGAGAGGCATATGCTTCTTGTGATAGTTTCTTCTTTTTTTTCCTAAACATGCATGGCACTACATAAAGATTGAATATTTAGGGATCTCAGTTTTTCTTTGGTACAGTGAGATTGAAAGAAAAATCCCATGTTAATTACTGCACTATTGCTTGATTTTTGATTAATTAGGATTGTGGCAACTGATTGGTATCTCTTTAGGGGAAAAAACCTGGATACAATTTTCTACATTATGCATGATTGCACAAATGAGTAGTACAAAAGCTGGCATTTTTCTCTGCTATTGGCTATTACAGTCGGGTACTGCCATTTATGGCATTTTTTCCAGAAAAACAAACATATTCAGTACTAAAATCAGAAGGCAGATTGAATAGCTTTCAAAACCTCATACACTGGGCAAAGCAAGATGTGTGATTGTCCTCAACAATTGCCTCCTGTTTTTCATGAGCTGTAATAAGTGTCTTCCAACTAAAGTGAATTCATGGTTTTTCCAGGCATATAATAATCACATATACTATTAAACTGCATTCTAAACTTTGGCAAAGGAGTCAAAGTACTTTCTTTTCCTGCTAACTTTGCTAAGTGTTCACTGAAGGGTCTGTTATTGCCTAAGAACACCCCCAAATGTTAGTGAGGTGAGTGCTAAGGGGGAATTCCAGCTCTCCTGCTGAAAGCAGAACACCATAAATTAATCCAGTTACCAGAAAAGAGTTAGCTGTCAGAAAACATGGGTTCATCTATGCTTTTCTAAATCCTCGTAGCAGCCAGCATATTCAATCTACACTTGGATTTATTTCACTGTAGCCAGAAGTCTAACATTTATAAGGTAGTCACTGTTCCATCTTCTGTATTTATTATCCCTTAGCTCATAAAGAAGATTGTTAAGTGAAATATAAATCAGTACAGAGAATCCAGTTTAAAACAGCATGCTTGGGATATAAGTTTCTGTCTGGGTTCCTCCCAGGAAGAAAAACTTTGGTGAGGGAGGGAACCTGGACAATTCTGTGGAAATTATTAAAAGGGCTGATAAAAAAATTTGGCCTCTGTAGAGCTAATTTTACTGTAAGGGTTCTTATCTAGTACACCAGTTTTGATATTCTAGAGGCTGAAAGCTGGTAGTCTTAGTCTCTGAGAGAGTAAGTAATGGCAGTATTGCAAGAGCTCTGATCACCAAGCATACACAAAAGTCAGACACCTATCCCTCCACAAGCAGGAGGAAATAATTAGTTAAAAATAAGTAACCTAATAAATATACACACATTTTCTTTTTAATTTTTGACTTCTTTTTCTCTAGTGGTCTGTTAGGAAAACTTGAGTCACATTTCTAAGTCAGATTTCTAACTCTTCAGTCAGCATTCTCAAGAAAACCTATGACTTGAGGATCTGGGGTTTGATGATAAGCCCTAGATATGACAAAACACCATGGGAGCTGGCAGCACAGCCAACAATCCATTTTAAGGATTTACAAAACAGCACAAAGATCTTATGGAGACCAGGATTAAGCTGTTTGTTATATGCATACATTAAAACATAGCAGTGATGGAACACATAAATGGCTAAAATTCTAAATAAAGACTTTCACAGAAAATTATTTTAGGTAAAATGGTGCATGAAACCTTTTTGATTTGTCAATACCAAAGCACAAGCCAATGGCAGAAAATTATTGATCTTCTTCTGTGTCTTGTTTCTCTGTTCTCCCCATGATGAATTAGGAACAGGAGTCTGGGAGCTAGCTTTGGGAGTATTTATCCCACAGAAAATGTTTGGAACAGAGGCCTTCCAGGTGACCCAGAATGCAAAAAAACCCCACCATTAAAAATGCACCATTAAAAGCAAAAGTGTTTTAGTAGTTAGAATGGCCAGAGAACAGACATGGAAATTACCTACCTTAGACATGAAGGGCCTGAAGTGTAGCTCCATCCCTTCCCCCTAAATTGTTATGCAATTAAAGAGTTAAGCACAGACGTTGCTACACTGCATCTGTGCTGTGCTGTGCTAGAAAGCAGATCTCAGAGATCTGTGGCAACCAGCTTAAAGTATTATTTTGCTTGCTCTCTCAGTTTTATTTATAATTAGTCTAAACCTGCCTATTTGGTAGGAACTATTTAATTTCTTACATTTGCAACTTCTAGGACCTGAAATGGGGAAATGGAGGACCACAATGTTTCCCCAGGCTCATCAAATCCAGTCCACAATTTTATGTCATTCCCCTTTTTTTATCCCTATGTCCTTTTTTTTTTTTTAAGCTAAAAGCTACATAATGTGGACCCCTCCTTAAATTGATCAAACTGTATCTTAAGAAGCAGTGGAATGTTTTCTCCTTTCTGCATCTGTTATACTGCTGGGATCATTGCTCTAGAAACTCACTTCCTAATAAAAATTTCTCCTACTTTCTATGTATCTGTACTCATGGGCATTTTTAACTTCTGAATTTGTCCTGTCATTGAGAATATGTTCTATTTTTCCTTTCTTCATGCTTCTTGATGTTTAGCACTTGCTAAGCCAAACAAGTTAAACTCTTCTACTGTCTCTTGCCTACCTATCTACTAATTTCCTGCTACCTCCACAACCTCTGTCTTACTTGTTCCCATTTGATTTTCAGAACCTCAGTTCCCATGGTTATCCACATTTTCCCAGGTGACATGTCACCATTGCCTTGTGCAGTGGCATCAGCATTTCCTCTTTTGCCTGAAAACACCTGGCAGAGTTTACATTCCCTCTTGCCCTTTTTGCTGCCATATCACAAACTTTACTCATTGACTATGATCAACTAATAGACAACAATTCTTCTTTCCAAAAAAAGTTTCATACCATTTTATAGAAACTATTTTATTCCTAGACTTTATGTCTGTGCTTTGAAAAGAACTTATTTTTAATTATTGCTTAAATTCCACCTCAGCTTTATTCACACTATTTTCTTCTTCCCAGCTTATACATTGCTCACAAAAAAAAAAAAAAAAAAGTTCATTTCAATGTAAGACCTTAAGTAAAGCTCTTGTATCCTCAAATTCTAAGGATTATACCACTTTCTAACTTACTGTCACTTATGGCCCAGAAAGTAGGAAAAGAAATTTAAATATACAATCCCCTCTAACAGGTTTGACCATGGGGAATGCTTGAAAACAATGTAGCTTCTCCTCATCGCTAGAAAAAGTGTTTAGTTTCCATACCACTGCTTTTCAGAAATTCAGGAATCCTACCTTTCATTTTCAGCAAGACATCCCTTTCAGTTTCCATTCTCTGCTTAGCTTGGGCTTTAGGACAAAGCCATCTAGGCAGGTGACACTGCTTTTATGTTGCCTATTTATTACAGACACAGTGTTCTGGCAAAAACTGAGCAAATCAACTCAAATGTAAGAAATCCCCTGGAACAGCTGGATCCTGGTTTTAGTTTATACTGTTGACATTCAGCAATGAGATGTGTCCAGGAAGAGTTATAATGCACAGGAACACAGGATGTTTGCTCCTCTGCCTGTTGAAAATAGAAATTTCCTGTTAATTTAGCAGACATATGACATTAATTCATCTTTGTTTCTTTTCTTTTTGAAGCTTGCTCGCACAACTACACGGCTGACACTGGTGTGCTGACATCTCCCAACTACCCCGGCAATTACCCAGCCCGCACGGAGTGCACCTACACCATCACCGTGGGGATCAACCGGCGCATCGCGCTCAGCTTCACCGACTTCACCCTGGAGGGCAACAAGCGCTGCACAGAGGACTATGTAGAAATCAGGCAAGGCTCATTATTTCTCTTGTCCTGAGTACTGCTTTATACATTGTCCAAGTACCCACTTAAGCATGTTCAGAATCTTTATTCTTGACCATACATCCTGCTGTCAGTGTGGGAAAAGGACTTAGCAGAGTGCTTTAAAGGCAACCTTTTCCTGCTCTCATCCTGCTCTGTTGTCAGCTTTCCCACTTGATAAATTCCAGTTCTGAGAGCAAGTGGAGTGTGTGGACTATGTTCTCGTGCACTGCATTTGGGCTGTTTTCCTTAGTGCAGAAACAAGCAGTTTTATTGTCTGTTTTGTGACACATTTTCCATGATATTTGAGAAGTTGTGGCACTCAGGTGAAGCTACAGGTGACTGGAAAAGGAGAAACCAATGTGCCCATTCTTAAAAAGGGTAGGAAAGAGGATCTTGAGAACAATTGACCTGTCTGCCTCACCTCTGTGCCTGGGAATATCATGGAACAGATCCTCCTAGAAGCTCTGCTAAGGCACATGGAAGACAAGGATGTGGCTGTGGACAGCCAGCATGACTTCACCAAGGGCATTCCTGACCAACCCAGTGGCCTCCTGTGATGGAATGACTGCATCATGTGAATGAATGAGCAGCTACAGATGTCATGTGTGTGGACTTCTGTAAAGCTTTTGACACAGTCCCCCACAACATTCTTCTCACTAAAGTGGAGAGAGATAGATTGGGTGGGGGGAGGGTTTGGAACATTAGGCAGTTGATTGGATTGTCACATCCAGAGGGTAGTGGTCAATGGCTTGATGTGCATATGAGATCTCTGACAAATGATCCTTCAGGGGTCTCTTATGGGATCAGAATTATTTAATATCTTCGTTAATGACATAGACAGGGGGGTCAAGTGCACCCTTGCAGGTGACATCAAGCTGAGTGGTGCAGCTGACACACCTGAAGGACATGATGCCATCCAGAGGGACCTGGAAAAGCTTGACCAGTTGGCCCATGTGAACCTCATGAGCTTCAACAAGGCCAAGGACAAGGTCCTGCTCCTGGTTTGGAGCAGCTCTCTGTATCAATACAGGGTGGGGAGTGAACAGATCAAGAGCAGCCCAGGGGAGAAGTACTTGGGGGTGCACATGGATGAAAGATCACAGAGGATCTGGCAATCACACAGAATTTCTAGGTTGGAAGAGACCTTCAAGATCATTGAGTCCAACCCATGTTCTAACACCTCAACTAGATCATGGCACCAAGTGCCACATCCAGTCTTTTTTTAAACACATCCAGGGATGGTGACTCCACCACCTCCCTGGGTAGATGATTCCAGTATTTGACCACTCTTTCTGTGAAAAACTTCCTCCTTAATTCTAGCCTGTATCTCCCTTGGCGCAGCTTGAGACTGTGTCCTCTTGTTCTGTCTGTTGTTGCCCGGAGGAAGAGACCGACCCCAGCTCACCACAGCCGCCCTTCAGGAAGTTGTGGAGAGTGATAAGGTCGCCTCTGAGTCTCCTTTGCTCCAGGCTGAACAACCCCAGCTCCCTCAGTCGTTCTTCATACGGCCTGTGTTCCAAGCCCCTCACCAGCCTCGTTGCTCTCCTTTGGACACGCTCAAGCATCTCAACGTCCCTCCTGAACTGAGGGGCCCAGAACTGGACGCAATACTCCAGGTGCGGCCTCACCAGTGCCGAGTACAGGGGAAATGTGTGCCCTTGCAATGTGCCCTTGCAGCCCAGAAAGCCAACTGCATCAAAAGCAGCATGGGCAGCAGGCCAAGGGAGGTGATTCTGCCCCTCTGCTCTGCCCTGGTGAGAGAAACCCTACCTGGAATGCTGCATCCAACTCTGGGGCCCCCAGCATAAGGACATGGACCTTGGAGCAAGTTCAAAGGAGGACCATGAAGACAATCAGAGGGCTGGAGCACTCTCATATGAAGACAGGGCCCCAGAGAGAGTTTGGATTATTCAGAAGAAACTTTTTTACAATGAAGGTAGTAAGGCACTGGAATAGGCTGCCCACAGACTGAGCTGATGCCCCATCCCTGGAAATGTTCCAGGTCAGGCTGGACGAGGCTCTGAGCAACCTCATCTATTTGAAAATGTCCCTGTTCCTTTCAGAGTTGGGTGGCATAGATGACCTTTAATGCCCCTTCCAACCCAAACTATTCTATATTCTATATTCTATATTCTATATTCTATATTCTATATTCTATATTCTATATTCTATATTCTATATTCTATATTCTATATTCTATATTCTATATTCTATATTCTATATTCTATATTCTATATTCTATATTCTATTTATAGTCTTTAGACAGGAGCTACTCTAGGAGGTAACAAGAGGAGCATGTAAATAATCTGCTGTATTTTTCTATACTGGCATCACCATTAAACTTAGGATACTAACCTAGTGGTTTCTAGGAAATTTTACAGGACAGAGACAAATAGAAGAAAGGAATATTTGCAGGAAGGTTACCTGCTCACAGTACAGCAGCACCAAGTGCATATCCCTTCTGCTGCAGATGGATTTGCAATTTGCAGTGTTGGTGCACCCATTCCTGTCCTCGTGAGCCAGCTCTCTGGTGAACCATATCTGAGGAATGCAATGTGTTTTTTCAGTCTGAGCATGCTAAGAGTTTCCATTACCTCACTGAGCACCATGATAAAGCTCATCCTGAACGTTATACCAGATATTCTGTATGGGTTATACCTTGGTAAATTGTATCTTCTTTTTAAAACCAAACAAAAATCTGCTTGCTGAAGTATTGAGATTCGGAATTCCATCTGAATTAGCTGGGTTTTTTCAGGTGTGCATACCAACCAGAGAAAGTTATGAAAACCTGAAAAGCTTTCCCAATATTTTCTAAGCAAAGCATTTCATTTTTTTTTTCATTTTAGAAAAACAATCTGAGATTAAATTCAATCTAACTTTGTTTTAACAATGAATGCTTTAATTTGGGGTGACCCAAAAGTGATCTTTTTTTCACTTTTTCGCCTTAGGAACTGAAAACATTTATTTATAGCATAAATCTAACTTAGTTTTCACTATGAAGAGTTCAGCAGCATTAAACAGGTTCTAAGATATGGACAGAACATTCTAAGTGCAACTCAGCACATTGCTACTGCCATAACTGGATTTTTAGAATGCTTCTTCAAACCTGATAGTGTTAAATGGGGTAGCTACTCAAGTCTTAGGTGAAGTGCCATCTCATTTCTTGTCCTGAGGTGTCCTCGGGTAAACGGCATTCAGTCAACTAAGAAAATTGTTCATCTGACCACAGCTGCAGAGGCCAAGATGCAAGTGAGGGGAGGTTCTGGCACATTTCTTCAACTGCCAGTAACATGAGACAGCAGCAAGCAGTTTAAGCTAGGAGGATGACAAGAAAATGGAGTGGCAAAGGCTAAGTAGAAATTTTTCTCAAAATCAGCTGTAAACCTGTGAATATGGAATTGAAAGTCTTACTGTCCACTTAAAAAGCATCATAGGAAGATCACACTATATATAAAGTATGTGGTACTCTCCTTCTGACCTGTAGGTTGATTGTAGTATGAAAGTGCTTAACAACAAAGTCAGGAAGCAATTGATAAGCAGGTTGTCACCCTCCTTTTTATTCCCATAAGGCATGTGCAGGAGGCAAAACAGAACATTAGCTGTGAATCCTGATAACAGTATGAAAAAACGTTACTGGAAATATTACTTAATTTAAAAACAGGAATATAAGTGGTTGTAGAACCAATTCTGAAGACTAAGAAAATATTTCAAAACATGCATCACATCAGTGAAATTAATTAAGGAATAAATTTCCACTTGTATGATGGCAAATAAACATGTTTTTTTAAAATAAGTCAGCTCATCTAAGTTTGTGTCAGGCCAAAGAGTGAGGAGTGAGAAAATTACTCCTTTAAATTTAAAGATCACCTTTGGTGGCCCCAATGATTGTCACCTTGTAGAAAATAGAGAATATAGGGAATATAGTCTACCTGAGACACTGCTCAAGCTTGCCATTGTGCTGACACACTCAGGCTGCTGAGATGAGAGAGTGACGTGCCCAGCAAGTAGGTGGTTCTGGTAGGGCTCATTAATGCAAGCAGCCAGACTCAGTATTTGGTAGCAGTATTTCTGTTGAAGAAGAAGAGCCAGGATTAGTCTTTCCCAGGCCTGAAAGAATCCCAAGATTTTTGATTTGCTAGCATTTCTCATGCTATCTCTCTTTGACCAAAGGTTTTACTTCTTTACCATTCTAGAGATGGAGGCTATGAAACTTCTCCTCCTATTGGGAAATTCTGTGGTACAGACCTGCCTCCTGTTATAATCTCTCATGGTAACAAGCTGTGGATAAAGTTTGTAAGCGACGTATTTGGCACAAGAAGGGGATTTTCAGCAGAGTGGGATGGTACCTCGGCAGGTAAAATGACTGCATCAAGAATAGAAATATTTTACACATCTTTTTTATCTTTTCTTTGTATTTAATTTCTCACCTTTTCCCCTTCAATTTTTCTGCTTCCAATATTCTAAAGTCTGTTTGCTAATTATACAGTGACATATATGCATGTTGTTAAGAACAAAGATATTTCTTGATCCATAGGCTTTCTTTTTTTACCACAGAAAAGAGCATACTATTCCCTAGATATAAAGTAGCTTCAATGTTCTCTTATGCTTAGGAAAGCAGTAATTAAGAATATAATGAAGAAGTTTCCAATTTCTAATACTTCTCTATCAAAAGCACCCTTCAAGTTAGATAGTTAATACTTCTATTTGCTATGGATTGTCTTCTGCTTACACCATTGATGGCTGGATGCAGCTTTTTGGGGCATTAGTGAAGAAGTTCAGGGCATGTGAAGGAGGTCACCAGTGAGAATCACACACTCCAGGTTTAATTTTCCCCTCTTCTAGTTGTTAAATATTGTTTTGCTTTCTCTGCTATTTTCAGGTTGTGGTGGGACTTTCACAACATCTTCTGGCATCCTCATGTCTCCCAACTACCCTATGCCATATTACCACAATTCAGAGTGCTACTGGCTGCTCAAAGGAAGCCGAGGAAGCCCGTTTGAAATCCAGTTTGAGCAGTTCCACCTGGAGCATCACCAGAAGTGCAACTTTGATTACCTTGCGGTAGGTGCCCTGGGGCACTCTGCTCCACAGGAGGCAGATGAGGGTGCTGAGTACGAAGGCAGGGAAAACACAGGGCCTTGGCTTTAAAATGGTCCCAAGTGACCAGACTCAGAATAGGAAAGCTCCATGTTGATGTGCTCCCTTCATCTCAGGGAGTCCAGAGAGGCAAGGCAGCAGTGTCTGTGTAGCTGCTGGTAAGAAAAGCATTTATGTCTAGATAGAAAGAGTTTGATAGCTAGAAACAAGGATCTATCTATATCTTTTAAATTTTCTGTGTTTTGAACCAAGGCCTTAGCATGATTTCTTAGTAAATTATGGGGAAAAAAGCACAATGCTGTCAATAACCATATTGTTAATACCAAATTTAATATCTGAATTGTCCCATAAATTATTTGAATATTTCAAATGAAATTGAAATGGAGTGCTGTGCTCCCCTCTTGGTGACTAAGCCCCTAAAAACCCACTAGTATTCAGTTACTGGCTTCCTGTTTTTGCTTGTTTCTGAAATGCCTGCCAGGCTTCCTCTGAGCAGAAATGGAATTTAACCTCTTGTATAACCAGTAACATTTCCTTAAGCAGACATTTGTCAGGGGCAAATTAATCAGACTTGTAATGTCATCAGCTTTATTATCTTTTCATTTTTCTTTTTTAAATTTTGTTTTTAGATATATGATGGCAACAGCAGCAATGCTAAACCACTAGGTAAATTTTGTGGGGATCAGATACCACAAACCATCCATTCCAGTGGAGACAGTGTGTACATAAAACTAAGGACAGACAGCAGCCTGCAAGGTGGAGGTTTCTTAGCCAAATACAAACAGGGTAAGTAAAGGAAGAGGAGATGTTTCTACAGCTCATGTTGTCTGTGAAGCTTCTTGCAGCCCATGATCTTACATATTTATCAGCACAGTAAAATCTATAGAGCATACCAACATCACAGATTTTCTATTCTGGTACACTACAGAACACAAAGACCTAAACACTATCTGCCCATCTACCTGTGGTGGAGATCATCTCCTCCTTAGGAGAAGGCTAGAAAGGTGGCTCTGTTTCTGTTACCTGCACCAGTGGCAGATGCCACTCCAGGTTTACTCAGAGTAACAAATGCTGGAAGTCCATAACAGGGTAAATTTGACTGTTCTTGCTCTTCTGCTCCTTCAGGCTCCTGAACTTTTAAAAGAGCAGGCAGATACAGCAAGATTCTCTGATCTTAGAGCTGCTTTTGAGGAAGGATGGCATTGGATAATTGAGTTTCAGTCAGCCAGACTACATCCTTGTGGGTGCTTAGGATAATTTAGCCTACGGGGAACATTTTAAAAAGCTTTATTTTTAAATATCTTGTGATAAGGGTAATACTTTTCTTGCAAACATGTTTTTGTAAAATAAACCCCAAAAATATCAGAATAATAGCATTTGGAGAAAAATACAAGAAGACACATGACAAAGTTGTTTTATTCCCAGTCATAATCTGAATATAGTCCTGGTGTTTACTTTTCTCTTTATACTCTTTATATTTTTTAACAGTTAAATGCACATTGGACAATATGTAATTTCATCACATACAAAGTGATTTCCAATTTTTATTTATGTCCTCTAAATATGATATGCCCAAGTGACAAGGACTGTTGTAGGTTTATAGATGTGAAGTTGTCCTGGGTTTGGACAACAGTAAATGGATTACAAAAACCCAGAGCTATTCATCCACACATGACACATGCAGCAATTAGAAGAGGGAGGAAGCCTTGGCTCCCTCATTCCTTACAGATATCACTACCATGTACTTTTCAGACTGCAATGTCAAGAGGATGTATTAGCAAAGGTTCCCCCTGCCTTTCATTAATTAAACAGGAAGAACACTTTCAAAGCACTCAGATGTAGAACCTGAGCTATCAGATAATGTGATTTACATTCATATTTAATTCCTGAAGATGCATCAGAGAAAGCTTTTAATGGCTTGCCCAAAAGCTAAAATTATGTAGGCAGTATGTTGTAAAAAAAGGATGCTTAGATATCAGATACATTTACATGTACATGAAAGAAATGTAATGATTAATTAGAAAATGTTGCAAAGGAAAACATGGTATCAAGTTACCATTCAAAGGCACCTCTGTGCCTGATATGTTTCTAATAAAATCCCTTTGCCAGGGGGTAGCAGATTTTACCTGTCTTGCATTCTTCAAAACCCATTTTGTGCTCTTTGTCCTGCCCTTTCAAAAAGTCATAAGCTTCAGAGTAGCTTTGCAGGCAAGCTCCACTCCACTCCACCCGACCCTGACCTGCAGCTGTATCCCAAGCATTTTGAAATACTGAAAACACAGACCTTTACATCCTTTGGATAGAATAAAAAAAAACCGTGCAGGAGGTGGGTGTACTGTCTGTGGTGACAGACAATAGAGCAGTCATGCAAGTGAATCTCAGCTATTTCTGCTCTTCAAACACTGCAGATTTGCTGCACAAAGCAAGCAGCCTGGTCTGCTCCCTGCCTCCTGCCCACTCCCCTGGGCATTAATTACACTGCTCTGCCCCCAGTACACATTGTATGTTCCCTCCAGACAAAGGATTGCCCACACTGATATTTTTTGTCTTTAGGGAAAGGTGGATACTGGAAAATGAGACTCACTGACCTAATGTACCATAATTGTAATTTTGTTCTTTATCTAGTTTAGTTTATTTTCATTTTCTCTGCACTTCAAGGAAAGCTCTTATTATTCCAGGTAAGTGTCCAGTTCTTATGCTAGGATGCTATTGAATGTCTCACAAGGAAAATTATGGCTCCTTTTAAAAAAATTTCATTATCACATTCTCTTCCTGGGGATAGAAAGCCCAAGAATAGGAGTGTACTTTCCATTAGTTGTTTTAGCCAGGGATCATAATTTTTCCTAATTAGCAGAAATAAATCACTTTTATTCATTTGTCAGTATTTGTTGAGCACCTCCCCAGATTGTTTCAAATGACAAGGTACATTTCAGCAATTAGTTTAAAAAAAAGAAAATGTGCTTCATGAATACCCATGTATTTAGACTTAAAGAAGACTGCCCAAAAATATGGATGTTCAAAAATATATACTGATGGGTCTGCAAGTGTCAGAAAAGAAGGTCATAATAATGCTGAGAGATGCAAGTTTGAATAGCTGGAGTTTTGCTTGAAACATACACAATATGTTTTTCAAGAGGTCACCATACCCTTTCTGCATGCCCTCTCTAATCTGAAAAAAAAAATTTTCACCTTGTAATGCTATCAATAACTTCAACTAGTAATTTTTGAGATATTGGATTAATAACACTGAACAAAAAAGTGATTTATAATCACTTTTTTTTTACAGTTTGCCATGAAGTGCTGACTGTTAATCGTAGCCATGGCATATTGGAAAGCTTAAATTATCCAAATAATTACCCATTAAATGAGCACTGCAACTGGACTATCCAAGCCACCAAGGGGAACACTCTCAACTACAGCTTCACAGCCTTTGATGTTGAAGATGGATCTGACTGTAATCGTGACTTTGTGAAGGTATGTGCCCAGATTCTAGAAACAAGAAAAATAAAGTCTTTAACAAAAAAGAAAAATAATAAGATTGCAGAAGAGCAAGGGGAAATTTTCTCTTATGTAAATTTAACCATTAAAGCTCAAGTGTTAAATCCAAACAATTTAACCCTGTTTCCTCAGTGATCAGTAGGGAGTGGAGCATTGCTGCTCACATCAGGTGTGTGCCTCTGAGAGGAGAATCACTCTGCAGGTGCCTAGGCTGCTACAGTCCAACTTCCACCTTAGATTGCGTGCACTGGCTTTTATGGGCAAAGGGAGATGTTGTGATTCCAGCTACATGCAAAGAAGGGGGAATCCTGAGATTAGTAAATGGGTAGCAAAAAGGTAGTGAGTTCAATTATTTTCCTCTTGTTTTTATCTGAGAAGGAATGAGGAATGTTCAAAAACTTTGATAAATGTCTACATTTTTAAAGGGAGAGTTCCTGTGTCTCTTGTTTATACTTTACATAATTCATCTGCATCTTTAAAGGGACTAAAAGAAAATGAATGCACTCACAAACAAAATGTGACATTTTTAGGCAAATGAAACCACAGAGTCAATCTAAAACCTAGTACACTTTATTTTAATTTCCTCAAAAAAAATTCAAGGGAAAAAAAAAATTTTTTTAAATTTTCTAGGAAAACTGAAAAGTTACTGCCTCTAAATTTTGTACTTAGTACTGTGGGATATAAAGGGTAGGCATGATCATTCTATACTGTGGATTATAATCTCCTGCCTACAGTTATGCTGTTTTGCTGGACTAATTCATCCTTCAGATCTCACCCTTGTACAGGATGCCAGCACGCAGCCCCTGTGCTCTACTTAGGGTTTTGCACAAGAGGAACAGAAATTTAAAGAAACCTTAGAGAAGACTGCTTACAGCCAGGGAGAGGACTATGGAATAGTAGCCGTATTTTTGGGGATATTTACACCCAGGTACTGCAGAAGGTTCAGCAACAGACTGGTTGATGGCCTAATCTGTTCCTTCTAGAAGACATCTAGAAGACATCATGTCTTCCCTCATTCCCTCTACCTCATTACTATGGCAGCTTTCACAGCTCAGAATTGGTAGTAAATTGACCAAAGTGATGTTCTTCCAGCTTTCTCCTCTTTGTGGCCAGAAATAGAAACAAAGAATAGACATGTGAAGAAAATAAACAAGGGAGCACTGTATTGAGAACTAACTATTAAGCTCTGGTTTGGTTTTGTGAGGAGGCTGAAAAAGAAACATTGGAGCCAAGTGGAGAGGCCAGTGTTAGTCTCAAGATGCTTAAAGCCTTGACCCATGGAAAGCAGGAGCCCTGCACACAGTAGCCAGCCTGTGAGGAGCAAGAAACTTGCCAGATTCACTATTGTAGACAAAAGTCAAGGGTGGAGGAATAGTGCCAGGAGCAAGGATCTGATCCAAGGCACTTAAAAGAACAGAAATAAACATATTGGAAAGAATGAGGAGACAGAAGCACTCTTTGCTTAACAATTTTTCAGTGCTTTCATTCAAAGAAAATACAGGCTGAAAGAGGTATAAAAAAGAGAAAACAAGGGGAAAATAAAGTCATGGAAGTGTGTTAAGGAGGCTTTTATTTGCAATTTCGCGTAACATTACTCACAAATCTTCAAATGCCATTAGGAAATACCCCTTGGAAAAGATGTCCTCATTTGGTTGTTGCATGCTGCACAAATATGTGCCATAGTGTAAAAAGAGAAGGAGGTTGAACCAGCCAGGGAATTGAATAGTGTTTGCTCCCACCCTGCCTCTTGCAAAAGGGGAGGAATTGGCAAGGCTGGGAATGTGCTATGGTGTAGGGGAAAGGGGGAATCGTCTACAACAAGCATGCCGTTCACTTTTGAACCAGGCTGCAGATATTTGGGACTTTTCTGTTTGAAATCCATGTGGAGTCTGATACTGCTTAAAATGGAAAAAAAATGGATAATTAAAAGAAACCTCATAGCCATTCAGCTAAAAGAAATTACTTTTCTGCCACATATCAGTTTTGAGATTCCAGCATCAGATCTTTCCCCTCGTAGACCTCACCCTTTCAGTGAGGTCTAAGAGGGAAAAGATCTGATGCTGTTGCTGTGTTCACTAGAGACATAAACATCTTCACTGTAGCCAAAGTAGGTGATGCAGGGACCATACACCAGAGTCCCTCACCATTTTCTTGAATGAAATGGGAACATGCTGCTCAGACACTTTGCATGTAGCTGCGCTCATGAACCAGCGTGGCCACGGGTGCTGATCAAGTGCTCTTTTCCCTGGGAGCTTTTAAGGGTCCCTTCCCCCATCTTGTTTTGGTTTGTGGCAGCAGCTCTCCCACCTCAGGCACTCACCTGAGCAGACAGCCACACTCTGTCTTAGCTCTGTGGCAGCTCTGACAGCAGCAGCACGCTGCGCCATGGCAGCTAGCAGATGGCAGGGCTGGTGACAATATCTCCTCCTGCTTGCTGGGAGGCTGGGGACAGGAAGGACAAGAGTTGGCTGTTAGGGTGCATTAGCTGATGATCACTGCTGTAGTGGCAGAAGGAGTAAGGAAAAGTGGTAGATAATGCAAGGACAAGACTAAATGTTGCAGAGGTGTTATGGCAGAAACACGACCTTGCCTTAGCACTACAGTCAAGAAATGGCAGTTGCAAAAAAACCCAGAAGTAGTAAAGCAGTTTTTAAAAGTTAGTGTGAGGAAACAGATTTATGGACATGTGGACATATTTTATAGTCTCAAACTAAAGCTCTAATTTTTTTTGAAATCTTGCTGAATTCTGAAGGGAAAAATCATGGTGCATGGTGGGGTGGGGACAGCTAGACTGAGCAAGCTGTTTTCCTGAGTACTGCTGAACCTTACTTGGTGAACAAAATACTTTTGGTCCCAGTCTTTATACTGGAAAAGGGCCTGTTCTTCAGCTTTGTGTTTAATTATGACTGAAACTCTGACCCAAACCCACATAAAAAGAGCCTTTTGCCTCATGACTAATTCAGTCAGACATACACAGTTAATTAGCTATTTTGTTCCCTGGCTTAGTCCACATGTGAGTCAGAAGTTATATGTGTAATGTCAAAATCAAAAATTTCTACACATGGGTATTCCTAGTGATTTTCAGTTACCAAAGATACTCTCATGCTATAGAGCAAATAACTGTTTCACATTAGGGGCAGGAAAAATAGAGTCAGCTGTCCAGTGAGTATAAGTACAAGTACAGTGCATGGTTCTTCCAGACAGAAACTCAGTCACATCTGTACAACGAGAAGTCAGCTGTTCATTGTGTCACCTATTTCCTTTTCTCCTTTGATCATGGGAGGCTTCCTGTCAGCTGGGTCACCATTCCACCAGCTGACAGGTGTTACCCATGGTGAGCAGCATTCTCTTTCTGCAGGGAGCACTGGGTGACTCCAGCTTGGTCTGCTCTGGGCAGGACCTGCATCTCCACCACTTTAGCATATACAACAATTTATACCTGTGTCAAGTAGGAAGGGAAAAACTCTGTTCTTCTGGCTTTGGGGCAATTCTCTGCCTCTGTGTGTAGGTGCCAGAAACTGAGAAGGGGCAATGTGGGAGGGAAGCAAAACTGCAGTTTTCTATCTTATCAGTCTCTAGGATGGATCTCATATGAGCACTTAGCCAGCAAATGAGCAGTGTGCAGTGTTTCATGTCCTGTCAGAGGATGTTGGCTCATCACTAGTGATGCTCATAGGATGTGTGACATTTTGGAAGGAGTTTTGCAGTGAAGTTGCAAGAATATGAGATAAATTGCTTCTGATAAAGACATGTACAGAAGTGACAATAATAAGATACAGGACATATCAAATAGCAGAATGTTTACTGGTGATGCTGCACTAACTGTAATTAGAGTGGATGGTCTTTAATTTATGTTGCTTGCTGTGCCTTGGCTAAATAACCTGACATTAGTCTTTCTAGAGGAGTCATGGGGCTGTAAGTAGTGAGATATTGCAGACAATGACATAGAAATGTCATTCTTTCCTCTACATTCATCAGATTATTAGCTGAACAAGCATATATTTAACTCCCCATCCTTAATGATGAATTACCTTCTTATTTGGTATGGCAGAACATCATCTCTGGGGAGGCAAAGTAGGAAGAATATCATGGTTTTGCCCTGAAGATCAGAGTCCTGCTGTAGAACTGACATATACTCCTTCCTTATACAAGAAAAACATTATTTGAAAAGCACTGATCATTCTGTCTTTCAGTGACAGTGTCCCTCTATGTTCTTCTGTAGAAAGACAGTAGTAGAATGTACTACTGTCCCTTGACAACCAGTCTGTTTAGCATCTGCTTTTACTAATTACAGGGGTGTCATGGATTAGGAATGATATTCTCCAATTTAGTACTCCCACAAAAGCCATGCACTGCTCCCCTCTCCCCCTCCAACCAGAGGCACAAAAGGCAAAGATCAAGGTTGACATAAGAAAATTAACATTATCAGCAACAAGACTAATGACAGAGGGTATAAGAAAAGAAATCATTCATACAGGCAAAAAAGACCCAAAACTGTAACAGACAATCCCAGAGAGCTCCCTCTGCCAGGTTTTCAGAAGGAGCCCCTTCTTCCTGGCCCTGTCCCCTGCCCTGGCAATGAAGTGATGGTACAGAACAAGCCCTGTGTCCTGGCCAGGCCCCCTCCCACCTCCTGCAAAATATAACCCTGTCCTGTCCTGGCCAGAAGCAGGACAAGGGCAGACCTTGCCCAGCCTTTTGCAAGATGCCAGCAGCCTCACAAACAGATGGCAAAATTGTGCCAGGAAGCAAGACAAATTTCAGAGCTCTCTGTGCAAGTTTCACCCCTTTGGTCTGTGCATCTACTGTCAGTGTTGGAATTATCATTGGGTTAATAATGCAAAAGAACATCCTATGAGGGCAGACAACTGCCTGATAACAACAAATGCCTTTCTTCTGCTGCAAGCCAGCACAGAGCTCCACTTTGGAGCAGAGCACTGCCTTGCTTGCTTACTGTCAGTGTGCTTCAGCAGCCCAGACTCTTTCAGCAACTGGGCTCAAAGTGGTTAAAATTCCATTGCACGATTATAGGAGGAATATTATTGAATGAATACAGTAATTAATATGGCATCTGCTCCTGAGAACCGTTTCA
Source organism: Emberiza elegans (assembly GCA_024865655.1). NCBI lineage: Eukaryota > Metazoa > Chordata > Aves > Passeriformes > Fringillidae > Emberiza > Emberiza elegans. The sequence continues at coordinate 24,621,444 of JALJVW010000206.1, forward strand.
TTTCCTTTGGGTGGTAGCAGGATATGTCTTTTTTTCCCTCCTTTTTTAAACCACAGTAGCATTCCAGGGATGTACCACAATATCCTTTTTCTCCATCTGGGAATACTGCATTAGATAATTGCTGCTCACATTCATCTGGTCATCCTCTTTTTTTATTAGCTTAACATAAAAATATCTTACTCTGTTTCTAGTTTCACTCCCTCTTGCAATTAGAAAATATTCTTAAACTATATTAGGAGATTACCATTATTACATTTTATTTATGAGTGTGTCTTTCTAAAGTGCTGCAGGAATTCTTCAAGCACAGGGAATGGCTTTTCTTATGGCCATGCATTGATTTACAAAATGTCACTGGTAGTACATGTCCCTGGAGAAGCAGATGATGTATGAAATAAACCCACCCAGTTCCTGTACCCAGACATCAAATCACAGCCTGCTGGCCACGCTGCAGTGCTATCCATTAGCATATCATCATGCAAGCTGGCAGCACAACAGCCCATCCCTGAATTCCTTCAGGGGGCTATGGGCCTCCAGAAGATATCCTTCAGTGTAAGACTGTAAGGATAAAAGTGACAATTCTCCGGTTTCTGTGCCAGGCTTCATATACCATTGGTATACAATGAAATCTTAGCCCATGCACTGATTTTCAGTGGGAGATCTGGATATTTAAAAGGAGAGTATCAGGCCAAAAAGCTGTCCACGCTAAACAGGACCACCTCAGCACTCTGATATTTTGTTTTTCTAATTGCCTGCATTGCCAGAATCAAAGTACACTTTGGCTCTGCTATTTGAAAGGTTACGTAGAAACAAAATTAGAAATGCACACAAAACCCCCGACCCCTCACAACAGCTAAATCTGTAGTGCTGTCCGGTGCTTACAGAAACCTCAGATGACAAGAAGCACAAGTGAAGCCAGCACAGACTCCTCTTTTGGACTCTCAAAATGAGTCAGACCTTCATGGAATTGGCATTTTCCACACCCTGCCAGCTCACAGCAATGTGACTTAGCCTGTTTCTTCAGAAAAAAAGGCATGCTACAATGAAATGCCTGTGAAATACCACCACATGATGATGGTGTGCACGCCCCTTGTTGGAGAAAGAATATTTGAGACTCATCTAGTTGCAGCTGGATCCTTGTTTCCTTTGTTCTTCTTCTGTACTCTAGATTTTGCTGGAAAGCCTGGCCATTATCTGTGAGTCTGTCTGCTTATCACACTCAGCACAGGCATTGCATTAAAAAACTTACTTTGTGGCTGGAGAAACTCCATTTAAATCAGCCAAAGATTCTCCTCATCAAAGGGGAGACCCCAGAGAGCTCAGAAAAAATCACACTGAATTTTGTGTAAGGTCATGTGCACCCCTGTACTGTTCCCATAAGCCAGCCTGGAAGCCTAGAGGCAGGAATATTTCCTTTTTTTCTGTCTCCGTTTGCTGACGCCAAACTGCAACTCTCTATAGTGTCCATAGATCTGCATGATGCAAATTTTGTCAAATAAGGGGGGATTCCCAGAGCCCTTCCTGCCCTCTCTGGCCCTTTATGGTGTCAGTGTGATGTTCCTTCCCCTACAGTTCAGTTCATCTGGGCTGGCAAAGCCCAGGAGGAGAAGCACAGCCCTGGGCTCAAGTCTGCAGCTGCAAACTGCTCAGCCCACCCTGGGCTTTTCAGGGCAGGCACGCTTCTCCACCCCCTTGGGCACAACCCTCCCTTTGCAGGCAGCTTTTCACACAGATTTCTGCTGAGCAGTAATTTTGGAAATGTTGTTGTCCCAAGCTCAAAAGCAGCCCTGTTCCCTGCCCCATGAGTGGATTCTCGCTGCAGAGGAACCGCCTCAATTCAGCTTTGAGGACAGCGGTCACTCAACCAAAATAGCAGCAGCCTCATCCCCAGGAATGTGATCCCACTGCCACAAAGGCGTGGATGCCCAGGCAGTCCTTGGTCAGCAAAAGCTGCAGAGACACTTCAGGGACCCATCTGGATTCTGTCCACCGCTGCTTGCTGAATAGGAGGAGGTGACCCAACAGAGCTTTGGAGATTTAGGATGATATGCTGAACAAATAAAGTTTTGAGTGCAGATTTTGGGATGTACTGGCTGGGTGGATGTCTCCTAGGCATTCCTTTCTTCAGCAGCAGATGTTTCCTACTCCTGTATCTAAAAGAATCTTAAAATTTAATCCAAAGATACAACCTGCATTTCTTACATTCTTATAAATCATTAATCACTAAAAAAATGCTAGTTTCATAAAATTTCAAGAAATAAACCATCCCTAGAAAGACAGGAATGTGCAGATATGACTGTAGTTAAAAATCTTTGTTTTCTTTGAGAAGGAAGTAAGTGCTAATGCAAGAGGTGAAAAACTATTTTTAAAAAAGTCACTCCAGTCTAATGTGGACTTCAACATTACTCAAAATTTTAAGAGGGCTCTGATTATTTTAGGCTCAGGTTACAAGACAAAACATAGACTCAGACAAAAATCTTACTATTAAAAAAATAGACATTTATTTATTTATTTATTTCCATATGTTAGATAAATCCCAGCAAGATTAACTAGTATGCCTACTTGTCTAAGTGATGCCTGATGTCAAATTCCTTTGTACTATAGAACAAAATGGTGCATTAGTGAAAGTGTGTCATTGTGTGGAGACAAGAAAGGTGCATATGGTGGTCAGAGCAAGAACTTATAGGGCATAAACATGTTTAAATAATCATATTAAAATATTAGTTAGAATGAGTTCTTAAGGAAGGCCTTTTTCTAGTGGCAATTGCAAACTGTTATCATCATCCAAGCACAAACATAACCTTATTTTGTTCTCCTGTTTGTGCAGAAGTGTTAAGGCTCCATGCAGTCAGTCACTCAAAGTCTTGAAGTGCCTTTGTTTCTGTGAAACAATGTCATTGTGGTGCTCAGCTAGCACATTGGGCCACATCCTGGAGTTTTAATTTGTTTTGATTTTCCTCTGGCTGACAGACCTGCAGGTTCTTAAGTTTGCACTTTACCCTACTGGAAGGAAATGTGTTGCTTGGAAATTAATTATTTTGGTTTGTGTTAATTCTTGTTTTAAACATTAATGGTGATCTCTCTTTAGAGTGCATTCTGTTACTTGGATGAGGATTATATTTGTTTTTTGCTTCTTTTTGTTTTCTGGTAATATAGTTGTGGCAATGCCATCAAAATTTCCTTTCCAGAATTTCTTTTCCTTTCATTTCCTTTCAGGAAGAGCTATTCAGAAACCTGTAATCTCTGCCTCTGGTGTTTAGATCCAAACAATCCCATATCAACTTTCCCAGTTGTAAGAGGAAAGGGATACTTGTGTGTGTCACACTGCCCTGGAGGCTCCGAGCATGGGTGGGACACTCGTGGCTCTGTTGGTTTGATCCAAGGCAGTGCCTCCTTTCCTGAGCTCTGCAAATACAGCCCAGGATTGCTGCTGCCAGTCCCTGCAAAGGTTTTCTGACAGCAAATAGTTTGTTTCAAGACTCAGTTGGAGACAATTATTACTATAGTTGCTCATTATTATGATGAATTTGTGACATCTGATGACACTATTATTTACAGCACAATGAAAGAGAACTGCCAGTTTTCATAGGATAGATTTTCCCCTCATATAAAACTGAAAGTTTGTTTTTGAAGACTATCACCTCTTGATCAAGACTATGTGTTATTACTAACTAGTGTACATAAGCAGCTTTTTTCCAGAGCTGATTAGGCATGGGCTTTTCCTCTGCAATGTTTTTCCTGGTGAAAGAAAACCCCCATGCCTTTTCATAGAAATAACATTCTCCAGGAGAAAACTGATATTTTGCCTTAACAATCCCATCCTCCCACCTCCCTGCTCCCCACCCCCTAGTTTTCTGCCAGGAAAACTGAACAGATGGAGTCTTACTACTAGTCTGAAAGGCTCCCTTTTGCAAGACAGAGTAAGCTTGACAAGGCAGTCGGCTAGAAAATTGTCCCTACCTCGAGGATGTCCAAATGGAACACATTCCAAGGTTATTTTCCCCATTTTTTATAGATCTTTATTTCTTCCAAGTAGAGGAAACCTCATTTTCCAGTCAGCTCAGTCCTTGAGCCCCTGCTCCAGTTCTGGTAATGAGTTTTTCTGTGACACAGGTCATGCCCTTTTGCTTTGCTCCTCCAAAGAGAAGCGAACAGCTGTGGCCTCCAGGGCACCATTATTGGTGTTAGTGACATTTTTCCAGGCTGAAGAGCCAGAAGAGCCAAAATGCAATACTGGTGGCCATGGTGTCCCCCAGGAGAGCTATCCAAGCCAAACCCTTCCTGCAGCTTTTGCTAGTCCGGCTTCCCCAACCCCATTCTAATGTACAGCAGATGGTTTTCAGCTGCCCTTGGCTGTGGGGCAGTCACACAGCTTGGTTCATCCCTTAGAGAGCTGGTACCTCCCCTTTTTGCCTTCATGTCAACCTATACACTTGCTCCTAGGGAGCCTGGTAAGGAGTTTCTTCTAGCAGTTATTGAGCCATGCCCAATAATCCATTTGAACATAGCCCGTCCCCCCTGGACCCAGGGCTGCAGGCTGGTGAAATGATGTGTTCTGCTTGCTGCTGGGCAGTTGCTTTGCTAAAAAGGAGAGGCTAAGGTTCTGAATGTGTGTTGCAGGTGTCTGCCTGTTTTGCTGGTTGAATTATCTGCCAAAATTATTATGAAGTGCTTGGATTTTCTGGTGGAGGCTAAAAGGTCTGAACAAATAAATATATTACAAAAGCAATATATACACAGAAAGGGAACAAGCACTTTCTTCCCAATGGGAAGCTGGAAGAGAGTCAAATTACCAGTTCCTGGAGTCAGTATGGTGCAGGAGTGACTTATACACTGCCCCAAAATCCAATTGTCTTGCATAATCGTAAGGAGTATCTTCCCCACACAGACTGCAGAAGAACCTTCCCTCAATTTGCAGCAGTTTAAGATAACACAGCTGACAAAGCAGGACCTGACACAAGAAACTTTATCTCAGATATCAGGAGAGAAGTTATGGCTCATGAGAGCTGTGTGCAGCTTCAGTTTCCCTTGCCTGTGTTTGTGTGAGAGCAAAAGGTGGTTTGAGAAGTTCAAAATGCCCTGTGAAAACACACAGCTGCTCCCTTCATTTAGAAATGAAAGACAGCTCAAAAAAGCCAGCTGTAATTCTAGCAGTCGTGGTTCTGCCTCTCTCAATGAGTTACAGCTGGCCAGGCGCTCAAATTCCCTGTGAAATGCTGCTCTGAACTCAAACCCACGGGGCAGCACGGCATGAAGGGATTGCCATAGTAACCGTGCTTTGTGGCTAGAAAAACTGATGGACTGTTTGCAGAGGAAATAGAAATGTGGCATTCCCTGTCTTAGATAAAAATAATACACTCTTGATGAATCAAATTGCAGGAGACACATGAAACTTTTTTTTGTTGCTGTTTGGAAGTTTCTAGGTATGATTTAGCCCACAGTTCTTTAGAATGGGTTTGCATTTGTAATCACTAGAGCTGACAGTACATTGTAAATATGTATCTTGACATAGTTTTAGCTACTCTTCAGAGCGATCTTCACATTGATTCCTTCTTCACCATTCATATTTTCTGGTGTAAGATTTACATGGCTTGAAGCCACAGAAATATGAGTAGTATACACCACAAATTGATCAAAGAAAGTACTATTAAAAAATCGAATTGGATCTGACTTGATTTCATTTTTCTGAACTTATGCCTTGAAAGAATGTGTAAAGCTCTCACCCTGGCTTGGAAGAAGAACATAACTGCAATGCTGGGCATGGGACAGCTCATCTGTCTATCAGGTGGTCCTTCAAATCTTATATGTGGAAAGAATACAGATTGATATTCAACATATTGCCATCTAATCTTTAGGACAATTTCATATTTATTTTCAAACACATCTGATCGCCACCAGCAATGTGTCTGCAATTAGAAACTTTTAATCTTTTCTGATTTCACCAAGAGAAACCAAATAGAGTGATAGTTCTCAATTTGCTCAATTTGCAATACACCTAGCTTGCTTTGAGCTTTTCATTGTATTAGACTGATGGTCACCAGTCATTAAATAGGCCAGGGAATATTACCATAGAATTATTCCTGCAATGTGACCCTAACTTCTGGCAGAACTAACTTTTTTTTTTTTTAATTAAAAAATCCCCAACATTTAAAGTGGACTGTCTGCTAGAGAATTTGATACTATTCAAGTTGATTTCTTGGTCCCAACTCTGTTTTAAATGAGTAACGAGATTTCTGAAGATTCTGCAAGATCAGCATCTTCAGCAGAAAGGCTGGGGCAGCAGAAGGGCTGGGGGTTAATGACTTATTCTCATGTGAGTCTGCCAGAAAATATGCATGAAAATTAGCAGCTAGCATGGCCAATCAATATTTGCTGAAATATATTTCCATAGTATGACTTACACAGTACTGAACATAGCAGAATTCTTAGTGGAATCAAAGATATTTGGAAAAGAGATTTGAATGGAGAGCAAAGATAAATAAACCTTTGCTGTTTTTGTAAAGATCATAGATTTTATTCTTTGTATGGAGACAACTTTACGGTAATGGCTTCAAAAGAGAGAAAAGTTTTTGTTGAAATTCTGTAAGGAAGCATGCCAAAAATGCACAATGAGAATGTTCAGACATGGTTTCTGTGCCAGTAATTTGCTGGGTTGTGTTAGGAAGATATACTTTGTAAGGCAAAAGATCAGATGAACTGTCACAAAATGATAATAAAGGACAAGGGTTGCTGTTTTCCTAAACTTTAAGAATTATAGTAACCAAGGTAGAAATAATAAAGCAAGTCCTAACTTGAAAATAACCAGCAATCTGATATTGTAAATCAAAGGCAATCTAGCTAAAATGTTTCATTTTTGCTAGCTTTGCAAAAATTACATTCCTCATGCCTGAAAAATGATGCTGGGGTATGGGGTATTTGGAGAGAACACAGAGGTATGTTCAGTGTGATTTGCTGGATTTGAAAAAAACTTCCAAAACTAGAATTTGAAATACCATTTCAAATTGTTGTCTGGAGACAACAAATGTAAAGAAGTTAAAAAGCTCTAAGCATCTACTATCACACCATCAAAATATGCATTAAGTGTTTTCATTTAATTGTGAGTATATGACTGCCTTCAGACATAACTTAAATATTTAAATACAGAAATATTTCCCTAGCAGTTTGTTGTTTTGATTGTTTAGTTGATTTTGGATTTTTTTTAAGAGTGGCAATGTTTTAAGAGTGGGATGGAGGATTCCTCAGCTGTGTTTAGAGAACAGAAAGGTTTTCAGGCTGGCTATATCTGACTGATCACTGATTGTCAAAATACCAGCACATAGGGTATGACAAGGAAATCAAACTTCAGTAGCATGGCTCAGTAGAGTTTTCCTCCAAATCAAGACTTCAGCATGAGATTATGAAACCATACATAAAATCACATGAAATCTTGTGGTTTTGAAGATTTACTTTACTTCTGGTTTTCAATTTGCCCTCACTACTCTGGGAGGCCATTGTGATGTTGACTGCTTGATTTTCTCCATCAGAAGCCCAGGCAGTTCACCTGGCTGCAGCCTTAAACAGATGGAGATGTAAACAGAATTGTCACCAAGGGGTTTTGAGGCACTCAGTCTGTTAGGTGCATGGGCAAATCAAACCCATGACATCCTCTTTTTCTTTCTATTTCAGTTCATTGCCACTTGCGTTTTACCTTTTTCCCCAGCAACCCCCAATACACACCAAAACAGAAACAGCAAACCCTTCCTACTGCACACAGTGTGCAGCCTGGTTTAAAGACATATTGGCATTGTATTTATTCATCATTTTACTCAGATCTTTCCATACTCCCCAGGCTCATATTGCTGTGCAAGGGTGGCCAAGGGTGGGAGAAGTGTCACTATTTTGGGTTTGTTTGTTTTTTTTTTAATCCCGTACAAAACATTGGGAAGCTGTTTAATTGCAGAGTTTCTTTTTACTCACTGGCATATTTTTTTTATTTTATTTCAGCTCTATGATGGGCCTGATGCACAATCCAACCTGATAGGCACTTTCTGTGGACAGTCTCTTCCGCTGGCAGGGAGCACTACAGGGAGCAGCCTTCATGTGGAGTTTTACTCTGATGGACTGAATGCTAGAAGTGGGTTCCAGATGCTGTGGCGTGTTGATGGTAAGTGAGCCAGGTTTTCTCTGGAAAGGTTTCCTTCCCTGGTGTAAAGGAGTTCCAGCTTATGCCACTCTATGCCATCTAAATATAAATAACCCATTGCAGCTCTAAATCCATTGCATTTCCTCATAATTCTACACATACTTTCCCAGTGGATGTTTCTGCACATGTACAGCATCACAGATCAGCTGATTAGAGACTGAGAGATTAGAGACTTAGTGAAATGTGCTTCCATTTCCAGGAGTAGGCACAGGGATGAGGGGTGTGTCCAGAATTTCTGTAATGAACAGGAGATAGTTGCTGTCATGGGTAACTGTGAGCGACTTGAACTTTTTAATGGGAACATTCAGCCCTCAGTTTTCCCCATTTCTGTAGACTTCTGTTTTCTGTGCAGGCTTCTCTCTAGTTTAATTGAGTGGTACTTGTTTCCTGTGGTAGTGTCCAGCTGCCCCCGCCCCATTTCTCTGCATGAAATAACATTGGCCAGGACGTGCATTGGGCTTCTGTTCTTTTGTTCTTGAATGTCATGAAAACTGTCACAGGCCTTATTAAACAGGCAAGCATGCAAGCCAACTATAAACAAATCTGTTAATGATTTTGTAAAACAGCAAACTATGTTTGCAGTTTCTTCAGAAATGAGGTTACAAATGTAGTATTTTTCACTCTGCTTATTTAACAGCAGTTGTGTGCTGTAACAAGGTTAAATCATGTGCCATTGTACATCCCACCAAAGGGGTTCCAGCCTTGAAAATAATTGAATTGCCCCAGCTACCCTGTCTGTCTCATCAATCAGCAGCATTCAGGTCTGACTGCATTTGAAGCAGAGGAAGAGGGCAGCAGGGCCCCACTGCAGGCTGCTGAGGCTGCTGAACACGGTTGGGATGGAAGCTCCTTGCTCTAGCACAGACTGCTGGAGCTTGCAGGCTCCCAAAGGGCTCTGCCAGCTCCCCAGAGGTGCCTTGCATTCAGCAGGGGGAATGAGGGAGCGTTTCTGGGTAGGAGAGGGACACGGGCTGGGAGTGGGATGTGTAGCAGGAGCCAGCAGGGGAAGGGCCCCAGCACAAAGGTACCTTCTTGTGCTTTGGGGTGATGTCATCCCGGAGCTGCACAAAAGAAGAAAAAGCAAAGGCTTTTATGCACAGCCAGATGACATCAGTTCCATACAGTAGCCATGGTGCTGGGTTAACTTGCTTTTCTAAAGCTCTCAAAGCTTCCCAGAATCTGCCTGCATGGTAAACACTCTTGTGCTTTCTCTCCTTTCCCAGCCCTCTGCCGTCCTTTGCTGCGCTGACATTCATTTCTGTGTCAGGCAGCTCTGCCCTTCTGTTCATTCCCGTACACTGAGCTCCACCCTGATGCTGCACAGGGCCCAGACTGCTAATGTGGGGCTGTGTCTAAGCACAGACCAGGACCTGTGGGGTCAGATAGGCCTGGCTCTTAGGGAATGTCATTGCTGGCTCAGAACGTCACAGCTGTGACTTCTGACAGCTTGCAATGTGAGTGCAAATTCCTCCAGAGCTGACCACAGTTGTCATCTTTTTGTTCATTCCAAAAATTTCCTTTCCTTTTCTCTGTTGGTGTCATGCACAAATACAGCTATTCCTGTTACTCTTGGTGGCTACATTGCCTGGTTGCCCTAGAGTAAGTAAATGAGATATGTCCCTGTGGCTGGGGTACTATATTTACCTCTCCCTTCTGAAAATCTTTCAAGTTCATTAAAAAAAATCACTGGAAAAAGTCTCCTTGTCTAGGGGAACTGATCAGGAGATGCAGCCTTTGAGTTGGATATTTAAGAGTGAAGCATTTGGGTTCCTTCTTCCCTGAGGGCAAATTCCTAGGGCAATCTACATCCAGATCTGGTAACATCTCACCTGACAAGAAAATAACAGAGCTACATATATTGCTGAGAGAAGGGCTTTTATTTCTGCTCAAGTGACAAATGTGTGCTCTAGAGTTCAAGCTGCTGCCTACTATTTCTCAGGCTGTCCATGTGCTCCTTAACTGGCAGTTGAGAAGCCTCTATGAGATACATATCAAGGACATTCCTATGTTTTGATGGTAAAGAGAGCAGCACTTATGTTTTCCATGTCTCTGATACAGTTTGCTTCAGGCACTCTTCCCAGAAGCTTTTTCACAGTTATGAGGCGGTCAAAAAAAAGACAAAAGCTTACCTCATTGATAGCTGATCTGAATAGCCCCTCCTGCCACAGATGAAACAAAACTGTTTTGATTTAAAAGATTTGCATCTGATCTTTCCAGCTGCCGAGGAAACCTGCTTTAAAATGTGGTTTCTTTGAAAACCTAAAGGCTTTTACAAGGACAGAATTAGTAATTGATCTTAAGAGAATGCTTTTATTTATGCTTAAAAGTATCCTATGTAATTTTAACTTGTAAAAAAAAGAGATAGAAATAGAAAGAATAGAAAGAGAAAGAATAGAAATAGAAATAATAGAAATAGAAAACAAATAGAGATAGAAAGAAGTAGAATAGAAAGTTCTAGTGCAGAGAAGTAAATCTAAAAATTATTTTGGTTCTGTAATAACATTGCTCTTCTAAGGGAGTTTCATTGATGAGGATAGATTTAGAATTGATTTGGCTAAATCACTAATGTTTTCTTCTGCAGTCAAGGCCTCAAAAGGATTATTTGCCAGTGGAAAGCTTGAATCTGCAAGGTGCTTATTCTACTTTCACTCTGTTTAAGGAAGTTTAATGTAAGCAAATATATATGTATATTGGTCCTTTGAAAGAGAGCAAACTTATGGTGACAGTCTGGATATTGCAAAGACAGAATGCCAATCAAATTGCTTTCCCTAAAAAAATTCAGGAGGCCAAGAGGGCAAAGGTCTCTGAGTGCAAAATTACACCAGTGCCAACTGTCATATCTGAGGAGACACATATTTCCTGCACGCATCACTTACCTTATTGAGCAGCGTGCATGTAGGGCCTCACTGCTTTATATTTACATCTGCATTGCACTGGAAGCTCACTCATTTGGCTGCTTCACTGTCAATAGACCTTTTAAATTTAATTTTCTCTTCTCAGCATTTCTCAGTCCAAATTTGCACCAATGATTCTGCTTTCTGTTTCACATTGTCAGGTATATGTGTCAGGTCAGATGTTAAAGTTTGTTGGCTCTTCAGAGAAGCACTTCAGAAACAGAGGTTAGATGAAGATGCAGAAGCCATTCACTGGAGACATTTTTCAGGCATCCATTAGGATTGCTGAACAGATTAACACCCTGCAGGTCAGCAAGGGAACTGAGGTCCAGATTTTCTAAGCCTGAATCATAGCTCTGTTGTTTATTTCTTGTGTAAGCTTTGACAAATTGCCATTTTTTCAGTTTCCAGAAATGACTATCCCTTTCCAGTGTCTTTCTGTCACATTAAGTCTAAGGATGAACAAGGTCTGATGTTAACAAATCAGAAAGCAGAGAAAAACCCAAAGCATATTTCCCTTGAATTTTTACTCTCTTGCATAAACTTTTACCATGTAAATTATTCTACTTCATCCATTGGATAATATTCTGTAACCAAACCTACCCAAGAGAGCAAAAGTTTTCAGAATCAAATCCAAATTATACTTCACACAGTATTATTGTAGTACAGGCACATGTTTATAGTACACGCTCCTTGCAGTTAAGAGTCAGCTTGCATTTACTGAAATGATTCACCATGAGCATCACCACTGGAAAACTGTTTCCTTTCATTTCCCTGACTTTGGTTTTGCAGGAACGATGCCAGTTCTCTTTAACCTTTATGGATGGGGTTTTTCTAACATGTGGCTAAAAACGTACCCCTGAATAAATCTGAAAACCGAGCAAATAATAGAGTTTTCCACAGATTACAACATTTCTGTTCAGCTATAATTATTTTTGAGAATAGGGATTCTTCTTTGGTTAATGAACACCATCTGCTAACCAGACAGTCAGTAATATGGAAAGATCTGTAAATCATTGCTTGCACAATCTTCAATGAATACGCAAATTTTAGTCAGAGGAAAGCAAAACCACCAAATATATGTTTCCTAAGTTTTGTGTTTGTTGTCTGATTTCCTAGCAACTAACACCAGAGTAGGTAGTAGTTTTCAGCATTTTCAGGGAAATTCCAGGACCTTTACACTACTAAAAGAGTACCTCCCCTTTCTTATTTTTTTTCTCTGTTTAACTGCAGGGCTGAAATGTCCAAAATTACTGCAAGGAGGTTGGCACAAACTGGTCATATGCTGTATGCTTGCAGTTCAGCTGCAAGCAGCTTTTCCACAGTGCAGCTGTCTGCATTTCACAGCACACAGCAAGATTGTGTATTTTGGTGCTGAGAAAAACTTTTAAAGGTGTTTCATTAGGAGCAGAATGGCTTGGTATTAATCACTGTTATTTCAGTGAGAGATGAAGTAATGCTGCTATTTATACCTTTTGCTTCTGCATTTTTATTTATCCCTATTGATCAACATTTTTTACTTTGTTGCTATAAACAGCAAAAATTCCATTTTTTTCAATCAAATCAAAATTTTATTTGATGTTTGCAGACAAATACAAACATTGGGAGAAGGTTTGTACTCATGTAACTTTGTAATCAAAGTTTCATAAGCATTTCATAAAGTTCATTTTTTGAGTTTTCTCATTTTGGGACTGTAGAGCAATCCTACAAGTGTGCAAGTGATTTTAAATTTGGAACATATGTTTTAATCTCTTAAAAAATTTATGTAAATATTTTTAAAAAATCAACTAACATCTATATTTTTGGCAAAGTGCAACAGAATTGACTCTTACCTCTTATAAAGAACAGAAACATCATGCACAGACTTCCTGGCAGCTGGCCAGAGAGTTCAGAGATAGTGCTTCTGCTCTGATGTGGAGGTTTCTTGTGGCATATGCTGGTCAGTCAAAAAAATTCAGGTGTGAAGTTCATATTTGCAAAGACCAGTGAGCTCTTTTTTCTGCTATTAGTCAATGAATGCTCAGACATAAACTCAAGTAATTCAGATCTTTTTGCAAACAAATGATAAGAAATTAATCTCAGAGACCAAAACTTTACCTCCATTTTGCTGAAGCACTTAAAAGGAATCACTCCATTAAAAAAAAATAAAAGAAATAAAAAAAGAAGCCTTTTCTGGGAACATTTTTAATTAGAAGAAAAGAAATGAGACATTAAAAGCAGTTTGACCTTCTTACTCATGTGCTTCCAGAGAATGTTGATTGAGCTCAGAGGAAATATAAACCCCTCTGGAGAGGGAGTATGAGTAATCTGAATGCTACCTGCAAGGGTTGCAAGGAAGAAAGGTCTGTGCCTCAAAGAAGAGCACACAGGCTTTCCTCTCCTCTGAGCCATTTCAGGTTTAAATAAAAAACATCTTTTGTGGCTACCAGGAAACCCTTGGTAGGAGAAGCTGAGTCATAGCTGCCTGTTAGGTTTTAAAATGTTCCCAGCTTTCTTTGAGCTGAGATAAATAGCAATTGGCTTTGTTTTGCCTGCTGAAAGTCCCCTGATCCCTGTTCCCACCCCCTCAGGAGCCGAGACATTAAGTCTGGTTGTTGAGAAATCTTTCTGTTTCCCAAGCTGGAAAGCAGCTTTTTCCTCCTGAGCTGAGCTCTATCCTTAGTGGCTGTGTAATTCCAGCTGCTCAGGGGAAAGAAAGGCTGCAAATTCCACTGGGAGGCTTCCCCAACGATGACACCTTTTTTTTCTGCAGTTGTAAAACCTCAGCAAACTGGTTTCTTTAGAGGAAAACCAGGCCATCTTCTAATGGCACTGGGAGGAAAAGGGGATGGTTTACACTGAAGCTTCAGTTTACACTGAAGCTTTCTCCATCTCACTGATAAAACGTTCATGGATATCAAAGTTTCTAGGGGATTTAGCATTTACCTGTGCTGACAGCCTCAGGGGAGGAAGTGCACTGCCTTTTTCTCCTTAGGGATCAAAGGCAGGATTGGTTTAAAACACACTTAAAAACTTCTTCAGTTCCTAAACTGAGATGCCCAGTAGCTTGACAATGTAGCTTTGTGACTGCAGGGCAAGCCACCTCTGGCTGCCCCATGTGCAGCAAGGTGGGGAAAAGGGAGAAGAGCTAAGCCTGTGCCCACTCACCTGTGAGACAGCTTCAGCTACATAAAGGTTCACCTGGATTAGTGGGAAATCTTTTGTTTAAAGGTGCTTTTCTGGTGGATACTATGTGATGGACTGAGAGAGATCAGTGTTACATAGCTGGCATGGCCTCACATCTGTATTTAGATGTCTCCTTTTTAGCTTAAAATAGATTCTTATAGCTTTGCTCCCTTTCAGACCTGCTGCTCTTTCCCCTCATAGATTTGTGTTTTGCAGTCCTAGGAGTCCTACAGCAAACAATAAGGAAGTCAAAGTCAGGTTTTCTGTGTGAAGCTGAAAGACTGAATGGTAGAAATGATGGTAACTGCTTCTGAGACTTAGCAGCCACCAGTTTGGCATGAAAGATGTTGAGGAAAATATTTCCACTTAATTGAAGATCTTGATCTACAGCTTCCTGAAATATGGTGTAAAGCAGAGCAATGGCCAAAGACACCTTATTCAAATTGCAGATTATTCTTAGATTTAATAGAGAATTAGAGGTTTTACACATCTGTGTGCATATGTTGAGCAGATCAAAGGAGTATTTTATTTGGTTTATGTTATGAAATATATCCTATAAATAAAAACTCTGAGAGAGATGCTATTTATCACTTCTGACATACCACAGTATTTGCCTCTGGGAATATAGAGGTCATGGTTTGTGGGATGGTTTTCTTAAGTATTTTGGGGCTTTGCAATGTGACAGAACCTTTCCTCTGGAGATGAAGCCAAAGAGATTGATGGAGTGTGGGTATTACAAAGCTCAAGTGAACCTATAAATTCTGTGTAGGCAAAATATCAGTGCCTAAACGAAACACTTGGGGGGCTTGTAATGTAAAGAGCAAAAGAAAATTGCTGCTGGAAGGCAGAATGGCACACACAAAATCAGATCAAACTCAGAATCCTTTTTTTTTCTGTGTGTGACAGGTACATAGCCACCCTACTGGCTTTTCTAAAGGTGAGGTTTCACTATGAATGCAGCTGATCTAAATCTGCCCTGATACTGGGAGGGCTGCTATACCTTCCTGCCCTATTTATGCCTGAACCTGGGGACTGAGGCAGGAATAGCATCTTCCCAGGAATCCATTAAAGAGAGGTTCGTGCTACACTTAACACATCTCCATAAAGCAATGATAAAACTGGGCTCAGATGTTCAGCTGCTTTGTCCTGTTAAGCCAGGGCCTGCACTTCATCCATTGTTTTGCTGCTGGTTTCTTTTTTCAATCTAGCTCACAGTGTGTAAGAATTTAGTCACCCCAGGGTCTGGGGAGTGATGTTAGGACAATTCTTTCTTATCTGAAAAAAAAAAAACATAACCTTTCAAACACAGCTTGTTTTGCAATTGCACTGTTACAATTGAATAAAGAAAAGGACATTAAACACACCAAGTGTCAGAAAGTTGGTTTATCCACTGTGATCTGGCAGCTTGTAGATACTCAGTAGGCTGAGGCAAATTGCATTGTCTTTAATTTTATGATTTCTAAAGCAGTGGGAAATAGCATTCTTACAATAGAAGGACCTCCCTATGATAACCTAGCTTGTGCATTATTTGAAGTCAGTAAGAGCTGAGAATGGATCTGATTTAGCTTTCTTGAACTGATAAATTTAGAAGCCAATAAAAAATATCCACTTTTTTTTTCTCTGTGTCTCAGCAGTCAGAGCAGATGCTGAGGTTTGGTACAGAATGTACCAAAACAGGAGGTGAAGTACTTCCTACACAGGCAGTGCAAACAGCTCCAGCCTGCCATTCTCTTCCTGGGTTCCCTGTGGCAGAGCAGACCTTCCAGCCCAGAGTACTCATTTGTCAATGAAGTGGGGACTGCCTGTCCTTATCAGAGCTGTCAGGGAGTTTTGCCAGACCTCCTCACCAGGCTGCTTTGCTTTGTTGACAGGTTGTGGAGAAGAGCTCTCTGGCCCTTCTGGTTCATTTCACAGCCCTGGCTACCCCAACAGATACCCAAGCAACAGGGAATGCATCTGGTACATCCACACAGCACCTGGCAGCAGCATTCAACTCACCATTCAGGAATTCGACATTGAGTATCACCCAAACTGCAGCTATGATGTTTTGGAGGTAAGAGCATTTACTCCTCTAAAATGCAAAAGTTATATTCATTTCTGTCTGGAACAATAATCCAAAGAACTGCAGGTGCAGAACAAACAATTCTACCACAATTTCCTCTTTCTGTCAAGGCAACAGTTATGTTCAACAGGTATTGTCACAGAAGCCATAATGTTCTTATTATTTTTTGCTTTTATACCTTTGGTGACTGTATACCTTAATTAATTATGATGTTATGCACTGTATGCTTCCTAACAAAACACAAAACTCCTTTGAAAATCTTAGTCTTAAAAACTCCACCTTTTATAAAGAACTGAGTGTAGGGTGGGTGCTGTACCATGAAGATAATTTCCCAATGCAAAGGAAGATGATGGATCACTGCAGGGGATAACTCGGGTGAGATCTTGTGTAGGGCCTTCCAAGGATGTGGGAGATTTATAACCTTGAGTGATGAAATTTAGGAAGAATCTTTGCACTCAATAACAACAACAACAACAACAAAAGAGGCAATATCCTAGTCACCTTAGGGTGGTGGAAAAAGGAGAAAAGGAGACCCTCTAAGGATGTTCTGACCTTTAAGAGACCCATAAGACTGGATGACCCTGTCATATATGACATCTTTTCACTCATGTTAGTAAGCAACCAGGTGATCAGTCTCAGCTAAAAGAGTTGAATAGGCTTGCAGTACAGGAAGAAGGGACAGGAAATAATTTCAGGAAGAACTTTAGACTTACAGACTTTCTAAACTGCTCTCACTCGAGACATTTGAGGTCACCAATGGAGGTACACTGGTTGTGACTTTTTGTCAATGCTAATTCATGGGTGACTTTTCAATGTTTTTGTAATGAGTACAAAAGGCTGGTTAAGAGAACTTGTAGCACTCTGCTGCAGCCTTTCTTCTCCTCTTCTGGGTGATGTGATACAGCACACAATTAGACAACTGTCTGTCCAGCTCCCACACTTATGCTCTGCTTCCCATTCCCACATCCTGACTTCTGCAGGATCTGGGTGTAAGGAAGCTGTTCCATGAATTCTCCATCAGTAACATTGGCAAGTACACCTGTATGTCATATTGCTGACACCAGAGACTCTGAGTAGGTGACCTGTACTGGCTGGTTTGGCTATTGATGAAGTCTGTTGTGCTGCATCTTCATTGTTCTTTGTGCCCAGAATTACCAGATTGAAGGTTATCTGCCTATAAACTTCCATTATGCCTCTGTTGCCCAGAGGAACCCATAAAACAACCTCCAAATCTAAATTTGCTGAGAATGGCCATTTCTTGAATAGTCCAAGGACAATACCTACATCTGCAGATGGTTGCTCAGGAGCTACCATGATCCAGCAAGAGTACAGATGGCTGGCAGCCACTTGCTTGGGAACTTTTTGACTGGGGAGGTAGCTGGGCTAAAACCAATTGAGCGACTTGCCAGGCACCAACTGCTTAAAGACACCATTTACCAGGACCCTGCAGTTTGCTGCTCTGTGTTCCTGAGCAAGGTATTCACCTTAGGTTTCGGGTTTCCTTTTTTTGCCTTTTTCAGCTTGGTTGCTGTGTTTTGCTTCATTCCAACCACACTGATTCATCTGCACAGATGCTCACCTTGCTGCTTGAACTCCCCTGCCTTCCTGCCCTCACAATTGGCATGCTTCAAGTTACTTGTCTCCTGATCTTTGTTCATCCAGTTCCCAACACCTGACTCTGATCTGCTGGCAGATATCCTCACATAAAATTGCTGCTGGAAGGCAGAATGGCACACAAAATCAGATCAAACTCAGAATCCTTTTTTTCTGTGTGTGACAGGTACATAGCCACCCTACTGGCTTTTCTAAAGGTGAGGTTTCACTATGAATGCAGCTGATCTAAATTGCCCTGATACTGGGAGGGCTGCTGTACCTTCCTGCCCTATTTATGCCTGAACCTGGGGACTGAGGCAGGAATAGCATCTTCCCAGGAATCCATTAAAGAGAGGTTCGTGCTACACTTAGCACATCTCCGTAAAGCAATGATAAAACTGGGCTCAGATGTTCAGCTGCTTTGTCCTGTTAAGCCAGGGCCTGCACTTCATCCATTGTTTTGCTGCTGGTTTCTTTTTTCAATCTAGCTCACAGTGTGTAAGAATTTAGTCACCCCAGGGTCTGGGGAGTGGTGTTAGGACAATTCTTTCTTATCTGAAAAAAAAAACATAACCTTTCAAACACAGCTTGTTTTACAATTGCACTGTTACAATTGAATAAAGAAAAGAACATTAAACACACCAAGTGTCAGAAAGTTGGTTTATCCACTGTGATCTGGCAGCTTGTAGATACTCAGTAGGCTGAGGCAAATTGCATTGTCTTTAATTTTATGATTTCTAAAGCAGTGGGAAATGGCATTCTTACAATAGAAGGACCTCCCTATGATAACCTAGCTTGTGCATTATTTGAAGTCAGTAAGAGCTGAGAATGGATCTGATTTAGCTTTCTTGAACTGATAAATTTAGAAGCCAATGAAAAATATCCACTTTTTTTTTTCTCTGTGTCTCAGCAGTCAGAGCAGATGCTGAGGTTTGGTACAGAATGTACCAAAACAGGAGGTGAAGTACTTCCTACACAGGCAGTGCAAACAGCTCCAGCCTGCCATTCTCTTCCTGGGTTCCCTGTGGCAGAGCAGACCTTCCAGCCCAGAGTACTCATTTGTCAATGAAGTGGGACTGCCTGTCCTTATCAGAGCTGTCAGGGAGTTTTGCCAGACCTCCTCACCAGGCTGCTTTGCTTTGTTGACAGGTTGTGGAGAAGAGCTCTCTGGCCCTTCTGGTTCATTTCACAGCCCTGGCTACCCCAACAGATACCCAAGCAACAGGGAATGCATCTGGTACATCCACACAGCACCTGGCAGCAGCATTCAACTCACCATCCAGGAATTCGACATTGAGTATCACCCAAACTGCAGCTATGATGTTTTGGAGGTAAGAGCATTTACTCCTCTAAAATGCAAAAGTTATATTCATTTCTGTCTGGAACAATAATCCAAAGAACTGCAGGTGCAGAACAAACAATTCTACCACAATTTCCTCTTTCTGTCAAGGCAATAGTTATGTTCAACAGGTATTGTCACAGAAGCCATAATGTTCTTATTATTTTTTGCTTTTATACCTTTGGTGACTGTATACCTTAATTAATTATGATGTTATGCACTGTATGCTTCCTAACAAAACACAAAACTCCTTTGAAAATCTTAGTCTTAAAAACTCCACCTTTTATAAAGAACTAAGTGTAGGGTGGGTGCTGTACCATGAAGATAATTTCCCGATGCAAAGGAAGATGATGGATCACTGCAGGGGATAACTCGGGTGAGATCTTGTGTAGGGCCTTCCAAGGATGTGGGAGATTTATAACCTTAAGTGATGAAATGTGATGAAAAAGTGCACTCAACAACAACAACATCAACAACAAAAGAGGCAATATCCTAGTCACCTTAGGGTGGTGGAAAAAGGAGAAAAGGAGACCCTCTAAGGATGTTCTGACCTTTAAGAGACCCATAAGACTGGATGACCCTGTCATATATGACATCTTTTCACTCATGTTAGTAAGCAACCAGGTGATCAATCTCAGCTAAAAGAGTTGAATAGACTTGCAGTACAGGAAGAAGGGACAGGAAATAATTTCAGGAAGAACTTTAGACTTACAGACTTTCTAAACTGCTCTCACTCGAGACATTTGAGGTCACCAATGGAGGTACACTGGTTGTGACTTTTTGTCAATGCTAATTCATGGGTGACTTTTCAATGTTTTTGTAATGAGTACAAAAGACTGGTTAAGAGAACTTGTAGCACTCTGCTGCAGCCTTTCTTCTCCTCTTCTGGGTGATGTGATACAGCACACAATTAGACAACTGTCTGTCCAGCTCCCACACTTATGCTCTGCTTCCCATTCCCACATCCTGACTTCTGCAGGGTCTGGGTGTAAGGAAGCTGTTCCATGAATTCTCCATCAGTAACATTGGCAAGTACACCTGTATGTCACATTGCTGACACCAGAGACTCTGAGTAGGTGACCTGTACTGGCTGGTTTGGCTATTGATGAAGTCTGTTGTGTTGCATCTTCATTGTTCTTTGTGCCCAGAATTACCAGATTGAAGGTTATCTGCCTATAAACTTCCATTATGCCTCTGTTGCCCAGAGGAATCCATAAAACAGCCTCCAAATCTAAATTTGCTGAGAATGGCCATTTCTTGAATAGTCCAAGGACAATACCTACATCTGCAGATGGTTGCTCAGGAGCTACCATGATCCAGCAAGAGTACAGATGGCTGGCAGCCACTTGCTTGGGAACTTTTTGACTGGGGAGGTAGCTGGGCTAAAACCAATTGAGCGACTTGCCAGGCACCAACTGCTTAAAGACACCATTTACCAGGACCCTGCAGTTTGCTGCTCTGTGTTCCTGAGAAAGGTATTCACCTTAGGTTTCGGGTTTCCTTTTTTTGCTTTTTTCAGCTTGGTTGCTGTGTTTTGCTTCATTCCAACCACACTGATTCATCTGCACAGATGCTCACCTTGCTGCTTGAACTCCCCTGCCTTCCTGCCCTCAGAATTGGCATGCTTCAAGTTACTTGTCTCCTGATCTTTGTTCATCCAGTTCCCAACACCTGACTCTGATCTGCTGGCAGATATCCTCACATAAATCAGCTTACAGGGGAAAATTGGTTCGTGTCTTAGTGCATGATCAAAGATCTGGTGTGGCAGCATAGAGCTTCCCCTGCCAAGCTGCAGACACCCAGTGGAGCTTCATGTACCTTGCCACATACATATTTTCTTGCTTTTGTTATAAAATTCATTCATATCATGATTGACATAGTCTGAGCAGAACAACTGATGACTCAGATTTAGTGGGGGGAAAAAAAGAACATGGCTAGCCATTTTCAGAGGCTGCTTTATCTTGCCACCTTCTTTCCTGTAGTTTCTATGTATGTCCAAGCAGAAAACCACACACACATTTCAGTCTGCAGAGTGTTAAAAAAAAGGTCACTGGTGTGCTTTTGATGCTGTGTGTTTCAGTGACCACTAAGATTCCAAGGGTCTTTCACTCTCACATTATCTTCCCAAAAGTATCCTGTCTAAGTATCCTTTGGTTTGAAGTCTAATTTTTCTCATGGATAGTCTCCTGATTTCACATTTTCCTTATCTCTGAGTAGTAAGTTGTACTGCTTCATGCTTTCTTTGACATCAAACAATTTTTCAGTTTTAATAGGAAGTCAAAATCAGTACTAAAGTAGTTCTGCACTCTGCTGTCCCTCCATGTCCTGTAACGAATATTTCCTAGCATTCACAAAACTTGCTCTCCTGGATGCATTTAGCTTTTGCTTAGGAACACCCTCATCCCTTTGACCTGGAAGTGAATTTAGGAAAATTCTAAGAGATATTTGTCATTGCAACATCTTTGTTGCTAACTTCATTTTTATACCATGGTTTCTTGAATATTTCACCCTTGTACATTTATCTGAGGCATACTTGTTCTTGTAAGAGGCAGCATCTCCCTTCCCTTTCCTTTGACAATGCCCTTAAGCAAGCTGTCATTTCCATGTCAGCATCCAAGGACTGCCCATATGTTTCACCAAAACTGTGCAGTAATAGTTACATTCATTTTTTTAATGTGAAATCCTCATGTTATCCCCATGGCTCAAGTGTTTGATGCATTCTCCTTTAATCTTTTTCCCTGTTTCTTTTATGGCACTGTTGCAGTCTGTCTTTTATTCTTCCCCACAAAATTCTGTTCCTTTTATAAACATCCAGAAAGCAAATCTAAATTGTTCTTAAAGATATTTTCTAGAAATGTTTCATGGAAATAGAAGACATTATTTTGGACACAATGAAATAATTGAAATAGTTTTTAAATGGCTTCTATTGAAATTACATTCATAGAGGAAAATTACCATGCCTGCTTTGAATAAATTATGACACATAAATGATGACATTTCTCCTTTAGCATGGACCAGATTTTTACAAACTATAAATATATTCTGCCTCAGTAAGATGTAGCCTTGAGCAGAAAAGGAAGGAAGACCGTCAATCTATTTCACTTCCAAGTCAGATGCTCTGGTCTTCTCATTTAAATAGAAAAAAACCAATCAGGTATCACCACAATTCTTATTTCTTTGTCAAAGCCAGGCTCTCTCTTTGCTGGAAGTTATATCTGGGCAGGGATCAGTGTTATTCCCAGAAAATCTGTGTCATGAGGGTGACCAACTGCATTAAAACAGCTTTCTGTTGCTCATAACTCTGGAATGCTGACTGTTAGCATTAAATGGAGCTAACGGGGCAGAAGCAAATGATAAGAACAGATTAAAACCATGGGCTTTATGGAAATGTCCTGCAGTCCTGCTATGAGATCCAATACCACCTTATCTTGGGATCAGATACTCTGGTCAGACTAGATGTTTATTTATTTTTTTTCAGCTCAGATATCCTATCATTCTTTATGAACCACACCCTTGAATTCATTCTTTCCATCCATTCTCTTTTCCCTCTTCTCTTTTTCATGTGGTAACTATTGGTTTTTCTCTTGGTAGCCAAATACAATATTTTATTGTTTTTTGTCATGGAAACACTCAAACTTGTTTTTATTCCAGCCTTTATGAAAGGATCTGATTAATTGAACTGGCCTAAAAGAGAAAAGAAAATACACTCATAACTGTAAGGAGAATGCCTCTGACTGCTTTGTATTTTGAAACTGTGCAGAAGCTGTTGCTGAACAGTTTACAATGTAAAGGAGACCCACAAACTTCAGATTTCCATCAGTATTTCTCCCCCATCCCTAATTCTTTCCCAATAGGTCAATTTGAAGTGTTCAGCCTGGGCCAAGTTAATTTCTGGGGACATGCTGCAGAAATCAGCAGGGTTTAAGTCAGAGCTGGGTTTGGTTCCCTTGCCCAGGGGCAGACAGCCCCAGGGAGCACCAGGGGTGATGTGAGAGGCTGGTCCACGAGACTTCTTAGATGCATATTAGAAACTCCTGCTGTTTCCTCTGCCACATAGCTTCCCTAGGCTGGTTTAGATGATTAAGAGCATGTGTTCCTGCTAGATCTCATGCTGTGGCTCTGACTCAGGGAATGTACCACAAACACATTTTAAAATTCATATTTGAACAGACTTCTGACAAATGCAGCAGTCACTGGGCCTCACAAGCAGCCAAGCAGTAAGATTTTTCTGAAGACACTGAGCTTCCAGCAGACAAACAGGCTTCTTCCCCATAGCCTGACAGCTTCATTACCTAATGCTGAATCTGAGCTGTGATTTCATCCATACTGACTTCTTTTGAATGCCTTGAGATGATTGATTGGACAGAGGAGCCATTATCCATTCAAGTCATGCAGCCTCCCTGCAGAATGCAAAAAAGTGCTATCTCAGTCAAAATAAAAATGTTTCAGCTATTAAGCCTGTGTTATCAGCCACCAAAGCAAAATACTGTCTTTTGAACATCTAACTGACTTTGATGTTTATAGAAAAATTCATTCCTTATTTCTTCTGGGGATGCAAGCCTCAGCTCCTGAGGTCTCACGTTAACCTAGAGTCACTGATTTTTTTTTTTCCAGCTAAAACCAAATTATTTCTCTTATATCTCTAACATCAGAGCAATGTCAGGCCCTCTGAGTAGTTAGCGAGCACACAATTAATCAAATTATGTAACAATGCAGTACACTTAGCCCTGACTGTGGGGGGACTAGCTCAGCTCTTTGTTAGACTTGCTCAGATATTTTGCTTGGACAGAACCCAAACTACTTCTGGGGTTTAAAAGTGTCTGACAGAGCTTATTAAAATATTGAATTTCCCCTCATCTTGAAGTGATCATAGGGAAAAAAGACACATATAAAGCTGTTTCTAACAGTACTGTTGCTTTCTGAGAAAGATGCATGGACTGTTTCGTTTCGAGTGGACTTGAGGTGCTACTGTTGGAAAATTCTGATGGGATTTGTTGCCTTATATTCCTGTTCTCTGCTTTTGGGTGTTTCTTGTTTGTTTCTTTTTGTTGTTGTTTTGTTGTTTTGTTGTGCTTTTTTTGTTGTTAGAACTTGTTATCTAGTTTAATTTTGGGATTTATACATAATAGTAAGCATACCTATAGAACTAGAATCTTTCTGTTAATTGTTTGGTTGCAGAAAGACAGCAGCACACTCTTTATTTGGTGTATCTCTTCTATAGTTTTCACATCCAAGGTTACTGCTAAGCTGACTTTTGCAGCTGCAGTCCTGCCAGGCACACACAGTGGAGGTGGCAGACTGGCAGTATCAGTATCGGGTGCCATTTCATTAGCATGCAGGAAGCCAAGAAAATCCAATAATTGAGGGCTCTAGGCACCAAAATCACATGTCAATTGGAAATTGCCCTGAGCATGAGTGTTTTCTTCAGCTTTCAGAGGGAAGACTAGGGAAGGTGAGCCAGTTTCACCAGTTACAAATGGGTTCAAACTAAAATCCTACATCCTTTCTGGAAAACAAACAGGGTTAACAAGGCTTCAGCACTGCCACATAATTCACTGCACTTGGTTTAAAAATGCATTGTAAGTACATCATACAGCTGTGATGCTTAAGGGAGTGGTGGTTCTCTGGTTTATGACTGCCTGAGGCACACTCTGCTGGGTAGGAAACAATTACTCTTAAAAGCCAAAACCCGTCTTTTGCGGCAAATATGTATGCTATATATCCTTGCTTCCAAAGGACATTATTAACATTTTGCAGCATAGGAAATTATGTAGCTTACTTGACCCAAATCCAGTATTTTGGATATTTATGCTGCCCTTGAAATAAATAAAATTGCAAAGCTTTTTGTTTTAGCAGAAAGAATTATTTTAAAAATCATCTTTAACTATGCCTCTAAATATCAGTGGTGCAAATCATCAGCAGAGGTTCCTGCAAAAAGAAGCCAGTTTTTGCACAAGAATTAAAAAAAAAAAAAAATCTGGGTTTATATGTCCAGAGAAACAAGGTGCTAATTCTGGAGGGAAAGGGAAGAAGAATCTGGCCAAGTCCCCAGACAGAAAATTCTATTTAATTCAAGGCTGTTCTCAAATAATCTAGAATTTTAAACTTGGTTTCTACAGGTTGTTCAAGTACCAACAAAGTCTGCAGAGAAAAAGATTCTATTAGCTACTTTACATCATAAAATGTTGAATCATTTTCGATGGTTATAGATGGAGTTTTTCTTTTCCTCGTAAAAACAAAACAGTTCTCATGTACTCTGTGTGACAGATACTGTCTTGGGAAAACTTTGACAATATTTCTTCCCCTTCTAGGTCTTTGGTGGCCCAGATTTCCTGTCTCCTAGGCTGGCCCAGCTGTGTGTCTCAAGGTCAGCACAGAACCCACTGCGAATCTCCACCACTGGCAATTCAGCCGTTGTCCATTTCGAGACAGATGCAGCAGATACAGGGAAAGGCTTTAGTGCCTCCTGGCAAGAAATTCCAGGTGGTGAGTATACTGATTAATACCAGGAGAAATTCAGGAAGCCTGAAAATTGAGGATGAGCCACACAAGCATTCAAAGTAGTCAAAGAGCAGAGGAATGACAGGTGAAAGAGAATTGGGTGATACTGAATTTGGTAACTCTAAGAGATGCTGGAAAACACACAGAGTTAAAAATTGTCTAATTATCTGAAATCTAGGCCTATTAATGCACTTTGTTTCTGTTTCTTCTCTACATAATTAATGACGACATTCCTGCAATGAGTAAAGGATTTTGCATGCTACCACTTCTTCCCACCCACTTACTCATACAGAGTCTTTTATTCACTGAATGGTGCTTTTAGTTTTAAATGGAAAACACTAGCTTGAAGAACTCAGTAGTCTGGACCCCAAAAATATTTGAAGTGATTAGTAAATACTCGATCTCTATAAGGTTTATCCATCCCCCAATGTGATTTTTTGTTCATAGCCTTACTGGTAATCACTAAAAGAAGAGATATGCTTAAAAGACTCAACCATGTCTCTACATGGGAGTTCTAAGGCAAATTATCAGAAAATAATTGCAATGAAAAGTGATGAGAAGCAAATTTTAATTCTTGCAGTTTTGCTTTATTAAGCACACTGTTTCATTAGTTTGTCAAGGTTTATGCTTCTCCTCTCTCACAAGTTTTATGAGAAAGGCACAAGATTTTTTTCTTAATAAAAGAAGTCTACAATAGTCCCTTGAATTAATCCCCTTTTGAGATCTGGCGGCTTATTTTTTCTACTTAGGCCCCCTGAAGCTTTCTTATCCCTTTACAATGTCTTGCCTGCTGTACTCCAACCCTCTCTAGCCTCTAAAATACCCACTCACCAGAATAAAATAACAGTATAGTTTTTTTATCTTTGTATTTCTTTTTCCCTCCATCTCAAATTTTTAAGATGTAAAACTCTGTTCATGTAAGTCCTGTTGAAATCCCTGGTACTTCCCACCCAGAATTCATCATTCTGGGCTATTTAGATATTCATGAGTACCACATCTCTTCTGACCAGAAGTACCTGAGGGTGGAGTCCTCAGGGAGCCCTCAACTTCATGGGTAGAGAAGTAAAAATGTGAAGTTTGCAATTGCTGCACTGCTCATGAGCAATGAGGAGCTCCCAGCTCTCTCAGTAAAGAAGCAACTTTCTCACCCTAAGCTCAGCTAGGCCTAGTTATTGGTTTCTCAGTATGCCAGGTCTCTGGCATTCTTATGAACAGTATTTCGATTGCTTTTACAGTAGCTAGGACAGAGGAATACCAGCACTAATGCTTCAGCCCGTTTGGGGCTACATTATTCTGAGCAGTGTTGTCACATATTCAATTATAATGATGAAGTTATACTTTCCTAAAAGGAATTTCCATTGATTTTTGTTGCACACTTCGACCGTTGTAGCACTCATCTTACAAAAGCTTAATGTAGGAAATATAAAAAAGGAGGTGTTCATAGTTTAAAAATAAAGCTGGATTCTCACTAAGTATGAAAGAAAAGAGATTGTGAGTAAAACTGATTGTGTCTTTTTCAGGCTGTGGTGGTATTTTCCAAGCTAACAGCGGGGAAATCCATTCTCCAAACTATCCTCAACCTTATAATAACAACACTGATTGTTCCTGGGTTATCCAAGTTGACCAAAGCCACAGAGTCCTGTTGAATTTCACAGATTTTGACATTGAAAATCACCACTCATGTAACTATGACAATGTCGAAGTAAGTAACAAAAGAAATTTCACAGGTTTCCTTGATTTGTCTGGTGAAATGCTTGCAAAATACCTCATGCATAGATAACTGTTATGATGACACCCTTCCCATTTATAGTGCAGCTTGCCACAGCTTGCTCCAAGCCATAGGATGAACTGCTGACATATATAGCAGATTGTTATAAGCTCAGGAGAGAGGGAGTCTGCATGCAGAGGGAATTGCTGCTGGCTGATTTTCTTCATGTATGCACTGTTTATTCAGGTGCTCTGCAGCTGTCTGTTTAATTGCTTCATTAGACCCACTGCTCTCTTTAAAGCTTCACATTGCTGCTGGTTTGGGAACTTTTGTTGTCACAGAAACTCAAATTGCTGCTCAATCAGTGCACAACAAGGAAAAACTCTCCAAATCTTCTCTTGGCCTTTTGGGAGCAGGGACATGAAATCCTGGCCCTCGATGGCAGATTGCACTTCACTCAGTACAAAGGCATGTGTGATCAGTACTAGGCAGATAAAGCACAGTGACTGTAGCCCAAAATCCAGCTTTCCTCTCCTTGATAAACTGTCATTCACAAAGAACTCAATTTGGCAGGAGCTGAGACTCTTTTGAAAACAGCATCAGTTTTAACAACATTGCCTCGTAAAGCTTTTTTGTACTGAACTAGAAAAAAAGGAAATGTGTCCCCATTTTGCTAAGCAGAACTGAAGATTTCATTTGCCCACAAAGCGTCTTTGTACAATGACTGTTCCTTGTTCCTTTTTTTTTCCTCCTGGTTATGAAGCATAAGGAAATATGGTTATGTCTTTTTATTTAAATTATTAAACTACATCAGGGGACCTTTGAAAAGGAGCTTTCAAATTCTTCTCTGCTATGACACAGGAGCAGAAAGTCAGAAAGTTGAAGTGCCTGATAGAAACACAGACTATCTAAGATGGTTGTATTTGTATTAATGTAAACAAATCATCCACAAATTAGGGGCTAAATTCTGAAAAGGCCTGATATACCAGTTTCTTTTCTAAACCTGATGCCAATGGATGCTTGCACAAATCTTTACACTTTGTGGGGTGCTCAGTTCCATGAGCTCCTTGCAGCTACAAGAACAAGTCCCCCATCCCCTTTACAGGATGGATAGAACTGTTTTGAATCATTGAACTGTTTTGAATCACTGAGTTTTGAATCATTGAAAAGAGTCATTCCCTCAGTGGCCAGAGGAGATGGCTGTGCCAGAGCTCTTGGTATGAACAGAGTCTGCAGACCATGTGCAGTGACACCCCTTGTCCTCCAAAGCTATAGGAGTATCTGTCATTTGCTTCTGCTTTTTGGTTTTTTGGGGGTGCTGAAGAAGGGAGTTGCCCATTAGCCCCAGCTGTGCAAACACAGCTGGAGAGTCAAATTTGATGCAGACTTCAATCACTGCCCACAGAGTAGAGTGTGGTTTGAAAACTGATGAGGGGGAATGCTGGTTTGAAGCCAAGAGATAATAAAGGGATCTGAAGCCTTGGTGTATGAAGTAGAGTTTTTCAGTGCTCATGTAAGGGAACCAGCAGGGCAAGAAAGGAGTAAATGAGATTTCTTTCACTCCTGGCATGCCAATAATAGGAGAATCACTTGTTACCAACACCTAGATGTGATTTGTGTTCACCTTGTTTCGAGGCTTGCTATATGCCTCACATGTAGGAGAGCAGAGTGAGGAGACAGAGAGTGGCTGGAAAATATAAGTAGGTGTCTGACTGTGAATGGTTCAGGAATTGCATTCCAAAAGCTGTGGAAATGGAAAATACAGGCAGCTAAGGAAGCAGGTGGGTTGTTTTTCTCTCCCTAATATAGGAACAGCTACCATGTATGGGTAGCACAGATGTTCCACCCTGTTCTGTTTCTTGAATTTTTACTTATCTGTAGGGATTTTAGTTGCTCTGTGAGTTCTCTTGGGCTTCCCTCCACCCCTGAGTGTACCGATGGTCTTTTCCTTCACCCTCCCCCCTCTAAATCCACTCATTTTTCCCTGCATTATGACTCAAGTTGGGTTTTTTTCCAAATATTTCTCCCATAAATTCCTTTCTATGGGGAACACATGAAAACGTTTTTTCCTCTAAGGTTTTCCATTGCACGTGTGTTATGTCAGCAAAGTGGGAGGAGAGAAAATACTTGTGCCTGCTGCTTCTTGGCTATGCTGCAACTCCATAAAGCCTGGTGCAATTTTCTGTTCAGCTCAGTGATTTCAGATGTGAACCTGAGCACAGATCTAGGTTCAGCCAAATGTATCCTGAGCCTGTGATGGTAAATAATGGGATAACTGCCCTGAGCTCCCTCTAGAGCCAATGGAGGGAGTGCAGAGAGCACATATTTCATTTGTTTAGTTTTCTAAATTTAGTTGAGTCCTCTGCTTCTGCACCTCAGATTTCTTTCTTCTTTGTTCTGAGAACGGATGATCATCTCTTCATCTGTTAAATGAGGGGGTATAGCCTTTCTCTAAGCTCAAGTCTAACTCAGTTATATTATGCAGAAAGCATAAGATCTTTGAGAAGAGTTTTTTGTTGTCATTGTCACCATACTTGAGTAATTTTTCAATTCCTCCCTGTGTACCCACCCCTGTGTTCTTCTCTCGGGAGAGCGTGACTCACAAAATTTGTTTATTTGAAGGCAAATGGACAGAAAGAAATTGTGAATGTGCCAATTGCTGCATTTTTGGACCGTGTTTAACCAATAATGTATCTGATGCTATGCCAGGAGCTCAGGTCAGCAAGAGTTTCAAGTATTTGGAGACTGGAGGAGAACCTGGCTCAGAAGGCAGTGCTTGTAGCACAAGGTCCTGAAAAGGGGAGTGAGAATTAGCTTATTCTGTCCAGTGAGTTTGATTAAGTAAATGTTTTTTTTTTCTTTCCTGTTGCAGTATAACAAGTAAAACACAGGAATATAGAAATGTAAACTTCTGGGAGATAGAGAGGAGGTACAACTTCATTTATTCCGGGTGCTGGTGGAGAGGATCTTTCAAGAGAGAACAGTTAGAAATATGTGGAGTTTTTTGGCTCAGAAGACAAAAATTGACATCTTTTTGTCATGTGTTTGTGCAAAGTTCAGGACACATTTGAAGAAGAAGTCAATGAGTCACTCAGTTATGTTCACTGTGCAAAGGGAATTGCTGCTATACACAATGCAACTGAAAACTTGGCTTTTAAGTGAGCAGATGCATTGGTTTTCCTTAGTCCTGCAGCTACAAAAATGCATTTCTTAAATGCTTTTAAAATAACTTTAGGAAACTGCAGAGACTCAACTCTTTCCTGAGCTAGTGTGTGAATATTGTGGTTTCTGATCTAACTTCGAGCCTGAAATCCTCCTGGTTGTATCCTTAGCTGGGCAGAGGCACACAGATCAAAGCCAGCATTTTAGCAGGAGCAGTCAGGTCCTCTCTCTATGCCCTGTCAATGCAATGCTTCATCTCACATAAAATCCTCTCTAGGGAAAGACACTGCCTTAATTCCTAAGGGTTATTTTTTTCCCCCTGCATTCCATGGTTTGTGGTTTTTAACTCCAGGCTGTCTGATTTATATACAGAATATATGTGCAGAGGAAGAATAAACACTGCACACTGTGTATTAGAGGGTGATTGTGGCAGGCTGCCAAGAGAGAAGAAAAGGTTGAATGGATGGATGTTTTGGGGTGTCTTTACCAGGTACTCATTTTAACAGGCGTTGCAGAATTAATGCTCCATCCCCAGATCCCACACAGCTAGCCAGTGTTCACAGAACCACAGGCAAATGTTTAATTCATGAGTACAGCATTGACTATGTAGGGTATGTCAGGGGATTAAGCAGGAGTTTTGTTTCTTAGTTCTGAGGTTTATTTGAGACAGGTCATCTTTCTCTCAGCTGCTGGTTTTTTGGTTTTTTCACTAGTGTGTTCAAAAGCCTTTGAATACTGGAGGCAGAAACATTGCATTGTGTTACACAGTCTAGTTAAAAATTTCTAATTCATTGGTGCTGCTTTGCACAGACTTGCTAGAATGTGAGGCATTTTAAAGTAAAGGAATATAGTCTCAATAAAAAGTACATGTCTTCTAATCTGATGGCATTTGTATAGCTTTTATATAGCTTTTAGCCTCCTGACTTCATTTTTGGGTGCTCCTATGCATATTTTAATCCATATTTTTCTCCATTATATTAAATGATGTGCCTGTGGCAGGGCAGGACGTTAATGCTGAAACAGGAACTGAATTCAACTTCTGTTGCAGCCCAAAGGCTCCTCCTCTGTGATCATGCAGCTGTGCTGGGAGCTCCAGTGCTCCTTCCTGCTGAAGGGAAGCACTTTGAGACTGTCCCATGGCTCCCAACACAGCAGCAACAAATCACTTCTGCTGGAGTGCTAGGAATGATTAATGGGGGACTGAGACTGTGGCCATTCTTCTCTCTCTGTACTTTCTCTTGTCAAAATTTTGATGTTGCTTAAGTTATAAACTCATTGGTTTTAACTTCTCTGTCCTTCTCTTCCTGATTGTGAAACAGGAAGGAAACAAAATTATCAGCTGTAGGGGGGAGAAAAGAGAAGGAAGCCTTTTGTGGTAAAATGAAAAGTGATGAAAAGTGAAGTTTTGTAAACCTATCTACTTTCTTCCTCCTTTTTTTTTTTTTTTTTTTTTTTTTTTTACTTTTCTTTACCCTCTGCTTAAATAGCACTTCATGTATATGTGTGTAATTTGGCACTCTGAAGCTTCTATAAAACATAGATATAGGACTCTGATCCTTGATGCTGGATCTAAAAACCTTTATCCTAGTGATCTTTAATCCAGCATCATGGCTCTCACTGGTGCACCAGTTGCATGTTAGGGGCAGTTTAGAAATCTGTACTGAGACAAGATGTAGGGTTTAACTGAATGAAAACTACACAGGAGCTCATGTTAGCCATTAACAGAAAACAGGAAATATATGGGGACATCTGGATTGTTAAATGGGTGTTCCTTCAATACCCAATACAAATGAAAGATGTTTACTTGGGGCATTTTGTTTACATTTAGTTACAAGGGTCCCAGTAGCTTCAACCTGAAATGTATGCATTTTTTGGAAATTGCCACTTAAGATGGGCAATGTACAGCTTGTTTGCACTGCCCACAGCAGGACTACATAATGATCAAAATTTATGAAACATAAGACAGGGAATGAAATTAAAGTCTTCTCAGTACTCCCATTGAAACCAAGTACTTCATTTGATATTTTCATAACAGGTATTTGATGGTCCTAACAATGAAGCACCACTTCTTGAAAGGCTCTGTGGAACAGAGCATCCTCCTCCCATCACATCCTCCAGGAACCTGCTGTACATCAGACTGCACTCTGATACAACCATCCAGCACAGGGGCTTCAGCGCTCGCTTCACGGAGGGTAATTGCATCCTTTCCATTAATGCACATTTCTCTCATCGCCACTTTGCATCTCACACAGTCTTTTAGAACAGCTGATAATGGAAAGTGTCATTTCTACCCATGCAGCACACCAGTGTGTATCTTTACCAGGAACAAATTTTTCCAAATTATAGATAAAAGTCTTTAAAATCTGAGGATCAACTTAGATTTTTCAATTGGGAAAAAAGAAATCATACTTTTCATAGCAAGACATCTAGCACACATCAGCTACTCTTATTCTTCCTCCCTAGAGGGTTAGCTGTCCATAACTGTCCTGAGAAAAATGTGCAACTGGCAGTTTCCACAGACCTGGTGACAAAATAACATTTTATATGGCCATCCATGCGCATAAATCTGAAAAGCTAGAAAAGAATTCTGTGGTGCTGTTG
Organism: Emberiza elegans; assembly: GCA_024865655.1. Classification (NCBI taxonomy): domain Eukaryota; kingdom Metazoa; phylum Chordata; class Aves; order Passeriformes; family Fringillidae; genus Emberiza; species Emberiza elegans. The sequence goes on from JALJVW010000206.1 coordinate 24,654,648, forward strand.
ATGAAGTCCATGGATTCAGGCCTGCATACCCTGCCAAACATCAACTATCCAATTTGTGGCAGACTAATTGGTATTTTACATGGTTTCCTTTTTAATGAAAAATGACACCAACTGGGCAGAATTTTTTTCATGAAGTTACATACTATTTGATACCTGGTGATTTGCTTTTACTTTTTCTCAGTAATTTGGGAAACAGCTTTTCCCCAAGATACAGACATTTAATTTTTGCAGAGAAAATCAGTCTCTCTAATTTTCCTCTCAGTATTCTTTTCACTATTAGTTATTGCTTTTCTTTCTCAAAAATATTGTGAAAAATTATAAAGAAAAGGAGGATCTTGTATGAACAAAAACCTCAGAAACCCCAGTTCTTGAGGTACTAGTTAGTTCCTAATTAGGCATTTCTGGCTAACAGCTGTGAGAGCCTAAACTGTTCAGCTTTCTCAGAACACATTTACTGGGTTCAGTACTGCACAAACCATGTCTGGTGAGTGAGGGGTCCCTGCCTAGGATGTTAGCAACCCAGCTTCCCTCTTCCTGAGAAAACTCAGTTAACTAAGCCCCATATTTTGGTTTGGTGTTTTAGTCAGCACAGCATAATAAATGATCCTCACTCTTTGGTACTCACCTCCTCACACCTGTTTAAAGCAGGTGTGTGTTAAACTCTGATTTGGGCAGTTCATGGGCTGCCAGCAAGCTTAGAGATGAGGCAAGGCAGCACTCAGCACTGACAGCCAAAGTTCTGCAGTCAGTCAAGCTCTAGAGTGTGTGCAACACCTCACACAATTGCAGTTTTGCTGACACAGCTCCAAGAGGATCCTGCCAATGCAATGTGAGGCCACCCTTGGGTGCTGGAAAGTTGTGGACAGTTACTTATGATTTTTTTCTTCCTAGCTGCCAACATAAACAAATGACCAGAGAAATGGTTGTTTTGCACTACCCTTAAAACAAGTTATTTTGACCCCAAGGTATCTCTTCTAGGCTATGAAGAGATGAAAACTATCAGGTCTAAAGTCAGTCTGGCTTCTTGCAGATGGTCAGCCAGGTGCAGCATGGCATGTGGTCAATAAAGTGTAGCCAGTGCTGGGAACTAATCCTTAAGTCTCTTCTTCTGATTAAATGCTATTGCAAATTTTATCCTCATTTCATGCTGATGTACCTTGTTACACTTTATGCATTCGTTTTCACTACAGAATCTAAGCAAGGTGATTTGTATATATAAATATTTATATATGTATCTATGTTTTTGTGTTTCATTCTAAAGCATGTGGAAGTTTCATAGAGTCAGATTCAGTTGGGGCAGCAATTTCCTCTCCTCTGTATCCTGCCAAATACCCAAACAATCAAAACTGCAGCTGGATTATTCAGGCTCAGGAACCATGTAAGTAAAAAACATCTTTTGTAGTTAGTTGGGATGACTAACATCCTCATCTTCTTTTCTGTAATAACAATGCAAAATTCCTCCTTTATTTCTTTAGGAAGTTCTGCTTCCTGGTAGCTGTGAGTGTGGATCTCCCAATCTGTCACAACTCAGATATCACTGTAAAAGATTAAGTGCATAGTGAGGAAAACAATTTACAACTTTGTCATCCTAGCCAATTTACTGTGACCCAAGTGTTAAAATTATAAATGAGGTGTTGAATACTATGTGAAGTTGGATTCATTTGTGAGAAAATCTAAGGGTTTACATATAATTAAAGCACTGTGTTTAGCTGAACTTATTTTGGTCTGGAGTTTTCAAACTGGAGTTGTGTTACATGAAAACTATGCTGTTGACAATAAAACAATTAGATTGAATAATGAGAAAAGGTACACAGAAATTTCAATTTCAAATACAAATAAAAATATAGAAATAAGCTGTTATGTGCATAGATACACTCTCAGCTATTCATAATTTTACACAGATTTATGATTGATCATAAAACACTGAATATTTTCCATCAGATACTGCTACTAATTTAATATCCTCTATTACCTTAACAGTGTATAAAATTCCTAAAAATAATTTATATTTGTTAAATCTCATAACAATGTCCTGGTATCCTAATTTAAAATAGCAACTATTCTACTTCAGTTGTACATATTATATTTAGACATTGTTGTTAAAATCCTAGAATGTTTCAATCATATTTATAAGTTTATTTTGCTAGTTTATAAAACAAATATCAATTTGCCAAGAAAATGCCAAAACATAAATCACGAGATAAGCAATCCTTTTTTAAGCATAGTTACTTATACAAATAGGTTGTCCATGAAAAGGACATCACCTATGTAATGTTTATTTTTAAAGAAAATCTTTCCCATGATTCATATTGAAATGAACATGACTGCTGTCTCCTGAATTACATGAGTATGAGAGATCATAAAAATGCTGGGTGAGAAGCAGTGACTTCCTCCATTTACCAGCAGGACCACCCCATGCCTCCTGTTACAGCTGCACGTGGTTTCATTATGCTGTATGTAATGCTATTATTTATGGCATTGCATAAATAACCAGCATGCCTACATTGCATTGCATACCCATGTCTGATAGATTTATCCAGTGGCAGGCCACAGCAGAGATCCTGCTCTGCTTTTACTGGGAAGGCCAACAAGTCTCCTGCTCTGGCCACCCACTGTGTTTTTCCTTTTTGCTGTGTATCCTGAGGACCTGCATTGACAGCTGTGATAGACTGAGCAGGAGGGACACAAAGGATGCAGCTGAATGCCAGCCAGGGCACTCTGCTGGATGCAGCCTGGGCTCTGTGGCTGCCATTTCAGCTTCTTCAAGCCAATTAAATGGGGCCCAGGGAGAGGCAAAATATTTGTGTCAAATTCAGTTTGGTCAGTGTGGGAGAAAACTTAGTTATCATCTAAATCATGAGACTCTTTCTGACCCACTCAAACTGCATGGAACCCTAAGGCCAGTAATAAATACTGTTCCAGACTGGTGTCAAGGACAGCCTCTCTTCTGCCAGCTGTGACTTCACCTTTGTCTGTATCAGACAAGGGAGAGTAGTAGGAGAGTCAAAAATACCCTGAATCAGAAATTCTCTTTTTCATGACATAGCCTGCAGTCCAAGAGCATGGAAAATCCAATTCTGTGCAAGTACAGCTGAGGGTAGTTAATGATCCTTTGACCAGTTCAATTGATAAATATGGAATGTTGCAATATGATGAAAGAAGCTGCTCTTTCTAAGCCTGGAGCAGGGCACATTTGTCCAGATCTATGATATAGATTGCAAAGGGACAGCAGGTCATGGGTGTGTAGAAATAAGTTTTGTTTCTAAAAGTCTGTAGATTTTCCAAGTTTTATTTGTCATTTTTTTCAGTATATAATGAAGTTGTCCAGAAACAAGGACACTTAGATTCCTGTATATGCTAAATCCTCTCCTTCTAATGTTGATTGAACTAGAAAGTGCTGAAAGGTACTGAAGGGATTTACCAGGACCTTTGCACTAAAGGTTAATGCACTTAAATCAAATTCATTCAATATATAATGAAAAAAAAACCTACTTCAGATATGCTTTATGGGGACTGATTGACTTCAGAGGGAAAAAAGAACATTTGTTTACATGTAAATATTTCTCTGTGAAATGACTAACTTCTTCCTAAATTTTTTACTTTTTGCTCTTCCCAGTCAACCATGTCACACTTTCATTCACTGACTTTGATATTGAAAAAAATGGACAAAACTGTACAACGGATTTTGTGGAGATTTTGGATGGGAATAACTATGAGGCTCCTCTTCAAGGTATTGTACCTTTCCCTTGTGTATTTGATATGCATAGAACTACACACAAGGTAAGCAGGAGAAGGTTTTCTGTTCATGGTCTCCTGCTCCATGGATTTTCTTTGATAACAGAATCTCCTTGGCCTCTCTGGCCAGAGGAAATTGAGAATGGAAAATAAGTCTGCAGTGTGAATGGCACAGTCCTCCCAGGCTCTGACTCTACTCCTGCTAACCTGCAGTTTGGTATTGACTCCAGCTGCCTTTTCCTTCCTCCTCAGTGGAACAATATTGGGAACCAAACAATTCAGTTTTATCCAAATTTCCATTTAACTGCACAAAAACATAACATAACTCACAAGCACAGCAAATAAGCACAGTCCATGCTAAACACAGGTAAGGAAGCTGAAGACTTCTGGGAGCAGAAAATGGTTTTTTGTCAAGCCATGGAAAGCCTAATTCTTCTGCTCTTTCCTGAGTTTTTGATAGTTTTCTTCTGACTTCTCTGGATAGTACCATCCCCTTCAAGTGCCAGGAGCAGCCTGAAGAAGCAAAATTCCCAGCCCTGGTCACAAGGTGGTCCCAACTCTCCTCATATCCCTAGGGCTGCCCCTAATTACTTTCTGGAAAATTCAGAATATCCCTGTCTTATTATGTTCTCCCTTACTCTATTTTTGTACATGCTCCTTTGTTGGGAATGGGGCTGCAGTCAGTTTAAATGGTTTGTAACTAGGAGCAGAATTCATTTTTTGTCTCCTATCCTTGGCTTTCACTTACCAAAAGGACTTTTTAGTACTTAAAGGGAAGATGGGGAAAAACATTTTAGAAAAGCATATTGAGATTGTCACGGTTTTAAACTAAAAGAAAGTAGATTTCAATTTCTATTTATTTTCTAGATATAAAGAAAACATTTTTTACAATGAGGGTGGTGAAATACTGCAACAAGTTGTCCAGAGAATTGGTAGATGCCCTGGAAACATTCAAGGTCAGGCTGGATGAGGTTCTGAGCCACCAGATCTAGTTGAAGATGTCCCTGCTCATTGCAGAGTGGTTGGACTAGATGACCTTTAAAGGTTCCCTCCAACCCAAAGTATTCCATGATTCCGCGATACTAACTGTATCTTTCTTTTTATTGGCAGATGCCTTTTTGACAGATCATTACTCATATTTCTAATCCCCATGTTACCATCCATTACAGGAGAAATGGTCTGTTATTTTTCAGGTTGCTTTTTTTTTTACATCAGAAATCAATTGAGTGAAATGGAAACCGTTGTCAGATATATTTGATAGGTTTTCTTGGGGTTTATTTGCAATTAGGCAGTAATTCCTCCTTTTTTTCATTTTCACAGAGGCAACTCAGTGACAGAATAGCCAGGGATCAGGGTGTCTGGAGTGCCAGAGGTCCTTTTTCTGTTAAAAAATTGCCACAAGAGTTGAGTTTTGGGCAAATGTCATGGAGTATTTCTTTTTTATGTACATTGAATTGGCAACTAAAATTGTAAACAACTAGCATTACTCCTGCTTGTTGTCAGACATTAAGTGCAAATGTTAAATTAGCAGCAGTAATTGCATGCTGAACACTCATTTTTTTCCCTCTGTGTTCTGCTCTCTTTCAGGCCGTTACTGTGGCACTACTATGCCACATCCTATCACTTCTTTTGGTAATGCCTTGGTGGTGAATTTCATCTCCAACAACGATATTAGTGCCAGGGGCTTCCATGCCACCTATGCTGCATCGTCATCCTGTAAGTGCATACAACAGGTGCTACTTCCTTATGCCACTGACTTTTAAGAAAAAGAACAGATCCTTTACCTCTTTTTCTCTCTGCCATTCAATTTTTGAACCTCCCCTGTTGCCCTTCCTCTTTTTGGCCAAGGTCTCAGCAAGTACATCAAGTTAAAGCACAAAGAGACAAGGAGGAATGTTTTCTTGATTAGCAAGTGCTCTGTCAAGTTTTTTTGTTGGTTTTTTGTTTATGCCATCCTTTCCAAGCCTCTGCTGTCTCTTTCTTGTTGCAGCCTGCGGGGGCACTTTCCACATGGACAGAGGAGCTTTCAACAGCCCTGGCTATCCCGAGCCGTATCCGCCCAACAGCGAGTGTGTCTGGACAATCCTCAGCTCCCCTGGCAACCGGCTCCAGCTGTCCTTCATGTAAATCCATTGCCAGGGGTCATTATTCAGCCTTTAGCAGACCTGAAGGAAGGATGCTCTGTGTTTGTTAGGAAATGTAATTACCCAGTGATAAAGCTGAAACATATTTTTAGAGTAACTTGGAAAGAGAACACAGCAGGGGTTAGTGGCAGCTTGCAATCAGTGTTTCCCTGTCTTAGTCATTGCTTCTGTTAAGGCATATTCAGCATTATATAAATAGGTGGTTTATTATTTGAGCAGCATGAGATGGTGAAGAAGCCAGTTCTTACTCATAAACAAGAAGAGAAAATTTAGCATCACTATGCCTTTTCTTTACAAAGGAAATTCCTGCAATGTAAAGATTAATTTTAGTGTTTGTTATATAGCTGATTTATATAAAGGGCCTAGATATCCCACACATTGTAGGGCTATACCTCTGGAGGGATCTTGACACATTTATGAAGTGGGCTGAGGTAAATCTCATGAAATTCAACAAAGCCAAGTGCCAGACCCTAAACCTGGGTCAGGGCAATCCCGGATATGCCCACAGGCTGGGCAGAGAAGGGATTGAGAACAGCCCTACAGAGACGGACTTGGGGGTGATGGTTGATGAAAAACTCAATGCGAGCCAGCAGTGTGCACTCACAGCCCAGGAAGCCAAAGGAATCCTGGCCTGCATCCAAAGCAGCGTGGCCAGCAGGGCAGGGGGGGATTCTGCCCCTGTCCTCTGCTCTCATGAGGTCCCACCTGGAGCACTGCATATGGTTGTGTTATCCCCAACTAAAGAAAGACATGGGAGCCATAAAGCTGAAAAGGGGACTGGAGCACCTCCCTCGGGAAAATGGGCTGAGAAAGTTTAGGCTGTTCAGGGAAGAGGGGAGGAGAGGAGAGGGAGAGGAGAGGGAGAGGAGAGGGCAATGCAAGGCTGTGTGGAGACCTCCTAGCAACCCTCCAGTATTTCAAGAGGGCATACAGGGAAGATCAAGAGGGACTCTTCATCAGGAACTGCAGTGACAGGACAAGGGACAAGAGCTTCAAACTGATAAGCACAAGTTTGGATTAGATGTTAGAAATTCTTCACTGTGAGTGGGATGAGGCACTGGAACAGGTTGCCCAGAGAAGTTGTGGATGCCCCAAACCTGGCAGTGTCCAAGGCCAGATTGGATGGGGCTCTGGGCAATCTGGTCTAGTGGAAGATGTCCCTATCCATGGCAGAGGACTTGAAGCTAATTAATCTTTGAGGTCCCTTCCAACTCAAAACATTCTATGATTCTACTTTGAGATTCTTAAATTGATGTTAGATTTTTCAAAATTTCTTCAACAGTTAAAGCAGAGGAGCTACAACAGGAATCAGAAGAATATGTGATGGAATTTTGTTTTCCCTTTAGTAAACTAACTTTCCTTTGAGCACTTCT